>OY997274.1:570956231-573356231 GCA_963921465.1 Triticum timopheevii
TGCCAGAATATGTAGAAAATATCGAGTGCCCCGGATTTGTGTGTTGAGTATCCTGGTAGTTGTCTCTGATCGATTTTGAATTAATGTTTCAACTATGAACATAGGAAATGAATGACGATGAAAATGTTTTTGGTATTTGCAAATACTGCGAAGACAAGTGCGGCCTGTGCGACAGAATCTTCCTACATGATGATAGGCGCTTCAGCATCAAGCTGGACGAGAACGTCTAAGTGGATACAGTAAGTCACAACGACAAGTCTTTTTTTGTAATTAAGCATGACATATGCTTCATTTTCTTCAACTTATAATTTATTTTTTTACTATTCTACTAGTGTATCCCCTGTCATGCAAGAGTTTTTGTCTTGGATAAGATAGGTTTCAGCCCTATGAAAACTACTATGATGGTAAAGAGAGTTTACTTGAAGGCCGAGCATGGTTGTATTTTCCACGCAAAATTATACAACACAGACACCTACGCCTATTTTGGATGCAAAACTTGGCAAGCACTATGCAGAACTTATGCATTTGATCCTGATATGGTTATCACCTTTGATATTCGTCCGGAAGATGATGTTGAAGGTAATATCGACATCTGGCTTGATGTGCAGACGCCTCCAGTTATACCATTATGTGAGTTTCTCAACCATATTTATGTCTTTGATATTGTTTATTCAAAAATAGTTGACAACTAATTTCTATTAACAGCTTATTTCCAATCAAGCAAACATGTCCGGCGCTTGGTAGACATGACCTACTACTGTCCCGGGGCTGAACTAAACTGCGAGGAGATAAGTCATTATGTTTCATGACTTGAGGATCTTCATACTATCAAGACAAACTACTTTTTGGACTTGAAAATCTTAGTACTCAAAACATGCGACCAATAGTATTCGTACTTAACTACGGTCATATCTATTTAGGAAAGATGGTAAGATTTTTACTATTTGTCCTCAGTGCATCTTTTGCATACATTATTTTTTAAGCTAAACTTCATTGCTAAGTATGTTACTATACGATGTTCTTCAACAGGGACTCCTGATGAATGTTGTGCCTCATTGGATGGAGACTAAAGGTTGCATGAGAATTGTTAGCTTACAACCAAGATATCCTACAATGCACTTTAGTGCATACATGATTTCTAATAGCGAGGAATGCTTAATAATGAAAGAGTGGAGCAAAATTGTGAACGATCGCAGAGAAGTACAAGGGGGCAGCAATCAGAAGCGCAGCCCACGATTAGGAGACAGGTTCATCTGCATGCTCCAACTTGATGAAGCAGAAGAGCTAGAAATGTTTTATGTTATTTTACCTGAGAGAGAGCAGCATGAGTGATTAATTAGCTAGCTAGAAATTAGCTTGAAGATGATGATGTGCTACACTATGACTATGATGATTACATAGCTAGTGTTGGTGGTAATGACAATGATGATTATTATTAGCTAGTGTTGGTGGTGATTAGATAGCTACCGTAGCTAGTGTTGGTGGTGATTAGCTGGCTAGAATGAGTTTGAAGATGATGATGTGCTACACTATGACTATGATGATTAAATAACTACTGTTGGTGGTAATGACTATGATGATGATTACATAGCTTGTGCTGGCGGATTAGATTCAAGTGGAGGCAACATGTGGTGCATATCGAAAGTACTACTAGTCCAAACTAGATCAAGTTTGGATTAGTAGTATACTTTTGACATGCACCACATATTGCCTCCACTTAAAACTAATCCACATATATTTGACACACTGTTATGGACATAATGATATAAACCTCATAATTGGTATTGTACAAAATTTGTATAACGGCGTATAAATACACTAAAAAAATACTAGTAGCGATGGACAAGAAACACACTGCTACTAGCTAGATTAGCAGCAGCACGTTATAGAACAAACGCTGCGGCTATGAGTCTTAGCAGTAGCGCACGTCGTGCGTGCTACTGCTAAGTAATAGCTGTAGCGCCTTATTAGTAGCACGGTTACCCGCGCTACTAGTGGGCACTAAACACGCGCTACTACTAGGGTTTTCCCTACTATTGTTGCTTCCATGAGAGGCACGATTGTGCCTCCGCGAGGGTCACGATCGTGCCTCTTGGAAACAAAAAAAATGCATTTTCTATTTTTTCCTTCCGCGAGAGGTACGGTTTTGCTTCTGCGAGAGGCACGGTTGTGATTTCGTGAGTGGCACGGGCGTGCCTCTTTCGGAAAGGGAAAAAGTCGTGCTCCCGGTTCGGTTTTTTCGTCTATTTTTTTCATGAAAAAAGTTCATCTAAACCTATCAACATGGGTTCTAGTTTTGAAGATCTCGATGCGAGGAATCCAACAGTGAAAACAGTTCGAGATTTGGACGCAGGGTTTAAGAGATAAAATATTTCGAATAAACGGATCTAAAAAAAGGGAAAACTTCCAGGTTGCAACAAGTGGCGCACATGCAGCTTGCCACTTGTTGCAACCTGAGAGGTGGGAGTGGTTTTGTAATGAGTACTCCTCAATTAGTGATTTTGGACATAAGAGCATCTAAAGTGCGCCCTAAACACGTCTCAAACGCCCGGACGGACTGACCGGTCACGAAATCCACCCAAACAACCACCTCAAACGGGCCTCAAACGCCCGGACTGATCGGCACCCCTCATATCCAACCCAAATATGGGGCGGATATGCGGCGGTCCGGGTGCGCCCGGGCGCACCTAGCACGTCGGCTTGGCCCAACCCGGCCTACGCCTGCCCAACAAATATCGCCATCCGAAAAACCTAGACCACTGTCAATCCAAAATCCACTTCACTTCCCTCTCCGTCCATTCCGCTTCCAATGCCCTCCAAACGCATCCGATGGCCGACGACCGAAGGAGCGCTGCCTCCAGCGGGAACTCCGGCTCCGACAACGACTGGTCTAGCCTGCTGCATGAAGCGGACCCTGACGATGTGGAGGAGCTCGTCTTCCGCATCGTATTGAGGCATTCGGTTGTCGACCAAGGCGGATCCGGCAGCGGCGGATCCACTTTGTCAGCGCACGTGGACGCAGCACTGGCGACGTTGCCGGCCTTTCCCGCCCCGCGCGCAGCTCTGCCACTCCGCTCTGCTATGAAGGTGGTCCCCGGCCCCCGCTGGGTCCTCGTGCTCGCGCCGGGGCCGGCGCGCACTCGGACGCCCGAGTCGGAGGCACGAGCAGCCCGACGCGAGCGGCAACGGGCAAGGGAGAGGGCAGCGGCGTCCGAGTCGATGTCAGCACGGGCTTGCTGGTCGATCCTGAGGCAGCGTTCCTCGCGTCTGTCCTCCGCCACTCACTCATCACGGCGGAGACGGATGTGCGGCGCCTCCGCCGCAAGAATGCCTAGGTGCTCCGACACGCCATCGAGTTGTCGGAGCGCGAGGCAACAAAGGAGGCGGCGACGAAGGCGAAGGCAGCATGCCATGTGAAGGAGCAGTACCGCTTGCTTTGCAGGCTATTGGGCATGAGGTGCAGCTCCGACTTCGACCTGACGGATGGCTCCACCTCCAGCTCCGACGACGATGCGCCTCCCACTACTAGGAAAACCCTTATCAGTAACGCTGGTTATTTGGCTATTAGTAGCGCGGGTAGGCGCGCTACTGCTACGGTGCTACAACTATTTTTTAGCAGTAGCGCTTGTTTGAACCAGCGCTACTGCTATTTGTATCTAGCAGTAGCGCGCCTCTTCCCATCGCTACTTCTAATGCTAGTAGCGTGGGCCAACAAACAAACGCTACTGGTGAGCAGCGCTACTACTACTCCAATACCCCATGCTACTGCTAGTATTTTCTTTTTTTATGTTGCTGTATTCGTATTTTTACATGTTTTATACAGTTACAACATACACATACACTGTAACTATATGAAAGGGGAATGTCTCATCATCATCATTGAAGTGGTACAACATAGTCTCATCATATCAACATAGTCTCAACAAAATGATGTTGATCTCATCATCATCTCGAAATAGCGATACAAGTTATAATGATGACATGTATCTTACATTGTCACCGTAGACACATGTTTCATCATCTACCTAAACTAAGACATACATGATAAGAGCGATCACGATGATCAAAAGCGGTATTATGTAGTAGTTTTTGTAGCGGCGCTGGTTCTGAATCCCCTGGTTTGCTATGAATCTCAAGTAACTAGCTTCGGCTTCCACTCTGCTATCAAACCCTTTCTGGCTTCCGCCGGAGAAGCCAGAGACTTGGGCCTGACACTCTGGCCACTCATCATACACACCTGGAACATGCCCTACATACACGGCATACCACTTCCTCGCCATCGTTGATCTATATACCCGTCAGAGATGCACATATATATATATATACAATGAAGCGAATTCAAAAAAACAGTTATGAAATAGAAGCAACATATATAGTAAACATAGTTAACAAATTTTACCGTACCGAAAGTAATTAACTAGAGCGCGGCACCATACATCTAATGGTTTCGTCGTACTGAGAGATTTAAAGTTTCGTCGTACAGAAAGTAAGAAGTAACTAAACAGACACATTGTTTTTAAGCAGTGCACTCTTCCCATCTGTCCATATCCAGGAGGACAGACCCAAGCTTAGCGAAAGGCGTCATGTGCTGACGCTGTAGGGCAATGCGGGTTCGGACATGAGCTCGCGATATTGGGCTGGCATAGAACATCCCATTCTCTTCGAGGACATCTTTGATGATGATCGACGCAATTTCCTATTGGATCTGGTAGAAATCATTTCGAAGTCGATTATCCGGCACGGCTCCAAAGGCTTCGGCCCATCTCTGGATATGGGTATCGGATGAAGATTTCATGCAAAGTGATTGCACATCCCTTCTGTACTCCATCATTAGATGGATGACGTAGAATCCATCATTCTCACTTCTTGCCGGTTGCTGGATGCAACAGAAGTCAGTCTTGTGGGTGAAACAAAGACCGGCCTTATTTCTTTTTTTGTGTTGGATGTAGCCACCCCGCATGCTGAAGCCCAGCATAGCTCTATCCAGAACATACTTTATGTGTGTGTAATCTTTCTTCTGTATGTTCTTCGATGGGTCCAAATATAGAGCGCGGGAGTAACGCGGGTAAAGAACAATGAGAACGGCACGACACCCCCCGCCGCGCAAAATACACGATCAAGTTTAGCCTCCATGCGTGCAAAGTAACTATTGAAATGCACGAAAGGATGTATGTGTTATAGTGCTATCGGCAGATGACTTACCTGGGATGATAAGGTAGGAGAATTGTTTCTTTGTCATTATTGCTGACCAAGAATTCTTCAATGTACCGACTCGCATATTGACGGTTGGCATCATTGACTGACAAGAAGCCCTCATGCATGTAGTATGGGTCCGCGACCGCAAGACCGATGACTTGCTCTCTCCTGACGATGTAGTTCATGTGCAGCGCATACAGGCGGACGAACGAAAAATCGAGTGTCCTCATTTGAAACATCTGGAAGATGTAATCAAACCTCAGGAAGAAGAGGTCCGCGGGGCATGTGTGGACATACATCTTGCAACTGCTCGGCACATGAACCATATAAAGTGGGTATCCTAGATCATCCGAGGCGAGGAGGCTTCTCTCTGTCGATAGCACATGGTCATGGAGTCTCCTGAGATCCCCTTCTATGGCAGCTAGTGCATTCGCCGGTACCATTGGCTCTCCCGTGACATGGATTAATGGAGCATGTTTCATCGGTACTTAGTCAACCTTGGTCGAAGGCTGCTGGCTGCTAGAACCAACATTGCCAGCTTTATTGGATTTTCTTGGCGCCGGTCTCTTCCTTTGCTTCTTTTTGGTGGGCTCAGGTGCTGGTGGGTTTGTCAGACCCTCCCTGAGCACCACCCCTAGTGTTGCCGGGCTCAGCATTGGACAACTCTGGCTAAGTAGTTGAGCTTGGGTGGATCCGGCATCTGGAGGCGTGTCCTGCGAGGATTGCATGAACAAAGACTTCTTGCACTCCCGAGGACGTTCCGGCTCTGGTACATGCATCTCATATTCATATGGTTGACTCATTATTACTTCGTTGTCAAAGGCAGTATTGAAATACTGGTTAGGTTCATCGTAGGCATCCTCCATGTCATGATCCCTATCCTCTTCCATGGGGCAGATGGCATCATCTGCCGGTCGAATAGTTGGCCCTCCTTCCTCATGTCTCTCGATATCAACAAGCAGCAGAGACGATGGTTGTACTTGTGTAGGTGGTGTTGTGGTCATACCTTCATGAGGTCCCGTTGGTGTGCTCCCGGCCACCTCGACACGAAGAAGGATTTTCGGCCATAGGATCGGCCAATTTTTTGCATTGGCCAAGCTGCGTGGGGGTCTCGTCATCCTCTCCATCGGTTTGTATCGGACGAGGGAGACCCTCGTAGCCCGCTTTCACACTCACCACAGAGACCCTTAAGGAGTTATCAGGCATCTGCCGGCGGTGAAACGATCGATCCTTAGGCTTCACTATAGTACCCTTCCCCACATCCACTAACCCGCCCTTCATGTTGTAAACGAGGGTGCACGGAGTGGAGTCGGCCTACAAATACATATACGTGCGGCGTTAGAGATCCAAAAAGAACGGCAACTGAAGATTAATTAATTAGTTGAGTTGATGAAGGTGCGACGACGCGTATTTACTGTGAGGGCGTCGAGCTCAGCCAATGTCGACGGCCCGACATTCAAGCCAGAGACGGAGCTAGGGCTGCTATGAGAGCTTGGCGCAGGAGCAGGTGCTGGAGGAGGTGCGGGTGCGGTTGCCATACTAGGTACGGGTATGGGTGCGATGTTCATTGAGTTGCTCCCGGTGAAGCTGTGCATGGGAAATTCACTTGGTGGCGCATTTGGATTTTTTTGCACCCATGTGACCACTGTTGGAATCAAGGTTGTAAAGGCATCCATGAAATCAGATCTACGGGAAGCGATTATCTCAGCTTTGGTCTCAGCTTTTGCTTTCTCCATCGCCTGCGCCACCTTCTCGTCGATAGTCACTTGACTGAACTTCTTTCTCTGTCTTTTGGACTCGGGGTCCTCGCTATAATAGTACTTCCAAGTGGCCCCATCCCCGGCGTCATGCACACGTCCATATTGCGGCCGCTGGCCGGGCGGGTGTCTCATCATTATGTTCATGGCCCGGTTGGAAGGAGTGTCCCACTTGTACTTCACCAACGACTGAGTCGACGAGTCGCTCTCGGCCGCCGCAAGCTTGTGTTGCTCTCTCTGCAAAATGGACCGTGAATCATTTATGAATGCGACTAGAATGTAGTAGACTTCGTTGATCAGAACCTAATATGTAAGGTGGTAAAAGGATAATTACCATTATTCTCATGAATTTCCTAGTTAGCCCGTCGGTGAAAAAAATCTTTTTCTTGGGGTCCCATGAGAATCGGGCCCTGATGAAGTCGTGCTCCTGCTGGTCGGTGAACTCAGCCAACGGGTCTGGGATCCCCTGACGTTCATGCTCTGCGTCCTCCATAGCCCACATGGGCCTCTTTCCCGTGTAACCACGACTTCCAAGGCGGTGGTTCCCCATGTTCTTTGCCTGCAGCTGCTTGCCTCTCTCCGACCTGGCCTTGGCAGCTTCTTCATTGCAAGTCTCCTTGAACTTTTCAAAGTCCTCTATCGTAATTTTCAGATTGTTTGCAACAATCTCGGCATAGGTTTCATGGTCTACTTGAATCACCTTTTTCACCCTAGTTTTCCAAGCGCTCAATGCGTTGCTGAACTTCCCTAGGGCTTTGTTGTTGATTTTTTTCATGGCATGATCATCCCATGAGTCGACTTCGTCATTACGACCGGGGAACAGGAATCATGCGTGCAACCTAGTTAGAAGCAGCTTCTTCAACTGATCATTCTTCCATATTTTTGTGGTGTTAACATTAGCGGTATCCCGTAGGATGCATGCTAGTTGGTTGCCGTAACACGCTGCCACTTCTCGCGGCTCTATTGGCTCGAACTCGCTAGGGTGCACCGCCGTGACCACTAGTCTTCCGGTGCCGAGCTCATTTCGGTGTCGTGTCCTCTTTTCCTTCTCTCCCTCACTGGCTTGGGAGGTCCCACCTTCCGTGCTATAGTTAGGAACATCATCAGCGCCAATCTCAGTGCCGGTGTCGTTGGTGGCATCAGTGTCGGCGCCGCCGCCACCACCGTCGTCATCCGTCGGACACCCAGCTTCCCGCCTCTCCTGATCCGCCAAAAAGTCGAGGTAGGCATGTGCTCGACCTAATTGGGAGTGAGAACCTCCGGACTCATCGGTGTCGGTCATTTTTCCTAGGGTTCAAATGTCGTAGTCGTTTAATTATTGAGCTTCATATAATAAAGTGAATAATGACAAAAAAAGTGACGACCTTTGTTTTGCCAGAAATGTCGTTCATTCCCGCCGCGACAAATCTCAAGCACTCGTTATGTCCAACTTTATAGCACAAGTCATGCCGAAATTCATGGAAAATTTCGGCATAACCTTTGCTAGAAAGTGCACATATAGAGCGCCTGAAATTTGCTGGAATGGAAATGAATCAACATTTCCGAAAACATAGGTCACTTAGGTCAATATTTTGCCAAATCATCAATATAAGCTGCAAAACTGATCTCACTACATAGAAGATCTCAATAGCAGCCAAATCATCACACACACACACTGAATTAACTGAATCATGCATGATTCAGTTAACTGAATCTATTTTCAATAGCAGCAGCACACATGCATCAATATTAACACTAACTGAATTTCAAAAACACCAGCAACACACGTGCATCAATATTAACACTAACTATCACTAGGCTAACACTAACACTAACATCAATTAACTAACTAGCACTAACAACACAGTAAGCTAACTAACACTAACAACAATTAAATTAAGCTAACTAACACTTGGGAGGGGAGGGAAAGGCACCTGTCTAGTGCTAGCTGGCGTTGTTGGGCGTCGCCGACTGCTTCACGGAGGGAGGCGCTGAAGGGGTCGGGGTCGGTGGCCGGCGTCGAGGTCACCGATCTGCATAGAGCGGGAGGGGTCAGAGAGAGAGAGAGAGTCGGGGTTGAGGGGTCGGAGAGGAAGGAAGAGGGGGCGAGGGAGGGGGCATACCGGAGCGGGTGGGGGTCAGGGCGGGGCGGGGCGGGGCTGGCGTCGGCGGTGTGGGCGGGGCTGGCGTCGGCAGCATGGGCGGAACGGGGTGGGGCTGGCGTCAGCGGCGGGGCGGGCGGGGCGGGGCGGGGCTGGCGTCGGCGGCGGCGTGGGCAGGGCGGCGTCGGTGGTGGAGTCAAGAGGGGATCGAGCGGAGCGAGTGAGAGAGAGAGTTAGAGGGGATCGAGCGGACCGGTGCTATAGCTAACTTAGCTATAACGCGTGTTGGCAAAACGCGTTATAGCTAACTTAGCTATAGCGCTGGTCCAGCAAAAACGCGCTACTGCTACTTCTTTTCTTTCTTTATTTTTTATTTTCCTTTTTCTCAGCTATAGCGCTTCCCTGGATAAAACGCGCTACTGCTAACTCTTTTTTTCTTTTTATTTTTTTATTTTTATTTTTATTTTTTTATTTTTCTTGCATTTCATTTTGCACAACTTATTAGTTCCTTTTTCTTTTTCTTTTCATTTCATTTTGCAAAACTTCCTTTCTTTTTCTTTTTCTTTTTCTTTCATTTGCACTTTTCTTTTTCTTTTTCTTTCATTTTGCAATATACCATTGTTACCCTCCGGATAATAATTAGTATTATATATATCTTACATCATTTGACCGCTATCGGTGGTATACAAAATAGCTAGACACACACAAACTTTGGGATTAGTTTATCAGCTTGGGCGACGACGACGCTTCAGACTGATCTTCTTCCCTGTTTTGTTCGTTGTCGAATAATTGAGCCCATGGTCGTGACTTTTCCTTCTCCAGGTATTACGATCTTTCGTAGGTAATGTAGTCTTCATTCCTCTTTTGACATATGTTTCGTCGTCATCAGCATCATCTTCCCTCATCGGATCACCATACTGGTCATAGTCTTCCTCGTTGGCGACTCCATCCATTCCGGCGATGCTCCTTTTGCTTCTCCTCACGACAACACGACTGGGATTGATCGGATCAGTTATGAAGAAACATTGTGTCACGTGTCTAGTGTCTACCCATGGCTCATTTTTGGCGATGGCGTTGACGGTACCGCTATCATCGGAGTCGGGTATACACATGGTAGTGAAATGTCAGTTTTCTCTGTGTACATTTTTATCCCATCTGACACGGAACATCATCGTGTTATGCAATCCATAGTAGTTAAGCTCCCATATCTCTTTGACCCTTCCGTAATATCTTTCAATTACATTCCCGGTCATGGCTTCCATCGTCACCCCTGAGTTTTGGTCATCACTGTTTTTATCTTTCTCCTCCGCGTAGAATGTGTATCCGTTGATATCGTATGCTTTATAAGTCGCGAGGTTGGTCGAGGGGCCATGTGCTAAGGCGTATATGAGTGTTCCGTTCGGACAACCCTCGTTCGGGGGATTAGCCAGAACTCGCTCTTTGAACCAACGCAAGAAAGTGGAGTTGTGCTCTCTAATAACTTCAGCGTCCGTCCTGTGCACCCCACGGTCACGGTACTTCTTTGCGATGGTCTCTTTGTGTAGTGTCACGAAATCTTCTAGCACATCTAGGTGTTGTAGCACTACTAAGTTTGCCCTGTCAAGGTCGTTTTGTCGGCCCGAGTGTAACACATTCACATCCCTATGACCGTTGGTGTGACCTTCGCCTTCGAGCCTTCCACAGTGCTTGTTGACGGGCAAACCAACAACAGGGTCTTTGGTCAGATAACTCTCACAGAAAGAGATGCACTCTTTGGTCAGATATCCCTGGGCTATGCTTCCATCTGGACGGGACATGTTACGAACGAATCCTTTAATTACCCCATTCATCCTCTCGAATGGCATCATGCTATGCAGGAATGTCGGCCCTAGGTCGATGATGTCGTCCACGATGTGGACACATAGATGCACCATGACATCAAAGAACGCGGGCAGGAAGTACATCTCTAGCTCATTCAGTATGACAACGATCTCTTCCTATAGCCTATGGAGTTGCTTCACACTGATCGACTTTCGAGAGATAGCATCAAAAAAGTGGCATAGGTCAGTAAGCATCTCACGCACATGTGTGTCCATAATCCCTCTAAGTGCAACCGGGAGTAACTGCGTCATCATCACATGACAGTCGTGAGACTTCATCCCACTGAACCTTTTTTTCTTAGTGTCCATATATCTGCTTATCTTCCCACAGTATCCGAAACTAACTTCGATTCTGGCAAGGCACTTGAACAATTGATCGACCTCCTTCGGATCTAAGGTGAAGCAAGAGGGGGGGGGGGAAATATTGTTCTTCCTTCTTGTTTACTTTTTTGCCCCTATCTTCCGTCTCCGTCTCCGTCTCGGTCTCCTCTGACGACCTTTTACCGGGCATTTGAAGATCTTTCCTGATTTTCAAAAATTCCAAGTCTTTTCTTGCCTTCGGCCCATCCTTGGTCCTCTCCGGCATGATCATCAATGTTCCAAGCAAACTCTCAAGGATATTTTTTGTGATATGCATTTGATCAAGGCTATGAGGCGTGTCGAGTATGGGCCAGTATTCCAAGTCCCAGAAAACAGATCTCGTCTTCCATATCTTCAGCAGGGGCTCCGGCGCCTTTTTCTTCGTCTTTCCCGGTGAGGGGCACTCTTCCCAGTTCTTCAATAACTCATATATTTCTGCACCGCTATGATTACGTGGAGGACCTCGATGCTCATCCTTCTCGAGCCATCTTCGATGCCCCATGTACACGATTTTCAAAGACCCGACATCTTTCGATAGCTGCAGAGAAGTTGTATCATCCATGCACCTCGTGCATCTGCAATATCCGTGGCACACCTGGCCGGAGAGATAGCCGTAACCGAGATAGTCCTGCACCGTCGTGATCACGCGGCTCTCATGTAGAAATACTCTCCTTTGCTTGCATCCTCTGTCTTGGCCGGCGTTGTCCATAAGGTCTGTAACTCCTCATTCAGTAACCCGAGATACAGATTTATATCATTTCCCGGTTGTCTCGGCCCTTGAATAAGCATAGCCATGTGTATGTATTTTTCCTTCATGCACAACCAGGGGGAGGTTGTACATCCATACAAACACGGGCCATGTGCTATGATTCGTGTTCTGGTTGCCAAATGGATTCATGCCATCACTACTAGCGCCAAGCACGATGTTCCTTGGATCATTTGCGAAAAATTCAAATTCAGCATTTAATGCTCTCCACTGGCTAGCATCTGCGAGGTGTCTCAGCTTCAGTTCATCTCCGTCATCTGGCTTCACCCTCTCCGCGTGCCAGCGCATAAGCTTTGCTTCCTTAGGATCTAAGAAATACCGCTGTAGACGCGGAGTGATCGGAAAGTACCATACAACTTTCTGTGGAGCTTTCTTTCCGGCCTTTTTATATCGTGAAGCATTGCACTTTGGACAGATGGTTTTTTCCGCGTGCTCGTTCCGATATATGATGCAATCATTGATGCATGCGTGATATCTAATATGTGGAAGATCAAGAGGGCACATGATTTTCTATGCCTCCTCGACACTAGTAGGACACAGGCTTCCCGCGGGAAGAACCTTCTTTAGGTACTTCAGAAGCTCATCTAGGCTTGTATCTGTCCATTTGTTTTTTGGCTTCATCTTTAGAAGTTCTAGTGTGAAACTCAAGCGGGTCATCTCGGGATTATTGTAACCATCATACAAAGGAGTCATCGAGTCTACCTCCAGTTGCGCCAGTTTGGCCTCCTCTCTAGAAACAGCTCTGTCGCTAGTTGTCTTCTTGCGAAGCAGGTCTTGAACATGCGGGTTCCTCATGGCTGAACTTAGTAGCGACGAATAAGATGGCGTGTCCGCGTCTTCTCCGCCTTGAACTGCCTCTTCGCCATCGACATTTCCGAGGCCGTCTTCCTCTCCGGGCACATAATCGGTCATCTCTTCGTCTGGTGGCCCCATGTCGTTATTTCCTGCCCCGTTGACGTCTTCATCATCATCATCATCATCATCTTCTTCTTCTTCTTCTTCACTTATCCACCGAGTATGGCCATGCATGAAACCATTCATGAGTAGATGCACCTTGAATTTACCACCCTCAAAGGTGTCGAGCCTGACTCTTCCTTTGCATTTTCGACACGGACATAAAACATCCCTCAGTCTTTTTTCATACATGTCATCCACAGCGGATTGCCAGTATCTTTCCACCATCCTTCCATTGACCTTCATGATCACCTGCGGGCGAAGCAAATATTATAACCATGTATATATGCACGCATGGATCAAATTCATACAAAAATTCGGCATGACCTTCCCTAAACATAGGACATATTGAGTTTGCATGCCCGAAATTCGCCGAAACGGAATTGAATCGACATTTCGGCAAAACATAGGCAACTAATTTCACCCACATTATTTCATCAAATACACAATGTAGGCAACTCAAATTATGCCACACGCAATTCGGTATATATATTCTCATATCGCCCATATATATATATATATATATATATATATATATATATATATATATATATATATATATATATATATATAGTTTCGATCCTATCCACACAAACACCTTTTTTTGCTCACCTATGTGTCGAGAGGGATATCGAGCACCTTTCTTCTTAATTACCTAGTAGCTCTAGATATATAGATCTAACTAGCTAGCTAGCTAGCTAGGGGGAGAGAGAGAGAGAGAGAGAGAGAGAGCTAGCTAGCTAGGGAGATAGTGGGAGAGGAGAGAGAGAGAAGAGTGAAGGCATTAATGGAAGTGGGAGGAGGGAAAAGAAGAGGGGGAGGGAGGGCATTAATGGAGGGGGTGGTGGTGGAGGGCACAAATAAAAGGGGGATGGTGGAGGGTAAAGAAGAGGGGGGGGGAGGGGGCTCTAATTAATGGAGGGATGGTGGAGGGGCAAAGAAGAGGGGGAGGGAGGGGGGCTCTAATGGAGGGGTGGTGGAGGGGTAAAGAAGAGGGGGAGGGAGGGCTCTAATGGAGGGGTGGTGGTGGGGGAGCATTGAAAGGAACAAGCAAGGTGCAAGGAAAGGGGGAGAAAGGAAGGGGAAAGAAGAGAGGGGAGGAAGAAGGGGAAAGGTGGTAGGTGGCTGGCGGGCATAGCAGTAGCGCGGGTCACCCATACGCGCTACTGCTATGGCAGCTTGCAAAATATCTACAGCTAGGGTTGCACTACTTATAGCGCTGGCCAGAAACACACGCTACTGGTAAAATGTTATACATAGAAAAATTAGCAGTAGCGCGCTTAGTAAAATATGCGCTATAGATACTATACTAGCAGTAGCGCAGGTTGGAGGACAGGCACTGCTACTATTTTTTGACCAGGCGGTGTGGTGTGTTACACTTAGTAGTAGCGTGGGCCCAGGTAACAAGCGCTGCTACTAATATATACCAATAGCGCTGTTGGTAGCCAGCACTACTACTAACTACTAGTAGTGTTGGGTTGCAAACAAACGCTACTGGTAAACTTCTATCTATAGGCATTTTCCTAGTAGTGTCCGCACGCTGATGCCTACACGGAGGAGATCATCTACTGACTCAGTGTTAGCTAATAGTTCTGATATTTGTGTTCCACTTTCAGAGAAACTAAGGAGGATAAAATTTAATGCCAAAGGATACATTCAGAGGCACAATCATGGCATCAGGGTGTGGAGAGTAATGGAGTCTGTTACCATATAGCACCAGGTCGAGGGACTTATCACATATGAGTGTAGGCGGAGGTATAGATCTTTTTTTTAAAGGTAGCAACCATTCAGGGTGGGCTCTTGCTTGGTTGCAGTTGGTTGCAGTAGAATGATCCGATTATCGTTCAAACTTTTCGTTTGTTTTCAGTATACTACCTTTTGTATTACGCGTCTAGAATATATTCTTATGATTCTTGGAAGTGTTGAATACATATATTTCCCATACTTACATTCATATAAAGTAAATGTAGATCCATTGCTGTAAAAAAAAGTAAATGTAGATCCATAGATCTGTTATTCAGCCTTTAGGTGCAGATTGACTTATTAGTGCAGGACTAATAGATAATAGTTAGTATACCTTTTCTAATGCTGTTTTATTGTTAATATTTCAGAAGGTGATTAGACACAAGATCCGCTAAGTTTCGCATAATCATATTTAAATAACTGTTGTATGTGTCAGGTGAATACATATCTTCTAATGCTTCTCGAGGAGAGATTATGCTCGGTTGATTTCATATATTGCTTTGATCCTATTTGACTCGATCGATCTAATGCATGCCACCATGTCATATTGTCAGCGAGGGTATGTTGTGGAACATGGGACATGGTTGCCAACTTGCACATGCCAATTTCAATATGCGTTCTTTGGTTTTAATCATTTCGTATCCCTGGAACTTGCAACTACTATTGTATTTGACATCGTCACGAGACATAATTAGTTAGGATCTTGCTTTAGTTTATATAAGCATAACCATGCAAAAAATAACGTAAGGTGTTTGAATTTCAGAGCATAATAGCTTTACTTATCATTTTGTTATTCAGAGGCTTGATGAAGTTAGAGTATTAGTAAGGAAAAGTTTGTTTTTTCCTGTTGAAATTTCTCTCAAATGTGGCACGTGTAATATTTTCTGTTGTGTTCTTATCTTTCTGCGTGGCAATTCATTCCGATATATTAGAACAAATTATCTTCCATTATAGGGGGCATTGAACAAAAAACAAATTGTTTATATATGAGGTCAAAATTTTCATTAATTCTGAAAGATATGAACAAACTAATCTGCCACTATAGATTGCATCCGACATTATATATATAAACTACAGATTTTTTTACATAAGCGATTACATGTTTATGGCATTATCAATGTTTCTGTCGCAGTATTGTCCAATCGCATTCGTGAGAGGGTGATGGTTTCGTAGCTACATTATTACTGGACAAGGAATGCTTTTTTGGTAAATATTTATATTGTTTGGTAATCGGTATGCAACTCCGCCTATGTTGTCTCAACATAGCCGGTCCCAAGCCCGGGTAAAGGAGGAGGGTTGTGATAGGCTTGGCGAGCCAACGTAAAAACTCAGCCACTCTTATGGAGATGAAACCCAAAAGATTTTCGTTGGGGCGTAACCCTCTCAGCGACGCGCCACATCGGAACCCGGGTGTGGTGGAAAATGGGCAAGGGCCGGGCCGTCACCCCTCAAGTGGCGCGCCGTATCTTGATCCGGATACGGTGGCAAGTGAGCGAGGATCGGGTCGTCGCATCCTTAGTGGCGCGCTACATCGGCGCCCGGATGTAGTGGAAAATGAGCAAGGGTCTTCGCATTTGACTCGACGAGTGCGAAGGGTAAGGAAGCTAGCCGAGCCTAGGAGGATTCGCTTAGGTAGCTGGAACGTAGGGTCTCTGACAGGAAAGCTTTGGGAGCTAGTTGATGCAGCGGTGAGGAGAGGTGTTGATATCCTTTGCGTCCAAGAAACCAAATGGAGAGGACAGAAGGCGAAGGAGGTGGAGGATACCGGCTTCAAGCTATGGTACACGGGGACGGCTGCAAATAGAAATGGCGTAGGCATCTTGATCAACAAGAGCCTCAAGTATGGAGTGGTAGACGTCAAGAGACGTGGGGACCGGATTATCCTGGTCAAGCTGGTAGTTGAGGACTTGGTTCTCAATGTCATCAGTGCGTATGCCCCGCAAGTAGGCCACAATGAGAACACCAAGAGGGAGTTCTGGGAAGGCTTGGAAGACATGGTTAGAAGTGTACCGATTGGTGAGAAGCTCTTCATAGGAGGAGACCTCAATGGCCACGTGGGCACATCTAACACAGGTTTTGAAGGGGCGCATGGGGGCTTTGGCTATGGCATCAGGAATCAAGAAGGAGAAGATGTCTTAAGCTTTGCTCTAGCCTACAACATGATTGTAGCTAACACCCTCTTTAGAAAGAGAGAATCACATCTGGTGACTTTTAGTAGTGGCCAACACTCTAGCCAGATTGATTTCATCCTCTCGAGAAGAGAAGATAGGCGTGCGTGCCTAGACTGTAAGGTGATACCTGGAGAGAGTGTTGTACCCCAGCATAAGCTGGTGGTTGCTGACTTCCGCTTTCGGATTCGTGTCCAGCGGGATAAGCGTGCCAAAGTCGCTAGAACGAAGTGGTGGAAGCTCAAGGGGGAGGTAGCTCAGGTGTTCAAGGAGAGGGTAATTAAGGAGGGCCCTTGGGAGGAAGGAGGGGATGCGGACAATGTGTGGATGAAGATGGCGACTTGCATTCGTAAGGTGGCCTCGGAGGAGTTTGGAGTGTCCAGGGGAAGGAGAAGCGAAGATAAGGATACCTGGTGGTGGAATGATGATGTCCAGAAGGCGATTAAAGAGAAGAAAGATTGCTTCAGACGCCTATACCTGGATAGGAGTGCAGACAACATAGAGAAGTACAAGATGGCGAAGAAGGCCGCAAAGCGAGCTGTTGGTGAAGCAAGGGGTCGGGCATATGAGGACCTCTACCAACTGTTAGGCACAAAGGAAGGTGAAAGGGACATCTATAAGATGGCTAAGATCCGGGAGAGGAAGACGAGGGATATTGGCCAAGTCAAATGCATCAAGGACGGAGCAGGCCAACTCTTGGTGAAGGACGAGGAGATTAAGCATAGATGGCGGGAGTACTTCGACAAGCTGTTCAATGGGGAGAATGAGAGTTCTACCATTGAACTGGACGACTCCTTTGATGAGACCAGCATGCGTTTTGTGCGGCGCATCCAGGAGTCTGAGGTGAAGGAGGCTTTAAAAAGGATGAAAGGAGGCAAGGCGATGGGCCCTGATTGTATCCCCATTGAGGTGTGGAAAGGTCTCGGGGACATAGCGATAGTATGGCTAACCAAGCTTTTCAACCTCATTTTTCGGGCAAACAAGATGCCAGAAGAATGGAGACGGAGTATATTAGTACCAATCTTCAAGAACAAGGGGGATGTTCAGAGTTGTACTAATTACCGTGGAATTAAGCTGATGAGCCATACAATGAAGCTATGGGAGAGTCATTGAGCACCGCTTAAGAAGAATGACAAGCGTGACCAAAAATCAGTTTGGTTTCATGCCTGGGAGGTCGACCATGGAAGCCATTTTCTTGGTACGACAACTTATGGAGAGATATAGGGAGCAAAGGAAGGACTTGCATATGGTGTTCATTGACTTGGAGAAGGCCTACGATAAGATACCGCGGAATGTCATGTGGTGGGCCTTGGAGAAACACCAAGTTCCAGCAAAGTACATTACCCTCATCAAGGACATGTACGATAATGCTGTGACAAGTGTTCGAACAAGTGATGTCGACACCGGTGACTTCCCGATTAAGATAGGACTGCATCAGGGGTCAGCCTTGAGCCCTTATCTTTTTGCATTGGTGATGGATGAGGTTACAAGGGATATACAACGAGATATCCCATGGTGTATGCTCTTTGCGGATGATGTGGTGCTAGTTGACGATAGTCGGACGGGGGTAAATAGGAAGTTAGAGTTATGGAGACAAACCTTGGAATCGAAAGGGTTTAGGCTTAGTAGAACTAAAACCGAGTACATGATGTGCGGTTTCAGTACTACTAGGTGTGAGGAGGAGGAGGTTAGCCTTGATGGCCAGGTGGTACCTCGGAAGGACACCTTTCGGTATTTGGGGTCAATGTTGCAGGAGGATGGGGGTATTGATGAAGATGTGAACCATCGAATCAAAGCCGGATGGATGAAGTGGCGCCAAGCTTCTGGCATTCTCTGTGACAAGAGAGTGCCACAAAAGCTAAAAGGCAAGTTCTACAGGACGGCGGTTCGACCCGCAATGTTGTATGGCGCGGAGTGTTGGCCGACTAAAAGGCGACATGTTCAACAGTTAGGTGTGGCGGAGATGCGTATGTTGAGATGGATGTGTGGCCACACGAGGAAGGATCGAGTCCGGAATGATGATATACGGGATAGAGTTGGGGTAGCACCAATTGAGGAGAAGCTTGTCCAACATCGTCTGAGATGGTTTGGGCATATTCAGCGCAGGCCTCCAGAAGCTCCAGTGCATAGCGGACGGCTAAAGCGTGCGGAGAATGTCAAGAGAGGGCGGGGTCGACCGAATTTGACATGGGAGGAGTCCGTTAAGAGAGACCTGAAGGATTGGAGTATCGACAAAGAGCGAGCTATGGACAGGGGTGCGTGGAAGCTTGCTATCCATGTGCCAGAGCCATAAGTTGGTTGCGAGATCTTACGGGTTTCACCTCTAGCCTACCCCAACTTGTTTGAGACTAAAGGCTTTGTTGTTGTTGTTGTTGTTGTTGTTGTTGTTGTTGTTTGATAATCGGTATGCGCAATGCGTGTGCAAGGCATCGATTTAATGTGACACATGGTATGGTATATGGAGTTAAAGTGATCCATGATATCAAGCATATGCATTGTGCTTTTCCCGTCATAGTTGACATGGACAATGCAAGAGTAATAAGGAAGTACGTGTGGGAAGCATTCTGCACAAGGGCTTCAATCTTGACGTATACATGCAAGTACATGGTTATGTCATCCAAAAGGTAATGCTTACTTCCAGAAATACTGTAATATGGTGGTCTTCTTACAACCACAGTCTCATTGTTAGTTTTAATTGGAGGTTAACTAACCTACAAATTTATGATTTGTGGCTTTGCATTCTCCGATTTTCTTTCTGTGTATATTTATTCAGATGCAAACTATTCACATGTTATACTTTAGAAATATGCTTGGTCACTTAGAATGAGATTTAATTTATACATCTCTATTTCCATGGCGATCCTATAAATCAATGCCATTGTGGTGTAGGTAAACCAAAAATTTAGGTTACGGATTCATATGCACTTCAGTTTGTTTTTTGTTCCGTCGTAGGTTTCTTTTTGATTGTGCGAGAAGTGCTGGCCTTTTTATTTTTCTTCTTTATAATTTAAAACTTCTCTAATTTTACTTCTATGTGGAAATTGTATGGGAAGCAATAACATGTGATATGCTTCGATTGTTGCTATCATTTGGCATACACTTTATAAAGAGTTTACTATTGTTGTTTGCAACTTTTTCCCCACTTGATTATTGTTGTTTGCTACTTAAAGAAATTGGTTGATATCGGTAACATGATAGCTGTCTCTCTGTAAAGTTCATTCCAATCACCAAGATACAATAGATCATTGGAGGAACATAATAATTTTTGTGTAATATATATGGAATTTTCAGTGGAAAATATATCTTTTGTACTTGCGAATAAGTATCTCTTTCAAGATATATTTGAGAGGAAAAATAGTGTGGAGCACATCTTAAGCAGAACATTACAATAAGTAACTGGAATTGCATATGAATTGAATAAGTTACTTATTATTACTTATGAATTGAATAAGTTACTTATTATTACTTCAACACATACTATCATGTAGTAATTCTACTTATATTGTGAGGAACAAGTTTGTAAGTGCATAAGTAACAACTGAATATGGGGATATGGCTGATTAGCGCTACAATCTGCCCGAAAAAGATGACATTTCACAAACTGACATGGTACTAAACAAGCGTCTTGGACCATTACTTGGTACACACGATTATTAGTGAATGGTATGTAGAATTTAAACAAGACATGTGCAAAAATCGACACACTAAGTTTGCTACACAAACGGAATGTTATCAATAAATCTGAATTTTATTCTTGATGTATATATAAACCACGCATATATAGGCAACCTAACGCAAACTACTTCGATGGTAATAACTATAAATGTATTTTCGCAATATTGTGCCAAATAGGCATTAACTACACTAGCCTGTGCAACTGCACAGGTTGACGACTAGTACCATCTAATTGCAAGTTGAAAAGAAAACATACCTTCTCATTGCGCGGGAACAGAACGCGCGTACGCTTGAGAACTTTGTACTGGATTAGTTAATTGATTGCTTCACTAGAGAAGTTTAGCCCTCGTGAGCTCATTTCAAGGGACAAAACGTGCACGCGCATGTATGTACCATCCGCGTCCGGGCCGCGCAAGTAGTGTGCACCAGTGACTGCACATGTCATCAGTTCTGTGTACTGTATGAATGTATGATGATTTGTACGGGGCCAGGGATCTTGTACTGTCAAGTCCCGAGCCCGCATGGTGTTACGTCAAGATCCTCCAGCCTTCTCTTGATTAAACCATTACTCTTACTACTGGCGCTACAAGTACCCTGAGGCAAATCGGAAAAGAAGTGATGGTACAAGTACATCATAGCAGTAGATCAGTAGTACACCCTCTGTCCTGGTTTATTAGTCCCTCTCGTATCTTATGCCAGATTCTGATCATCTATATAGCTAATATAGTATTGACATATATACTATAAAAATATATACCATTAGATTTGTATTCCATGATGTTTCCGGCGATATAATTTTTGTGGCATATAATTTGCACCGTATTAGTTCAATTTACATGTCAAATAACCTAAAATAAAAGGGGGCATAATAAATCCGGACGGAGGGAGTATTTGTAGAATATTCTGTTGTCCTAGCTAGCTACCAAGGGATCTGAAACTATGAATGCTAATTAAATTGTACTCTTTGCATTGCAGCTAGCAGCAGCAAGATCTTCTTGGGATCTGAGGGAGCATGCATGCACATGCCTAGTTTTGCTAGGGAGTTGCCTAATTCTCGTTACTCATCACGTAGTACTATACGAACTTCCTACTGAAATACCAAATTCAGTGCTCAAAATGGTACACTCGTGATAAAGTGATAATAGTACGACCATATATATTTTTTCCACACGCCTCTCAAAAGGGAGCAGAGTTCCACTATATTTCATAACGGAACAACAACTCAAAATACAAACCAAGTTCGATATAAACTACCATGAGTAAATTACATCGTTGGTATATTATTAATTTGGCCTGGAGACCGGAAAGATACAATTCTTACATTGTAAAAGAAGAAGAAACGAGATGGCACATGTCCTAGTTAGACATTTCTATGAGCAAAAACGTTTTTGTAATTGCGTTGATGAACCCCTTAGATTCATTTTGTAAAATCTCGAGAACGATCGATGTAGCTATTTCTTAAATTAATAAAGATAGCCGTGATGGTCTTCCCCTAGAAAAAACTTGGACAATGGTATCAGTTTGGTACATCATCTTCCAAATTGACGAACATGCCCCACACCTCAAATTCCTAGCTCTCGGTGGCAGACGTGAAATCTATATAGCTCAACGGGCGACAACGCTCATCGTCAATTTTCCGCCACAGTCCCGAGCCCGCATGGTGTTACGTTAATTTTTTCCGAAAGCAAAGGACGAAGCTGTAGCAAACATGAACAATCTGAAAATTGCCATGTTTGCCAACTAAACTTGCCACATCGCGTCAACTAAAGTTGCCATGAAAAATGTCCGGGTTGCCATGCTTAAAATCGAAACGTTCGGGATTTATCATTTTTGTAAGTTGAATATGTAGCAAAAATAATACTAGTGAAATGTGAAACCAACAATATATTTTTTGCTGATATGATTAGTCAAATATGTGCTCCAATTTTGACCCGAGATATGATGGGGACTCATAAATTCAGCCCGAGATAGTAATTGGCAGGTATTTTTTCGGCCAGCGAGAAACCATTTTGTTGGGTGACATCCTCATTGTGAGGAAACAGTTGAAAGAATGAACTACTTGATTGGTTCTCTAATGATTAGAGCTTATATATCTCCTAAAGAGACATGTCCAACAGACACAATGCTTCGGAGAGTCGGGAGAGAAAAGAATGAAGTATTCGATAGATTTTCTAATTATTAGAGCTTATATATCTCTTGAAGAGACATGTCCAACAGACACAATGCTTGGGAGAGTCGGGAGAGAAGAGACACGTGAATCTCTTATACAATGTGGATAATATCCACTTAATTGATTACAATAATTAAATTCTTACAGTCCCCCTAATCTCTACTTTGTCTATGTAGAATCATCATCTTGAAAAATGCTCCTTTTGAAAATCCCGCGGGGAAAATATGAGAAATGAAAGGTCATTGAACTATTGATCGACACTCCAAGTGCCCCCCCACCCCCCCGGCCCCCGCGTCGCTCCCACAGGGGCGAGTCGGGCGGCGATAACCTAGCCCGACGCCAGCCACCCCTCCCCCTCCCCTCTCCCTCGCCACCACCGGCGGGGGTCACCGGAATGCCGCACCGTGCATTTGCTTCTCCTTGCGTGTTGGTTCCCTCCCAGTGCCATGTTGCCCTTTGTTGAGCTCGGCGACACGTGTTGGTGGTGCTCTGGTATGGCTTTTCGTGTGGCTATGGCGTCGGGTGTACACCTTTGCTCTTGGGAGAGCGTTCTCATCGTGCGACGGATCGGCGCCTCGTGCCAGGCGAGGGGCTAGGGAGCCCCTTTCGGAGATGTAGGAGGTTGTCGCCGATTCGGCCGGACCGCATGGAGCTGTCATCGTTACTCCCGCTTGCTAGCTGGGTCTCCTCAAGGCCTGTTGGTGTTTCGGTGGGGTGGATCGCACTCGGTGGAGGGCTTCATCGTCTTCAAGCTGTTCTTGTACTTTAGATTTTGCGTCTTTGCTTGTAGATAGTATAGGAAGCCTATTAGCTGTTTGCACATCACTCTTGTACCCTTTTAGTTGTTTTCTTTGTTTCGTCTCTGTTATTGGTGCTTGCTGTAATCCTGGCCGGTTGATGGCTTTGTTAATTCAAAGCCGGGCTCGTCCTGAGCCTTCATTCTAAAAAAAGAGAGAAATACATTATATGCCATGGAAAACTTCTTCCAAAAACCTCGCGGGGAAATAACGAGAAATTGGCATATCATAATGCATGTATTACTGTTGCCTTATTAAAAAACCTTCAATGAAAAACCATGTAGGAAAAAACTCATAAAGAAAAAGAATGCAATATTAGAATCCGAGGATCTCTAATAGGTTACATTCAGGAGCGCACTCTCCCCTGAACGTAGCAAATAACAAAGTCATCATCGAAATTAAAAAACTACATTTAAATACAAATTCAACAATATAGTCTTTTGTGACATACTCTAATATTTTACTAGTCAAATACATGGTCAAATTTTAATCCAAATACGATAGGGACTAATAAACTCAGACGGAGATAGCATTTGGCAGGCACTGTTTCGGCTAAAGAGAAAAAAAAATTGTTGGATGATATCCTCATGATAATGATTGATATTCACCCGAGCTTAGATACAATTGTACATGAACGTACGAACCCCTATAAAGTTCCATCTTAAAAACGACTCCTGATAAGGGCCTATACTTTCAGTTTTCAAACAAGAGCCAAAAGTACCTATACATTTATATGCAAGTAGCCATCTCGTAGTGTACTGGTGTGCACCAATGATCGATCTAGTGTCTGCTCTACTGTGTACGTACTCGTTCCCTATCTAGTATGATATATGATCAGTGCAAGCTGTCCATGTACGTACACAAGATCTCGATGACCCCAGGATAGATTATAGTATATGTTGACGTGAAAGTAGCCTCGATCAATCTCTCACCAGTACTTGTGGTACTGCTAGTCCGTTCGGCTAAATCTGATAAAAGGTATTCTACAGGAGTAGTACGTCGTAGCAGTAGATTACTAGCTTGTATAGTACGTATCGCCCTAGCATACGGATCCGAAATTCTGAATACTAGAATACACTCTTTGCATAGCAGCTAGCAGCAGCAAAGGATATTCTTGAGATTTGATGCACATGCCTCTTTGCCAGCGAGTTACCTCGCTAATTAATCATTCATCTCTCGACACGTACGGCCGTACGAAGATAAACCGAATTTCGTGCTCAAAAGGATACCATCGTGATAATATAGTGGTACTAACGGATCTGAGTAGTATTTTAATCTAGTAATACTTTTGTCAGAGTTATCTTGAGTACAGTCTGAAAGAATACTGCGTTTGGCTGCTCAGTATTTTTGGAGTTTTAGGCCTAGTTTGGCAACACGTTTTTACCAAAACCATGGTAATTGAAAACCTCGGTATTCCAATGTGTGGGGAATGAATACTTCGGTTTCTAAAAACCACAGTTTTTCTCAGTTTTAGCCAAACTAGAGATGTTTGACAAGTGCAGTTTTTCTTAATTTCTTGGTTTTGAGCACTCGCTGCATGGATAATCCTAGATATAGCTAGCTGAACCAAATTGAGCTACAACAAAGGAGTTATACAACGAGGTGATCAGCTTGTGCTAAGTAACGGCCGATGCATGCCTGTAGGCTTGTCATGCACGCGAACATCCTCTAGATGCGGATATGTTTTGAGTAATCTTGTATCTCTGGCCACATGGAATCGATCGGCTAGCTAGCTTAGCCCGCTGTGTATAACTTTGCTCCAAGTATCAATCTATCTACTCCAGGGTCGAAGCCTTTGCTAAATCTTTTGTATGTGTACATGCACCATCCGATAGGACCGAACCTCTAGTACTATCTAATGTACAGGCTGCTTCTTGTTGCACTAGAACAAGTCAACGATTGAAGAGATCAACAACAGAGTAGTCAAGCTTCCCAGGTGGTAATCTTAATTTCGTGGCTGCGGAAGAGATGGGTGAGGAGGACTGGAAGAAGATTGACTCAAGCGAGTGTTTATCAGTTTACAGAAAAGAGGTTGAGACCTCTTTTTTAGATACAACAAGAAAACCATGGTTTTAGGTATACCACGGTTTGTAAAACTAAAGTATTTGTTAAAGGCAAACACGTCAAAGTATTTAAAACTAGGGTTTCTACAAAAACCACGGTATATGGAAGGACGGCAGAGTTATTTGCTTTTGCAATGACGAGGAATGTTTTATGGCTTTTAATCCTCATCCACCTCTCGAAATATCTATAATATGTTTCTTTTTTTTGAACCGAAGTATCTACAATATGTTTAAGAACGAAGTAATCTAGTTGTGATAGTATGACAGCTCTTACCCAATATACCAAGAAAGTCTTGCCATATCAATTTTACCCCTCAGTTTTTTTAGCATAATTCAACAACTTTTACCTTTTTCTTTCTCGAAATACAAAAGTTTGATTGACATGTTAGGTGGCCGCCACCCCCTCCTCCCTCCCCTCTCCTCTCGTCGTCCGTAGAGGTGGCCGCCAGAAAAGCCTATGTGCCGCCAATGAAGGATACAATGGGCATCTAGAATGCCATGACTGTGGCAGTGCACAGCGGCGGCAGATCTTCCTCATGCGCCTGCTCCTCCCGACGGCGTGTTGGCGCTTCGATGACATCGCCGGGATGACGGAAACGATGGAGGATGTGACCGATCTACGGCGGAGGCAACGTCTATTAGGGCGGGGATGACGGGCCAGGAGGCGACTTTATATGGTGGTGCCTGGCGAAGGTAGATCAAGGGATCCTATACCCGGGTTCATCGTTGGAGGCGCTTAGCAGTCGAAGCTTTCGTTGGTGTCACTTCCTAGGTTTTTTCCAAATCTGGTATGTTGAAACATTCATAGGGAATTAATTTTTTTCTAGGAAAAACCCAGGAACGCCTAAGATTGCTTGTGAATGACTTTGATTTGCCTCGATTTGCTTGATTATTTTCCTAGAAGGGTTAAAAGGACAATGCCACTAGTGAACACCTTGCTAGCTTTTGGAAGCAACCAAATCATTTGAAATATTAATAGGGCATAAGGCTATTCCTAATAAATCCCATGAAATATTCAAGGCAAGCAATCTTCCCAAAAATTGAATTGGATTCATTATGAAATCAATTCAGAAGTCAAGGGAAATTATTTAAAAATAGTTTTGCATTTATTTGGGAGGAGCAGAAGTTTCATGAGTGCAAATATTGAGTTTGACCTTCTACCTATTTTCTAAAATGGATTTGAAACACATTTGATTTTGAAATCAAATTCAAATACAAATGTAATATGTAAGTTGCAAAAATTATATCTCCACAATGCCCAAACAAAAAATTGGCATGTTCAGAAATATTAGAGCAAGTTTATTTTTGGAGGGAAACTAAAATTCTAAATCAAATAAAAATAACAAAGGCAGAGCAGAAAATAGAAAAAACCAAAAAAAAAACGCCCAGCCGAGCTAAGCCAGCCCACCCACGCCACTCTCTCTCCCCTCTCCCACTGACGCGCGGTCTACATCTAGCAGGGTCATCCCTAACTTCTAACCGCACACATGCGCCCATGACCTGACGCACACGTCGCCCGCGATCTCCCCCACTCCGCACTTCGTCCACCCCGAGCTCTGCCTCCATGTCCAATAAATAGCCCCCGAGCCCCTCGTCATTCGCCCCACGCCGCGATGCCTCTCGACCCTGGCTCCTGCTCCGCGAGCTCATCTTCTCCACCTCTGACCTAGAAACGCCGACGAGCACCGACCTACTCCCGACTAGCTGCTACTTGTGAGTTGCGTTGGAATTTCCCCGAAAAGGTGGGGATGATACAATACAGTAGAGATAAGTATTTTCCTCAGTTGGAAACCAAGGCTATCTATCCGGTAAGACAATCACGCAACTACTTATTAGCAGCACCTACACATAAAATAACAAATACTTGCACCCAACGCAACATGGTGTTGTCAATCCCTTGGCGGTTAATTGCAAGGATCAAATCTCATAGTGATAGATAGATAGATAAAACACAAAAATAAAATAATGCAAAGAACAATTGCTGTAAGGTATTTTTGTATTGTCATATATGATAAAAGTAGACCCGGTGGGCATAGCTTTCACTAGAGGTCTCTTACTTGAATATAGCATACGGTGGGTAAACAAATTACTCCTGGGCAATTGATAAAAAAACGAATAATCATGACGATATCGAAGGCAATAATCATGTATATAGGCATCACATTCGAGATAAGTAGACCGACTCCTGCCTGCATATACTACAATTACTCCATGCATCAACCGGTAACCAGCTTGCATCTAGAGTATAACTTCATAAAGAACGGAGTAATGTCTTAAGCAAGATGACATGATGTAGACAAAGTAAACTCATGCATGAATAAACCCCATCCTTTTATCCTTAATTAATGGAAACGACAAAAATATGTGGCATGTCCCTTTGTGTCACTGGAATTGAACATCGCAAGATCGATCTCATCACCAAGGACCTCTCCCATTGCAAGGAAAATCAATCTAGTTGGCCAAATCAAATCAATACATTGGAGAGAAATACAAAACTATAATAATCACGCATAAAAGAGTTCAGAGAAGACTCAAATTATGTTCATAGATAATCTGATCATAAAATCATCGGATCCCAACAAACACACGGCAAAAGGTGTATTACATTGGATAGAACTCCAAGAACATCAAGGAGAACATTATACTGAAAATAAAATAGAGAGAAGAAGCCATCTACTCCCTCTGCCTCATAATCTAAGACATTTTTTGACACTATACTGGTCCAAAAAATGTCCTACATCATGGGACGGAGGGAGTAGCTACTAACAATGGATCCGTAGGTATGTGGTAAACTACTCACACATCATCGAAGGGCATCAATGTTGATGTAGAACCCCTCCGTGGTTGATTCCCCCTCCGGCAGATTGCTAGAAAAGGCCCTAGATGGGATCTCTCGAGAACAAAGATTTGCGGTGGTGGAAAAAGGGTTTCGGGTGGATCTCTGTTGGTTTCCCGATTTTGGAGAATTTATAGAGCCGGAATTTGGTCAAAGAAGCAAAGGTGGGCCCACGAGGCACCAGGGCGCGCCCTGGTGGCTCGTGGCCACCTCCTTCATCTTCTGACTTCCTCCTGAAGCTTCTAGTGTCTCTTTTGTCCAGAAAAAATCTCCAAAAAGTTTCATGGCATTTGGACATCATTTGGTACCGATATTCTGGAAAACAAAAAACAAGCAAAACACAGCAACTGGCACTGGGCACTAAGTTAATAGGTTAGTCCCAAAAATAATATATAATTGCTTGTAAATGCATATTAAGCATCCAAGATTGATACTATAATAGTATGGAATGATAAAAAACTATAGTATGTTGGAGACGTTTCAAGCATCCCCAAGATTAATTCATGCTCATCCTCGAGTAGGTAAATGATAAAAATAGAATTTTTGATGTGGAATACTACCTATCATATTCATCATGCAATCTTTCTTTTTGTGGCATGAATATTGAGATTCGAATGATTCAAAGCAATATTCCATACTTTGACATGAAAACATAAATACTTAATCATACTAACAAGCAATCATGTCTTTCAAAATATTAACGCTAAAGAAAGTTATCCCTAGCCCGTTATGCTCAATCATTGATTCATTCATGAAACACATTCAATATTAGATACACAAAATGCACAAGTATGACAATAGTGCTCTCCAATTGGTGCTTGTAAAAGAAGGTGAACACTCAAATAAAAATAAAAATTGCATAAAAGTAAATAGATAGGCCCTTCGCTGAGGAAGCAGAGACTTATAGAGGTGCCAGAGTTCAAGGTTTAAAATAGAGAGATAAAAAGATATTTTTGGAGGCATGCTTTTCCTGTCAGCGACACGACTGAGAGTTCCCAACATCTTCCATGCTAGACACATTATAGGCAGTTCCCAAACAGAAAATAAAGTTTATTTTTTGCATTCTTTCACAATCCATGGCTAGCCGTATCCACGGGTGCTCTCTAAGCCAACAACTTTCCAAGGAATTTCATATATTTTTTTGTTTCCATTCATTTCGGGACTGGGCATCCCTATTACCTGCCACTTTCTCGTGCAAGGACAAATGAATAAACACTCATCATGAGAATAACCCACCTAACATGGAAGATATTTGCCACCCCCTGCCGCCCCATGAGTGGTACGGGCACACAAAGCGGAAAATTATTTTGAAAAATTAGAGTTGACACATACAGATTTACTTGGAACGACATGTAAATACTGCATATAGGTAAGTATGGTGGACTCATTTGTCACAACTTTAGATTTAAGGAAGTGGATAAACAAGCAACATTCCCGCTTAGTACAAATGGAGGCTAGCAAATAGATTGAAAAGCGACCAACCAAAAAATAAAACGGTCATAAACATGCATTGAACATAACTAACACTGAATAATGCACCATAAGTAGGATATAACTTCATTGCACAGCTATGGACTTTACATGCATGCATTCGAAATCACAAACCTTAACACCAATGTTCTTACTAAACCACAATTACTCACTAGCATAACTTACATATTATGATCTCCATATCGTAAAACTATTGCAAGAAATCAAACTAATCATTTTCAATGATCTATATGAATTTTTTTATTATATCCTTCTTGGATATCCATCATATTGCACTAGTAGAAAAACACCTAATAGTCCTGGTTCCTAAGGGCCTTTAGTCCCGGTTCATGAACCAGGACTAATGGGCCGTTACTAATACCTCCACCCATTAGTCCCGGTTCAAACAAGAACCGGGACTAATGTGCCTCCACGTGGCTCTGTGCGCCGAGCCCAGTCAGGGGGCCTTTGGTCCCGGTTGTTGGCACCAACCGGGACCAAAAGTCCATGTTTTTTTTGGAAAGTGGCTGCTTTAGGGGTTTTGGGGGTTATTTTTAGGTTGTTATATTAGCTAGCTAATAGAGAGAAGTGTCCTCTCTTATATCTTCGTCCTTGGTTTACCAACGCTACTGCTATATATGTTCATTTTACCCGCTGATATAATAACTCATGCATGCTCGCATACATCAGCATATATAATAACAAGTACTCATCCTACTAATCATGCATCATCATACAACTTCTACTCGTTATTAATAATAAGTCATACGATCATCATCCTTATAGTCATCAAACCCAACCCTACATAATTGTTCTTAACACATGATCATCAGTATCAGGTAGGACCTAAACTCCCTTAAGGTAAAATAGCATAAAACAATATAGACCCTAACTCTCCATTATGAAGAATGGCGATCATCCTGTCTCCAATTTTTGCCCTTCGCTGAATGTTGCTTCCAAGAAGCTCCTTACGACTGTCCATACATTTTTTCCATTCTTTGATTGTCATGTCTCCACTTCTTTTAGAAACCCGGTATGGACAGTTCAGATTCGTAGGAAGACCTGGTTGTATGTTCAAAACATGAAGGCTACCGTGTGTATACATCAGATGAGGCACACAATCATTCGGAATTATCTGTTGAAAAACATAGTAATAACTTCGTAGTTAGCAATGATATGATGTACTAGTTTTAGAAGTGTGCAAAAAGATGCACGGATGTCGTAATAGTAAAAAATCTTACCAGGGTATCTCCATGGTAGTTACCGTAGTTCAACACGTGCACTAGTGGCACGTATTGACCATAATGTTGAGGAGTTCGATTGTAAACATTGTAATTCTCAAGATCAGTATAAAATGCGACCAGATGATTTTTCTCCTAATAAGTTAGTTTGGAGCCTTCGGTGTAGTAGGTTCTGTCTACCATCTTCCGCACATTCTTTGAAGAATGAAAATAAGCTGTCAATGGAGAATAAGTTGTCAACTATTTTAAAATAAACAATATAAATTACTTAATAACTATGTTAAGCTCACATGGGGGAAGAATTGGAGGTGTATCCACAAGGACAAAAATCGTAGGTCTCTCTTGCTCGATTGTAGGATCACCAAGATCCATGGTAACAAGCACACCCTCATCAAAACCATACATCTTGCAAAGTGCTTCCCAATTTTTGCAACCAAAATGGGTTACACTCTGAGCATTGTACAGCTTTACTGAAAATCCACACCATGATGGGTACTTAGGATAATTTTTTGGTTTCGAAACTTTCATGGTCTTCAAAACCCATCCTCTCCAAGACATAGCGTCTTGCAAAGCATGGGATAAGCTAGTCGAATTGAAAAAGATGAAAAATATTGTCATGATTAAAATAGTTGAAGTCATGAGTAATTACGAAAAAAACTATTATCGTCGGTTGCGTACCGTATGAACATCGAAGGTCTCCTCCAGCTTAATGCTGAAGCGACGATCTTCGTCCAGCTCAATGAACCTGTCGTAGATACCTCGGTCGTCGTGGCACCAGTCGCACTCCCCCGGGCGGTTTTAGTCGTCCGAGTACGACATTTCCGGTCTATGTTCATAATTCAAATATTAAACTAGATTATTAATCACGGGTTGACTATCGGTGATGTACGTAGCTCCTCCTTTCATTCCCGAGTGCATTATTACATCAAATTGTCTAGCACACGGGAATGAAGGAGAACTTATCCAATATGAGCATTCAGTAAGCAAAACCAAATCATAAAATAAGCAAAACCAAATTATAAAATAAAGTAGTATTCAAATTAGCATGCATTCAATAATTATAAGCAAAAGTACATCATCTCTTGGTGTCCGTACATCATCGAATATTATCACTAATATAGCATCACTAATACAACTAGAACCGTAGCGCCCGACGGGTATCGACGCTGGCGGTGGAGACCCAAAGATAAGGAACCATCACAGGATCATAGCTCGAGTGAGATCCCTAGAGAACCTGCCAGGTATTGTCGAACCTGCCCTCCAATGCAACCATGTAGCGACGGACGTGCTCGTCCTCCTCGCTGACACGGTGACGTACCACCTCCGCGGTGTCCGGAAGCCTCGGCACCGTCACTAGACCACGCGACCGCCACCAAACAAGGATCGGGTCAACAATGAGCTGCCTCCTCACCAACCTACGTCCCCCGGAAGGTAGCACCTCCCAATACCAGCTCGGCGGAGCCCAGTCCCGAACATGGCCCTGATCTAGCAAGCCTCCACCGTCGAGTCGACGATGATGAGGATGCGGCATAGGCATCACCGACGTCGATGCGGAACTACTTCTATATATAGTTAAATAAAGTAGTTTTATTAATTAAATCAACTAGCTAGCTCAACTACTAAACACTTACTATAAATAAATAAAGTAGTACTTACTAAAAACAAACTACTTCTATATATAGTAAAATAAAGTAGTTTATTAAATCAACTAGCTAGTTTAACTATATATGAAGCACTTACTATAAATTAAATAATGTAGAATTACTAAAAATACACTAGTATTTTTCTAACTAGTTATATTAAACACTTTCTCTTCTTATTTTTTTTCATTTTTCTAAATACGTACTATGAACAAAAAAATCATTAAAATTCTATAAACAAAATTACAACAGAAAAAAATCATAAAGATTCTATGAACAGAAAATCTATGAACTACACATCTAAATTACTACACATCCAACAAAAAAATCTATGAACTACAAAAAAATCTAAAAAAAATCTAACAAAAAAATCTACTAATAGAAAAAAAATCTAACATAATATGAACAAATTAATTACACAATCTAAATTACACAATATGAACTACATATCTAAATTACACCACATCTAATCTAACAAATAAATCTATGAACTAACAAAAAAATCTAAAAAAAATCTAACATAATATGAACAAATTAATTACACAATCTAAATTACACAATATGAACTACATATCTAAATTACACCACATCTAATCTAACAAATAAATCTATGAACTAACAAAAAAATCTAAAAAAATCTAACATAATATGAACAAATTAATTACACAATCTAAATTACACAATATGAACTACATATCTAAATTACAACAAATCTAATCTAACAAATAAATCTATGAAATAACAAAAAATCTAAAAAATCTAACAAAAATAAAATAAAGTTGCTCACGGCCGGCGACGACGATGGCTACGGCGATGGCGAGGTGCAGCGCAAGGCGGGCGGCGACGTCGGGGACGGCAGCGGGGCGGGGCGGCGACGGCGCGCGTCGGGGCGACAGGAGACGGCGTCGGGGCGGGGCGGCGACGGCGTTGGGGCGGGGCGGCGACGGCGAGGTGGCGGCAGGGGACGGCGCGCGGCGTCGGAAGAGATCGAACTCGGGGCGGGGCGGCAGTGCTACTTATATAGCAAATGCTTTGGTCCCGGTTCGTGGCGCAAACCGGGACCAATGCACCCTTTTGTTCCGGTTGGACCAACCGGGACCAAAGGCCTCTTTTCGGCACCGCAAAGGGCGGGAAACGAGGACCTTTGGTCTCGGTTGGTGGCACCAACCGGGACAAAAGGAGGGCATTGGTACCGGTTGGTGGCACCAACCAGTACCAAAGAGGGGTATTCGTACCGGTTGGCTCCACCAACCGGTACCAATGGACCCGTTTCATTTTTTATTTTCTGCAACTGTTTTTTAGTGGATTCTTTCTGCAGCTGTCTTTTTAGTCCCACCACGCCCATCGAGAGGCACTCGCAGCTGTTTATAAGCCCTGAGTGCAGAGACGATGAAGAAGAGGCTCAATGCTCACCTGCACGTTGGTTAGCTTCAAGCCTTGAGGAATAGGGGTAGACTGCACAGAGCTATGTGCAGTGCAGTTGACACTATTCCGAAAGGCTTGAAGCAAATTAACGAGCATTGCGCCTCTTTTTTATTTTTAATGACTTATTTTTAATAGTTGTGATTAACTTAACTAAAAATTGAGCATAGATGCTTATTTTTAATGACTTATTACAACTCAAAAATAAGAAGAAAAAAATAAATATAGCAGAAAAGAAAAAAAACTATATAAAAAACACTCAGAATAAATAGAAGCAAAAATAGTTGTGATCAGAAATAAATAGAAAAAAAAAGTTGTGATTAACTTAACTAAAAAATGAGCATAGATGCTTATTTTTAATGACTTATTACAATTCAGAAATAAATAGAAAAAAAGAAATATAGCAGAAAAGAAAAAAAAACTATATAAAAAACTACTCAGAAATAAATAGAAGCAAAAATAGTTGTGATTAACTTAACTAAAAAATGAGCATAGATGCTTATTTTTAATGACTTATTACAACTCAGAAATAAAAAGAAAAAAATAAATATAGCAGAAAATAAAAAAAAACTATATAAAAAACTACTCAGAAATAAATAGAAGCAAAAATAGTTGTGATTAACTTTACTTAAAAAATGAGCATAGATGCTTATTTTTAATGACTTATTACAATTCAGAAATAAATAGAAAAAAATAAATATAGCAGAAAAGAAAAAAACTATATAAAAAACTACTCAGAAATAAATAGAAAAAAATAGTTGTGATTAACTTTACTAAAAAATGAGCATAGATGCTTATTTTTAATGACTTATTACAACTCAGAAATAAAAAGAAAAAAATAAATATAGCAGAAAGAAAAAAAAAACTATATAAAAAACTGCTCAGAAATGAGCATAGATGCGCTTATAGAGAAAATTCAACCTAAATTCATAATCAATTTCTACTAATTTCAGAGAAATTCATATGAATTTAGATTAAATTTCCTGTATAAGGGCATCTATTTTCATTTTGAGAGGAGCTCAACAAAGGGAGAGAGGGAGGGGCTTATAAATCGGTCTGATTCCCCTTCGGTTGGCGAGGTGGGACTAAACTCTGACCGCAACGAGGGCCAACCCTTTAGTCCCGGTTGGTGGCTTGAACCGCGACTAAAGGGCAGACTTTGGTCCCGGTTCGAGCCACCAACCGGGACCAATGGTGGTGGGCTAGGAGCGAGGCGTATTGGTCCCGGTTCGTCCAACCAACCGGGACCAAAAGGTCCAGACGAACCGGGACCAATGGCCCACGTGGCCCGACCGGCCCCCGGGGCTCATGAACCGGGTCCAATGCCCCCATTGGTCCCGGTTCTGGGTTGAACCGGGACTAATGGGCTGACCTGGCCTGGACCATTGCCCCCTTTTCTACTAGTGTTGGGAGCAAATTCATATCCTGTGCATATTACCATTACTGTTATCAACTCTCAAAATGATATAAGTGAAGCATGAGAATGCAAATATTTCTTCAAAATTTAATTGCGCCGTGCTCAAAACCATATAAGTGAAGTACTAGAGCAACTACATATCTCAAAAGATATAAGTGAAGCACATAGAGTATTCTAAAAAATCATGATAAATGTGTGTGTCTCTCAAATAGGTGTGTCCATAAAAGATGATTGTGACAAACTAAAAACCAAACAAAGAAAAGGCTCATATAATACACGACATTCCAAGCAAAACTCATATCATGTGATAAATAAAAATATAGCTCTAAGTAATATTACCGATGGTCGGTAGAACAAAGAGGGGATACCTTACGGGGCACCCCGAAGCTTACATGCTTGGGAGTCCTTAAATACTACCTTGGGATGCCTCAGGCATCCCCAAGCTTGGACTCTTTCCACTCCTTATTTCTTCATCGATCGTGATCTCACTCAAAACTTGAAAACTTTAGCACACAAAACTCAACAAAACCTTTGTGAGATCCGTTAGTATAACAAACCAAATCACTACTCTAGGACTGCTGTAAACCCATTCATATTTTATTATTGCATTATACCTACTATATTCTAACTTCACCGACATGGCACCATGATTTCCATCATCATGCCATCATGTGGTTGTCTCCATAAACTATTGCTTCTACGACTATTGCTAACTCATAACGATAAATTAAAGCAATTACATGGCATTTAATGATTGGTCACGCAGGTCATATAATAAAAAAGAAACCCTATGGCTCCTTTCGGTTGCCGTACTCATTGACATGCAAGTCGTGAAACCTATTACAAAACATGATCATCTCAGACATGAACATATACTACATCACGTTTTGGCCATACCACATCACAACATGCCCTGCAAAAACAAGTTAGACGTCCTCTACTTTGTTGTTGCAATTTTACGTGGCTGCTAGGGCAAACTATAAGAACCGTTCTTATCTACGCAAAACCAAAATGGTGATATACAAGTTCCTTTTAACCTTCTACAAGGACCACTGTTGTCAAATCAGATTCAGCTAAGGTGGGAGAGACAGACACACGCAAAGCCACTTTTATGCAATACAAGTTGCATGTTAGTTAGTGCAACCGGTCTCTTCTACATGGACAAGTAAGGTTGGTCTGAGCCGCTTCATCCCACAATACAGCCAATCCAAATAATGAAAAGGAAATAAGCAATTTGAACATCGACGCCCATAACTTCTTTGTGTTCTACTAGTGCATATACATCTACGCATAGACCTAGCTCACGATGCCATTGATGGGTAACAAAGCATCAAAAACAAAAAAATTCCTACGGAACACCCAAGATCTATCTATGGAGATGCATAGCAACAAGAGGGAGAGGAGTCTACATACACTTGTAGACCAAAAGTGTTAACGATCTAGGGATTGTGGTTGGTGTAGTCGTACTCGCGTCGCTATCCAAGCACTGCACGTGCGACACCTCCAAGTTTAGCACACGTCCGGCTCGGTGGTATATCCTCCTTGATCCAGCAAAATAGGGAGAATAGGTAGATGAGATCTGAACCAACACGGTGGCATGGTAGTGGTAATGGCAGCGGAACACCGACAGAGCTTCGCCAAGAGCTGGCGAATCGAGGTGGAGGTTTATCGCGAGAGAGGAGGCTTGGGTTTGGTGTGTCAAGCCCTTGCACCCCCTTCCCACTATATATAGGGGTGTGGGAGGGCTAGTGGCGCAGCCCTAGCCCGTTCTCCAAGGAGGGTAGGCAGCCAAGGGAGGAAACTTGCCTCCCAAGGTAAGTGGACTCCCTCCCACTTAGGGTTTTTCCTTCCGAGGTGCATGGTCCTTGTGTGGGCTGGTGCCCCTAGCCCATTATGGCTAGGGCGCCCCCTACAGGCCATGCTACTATATGGGACGTGGTGGAACCCTTCGCGGACTTTTGGATCCCTCTGGAACCCTCTGGAACCTTCCGGTGGCTTCGCGGTACAATACCAAAAAAACAAACTTTTTGACGGAACCCCGACAACAACTTTTCATATATAGATTTTTACCCCCGGGCCATTCCGGAGCTCCTTGTGATGTCCATGATCCCATTCGGGACTCCGAACAACCTTCAGACTTTCCATTATTAATATCTCAATACTACCCTAGCGCTACCAAACATTAAGCGTGCAACCCTATGGGTTTGAGAATCATGTAGACATGACTGGGATTCCTGTCCTGTCAATAACCAATAGTTGTACCTGGTTGCACGGGCTGGATCCCACATATTGTACGAAGATATTTATCGACTGAACCACAATGTCAATGATTCAGTTATTCCTGTATATAATTCCCTTTGTCCGGGGATATGTTACTTGCCCGAGATTCGATCGTCGATATCTCCATACCTAGTTCAATCTTATTACCGGCAAGTCTCTGTACTCATTCCGTAATACAAGATCCCCTGACTAAACTCATTAGTCACATGAAGCTTCCTATGATGTTGCCTTACCGAGAGGGCCCAGAGATATCTCTCTGTCACATGGAGTGGCAAATCTCAGTCTCGATCCATGCAACCCAACGGACACCTTCGGAGATACCTGTAGAGCATATTTATAATCACCCAGTTATGAAGTGACGTTTTATAGCACACAAAGTATTCCTCCGGTGTCCGGGAGTGGCATGATCTCATGGTCTAAGGAACTGATACTTGACATGAAGAAAGGTATAGCAAATAACTAAACGATCTGATCCTAAGCTTACGGCAGGGTCTCGTCCATCACAACATTCTCCTAATGATGTGATCCCTCTATCAAATGACAACTCATGTCTATGGTTAGGAAACTTTAACCATCTTTGATCAACGAGCTAGTCGAGTAGAGGCTCTCTAGGGACACGATGTTGCTTATGTATCCACACATGTATTTAAGTTTCCGGTCAATACAATTCTAGTATGGATAATAAACAATGACCATGACTAGGGAAATATGATAATGACCAATTTATTATTGCCACTAGGGCATATTTCCAACATATTGGTGTAGCCAAGTCTCGGTGACAGACTCATAACGATAGACAAATGCAGGGAGGTAGTGTTGTCTGACGTCGTGGTGGCGTCGATGGTAGGCCTGGCAAGGTCATTTCATTGATCCTTGCCCTGAGATGGGTCCGCGGAAGACGACAACGATGACTTCTGGAGAGTGCGCATGCGGTGGTCGCTATGGGTCTGCTGGACCGGTGCTCCAGTTTTAGATTATGTGCGTTGGGGCGAGGTCGGGGCAAGCGTTCCTGATCATGACCACCATTACCATCAGGTTTGTAGCTGGAGTGACTTTTGTCGCATAGAAGTTGTATTTAGAATGGTCAATGTTTTATCTTGCAAGGCATTGTTGAATAATATGATAAAAATGACTGTGTGTGTCACTCAATGCAGATGCGGGTTTCAATCTCTTTTTCAAAAAAAACCTTTTAGAAAATCTACAATGGTGGACAGCAATTTCGGGCCCTCAAACACCTACGGACGCGTCTGCGGGCAGTGGCCGGCTACATCTCAAATTTGCTCTGCTACATTCGAATACCTCATACTTGAAACCTTAAGTCCATACAAAACATACAAGAGAGGAAAACCTATGTACTACGTAGATCAAATAACCTACACTACCCTAATCCTCATCGGAGTGTCCACTATCTTCATGCTCGGCTCTGGGTACATGAGCGGCCACCGCAACTCCAACTCCCGCGGCTCCTCCGCGTCGGCCTCCGCATCCGCCTTTGCGTCTAGTTCGCCAAAAAGCACGCCAGTCGCCGCTTGTTCCTGCCGGATGAACCGTCGGGTGACCTCGGCATAGGCCTCATCCTGGATGGACTCTAGGATGGCCTGCTGCTCAGCCATCTCGGCCAATTGGGCAACCGCGAACTCGGCCATGGTGTCCTCCATGTCAAAGCCCGCAACTTGCGCTAGTTCCTCCTCCGGCTGCTCCGCCTCCTCCTCCTCCTTCATATCCTCCACGCCATCCTCCCCCGGATCCGCCACCTCCATAGGAATCGGCTGCTGCTCTGGCTCCGGCTGCTGGTACTGCTGCTCCTACTCCGGCTCCTACGGCTCCGGCGAGTCCGGAGGTAGATGACGCGGGTGGCGCGCCTTGCCAGGATCTCCTCCTGAATCTAAAACCGGTGCATTGGCATTAGCATAGCATACATCGTCTTCCTTTGTTGAGCCATACGAAGTCGGAAGACGAGGGAAGGGTGAGGTGGAGAGGGAGAGAGGTGGATGGGCTTGGGCCGGCGGCGTGGAGAGGGAGGAAGTGAATGTGTCTAGGGCCGGGGGATGCCGCCCAACTTAAATAGCCGTTGGCCCTCAGGCGGCGAGCCGGACCGACGCCACGCGGTGTTCGTGCCCCAGCGGAGGAGACGCCCGTCGGACCGTCGGGTTTTCGGGTGTTTTTTAGTGGGACCGCAACGTCAGTCCGACGTGTGGACGTGCCCGGTCACGTCCGCGTCGCCCGATATCCGTCCCAGATTTGAACTAGATATAAGGGGTGCTGATCAGTCCGGTTGCTTGAGGTACGTTTGAGATGACCGCTCGAGTTGTATTTTTTAACCGGTCACTAGCCGGACCGTTCATCCGGGCGTTTGATGGGGTTTGGGAAGCCCGACCGTAGATGCTCTTAGAAAAACCTATCCGGGGTAGCAGAGAAATCGGATGCATACTCCGATTCGTCGGTATGAATCTCCAAGTCTCTGGAACGGAACGTGCATCCGTACGTATGCCCACGTAATACTGTGTTAGTGTGTACTTGTACTGTCGTACAGCATATGCAGACGCACATGCTTCTCCGTTCGAGTTGCACTACTTCGATACAGATAGATGAATAGGGACGCCGGCGTCGTCCTAGTGGAGTACCTATACTTGTAGTGCAGTGGCAAGATAAATGTACACGGTGCAGTAAAACCCAACAAGTACATGTACATCCCCGGCTTTTCTTGGCGTGTTGGGTGAGCTCGCAGCCCCGAAAGAGATTGTACATACGTATGGGTGCCAGTGCGACGTCGCGCTCAAACCCATCTATCTTTTTTTTCTTTTTTTATTCGGGATGAAAAGGGATTCATTACTCAAGGTGGAGAAATATCCTCCAAACAAAGTCGAGGTACATTAGCAGGGCCCGATCGAAGCCAAACTGTTGTCCTAGCTTCTACACGTCCAAATAAGGGTAGTCTATGACCGACAGCATTTTGATGCCTGCTTACATGAGTAATGGAACACTCCCTTTCGCCAAAAAACTCTTTAATTTCCTTGACTATCATCGCGTTCTGCGATCTGTCCTCCGTATTCGCACGGATGGATTCAACAGCAGTGAGACAATCCATCTCCACATCGACTAGAAGCTGGGACCACTGCAGAGCAAAACGAAGGCCCTCCAAACAGGCTAGAAGTTCAGCCTGAAGTGGACTCGCACAATTTTGTAGACTCCTGCAGGCCGAGAAGATAATGTCCCCCTTACTATCACGTAGCACCATGCCTGCTCCCGCCCCGCCCGATTCCTGACAAAAGGACCCATCCACGTTAAGCTTTACTCTCTTTGAGTCCGGCGGCTGCCACTGAAGCCTTGGGTTGGAGTCAATCCCAGCATGCATGGACATCTTCTGTGGTCCTTCCCACAGTGGTATCTTGCCTTTAACCAGATCATCGTTAGGACAGTGCTTGATGGCCAGAATGGATCCCTCGTAGTTGAGGAGGAAGCGCGTGGAGGCATCGGTCGGCGGAGGTTTTTTGTCATGGACGATCTCGTTCCTGACGTGCCAGACACGCCAAAGGACCATGAGCATCCGCATCCGATCATCCTTATTCATGTCAGCCAACACGTCGAAGATCCATTCCTTCCCTGTCGGCCGGACAACAAAAGGGTCTGGCAGCCTCCAGAAGTTGCACATATTACGCCATAGCTCCACGACCCGAGGACATCTACGGAACACATGATATGTGTCCTCACGCTCTAGTCCGCAGAGTGGACAAACATCTGTGATTTCCAAGTTCCTCGCCTTTTTGTTAGCCCATGTTGGCAGAGAGTTGGATGCCAGCTTCCAGGCGAAAATACGCACCTTCGGAGGAGCCGGGCACTTCCAGATGAATGCCCAAGCGGCGCGCCGCCCGTCCGGGGCCCTGCTAGCAGCTGCCGAGGCTGGAAGGAGTCGCTCTTCCAAGGCCATGCAGTAAGCACTCTTGATGGAGAAGTTTCCATTCCGCTCTGCCGCCCATGAGATGCAGTCCTCTTGCCGTGGGGAGGCCTTAATCTTGAGGATTTCCATGACATCTAGGTGCATAAAATGTTGGTTCAACAGCGCCACCTTCCAGTTGCCATATTCGTCCATAAGGTGACTCACCCGCCGCAGTCGGCACCGGCCCTGGACAAAGATCGGTCCACGAGCCAAAGGGTGAGGGATCCACTGATCTCTCCAAATGCTTACCGAAGTCCTATCACCAATACGCCAGATTAGTCCTTTCTTGAGGAGCTGAAGTCCATGCACAATGGCTTGCCACGTTGTTGAAGCATTGCTCGAAAAGACGGTGTCTTCCAGTCGTCCTTGTGGGTAGTACCTTGCCTTAAGCACCTGCGCACACAGACTGTTGGGATTAGAGATAAGGTGCCAAGCTTTCCTTGCGAGCAAAGCTTGGTTGAATAAGCGGAAATCGCGAAAACCGAGCCCTCCGTTCTCCTTTGGTTTGATCATAACATCCCAAGCTCTCCAATGTGTCTTCCTCTTTCCTTGCTTCGATCCCCACCAGTAGTTCCTGACCAACCTGGTAAGATCATCGCAGACACTCCGGGGCAGGCGGAACACCCCCATGAGATAGGTAGGCAAGGACTGAGCGACTGCTTTAATCAAAATTTCTTTACCTCCCTGCGATGCACAGTCCCCCCAAGCCAAAATCCTTTTCGTGAGTTGCTCCTGGAGACTTTGGAATCGGCCTTTAGACATGCGACCGGTCGGGGTTGGGAGCCCCAGATATCGTTCCTCGAAGTTCAGGTTCTGAACCTCTAAAACTTGTGCTACTGAGGTTTGGTCAGCCGATCGACACCTCTGTCCAAAGAGGATAGAACATTTCTCCGGATTGATGAATTGTCCAGTACCTCTCTCATACGTATCACGGACATCCCGGATGACCGTTTCCTCAGCAGCCGTCGCACGAAAGAAAAGTAGTGTGTTGTCTGCAAAGAGCAAGTGTGAGATGCCCGGCACCCTCGGGCATACCCGCAGGGGGGTGATCAAGCCCTGCTCCACTTTATGCTTAAGTAGTGCGCCAAGCCCATCCGCCACAAACAAAAAGAGGAAAGGTGAGAGCGGGTCTCCCTGCCGTAGCCCACATGACGGGACGAACGAATCTGAGCTGGCTCCATTCACTTTGACAGAGTATGTCACCGAGGTTACGCCAAGCATAATTCATTGCACCCATCGGTGATCAAAGCCAAGCTGTTGCATCATTCGCCTTAGGAATTCCCAATCCACTCTATCATATGCCTTGGATAGGTCGAGTTTACATGCACAAGCACTCCTGTCCGGGTCCTTCTCTTGCTTAATAGAATGAATGCACTCAAAAGCAATGAACACATTATCTGTTATGAGCCTGCCTGGTATGAAGGCACTCTGTTCGGGTGCCATGATATCATCCAGTTGTGGTCGTAGCCGGTTCACAAGACATTTAGAAATAATCTTGTAAGTGATGTTGCAAAGGCTAATAGGTCGAAAGTCAGCAAGCCTCTTTGGATCCTTCACCTTAGGTATCAAGACAATAGACATCGCGTTTACACCTTCCGGCATGATACCTGTTTCAAAAAATAGCTTCACCGCCGAGATTATCTCCTCCTTAAGCGTACCCCAATGCTGCTGAAAAAATCTTGCTGGGAACCCGTCCGGGCCTGGGGCCTTGAGAGGGCCTATCTGGAATAAGGCATCACTAATCTCTTTGTCATAGAACGGGGCACACAGCTTTTCATTCATGTCATCCGTCACTTTTGGTTGGAAGAGTTGGATGATCTCCTCCGGGTCAATGGCAGGGTTGGACGTGAACATATGTTGGAAGTAATCCTTGGCCATCCTCTCCATAGTCCATTGCTCCTGCTGCCATACCCCTTGTGCATTCGTGAGCCCTTTAATTCTATTCTTTCTAGCTCTCCAAACTGCCTTCCCGTGAAAGAACTTTGTGTTTCTATCCCCCTCTTTCAGCCAAGCTATCCTTGAGCGTTGTAGCCAAAGCATTTCCTTGCGGTATAGTAGCTCATTCATAGCATCCATCTCTTTTCGTATTTCTGCACGGTCTGCATTCATATGCATCAACTCCTCAAGGCGTGTTCTGGACTTTTCTAGTTTTCTTGTGACATTGCCAAATTTCTTGCTGCTCCATGTATGCAACTTGCCCATCAGTTTACCAAGTGCTAGGTGAACATCTTTGAGATTTCTCTTGTTGCCCTCAGCCCTCCACGCCTCTGCGACCATTTCCTCAAGTGTGGGTTCACGTTCCCACATAATTTCATACCGTCGACAGCGTTGCAGTTTGGGCGCCATGTCGTGGACACACCAGATGAGTATTGGGCAGTGGTCAGAGCAGGGCGACACCAAGTGAAGCACCGCCGCTTTCGCGAACAAGTCACGCCATGCATTGGTAGCCACTGCACGTTCCAATCGTACCTGCACGTTGGCCCGTCCACCCCTCCTGTTATCGTATGTGAAGGGGTACCCTGCAAAACTCAAATCGATCAGACCACATGTTTCAAGTGCATCTCTGAAAATAAGCATCTGTCTTGGGGCTCTTGGGTTTTCAGATAAATGCTCATAGTCCCACATTGCTTCGTTGAAATCTCCTGCGATCAACCACGGGAGGTCACTATTACCATGTAGGCGCCATAAGGAGTCCCACATGAGATGTCTGTTTTCGACTCTGGGTTCACCATACACAAAGGTAACCCGCCATTGTGGATCATCATCTGACACACCGACGTACACATCAGTCCAGTGTTTATTGATTTCTTGGACTTGAACTAATAAAGACTCATCCCAAAATAAAGCAAGACCTCCACTCATACCATCACTACTGACTCCTTCAAAACCCGAGAGGCCTAAGCGAGAACGAAGACGAAACATTTTATCTCTAGACTGTCTCGTTTAACATAAAAAACAAACTTTGGGGAATGGGCGGACACAAGAGCCGCGAGATCACGAACTGTGCGAGGGTTCCCCACCCCTCGACAGTTCTAGCTTAAGCAATTCATTGCTCCTGACGGGGCGCCACACTTGGCTCCGTCAGTTTACCGGCGGCCCCATGGCTAGTTGCCTCCATAATCTGGTCCTCTTTCCCGTTATGCAAAACCTCCACCTTTTCCTCTTCTTGCTTATTACTAAAGCCCGCTGCCAGCCTGCCCTTCTTCTGCATGCCTTCACTTGGCTTGTCCACGAAAGGCACAAGGGACTTCTCGCCGTTCACCACCTTAACTTGTTCATACACCAGCTCACCCGGCCTCTTCCCAAGGACAGAATCATTGTAGTCCATGGTCTCTGAAACCGAGCTCAAAGAATCTCCCGAAGCGCTAAGATCCCATAGAGCTGGGATCATATCTTTCATGCTCGGGGTGTTATCACGGATGACTAGCAGCCCAACCTTCCTGCTGGCCGGTTTCTTTGCCATTGCCGCCCCTTCTTCTTCACTTGTTTTGGTGTCAGGACCACCCTCTTCCCAGCAGATTTGTTTTCAAACTTTGTTGCAATTTCCTTAACCTTGCTCGACTCCGGCATTTCTCCTGCCAACTTCATTTGGAGGCTCGCGATTTCCTCTGCAAGTGCATTATCTTCTTCCTCTGCCGCTGCACTCTCCTTTTCATCAAAACCATCATTCGCATCCACTCTCGGTGGGATCATGTCATGGGCCTGTAACGGTGTATTATGAGAGCTCGCTTGGCTAGCGGCACTCCTTGTTCCGCTATCTGCAACTCCAGCACTTCCCAAGTTGAAATTCAGGTCCCTTCTGGCTCTTGACTATCCCGGGGATGGGGTATACGCTGCCCTGAACTCAAACTTTTTGAATGGTGAGCATCTCAACGTCGAGTCATATCCCTTAGAGGCAAGCCCTCGGATGTTCTTTTCACAGACATCCTTGTCATGCCCCATGAAGCCGTAGTGGAAGCAAAAGTGAGGCATTCGTTCGTATCTGATTTTAAAGGTGGTTTTCTTGGTCACTCCCTTAGCCATATATTCCATCATCACCTCCTTTTGCAGTCTCCTATTGTAAGGCAGCATCACCCGAACCCTCAAGAACTCCCTTGTACCACGGCCCCCTTCCGGTACATCCACAACAAGTACTTCTCCCAGGGTATTTCCCAAAGCTTGGCCATAGGCCTTGGTCTGTTTCTTGTATGGGACATCAAACACCCTAGCCCATACTAGGACTGCATCCAGGGTTGATTCAGATGGTCTCGCCTCGTCGTCAAAAGGTTTTACCAACAGGGCATCACCATTGAAGATCCAAGGACCACCCCGGGCAACAAATCGGTAGTCACCTTCAGACCCAAACGTGATTGTGAAGTAATTCTTCCCCATGGGTTTAAACTCGACACCCGTCCTCAGCCGCCAGATGCCCTCAAAGTGATCTGACAACGTTTTTGCGGAGGGTTTCTTCTGGGATCTATAGAGCCCCATGAGCCGCCAGAGAGGCGGGGCTGGAATCTCCTCTTCTTCATCATCACTGAAATCGACCGCCACAAAAGTGACATCATCCACATCCACTTCACCTCCAAGCTGTGAATCCACTGCGTCCGGTAAACCATCCTCCGATTCCTTAGCATCCCAATTACCTGCCAATGGTGAATCCTCCTCCAAACCCTCCTCCAAAGTCACCACGCGTGCATGCACTAACATCCCGTCGCCAGAAGGCTTCGGGTGGGCAAGGACCTCATCGGTTCTCCCGTGATCACCCCCACCTCCGGTGACGGATTGGGAGTGCTGCATCTTGGGCTTCTCCGGCTGTAGGTTAGGGCTACCTGCGAAGGACCGCTGACAAGGGATATGATCCCGGCCCGCGGTACCCCCGCTATTAGTAGATCTATTCCCTGTCGTTTGGACTCCTAGATCGCCCCGGATGGCAACCCTAGTCGTCCTACCAAGACACGTAGACATCGGAGACTTCGACGACGTAACCGGGAGGGACTCCCTGGCACTTGCCGATGGACTCGCGCGGTGGACTTTCGGCGGCGGGGCAGGATCGCCCATGGTCGCCACAGAAACCCTAACCCTAGTGCAGCCAGACTTCAAGGGGCATCTCTTGGATCCATCTTTCCTCCCATCTTCTACATCAGCACAACACGCATGTACCGCTCAAACCCATCTATCTAGAAAGCAGCGGCGGAGCTATGTTGACAGCTGCAGGGGCCATGGCCCCCCCCCAGTCTTTGTACAAGTACATGGAGAAATTTTTTGAGGGAGGTTAGATTAGGGAAAATATAGTCTTTTGGCCCCCCCAATCATCCATATATTGTGTTTGGCCCCCCCAAAACATCTGGCCTAGCTCCACCAGTGCTAGAAAGTCTTGGTGAGTCCCAAGAACTCAGGGAGTATGTGTGTGTGAGAGAGATGAAAAGGAGTATAGCTTTTGTTTTAGAGTGGGAGAGGAAATAAAGAGCAGTGGATCGATGCTGTTTCCCACAGGTCGTGGTATAATGGAGGTTGTTGGCATGCACATTTCGTCGACCCCGGCGACACGAGGGACCGGACCCTTCGATCGCAGGCTTGTGTGATCCATGCTGCAGGCTTAATGGCTGCTTCTCTCTTCGTGGATTGGATTGTAGTTGCGGCAGTGGTCTTTGTTGTGTCGAGGTCACATGCATGCACACATGCACAGATGCACTGTTAGTTGGGTCACGCAACCCATCATGCATTGCCAAAGTGTTCACGAGGGACGGATCCCACCGATGTTCGTGATGTCTGCTCTGAACGAACTCATGCAAACGCACAGTAAGTTGCGGAGTTCTATGCGCCTTGCTATTTGTAATGAGTTACCGATATAAAAGAACGTTTTATAGAAAGAAAAAAAACTAAAAGAAGGATTCAGTATTACCGCCACGAGCATAGGCCCCAACTACCCTGCAGTCCACTGTCGACGACGAGGACGGTCATGGCGTCCCGTCTCGGCCTCACACGGCCGTCTTCTCCGGCAAAATCGACCGACCGACACCCCACCCATTTTCAGACAACTTATGGATATCAACCGTTGTTACATATGACAATGCACACCCACGAGGATACAGTAGAAGTATGTGGTTTGGTTGTACGTGTCTACTAGTAGTACGTACTTCTGAATACATACGCAGTGTCGCCACGCCAGCACGGCCGCCGGAACACACGACGGGGTATAGTAGCGTTTTCGTATTGTAGTGGTATATTGTCTGTACGTGGACGCAGCTGTTCCTTCCAACACGATGGAAGCGGACGTTTCAGACGGAGCCAAAAGCGTCGAGGGCACAGACGTTCCTCTCTTTCCTGCAACATGACTCCAAATGAGTTTGGACTTTAGACTGCAGCTTCCTTCCTTGCTACAGTAGAGGAGTACTACTACTAGCTTGCTGCTGGATGTTTATACGAGAAACTACCATGTAAAAGTTGTAAAGCATGCCCTGGCCGGGCGGGCCGGGCCGGCGAGTCATTTATTCTTGTGTCGAGCCTTTTTTTCTAGTACATGGGTGCTTTCCATGGTCAAAAGCGGGCGGGCGGGCAATTGTGGAGGGAGGCTCCACGCACCGCACGCGCAGTGTCGCGCGCATGGATGGAGCTCTGGCCGGTCGAAGACGACGAGAGGACAACAGCTTGGCGCGGGAGGCACCGCACATGGCCACTTGCTCTCAGGCGTCTCAGCTCGCACCGCTACTCTTGGCTTCTTGCTGTCCGTGTTGGCGGTGTGTTGCGTGCGTCTCTAGTAGCACAGTGCTAGTAGCGTGCAAGCGTGGTGTTCGATGAGTTTTTATGCACTGTTGAATATAATAATTTTTTTTAATGAGTTTTGGTGCAGGCTATATATGCAAAGGTAAGTTAGTATAATTAACATAACACATGCATGCATGGCAGGATGCCCACGTACTAGCACATGGATTTGCATGAAATCGTGGTGCAACTAACAAAAATGCATGCACGATGACAAGGTTTGGCATAGACATAGTATGTATATACATTATGAATACGTATTTGGGTACCTCGGCTGGCCGGCAAGCACATGTGTATATTTCCCCGAATACTCGAAATACTAGCTGACCTGACCATGTATCACTAGTAGAAAAGGGGGAATTTGTCCCGGTTCGTAAGGGCCTTTAGACCCGGTTCATGAACCGGGACTAATGGGTCGTTACTAATACCTTTCCCCTTTAGTCCCGGTTCAAACACGAACCGGGACAGATGTGCCTCCACGTGGCCGGTGCGCCGAGCCCAGGCAGGGGGGCCTTTGGTCCCGGTTGGATGCACCAACCGGAACCAAAAGGCCTCCACGCGTCAGCATTCCAGTGACTGGGGTTTTTGTTTTTTTGAAGGGGGGGGGGGGGGGGGGGTTGGGGGTTTTGGGGGGTTAATTTAGGTGTTTCATATATTGTGTTAGCTAGCTAATTATTTATTAGAGAGATGTGTCCTCTCTTATGTCCGTGCTTGGTCGACGCTACGTACTATACATAGAGAGGCCCTCGACACGCTAGCTTGTAAGAAAATGAAGGGAACCATTAAGTACAGAAGTTCGTCATGCATACCGAGAGAAGTGATCGATCGACCTCTCCTTCTCCGAGAGATTGGTCGAACAACAAGTTTTCGTATTATCTATCCGATGCTACTGGCTACATACATATACAATATGTAACATCTCCTAATTACAATCCCCTAGCAATTGAAATCAACTTGCACATGGTATTCTCCGGCTTTATTGATGACGTGGTCAAGAAAGAATTTCGCCAATTCCTCTTGAATTGCTTTCATGCGATCTAGTTCTAGGAGTTCATTCCGCATCTGCCACGTCTAATTTGAAGGGGGTTAATTAATACATATATATGAATGAAACTCAACAGAAATGATGGTGTAATAAAATGAAATTGTGAACATTATTGCTTACGCACTTCATATTGTCTTTTAGAGTAGCCCCGTTTATTTTTCAAAGTCGCGTTGTGGATGAACTCGCACACGTAGTATCCACAGAAATCATTTCCTTGTTCCTGCCACAAGCACTTTACGAGAAATAGAGGTCAATCAAACTGATAATGAAACATTATAATTAAATGGCATTGATGAAAGTATAGCTATAGAATCAATGAGAGATGCGCGTAACTAGCTAGCTAGTAGTACTTACTTTCGGGTATGTATATCGCAGCTCCTTCGGCAGTCCCGGAGCTTCTGCGGTGAACTGTTTCCAAACCCTGCAAGACAAAGAAAATAATTATTATTACTTGAGATATCAGAAAATGAACAAAAAGTTGCCGATATGGTGCGATAATGATCGAATTAACTTACTTGTTGAGCAATTCAGTCATTTCCGCATAGGTTTCGGGATCTTTTCGTCTCGAGTCTAAGACGGTTACTAGTCCCCGCTCAAGCTTAATCTCCAGAAGAATATAGTGGTACCTGCGCACGCATGCATAACTCATCAATTACATTACTATAACTTCGCTCGAGTAATAAGGGAAACCGAATATGCACACGACAGTAACACTCACTCCCCGTTGTAAGGAAAGAGTATGGTATCATTGTTTTGATTTTTGATCAACGATTGTAGCAAGTTGTCCTCGGCCTCTTTGACGTGCTTTTTAACCAGAAATTCATCTATGATATTTGTGTTAATGAACCCAATATCATAAATTTCTTTTTTTTTTTGCACTCGACGATCTTCAATCTGCATAATATATTTAGGATAATTAATTATAAATACATGCAATGGAAGAGACGAGCTATATATAGAGACTTAATGACAGAAATAGTACTTACAGGAAGTAGCAAAAGACCGTTAATTTATCGAGGGCCTTTTGATTGAAGAACACGAAGAACTCCTCAAATGGAACACACAACAGATCACTTGCAACGAGGTCGTGCTCCTCTTTAATGTTCAGATACAAACTTTTGGTGCCGCCAGACTCTCTGCAGGTTTTCATGTACCAATTATGGAATCTTCGCATCATCGTTATTAGTGATTTTTCATCTTTGACGAGAGGCTTCCCGTACTCGTATCTTTGTTCATCCACCTCCATGAAATCAGGAAGTTGATCGTCAGACAGGTAATCTTGTAGATTGCCATAACCGGCCACCATCCCCGAAGCATTAGCGATGATGTTGCCGCTAGACACATTGAGCGGGGAGCATGATTGGTTTGCTTGTTCGCCGAGCTGGTCAATTTTTTTCGCAGCTGCTCGTTCTCTTGACCTTTGATGTCTGACAGTACTTCCCGACCGCTCCGTTTGGAGATATGTCTGTTCAGTAATGTGCTCATAGTTGGTTCTCGGCGGAGACTTTGCCGGTTTCCTCCGGGCATCGAGAGTGCGCTTTGCTTTCACCGGATCTACGTTCTCCTCCGGAGGTGGATGTCTCTTTGCTTTCACCCCTTCAAAGAACTCCTTCACGTGGGTCCGCACGATCATCGCATTTTCCTCCTCGGTCCTCTCATACGATAACTTCTCTAGAGGCTTGAGAGGTGGACCGTATCTGTATTGCCTCCCGCCTCTGGTTGTGCTGCTAGACGCCGGAGCAGACGGAGCGGCTGCGGCGTCTGTCTTCTTTCGTGCTTGCTTACGAGGCGGAGGAGAAGGACTACGACGCGTCGGAGCAGCCGGGGCGGCGGCGGGTCTCTTCCGCCCTTGCTGGCGAGGCGGAGAAGGAGGAGGCTGCTGGCTGCTCGGGAGCACCGGCGCAAGCGGAGAAGGAGGCGGAGTGCCGCCACGCGTGCCCTTATCATCACTCGCCGGAGGAGGAGGCGGTAGAGGAGGAGGAGTGCCCTGACTCGCCGGAGGAGGAGGAGGAGGCGGAGGCGTCCAGTTCGGAAGGTTGATGTGCTCCTTCCGCCATAGGCATGGAGTCTTCAGAGCAGAACCCAGCCTAGTCTCCCCTTCACCGGTAGGGTGGTCAAGCAGGAGGTCCTCAAATCCCTCCATTATTTCATCCACCATCACCCTAGCACATCCTTCTGGAATCGGCCGGAGATAAGTTGCGCCGAGTCCAGTAGGATAAACAGAGCCAACAGCCGCCTTGACCTTTAAATTTATCCATCGCATCATAATGTGGCAATTTTGAGACTCCGTGATAGCATCCACGGGATAGCTGGCAGGAGCCGTCAAGACATGCTCTGGCTGAAGTAGCTCGGTGGAAGCCATGATGCTTCTTCGCTGAGATGGCGGGGTAGCTTCGGGGGAAGCTTCGACAGGTCGTTTGCTGCGATCTGCTGCTTCTCGTTCCTCTTCTCATTCCTCTAGCCCCATTACCCTTTCGTGCAGCGCCTGCAGTTGGCCCTGCTCCAGTTTCTTCCTCCTCTTGTGGGTTTTGTAACCACCTGCGTCCGGAAAACCAACCTTCCATGGAATGGAGCTTGGCATGCCTCGTGTCCGTCCAGGGTGCTCAGGATTCCCAAGGGCCATTGTGAGCTCGTCCTTCTCCCTGTCTTGAACGAACGTCCCTCGCTGCGCTGCATTGATATAGTGCCGAAGCTTCTTGACTGGTATTTTCAGTTGCTCGTCCGTCCAATGGCACTTCCCTGATACAGGGTCCAAGGTTCCGCCAGCCCCGAAGAACCAAGTCCGGCAACGGTCTGGCCAGTTCATTGTCTCTGGCTCGATCCCTTTTTCAAGCAGATCATTCTCAGCCTTGGACCACTTAGGCCGGGCTTTGAGGTAGCCACCTGACCCCGTGCGATGGTGAAGCTTCTTCTTCGCAGCATTTTGCTTGTTTGTCACCGACATCTTCTTACTCTTTTCCGATGTCTTGTGGGCCACAAATGCGGGCCAGTGATCTTTGATCTTCTCATATTTGCCAATGAATTCTGGTGTCTTTTCTTTGTTGACAAACTTGTTCAGCTCTTTCCTCCACCTCCTGAATAGGGTTGCCATCTTCTTAGGAGCACAAGACTTAATTAATTGCTCTTTAACTGGCTTCTCCGGATCCTCCTCTGGCGGTAGGGTGAAATTTGCCTTCAGCTGAGTCCAAAGATCTTCTTTCTGCATATCATTGACATAAGACACCTCAGGGTCTTCCTCCTTAGGCTTATACCATTGCTGGATGCTGATCGGGATCTTGTCCCTAACAAGAACCCCGCACTGAGCAGAAAATGCGTTCTTTGTCCGGATGGATTCAATCGGTTTGCCGTCGGGAGCGATTTCTCTGATCTCAAACCTTTCATCCGAGCTCAACTTTTTCTTCGGGCCTCGTCTCCTTACCAAAGTTGTGCTCGATCCAGAGGGCTAGAAATTAAAAGGAAGAAAGACGAGAGTAATTAATATGTGTACATATACCAAAACAATGGATGCATCAATTAACTAGTCAGCACGGGCTTAACTAATATATATATACCTGGCCGGACTCGGTTCTGTCACCGGAGCAGTCAGCACAGTCTCCTTCTTGTACCTCCATTGTGTCACCGGAGCCATCATGAACATAGCCCTCTTCTTGTACCGGCATTAATGGGCCGAAGCCATCATGAACATAGCCCTCTTCTTCATCCAGTCCTTCCTGACCATTGGTATCGTTGAGAAATGACGCAACTTCATCACTTCCTTGTGCGATTATGTCCCCCAACATCGCTTTTGTTGCTTCGTCTCGGGAGTGCTCCATAGTTTCTACAAATATTTACAACATGTCAATTATTATTCAAAAATGGTACAGATGGATATATATTAGTGGCAAACGTAGAACTAGCTAGCTAATCACAATAAGGAATCATGTTAGTGGCCTCAATGCTGCTTCTCTAGGGTTTGGGGTGGCCTCGACACAACGCTTCAAGGGTTTGGGGTGGCCTCGACGACAACGCTCTTTTAACTTGGTAAATTTGGGGGGCCTCGAGAGAGTTAATTTGTCGGGTAGGGGCGCGGCGGGAGGGGGTAGGAGACGACCAACATTGTTTTCTCTCTAGGGTTTGGGTGTCCTCGAGAGTTTTGGTCGAGCGAGAGGCCCGAGGGGGCCGGGTGCTGCCGTGGTATGAGTTATCACGGTCGAGAGGGGGTATATATATCGACCGCCCCTCATGTCGAAGTTATCTCGAGGGGGTTATATCGACAACGATGCGACATACATATACATGGGAAAATAATGTTATCGGGGAGGGCGTATCGGTACCCCCCCACCCCTCGTGTTGAAGTTTCTTCTTTTTCTCCTCTATTCCTTTTATTCTTCTTCTTCTCCTCTTCTTTTTCTTCTTCTCCCTCGAGAAAGGAAAATAAGGAAAAGGAAGAAAATAGGAAGAAGGAAGAAGGAAGAAGAAGAAGAAAAAAAAAGAAAAAAAAAGAGGAGAAGAAGAAAGGAATAGAGGAGAAGAAGAACTTTTTCTATTTTTTCTTCTTCTCCTCTCTTCCTTTCTTCTTCTCCTCTTCTTATTTTCCTTTTTCCTCTCATTTTTTTCTTTTTCTTCTTCCTTCTTCCTATTTTCTTCCTTTTCCTTATTGTCCTTTCTCCTCTACACTAACCTAAAATGCACTAACCTAAAATTACCAAAAAATCTATTAATAGGAAAAAAATCCTAACTTTTCTAAAAATCTATCTTTTGCATATATGAAAACATTAATACACATATGAACAAAAAATACATATATGAACAAAAACATGCTTTGAACAATTTTTTTATACATTTTGAACATCTACATACACATAGCCACATACATACATACACATATACATTATATATATATATGAAGAAAAAAATTAAACCAATAAAAATGAAAAAAACAGAGCCGGGGCGGCGCGGCGGCTCACAGCGGGGGCGGCTAGCGATGACGATGGCCACGGTGGGGGCGGCGAGGGCGCCGGTGCGCGTGGGCGGGACGGGGCAGGGGCTCGAGGTGGCGCACGGTGACGGGGACGGCGGTCTCGGGAGGCACACGGCGACAGGGACGAGGAGGGTGGGCTCGGGGAGGCACACGGCGACGGGGACGAGCAAGGGGGCTCGGGGAGGCCGGCGACGAGGACGGCGCGGGCTCGGGGAGGCCGGCGATGAGGACGGCGCGGGCTCGGGGAGGCCGGCGACTTGGACGGCGCGGGCTCGGGGAGGCCGGCGACGAGGACGGCGCGGGCTCGGGGAGGCCAGCGACGAGGACGACGCGGGCTTGGGGAGGCCGACGATGAGGACGGCGCGGGCTCGAGGAGGCGACGGCGGCGGCGATGGCGAGGTGGAGCAGCCTGGCGGCGTCGAGGAGGCCGGCATCGTCGGGGGCAACTGGCGATGAAATTCTAAATTTTTGCAAAGTGTTTGCTTATGTAGCAAAGCCTTTGGTCCCGGTTGGTGGCACCAACTGGGACTAATGCACCCTTTAGTCCCGGTTGGTGCCACTAACCGGGACCAAAGGCCAGTTTTCGGCAGCCCAAAGGGCGGGAAGCGGCGGCCTTTGGTCCCGGTTGGTGGCACCTGTCGGCGTTCTGGGAACGGGGGTCCCCAGACTTGCCTGTCTGCGGCCTGCGGCGTCGCTCAAGGAGAGGCCCAACATGGCCCATCTTTATCAGCACGAGCTCGAGACCCTCGCGAGGGGTCAAGCCTCGCGGGGTGGACGACAAGAAGCTTCCTCAGGCACGGCCTCGTCAGGCTGGCTCATGAGGAGGCGGAGAGATCAAGGCGGGGTACCTCACGAGGTGCCCATGACGCAAGCCATGACGACCAAGGGCGCCAGGCGGGCGCCAGCCAGTGCAGTGTCCTCCTTTCCTCTTTGGTGCAAAGCGAGCAAGCGCAATTGAGAGCATCAAGCAAAGACATCCATTTCGGTGCAACAAGACAAAGACCGTCGCAACGACAGGAAGGAAGTCATTGTGGAGCCCAGGAAGGCGTCATCATCAGAGCCTTTGACAGGCGAGGACCAACTTTAGTCAGGATAAGTGTACTAGATGTTCCCCTTCAAAATGGCCAATTGTTGGCGCCCTTCCCGCTCAATATTTGGGAAGAGGCCCAGGGCCTTTGCCTATAAATAGGACTAGCCACCACAAGGTAGAGGCATCTGATCATCACCAGGAAACTAGTAGAAAAAGCGACTGAACTCCCCCTAGCAGTTCATTGCACCAGCCTAGAACAGACCCTCGCGAGGCTGTTCTTCCTTGTACTGTTCATCATCAGCCCAAGAGTCAATCCACCACACCACAAACTAGAGTAGGGTATTACACCACAATGGTGGCCCGAACTAGTATAAACTCTGTGTCTTTTGTGTTGTTCCTTTGATTGCTTAGATCATAGCGAGGCGGTGAGGTGCAGGTAGGTAGTGGGTGAAATCTCCGCGCGCACCCCAGTGTTTGAATCTAGAGGGTCTGCCGGAACCCGAAATCCGACAGCACCAACCGGGACCAAAGGCCCCTGTGCTGCCCGCGTCGCGGCCAAAGTTTAGTCCCACCTCGCTAGTTGAGAGGGCTCGAGAGTGGTTTATAAGCGCTGCTGCGCCCACCCTCTCGAGCTCCTCTCAACTGCAGGATTTCGGGCCTAATCTCACACTTTGCTGCTGTTAGGGACCGCGACGCTTCGCATTTGCCCCTTCACTTCTCTGCTCAGCCAAGTCCGGGAGCGCCTTGGGCTCGGGGGCTACTGTCGGCGTTCTGGGAACGGGGATCCCCAGACTTGCCTGCCTGCGGCCTGCGGCGTGGCTCAAGGGGCGGCCCAGCATGGCCCATATTCATCAGCACGAGCTCGAGACCCTTGCGAGGGGCCAAGCCTCGCGGAGTGGACGACAAGAAGCTTCCTCAGGCACGGCCTCGTCAGGCTGGCTCGCGAGGAGGCGGAGAGATCAAGGCGGGGTACCTCACGAGGTGCCCATGACGCAAGCCATGACGACCAAGGGCGCCAGGATGGCGCCAGCCCGCGCAGTGTCCTCCTTTCCTCTTTGGTGTAAAGGGAGCAAGCACAGGCGAGAGCATCAAGCAAAGGCATCCATTTCGGTGCAACAAGACCAAGACCGTCGCAACGGCAGGAAGGAAGTCATCGTGGATCCCAGGAAGGCGTCATCGTCAGAGCCTTTGACAGGCGAGGACCAACTTTAGTCAGGATAAGTGTACTAGATGTTCCCCTTCAAAATGGCCAATTGTTGGCGCCCTTCCCGCTCAATATTTAGGAAGAGGCCCAGGGCCTTTTCCTATAAGTAGGACTAGCCACCACAAGGTAGAGGCATCCGATCATCACCAGGAAACCAGTAGAAAGAGCGACTGAACTCCCCCTAGCATTTCATCGCACCAGCCTAGAACAGACCCTCGCGAGGCTGTTCTTCCTTGTACAGTTCATCATCAGCCCAAGAGGCAATCCACCACACCACAAACTAGAGTAGGGTATTACACCACAATGGTGGCCCGAACTAGTATAAACTCTATGTCTCTTGTGATGTTCCTTTGTTTGCTTAGATCATAGCGAGGCGGTGAGGTGCAGGTAGGTAGTGGGTAAAATCTCCGCGCGCACCCCAGTATTCGAATCTAGAGGATCTGCCAGAACCTGAAATCCGACATTTGGCCCGCCAGGTAGGGGTGCGCCCGAATTCGTCTTCAGCCGCCCTGTCCTTCATCGACCATCGCATCCATGTCAGACGCTCGTCGGGCCCGCGCCGAGCGCCGTGCCACTCTCGCTTCCCACGTCGCCCAGATGGCCCCCGTCGGTGGCTACCCCCACCGTTCCCCGTCGCCTACCATCAACGCTGCCACCAGCCCGGCGGGGAACGAGCAGCAAGCATCGTCCCAGCATCCTTCCATGAGGCGAGACGGCCGCACTGCTACGCCCTCACTCGCCCCAGCTGGTTCTCCATCCCGCGCACCCCGCGTGGCCATGGAGGCTCGAGCTGCGCTCATCGCAGCAAACGATCTCCTGCGCTACCGCCCAGTCGACGACGTCTACGAAGAGTGGCTCGACCGCGTCGCCGAACTCGTCCGCACCGTAGGGGGCTCCCCTGCGCCGTCCTTCTCGCTGCACCGCACCCCGCCCTGCGCGGGCAATGAAGCTCCGAGGGCGCCTTAGCCGCCTCCCCCTCAAGAAGGCACCCTGGCCCCAAGGCGCGTGGCCCCTGGACGGAACCCACTCCGTCCGGCGCCAACGCAGCAAGGGCGGACCTGCGAAGAGGTCCCTCGTCCCCAAGAAGCTGCCCGAGTGCTCCCCGCTCCGGCCTGTCGCGACCACGCTCCTGTTCCAGCACGCCAAGACCCCGCGCTGCTCCCAGCTGCAGCGCTTGGGGGCCCGCAAGACCAAGCTCCTCGTCACCAGAGGCCTTCCGTGGCCACAGCAGGCTGCCGCGCCTTCACCACCGAGCTGCGCAGCGTCGCGTGGCCCTGCAAGTTCAAGCCAGACCTGCCTCCTCGCTACGACGGCACGGCCGACCCTACAGAGTTCCTCCAGCTCTACGAGCTGGGCATCGAAGCCGCCAACGGGGACGAGAAGGTCATGGCGAACTGGTTTCCCATGGCGCTCAAGGACGGGGCCCGCACCTGGCTCCTGAACCTGGCTCCAGGCACGATCTCCTCCTGGGACGAGATGCGCACCCGTTTCATTGCCAACTTCCAAGGTACTCGCGACCGGCCACCTGCCATGAGCGACATGCACCACATCAAGCAGCAACCAGGGGAGACCCTGCAGAAGTACATCCAATGCTTCAACAACGCACGCCTCAAGATTCCCAAGGTGACCGAGGAGGCCATCATCTCAGCCTTCTCCGACGGTGTGCGTGACGTCAAGATGAAGGAGGAGCTGGCGATGCATGAAGATCTGTGCACTTCCTTGGAGCTGTTCAACTTGGCGACCAAGTGTGCCAGGGCTGAGGAAGGGCACCTTTCCCTCCTCGAGCTGCCAGCCGCAGACCAAGAAGAGAAGAAATCCAAGGCCAAGGACGTGAAGCGCAAGGGGGCTGCCGTGCTCGCGGCAGAACCAGACACCAAGCGGGGCAGAGATCAGCCCGAGTCTTTCAAGGGCAGCCGGTACTGTGTGTACGACGACCTCCACACCCACAGCACCAATGAATGCCAAGAGCTCCAAGCCATGCGAGAAGGAAGGATTGGCCGATGCCCCGACCGCAACGATCGAGGCTATGTCCGAGGAGGAGGAAGGAACATAGGACGCTGGGAAGACCGCGGCCCTCGCTAAGGGTGGCGCGACCGACCTCGAGAGGATCGCTGGCAGGATCAGCCTTGCGAGGGAGACTGGAGGAAGCAGCCTCGCGAGGATCGTCTGCAAGGAAATGCAGGCCTCCCTCCACTGCCGCCGCGGCCAAGAAGAAACGAGGACCATCATCAGGACGAGGGGGCTGGGGGCTTCCAGCAGCCGCGCGCGATCGCCTGCATCCTGGGCGGAGCTCAAGCCCCGGCCTCTCAACGCATCTTCAAGCAGTTCGCCCGCGAAGTGAATGTAGTCCTCCCCAAGCTTGAAGCCACGCGCCCCCTCAGGTGGTCGGCGTGCGCCATCACGTTCAGCTCAGCGGATCAGCTCAAGTGCGCAGCCACAGCCGGAGTCCTCCCGATGCTTTGCTCCCCAGTCATCATCAACGTGCAAGTCACTAGGACCCTCATCAATGGCGGGGCAGGGCTTAACGTCCTGTCCGTAGAGACATTCAACAATCTCCAAGTGCCTTACGATCAGCTTCAGCCAACCAAGCCTTTCTCCGGAGTCACCGATGGCTCCATGGTTCCGATTGGGCAGGTCCGCCTCCCTGTCACCTTCGGGGCGCGCAACAACTACCGCACCGAGCTCATCGACTTCGACGTCACCCACATTCGCCTACCGTAAAACGCCATCCTCGGCTACCCAGCTCTCACCAAGTTCATGGCTGTGACTCATCACGGCTACAACGTCCTCAAGATGCCAGGAAGCGGTGGAGTCATCACGGTGCCTTGTGAAGAAAGAGACGCAGTGTGCTCCCTGGAACGAGCTTTTCAGGCCGCATCACTTGAAGACCCAGATCGCGGGAGCGGGAGGCTCCCTGAGACCACTCCCAAGAAGAAGAAGACATTGCCAGGACCGACCCCTCAGGAGGCAGGCCCTTCAGGGCCTGCGCCTGCTCAGGGGGCACCTCCTTCTGTCGCATAGGAAGGCGCGCTCGGCGCCCTACTCAAGCAGGGCTCGGGGGCTCCCTCCTGGAGGGCCACCGACTTTGCTAAGATCACGAGGGAGGCGCTTGGGCACCACTTGAAGGCGTGTTTCAAAACACGTTTCCCTCAGGAAGGAGCAAGGCAAGGAGGGCCAAACCCTCAGGAGTTCGTCAGTCAGATCACACAGGAGTTACAGGAGTTAAGAGTCATGAGTGGCAGCCGCCGCTTACCCGCCGCAGCTCCCCATCCAGGCGAGGATGGTGGGCTGCTCGTCTGCAACGACATCCCAGGGCTCAACCGAGCCGCCTCACAGGAGCGCTTCTGGCCCTCACGCGTGGGGAGCTGCGAAGGCTCACCCCACAACCACGTTCGCATGCCCTACGGCTTGCCGAACGCGGCTGCCGTGCGCCAGCGCCTCATGGGAAGCATCCTGGAGGCTCAGGAGGCCAGGCGTTCCGCAGTCCTGGCAGAGATGGAGACGGTTCGCGAGGAGCCACCAGTGCCTCCGGAACCTCTCGAGGCTCCTGGGCCTGGGATCTCGTGAAGACCGGCTTCCGCAGCCCACGACGTCCGCTACTTCAACACCCCTTCATCGTCAACACTATAAGGTGACATCTTTCAAGTTTCGTTTCCAACTGGGAGCGCCCCCAGGGCTGCATTATTCCCAGGCCGCGCGGGTCCGTCCCTGCGGCATGTATCCTCTTTTTACTTTATGTTCCTAGCTTACTTTGTTGGGGGCGCCCCTCGGGCTGCATCATCCCCAAGTCGCTCGGGTCATACCCAGCGGCATGTACCCCTCTTGCGTTTATTTTCGGACCATGCATTCAACCTATCATGATTGTTATTTGATGCCTGTCCGCGGCACCTCTTCTTCCTTCATGTCGGTCGCTTGCACGTTAAAGGGGGGGGGGTACCTGAGCATAGCGACTCAGGGCTCCTACTGGCTCTCCATCCCTCACCCTCTGGCTTTGTCCACAGCATCGCGACCTGGCAAACCAGTGACGGCTGAGACCCGCTCGAGGGCCGGGACCCGAGGACGTAGAGCGTCGTCATCTAACCAAGCTTGCGTGTTAAAGCGGGGGTAACTGAGCATCGCGACTCAGGGCTCCTACTGGCTCTCCAGCCCTCACCCTCTGGCTTTGTCCGTGGCATCGCGACCTGGCAAACCAGCGACGGCTGAGACCCGCTCGAGGGCCGGGACCCGAGGAAGTAGAGCATCGGCATCTAGCCAAATTTGCAGGAACACATCACAAGTTAAGGCCCAGTGCCAGGCGCAACCCGCCTTGAGGTAGGGCCCCGTGAGTCCCGCGCTGGCTCACGGGTGCCCAGATACACCTCCTCATGCCCTACCGTGCCGGCCACGTGTCAGGGCGGGGCTGTACACGCCCCGGGGGATCCTCCCGGAGGGGAGCCCCCTCCCACGCACTAGTGGAAGCACCATGCTCCGTGCTGGCTGACGACACTGCCGAGGAGCGGCTATGCCCGTACACATACGTAAGCGCTATGCTCCGCGCTGGTGATAAACAACTGAGGGTGGCCCCCGGCCGCATCAACCTCAGGGAGCCCAGAGCTCAGTGTATGGCCTCATCGCAACGCCTCCCCTCGGGAGTGCCGCGCGAGGGGGCTTGGCATGGGGGCTGCGCCTGGGTCACGCCCAGACGTACGCCACCCAGCCAGGCCTCTCAGGCCTGGTTCGTCACGCGTCTCTCCCCGAGGGGAGCCAAGGTATGAAGGCCGTTTGAGCGTCAAGGGGGACTCCTGAGCATCGCGACTCAGGAGCCTAACTAGTCATGTAGCCCCTCACTCCTTAGTTCCGAAAGGCTAACGACGGTTGAGGCATGCGCGGGGCCGGGCTCTGTAGACATAGAACGGTAGATTCACCCACACATCTCACCTCCCTACTTGCTGCTCGTGCGCCAAGGGGGACTCCTGAGCATCGCGACTAAGGAGCCTAACTTGTCACGTAGCCCCTCACTTCTTGGTCCCGTCCTGGTTTCCGGTCGGGGCTAACGGCAGCTGAGGCATGCGCGGGGCCGTGCTCTGCCGGCGTAGAACATAAGCAAGTAGGAAGAGCGCAAATCTCAAGGAATTCAAAAGCAAATATTACAGTCCATAACTGTTATCACGACACCAAACACAAGTTTAAACGCCTCCCCGAGGCATGATGCATGTTGCAGGAGCTGAAAGCAGGACAGGAGCCACGACGGAGTCATTTGTTGGCGGGGGAGCTGCACGAGCGGGTTCGCCTCGTGAAGCCACAGGACCGGCAGCGCCTCGCTTCGGCTTGGTGCTGAAGGCCCGAAACTTCGACAGCAGAGCCTCTGCACGACCCTTCACGACGTCAGCAGTGGCAGCGGCAAGCTGACCGGTCGCTGGCTCCAGCAGGCTGTCGAGGTCGACATTGGGATCGCAAAGGTAGACATGGGTAAGGACCCGCGTCAGCGCTGCAGAAGACAGGACACGCGCCTTGGCCTCAGGCATAGGGCCAAGGCCAAGGGTAACATCTTCAAGAGCACGGACCAGGAAGGGGAGCAGCATGGCGGGGCCGTCCTTGGCATCGGCCAGCGGGCTTTCCAGGCCGCTGTCGTAGAGCAACCTCAATAAGGTGCGAGCCTTCACCTCCATCTCCGTAAAGGCCTTGCGGTCCTCGACAAGGACCCGCGGCGCCTTGCCGTCTAGCTCGACCTTCCACGCCTCCAACTCCTGCTCCAGTGCGCCCAGGCGGTCACGGCGCTTGTTAAGCTTGGTGTCTCGGTCCTTGATGGCCGCCTCGCGAGCCTTCATTTCTTCTTCCTTCTCTTGGCGAATGCGGACCTCCTCAGCAAGCTGGTCCCGCAGGCCCTGCAGTTCGCTCTCCAGCGCCTTGCAGCGACTTCGGGCATCAGCTGCCTCCCCCAAGGCGGCGTCGCGAGCAGCCTTCGCCCCAAGGACGGCCTGCTTCTCCTCGTCGCAGGCCGTCGAGGCCTGAACCAGCGCCGCTCGAATCGAAGCATCAGAGCGAATCCAGCCAGAAGCTAGCTCCAAGCGCCCGGCCACCAAGCGAGGGTCGGCACCCAGAAGATCTTGCCGCAGCAGGTCCAGTTCAGCAGCAGCACGATCCAGGACAGTGGGAGGAGTCGGAGAGACAATAGTTGGTGGAGTAGGAGGGGAGGACGGCATCATAACCACAATATCCTGAGGTAGGACCTGCTGTGCCCCAACAGCGGTGGCAGTGGCAACAGACAAGGATACCTTAGAAGTCGCTTGGGACATGGGGGCTGAGCTCGCCCCAGCTAGCTCCACCAGGCCTTGCAAGGACGACCGGGCAGGAGAGGCCCGTGCCTTGCAGTCACCTCCTTTCGTGGGCAGAGGCGCTGCCCCAGGCGGAACCTTAGGAGCCCCCTTTGGCTTCTTCGCCGCAGGCGCCAGCCTAGCCAAGAGATACAGACGTCAAGCCTCAGCGACAAAAGCAAGAAATAAAACAAGAATCAAGCACTTACTGGTCATCGCTCGCGAGCTCGAGCAACTTCCGGCCATACTTGAAGCCCGAGAGCCGGCTGCAGGGATCAGCCTCGAGACGCTCCGGAGCAGGAGGCGTGTCTGCGGATCGCCTCGGAGCCAGGGCAGACCCGCGGGGGACCAGCCCAGTACTGGCCTTCTTCGAGATCGGGGGCAAGCTCTCGCTGCCTCGCTCGTCGCCATCTTCGTCATCGCTCGGCAAGAGGCGGAGAACGCGGGACATGCGCCGGGGGAGGGGCGCTCTCGACTCCCGTCGGTAGCCTCAGAGTCAGGCCCTCCTTCCCGCTCCTATTCTTCCTCCTCTTCGCTAGAGTCACCGGAGGATACGTTCACCGTCGCCAGGGCCGCCGGGTCCTCGGGAACCTGCGTGGGCATGGGCCCGTCCCCATTGAAGACGGGCATGGAGTCCACCACCTTCTCCCAATCATCTCGAAGGAACAAGGGTATAGGGGCGCCCTCCAGCCTCGCCACATCTCCCCCGACCAAAGATTGGAGGACCACAGCCAGATCTTTGTCGGCCAAGACTGCGGGGCTCGGGCGGGGCCTCCGCAGCGGAAGCGAGTACTTATGAAGCGGGGCCACCTGGTGCTCCAGGAACTCCCTGAGGAGTGACGCACCAGTCAGCTTCGCCACCGCCATATTGCCTGGCCTCAGATCCGCGTCCATCTTCTCCAACACCGGCTTCATGCGGGGGTCCACAAGTTCTGCGCGAGACCAATCATCGGAGCTTGTGGGCTGCACCGTTGGCAGAATCAGCCGAGGGTCGACGCGCCCAACATCCACCATGACCCACTAGCTCCTGAATCCCTCAATCCTCTTCCCGGGCTTCGAGATGGTGTTGGAGCCGCCATACGCGACAAAGCTCACGCACGCAGAGATGGTACCACGAGAGGGCCGGAGGGAGAAGTAGTGGCGCAGCAAGGCCACTAAGGGCTGCACTCCGACGTGAGCCTCACAATAGTAGGCGAAGATCGCGAGAAGAAGAACAGAGTTGGGGTGGAGATGCAGAGCTTGCAGGTCGTAATGGCAGAGGACAGAGAAGAAAAACTAAGAAAAGGGAGGCACCAGACCGGCAGCAATGGCGCTTACAAAGACGGATAGAAGGTGCTCCCTTGGCCCTCAGGAAGGGCGGGTCCGGCCTTGAACACCTTCGCCCCGTCGATGCCTTGCGCCGCCACCATTCGGCGCACCCGGGCAAGGCTCGCCTCCGACACGTTTGGCGAGTCCAAGGCGGGCGAGTACCAAGCTTCGGCCGGGGTCTGGCGAGGCGCCATGTCTTGCTAGGGCACGCGGTCGAAGTCGATCTGAAGATTTCGGAGGCAAAAAGGAAGGGCGCAAGAAAGGGGATCTGGGCAATGACCGGAGGAAGCAAGGGAAGCAAAGCCTAGGCAGATGCCGCTCTTTTGATGATTCACGCAGTTGCTAAGGCACCCACGTCCAACCAACCACCACGCGGCGCCCGAGGCCGGAGGCTGTTAGGGCCCGCGACGCTTCGCACTTGCCCCTTCGCTTCTCTGCTCAGCCATGTCCGGGCGCGCCTTGGGCCCGGGGGCTACTGTCGGCGTTCTGGGAACGGGGGTCCCCAGACTTGCCTGCCTGCGGCCTGCGGCGTGGCCCAAGGGGTGGCCCAGCACGGCCCATCTTCATCTGCACGAGCTCGAGACCCTCGCGAGGGGCCAAGCCTCGCGGGGTGGACGACAAGAAGCTTCCTCAGGCACGGCCTCATCAGGCTGGCTCACGAGGAGGCGGAGAGATCAAGGTGGGGTACCTCATGAGGTGCCCATGACGCAAGCCATGACGACCAAGGGCGCCAGTCGAGCGCCAGCCCGCGCAGTGTCCTCCTTTCCTCTTTGGTGCAAAGGGAGCAAGCGCAGGCGATAACATCAAGCAAAGGCATCCATTTCGGTGCAACAAGACAAAGACCGTCGCAACGACAGGAAGGAAGTCATCGTGGAGCCCAGGAAGGCGTCATCGTCAGAGCCTTTGACAGGCGAGGACCAACTTTAGTCAGGATAAGTGTACTAGATGTTCCCCTTCAAAATGGCCAATTGTTGGCGCCCTTCCCGCTCAATATTTGGGAAGAGGCCCAGGGCCTTTGCCTATAAATAGGACTAGCCACCACAAGGTAGAGGCATTTGATCATCACCAGGAAACCAGTAGAAAGAATGACTGAACTCCCCTAGCAGTTCATTGCACCAGCCTAGAACAGACCCTCGCGAGGCTGTTCTTCCTTGTACTGTTCATCATCAGCCCAAGAGTCAATCCACCACACCAAAAACTACAGTAGGGTATTACACCACAATGGTGGCCCGAACTAGTATAAACTCTGTGTCCCTTGTGTTGTTCCTTTGATTGCTTAGATCATAGCGAGGCGGTGAGGTGCAGGTAGGTAGTGGGTGAAATCTCCGCGCGCACCCCAGTGTTCGAATCTAGAGGGTCTGCCGAAACCCGAAATCCGACAGCACCAACCGGGACTAAAGGGTGGGCATTGGTCCCGGTTCGTGGCACCAACCGGGACCAATGCCCACCCTTTAGTCCCGGTTAGTGGCACCAACCGGGACCAAAGGCCCCTGTGCTGCCCGCATCGTGGCCAAAGTTTAGTCCCACCTCGCTAGTTGAGAGGGCTCGAGAGTGGTTTATAAGCGCTGCTGCGCCCACCCTCTCGAGCTCCTCTCAACTGCAGGCTTTCAGGCCTAATCTCACACTTTGCTACTGTGGGCCTATTGGGCTTTCTGCGGGCCTGAATCCTTGCCCAGGTTGGGTTTCTAGTCATATTCAGGCCGTGGTGGCCCAATAGGTGGCCGTTTTTTCGAGTTTTTTTGTTTTGTTTTTTGCATTATTTATTTTCTTTTGTTTTTTGATTTATTTTTTAATTCTTTTTGCTTTTAGTTTTAGAAAAATTATAAACTTTCTGTTAGTGCCATTAGTTTTCAAATTTGAAAACACTATTTTTGTTTTTTTGTTTTCTTTCTTGCTTTATTTATTTTATTTTGTTTCTACTTACAACAAAATACTTATTGTTGCTTTTTTTTTATTTTTCCAGTTTTTTTTGTTTTATTTTCTGCATTATTTATTTTCTTTTGTTTTTTGCTCTATTTTTAATTCTTTTTGCTTTTATGTTAGAAAAATTATAAATTTTCTGTTAGTGCCATTAGTTTTCAAATATTGAAAGCACTTTTTTTGTTTTTTTGTTTTCTTTGTTGCTTTTACTTATTTTATTTTGTTTCTACTTACAACAAAATACTTATTGTTGCTATTTTTATTTTGTTTCCATTTTTTTGTTTTGTTTTCTGCATTATTTATTTTCTTTTGTTTTTTGCTTTATTTTTTAATTCTTTTTGCTTTTAGGTCCGCAAAATTATAAACTTTCTGTTAGTGCCATTAGTTTTAGAAAAATTATAAACTTTCTGTTGAGAGTGTTCATGGTGAGAACATAGTTGGCAAGGAGCGAAACGGGATTAATGGTATTACGAGGGCCGAACTATAAGACACTAAAGCATTTCAAATGAACTCTGAAAAAGTTGAAAGTTGGCATGGTATCATAAATTCACCCACATAGCATGTGCATGTACAAAATGGACAATGGTATTATACTCGTCTGTTACAAAGTTGGCATGGTATCATCATAATAGTTGCGGGAGAAAGTCTTCACTTTTTCTTCGCTTGTGTCATTTGCTTATTGCGCCGTAACTATGGATAATCTTCATCGTTTATCAGGATGCTGGGGTCAGCCTTGACTTTGAAGGGAGGAATTTCATGAAACTTTTCATAATCTTCTGACATGTCCGTCTTCCCCTCCACTCCCACGATATCCCTTTTTTGTAAAAGAACTATGTGGCGCTTTGGCTCATCGTATGATGTTTTCACTTCCTAATCTTTTCTTTTTCTCGGTCTGGTAGACATGTCCTTCACATAGATAACCTGTGCCATCATTGGCTAGGACGAACGGTTCGTCAGTGTACCCAAGATTTTTCAGATCCACTGTTGTCATTCCGTACTGTGGGTCTACCTGTACCCCGCCTCCTGACAGATTGACCCATTTGCACTTAAACAAAGGGACCTTAAAATCATGTCCGTAGTCAAGTTCCCATATGTCCACTATGTAACCATAATATGTGTCCTTTCCCCTCTCGATTGTTGCATCAAAGCGGACACCGCTGTTTTGGTTGGTGCTCTTTTGATCTTGGTCAATCATGTAAAATGTATTCCCATTTATCTCGTATCCTTTCCAAATCAATACAATCAAAGATGGTCCCCTGGACAACAAGTACATCTCATCACAAACAGTGTTGTCACCTCTGAGACGTGTTTCCAACCAACTGCTGAAAGTCCTGATGTGTTCACATGTAATCCAGTCGTCGCACTGCTCCGGGTGTTTGGAGCGCAGGCTGTTCTTGTGTTCATCGACATACGGGGTCACCACGGTAGAGTTCTGTAGAACTGTGTAGTGTGCTTGAGACCAAGAATATCCGTCCCTGCATATTATTGAGTCCCTTTCAAGCGTGCCTTTTTCAGTCAGTCTCCCCACCTACCGCGATTTAGGGAGACCTATCTTCTTAAGGCCAGGAATGAAGTCAACACAAAATCCGATGACATTCTTTGTTTGATGGCCCATGGAGATGCCTCCTTCTGTCCTAGCGCGGTTACGGACATATTTATTTAGGACTCCCATGAACCTCTCAAAGGGGTACATATTGTGTAGAAATACGGGGCCTAGAATGACAATCTCGTTAACTAGATGAACTAGGACGTGCGTCATGATATTGAAGAAGGATGGTAGGAACACCAGCTCGAAACTGACAAGACATTGCACCACATCACTCCTTAGCCTTGGTATGATTTTTGGATCGATCACCTTCTGAGAGATTGCATTGAGGAATGCACATAGCTTCACAATGGCTAATCAGACGTTTTCCGGTAGAAGCCCCCTCAATTCAACCGGAAGCAGTTGCGTCATAATCACGTGGTAGTCTTGAGACTTTAGGTTCTGAAACTTTTCTCTACCATATTTATTATTCCTTTTATATTCGACGAGAAGCTAGTTGGGACCTTCATACTAAGCAGGCATTCAAATAAGATTTCCTTCTCTTCTTTGGTAAGAGCATAGCTGGCAGGACCTTCATATTGCTTTGGAGGCATGCCGTCTTTTTCGTGCAAACGTTGTAGGTCCTCCCGTGCCTCAGATGTATCTTTTGTCTTCCCATACACGCCCAAGAAGCCTAGCAGGATCACGCAAAGGTTCTTCGTCACGTGCATCACGTCGATCGAAGAGAGGACCTCTAGGTCTTTCCATTAGGGTAGGTCCCAAAATATAGATTTCTTCTTCCACATGGGTGCGTGTCCCCCAGCGTCACTCGGAACAGCTAGTCCGCCGGGACCCTTTCCAAAGATTACGTGTAAATCATTGACCATAGCAAGTACGTGATCACCGGTACGCATGGCGGGCTTCTTCCGGTGATCTGCCTCGCCTTTGAAATGCTTGCCTTTCTTTCGACATTGATGGTTGGTCGGAAGAAATCGACGATGGCCCAGGTACACATTCTTCCTGCAGCTTCCCAGGTATATACTATTGGTGTCAAGTAAACAGTGCGTGCATGCGTGGTATCCCTTGTTTGTCTGTCCTGAAAGGTTACTGAGAGCGGGCCAATTGTTGATGGTCACGAACAGCAACGCCTTTAGGTAAAATTCCTCCTGTTTGTGCTCATCCCACATACGTACACCGTTTCCATTCCACAGCTATAAAAGTTCTTCAACTAATGGCCTTAGGTACACATCAATGTCGTTGCCGGGTTGTTTAGGGCCTTGGATGAGAACTGGCATCATAATGAATTTCCACTTAATGCACATCCAAGGAGGAAGGTTATACATACATAGAGTCATGGGCTAGGTGCTGTGATTGTTGCTCTGCTCCCCGAAAGGGTTAATGCCATCCGCGCTTAAAGCAAACCATACGTTCCTTGGGTAACTTGCAAACTCATCCCAGTACTTTCTCTCGATTTTTCTCCACTGCGACCCGTCAGCAGGTGCTCTTAACTTCCCGTCTTTCTTATGGTCCTCACTGTGCCATCGCATCAACTTGGCATGCTCTCCGTTTCTGAACAGACGTTTCAACCGTGGTATTATAGGAGCATACCACATCACCTTCGCAGGAACCCTCTTCCTGGGGGGCTCGCCGTCAATGTCACCAGGGTCATCTCGTCTAATCTTATATCGTAATGCACCGCATACCGGGCATGCGTTCAGATCTTTGTACGCACCGCGGTAGAGGATGCAGTCATTAGGGCATGCATGTATCTTCTGCACCTCCAATCCTAGAGGGCATACGACCTTCTTTGTTGCGTATGTACTGTCAGGCAATTCGTTATCCTTTGTAAGCTTCTTCTTCAATATTTTCAGTAGCTTCTCAAATCCTTTGTCAGGCACAACATTCTCTGCCTTCCACTGCAGCAATTCCAGTACGGTAACGAGGTTTGTGTTGCCATCTTCGCAATTGGGGTACAACCCTTTTTTGTGGTCCTCTAACATGCGATCGAACTTCAGCTTCTCCTTTTGACTTTCGCATTGCGTCGTTGCATCAACAATGACCCGGTGGAGATCATCATCATCAGGCACATCGTCTGGTTCCTCTTGATCTTCAGCAGCTTCGCCCGTTGCAGCATCATCGTGCACATCGTCTGGTTCCTCTTGATCTTCAGTAGCATCACCGTATTCAGGGGGCACATAGTTGTCATCGTACTCTTCTTCTTCACGGTCTTCCATCATAACCCCTATTTCTCCGTGCCTCGTCCAAACATTATAGTGTGGCATGAAACCCTTGTAAAGCAGGTGGGTGTGAAGGATTTTTCAGGTCAGAGTAAGACTTCGTATTCCCACATATAGGGCATGGACAACACATAAAACCATTCTGCTTGTTTGCCTCAGCCACTTCGAGAAAATCATGCACGCCCTTAATGTACTCGGAGGTGTGTCTTGAACCGTACATCCATTGCCGGTTCATCTGCGTGCATTACAGAACATCATGAATAGATAATTAAGTGACCAAATTAATAGAATTTCATCATCACATTAAAACCAAAGTACATACATAGTTCTCATCTAACAACATAAAGCTCTCCAGAGCATCTAAATTAATTAAACTATACATTGAAACTATGTAAAACATTTCAATGCGAAAACAAATGCGATCATAATCGCAACCAATGTAACAACTGATCCAACGACATAATAATACCAAGCCTCGGTATGAATGGCATATTTTCTAATATTCCTAATCTTCAAGCGCATTGCATCCATCTTGATCTTGTGATCATCGACGACATCCGCAACATGCAACTCCAATATCATCTTCTCCTCCTCAATTTTTCTTATTTTTTCCTTCAACAAATTGTTTTCTTCTTCAACTAAATTTAACCTCTCGACAATAGAGTCGGTTGGAATTTCCGGTTCCACAACCTCCTAGATAAATAAGATCTATGTCACATTGGTCGGCATAATTGTCATAAACAATAAATGAACCAATAGTTATGAAAAGATAATATATACCACATCCGAATCATAGACAGGACGAGGGCCGACGGGGGCGGATACCAAAACCATCGCACTATATAAGATGCAATAATAAAAGTAAGAAAATTATACAAGTATCTATATAAACATACAAGTAAGAATTTTTTTTTCTTTCAGAAAGAAGATAAGAACAAGAGGCTCACCACGGTGGTGCCGGCGATGAGATCGGCGCGGGCGATCGACGGCGGTGAAGACGGGGACAGGACGTGACGGACCGCTAAACCTAGACAAATATTGAGGAAAATGGAGCTTGGAGAGGAGAAAGCTTAACTAGTGTGGCTCGGGCATTCCATCGAACGCCTCGTGTGCATAGGAGGTGAGCTAGAGCACCACAAAGCTCTCCCCTCGCCGGCCAGGAGAAACAGAGCATTGGGAGTGCTCTGCTCACGGGAAAGGGGTATATATAGGCAACTCATTGGTCCCGGTTCGTCCCACGAACCGGGACTAAAGGGCAGCCTTTGGTCCCGGTTCATGCCACCAACCGGGACCAATGGTGGTGGGCCAGGAGCGAGGCCCGTTGGTCCCGGTTCGTCCCACCAACCGGGACCAAAAGATCCAGACGAACCGGGACCAATGGCCCACGTGGCCCGGCCGGCCCCCGGGGCTCACGAACCGGGTCAAATGCTCCCATTGGTCCCGGTTCTGGATTGAACCGGGACTAATGGGCTGACCTGGCCTGGACCATTGCCCCCTTTTCTACTAGTGTATGCATGTTATGTATTTTTCCTTTGTATACAGGGACAGTGGGCAAATTATAAAATTTGGAAATAGCAGACTTGTAACTGGCACACGCATCGGATGGATGGTTTCCTTCCTTTTATTATGCAGATGAAGAAAGGAAGTAAGGGAGGTATTTTCAGGTAACTAAATATGTTTAGGGTATATTTGTTTTGTAGCCGTGCACACCAAGGAGAAACCAATGAAAGGAGATACACGTACCAACCAGAGATAAAGAAAGTTTAAACAAGAAAGCTATTCAAATGGCAAGTAATTTACGTGAAAATCAAGCAGCCGATTGGGATCAACTTGAAGGAGGTGTTGAAGCATGACCCGGCTTCCACCCTTCAGCATATAAATACACGAGCCACAGCCACGGACAGGGGCGAGGCAACCAAGTCGGAGGGAGACGTGCCCCTTGCGGCATCGTCGAGGAGACTGAAGAGAAAACACCCGATGACTCACGCACGAGAAGAAGGCACAAAGGAGGAGAGCGAGGGCGCAGCGCACTCAGCCCTGTCCGGCCGTTGCTCCAATACAGACTCAGCCCTGTCCGGCCGTTGGTGCAATACGGCACAGCGTACATAAAGGAGCACACCCATGGGAAGGTGGCGTGCACTAATACGAAGCCTACGCGGGCAGCAATACAGAGCTTAGCTCAGGTAAGTTACATATGTCTATAACTCTCATGTACGCAGGAGAAATACATGCAATCGAAGAGAAGACGAGGAGGAAGAATGCGCATGGGAGGCAGCAAACAAACCCCACGCAGCTAACGAGCGGGTCGCTACGCACACAGGCGGCCGTGGAAGATCCAGAACCATGGCAACAGTTGCAACATGCTGCATCGTCTCAGGGAAGGGAGCTCACCACGCTGAGCTCACGATGCATGCACGTGCAACAATCCTCTTGGTACGCACAATATTTTTCTTAGCATGTTACATGGAGAAGGAGGAGATGCCGCCACCGTACCATGGAGAATGGAGCCGCGGAGCTCGCCAAGACGACGCCCATCGCCAACAATCAACCCGGTGCCGTGGAGAATTTTGACGGAGCGCTCACAAGGAGGACGCTCACGGTCTACTTCATCATGCTGGAACGAGGGACGGAGGTGTGGAGCCTACATGGAGGCCGTTCCTAGGAGAATGGCGTCGTGGAGCTCGAGGGACGCCACCGACATTCACTTCGTCAAGATGGTGCCGTGGTGGATGGACGGAGCTTGCTAGGACGATGCCCGTCGTTTTCTTCATCAAGCTGGCGCCATGGAGGACGATGCCCATTGTCTTCATCAAGCTGGCGCCAGGGAGGACGGAGCCATGGCGCTCGCAAGGAGGACGCCGCCAACAATAACATCATCAAGCTAGAGCCTGGACGCGTGGAGCTCATAAGGATGCCGTCGGCATGCCGCGGTTGATGGTGGTGTGGAGCTCGCCAAGACGAAGCCCATCGGCCATCGCTAACATCATCAACCTGATGCCGCGGAGGATCCTGGCGTGGAGCCCGGAGGCGTGAAGCTCACGGGGATGCCGCCGCAGGCCACGAAGGATGTCGACTCGGAGCTTCCTAGGACGATGCCCGTTGTCTTCTTCATCAAACTAGTGGTATGGAGGACGGAGGCCAGGAGCTAGCGAGGATGTCATCGTCGTGCGGTGATAGACGTAGACACCGAGGTCGCCAAGACGACGTCCATCGTTAACATCATCAAGTTGGTGCCACGGTGGACGGAGGCGTGGAGCTCGTGGGACGACACCACCGATGTCTACCTCATCAAGACGGAGCCCGCGACCTGGAGCCCCTGAAGATGACACACGCCCCAGGTGCTCCCCGCAACACGGAGCGCGCAACACAAAGAAGATGGTTCTATGCGATGACACATCTTCACCGACCCTTACCACGATCCGACGATGTGTTTCCTTTGTCTTGGCGGACCAGCGAATACGGCGTCCAGCCGAGACGAGGTGCACTCTTCATGGCGTATAGGTCTTGGTGTACAGGAAGTGTGCCCCTTGTCTTAGCAGACCACCGAATACGGCGTCTAGCTAGGACGGGGTATCAACCACGCCCTTCCATGATGTCACCTTTCTTCGGCACCGTGATGCTTTGCCCTTGTCTTGTTGGACCACCGAATACGGCATCCAAACGAGACGAGGTGCACACTTCATTGCATCGGGTCTCGTTTGTCGTACGGGTGGCATGATCCTTGTCTTAGCAGACCACCGAATACGGCGTCTAGCTGAGACGGGGCATCAACCACGCCCCGCCATTATGTTACCTTTGTTCGGCCCCACGGCGTGATCCTTGTTTTGGCAGACCACAGAATACGGCATCTAGCCAAGACGAGGCATCCACCATGCCCCTCTAAGATGTTACCTTCCATGGTCTCGTGAGGTGGAGTCTTTGTCTTCACAGACTGTCGTAACCTCGGCGTCTAGTCGAGACGAGGCACCTACCACACTGGCATTGTCGATATGAGCGAGCGTTGGTTTTACACCGATGCTGATCTCCATAAGAATACTCCCGCGAGGCGAACCCCTTGCGTACCCCGACGAAACCGCTACATCGTCAAGAAGTCTGAGTAGAGCAGGACCCATGCAACTTCAACACCAACAACATCAACGCTGTCAAGACCGACGAGGCGCGACGGCGAGGGCGTACGTGGCCATGTTTTGAGCGGCACGTGTACCGACGAGGACATGGGCTTTGCTGCCGCCCACACCACACACACACACCATCATCATCATGCATGGAGAACGTGAAGCAAAGACGATGAAGACGACCACACGGCTTAATCGGAGGTATCTCGCGGAGCAACCCGCGGGAGTAATTAACCTGTAGCTTTTCGAGGCACCGGGAACCAGGAGACCGCACATCGCCATAGTCAGGCAGGCCGCGCTAGTAGGCCATGGAGCGCAACCATTTTTTTAGGGGATCTTGTAATTTTGTTGATCCAAAGAGATAAATGAAATACTTGTTTCCCGTATCACTTTTCTTTGTGTACTACGATATACTGGCACGCCCGCATTTTTTTCTTTTTTCCCGGCGCATGAGAGAAATCCATACTCCTTCCCTTCCCTTCTACCGGAGTGCACATTAATATTTTTCTTGTGTCAAACAAATTGGCACGCCCGGTGGGACATGGTTCTCCTCCCATATTTGCTTCGCTGTGGTCGTCGATTTTTTCGTCAGGATCTTCTCCAACAATATGAGATGGTGCCAACCCGTGGGTGCAATTTTCATTTGCCTCATCATCATCGAAGATTGGAGGCCAAATTCATGTCCATGAGATGCTACTGTCTGGGGGCAATACTGTGATCCTAGGGCAATGGAGCGGGTGCATGCTCTATGTCTTAAGTTCTTCACTAGAAGGGGCACAAGCGACACGTGCACCAAGGAGATGTTCTACAATGGCAGCATGGAGGGCGAGCCTGTGGTTGCGGCATACTCACTTGGTAGCACACGTGCCCTAGCTCCATCCCTGGCAGTCGTGCAATGGGGATACAACCTGCGATGGCATCGTCTGCGGGGCACATGGAGAAGTTGCGCCGACAGGGATGGGCACCCACGGTGGTGGTGTCACACGGTCCACAAGAAGGTGATACTATGCATGGCTCAATGGACACGTTGACGGCGGCAACGCCATGCTACAAAAGGCATAAGAATGCATTTTTCCTCTGTTTTATTTTCTTTCTTGTAGAAGGGCATGCATCCGGAGGAAGTTTGTCTACATGGGATCGGCTCGCATCTGGCGGAGACTCATTGAAGGGAGGCAACCCAGCCGGGAGGAGATTGCCAGATGCCCGTGGCGGTAGCGTCAAGGAGGGCGCACCCGACAGAGCATAGCTCACAGCGGCGCCACTCCGGTGGTGGTGTGAACTACGTCCAAGCTTGAAGACGCACCAATGAAGGCGACCAGGGGAGTTGCGGAAGAGGCCCGGGCATACACTGGGCGCACGCTCCCATGGGGACTACGGACAACACTAGAAAAGGCAGTGACGCCGATGTAGGCATCACGCCAAGGAGGATGGTGTGCAGGGTACACTGGTAGCCGAGGCGTACGCGGATGACGCGCCGGCGATAGTGACAGCGATGCCGGACGGACCTCGGAGAATCAGCCAGCGATGCATCCTCCAATCTACTCGGACATGCTACATCTACCCATATGACATATACGGCGGCGGTAAGCACACACGTCAACGGAAGTTTTGGACAATGCACCGAGCGGAGGAAAAGGCCGAAGAGGCGACGACGCGCCCACGCACGTGGTGCCGTGTAGATCGCGCTCATAAGAGACATCACATCCTGACCTTGGCTATGCGTGCGCTAGGAGGGAGCAGGTCAAAGGAGACGCGTGAGGTCGCGGACGCGTTCGCCCGCGGCACCGTGCTGGCACTGGTGCCCTCGCCCACACATCTTGAGTGTTGGATTCCACGGACACGCCATGCAGAAGAGAATGACATGCATGTTAAGGTATGTTTGTTTTGTTTTCTATATTGCAGATGGCCTTCCGATGAACATGGGTAAAGCACGGTCCCATGTGTGGCCATTCATGCGTGCACAAGCTCGTGAGAAATTCCAGCGGCCACACATGCTACTCATGTTGGCAGGAGAGTACCCTGGTCGGCCCTCTAGATGCTGATACTGGACCCAAGGAGATGGACAGAGGGGAGCGGCAACACATAGTACGGCCCACACGCAGAAGAAATGAAGAGGCGGCGACTGTAGGCATGCGGATAGAGTATGTGGGCACCGCACCGAGGAGGACCACACGCTGGGAGCACTCATAGCCGGGATGGTCACGGATGACACGCCGGCGTCCGACGATGACGGGCGTCCGTCTGCAAGGCCGGTGAAGCTTCCGTTCATATTGGCTGCCATACACTACATCAACACAAGTATGGTTCGATGGAGGATGCACACACAGCTAGAGGCAGTGATACGCGCACGAATGGATGTCACGCCGAGGAGGGTCCTGCACCGGGCGTACTCGGAGTCAGCACGGTAGCCATGGATGATGTAACAGCGCTTGCTGAGCCATGGACGCTGATGCCTAGCGCGCGTCGCGGAACAGGCCGGCAGTGCCTCCTTCCGTGGGTGCCCACACATTACATTGGTTACACATGCCAGCGGAGGCCACAAACAACGCAACAACTACCGCGGAGCCATGGACGCCGACGTCGAACGCATGTCGGAGAAGTGGCCGCGATGCTTTCTTCTATCTGCAACAACACTCACATTCGGAAGTAGCTCGTGCCTCCCATATAAACCAAGATCCTACACCAATGCATACGACATACAGAAGTAGCAAAGGCATCCATCATCAAGTGAAACACTTGCACACTCCGGAAGGAGGAAGCTAGCGTCCAAGCGAGCGATGACGCTTAGCGAACCCCAATGGACGACACACACACTCAGGCCGAGGCAGTGACACCATGCTGCCAATATAAGCCGCACCAAAGGGAATACGCAGAAGAGGCCCTAGCACTTGACGCACTTGTACCCAAGGCAATCGTGGACGATGCGCCGGTGGCAGCGCCCCATGGTCGGACCACGACATCGACGAATGCTTCCCGGAGACCTCATCGGTAGTGTCTTATTCCATGCATGCTTCCACAACAACAGTGGCAAGGCTGCCGGCGAGTTGCTCGCTAGACGGCCATCCATCAAGTCGCGGCGATCAAGCCCGACAAATTTCACTGCTGCCCAGTCGACTTGTCAACTGGTTCTGCAGATACGTTTTCCGAGAGCAGGAGCTGTGACCCCGCGGCAGAAATTCTCGTGGTCGACTCCCGTCGCAGCCCACCCGGGTTTCGCTGCAACAGCAGCAACGGTGACGGCGATGGCCCGTCATTCGGCCACGAGGAGTACGAGCCCCGAGCTCTCAATTCGCAGCAGAGGGAAGAGGTGCACTGCCGCAATGTGGAGGCCCTCCAGACCCCCATCATAGGGGAAACCGCCGAGGCTCGGGCCTTGGAGGCTGCGCGCCAGGCCACGCTGGCTGAGCGCACACATTTGGAGAATCTCCAACATTCTCTTGATGACCAAGCCCGTCGACTGATCCCCGAATCCAGTCGACGACAGTTGTTTCCGCCTGAACCTCAGGTATACCGCACTCCGATCCAGAATCTTACAGTTGGTGCATGTATAGCAGAGTCTATTTAGCCGTCCCGTTCAGAAGCTGGAAGAGGCTTGGAACAGATGCGAGTGCTGCTCCGAGCAGAAGGAGAGCTGAACTCCGTCGTTTCCCAGTCGCGGTACAGGATCCATAGCAGGCCAATAAGGGCAGATATAGTCCAGTCGGCACACAGTCCTAGGTCACCTTTGCGATGTGAAGATCGTGGTCACCATCGAGATCGGCACCTGGGAAGAGCTCATGGAGAGTTTGATCGTGAGTACTCCCGTGACAACCACCGTCGAGTGCCTTCGCCCCTTTCGAGGGATGGGTCGTACGCGCCCCGGCGGTATGACGACAGGCATCCGTATGGTAATGACCGTGGAGATCCAGTCGACCCAAGAGAGCCTGGGTTCGACGCAAGGCCAATCCTTGTACAAGCGTTGGTCGACCGGAACAGAGCATACAGAGAAGGGTTGGATAGAGACAGGCCCGGTGGAAGCAGGGTACACGTTTCCATCCCTGAGTGTTTCGAAAGAGCCATCCGAGCCGCTGAGATCCATCACAACTTTAGATTGGCAACTGGCGTCAGTAAGTTCACAGGGGAGTCGAAGCCTGACACTTGGTTGGCGGATTATCGAGTGGCTGTGCATACTGGTGGCAGCAACGGCAAGGTGGCCATGAAGCACCTTCCTTTGATGCTTGAAGGTTCTGCTAGAGCTTGGCTGAATCAGTTGGCCCCTGGAAGCATCTTCAATTGGGATGAATTGGCCCGAGTTTTTACCAAAACATTTGAGGACTCCTGCAAGAGACCTGCTGGTTTGAAAGAATTGCAGCATTGCGTGCAGAAATAGAATGAGATTTTGAGAGACTATATCCAGAGATGGACTACTCTTCACCACACGGTGGAGAATGTATCAGATCACCAAGTAGTCTGTGCCTTTAAAGAAGGCGTTCGCTATAGAGAGCTCAATCTGAAGTTCGGTCGGACCGGAGACATGACTCTGACTCGGATGATGGAGATTGCCACTCGGTATGCTAACGGCGAAGAAGAGGACCGACTCCGGAGCGACAAGAATAGACTAGTCGCCCAGGACACCAGAGGAGGAAACTCCAGTTGGAAGCAGAAATGAAAAGCTGAGGCTGCGGGCCCTGCCGAGGCAGTAGTTTTGTCTCAAGAGAAGTTCAAAGGGAAGCCTAAAGGGCCTTGGACCCCTAAAAAATTGAAAGATCAAGCGGGAAATGATGTGCTTGATTTGCCATGTCATATACACACCAAAAAGGATGAAGAGGGGAATCTGATTCTTCCCAAGCATACCACTCGACAATGCCGACTCCTGATTCAGAGCTTCCGAGAGAGCCAGCCCAGTGAAAAGGACAAAGAATCTGATAAGGAGGAAGACAAATAGGAAGATGATGGTTATCCCAATGTTAATGCCACCTTGGTGCTTTTTGCTGATCTCGAGAGCAAAAGTCGACTGAAAGTTATTAACAGAGAGGTGAACATGGTTGCTCCGGCAATGCCAAGATATTTGAAGTGGTCAAAAACCCCTATTACATTCGACCAGTCTGACCACCCCCACACGTTGCTACCCCTGGGCGGCAAGCGTTGGTGGTCGACCCAGTCGTTGGGGGCACCCGATTGACCAAGGTTTTGATGGACAGTGGCAGTGGATTGAATATATTGTATGTTGAGGCCCTCCAGGGGATGGGCATTCGGATGTCCAAGCTCAGTGAGAGCAACATGAGATTCCATGGTATCATCCCAGGAAAGAAAGATGATTCACTCGGTGAGATCACTCTTGATGTGGTTTTCGGTGATTCCAAGAATTACCACAAGGAAAAGTTGACGTTTGAGGTAGTGGATTTTGACAGTGCCTATCATGCCATTCTAGGCAGACCTGCTTATGCTAGTTTCATGGCTCGACCATGCTATGTGTACCTCAAGTCGAAGATGCCTGGCCCCAGAGGCGTGATCATGGTCACTAGAAATCTGCAGAGAGCGGAAGATTGTCTCTAGAATGGTTCAAAGATCGCCGATGAGAAGATGACAACAGTAGAGTTTCAGGAATACCAGAAGAATGCAGATCCGAGTGATTTGCTGCATGCCAAGAGGCCTGCCTCGGAGTCCGCATTTCAGTCGGTCGGCGAGACAAAGCCGGTTCACATTCACCCGATCGATCCCAATGCTGCTCTGACCCATAACTTAGCAACACTCGACAGCAAATAGGAAGAAGCGCTCATCTAGTTCCTCCATGAGAACTGGGACATCTTTTCATGGAAGCCATCTTACATGCCAGGTGTACCCAGGGGATTGGCTGAGCACCATTTGCGAGTCGACTCAAAAGCAAAACCCGTTAAAGAGCATCTTCATCGGTCCGCCGCGAAGAAGAGAAAGGCAATTGGCAAGGAGGTGCCTCGGTTTCTGGCTGCTGAGTTCAACCGCGAGATATACCACTCCGAGTTGCTCGCCAATGTCGTTATGGTCCCAAGAAAGATAAGTCACTTCGAATGTGTATTGATTTCAAGCATATCAATCGGGCTTTCCCAAAAGATCATTTTCCTCTGCCCCAGATTGACCAGATAGTTGACTCAACTTCGGGATGTGAGCGATTGTCCTTTTTGGACGCTAATTCCGGGTACCATTAGATCCAACTCTATGGACCTGACGAGATAAAGACAACTTTCATCACCCCATTCGAATGTTTTTGCTATGTTACTATGCCCTTTGGCCTCAAGAATGCTGGTGCCACATTCATGTGCATGATCCAGAAGTGCCTGCTGTCGGTGTACAAAAGTGTGGGTACTTCTGTACCCCTTACTTGTGCATGGACGGTCGCAGCCACCCCTGCAGCAGGGCTCGGCGAAGCAGAAGAGGACGACAGGAAGAAAGATAGGAACAAAGAATATCAGAACAGACACTCAAGGTAACAAGCAGCAAGAGGCAAGCAGGGCCACGCCCGGCAACAAGCCTTGCCGAGGCGACCTGCGAGGCCCCCTGCAAGCTCCTTGATGGGGTAGCTTGCGACGAGACCCGCAGGGCCACCACCCTTGGGGTTGAGAGCTTTGACACCATCGACAATGTTCAACACCAAGATTTGGTGAGCGCATGCCTGGTAGCATGCAGCCCCTCACAAAGATTAGCCGCCCACGAACCCATGTGGGATCAGGAGACGAAGACCCCCAGCAAGGCCCTTGCCGGGGATGACTCCAAGACCCCCAGCAAGCCTTGCCAGGGATGACTCCAAGACCCTCGGCAAGCCTTGCCGGGGGTAATCGCCAGGCTGCGGCCAGACCCACGCTCGGCAAGGTTTTGCCACTTCACCATCACTCCAGCGCAACGATAAGCATGCCAGCTAAGCAGGCGCCTGCGTGGCGGCATGCAGATCTTCGTGGAAGCCTACCACTTCGCCAACACAGCAGCTGGTTGACCAGCGTGGTGCTGCATGCCTCGTTGGCCCGGACGCATGGCGAGGTGAGGAAGAGCGGCGAAGGACGAGATGGCCTCTGTTGTCGTCCCGAATAAAGCGAGAGGACACGTAGGCAACACATTAAGTGCGCTTGCCCTACCTTGATCGAGCAATAAGCTCATACCACAGTAGCTTGCCACCTCATGTGTGCCATTGTGGCAACCCCTTTGTGTATAAAAGGTGGACCAAGGTGCACAGAGAGAGGATTCGGACTTTTGGACAAAGCACGCATCATAACTAGTTCAAAAGCTGAAGAACACACATATAACCATATAAAGATGGACTAGGGTATTACGCATCCTTGCATCCCGAACCTGGATAAAAATCCTCTGTGCGCTAATGGCTCGACCTGCTCTTTGTGCAACTAACCCCCCGCCGAATGTAGAAGGGATCCTTGTGACCCCATAGGTGATCGGTTTCCCTGACATCTTTGGCGTGCCAGGTAGGGGGCGGTTGGTTGTGAGAATCTGGTCCATAGTTAGTACAGTAGCTCCTTCGTCGCTATGGCTCCAAAGAAGAAGACAACCATGGCAGTCGGCCCGTCCAGGGCCGCTCCGCCCGCACCCGCGCGAGCAGACAATGAGGGCGGGCCAGTGGTGGAGGAGATCGAGATTGTCCAAACCATTTGAATACAAGAAGCTAGGTTGCCGCCATCCTCCGCAGTGGCGACGGAGGTCGGCGCGCCGCCACACCAAAGGGTGGAGCTGTGCCACCTGCTGGTGGTTCGGGGACCTCCAAGGGCGGAAGATCGACCTCGCCAATGCGCGTGCCGCGGTCTCCTCAGCTCGTGCATGACAAACCGCGCTGTGATGTTGAGGACCCCCGACGTCGCCACGGCAAGAGCCCTTAGCGTCACTCTCAAGAGACGCAGGGCCGACGCGCAGATCATGGTGTAGGCGAAAAGAGCGCGCGGTCACGGAATCGAGATGGGACTCCTTCTAATGTCGTTAGAAGTCCGAGTTCCTCCCATTCCTCGCGCCTGTCGCTGCCACCCACTTGAGTGGAAGCGCTGTCGCGAGTGCAGCTGCTCCTCGACTTTCCCCCTGCCTTGGAGAAGCAAGAAGAGTGGAGGGCTGCTATCCAAAGCCTTATTGGCCACGCCAACAGAGATGGCCACCGGGGAGCAAGCCTCTCGCGGCACCAAAATGACGAGCCGATGTGTGCAAGCAGTGGAAGAGTCGAGGGCGCCGCAACCACGGTGCACTCCCCTCCGCCACAGTCGGCCCGTCGGGGCGACGCCCGGGACAACATGTCCACGGCATCATCAGACCCATGGACGCGCCGTGACCAACGCCAAGTTCTTTAAGAGTGCCTCAAGGAGGACGCTCTGACTACTGTCGAGCAGCGACGGGAAGCACGTCACTAGTCCGATAGGTGTGCTGGGCCCGCTAAGTATAGGCCTGCGCCGGAGGATGCTAGTGACTTTCCATATGCAATCACTTGTCCAGCGTTCACCCGCGAGCTATGGCAGTTCCAGTGGTCCAACACCCGCACGTTCAAACTAGAGGTCCTAGAGAAGTACGACAGCAAGACTCACCTGTCTGAGTTCTTGAGCGTTTTTCACTATTGCGATGTAAGCTGCCGGGGCGTGAGACGACAATATACTTGCCAACTATTTCCCGTTAGCACTGAAGCCAAACGTCAGGTCATGGTTGATGCATCTGCCGATAGATTCCGTTGCCTCTTGGTCCGACATGTGCCACGAGTTTTGTTAGTGCCTTCACAGGCGGCCACGTAGCTCCTGGGCAGGCAAGTGACTTGCACGTGATCCCTTAGAGAGATGGAGAATCCTTGCACAAGTACATACAGAGGTTCAGCTGTGTACAGTACAAGATCCCCGATGTTCATCCCGCTGCCTGTTATCAGCGCGTTCCACCAGAACATGCACAATCGAAAGATGCGTGAAGAGTTGGCCATGAACAAGGTCGCAGATGTTGCCGAACTGTACATTCTGGCAGACAGATGTGCCCGAGCGGAGGAAGGGAGGAAGTACCCCGATGAAGACGCTGATGTGGGAAGTGTCTCAATAGACGAAGACGTCGTCGCCCTAGCGAAGAAAGGCCGGCGGCATAACATGAAGCTCAAGGGAAATACCGTGCTTGCCGTCGAGGACTCCAGCGACCCCGACACCGCCAAGAAGGCCAAGGTTGACGACCCCGACAAGGAGGTTGCCGGGTGTGACGCCTGCCGGGCCTTGGCGGTTGCCGGCAAGATAGAGGGCTCCGATAAGCAATACTGCAAGATTCAACGCACCAAGGGCCATGACCTCTAGAACTGCCGCCAAGTGGGGATGCTGATGGAGAAGCAAAGGGCTGAGTACGAGAGGCGAGACAAGGAGAAGGGCCAAGGAGGCAATGAAGGCTCTGGAAAGAAGCACGGCGGCCAAGGAGGACGCGGCAGCAAGGACAAGCAACAAGAGAGGCCTGCCCGAGGCCGCGACAAGAAAGAGGAGGATGACGATCATGATGACGATGACGAATCCACCGAGCATGAGTTCCAGAAGGTGACAAAGGTCATTTGTGTCGATGGAGGTGCTTCGCTGCATTCTTCCCACCGCCAACTAAAATAGTGGGCGCGTGAGCTTAATGCAACGGAACCAATGGTCGATGCCCAGAAGCCGTTGAGGTGGTCCCACACACCTATCGTTTTCGACGCCGAGGATCACCCTCATCGCACCACTGCGGTCGGTGTTTGCCATTGTTGGTATCCCCAACAATACACAACCTCAAGGTGACGAAGATGTTAGTTGGCAATGGGCCGACCTTAACTTGATCTCACCTAACATTGTCAAGAGGCTGCAGATCCCTGATGAGGACCTCGAGGAGACATGCATGTTCCAAGGGATCGATCCAGGGAGGAGTCAGCCCAAGGGAAAAGTCACACTCCCAGTTACGTTTGGTGGCGACATCAACTACAGGACGGAGAGGATCATTTTTGATGTCGCCGAGATCCCGTTGCCATACAACGGGATCCTTGGCCGCCACGCGCTGGCCAAGTTTATGGCGGCGGCGCTCTACACATATAACAAGTTGAAGATGTCGGGCCAGATGAGCATCATCACCGTCAGCTGCGATAGGAAGGATGCACTCGTCTGCGCAGATCAGCTCTATCGAGAGGCGGTTGCAGCATCTGCCGCCAAGGCACCTGCTCCTGCCACCAAGAAGAGGGCCAGTATGGCCTCGGCCGCAGACAGGACTCCTGGCTCTGGCAAGGGCTCCTTTCCGGCAAATGTGCCTCCTCGGAGTGCTGTGTTTCCACTGGAGACGTACCAGAGAGCTCTACCGGCAAGAGCAAAAAGTCCAAGGCGGCCCCGTCGAAAACCAAGAAGGTGTCCATCAAAGAGGATGGCATAGGCGGAGCTTTCGTCATAAGCTCCACCCTCGACAGCAAATAGGAAAGTGCACTCGTCGCCTTCCTGCAGGAAAATTCGATGGGTTTGCATGGCAAGCATCCGACATCCCCGGTGTTCCCAGGGAGGTGATTGAGCACCATCTTGTTGTCTTCCCTCATGCACGGCCCGTCAAGCAGAAGGTCAAAAAACAAGCTTTGGAGCGACAAGAGTTTATCATCGAGGAGATCAGAAAGTTGGAGGCGGCAGGTTTGGCCAAGGGAGTTCTCCACCCGACGTGTTTGGTCAATCCGGCCGTGGTACGTAAGGCAAATGGGAAGTGGAGGCTATGTATCAACTATATTGATGTCAATAAAGCCTGTCCAAAGGATCCTTTCCCATTGCCACGTATAGATCAGATAGTGGACTCCACTGCTGGGTGTGACCTGCTGTCATTCCTTGATGCTTACTCAGGGTATCATCAGATCTTCATGATGAAGGAAGATGAAGAGAAAACTGTGGTCATCACCCCATGTGGTAAGTACTGTTTTGACGGATGCCTTTTGGGTTGAAGAGCGCTGGTTCAACGTTCGCTCGAGCGTTCCAAATTGGTTTTGAGCCCCAACCTCATAGAAATATGGAAGCTTACATGGATGAAATAGTGGTCAAAACCAAAGACAGGGCTACGCTCGTGCAGAACCTGGAAGAAACCTTTGCAAACTTGCGCAAGATCAACCTCAAGCTCAACCCAGAGAAGTGGGTGTTCGACGTTCCATCCGGCAAGCTTCTTGGGTTCTTTGTGTCTTAAAGCGGGATCGAAGCAAATCCTGACAAAATCAAAGAAATTGAGCAAATTGAGGCGCCAAGACGGGTCAAAGATGTCCGGAGGCTTGCCGGCTGCATCGCCGCCCTGAGCAGGTTCATCTCTAAATCTGCTGAGCGTGCCCTCCCCTTTTTCAATATTTTGAAAAAGGCAGGTCCAATGAAATGGACTCCAGAGGCAAAGGCAGCACTCCAAAAATTGAAGAGATACCTCTCCTCTACGCCAATACTAGTCGCACCAAGCCACAAGAGCCATTGCTGCTATACCTGGCGGCGACAAGTCAGGTGGTCAGCGCTGCGCTAGTGGCAAAGAGGGAAGTTGAGGAAGAGGTGACAGCAGTGGTAGGGCCCTTAGGATAAGAGCTGGACCTAGCAGGATCCGATCCCGGCGAGGGCGAGCCCCCAACAGGGTCCGATCCCGGCAAGGGAGGGCCCCAGCAGTATCCAATCCCGGCAAAATAGCGTCTGTGCAAACAAGCAAGGTGAAGCAGAAGAAGAAGGTGGTGCATGATACGTCTCCAACATATCTATAATTTTTGATTGTTCCATGCTATTATATTACCCATTTTGGATGTTTATGGGCTTTACTATACACTTATAAATCATTTTTGGGACTAACCTATTAATCGGAGGCCCAGCCCAAATTGTTGTTTTTTTTTGCCTATTTCACTGTTTCGAAGAAAAGGAATATCAAACGGAGTCCAAACGGAATGAAACCTTCGGGAGAGATCTTTTTGGAACAAACGCAATCCAGGAGACTTGGAGTGAACATTAAGAAGCAGCCGAGGCGGCCACGAGGTAGGAGGGCGCGCCCCCACCCTCATGGGCCCCTCATGGCTCCCCTCACTGACCTTCTTCGCCTATATATATCTACGTACCCTGAAAACATCTAGAAACACCACGAAACCCTATTTCCACCGCCGCAACCTTCTGTACCCGTGAGATCCCATCTTGGAGCCTTTTCCGACGCTCCGTCGGAGGGGGAATCGATCATGGAGGGCTTCTACATCATCGCCAAGGCCTCTCCGATGAGTTGTGAGTAGTTTACCACAGACCTTCGGGTCCATAGTTATTAGGTAGATGGCTTCTTCTTCTCTCTTTGCTCAATACAAAGTTCTCCTCGATCTTCTTGGAGATCTATTCGATGTAACTCTTTTTGTGGTGTGTTTGTCGAGATCCGATGAATTGTGGGTTTATGATCAAGTTTATCTATGGGAAATATTTTATGCATGATTTTTTATCTTTGCAAGTCTCTTTGAATTATCAGTTTGGTTTCGCCTACTAGATTGATCTTTCTTGCAATGGGAGAAGTGGTTAGCTTTGGGTTCAATCTTGCGGTGTCCTTTCCCAGTAACAGCAGGGGCAGCAAGGCACATATTGTGTTGTTGCCATCGAGGATAAAAAGATGGGGTTTATATCATGTTGCTTGAGTTTATCCCTCTACATCATGTCATCTTGCCTAATGCGTTACTCTGTTCTTATGAACTTAATACTCTAGATGCATACTGGATAGTGGTCGATGTGTGGAGTAATAGTAGTAGATGCAGGCAGGAGCCAGTCTACTTGTCGCGGACATGATGCCTATATACATGATCATGCCTAGATATTCTCATAAGTATGCACTTTTATATCAATTGCTCGACAACAATTTGTTCACCCACCGTACTACTTATGCTATCTTGAGAGAAGCCACTAGTGAAACCTATGGCCCCCGGGTCTATTTTCCATCATAGAAGTTTCCAATCTACTTTGTTTTGCAATATTTACTTTCCAATCTATATCATAAATATACCAAAAAATATTTATCTTATCTTATTATCTCTATCAGATCTCACTTTCGCAAGTGGCCGTGAAGGGATTGACAACCCCTTTATCACATTGGTTACGAGGTTCTTGTTTTGTTTGTGTAGGTATGAGGGACTTGCGTGGAGCCTCCTACTGGATTGATACCTTGGTTCTCAAAACTGAGGGAAATACTTACACTACTTTGCTGCATCACCCTTTCCTCTTCAAGGGAAAATCAACGTAGTGCTCAAGAGGTAGCAAGAAGGATTTCTGGCGCCGTTGCCGGGGAGGTCTTCGCACAAGTCAAGACATACCAAGTACCCATCACAAACTCTTCCCCCTCGCATTACATTATTTGCCATTTGCCTCTCGTTTTCCTCTCCCCCACTTCACCCTAGCTGTTTTATTCGCCCTCTCCTTTCCGTTTGCCTCTTTTTCACTTGCCTCTTGTGTTCTTGTGTGTTGGATTGCTTGTCACGATGGCTCAAGATAATACTAAATTGTGTGACTTTTCCAATACCAACAATAATGATTTTGTTAGCACTCCAATTGCTCCTCTTACCGATGCTGAATCTTTTGAAATTAATGCTGCTTTGTTGAATCTTGTCATGAAAGATCAATTCTCCGGCCTTCCTAGTGAAGATGCCGCTACTCATCTAAACAACTTTGTTGATTTGTGTGATATGCAAAATAAGAAAGATATGGATAATGATATTGTTATATTGAAGTTATTTCCGTTTTCACTTAGAGATCATGCTAAAACTTGGTTTTCCTCTTTGCCTAAAAATAGTATTGATTCATGGAATAAGGGCAAAGATGCTTTTATCTCTAAGTATTTTCCTCCCTCTAAGATCATCTCTCTTAGAAACGATATTATGAATTTTAAGCAACTTGATCATGAACATGTTGCACAATCTTTGGAGAGGATGAAATTAATGATTCGCAATTGCCCTACTCATGGATTAAATTTATGGATGATCATACAATTTTTTTATGCCGTATTGAATTTTGCTTCTAGAAATTTTTTAGATTCGGCCGCGGGAGGCACTTTTATAGAAATCACTTTAGGAGAAGCTACTAAACTCCTAGATAATATTATGGTTAATTATTCTCAGTGGCACACCGAAAGATCTACTAGTAAAAAAGTTCATGCGATAGAAGAGATTAATGTTTTGAGTGGAAAGATGGATGAACTTATGAACTTGTTTGCTAGTAAGAGTACTCCTGTTGATCCTAATGATATGCCTTTGTCTACTTTGATTGAGAATAATAATGAATCTATGGATGTGAATTTTGTTGGTAGGAATAATTTTGGTAATAACGCGTATAGAGGAAACTTTAATCTTAGGCCGCTTCCTAGTAATTCCTCTAATAATTATGGTAATTCATACAATAACTCTTATGGAAATTTTAATAATATGCCCTCTGATTTTGAGATTAGTGTTAAAGAATTTATGATCTCTCAAAAGAATTTCAATGCTTTGCTTGAACAAAAATTGCCTAAGATTGATGAATTGGCTAGGAACGTAGATAGAATTTCTTTTGATTATAATTCTTTGAAACTTAGATCTATTACACCTAAGCACGATATTAGTGGGTCTCTTAAAGCCATGAGAATTTCCATTGATAAGTGCAAAGAAAGAACCACCAGGATGCGTGCTAAGAAAGATTGCTTTGTAAGAGCGTGTTCTTCTAGTTTTCATGATAATAATGATGAAGATCTAAAACTGATTGATGTGTCCCCTATTAAATCTTTGTTTTGCAATATGAATCTTGATAATAATGGGACTGGAGATGAGTCAACTTTAGTTAAAAGACATCCCAATGATTCGGAGTTTTTAGATCTTGATGCTAAAATTGGTAAAAGTGGGATTGGAGAGGTCAAAACTTTACATAGAAATGAACTTACTATGTTGGATCTCAAGGAATTTAATTATGATAATTGTTATTTAGTAGATTATATTTCCTTGTTGCAATCCGTATTGAATTCTCCTCATGCTTATAGTCAAAATAAAGCTTTTATCAAACATATCGTTGATGCTTTGATGCAATCTTATGAAGAAAAACTTGAATTAGAACTTTCTATCCCTAGGAAACTTTATGATGAGTGGGAACCTACTATTAAAATTAAAATTAAAGATCATGAATGCTATTCTTTGTGTGATTTGGGTGCTAGTGTTTCCACGATTCCAAAAACTTTGTGTGATGTGCCAGGTTTTCGTGAATTTGATGATTGCTCTTTAAACTTGCACCTTGCGGATTCCACTATTGAGAAACCTATGGGAAGGATTAATGATGTTCTTATTTTTTCAAATAGGAATTATGTGCCCGTAGATTTTATCGTTCTTGATATAGATTGCAATATTTCATGTCCTATTATTCTTGCTAGACCTTTCCTTAGAATGATTGGTGCAATTATTGATATGAAGGAAGGAAATATTATATTCCAATTTCCATTAAGGAAAGGCATGGAACACTTTCCTAGAAAGAAAATCAAATTACCTTGTGAATCTATTATGCGAGCCACTTATGAATTGAATACCACAGATGGCAATACTTAGATCTATTCTCGCTTTTATGCCTAGCTAGGGGCGTTAAACGATAGTGCTTGTTGGGAGGCAACCCAATTTTATTTTTGTTACTTACTTTTTGCTTATTTTTAGAAATAAATAATTCATCTGGCTTCTTTTTAGATGTGGTTTTATGTTTTAATTAGTGTTTGTGCCAAGTAGAACCTATAGGATAACCTACGGTGATAGTTAACTTGATCTTGCTGAAAAACAGAAAGTTTTGCGCGCACGAGAGTAATTTTAATAAATCACAGAAACGTGATTTTCAGTTGATTCTTAGTAAAGTATATTAATTGACAAATTTCCTAGGACTTCCTATTTTGGTAGGATTTTTAGAGTTCCAGAAGTATTCGAAACTTACAGATTTCTACAGACTATTCTGTTTTTGACAGATTCTGTTTTTCGTGTGTTGTTTGCTTATTTTGATGAATCTATGGCTAGTATCTGGGGGTATGAACCATAGAGAAGTTGAAATAGAGTAGGTTTAACACAAATATAAATAAAGAATGAGTTCACTACAGTACCTTAAGTGGTGGTTTTTCTTTTTCTTGCACTAACGGAGATTATGAGATTTTCTATTGAGTTTTGTGTTGTGAATTTTTCAAGTTTTGAGTAAAGATTTGATGGACTATGGAATAAGGAGTGGCAAGAGCCTGACTTTGGGGATGCCCATGGCACCTCAAGATAATTCAAGGAGAACCGAAAGCCTAAGCTTGGGGATGCCCCAGAAAGCATCCCCCTTTTCATTTTCGTCTATCGGTAACTTTACTTGGAGCTATATTTTTATTCACCACATGATATGTGTTTTGCTTGGAGCGTCTTGTATGATATGAGTCTTTGCTTTTTAGTTTACCACAATCATCCTTGATTTACACACCTTTTGGGAGATACACACATGATTTGGATTTTTTATTAGAATAGTTTATGTGCTTCACTTATATCTTTTGAGCTAGATAGTTTTAGCTCTAGTGCTTCACTTATATCTTTTAGAGCACGGCGGTGGCTTAATTTTGTAGAAATTGCTAGTCTCTCATGCTTCACTTATATTATTTTGAGAGTCTTTTAGAACAACATGGTATTTGCTTTGGTTATAAAATTGGTCCTAATATGATGGACATCTAAGTTGGATATAATAAAAACTATCATAGAAAGTGCATTGAATACTATGAGAAGTTTGATGCTTGATGATTGTTTTGAGATATGAGGATGGTGATATTAGAGTCATGCTAGTTGAGCAATCGTGAATTTTAGGAATACTTGTGTTGAAGTTTGTGATTCCCGTAGCATGCACGTATGGTGAACCGTTATGTGATGAAGTTGGAGCATGATTTATTTATTGATTGTCTTTTTTATGAGTGGCGGTCGGGGACGAGCGATGGTCTTTTCCTACCAATCTACCCCCTAGGAGCATGCGCATAGTACTTCATTTCGATGACTAATAGATTTTTGCAATAAGTATATGAGTTCTTTATGACTAATGTTGAGTCCATGGATTATACGCACTCTCACCCTTCCACCATTGCTAGCCTGTCTTGTGCCGCGCAAATTTCGCCGGTACCATACACCCACCATATACCTTCCTCAAAACAGCCATCATCTATTATATACTTAAAACAAGAGTCAAACAAGCCATTACGTTCGTCCACACGGATTTAATTATCTTAACCACTAATTCTAGAGATTAAGGGCTCAGATTAAAGATGTAAACGTTACATACAAATATTATTGCGAAGCAACAATTGAACATGTCACGTACGTACAAAAATATGTTCCAGCCATAACTGAAAGAGACGGAAAAAAGAAGCAATCGGAGTAGCTTAGCTTAATACGACAGATATATTAATTTAAAACGGGCAAGTCAGAGTCCTCAGATACAACGACTCCCACTTAATCCAGGCGCACGTTCATAGAAAAGTCAAACCTATTATGGCCTGGAGTCTATATCAATCGTGCATGCATGCTTAGAATTTTATATAGTTACCACGGAGTATAAAGCAACAAGACAAGCCCCATGCCCACCACATGCTCCACGCGATCTCCCAGGCGCAAGCACGCTGCGGCTCCTGCCAAGCAAGCAACAGTCTACGGCTTGAACAACTTAATATAAGCATGAAGAGGAATTCAAAGTATTGTGTATTTAGCTACTAGCTCGACCAATTTCTAGGGTACAAGCTAGCCTTCGACCAGGTGCGAGCGATGACGACGGCAACAGCAGAGGGCATGTGTCGTCGCGGGACAGCAACGCAGCTGCGTGGCTGAGTGGTCGCTGACTAGCACTTGTGGGTTGTGGCGGCATGATCAAATTGACTCAAGGGGTGACCGTGATCAAGTGCTTCGATCGAGCGCAACAGACATAGACATACGCGTACATATGCATGCAAACAGGTGCACTGATCGTTCTTTGTCTATAGACGTACGCTAATTGATTCTTCATGGTACCAGATACAACGTGGGAAAGTATCAGCTTGGTTGTGAAGTAACTTGGTATTTCGTACATATAATCTACTCCTTCCGTTCGGAATTACTTGTCGCAGAAATGGATGTATTTAGACGAATTTTAGTTCTAGATATATCCATTTCCGAGACAAGTAATTCCGAACGGAAGGAGTACTTGATTACGAACCAATGGTTGTATGGTGTTTACAATTTTGAACATCTTTTTTTCCTTTCATGTGACATTTTTTAACATGTTCTTTTTTCTTAGATGAATCCAAATGAAATAAATGGCCTTCTTTTTGGGAGATGCTCTAGCGTATTATTTTCCTTCCAACTAACAAAGAATTGAGGGCAGTCTGATTCGTTAAATAGATTTGTATAGAGGTGGGAGGTGCGACTGTAAAGAGAAAAAAATCGGAGGGCTGCCTGATTTGTACAGGAGTTCTAAACATATTTACATGTACACACAAAAAAAAAGATATTTATGTGAATGTGCTGTTTTCATTGCTAGGTCAAGAAGCAAAAAAAGAAGAAGAAGAAACTACTTTGCACGTGTAGCATTGCCAATTAGCGAGTATGGTCATCTGACCAACTCAGATAGTAGACATTTAAATCAGCGTCCAGTGAATCCCTCTGCAGTAAGTCTACAATATTTGCAAATAATCAAACTATTAATTTAGAAAAAGAATGCAAGTCCATTTTCTTCATTTATAATTTATTTCTTTGAAAGCGAATCTTTTTCAGAAACCTTAATTCAGCATAGAGACATGTAGTATGGACCTCCCACACACGCAAAATCACAAACCTTTGAGCTGACTGAAATCATTTACTTACGCTATTGACATAATATAAAACTAAAATTCGGTTGATCAAATTTCATAATCTATTTTGCACACTAAAATTGAAATAAAACAAAATGAGAATTCACAGCCGAATTCAGCAGACCAAATTCACACCCGAAATAAAAAGGCAATTTTATTACCATCTAAATCAAAAAAGGAGAATCGGTTTTGGAAAACCAAATTCAGCCTGACACATGTAGTATGGACATCACACATGCAAAATCATAGTCATTTCTGATGAGTAAAATCAGTTGACCCGTGGGATGGACAGGATATAAAACTAAATCTATCTAGATCAAATTTGAAATAATAAACAACATAAAAATTTGTTACTTAATTTTCATGTAAGTATGTAAATAGCTAAAAACATAATAGTTTAAAAACCCTAGCAATTATATTATACATACACTTCCCCACCATTGTAAGCTAGAATCACTTATTATTAAATTCTATACCGGGGACAGCAAAACGGATAATTCGGACACGGCCATAAAAAGAAGCTACACTGGGATAAATCAAGAGGATGTTTTAGAAAAATAAAAGTTGCAAGCAACAAATGATGGCATTCTTTAATTGGTTATTTCATCTGTGCTCAAACTTTGAAGTCAACAAAAAGTACTGGATATAAGATTAGGAAGAAAAGGTGAGAGAGATAGAAGGAAGTTGTGTTTTCGGGCAATTTCTGGCAATATATGAAGATAATAGTTTAACAAAGGGCACATTAATATATGATTGCTTGGAACCATCTGGGAGAGATGACATTGCATCAAGCCATCAACCGTAAATAACCTTACGATATTGCCAATGAAAAGGTGATTGAGGAAGAGATGGACTAACCTCGAGTACAAGATTTTGATATTTTGATTTAGTCCTTTATTAAGAATCCATCTAAAACTTCTTAGTGGGAAGATAGAAACCAATAGGCAAATATGATTAGAAGTGGAAAATACCAAGATCCCTCCAAAATACCATCGAGTGTATAGTTTGTTGAAGACCCAAAAACTATCACTCTTCTGGTGACAACATCGCTATATAGCCAATGATAAGGCAGTTGGATTAAGAGATGGACTAATCTCAAGTATGACCATTCACTATTTAGATTTAATCTTTACTAAAATCGCATCTAAAATTATTAATGGGAAGATAGGCACCAATAAGCAAGGGTGAGTAGAAGAGAAAAAGCCCAACATCGGTCTAGAAGTTTGTCTGTTACATAATTCGCCGAACACCCGAACTATCCGTCTTCTGTTCGTAGTTTTTGACAAGAACACAATACAAAAAGTAGTAGGCCATGTTTATACAAAAGCAAAATTCGGTTTCTACAACACATATATGTTGGTTATTCCAAATCAAAATTCTCAAAATTTGTCAAATCTAGCCGCGCAAATGCGCGGGTCGCACTGCTAGTTCCTACCTATTATGGCATTTCCATAGCCACTCCGAGATATATTGCCACACAAATTTCCACCGTTCCGTTTATTATGACACGCTCCATCATTGTCATACTGCTTTTGCATGATCATGTAGTTGACATCGTATTTGTGGCAAAGCCACCTTGATAATTATTTCCTCCATGTCACTCTTGATTCATTGCATATCCCGGTATGCTACCGTTCCCGCAGCCCATCATGTGAAGCCGCAACGACCACAGGGCCTCCTCCTCCATCACCTGGGGCGAACGGGGATGGGAGACAGAGGCGACTGCGTACAGGCCTATACAGCCTGACGAAGAACTCGTAGGGTTGGTCTCCAATGTGGCTACCCACCGGCGGGGGGGGGGGGGGGGGGGCGGGGCACCGGCGGAGGCGAGGCTAGGATACCGTCCCGTCCACCTTCTCCCCCCGAGCACCGCGATGACCTCGGCCTTGTCCACTTCCTCTTCCCCTCATGGCGGGCCCTGTCACCGGAGGCTCCGGAGGAGGAGGGACACGCTGTGGAGCAGAAGTCCTTGTCGCCGCGACTGAAGCGCCAGCACACCCTTTCACCATGGTAAGTCAGAAGGAGATGGCAAGCAAGGGGGGAGAGGAAGACGAGTGTGGAGAAGCACGTTCCCTATCCCCCATTTATAGAGGAGCAAGGCCGGGGCCTGGCCACCCAGCCCAAGGGGCGGCCGCCCCGCATGGCCAATGCAGCCTCTTGAAGCACAGGGAATTGGAGCCGGCCCGCTCCCCCAATCCACAAACACCAGATTTTCCGCCCCGACATTAATACCCACGTCCTCCGTGCCTGCCGCCTGCCCTTCCGAACGCATGGAGGGTATGTGGCGAAGCGGAAGGAGGCATGAGGACAGGTGGGGCGACCGATTTCCACCCCGTGATCGTGGGGTGCGGCGCCATGCAAGCTACGACCCAAGTCCACTTAGTAAATGAGTAGCACCCCTGCAGATTCATTCCTTTTTGATAAGAAGAGCATGGGCCGCCTCTTTGCTATCGATTGCAAGGTGATGCGAGCATGCTGAGGCCATCCCATGCATGACCCCCATGTCACGCACTCGACGCGAGTTGTGGGGAAGCACAACTAGCAGAAAGACCATGGCGGTTCACCTCTGCCACACCCGCCCGCGCACTGCTTTGGCCCTGGCACAACTACGCCTTGTGCTCATGTGTGGCCCAGGCCCGGGGTCTCCTGTCGGTGTACAAAAGTGTGGATACTTCTGTACCCCTTACTTGTGCACGGACGGTCGCAGCCACCCCTGTAACAGGGTCGGCGAAGCAGAAGAGGACGACAGGAAGCAAGACAGGAACAAAGAATATCAGAACAGACAGTCAAGGCAACAAGCAGCAAGAGGCAAGCAGGGCCACGCCCGACAACAAGCCTTGCCGAGGCGACCTGCGCGGCCCCCGGCAAGCTCCTTGCCGGGGCAGCTTGCAAAGAGACCCGCAGGGCCCCCACCCTTGGGGTTGAGAGCTCTGACACCATCGACAATGTTAAAGACCAAGATCTGGAGAGCGCATGCCTGGTAGCATGTAGCCCCTCACAAAGATTAGCCGCCCACGAACCCACGTGGGATCAGGAGACGAAGACCCCCGGCAAGGCCCTTGCCGGGGATGACTCCAAGGCCCCCGGCAAGCCTTGCCGGGGACAATCGCCAGGCTTCGGCCAGACCCACGCTCGACAAGGTTTTGCCACTTCACCATCTGTCCAGCGCAACGATAAACATGCCAGCTAAGCAGGCGCCTGTGTGGTGGCATGCAGATCTTTGTGGAAGTCTACCACTTTGCCAACACAACAGCTAGTACATGGCGCTGCATGCCTCGTCGGTCCGGACGTGGGGCGAGGCGAGGAAGAGCGGCGAAGGACGAGTGGCCTCTGTTGCCGTCCCTAATAAAGCGAGAGGATAGGTAGGCAACGCATTAAATGCGCTTACCCTACGTTGATCGAACGATAAGCTCGTACCACTGTAGCTTGCCACCTCGTGTATGCCACTGTGGCAACCCCTTTGTGTATAAAAGGAGTGCCCAAGGCGCAGAGAGAGAGAGGATTCAGACTTTTGGACAAAGCACGCATCATAGCTAGTTCAAAAGTTCAAGAACAAACATATAACCAGATAAAGTAGGACTAGGGTAATATGCATCCTCACGGCCCGAACCTGGATAAAAATCCTCTGATCGCTAACGGCTCGACCTGCTCTTTGTGAAACTAACCCCCATTGAACGTAGAAGGGATCCTTGTGACCCCATAGGTGATCAGTTTCCCCAACACCTGCTCACTCAAATTAGTCGGAATGTGGAAGCATACATGGATGACATAGTGGTCAAGTCACGCAAAGTTCTGACCTACTGAGTGACCTCGCTGAAACCTTTGCCAACTTAAGAAGATACGATATCAAGCTCAATCCATCAAAGTGCACATTCGGAGTCCCGGGTGGGAAGTTACTCGGTTTTCTCGTTTCTGAACGGGGGATCGATGCAAATCTAGAGAAGATTGGCACAATCCTCCGAATGAAACGCCCTGTGCGTGTGCGCGACATTCAGAAGTTTACTGGTTGTTTGGCTGCATTGAGTCGATTCATCTCACACCTCGGTGAAAAGGCATTGCCTCTTTACCGATTGATGAAGAATTCTGACAAGTTTGAGTGGAATGACGAAGCTGAAGCAGCATTTTAAGAGCTCAAAGCCCTGCTTTCCACTGAGCTGATGCTTGCAGCTCCAGTCAGCAAGGAGCCTTTACTGCTTTACATCACAGCCACTGGATAGGTCGTCAGCACAGTGCTCATGGTCGAGCGGGAAGAAGAAGGCAAAACCTACAAAGTTCAGCGCCATGTGTATTGCATTTCAGAAGTCTTGACTCCGTCCAAGAAGAGATATCCTCATTATCAGAAGCTTGTTTATGGAATTTACTTGACCATGAAGAAAGTTGCACACTACTTCTCAGACCACTCGGTTTCAGTCGTCAGCAACGCTCCATTGTCAGAAATTCTGAATAATAGAGATGCAACGGTCCGAGTGGCAAAGTGCACAATTGAACTCCTTCCTTTGGATAGCAAGTTTGAGGCAAAGAAAGCCATCAAGTCTCAAGCAATAGCAGATTTCATCGCATAATGGATTGAACAGCAGCAACCGACTTAGATTCAATCGGAACATTGGACTATGTTCTTTGACGGGTCCAAGATGTTGAATGGCTCTGGTGCAGGAGTGGTTTTAGTATCCCCAAGAGGAGACAATCTCAGCTATGTCCTCCAGATTCACTTTGATTCGTCAAACATTGAAGCTGAGTATGAGGAACTGTTGTATGGGTTGCGTATGGCCATTTCATTCGGCGTCCAGTGCTTGATGGTCTATGGCGACTCAGACTTAGTGGTTAATCAAGTAATGAAGGAATGGTACATCAGGAGTCCAGCAATGACCAGTTATTGCAATGCAGTAAGAAAGTTAGAGAAGAAGTTTGAGGGGTTAGAGCTCCACCACATACCCTGAATCAAGAATCAAGCAGCTGATGATCTGGCGAAGATAGGTTCCACTCGGAATCCTATCCCCAATAATGTGTTCTTGGAGCATGTTCACACCCCGTCAGTACAAGAAGATCCCTTCAAGGAAGAGCCCCCCCCTCTCCAACTGATAAGTTCAACCAATCCGACTAAGATTGAAGTACCAGCTATGGTCGACTTGGTCATGGAAGTCTTAGTGATCACGCCTGACTGGACAGTGTCGTACATCGTGTATCTACTTAGGCAGGAACTCCCAGAAGATGAGGATGAGGCCCTTCAGTTAGTCCGTCGATCGAAGGCTTTCACCGTGATAAAAGGGCAGCTTTACGGAGAGAGTGTCACAGGAGTGGCTCAATGCTGCATCATCCCAAAAGAAGATCGAATGATTTTAAACGACATCCACTCGGGGACCTGTGCTCACCTTGCGTCCTCTCGGACCATCATCGCCAAAGCATACCAAGCGGGATTCTCTTGGACGCGTGCAAATGAGATGGCAAAGGATATAGTCGGCAAGTGCGCAGATTGTCAGTTCTACTCCAACATGTCTCACAAGCCTGCATCCGCCTTGAAGACTACTCTGCTCGTCTGGCCGTTCGCAGTCTGGGGGTTAGATATGGTCAGACCTTTCAAGACCGGCAGAAGTGGTTTCACTCATTTTCTCGTAGCAGTCGACAATTTCACCAAATGGATCGAAGCCAAGCCAATCAAAAACCTTGACTCAAGCACTGCCGTCAGTTTCATCAGGGAGTTGATATTCAGATGTGGAGTCCCTCATAGCATTATCATAGATAACGGCTCCAACTTTGATTCTGATGAGTTCAAGGCATTCTGTGCTTCCCAAGGCACTCGGGTCGACTATGCATCTGTTGCGCAACCGCAGTCGAATGGGCAACTTAAAAGGGCGAATGGTTTGATCCTTCAAGGGTTGAAACCCCGATTGATGCGCAACCTCAAGGACGCTGCTGGAGCTTGGGTGACTGAGTTGCCATCCGTCTTATGGGGACTGGAAAAACTCCGAGCCGGTCTACTGATCGGACCCCTTTCTTCATGGTGTATGGTGCTTAAGCGGTGCTTCCGAGTGACTTGCTGCACAATGCTCCCTGAGTGGAACTCTTCTCAGAAGCAGAAGCAGAACAGGCACGACAAGACGCAGTTGATCTCCTAGAGGAGGAACGAGAAATGGCTCTGATCTGGTCGACCATCTATCAACAAGATCTGCGTCGATTCCATGCCCGTAATGTCAGAGGTCAAGCGTTCCAGGAAGGAGACCTTGTCCTCCGAGTGGATCAGAAATGACCTCACAAGCTCGCTCCGGCCTAGGAAGGCCCCTTCATCATCACCAAGGTGCTTCACAACAAAGCGTACCACCTCTACAACGTAGCCAAGAAACTGGACGAGCCACGAGCGTGGAACACAGAGCTGCTCCACCATTTCTATACCTAAACCAGTCGGATCGATGAGTTGTAATAAGAGTCCTTCAGTTTGCTCACCAAAGACAAGATTTTTGTAGTATCTTAATGATTGATTTCCCATAATCATTTGTGTTCAAATCCCCCAGTGGGTGGCTTAGCCACGAACCTGATTCGCCTAAGTTAAAAAACACTCTAAGTGGAGAGCAATCCTCCCACTCGGGGGCGTAGCTACGACCCCGTACCCGCCTAAGTTAAAAAACTACTCCGAGTGGAGAGAAATCCTCCCACTCGGGGGCATAGCTGCGACCCCGTACTCGCCTAAGTAAAAAGCTACTCCGAGTGGAGAGCAATCCTCCCACTCGAGGGCTTAGCTGCAACCCCGTACTCGCCTAAGTTAAAAAACTACTCCGAGTGGGGAGCAATCCTCCCACTCGGGGGCTTAGCCACGACCCCGTACTATCCTAAGCTAAAAAACTACTCCGAGTGAAGAGAAATCCTCCCACTCGTGCGCTTAGTTGCGACCCCGTACTCGCCTAAGTTAAAAAAACAACTCCGAGTGGAGAACAATCCTCCCACTCGGATGGCTTAGCTGCGACCCCGTACTCGCCTAAGTTAAAAAACACTCTGAGTGGAGAGCAATCCTCCCACTCGGGGGCTTAGCTGCGATCCAGTACTCGCCTAAGTTAAAAAACTACTCTGAGTGGAGAGCAATCCACCCACTCGGAGGGCTTAGCTGCGACCCCGTAGTCGCCTAAGTTAAAAAAGACTCTGGGTGGAGAGTAATCCTCCCACTCGAGGGCTTAGTCATGACCCCGTACTCGCCTAAGTTAAAAGCTATTCCGAGTGGAGAGCAATCCTCCCAATTGAGGGCTTAGCTGCGACCCCGTACTCGCCTAAGTTAAAAAACTACACCGAGTGGAGAGGAATCCTCCCACTCGGGGGCTTAGCTGTGACCCCGTACTCTTCTAAGTTAAAAAACAACTCCGAGTGGAGAGCAATCCTCCCACCCGGAGGGCTTAGCTGCGACCCTGTACTCGCTTAAGTTAAAAAACACCCCGAGTGGAGAGCAATCCTCCCACTCGACGGCTTAGCTGCGACCCCGTACTCACCTAAGTTAAAAAAACTACTCCGAGTGGAGAGCAATTCTCCCACTCGGGGGCTTAGCTGCGACCCCCATAATCATTTGTGTTCAAATCCCCCAGTGGGTGGCTTAGCCGCGAACCTGATTCGCCTAAGTTAAAAAATAATCCAAGTGGAGAGCAATCCTCCCACTCGGGGGCTTAGCTGCGATCCTGTACTCGCCTAAGTTAAAAAAAACTTCTCCGAGTGGAGAGCAATCCTCCCACTCGAGGGATTAGCCGTGACCCCGTACTCGCCTAACTTAAAAAACTACTCCGAGTGGAGAGCAATCCTCCAACTCGGGGGGCTTAGCTACGACCCCGTACTCGAGTAAGTTAAAAAACTACTCCGAGTGGAGAGCAATCCTCCCACTCGGGGGCTTAGCTGCGATCCAGTACTCGCCTAAGTTAAAAAACTACTCTGAGTGGAGAGCAATCCACCCACTCGGAGGGCTTAGCTGCGACCCCGTACTCGCCTAGGTTAAAAAAGACTCTGGGTGGAGAGCAATCATCCCACTCGAGGGCTTAGTCGTGACCCCGTACTCGCCTAAGTTAAAAACTATTCCGAGTGGAGAGCAATCCTCCCACTCGAGGGCTTAGCTGCGATCCCGTACTCGCCTAAGTTAAAAAACTACTCCGAGTGGAGAGCAATCCTCCCACTCGGGGGCTTAACTGCGACCCCGTACTTGCCTAAGTTAAAAAAATACTTCGAGTGGAGAACAATCCTCCCACTCGGAAGGCTTAGCTGCGACCCCGTACTCGCTTAAGTTAAAAAACACTCTAAGTGGAGAGCAATCTCCCCACTCGGGGGCTTAGCTACGACCCCGTACTTGCCTAAGTTAAAAAAACACTCGCTCCAAGTGGAGAGCAATCCTCCCACTCGGGGCCTTAGCTGTGACCACGTACTTGCCTAAGTTAAAAACCATTCCGAGTGGAGAGCAATCCTCCCACTCGAGGGCTTAGCTGTGATCCTGTACTCGCCTAAGTTAAAAACTACTCCGAGTGGAGAGCAATCCTCCCACTCTGGGGCTTAGCTGCGACCCCGTACTGGCCTAAGTTAAAAAACTACTCCGAGTGGAGAGCAATCCTCGCACTCGGGGGCTTAGCTGCGACCCCGTACTCGCCTAAGTTAAAAACTACTCTGAGTGGAGAGCAATCCACCCACTCGGAGGGCTTAGTTGCGACCCCGTAGTCGCCTAAGTTAAAAAAGACTCTGAGTGGAGAGCAACCCTCCCACTCGAGAGCTTAGTTGCGACCCCATACTCGCCTAAGTTAAAAACTACTCCGAGTGGAGAGCAATCCTCCCACTCGGGGCTTAGCTGCGATCTCGTACTCGCCTAAGTTAAAAAACTACTCCGAGTGGTGAGCAATCCTCCCACTCGGGGGCTTAGCTGCGACCCGGTACTCGCCTAAGTTAAAAAACTACTCCGAGTGGTGAGCAATTCTCCCACTTGGAGGGCTTAGCTGCGACCCCTTACTCGCCTAAGTTAAAAAACACTCTAAGTGGAGAGCAATCTTCCCACTCGGGAGCTTAGCTGCGACCCCGTACTCGCCTAAGTTAAAAAACACTCGCTCCAAGTGGAGAGCAATCCTCCCACTCGGGGGCTTAGCTATAACCACGTACTTGCCTAAGTTAAAAACAATTCTGAGTGGAAAGCAATCCTCCCACTCGAGGGCTTAGCTGAGATCCCGTACTCGCCTAAGTTAAAAACTACTCCGAGTGGAGAGCAATCCTCCCACTCGGGGGCTTAGCTGCGACCCCGTACTCGCCTAAGTTAGAAAACTACTCCGAGTGGAGAGCAATCCTCCCACTCGGGGGCTTAGCTGCGACCCCGTACTCGCCTAAGTTAAAAAACTACTCTGAGTGGAGAGCAATCCACCCACTCGGAGGGCTTAGCTTTGACCCCGTAGTCGCCTAAGTTAAAAAAGACTCTGAGTGGAGAGCAATCCTCCCACTCGAGAGCTTAGTTGCGACCCTGTACTCGCCTAAGTTAAAAACTACTTCGAGTGGAGAGCAATCCTCCCACTCGGGGGATTAGCTGCGATCCCGTACTCGCCTAAGTTAAAAAACTACTCCGAGTGGAGAGCAATCCTCCCACTCGGGGGCTTAGCTGTGACCCGGTACTCGCCTAAGTTAAAAAACTACTCCGAGTGGTGAGCAATTCTCCCACTTGGAGGGCTTAGCTGCGACCCCTTACTCACCTAAGTTAAAAAACACTCTAAGTGGAGGGCAATCTTACCACTCGGGGGCTTAGCTGCGACCCCGTACTCGCCTAATTTAAAAAACACTCCAAGTGGAGAGCAATCCTCCCACTCGGGGGCTTAGCTGTGACCACGTACTTGCCTAAGTTAAAAACCATTCCGAGTGGAGAGCAATCCTCCCACATGAGGGCTTAGCTGCTATCCCGTACTCGCCTAAGTTAAAAAAACACTCAGAGTGGAGAGCAATCCTCCCACTCAGGGGCTTAGCTGCGACCCCGTACTCGCCTAAGTTAAAAACAATTTCGAGTGGAGAGCAATCCTCCCACTCGAGGGCTTAGTTGTGACTCGTACTCGCCTAAGATAGAGAACACTCCGAGTGGATAGCAATCCTCCCACTCGGGGGCTTAGCTGTGACCCCGTACTAACCTAAGTTAAAAACCATTCCGAGTGGAGAGCAATCCTCCCACTCGGGGGCTTAGCTGCGATCCCGTACTCTCCTAAGTTAAAAACCATTCCAAGTGGATAGCAATCCTCCCACTCGGGGGCTTAGCGGCGACCCCGTACTCGCCTAAGTTCAAAACCATTCTGAGTGGAGACCAACCCTCCCACTCAGAGGCTTAGCTGCGACCCCGCACTCGCCTAATTCTGAATTGTGTCACAAGTACAACGTATGCTCCATGCCGATCCGCAAGGACGACGAGGTGCCAATCGAGCATGTCTCTGAGCTGCGTCACAAGTACAACGTACAGTCCATACTGATCCACAAGGACAACAAGGTGCCACTCGAGCACATTGTCTGAGCCGCGTCACATGTACAACCTATGTTCCGAGTGAGAAGTTAAGTTCTACACGGAATAGGAAAAGATCCAAAATCGGTGAAGATGAAGTCAATATATCCACAGAAAAATCAAGTTCAGATAAACCTAGCAAAGTTCAGAACCACGGGGGCAGAAGTACTGAGCCATCAGGCCTGAAAGAGTTTAACGGTTACAAAACCACTCGGCATTCTGAGGCAAATAACGGTGGGGCATAATGTTTGTTCACTCGGTAGGAGGAGGACTTGCTGGCTCGACGAAGCTGTCAAGGTCAATGCTATCTATGGTATGAGTAGCAGCATCGATGAAGGTATCCATGAATGACTGGAAGTTGAGCTTCTTGGTGTTGGCAACCTTGACTGCCGCCAGCTTGTCTTCTCTGACTTCCTTGAAATGGACTCAAACCAAGGACATAGCCACATCAGCACCACAGCGGGCAGATGACTTCTTGCACTCTTGCACTCGACCGGGAATTTCTTTGATTTGAGTCATCAGAGACTCGAGATCGTTCTGGAACTCCGCTCTGTGCCAGAGCTCGGTGTCAATCCGCGACATCGCCGCTTTTAGACGAGCAAGATAATCCACAGCACTGTCGAGACGAGACTCCAGCTGCAACACGTTCATCGCGATGTCGTCCTTGACGGGAGAGTTTATGGGGTCAAGATCTGTCTCGATCCGCCTAGTTTCTGCTTCGAAGTCTTGACAGAATTCTGCACAGTCGGAAAAATGGTGAGTCAACAATTATATAAAGAGTTTGCAATAGCAAACCAATTGGACGAGAGGAAGTACCTTCAAGCTTCAGGACCAGTTTCTCAGCAAGTCTTCCCAGATAAGCCTCTAGTTCACCCTTCTTCATCGTGAGATCTCCAACCTTGTCAGTCAGGGTCTCCTTGTCCTTCTTCAGCTTCGCAACCTCCTTGTTGGCTTTAGTAATGGTAGTCTTCAGCTTGGTGTTGTCCTCCTCTAACGTGCTGACTGAAGCCAGCTTCTTATCGGCAAGCTCTGTTTTCTCTCGCGCCTCCTTCTGTGCTGCGGCAAGGTCATTTTCCTTCTGCTCTAGAGCCTACTTCATTTTGACTAAAGAAATAGCATTCTTCAGTTGACCTTGGAGTTGACGGTTTTCATTACGCACATCTGTTCGAGTGGAGTCACTCGGTTAAAAAGACTAAAAGGGAAAAAGCTATAAGGTGGATAGTCGGCGAGTTAATACCTCCCATAGCAGCAGCATCATCCTTGGCCTTCTGAAGATTCTTCTTGGCAAGCTCCAAGTCAAGGTCAAGGCTAACCTGTTTCTTCTCCAACTCAGCAAACCGGGCCCTGAGCTCACAAGACTTCTATGATCAGCAAACAAGACATGTCAGTCGACAGAAACAAAAGTTAGTCTCAGCAAAAAGTGTTCTAAGGCTACTGCAGAATCAAACATTCAACAGTATTCTCGGGGACTACACCCAGTGGGTGCACTTGGCGTGCCCCCACTGGTCTAGTTTATCACTCAGTATGGTCTGCCCAGTGTGTGTAAAAAAAGAGAAGAAGAGAGATTCTCAGACCCCAGTCGACTGCCCGCAGTCGACCGTGGTCTCGGGGCCTACACCCAGTGGGTGCACTCTGCGTTTCCCCACTGGTCTGGATACCACTTGGATCAAACTATTCCACTGAGTGAAAGAACAATGAATGACATTTGACAAAGACCCCCGCCGAATCAAACATCCGACGACGGTCTCAGGGACTACACCCAGTGGGTACAGTTTGTGTGCCCCCACTGGTTCAGAGATACACTCGACTCAACTTGGTCGACTCAAGTGGAAGAACTATTCAACACCAAGTTAAAGCACCCTGTGGGTGATTGGATGCAAAATGCAGACTCATGATAGATGCACATAAAAGGTTCCAAAACACTCATCCAGGGACATCTTACGGACAATGAAGCAGCAACTTACAACTACTGTATCGTAGCAAGTCAAATTGGAAAATCAGTCGGAAATCAACTGACCTTGACCTTAACACGTAGAGTAGAGCTAGCATTGTAGGCAGCCTGGCTGGCCTCATGCACCATCTTCATCTGCTCCATCATAAGGTTTGCTTGGAGTATGGCTTCCTTGGCTGCACCTGCCGGGTCATCTGGAGTATGATGAGCAGCAAAGAGCGACGATGGTAATACAGTGGGAGCAATCACAGGATCTAAAGCGTGGAGCTGCACAGACGAAGCAGGGACTTGGGCAGTCGACGCCGAAGGACGGTCAGTCGACACAGGATTGGCAAAAGAAACAGTGGCCCGAGTCGGATCTCCAGACTGTTGGACCACCATTTCTGGTGCTGATGTCGACTAAGGCTCCTGGCCGATCGGCACTCTCTTGCTTGAAGCCCTACCCCTCCTTCCCATATTCTTCTGAGGCGCTTCTTCATCATCATCTGGAAGTTCAATAACGTCTCAGGGGACTACACAAAAGCAGCCATAAGACTTGGTCGATTGACAAATTCAACCAGCAAAATAAGCACGAGGTTGCAGAATTGTACCAGCTTTGGAAGTAGCCGCATCTTCGGTTTCCTCATCACCCTGAGCCTTGTCAATGTCCATGGAGGTCCCAAAAGTTGCAGCACTGAAAAATTCAAAACCCACTCGGTCAAAACAGAACTATGAGTCGACCGAAAGATACAGAAAGACAGAACCCTTACGCAGAAGCGATAGGAACATCCATTTTGATCTTGGGCAAGGTCTTCTAAGGCTTTGAAGGGACAACCTTGGGCTGCTTGGCAACCTTTTCTGATGGTTCCGGAGTCGAAGTCCAAGTGCACTTGTGCACTTGTGTGCTCGGAGCCACGGCCTTGCTGCGCCCGCCCGATGGGTCATGAGACCGCTTCGATCGGCGCTCTGTGTGGGGTGGTGAGTCGAACTCTTCCTCATCGTCCAACTCATCACTCTCTTCCTCGTCGTCATCATTGGGAGATTGCCAGTCGGCGCTATCATCTGTGCTCTCCACTTGCTCATAGGCTTGCTCTCCGTTCAGCATCGAATACATCAGTATAAATCTGCAAGGCAAGAAGTTAAACAAACATCAGTCAGATTCAAAGATGGTTGCAAGTCAGATTGAAAGACACTCGGCAACAAACATCATACCTTATCCGTTTGGTTTTCGGCATCGAATTGATTGACTCTCCTGGCCCCCCTAGGGTTGTCTTTGTTTCTGGTAATGCTCTTCAGCCACAAGGCCACCGTCTCGTCCGCGACCTCCTTTGGGTGGACCCGAGCGGTGTCGTTGGAGCCCGAATACATCCACATCAAATGATCATGAGCTTGGAGCAGTTGTTCGTCTCTACTTTCTCTGTTGTAGACACGATCAGCGAAGAAGGTTGCTAGACTCGACCTAGGGTAAAGGGAGAAAGACCGGTCGACTGACCGGGGGTCGGAATGTCTTGGCAGTCGAACCAGCTCGACTGCCAACCCCTAGACGACTCAGGAGGTGTCGTAGGGGAAAAAGTGCTCCTCTTCCTCATCTGAATCCCTAAACCCCCACACATATGAATCATGTGCATCCTCTCATCAATCGGATTTACCTTCTTCACAGATTGGGAACGACAAGTGAAGTTATGTTTGAAGAGACCCTAGTGCGGTCTACAACCCAAGAAGTTTTTGCACAGAGAAACGAATGCAGCAAGGTATGTGATGGTGTTGGGAGAGAAATGGTGAGCTGAGCACCGAAAAAGTTTAGAAAACCTTGGAAGAAAGGATGCGGGGGAAGGGAGAAACCACGGTCGACGTGGGTGGCGAGGAGGACGCACTCACCCGCCCGCGGTTGAGGCTCTAACTCGTCCCCCAGCAGTTGATATGTCTCCAACGTATCTACTTTTCCAAACACTTTTTCCCTTGTTTTGGACTCAAACTTGCATTATTTCAATGAAACTAACCCGGGCTGACGCTGTTTTCAGCAGAACTACCATGATGTTGTTTTATGTGTAGAAAAGAAAAGTTCTTGGAATGTACTGAAAATCCACGGAGGCACTTTTTAGAATGAATAAGAATTTGTGGGCGAAAGAAATACACCAGAGGGCCCAGGGCCTGTCCACGAGACAGGGGGTGCGCCCCCCCTGTAGGGTGCGGCCCCCTATCTCGTGGGCCCCCTGGAGCTCCACCGACCTGAACTCCAACTCTATATATTCCGTCTCGCGGAGAAAAAAATCAGAGAGAAAGTTTCATCACGTTTAACGACACGGAGCCGCCGCCAAGCCCTAATCTCTCTCGGGAGGGCTGATGTGGAGTCCGTTCTGGGCTCCGGAGAGGGGGGTTCGTTGCCGTCGTCATCATCAACCATCCTCCATCACCAATTTCATGATGCTCATCATCGTGCGTGAGTAATTCCATCGTAGGCTTGCTGGACGGTGATGGGTTGGATGAGATTTACCATGTAATCAAGTTAGTTTTGTTAGGGTTTGATCCCTAGTATCCACTATGTTCTGATATTGATGTTGCTATGACTTTGCTATGCTTAATTCTTGTCACTAGAGACCGAGTGGCATGATTTCAGATCCGAACCTATTATGTTTTCATGAATATATGTGTGTTCTTGATCCTATCTTGCAAGTCTATAGTCACCTATTATGTGTTATGATCCGACAACCCCGAAGTGACAGTAATCGGGATACTTCTCGGTGATGACCGTAGTTTGAGGAGTTCATGTATTCACTATGTGTTAATGCTTTGGTCTGGTTCTCTATTAAAAGGAGGCCTTAATATCCCTTAGTTTCCACTAGGACCCCGCTGCCACAGGAGTGTAGGACAAAAGATGACATGCAAGTTCTTTTCCATAAGCACGTATGGCTATTTACGAAATACATGCCTACATTACATGGATGAATTGGAGCTAGTTCTGTGTCACCCTATGTTATAGCTATTACATGAGGAATCGCATCCGGCATAATTATCCATCACTGATCCATTGCCTATGAGCTTTTCATATATTGTTCTCCGCTTATTTACTTTTCCGTTGATGTTGTTACAACTACTACAAAAACCCAAAAACATTTATCTTTACCTTTGCTACTGTTACCATTACTATCATACTACTTTGCTACTAAATACTTTGCTGCAGATACTAAGTTATCCAGGTGTGGTTGAATTGACAACTCAACTGCTAATACTCAAGAATATTCTTTGGCTCCCCTTGTGTCGAATCAATAAATTTGGGTTGTACTTCACCCTCGAAAGCTGTTGCGATCCCCTACACTTGTGGGTTATCAAGACTAATTTCTGGCGCCGTTGCCAGGGAGCATAGCTCTATTCTCTGAGTCACTTGGGATTTATATCTGTTGATCACTATGAAGAACTTGAAAGACTCTAAAACCAAGATCTATCCCTCAACTACGAGGGGAGGTAAGGAACTGCCATCTAGCTCTGCACTAGATTCTCCTTCCGTTATTAGTAGGCTTGCGACACCTAAACCTGCTACTATTATGAATTCTGATATGTCGCATGTTATTGATGATGCCACTTCTGCTATGCATGATGAAACTACTTCTGTGTGTGATACTACTTTGCCATTAGGTGAATTTCTTGATGAACAACTTGCTAGAGTTAGGGGGAATGAAAATATTGAAGATGCTATTATTGATGATAGTGATGATGAAGGTTCTCCCAATGATTATGTATTTCCTGTTGTTCCTAAGGGTTATGTTATGAATGAAGAAGCTGCTAGGGAAATTTTGCCTTGCAATGATAGATCTGATCTTAAGAAATTATTAGCTAAATGGAAGCAGCAGCCTCTTAATGCTAGAATGAAACCTGACCCTGCTTTTGCTACTTCACCTATCTGTGTTACTGATAAGGATTATGAATTCTCTGTTGATCCTAAAATTATTACTTTAGTTGAATCTGATCCTTTTTTATGGCCTTGAATCTGAAACTGTTGTGGCACATCTTACCAAGTTGAATGATATAGCTACCCTGTTTACTAATGATGATAAGTCTCGCTATTTTTATATCCTTAAGATATTTCCATTCTCATTAAAGGGTGATGCTAAGACTTGGTACAATTCTTTTGCTCCTGGTTGTGTGCGTAGTCCCCAGGATATGATTTATTACTTCTCTGCTAAATATTTCCCTGCTCATAAGAAACAAGCTGCCTTGCGGGAAATATATAATTTTGTGCAAATCAAAGAAGAGAGTCTCCCACAAGCTTGGGGGAGGCTTCTCCGGTTACTTAATGCTTTGCCTGATCATCCTCTTAAGAAAAATGAAATACTTGATATTTTTTATAATGGACTAACTGATGCTTCCAAGGACAACTTGGATAGTTGTGCTAGTTATGTTTTCAGGGAAAGAACGGTCGACGAAGCTGAAATACTATTGAATAATATGTTGACTAATGAAAATAATTGGACTCTTCATGAGCCAACTCCTGAGCCTATTCCTAAACCCACTCCGAAGAAGAGAGGTGTTTTATTTCTCAGTCCTGAAGATATGCAAGAGACAAAGAAATCAATGAAAGAAAAAGGTATTAAAGCTGAAGATGTTAAGAATTTACCTCCTATTGAAGAAATACATGGTCTTATTATACAGCTTGTTGAAGAACCATATTGTCTTGATAACCCGACATAGGAAGTAAAGGTAAATTCTCTCTATAGATATGATAAAGTTGAAACCCCCTCTACTAAATTTCATAGCCCATGCTTAGATGAATTTGATGACTTTATGGCTAGACAAGAAAGTTTTAATGCTTATGTTGGTAGACAGTTAAAGAATAGTGCTTTCGAGATAGGACATGTAAGTGATAATCTGGCTAGAGTTAAAGATGAACTTCACGTCGTTAGCAAATATGCTTCTATGGTTGCTACTCAAGCTGAGCAAGTACTTAAAGCTCAAAATGATTTGCTTGAGGAATTAAACAATACAAATGACTTTGCTGTTAGAGTGGCTACTAGAACAGGTAGAATGACTCAGGAACCTTTGTATCCTGAAGGCCACCCTAAGAGAATCAAGCAAGATTCTCAAAGAAATAATTTAGAGGCACCTAGTTCTTCTAAAAAGAAGAAGAAGAAAAACGATAGGACTTTGCATGCTTCTAGTGAGCCTATTGTAGACACACCTGAGAATCCCAATGATATTTCTATTTCTGATGCTAAAACACAATCAGGTGATGAACATGAACCTAGTGATAATGTTAATGATAATGTTCATGTTGATGCTCAACCTAGAAAAAACAATGATGTAGAGATTGAACCTGTTGTTGATCTTGATAACCCACAACCAAAGAATCAACGTTATGATAAGAGAGATTTTATTGCTAGGAAGCACGGTAAATAAAGAGAACCATGGGTTCAGAAACCCATGCCCTTTCCTCCTAAACCATCCAAGTCAAAGGATGATGAGGATTTTGAGCGCTTCGCTAAAATGATTAGACCTATCTTCTTACGTATGCGCTTAACTGATATGCTGAAAGTAAATCCTTATGCTAAATATATGAAGGATATCATTACAAATGAAAGAAAGATACCGGAAGCTGAAATTTCCACCATGCTTGCTAATTACACTTTTAAGGGTGGAATACCAAAGAAACTTGGAGATCCAGGTGTACCAACTATACCATGCTCCATTAAAAGAAATTATGTTAGAACTGCTTTATGTGATCTTGGAACCGGTGTTAGTGTTATTCCTCTCTCTTTATATCGTAGACTTGAATTGAATAAGTTGACACCTACTGAAATATCTTTGCAAATGACTGATAAATCAACTGCTATACCTGTCGGTATTTGTGAGGATGTGCCTGTTGTGGTTGCAAATGTCACTATCTTAACAAACTTTGTTATTCTTGATATTCCCGAGGACGATAGTATGTCTATTATCCTTGGTAGACCTTTTCTGAATACTACAGGGGCTGTTATTGATTGCAACAAAGGCAATGTCACATTTCTTGTTAATGGTAATGAGCATACGGTACACTTTCTGAGGAAACAATCCAAGTTCATAGCATCAATTCTATTGAAAAAGTTCCAACTATTATTTTTGGAGGTTTTGAATTTCCTCTCCCTACTGTCAAGAAAAAGTATGATATTATTATTGTCGGGGATTTTCATATCCCGTTGAGGTAACTTAGTGTTATTCGAAATTTCTCCGGTTCCGTGTTATTCGGAATGAGTTTGTTAACAAGACTTGATCAACCTTGTTAGTGGATTCATTTTCATGATCATGAGATGGATGAAACTAGAACGCACAACCTTCTGTACCCTCTTTTTACTTTCTGTTATTTAGAATAAATAAAGCAAAAATAGTATTATCCGTCTGTTTTCTGAATTATCCGTGCATTAGAAAATAGTCCGAAAATAAAAGTGCTCCAAATGCCCTGCAAATTTAGTATGATTTTTTCTTGAATATTTGAGGATTTTAGGCACTGAAATCACTTCAGGAGGGGCAAGCACCAGGCCACAAGAGTGGAGCCCCCCCCCCCCCTATAGGGCGCGCCCCCTGTCTCGTGGGCCCCTGGTGGCCCCCCTCCACTTATGCCAGCACCCACACACTTCATCTTCTACCCAAAAAAACCCCCATCCAGCTCAAGCACGAGTTCTAGCTCGTTTTCCTGCGATTTTCGATCTCCTTGCTCAAAGCTCGATTCACAAAACTGCTTTGGGAGATTGTTGCTTGGTATGTGACTCCTCCATTGGTCCAATTAGTTTTTGTTCTAGTTCTTTATTCATTGCAAATCCTTGCTGCCTTGGTGACCCTGTTCTTGAGCGTTCCTGATATTATCATTCTTCAACATACCTTGCTTGGAGACAATACTTTTAGTATGGGTGACGTCGTTGCTAAACGGCTAGCCCTGAATCGTACAAAAGGCCCCATATTTGGAGGTATCTATGTTGCACGTCTTGCTAGACATTTTCAGATACCCATTAGGCACCTTGAGAAGGGGGCGATAAAATTGCCTCCTCACATTTTAGATTACAAGAGCATGGTAGCACACAAGTTTATTGTTGACAACGAACATAGGATGCTCTTGTATAAACTTAGATTCAATAAGAAACTTATTGAGATTATTATTTTGCCTGTGCCTATGTTGTTTGATTTGCTTTCAGAAATTTTTTTTGTCACACCGGAAGCGGTGAATAATCATCGAGCCCAAGCTTTTACTCCAGAACCTGAACCTAAGCCGGAACCTGAGCTGGACCCTTATCGTGCATCATCTGTTCAGTGGGATTGGAGATGACCAGCCAGTATTATCCTGATTACACCTCTCATTACACCGGAGAGAGTTGCGGTGGTCCTTGGTATTAGACCAACTTAGGCCAAAAGCCTAAGCTTGGGGGAGTACGTATTTCTCACCGACTTTACATTCATGTTCACACGCTAGTTGTCGGTGCTCATACTCTTAAATTGTATTATCCATGCTAATTTAAATTCCTTTTTCTAGTTTTCTTCTTGTGTGTTTGATAAACCTTGAGAAAAACCAAAAAAAATAGTTAGTTAAATTCTCGTGCTTGTAGTAGAAATTAAAATGAAACCCCAAAAATATTTCTAGTTCTTCTTCTTACTTGTTGGGAGCTTTCCCATGTAAATAGTTATATTTTCTTTTCTTTCCTTTGGGGGTCGAGAAGACCATATTAAAAATGCTTAGTGGCTCTCCTATGCATGATTGTTTATTTAATTTAGAGCCCATATTATCTTGTCTTCTCTTTTGAGTTGAATGCTTGCAGATTCCAGCTTAGTCCAATGTACGTGCACTTTATTATTATACACATCGTTCGGTCGTGCAAGTGAAAGGCAATAATGACGATATATGATGGACTTATTGGGATGAGAAAAGCTGGTATGAACTCTACCTCTCTTGTTTTTGTAAATATGATGAGTTCATCGTTCCTGATTCAGCTATTATGAAGTAAACATATTTGCAATGACATTTAGAGATTATAGTTGCTTGTTCCATGCTTGATTAGCTATGAGTTATAATGGTTTACCTTGCGTGCCAACATGCTATTAGAATGATTATGATGTGGTATGATGGGATGGTATCCTCCTTTAAATGAATTGAGTGACTCGACTTGGCACATGTTCACGCATGTAGTTGAAACAAATCAACATAGCCTTCACGATATTTATGTTCAAGGTGGATTATATCCTACTCATGCTTGTATTCGGTGTGAATTAATTTTAATGTATGTTTATGACTATTGTCGCTCTCTCAGTTGGTCGCTTCCCAGTCTTTTGCTAGCCTTCGCTTGTACTAAGTGGGAATACTGCTTGTGCATCCAAACTCCTTAGACCCCAAATTTGTTCCATATGAGTCCACTATACCTTCCTATATGCGGTATCTACCTGCCATTCCAAGTAAATTTGTATGTGCCAAACTCCAAACCTTCAAATGAAATTCTGTTTTGTATGCTCGAGCCGCTCATGTTACAACTAGGGCTGCCTATATCTTCCATGCTAGGTGGGTTATTCTCACGAGGAGTGGCATATGCTCCTCATTCACGAGAAAGGCCTGGTAACCGGGATGCCCAGTCCCATGATCCAAAAATATCAAAGCAAATCAAATAATTAAAAAAAACTCCCCCAGGGCTGTTGTTAGTTGGAGGCACTCGTTGTTTCCAGCAAGCCATGGATTGATGCTTGTTGGTGGTTGGGGGAGTATAAACCTTTACCATTCTGTTTGGGAACTGCCTAAAATGCATGTAGTATGGAAGATATAGCCATCTCATAGATGTTGCATTGACAGTGAAAGTATGCCGCTCAAAATGTTATTCAATCTCTATTTTAAAATCGAGCTCTGGCACCTCTACAAATCCCTGCTTCCCTCTGCGAAGGGCCTATCTATTTACTTTTATGTTGAGTCATCACCCTTCTTATTAAAAGCACCCACTGGAGAGCACACTGCCATTTGCATTCATTATTGTTGGTTTATATTGGGTATGACTTGACTGGATCTCTTTTACCATGAATTACAATGTTTAGTCAGTCCTTGATCTTTAAAGGTGCTCTGGATTTATGTTTTGCGGTCTCAGAAAGGGCTAGCGAGATACCATTTTGTTATATCATGTTATGATTGTTTTGAGAAAGTGTTGTCATCCGAGTTTTATTATTATGGCTTGCTAGCTGATTATGCTATTGATATGAGTAATTGTGAGACCTAAGTGTTATTGTGAGTATGGTTAGTTCATAATATTTGCTGAAACTTGAATGCTGGCTTTTCATGTTTACAACAATAAGAGCAAACAGAGTTTGTAAAAGTTTTTTCTTTATCACTTTCAGTTTATCAACTGAATTGCTTGAGGACAAGCAAAGGATTAAGCTTGGGGGAGTTGATACGTCTCCAACGTATCTACTTTTCCAAAACTTTTGCCCTTGTTTTGGACTCTAACTTGCATGATTTGAATGAAACTAACCCGGACTGATGCTGTTTTCAGCAGAACTACCATGATGTTGTTTTATGTGTAGAAAAGAAAAGTTCCCGGAATGTCTTGAAAATCCACGGAGGCACTTTTTGGAATTAATAAGAATTTCTGGGCGAAAGAAATACAACAGGGGGCCCAGGGCCTGTCCACGAGACAGGGGGCGCTCCCCCTTTAGGGCGCGCCCCCTGTCTCGTGGGCCCCCTCGAGCTCCACTGACCTTAACTCCAACTCCATATATTCCGTCTCGCGGAGAAAAAAATTAGAGAGAAAGTTTCATCGCGTTTTACGACACGGAGTCGCTGCTAAGCCCTAATCTCTCTCGGGAGGGCTGATCTGTAGTCCGTTCGGGGCTCCGGAGAGGGGGATTCGTCGCCATCGTCATCATCAACCATCCTCCATCACCAATTTCATGATGCTCACCGACGCGCGTGAGTAATTCCATCGTAGGCTTGCTGGACGGTGATGGGTTGGATGAGATTTACCATGTAATCAAGTTAGTTTTGTTAGGGCTTGATCCCTAGTATCCACTATGTTCTGAGATTGATGTTGTTATGACTTTGCTATGCTTAATGCTTGTCACTAGGGCCCGAGTGCCATGATTTCAGATATGAACCTATTATGTTTTCATGAATATATGTGTGTTCTTGATCCTATCTTGCAAGTCTATAGTCACCTATTATGCGTTATGATCCGACAACCCCAAAGTGACAATAATCGGGATACTTCTCGGTGATGACCGTAGTTTGAGGAGTTCATGTATTCACTATGTGTTAATGCTTTGCTCCAGTTCTCTATTAAAAGGAGGCCTTAATATCCCTTAGTTTCCACTAGGACCCCGCTCCCACGGGAGGGTAGGACAAAAGATGTCATGCAAGTTCTTTTCCATAAGCACGTATGACTATTTACGGAATACATGCCTACATTACATTGATGAATTGGAGCTAGTTCTATGTCACCCTATGTTATAGCTATTACATGAGGAATCGCATCCAGCATAATTATCCATCACTGATCCATTGCGTACGAGCTTTTCATATATTGTTCTCTGCTTATTTACTTTTCCGTTGCTGCTGTTACAACTACTACAAAAACCCAAAACCATTTATATTTACCTTTGCTACTGTTACCATTACTATCATACTACTTTGCTACTAAATACTTTGCTGCAGATACTAAGTTATCCAGGTGTGGTTGAATTGAAAACTCAACTGCTAATACTCAAGAATATTCTTTGGCTCCCATTGTGTCGAATAAATAAATTTGGGTTGTACTTCACCCTCGAAAGCTGTTGCGATCCCCTACACTTGAGGGTTATCAGCAGCCTCCAGGTTCCGTCGGCGATCAAGCCCGTGGTAGCTAGATCTTCCAGATCCTCTTGCCAGAGCATGGATCGAATCCAGTACCCCTGGATCCCAACATGCGGCAACCCGGACCTCGACGACGATCCCCGACTCATTTTCGTGCCCTTCGCCGTCGTCATCACTTTCTTCGCGCTCTCTAGGGCCGCCGTCTTGTCCTTCACCATGGTAGCGGACTGTGCACGGGTGAGGCAGCGGCGTCGAGAGCAAAGGAAAACGTTGTGCAGAAGCAGAGGAAGAAGAAGGGGAATGGGGGTGCACAGTGCGAAAGCATCGGCCTCGACGTCTTTTATGGGCTTGCTTTTGAGTGGCTGACGTGTGGGCCTGAGCGATCCTATCAAATCCCGCAAAAGTCGCACACCGGATACGTCGCAAAATAGGTGGCGCGGAAATCGAGGCACCCCTATCTATCCGCCCCATTTACTGCGGCATGCTCTGCCTCGCGCGCTTCCCAATATTTTTGAATCCCGGGGGATCCGGGAACCGCAGAAACCAATCGCGCCGAAGATTTCAAACACCATATCAACACTCAAAGATTGCCACCATAAGTTCACTCGACAACCTCTGAATCGATCAAGGCGACTGAAATGAAGTCAAAGTTCCAGCTTGAACCTTGAGCTCAACAAGAATGCTTGCGAAGCATAAGAGTCAAGACAAGGTTAACTTCAACTCTCTTTTCACTCGGACCTCAATCCATTCGGGGGCTAAAGACGATCCCATGAACCTAGGGTAGGGTCATAGGCCTGACCTATACGCCCTACCCAAGGTCATTACCCTAGAGTCAAGGACATCTTCTATTATATAATTTAAATAGAAGTCAACTAAGCCACCACGTTCATCCACATAGATTAAATTATGTCAACCATTAATCTAAAAGATCAACGGCTAAGATTTAAAGATGACAATGTTACATAAAAATATTGTCAACTATAAACAGATGAACGTGTCACGTACAGTAGTTTTTCTTAACTGTCACGTACAATAGATGACAGGCATGAGGTATGAGGAATAAGTGTCCGATCCGGTTCTTACAAGGATATACCAAAGTCAGGGAAGTTTATGGTAAAAACCGAGCACGTACAGGGAATATACAGGAGGCGTACACTCCTAGGACATGCACGCATGCCTGAAAGCTGCTGAACCACATGATTTGCATGCATGTTAATAATTATAAGCGGACTCCAATATGGCCTATCACTATCAATATTTTCCAAGTGCCAAACGCATTCATGCATGAAGCAATGGTGCTAAACCACAAGTTTGCATTCACCTCCATATTATAAACGGATTCACCATGGCTTATTAAGATTTTGAGCTGCAGAAAATGGTTCAGATTAAACTAGCAAAAGTTATGACAAAAAAGAAGAAAAACTAGGAGTAACATTAATGAAACCGTGCATGAAAATCCATGGGGACTGGGAGATTCATTATTACTCAATACAGATTGATGGACTAGGAAATTTATCTATTATATTAAAAACCATAGAAAATAAACGGCGGAGATTAACCACTCTATAGTTAAAGATATTTGAATGGCATAGATTCATTAGCATATTGGCAGCAATTTACATGCTTCAGGCAATTGGAGACGTACGGCAAATTGGTTCCGTATACTTCAAGGCAATAAGTTATTGCTTTTAGAAAAAGGGGCAAAGTTAGAGATTAGACACGGCATTGTGCACGTCTCCGTGTAAAAGTAGGAAACATCACCGATTATTGTTTGGTCTGCACTTAGCTGTGTATAAATACATGTACATGCACGTAATCTACTACACATGTGTCTTTCGCCATCGATTGTTTTCGTATGCGCGTCTGTGGCTAGAAGATCAATTCCATCAAGCAAGCCAGCTTTGTGCAGCTTCCTTCATTAGTACAAAGCGAGTCTATTGGATTAAATTGCTTCATAATGAAGCACAGAAGATACGCCATGTGGACCGGTGACAATAATGCTAGCAACTGCCAAGCAGAGAAGCACCGTGAAGCGGATCTTTAGATGCCACCGTTCCGCACAATAGGAGGCATTTTTTTCGGGACCAGGATGGGAGGCTTCTAACGAGTACAACAAGTTCCTCGAGTCTACGTCTGTATGATTAGGTCTACGACAAGTTCCACCACGATATGGATGAAAATTCTTCTACTTTGGCAGCAAACACCGCTGCAGTCATCAATCTCATCTATCATGTTTGCAGGTTGTACATGACGGAGAGGAAAGGTTTATCCGTGGCTTCTAAACAACTGAAGAAGCATGCATGGATGTGCAGCAACAACCAAAGATGCACAAATCTCACCGAAGAAAAAAAACAGACATGCACAAAGCTCATAAGTTGACCTGGAGATGGCAACAACCCCTCTATAGCCAACCATATTTATATACTTTAGAAAATGATTCTTCCATAGATGGGCTCAGGGGACCACAACCATCTGGAGCGAACACCTAAAGGTTCTACACAAGGTTACCCAAGAATCGATATGGCTATATCGATCTAGAGAGTCTGCGGCAAGATCTTGACAGTCTATACAGTGATATCGATCTAGCAAGCAGTGATGGGTTTATAAGTCCAGGGCAGGTATATTCGAGTCTGATATCTGATATGGCTAGAAACGACAACGTCAGAAGGCCATGAAGCTGTTTAAATATATAGTGACCTGTATCCTCTATGCCACCACAGTTTGCATTAGTTGGGCTATGATTATTTCCTAATCAATCACATGCGCCAACTTAAAGTTTAGAGTTCAGTGCCATAAAAAAGTTGTTCAAACTGAGCGCACAATAACCCATCAAATAGATTCAAATATATTATGTCACCTCCCATTTGGCCATGCACATGAACTATGTTGAAGATCCAGTGGACGAAGACATAGTAATTACTTTCCAGTAAGAAGTCATCCCATAAGATGATTTAAATGATAGGTGCACCATGTTAGAATGTATGGATCTCTGAATCTGTAACAATAGTGAAACTCTGGAACCGCACAAAACATAGTGGAACAGATTGACAACAAAAATTAAAATACACACCCAGCATGGTGCATTTCGAGGTTAAAGAAAGAAAGAAATGTTCATAATTAAGGACCCATCATACACGCTGAAGCCATAATCAAATATGTGAATCAAATATGTCAAGGACATTCGAAGTATAGCAAGAAGTACCGACTGAAGCCATCGAGTGCAATCCACTCAACTAGTCACGTCACCCGGAGACCCCCAATTTCACTCGACCTGGATGGAGTCATTCAACCATACAGGAAACCACTCGGAGCACAAAAGACCTAGAGTCACTCAGGATGGCAACGGGCATGCGTTCACTCCATAGTCTTAAAGATCATTAATAGCACTTTATAACTGGCGTTACCAGTAGAGCCCTACCTTAATATATATTGAACCCTTGTAACGTAGGATGGATGGGGTCCTAGCGCACTCTACGTAAGCCACCCCCTCCTCTGGCACAAGGGTTCGCACCCCTTGTTACACACACACCCATATTCAGTCGACCACCTCAGGGCACCTAGACTTAGGGCTTTTACCCCCTCTGAGAGGGGCCCAAACTTATAAACTCATGTGTACAACCTCTCCGTAGCTAGGGCCTCGCCTCCTCATACTTACCCCCTACTCTTACTGTCGAACTTAGTACCATGACATGCGCCCTGCTGTGATCGTGGACAGCATCAGACAGCCCCTCATAGGGTATGTCAGGCATCTACACACATCAAATCAAAACCCTTGAATCCATGCAATAATGCACATGAATCATATAGCATAAATTCATCATAATTCAACAGTTCAACAAGGGTGTGGCTAGATCTCAGTCAAATGAGACTTAAGCAAGTCTTAATCAGCTAACAAGAGAAATAAAAAAGGAAAAAATAAAAGATTATTTTTCATGAATCTTCACATAAGATCTAGAAAAAAAGCATCACTAAGAATTGGTTAAGTCTCAGTCAACTTGACTGAGCTTTAGCAATCTCTATTCAACAATGCAACAAAGCAAAAAAAAAACAATTTCAATTCGGGTATGCCAAAATAAAATTCAAGTCCAAGAGTGGTGGATCACCTGCGGGACGCCATCCGTGCCGCCTGCTGTGCTGCGGCCATCCCTGTCACCTGCTCTACCTCCATCTGTTTCGCTTCCGTTGCTGCCATCACCGCTCTCGCCACCTCGTACTCCCTGTGTTTGTTGATTTCCTTCTTCCCAACAAGCCACTTATTTTCTTGCTCATCCGTGAGGCTTGCGCCTGCCAACATTATTCTCGAATTCTCCATCTCTCAAGCAAGTTGCAACCTCTCCTTCTTAATCTCTATTGATACAGAAGTCCGAGCCTTCTCAAGCTCCCATTTAAGACACTCCTCTTTCTTCTCCCTCTCAATTGTTAAATTTTTCCTCTCAATTTGCAACTTGATGTTCACCCTCTCTTGGCTCCAATCCATCCCTTTTTTGTGCACCCAACATGAGCATGTACCTCTCCTCTTTCTTGTTCTTCATTGTGGAAAAAATGCCCGTCCTATGGTGGACATTTATGTCGACGCGATATCACGAGCGGCCCTACCCTTCCCCCACTTGTTTCCCACAACTTGTCGGTTATTCATTTGCACGGTGGCTCTTCCATTATCCCTTATTACTTATCCCTCCTCGTCATCCAACCCAACTGATTGGTGGGAGCTTGAGCCATCGTTCTTCCATTTGCCAGCCTTGAAATCATCCACAAATTGTGTCGACATACGTTTGACATCCAATATCACTGAATAATGTCCCAAACCAAATAGCGTCTTCTCCATTTGTTGGTACATAGTGGCTGTCACAGCCGTCTAGCAAACAATAAGTATAATGATGAGAATGCAACGAAGAAACAAGCAAGTCGAATGATGACAAAATGAAGCAATTTAATTACATGAGTTCACATTCCCATCCCACTTTGTGGGCAGCCAATCACTTGTGCAAAGTAGCCGACATACTTATTCATTTACCTTTGAATGATGGACCATCGATGTTGGACAGAAGCCATATTGCGGGTGGTAATGATAGGATGCAGCTCCGCACATTCCTGTATTCATGATAATGTTTGAAAATCTTCTCCCAATACTTATTTACATTTTGCTTTGTGCCACATATGGGTCCATGCTTGTGGCCAACAAAGGTTTAACCAACAAGATATCATCAAAATGTTGTGAATGGCAGACCTCTTGCCTTGTGTCTCTTTGCTTTTGTATTCTTATTGGGGTTTGATGTTCCACCAACTTCAAACGTAGGACAATTTGGATCCCCCAAGTCATAGTCCAATTCGATAGGTTATTGATTCTCATTGATCATTCCCGACATGATATTGTCCTCAAATTATCATAATTGCAAATAAACTAATGATATATGCAACTAATTGATAATTAATTCAATGGCATATGCAAGGCATTGATCAGGAAGGAGCAAAATATGTATCGTGCCTGCTGCGTCATTCCATCGAACAACACATGAGCCGACTGGGTGATGCGGCTACCCATGTTTTTCCGCACTTTTTGGAACTGCGGCGAGTCACATTGTTGTCCTCCGCCACCTACATTCTTAGAGAACAATCCGAATGGCCGATCCGGCCATTGGTCGCGTGCGGGGCGGATGACGCCTTCCTCGTTTGTGCTTGCTCCCGCGGGAGTTGTTGGGATTTCTCCAAGTGTAAGGGCAAAACATAACAGTAGCAATTATTTCCCTTAGTTAGAGAACCAAGGTTATCAATCCAGTAGGAGTCTTCCAGCTAGTGGTATCAATAGTACCAGTGCACGAGACGCACTGACACTCATCCCCAACTCGGCAAGACGATTATCAAACCCCTTTGTGTTTTTAGTTACAAGATTAAACGCAACTGATGGGGATAAACAGAGGCAAAGTAGCACATCAGGTAGAAGTAGCAATTGTGTGGAAGAACTCAGTTATGAAGAATAGACCCAGGGGCATAGATTCACTAGTGGCATCTCTCTCTAAAACAAATGGCATGCTAAACAAATTATAGTTGAATAATTGACCGGAATGCAATATTTATAACTACGATCATTTATGGTATAATCTCATATAGGAATTACTTCTGTGAAAGGTAGGCCCTTAATTCAACTGCATCTCCTACTAACACTCCACCCTAAAACCGCTATCTAGCATGTCTAAAGGTATTAAGTTTACAAGAAACAAAGTATCACAATAAGCAAGATGACATAATTTCGGCAGGAAGAAGTCAAAAAATATGACAAAACCTCATTGTTTTATACTTAATGAAAACAATACAATATGTGTCTTAGCTGTTATTGTCATTGCATTACATCACCGCAACATTGATCCACTACAAAGCACCACTCCCACTGAAGAAAAACCCATCAAACTTAGCCAAATAAGATAGATAGATCGGAGAGCATGCAAAGTTGTTTAATTATACAGCAAGAAAACCTCAGAAGGTTCGGTTAATTTAAATGATCATGAAATGACAATTCATCATGTCCCAACAAACACACCACCGATTACATCAAATTTATCGCGATCATATGAGAAGGCTCACGGAACATGGTATTGAAGATCCAAAAAGAGAGGAAACTATCTAGCTACTACTTTGGACCCAATGGTACTACTCACACGTCATCATGGAGGCAGTAAGGTTGATAAAGTAGGCTCTGACAATGGACTCCCCCTCCGATAGAGCTTCGGAACATGCCTCCAGATTAGATCTTCGTGACACGAGAATTTGGGGTGGCGATAAAATTCTTGTAAAAATATGACAAAGGGTTTAGTATTTATAGGGAGTTCTATCAATGGAATCTATGTAAGGCGTTGTAGGTGGGCCTCACATGCCCTAGGGGCACGTCCTCCCACCAGGGCTCGTCGGATGTCGTGTGGGTGTGAGGCCCCTGTTTATAATTGTGCACAAATAATACACGCATCATACATGATCACGAACGGTGACTGAGGGTGTGCCGAACTAGGGGGTGTCCGGATAGCCGACCTATCATCATCGGCCGGACTCCAAGACTATGAAGACACAAGATTGAAGACATCGTCTCGTGTCCGGATGGGACTTTCCTTGGCGTGGGAGGCAAGCTTGGCGATACGGATATGTAGATCTCCTACCTTTGTAACCGACTCTGTGTAACCCTAGCCCTCTCCGGTGTCTATATAAACCGGATGGCCTTAGTCCATAGGACGAACAACAATCATACCATAGGCTAGCTTCTAGGGTTTAGCCTCCTAGATCTCGTGATAGATCTGCTCTTGTAACCCACATCATCAATATTAAGCAAGCAGGACGTAGGGTTTTACCTCCATCAAGAGGGCCCGAACCTGGGTAAAAACATCGTGTCCCTCGTCTCCTGTTACCATCCGCCTAGACGCACAGTTCGGGACCCCCTACCCGAGATCCGCCGGTTTTGACACCGACATTGGTGCTTTCATTGAGAGTTCCTCTGTGCTGTCACCATCAGGAAGGATGCCTTTCCCCGTCTTTAAAGACGGCGCCATCATCAAGGGAGCTTTGGCCGCCGGCCAGACTATCCGGCTAGGCGGTTTTCTCATGACCGCCTGTTCGGCCACCGCCCCGACAATGACCTCTCAAGTCATTGAAAGCGATCTTCACGTCAGCTCGGAATTCGCCGAGCAGCTAGATCCGATTGAGCTCTCCTCCGTAAATGAGCTCTTGGATCGCATCGCCGCCCTGGGAGTCGCCACCGACTACAATCAGATTGGGCTTAAAACCGATCTGAGAGAAATTAACTCTCCCCAGGCTACCCACCATGTTGTCGTGGTAGAGGAACAATGCGGCAACTCTTCTTCAATGTTAAAATCCAACTATGTCCGGATTCTGGATCCCTCCATGACGGATTCCCGCGGAAGGACGGACGCTAATCAAATACTGAACCTAAAGTCAGGCATCAGAACGGATCTGTTGGAAAGCGCTCACCAAACCAAGATTCCGAATCCGGAAGCTTCTTGGCCTTTGAGCCTCGGATCGGGTGGGGTTTCGAACTTAATTCCACCCGCCCACCCAAACATAAGCGATCTATCTCAAACACGGCAAGAGCCCGCTGAAACAGTACATCATTACTAGGCCAGATTCCTCCTAGTTATGAACAGGATAAAGGACTGCCGTGAAGAAAGCGCGATCTCAATCTTCTGCAACAATTGCACGGAAAAGGGAATCATAAACGCCATCAGCCGTTGCGAAGTTTCACGCTTCGCCGACCTAGCGACCATTGTAAAAAAATACTGCGCGATGGAGAGTGCCTGGAAAACCGAAACCATGTTTTGGGACAATCTGGCCCTGAATAAAACCCCAGTCCGAACTAAAAGGGTGCGTCATACTCAAGCACCTGGGTTAAAAACCAAAAAGCAAAAAACCCCTAAAGGGTACGGAACCGTAGTAGAGGGATGGCTCAACGGACCCTGCAAAATCCACAGTACGGAGGGCGCCACTCCAACACACAGCCTTCGAGCATGTTGGATACTATGGCAGGTGGCCAAAAGTGGCGTGAGCTTTTTAGCCCCGGGCAACCAACCCAGCAGTACCAGTACGGTATTAACAGTCTTCGAGACTTTCGCATCAAATAACATGCGAAAACGAACAATCCGCGACCTCGCCGAAGTCTACCAAGTAGCAACAGCAAATCCATGGAGTGACACGGCTACCACCTCTTCTAAACCAGTAGACGAAATAGTCAAATTTCAGGTCCATCCAACGGACCCCACAAATACGGCCTCCATTGGGGCACAATTATGTCCTGATGTCGAAGACGCACTACGAGAATTCCTTTGGGAAAATTGGGACATTTTTGCCTGGCACCCTTCAGACATGCCAGGAATCCCACGCAGGCTGGCAGAGCACAGCCTAAACATCCTAAAAGGATTCAAGCCGGTCAAACAAGCTCTTTGGCGATTTTCCGAACCCAAAAGACAGGCAATGGGAGATGAGCTAGCCAAACTCTTAGAAGCCGGATTCATCAGAGATATAAAACATCCGGACTGGCTAGCCAATCTAGTAATGGTACCAAAAAAGGACAAATCCTGGCGCCTCTGCGTCGATTTTAAAGACCTTAACAAGGCCTGTCCAAAGCACCCTTTCCCCCTCCCTCGCATCGACCAAATCATCGATGCTACCGCAGGGCACGATTCATTGTGCTTCCTCGACGCATACTCTGGATACCATCAAATCAAGATGGCGGAGAGAGACCAGGCCGCAACAGCATTCATTACTCCATATGGGTCATTCTTCTTCAACACAATGCCATTCGGACTCAAAAACACCGGCGCAACATATCAGTGCATGATTCAAACATGTCTAGCTACCTAGATAGGCAAAACAATAGAGGCATACGTAGACGATGTGGTCGTCAAGACCAAACACGTCGAAACTCTAGTAGAAGACTTGAGGGCGACATTCGACAACCTCTGAGCATATGACATTAAGCTCAATCCGGAAAAATGCGTCTTCGGCGTACCAGCCGGAAAGCTCTAGGGCTTCATCGTATCCGGTAGAGGAATTTAAGCAAACCCGGCCAAAATCCGAGCTCTGTCACAATTGGATATTCCAAAAGACCTCAAGCAAATACAAAAACTAACCGGATGCGTAGCGGCCTTAAGTCGCTTCATCTCCTGTTTGGGAGAAAAGGCTCTGCCCCTTTACCGCCTCGTCCGGCGCACCGAACATTTCGAATGGACGGATGCTGCCACAGCCGGACTTGAAGAAATAAAGGCCATACTGGCAACAAATCCGGTCCTGGCCGCGCCCAATCTGGGCGAACCTATGTTATTATATATCGCAGCAACACATCAAGTTGTCAGCGCGGTACTCATCGTCGAGCGAGAGGCAGAAGGGCACAGATTCCCTCTTCAAAAACCAGTGTACTATGTATCCACTGTTCTAACTCCATGCAAGTCCCGGTACCCACATTATCAAAAGATAGCGTATGCGGTGTTCATGGCATCCCGGAAGCTGCGACACTACTTTCAAGAGTGTTCCATAACGGTGGCCTCCGAAGTACCTCTCAACGATATTATAAACAATCGCGACGCAACGGGCAGGATTGCAAAATGGGATATTGAGCTCTTACCATTTGACATAACCTATAAACCACGGCGAGCTATAAAGTCGCAGGTTCTGGCTGACTTCGTCGCCGAATGGACCGAAGCCGAACTCCCTAAAGAGTACGGCGCATACTCCAATTGGATCATGCATTTTGACGGATCCAAAATGTTGGCTGGCTTGGGGGCTGGCGTCATCCTGACGTCCCCAACTGGAGACACAATCCAATACGTACTTCAAATAATGTACATGGACTCTAACAACGCAGCCGAATACGAGGCCCTTCTACATGGCCTCCGGATGGCAATCTCCATGGGCATTCAACGCCTAGAGGTGCGAGGGGATTCAAACCTCGCAATATCCCAAGTAAATGGAGACTTTGACGCCAAAGATCCAAAAATGGCAGCTTACCGCAATGCCGTCCTAAAAATGTCAGCTCGGTTCGAAGGACTCGAGTTCCACCATGTAGCCCGGGATAATAACCAGGCAGTAGACGTGTTAGCACGCATCGGCGCGAAACGAGATGCCGTCCCTCCAAACATCTTCCTGGAACGGCTCTTTAAGCCATCCGTGTTATGGGAAGAGGAGTACGGAAATAACAATCCAGAGCCAGCTGCATCACCTAACTCAGACCATTCTGACACAATCGGCGGCTCAGCCAATGAAATAACACCTTCAGCTCACGAAATAATGGCAGTAATTGCCCCGTGGACAGAACCGTTCCTAGCCTACTTAATTCGGCAGGAACTTCCCGAAGACCAAAATGAGGCCCACTGCATAGTTCGGCGATCTAAAGCCTACAAGGTCCATGAGGGAGAACTTTATAAGAAAAGCACAACCGGAGTCCTTCAAAGGTGTATCTCCGAAGAGGAGGGGCGGAATCTCCTGGCTGAAATTCACACCGGACTCGGCGGGCACCACGCTGCAGCCCGGGCCCTTGTAGGCAAGGCCTTCCGTACAGGATTTTATTGGCCCACAGCCCGGGTAGAAGCTCAGGACTTAGTCCAACGATGCATCGGTTGCCAGCTCTTTGCTAATCAGAGCCACATGCCACCCACCGCCCTCAAAACTATACCCATTACCTGGCCGATCGCGGTCTGGGGGCTTGACATGGTTGGACCCCTTAAAGGGGGAACCCACAAGCACAAATACTTATTGGTCATGGTGGACAAATTCACCAAATGGATTGAGGCCAAGCCGGTTTAAACGGCAGAATCCGGACCAGTGATAGACTTCATATCCGGGGTAGTACACCGTTTTGGCGTCCCCCACAGCATCATCACTGATAACGGCACGAACTTCACGGCCGACGAGGTTAAACTCTGGTGCAAAAACATGGGCATCAAGCTCGATTACGCTTCAGTCTATCACCCCCAAACTAACGGTCAAGTCGAGCGAGCAAATGGTCTAATCATGAGCGGCATCAAACCTAGACTAGTGCGATCCCTCAAGGAATCTAATACGCACTGGGTAGAGGAGCTCGACTCCGTACTCTGGGGACTGTGGACCACGCCAAACCGAACTACTGGATTCACACCATTTTTCATGGTATACGGCGCAGAGGCAGTTCTGCCCTGCGATATAATTCATGACTCACCTCGTGTGCGCATGTACGAAGAAAGAGAAGCCGAGTTGGATCGGCAAGACAGTTTGGACGCCTTAGAGGAGGAGCGGGATGTGGCAAAGGTTCGTTCCGCATTTTATCAGCAGCAGGCTCGAAGATATCAAAGCAGAGAAGTACAGGCCAAAACTTACAATGTAGGCTAACTCGTTCTACGCCTGCCGGACAAGAAAAAGGACAAACTGAAGCCCAAGTGGGAAGGTCCCTTCATCATCGACCAAGTCCTGACCGGCGGAGCATACCGTCTACGTAAAGCATCTGACAACCGACTCGAGCCGAACCCATGGAACGCAGCCCGTCTCCGAAGATTCTACGCCTAAACACCGGACTCAGAGTTCGTCTCACTCCCCCGTCCACCTTTTTATATTTTTTACTGTCTCTTGTCCCCGTCCTTCTTCCCACCATTTTTTTTCAATACCTTTTATAGGTTGGTTTGCGCTTTGTTTGCACACACTTGATGTGCTCCTAGCACTCATTATACCTGGGGGCTTCTTTACCAGAAGCTTATTAATATGGGCTTCACGCCCAATACATGTGTCATACTTCCGCATGTACCTTTTATTCACCATTATATGCATGGATATGACTTAAGTTTTGGCCAAGCTGGGTTGCCTGGCTCCTGTGCTTACCCCTACGTTCCCGATTGTTCGGCTAGGAGGTAAAGGGAGCACCTCTGCGATTGTTACTGCTGGGTCATCCGGATGTGTACCTCAGACTGGGTGAAGCCGAAAGCTAGCGTTCTTAAGAGAATATTCGGTCGATGACTTGAAAGATGATTTATTACTTACTTATTTATCTACCCCTAGATGCTTTTTCTGCTATTTTCGCAGTTCGGCATTGCACCTTAGGGCATGCCTCCCAGGGAAAGGAACCCTTAACGGAACTATTCTCCCTGGAAGATGTTTCTTACTAACCATGTAATATGACATAACGTGGGCACTTGTCTGATAAAGCAATTATGACCCCGACGCCTTGTCTCCATGCATGCCCCGGTTCTTTTATAACCGTAGGGGTATTCGAACACACTCCAGACTGTTGGGTCCTGAGGTTGAAGCGAAACGGTCCGCAAAGACAAACGATCTACAATTCGGCTAGAAGGCATCTTACATGTCATTTCAAATTACATCGTCAAACCGACTGATTGTACTCCTCCTCAATCCCATCTAACATGCTGTCTAATTTACAGTCCTGTTGGTAATACTTCGCGGCCAGTTCTACTTGGCCGTACATCAAGCTCACAGGGATCTCCTTCCCATCAGGCCCCGCAGGTCCGACCTCGGCCATGTGGTTTGGGTCAGCCTTCGGGTAGCGCGTCTTCACCATGGCCCAGGCCTCACTGGCGCCCTGACGGCAGGCCGATATCTTCCACAAATGGAGGCGTCGCCGTGCTCCCTGAAGCTTCCCAGCAAGCTCACCAAGGCCCTTGGGTAGGGAGACAGATGGCCATTCATCGCCTGCCGAACACGTTCGAACAATTGCACCAGCTCGGGAAGTTGGTCACCTGTTGACCCAGGCATTTCCTCCGCAGGGCGACCTGTGAGGACACCTAAAGACATATTTCTGTCAATCGACTTCCTCGCCAAATTCTTCTTTTCAATGGAATTTGCTCAAGCACTTACTATAAATGCCGCGACGAAGCCGCTGATTCTCCTTCAAGGAGCCAGACAGCTGGGACCGAACACCTTTCAGCTCTTCTCCTAGCTGGGTGTGGGCATCTTGGAGCTTGTTTCTCTCCCGCTGCACCTTCATAAGCACCCTCTCGCCGGCCTTTAGCTGGCGCAGTAGCTGTTGCTTGTCCCGATCTAGTCCGGCGCCCTCTGCAATATTATCGTCAGATTCACGCCGCACTTTGTTAATTAATTATCTTTTCAAAGTACGTCTTACCAGCGGGGGTCTCTGTGGCTCCCCCTGTAGCGGCCAGTGCGGCCTCAAGTTGGGCCTTGCACTCTTGGAGCTCCTGGGATAGATGGGTATTCTTCACCGTAAGATCCTGCATAGAAATTGATCCTTAAATCAGTTATTTTAACTATTTTAAGTCTCGGGGGCTAATGGCATATATAACTATTAAAACTACTTACACGTATGTCTTTCACATACTGCTCCGTGGCTCTGGTTAACCCATCTTGAGCGGCACGGAGGTGCGCATTTCCCGCATCAAAGTCATTTAACGCCTCCGGGGAGAAACACGCGTCACGAAGAACTGTCCGACGACGCCTGTGATTCATGACGCTCTCCACCTCAGACCGGGTGGCGGACAGCCTGTCGGCATCCTCCGTTGGAGGAGCGTCCGGCTCGTGCCTTGTATTCGCCTCCCCTCCCGGGCCATGCGTTGGAGCATGGCTGGCGGAGGCTTGATTGGCAACCTCTCCGGACACTGTCCGACGAGCGCTCTTTCTGGAAAGGTTACGAGCATTAATATACCTCCTGGGAATCCTTCCCTTAAAAATAGCGGTGCTCCGTATCGTTGCGGCGACGTTTCAGTTCGCGTCGCACTCCTCTTCCGCCTGCCGGGCCGAACTGACCCTTGTTGGTCGGCCACCGCGGGTTCGGCTTCCCGCCTTAAAGGCACCTCCTGCGATGCACCATCAGTATGGGATGGTCAGAATTGAGCACGGATCAAATGATGGTGTCAAGACCTCGGTCATAGTCACCTGGGAGGCCAGAAATAAACCGGGGTAGTCAGCCGTAATGGCGACTAAAGCATTGTCTATGCTGAGCTGGTGGAACACCCCGTCAATCAGTTCCACCGCTAAGTCCGAATCCTCTTCGTAGGCCGGATCAAGGGACCTTTCTGGATCCTTGGGTTGTGGAGCTGGGCTTTTTATGCCCTCCACATCCCGACGCAGTTCCTGTGTCAAAATAATACAATAAGACAATTGCCTTTAAAGGCACGGATCAGATATGCATGCGACCGCTTACCCAGCTCCGAGGGTTGTTCATGGAAAATCCGTTCAGAGGACTCGTGTGGAGGAAGTCCTCCTTCTCTCCCTTGTACAAGCCAGACAAGATCTTTACCAGGTCGTCGGCCGAGCCAGGTCCCTTGCGGCCGTGACGGGTGGCGTCATTGTCTCCATTGAAGTCCCACATGGGGTAGCCCCTATACTGGAGCGGCTGCACCCCGCGCATAATGCATGTGGCCATGACTCCGATCATGGTTAATCCGGAATGGGCTAGCAGCCGTATCCGGCCCATCAAGTAATGGACGCTCCTATCATCTTCTCGTTGAGGGCTCCGTGGGCGCCAACTCAGGCGTTTCTTCAGTGGAGCGTTGCTGAACTCCGGAAGGCCGATTCGGACTGGATCCGGCAGTGGAGCGTCCTCCATATAAAACCACTCTGAAGGCCAGTCTTCGGACGCCTTCTTCGGGGTCCCGGACATGTATCCGGTCCCGGCGATGCGCCATATTTCGGCTCCGCCCACTTGATATATCGACCCCTCATGAGAGCGGGGTACAAGGCAAAACAGCCTCTTCCACAGTGCAAAATGGGGCTCAATGCCCAAGAACAGCTCACACAGAGCTACGAAACACGTGATGTGCAAAATGGAGGCAGGTGTAAGATGATGAAGCTAGAGTCCGTAGAACTCCAGGAGCCCCCGGAGAAATGGATGTATAGGAAATCCGAGTCCCCTTATTAAGTAGGGGACGAAGCACACCCGCTCTCCTTTGGAGGGATTGGGGGCGCTCTCCGCCTGCTTCCCACCCTTGTAGGTGGCTAGTCCGGCTCGAACCGGAACCATGAAAGCTGGGGGAAGATATCCCTCGGTTTGGAGCGCCACTAGTTCGCTGTGTGGAACTAAGCATCTCCCCCAATATCCTGGCTTAGGGCCGGGAGCGCGAGAGGAGGAGCCACGTCAACTATCCATGATGGAATGGATTTTTGTTAGAGGCGCTTCGATGAGAACTTGCGGATGGAGGATGGTGTAAGCGGGATCTAGATCCTCGCCTCTCTTATAGGTGGCTCGTTCGCATGGTTAGGGGGTAAAATGTAAAAATACCCCAGCTTTTCGCATTCGTACGACGCGTGGAAGAAGGCCATTATTGGACGCGGAAGCCAAGGAGCACAACATTTATGAAGCAACCGAACACTATCCGGCAAACACATGGAGCATGGAGAAGAACCCGCCTTGCAAACGCCAAAGACAACATACGCGCCGGATTCGTCCTTATTGAAGCCTGGTTCGGGGGCTACTAAGGGAGTCCCAGACTAGTGGGTGTCCGGATAGCCGAACTATCATCATCGGCCGGACTCCAAGACTATGAAGACACAAGATTGAAGACTTCGTCCCGTGTCCGGATGGGAGTTTCCATGGCATGGAAGGCAAGCTTGGCGATACGGATATGTAGATCTCCTACCTTTGTAACCGACTCTGTGTAACCCTAGCCCTCTTCGGTGTCTATATAAACCGGATGGCCTTAGTCCATAGGACGAACAACAATCATACCATAGGCTAGCTTCTAGGGTTTAGCCTCCTTAATCTCGTGGTAGATCTACTCTTGTAACCCACATCATCAATATTAATCAAGCAGGACGTAGGGTTTTACCTCCATCAAGAGGGCCCGAACCTGGGTAAAAACATCGTGTCCCTCGTCTCCTGTTACCATCCGCCTAGACGCACAGTTCGGGACCCCCTACCCGAGATCCGCCGGTTTTGACACCGACAGTGACCCACGTCAATATCACAACACAAATCTATGACACAAAGGATAAACATAAATATTTACATTAGAAGCCCAGGCCACGATGACCCAAATACGTAAGTCATCAAAGCAAATATTTTCTTAGTACAGACATAGTTAGACAAGTTTTCCTTAAGAAGGCTGAGCAAAACAACGACACTAGATCGAAAGGCGAGGCCTCCTGCCTTAGACCTCCTGACTACTCCTGCTCGTCGGCCTCCTCGTAGTACGCGCCATTGGGCAAACCTGCATCCATGGTGCTACCAGATATTGCAGCAAACTTGTCGAATGGAAAGGGGAACAAAGCAACCGTGAGTACTCATCCAAAGTACTCGCAAGAATTACATCGGATCTACACTCCATATGTATCAGTATCAAAGAAATGGGGTAGTATCTGTGGACTAAACTTCAGTAATGCCAGAATTAGAGGGAGAAGCTCATCCTATCGAAGCCTACATCTTCTTGCAACCATCATCTTGCAACAGTAGAAGAGAGGAGCATAATATGCTGACATCATATAACAACGTATAGCAATAAACCTATCCGGAGATCCTCTCCTCGTCTCCCTGAGAGAAAGCGATCACTAGGTGTATATGTCTCTTTTCTGTGTGTATTATAACAAGTATCTGGTTTTCGTTGTAAGAGGTCAGGATACAACTCCAAGTCATCCTGTTACCGTGGACACGACTATCCGAATATATAAACTTCCCTACAGGGGTGCGCCACATTACCCGATACACTCGATTACCTCTGGTCGGACACACTTTTTTGGGTAATGCCCAGCTTCGGATGATCAACACGCCACTATCTGACATAGGCTCTCTAGAGAGGTCAACTCGCCGGTCTAAATCCTAAGCGCAAAGGGGTCATGGGTCAATCGCCCTAAGTGCTCCTGCACCTTGCGTGGACAGCTGGGACCAAACCCACCTCAGTATCCAGGAATAACTGGCTCACCCGGGCGCTACAATACGTGCCTTACTACCCGTACTGTCACTGGGAAAGGACACTGCAAGATTGAACCCAAAGCTAAGCACTTCTCCCATTGCAAGAAAAACCAATCTAGTAGGCGAAACTAAACCGATAATTCAAAGAGACTTGCAAATATATCAAATCATGCATATAAGAATTCAGAGAAGATTCAAATAATATTCATAGATAATCTGATCATAAATCCACAATTCATCGAATCTCGGCAAACTCACCGCAAAAGAGTATTATATCGAATAGCTCTCCAAGAACATCGAGGAGAACATGGTATTGAGAATCCAAGAGAGAAAAGAAGCCATCTAGCTACTAGCTATGGACCCGTAGGTCTATGGTAAACTACTGATGCTTCATCGGAAGGGAAATGATGTTGATGTAGAAGCCCTCCGTGATCGAATCCCCCTTCGGCAGGACACCGGAAAAGGTCCCTAGATGGGATCTCATGGGTACAAAAGGTTGCAGCGGTGGAAAAGTGTTTTCGTGGCTCCCCTGATGGTTTTGGGGTATAAGAGTATATATGGATGAAAGAATTAGGTTAGGAGACCCACGAGGGGCCCAAAAGACAGGGGGCGCGCCCTACCCCCTGGGAATGCCCTCCGCCCTTGTGGCCGCCTCGTGGCTCCTCCGACTTCATCCCCAAGTCTCCTGGTTTGCTTCTGGTCCAAGAAAGATCATCGCGGAAGTTTTATTCCGTTTGGACTCCGTTTGGTGTTCCTTTTCTGCAAAACTCAAAAATAGGCAAAAAAAACAGAAACCGGCATTGGCTTCTAGTTTAATAGGTTAGTCCCGAAAATAATATAAAATAGCATATTAATGCATATAAAACATCCAAAACAGATAATATAATAGCATGGAACAATCAAAAAAATTAGATACGTTGGAGACATATCAAACGACCCGGAGCCGCCGAAGACACGGCAGTGGATGCCCACGCCATGCCAATCTACCATCACCGGACAATAACAGGAGGTGCGGGTGGGTAGAGGGATGGACAGGTCAGCGGAGGGAGTAGGGGCCGGTGAAGCCTGCGCGGCATCACAGCTGGCCAAGGGAAGAGGGAACAGGTAGTCCCGCCGGTTCTGGTTTAGGCGGCTGGAGTAGGAAGATCAGAGATTGAAGAAGCATGACGGTCGTTGGATAGACATCCAACAGTCACTGCTGCTAGAATTGTGTGTCGAGTATAACTTGACAAAGCCTTGCGTAAACAAGTCAGCCTCGAAATCTGTGGCGTGTACAGCCATTTGCTATTATATTTTTAATTTACAACCCATTTGCTAATTCATATGGAATTTATTATATTCCATTTTTCATCTTTAGAATTGCTGCCCATTCTCTCGTTAGGACCAGCGTTAAATATTTGAACTAAAGAATATGCAAAATTTTCAAAATTTCACATATTTTTGGTGGGGTTTGAAATATTTTAATCCCCAAATTAGGAGCCATATTAAAACTAATAAAAATATAAATTAATATTATGTTAAAATCCAATAGAATATAAAATCTCAGTGAATAACAAAAACAAAAAATATACTAATTGCCCATTTGCTATTATTTTGTTGGAATTTACAGTGCATTTCATATTACTTCTAAAATTTACTACCCATATTCTGGCCAGGCTGAATGCATCCCTCCTCCCATTGAAAGATTTGCAGCCAAGTAAGTCATAGAAACAAATAGGCCTAGGTTAGGTATTCTTCAAAAAAATGGTAGGCTACCTATTTTCCCAAAAAAAATGTTGGGTTGGTCATGTTGTTAGACGAGCCACAGACAGCGTAGAACCCAGTTTATACCCTGCTCCGTCTGAACAACGAAAAAAACTACTGGAGTTGCTGGATCCCAAGTGTTAGCCACTCCTTGTGTAATTTATGTCGTTAACTGACTATACGTTGACAATGACGTGGGTCCCAGATATCACCACTTGCTTGCGTTCTAGAGTGGACATGGTGGGTCCCTACTGTCATACTCACAACTACAGTCCTGTCCCAATTCACCATGTTGACATGCCAGACGGCGGCGGCGCTGCGAGCGCACCAAGTGGAGGAAAGGCTGAGGCCTTGGGTACGAATGAACAGGAGGTGGGGAAGATGCGGCAATGTGGCCGTAGGTAGAGGGGAGTACAAGGGTTCAATGGTTCTAGTGCGGGGTGTGCTGCCGTCGCCCGAGACGAATATCATGTGGGGTAGGGGAGTAGAGGGATGGTCTGGCCAGCATTTCAGGGTTCAATAGGTCATCGATCTGTGCACAACAGCGCAATCAGACGTGGAAGGCGGCAGGAGGCACTCCCACCGGTGCAGGTTTGGTTTTGGCGGTTGGATCGGTCAGAACCAAAAACTCATTCTGCTGAATTACAAGAATTAATTTTATATGGCTAAAACTTATTGTAAAATGAAGTGGAGCACCTTTTTCTTCTAGAGGTCTGAAGCCGAGCACATTCACAAGCCCTAGGATTAAGTGGTGTCACCCAATGTGTTGGGCTGGGTTGGGCATTCTTATCAAAAAATAATGTTGGGCCGAAACTATTTATCATAGAAAAACTTGGTTTCTCAAAAAAAAAACTTGTGGTACTCAGGATTCGAATGGGATACGTGGCAGCACAATCCCTAAAACAAAGAAATTCTACGGAAAATGTGATATTTATTACCACATGCCGCTAATAATTGTTAGATGTTGACTACCATTTGCATGGGGTTCAACCTGGTGGGGGCCCGATACGCTGGTTGCAGGAAGAAAATGGTGGGAGAAAAAAGATTGCTTGCTATCTTTGCCAAGAATAATATCGACTGAATGTAACTATACTTCCATAGGAAATAATATCCTCCTAATAAAATTGTACTTTTCAAATGGTAAGTTTAAAGAACCTGTGCATGACCATTTATCTTTATTTATTTATTTAGGGGACCATGAGCATGTACGTGGGCCAGATTCATGTGAGGGCATCCCTTCCAATTAATTATGGGCTCCTCTATTGGGCTTAAATGACTGGGCTGCATGTCATCGACAAGTGGAAAATTTGTTTCGTACCAAAAAATAAGATGCGCTATGTACGGGGCACTAAAGGATTGGACCGCGAAACGACTTCCAAAACATTGTGTTTATCATTCTAACAACACATTTATTCAGCCAATAGACAAAAATATATTACTGAATATACATTGAAAACGGCAGCAACAACAGCAGCAACCAGGGCTGGGGGCGCAACAGAAGCAGTAAGCAGGCTAGAAGAGTAAAGCCACATCTCTCTTCCAAACCAAACATCAGCCAACATTACAAAAAGACTAAAAAACAAGTGTATGCATCAAACTAAATAAAGATCCTACTACATCAAATGTACACATCTAACTAACTCGCTCAATTAGACGTTACTAGTTATTAAGTCGTGGAGATTGGCTGACTGCTTGAACCAGATGGGTGCCTGACGGAGGAAACTCTAGCCAGCAGGTCGAAGTCTGATACTTGAAACCCTCTCTCCTACAATGAGTTGCAGAGCATGGCGACACATATCAGGGTATGGTGCATGGAGCGACGCATGGTAAGCTATGTACACACAATTTTTCCTGATGAACAAAACCGCGCTCTTATCATGATCCTCGTCGTCGGTTATCTCCTGGTTAATTGGATAATTCAGTCCAAAAAACAGAGAGGGTGTGCCAAGGCTACTTATCAACCTCCAGTAAAAAATTCCTGAAGGCCCAGAGAAGCTAGGATCCTGCTCAAAGATCATGCAGTGATTGTGATTGTATTCCGTGAAACAACACGTCCAGTATGTGCCAATGATCATCAATCGTTCGCTGTCGTCTGATTGAGCCAGGAACCACCTGTAACTATCATGCCGCTTTTCTTTGAAAGGTTCTGTGATTAGGAAGGGTAGGGAAACTAGGAAGCCTTCAACATCATATCAAGTTGGAGTCAAATAAAAAGGGCTCATACGGTAGTAAATCTTAAGAACAACATGTTATGAGCATGAAAGTAACATACTGTCGTAACAGTCATAGCGATGACAGGAGTAGGCCAGCAATACATACATCCATAGAAGGAGTCCACGACGTAAATGCATCCCTTGTGTTCAGTGGCATCAGAGAGTCATGGAGGATGTATGATCCTGTGATGGATGTGCAGATTTATCCACTTACCGTAGTGACCTGTCAGATAGGCGAGACCATGGTTGAAGAACACAATTAGCCTGAAGTCTTTATAATTCACATATCTTGTGGGCACTTGGCAGATTACAACCTTGAGCAAATCAAACTTGGTATCATGTTGGCTACTGTAAGATTTCAAGTATTCTGTACCGCGGTGCCAAAGTAGTGTAGTGTTAACCGAAGGAAGGGGGGTCAATCGCTGGGTGTAGACCTCCACGAGCATCCATGTGCTACAGCCGTTGATGAGCACCAGCCAAGATGTGATAATGACGACCCAGTACATACCATTAATGTAGCTGAGGGTGACGGGGATTGGATTGCAGTCGACAGGGTTGATGCTCGCCACCCTACGATCCTTATGATGTGTGACATGCCGTTTATGAAGATCAGGCGGCATCAGCAAGCAAGGAGCTGGCTTAAAAAGCTCTGGCCCGAGGCCTTTGAGTAAATGGTATTATAGTTAATATTTCAATCAAGTGATTATAATTATTCCAGTGATTATTTTATAACAACACCCAAACAAGTTCTAGAAAACTAGAATATCGGTCGGTGAATATTTACATATGCATGTTTTTACTAAGTCTAAAATAATGTAATTTTGCTATTTCTTAAAAGCCATACCAGTTATTTCAATATTGTGATAATAATGATTTTATTACAATTCATATTTAAATAAATTTATGCTAATTATTCCATTGATTACTTAAAAACAAAAACCAGAACAATTCTACAAAATCAGAAAATAGGTTGGTGAATATTTTCTACTCATTTATGTAGTAGAATGGTGAAGGGAGGTGTCAATTTTTCTTTGAAATTTGTTTATTTTATACATATTGCAACGCGCAAGCACTTTTTCTAGTAAAAATAATCAAAACATAAACTTTCATTAATACACACCAAATATTTGTTGTATTATATGCTGAACTTTTTTGCTATACATGATGAACATTTTTTTGAATATACTATGAATTTTCTTAAGTAAACGATGGCAATTTTTTTAATACACAATGAACACTCTTATGCAACTAATATTTTTTATAAAAATGCAAGATGAACATTTTCCTAATACGCACTGAATATTTGTTGTATTGTACGTTGAAGTTTCTGCTAAAAACGATGACCATTTTTAAAAAATATACACTAAAATTCTTCAAATACACAATGAATATTTTTATAAAAACAGTAAAATATAAAATTACCATATTCTTCAAGATATCAATAGGCAAAAGGTGAAAACAAACTAAAATAAGGCAACGTATCAAGTGCAAACCTCAATTTGGAAACTAAAGACATGGGTCGTTGGATCAGTAGCCAAGGGCAGAGATGAAAGGTGGGATTGCTAGCCTGCCACTTAACCTTGTTTTACACATAACTTTTTTGAGTTTTCTAATTGTCAGGTATCGAATATTCTTTTCAGTGTTAGTCGGTTTTTCCTTGACGCGAGGCCGAAGATGGTGATGTTGCCAGGAGCGCTAGCCACGACAAGGCTGAGCCACGCACGAGTGGTAGGGGAAGGTTGAAGGGAGGGTGGGATGGTGAGTTAGTGCCTACCGATGAGGAAATATAAGGGATAAGGGGATGTTCAAGGAGAATAGTGTATGATTTGCTTTCAGCCCTTGCGTGAACGTGTAACGCTCCCTAGTGAAAGTGACTGACCCAAATAAAATTCTTGTGGCGTATCAGCACTCCCTAAGTTTTTGGGCGTGTAGGTTTCACTATAAAAAGAAAGGGAAAGATTCTTGTCGGGCGATAGGCTAGGAATTGTTTCAATTGCTCCAAGGGCGCAGCGTGCAGCCCACGAACCGCCTCCCACTTCCTCCCTTATCTCCTCGCGAAATGAGAGGCTTTATTCCTCTTCGCATCTCGTCTATATTCCACAGCCATGGCCACCTGCAATACTCATCGGTCCAGCAATGGTCTTCGTCCAACTCCAGTTGTCACTAGTAGAAAAATGGTCTAATGTGAAGCACATTAGTTCCGGTTTGTAACTGAACCGACACTAATATGACCATAGGTGCCGGTTCCAATGGCTAGGGCGGCGGCGCCCATTAGTACCGGTTCGTGGATAAACTTTAGTACCAGTTCGTGCCACGAACCGGTACTACAGAGGTGGTGGCAGACTGTTGTCAGGCTGGGCCCCACCAGAACCTTTAGTGCTGGTTCATGCCATGAACCGGTACTAGAGATGAACATTTAGTTGATTCCTTTTGCTATTGAAGAATATTATAGCTATGTTTAAGTGGATCATAACAAAATTAGTCCCACCTCGCCAAGCGAGAGGGACTGGCAGTGGTTTTTAAGCCCTGAGTGCATAGACGAGGAACGATGAAGGAGAGGCGCAATGCTCACTTGCACGTTGCTTAGCTTCAGGCCTTGAGGAAATGGTGTACACTGCATGGAGCTATATGTAGCTTCTCAAGGCGGGAAGCTAAGCAACATCCCGATGAGCATTGCGCCTCTCCTTCATTTTTAATCACTTATTTTAACTTCGTACTTTTCGTGTGTTCATTATGCAGCATTCAAAGCCATGTCAAAAATTGGATGCACTTCGTGTACAAAATGGACAATCTCTTTCGAAGTATCAGGGTTTCGAACGAAAACTCGTCTATGAAAAAGGAATTTCATTTTTTTAACTTATTACAACTCCATAATTTGTGTGCATTCAGTATGCACCATTCAAAGCCACCTCATCAACTTTCAATCCTTTCTGACATCATTTGCTATTTTTAGCTCATTTATTGTTTCTTTTAGCTAAATGACCCTGAAAATGAAAAGGCACTACAAATTAACTGTAAAAAGGTTGAAACTTGGCAAGGTATCATCATTCCACCCACATAGCATGTGCAAAAGAGTAGAGAGAGTTACGGGAAAAACTGGATGCACTTCGTGTACCAAATGGACAATCTCTTTTGAAGTATCAGGGTTTCGGACGAAAATTCATATGTACAAAGACATTTCATTTTAAATAACTTATTACAACTCCAGACTTTTTGTGCATTCAGTATGCACCATTCAAAGCCACGTCATCAACTTTCGAACCTTTCTGACATCATTTGCTAATTTTCAACTCATTTACTGTTTTTACCTAAATCACCCTAAAATTGAAAATAACTACAAATGAACTCTGAAAAGGTTGAAACTTGGCATGGTGTCATCATTCCACCCACATAGCATGTGCAAAAAAGTAGAGAGGGTTACGGCAAAAACTTGATGTACTTCATGTACAAAATGGACAATCTCTTTCGAAGCATCAGGGTTTCAGATGAAAACTCATCTGTTACAAAGGCATTTCATTTTTAATAACTCATCTTTAAAACGAACCGTTATTTTACATTTTTTGGAAAACACCCCTGATGTGTTAGGTAATTCATCCTCGGATCATATTTAAGTCAAACAAATGCTTTTTAAAATCATCCATATCTTTTAAACCGTAACTCCGATTTCAACATGTTATATATGAAATTTGATTAGATAAATATGTAGAATATTAATATGAGATTATTGTTACCTGTTAATTTTTTTTAAATATTATTTTAGAATATGTTTGAGTCAAACCAAGTGATTTTCTAAATTATCTGTATCTTTTTAACCGTAACTTTGATTTTAACATATTATATATGAAATTTTATTAGAAAAATGTGTGGAATCTAAATATGATGTTAATTTTACCTGTTAAATATTTTTAAAATATTGTTATGGAAGCAAACTTGTAATTTATAGTGCAAGATCCGTTTTATTCATACCGGTGGCGATCAAGATTGCAAATAAATACCCCACTATAACCATAAAAGGAAAAGAAAACATCGATAACTACATGTGCATACCTCTGAAAAATGCCGCAAGGGAAAACAACAAATTTCTCATCGCGAGAGTGAGAGAAAGCGAGCGAGAGAGAGAGAGAGGGAGAGGGAGAGAGAGACATCTTAGGATTAACCATATTCAACACACGTTTTTTGTTGTCTTGTGTGAACACCGAGGCCATCGCCGGCGAGGGTGAGAAGGAGGATAAGCAGCAACACGAATATGATGCCTCGCAAAAATAAAGGAGATGGACCTATTATGGTCTTGAGTGATGGTTGTTGAGTTAGGAGTGTGTGTTATGTTTTCTCTCCCGTTGCAACGCACGGGCTCTTTTGCTAGTATTACCAAATTGAATATAATGATAAAACTCACTAATATTAAACATAGAAAAATAATCACTAGAAAATCTATTTTTAAAGCAAAGTTATTCCCGAACTTGTGATTCACACAAATATCAAATAATTCAAATTTAAACTATTCAAATTTGAAAACTACTAGCACTAACAGAAAGTTTATAGTTTTTTGTACCAAAAGCAAAAATATTCACAAAGAAATTCTAAATACAGCAAAAAACAACTCAGAAATAAATAAAAAATATAAATAAAGTAGAAAAGAAAAAAAAGAAAAATAACTAAATAAAAAAAGCCCGCCTACTAGGCAACAACGCCCTGCATACGACTAAGAACCCAACCTGTAGTTGGGCCAGGATGCAGGCCCGCAAGCCCAGTAGGCCCAACAGGGCAGCACAACAAAGGTAGGCCCAGAAGGCCTGCTTTATAGAGGAGCTCGATGGAGCAGCCGTGGCTGGGTTTATAAACCAGTGCGACTACTCTTCGCTTGGCGAGATGGGACTAAAGTTTGTACACCACACCTGGGCCAGCATACCCCCATTAGTACCGGTTGCATCCTTTACCCGGTACAAAAGGGGGGGTGCTTCCCGCCGTTTCGTCTGGACAAGTTTGACCTTTAGTACCGGTTGGAGTCACCAACTAGTACTAAAGGCCCATCCTGTATAAGCAACACTTACAAAAATTTCAGTTTCTTCTCCTCTTCCTTTGCTTCAACCTCGTCGTGCCGTCGTGCCGTCGCTCGTCCCCGTCGCCGTCGTCGCACGCCGCCCCCGGCCCGTCCCCGTCGCCGCCCCCTGCCGTCGACCCTGTTGCCTCGCATCGCCGGCTGTCGCCCACATTGAGAGAAATGTTAGATGAATTAGATAGAAATGTTAGATATTAATGTCAAATTTTAGATGAATTAGCTAGATATTAATGTTAGATGAGTTAGTTTTTATACTTTTAGTTATAGATGAATTATATATATTAATGTTAGATATTAGCATGAATAAACTTCAGGTTGTTAGCAATTTGATGAAATTGTTCAAAATGAATGCCAATGGTAAACTCTATTGACAAATCTAACAACTCACGATGAACACAAATGCCAAGATAGCAAAAAATATTGACTCCATCACAATATTTTTGTTGACATCAAATGTTAATATATAATAGATCATAACTCATAGGAATAAACAATCTGGTAAAGTTTGTGCTGCCGGTCATCTAGATTTTCCTCTCAGTAGTTTTCTAGAAATTGATAGAACTAGTTGAATTCTATATGAGATTTGAATTAGTAAGTGCTTAGTTGAATTAGTAAGATAATTAATAAGTGCTTAGTTGAATTAGTATGTGCTTAGTTGAAATAAAACTAGTTTATTTTTAGTAAGAAAATTTAGGTATATGAGATTTGATGATAAAATTAAAATTTTACTATAGAACTAGTTTATTTTTAGTAAGAGAATTAATAGAACTAGTTTATTTTTAGTAAGTGCTTAGTTGAATTAGTTGAATTAGGGTATTTAGTTATGCTTCTTAAGCAAATGAAATGTTTGGATTATATGATTTTCAATTAATGTCAAGACAAATTATTTTCCTCAACTTGAAAATCTTAGTACTCAAAACATGCGACCAGTAGTGTTTGTACTGAACTACGGTCACATCTATTTAGGAAAGATGGTAAAAAATTTACTATTTGTCCTCAGTGCATCTTTTGCATACATTATTTTTTAAGCTAAACTTCATTGCTAAGTATGTTACTACGATGTTCTTCAACAGGGACTCCCGATGATAGTTTTGCCTCAGTGGATCGAGGCTAAAGGTTGCATGTTCATGGTTAGCTTATGACCAAGACATCCTACATTGCACATGAGTGCATTCAGGATTTCTAAAAGTGAGCAAGTCTTAATAGTCAAAGACTGGAGAAAAATTGTGATGGATCGCAGAGAAGTACTAGGGGGCAGCAATCAGAAGCGCAACCCACAATTAGAAGACAGGTTCATCTGCATGCTCCAATATGATGAATCAGAAGTGCTACACATGTTCTTTGCTATTTTACCCCTAAGAGAGCAGCAGGAGTGATTAACTAGCTAGAATGACTATGATGATTAAATAGTGGTAATGACTATGATGATTATTAGCTTGTTGGTGATGATATGATGCAAGGTTTAATTTGTATATATATATATAGGGTGGGTCTATTATGATAACACCCCTTAAGACCTTATTCTGCACACCCAAACCTTATTCTGCACACCACCAACAGATCGCGCCGCCGCCCCTCCCCTCCCGGCCTTCTACCGCGGCAACGGCCTGGGCGCGCCGCCGCCCCTCCCCTCCCGGCCTTCTACCGCGGCATCGGCCTGGGCGCGCCACCGCCCCTCCCCTCCCGGCCTTCTTCCGCGGCAGCGGCCTGGTAGCGATGCCGCCCCTTCCCTCCTCGCTTTCTCCCGCGGCGGCAGCCTGGGAGCGACGCCGCCCCTCCCCTCCCGGCCTTCTTCCGCGCCAGCGGCCGGCAGCGACGCCGCCCTTCCCCTCCCGGCCTTCTTTCGCAGTGGCGACCAGGCAGCGACGCCGCCCGTCGCCTCTCGGCCTTCTTCCGCGGCAGGCACCGAGAAACACCAACATATCGACCTTCTTCCACGGCAGCAACTCGGTAGCGCCGCCACCGAACTCCTCCGGGCCTGCAATTAGCTGTACTTCATTTGATGTGGATTGGTGCTGCCTCCACATCAAACCAATTCGAGCAAGGAGGAGTGTGCGCAAGGTTGCTTCATCCACGGTAGCTTCTTGGAATAAGTCTGCATCGACCTTCAGAGCAAATCCTCCTTCCCCGTTCACCTTGAGCAATGTCCAGACCGCCATGAACTTCTGAAGGGCAAGTGGTCTGCACGGGCGAACGTGAAAGTTGTGCAGGCAGACGAGAAGTGAACTTCCTCCTGTAAACGCAAAAAATCACTGCATCACGAGGTAAGCAGTACACTTCCTCAACCATCTCAGTGTAGTTATCATAGACAAAGCAGTACAAGCAGTACAACGCGCGATTATGCAGTACAAACCCTATGCAGTGCGGTTGCTTCAGTTCGTTGTGGGGGAAAATGCAGTACGCTTCTATAGGTCCATTAGGGATAACGATGCAGTGCGGTTGCTTCAGTTCACCTTGCGGGGTGATGTAGTCACCCTGCAATGCTTTGGCAGTACAATTTTAAACATATTGCAGTTCGCATGATTAAGTTCATTTAACCTGACAATGCAACTCGGTCATTTTGTGTGCAGGAGATGACGTTCAGCAAATACAAAATGCCGCGCATAATTCACAGCACTGAGAACAACAACTTTCAGAAGAGTGGATATTCTTCTAAAAGAGATACTGGCTGGGTTACCCCTGAGATTCCTCGTGGATTCTTCACGATGACAAACAGGGTGCAGTACTCTCCGCAAGAAGATTTTTCCCAGGTAGAAGATGTAGTTGAAGGTGACGATGATGTCACATTCGTCTGGGAAGGCACTCACCAACACGATGATAAAGACGATGATGATGAAGATGAGCCGATAACAGTTCTCAACCCAGAGTATAAGCACGAGTTCACTATGTTTGGATAGCATGTCCGAACAGACAATAATGACACAGTTGAACACAATGTTGAAGCAGATGATGATTATGTCTATGATGATGTGCCACTGCTCCAAAATTTTCAAACCAATCCACCGAGACATCGTCACAACACTGGATTACCACGACGTCCACCTGCCGCACCCCAAAATAGAGCTCAGCGTCCACCTGCTGCACCAAAAAACAGAGCGCCAACCAATCCTGCTGCATTAACTTCGACGCTGCAACCACCAATGGTGCCTCGGTCAAAAGTAAACAGCAGGTACAAATCCTCCTCACTGTTGCCGCCGCGAGATCCTCAACTACACAGATCTGCTATAACCCCGCCATGTCCAATCGGGCGAACGACTCTACACACATGTAAGTTTATGGTCTAAAAAAATAGTTGCAGTCCATTCAGATAAGATTGCAGTGCACACTGATATTTCTTGTGAGGTTTGTCTAGGAACATTGCAAAATGCTTTATTAAACTTGTATGCACTCCTCGTATTTTAAAAAATAGAACAAAACAAATTATCTCATAGAGCATTGCAATTAATGCAGGATAAAAACATGCCGCTGAACCTCGTACCTACTGCTGGAATGAAGTTCACCATGTACGACAAGGCATGGGACTTTTACAACAATTATGCAAGATGTGCAGGGTTTGGTATACGCAAGAGGGCAAAACACAGGACAAATGCCTACATTGTCTGCTCAAGAGAAGGGTTGCACAAGCAAGCTGTGTCAGATTATCACCAGGTACGTCAGAAGACATCAAAAAGGATTAGCTGCAATGAAAAGATTAGAGTGAAAAAAGGAAGGATGACAAATTTGTGATAGAAATGGTTCAACTCAACCACAATCACAAGATGCTGGAAAGCCCCGGGATGCTTTTGCACATGCGATCGCACAAAAAGACGATCCTTTGATAGACCAGTTAGTGAAAGACATGCAACTGGACAATCACACACATGCTCAGATGATGTCGACGCTATCGCGTATGTCCGGTGGTCTGCAGTACATGGGACATACTAGCCGCGACTGGGTAAACAAGTAAGCACATAACAGAGCATATCTCTTGAGCATTCTGTCTGTAATTATTCTCTGTTCGATGAGATAACTTTGCATTGTCTCTGAAAATGCAGGAAACAGAAGTTTGCCAGAGAAGAGTCTGAAGATGATGTCAAGAAACTTCTGGATTTCTTCGAGAAAATGCAAAAGATAAACCCAGAGTTCTTCTATGATTATTACGTTGATGCAGATAACCGTGTAAGAAACGTCTTTTGGGTGAACACAAGTTGTAGAGGATCGTATGAAGATTTTGGAGACTGCGTTACATTTGACACGACGTGTAAAACTAACAAATTCCACATGCCGCTGGGAGTGTTTGTGGGGGTAAACCATCATCTACAAAGCACCATATTTGCTGTTGCACTCGTGCGAGATGAAACAATACCATCATTTGAGTGGGTTTTCAAAACCTTTCTGAGGTGAATGAACAACAAGCCGCCAATCTGCATGCTCACAGGTACAAAAAATAAAAAACACCCGCATACTTACGTTTTGTTTTGTGCACTTATATTTCTTCCATCTATCTTGCACACACGCAAACAACTTAATAAAAAAACACCGTTTGTCTCTTCTCAGACCAGTGTTCTTCGATGAAGGCAGCATTAAAAACTATCCTCCCACAAACTCTGCATAAGCTGTGTCGGTGGCATATCATGAAGAAGTACAAGGACCACCTCGTCTTGCTGTATAAGGCGCACGAGAAGCTCAAGGACGAACTCAATGCAGTGCTGAACCAACCACTAATGTCGTCAGAATTTGAACGAGCATGGAAGAACCTCATTCAGAGGTACAACTTGCAAGACGAGGAAGTGATGAATTCGCTGTGGGATGACAGGCACGAGTGGATCTCAGCTTACTACAAGGAAATTTTCTGTGCTCGGATGACTTCCACACAGAGAAGCGAGAGCATGAACCGCATACTGAAGAAAATTTTTGTCAGGGAGAAGCATGATCTCCATCTGTTTGCTCAGTAGGTGGACAAGTGCATTCAGACTAGGAAGGCCGTCAAGCACGCAGAGACAGTAACAAATGAGGTAAACAAAATGTCAATCAAAAACTGCTAAAAAAATATGACTACAAAAACAAACAATTTTTTCATTTCTCTCGTTCGTAACAGTGCATTTGTGATCATGCAGTCAGAGGTAAAAACAACAACAAAGTTTGGCTTCGAAGTTCAGCTATCAAAAGTGTAGAACGGTGCCCTGAGAACCCGACAAAGTATCTCATACACCACTACAACAGATCGGATGCATTTAACCGGGCAAGGCATAATTTCCAAGTGGTCGCCGATGAACAGAAAGGTGTCTATGAAAGTGAGTGCAAACTCTGGACACACACAGGTGAGACTCCCAGCAAAAAAATTTCTAGATTCTCATAGTCATGCATGAAAGCTCACTTAATGAACTTTAAAAGTACACATGCATGAGTAATTCACAAAACCAAATGAAGTTCACTTCTTTAAAAAAATGAACAAATAACAAAAAAAAATATGTTTACTAATTTCATGCAGTTCACTTACAGATCAAAAAAATCATGTGTTTGTCTGCAGGCCTCTTTTGCGTCCAAGTGTTATGCATGCTTTCTCATTTGAGAGTACTTAACATTCCTGAGGTGTACATCAAGAAAAGATACACCCGTAATGCAAGATCAGATGCAACGTTTGACAGAAGAGACTACGAACAAACAACACCAGATGGAACCTCACTTTTTTGCCGTAGAAAATTGCTGACAGAAATAGCAATGGACCTTGCAAACAGAGCGACAAGGTCCGACGCTGGGTGCCACAGAGCATTGTCTGGTATGAGGGCACTGATAGAGGAAGTTGACGTGCTCAACGAAGAAGAAGAAGAAGCAGCAAAACTCAAGCAAGCAGAGAAATACCAGGATGACAATAATGCCGAGTAAGTAGAAAATACTGAACACATCAGAACTGGTGCTATCAAAAAGGAAACAATTCTTCCACCTCCTGTTTCAAACACAAGAGGAAGAAAGAAAGGGGAGACGCAACCCAGAAAAAGGTGGCATGCAAGGAGAAAAATGATGAAAAAAACAGTAAGCCACAGCCTGAGCTGGACAGTGATGGTCACCCACTCGGAGTAAGAAGGTGCAAAACATGTAATGCAATCAGCGGCCATAATTCCAGGACGTGTACAAAAAGAAATGAACTAGAAAAACGAGGAAATGGAGATGCACAACAAAACAGAAATTCCACTCATAACACTAAGAAATGGACGAAACCGACATGTTGTAGCATCTGCAAAAAGAGGAAGAGACACAATTCAAGAACCTGCCCCAAAAGAAAAACAAAAGATCAGAAAATGAGGAAGACGAAGAAGGTGAGATCAAAAAAGAAGATGGTGACACAACTAAAGAAGAAATGGCTTATGAAGAAGCAGATGGAAAAGAGGAGGAAGAAGAAGAGAGTGAAGAGGACGAAGAACGTGAAGAAACTGAAGAAACAGTGGCTTATGAAGAAACAGATTATGAAGATGATGAAGAGGAAGAAGAGAGTGAAGAGACTGAAGAGAGTGAAGAGGACGAAGAACATGAAGAAACAATATCAACAAGACCACCACAAGGAAATGCCGCTGTACATAAAAAAACGAGAACAACACCACTTTCAAAAAACAAGGTAGGAGCAAAGAAGGATGCAGTTCACAGCACTGGAAAATGAAAACCACCATCAACCAGCACGCGGGGATCAAAGAAGGATGCAGTTTTCAGCACTGGAAAACGAAAGCAGCCAACAACCAGCACGCGGGAAGCAAAGAAGGATGCAGTTCACAGCACTGGAAAACCAAAGCAGCCATCAACCAGCACGCGGGGAGCAAAGAAGGATGCAATCCACATCGCTGAAAAACCAAAGCAGCCATCAACCAGTAAGCGCGGAACAAAGAAGGATGCAGTTCATAACGCTGAAAAACGAAAGTAGCCATCAACCAGCACGCGAGGGGCTACAAACACAAAGGTGCAGAGACAAGAACCAGCAACACCGCCATGGAAAACAAAAAATAGTGCGATGTTAGACACGCTCCAGTCACCGCGCAAAAGTAGCAGGTTAACGACCAAATAGATGAACAGACAATAAATTAATCGTATGCATAGAAATTTGCTTATCTATATGACTTATGTATCAGTTTAAATTTTGTGTAAAGCATGCAAGGAGAAAATTGTATATAGAGTATACCATATATATATAGCAGTCTTGAGTAAAACATTGACACATTTTGATTCAAAAACCATGTAAAAACGCATTTCAATATGCAGTATGGAACTTGCAAATATGCAGTATGCATCGAACTATCATGCAGTACTATAGACTAACTACATGTAGTTCACACCATGCAAATTGGGAAAAAATGTGGAAACATGTAGTGCTCAGCTGACATATAAGTAGTTCACATATTGTAACCATGCAAACACAAATTTCCGGTTGAATAATAATTGAAGCGGTTCAGATCACAAAAGTGTTTATTACAAAACACATCAAAAAGATGAAGCGTTCAACACACAAAAGTAGTTATTACAAATCAACCTCATAACCTTAGCCAATCACGTCAAACGTGATTCTAACAGTACGATCCTCGAGTTCAAAGAAGTTGAGGTCAACAACTTGCTCAGACTTCAGGCCACTATCAATGACAAATTCCTTCCACCCTTTGTGCAGACACAGCTGCCCGTCAACGCCTACACTGTACTTGGATGGTTGAAGGTATCCATTACCAAGAACAACTTGAAGAATTCCTTTCTTCTTGAGCCGCACATACCTAACAGCTCATTGAGGAATTTTCTGTAAAAAATAATAAAACTGTTTGAGAACGAAACTAGCAGCACAATTCTCATATTGTGAACAGAGATAGATGAAGTGCACAATAGTCCAACAAGCAGTACATATAAAACGTTTCAATCTGTAGTATGGAACTTGCAAATATGCAGTTCGCTTAGAACTATAATGCAGTATTGTAGTCTAGCTACATGTAGTACACACAATACAAATTTGAAAAAATGTAGAAATATGAAGTGCTCACCTAATATATAAGCAGTTCACATATTCTAACCTGTAAACTAAAACATAAGCTACATGCACACAAGCAAAAAAAATAAAAACAAGAAAATAAGAACACATTGTAGTACGCTTCAAAAAACAAAGAAAAAAGTGCGTTCCTAAATCACTACAAGTTCATAATACAATGGAATCATACAAAAAACACAAAGAAAAAAATCATATCTAACGAAACATACCATCTTGTAGTGAGTCTCCACATCTGTTGGCGTAAGCTGATGGACAAAAGGACTCGGGCAGCCAAGGCCACGGCAAAGCAGCGCAGAATAGAACGCAGATACGTTAATCTGGCCCATATCCAATCCTTTTGTGAATACTGTACCATATGCAAGCTGCTCGGCTCGCCCAGTTCGGCACAATACCTTCCCACCACGGCGAGCACGACGGGCCTGCGAGCAAGCTGAACAATTGCAGTGCGTCGGCACACCACAACCATGGCCACAACAGAAGAGATACGCACAGGGGCCTGGAGCCATCGCAACAAAAACCTAGAAAAGCAAAAAAAATAAGCTTGAGAAAGGAGAGAACTTGCGGCTAGAGGAGAAAATGAAATGCAAAGGAAGGGTATAAGTTAGCCTTCGTTTATATAAGAGGAATGCAAAAAGGTCAAAACTGAAAATTAAAGGGGACTTAATGGAAATTATGTTCCCAAGAATAAAGTACAATCAATAAAGGCTTATGTTACCAAAGAAAGAGGAACGAAAAAAGAAGGTGTACTTTGACTGCAGCAATTCCCACGAACAAAACCACAGATCATTAAAAATAATACTCTAAAAAATTATAATCCACAGACCATTTTATGTGTGCAGTTCTCCAAATTCGTACCAGGAAGTTCACTATATGTGTGCATGAAGTGCAGTACATGCTTTTTGGCACAAAGAAGGATGCACGCAGTGCAAAATGTGTACACCTGCAGCACAGAACTATGACGAATGCAGTGCGCATACGGGCACAAAAACAGTGCACACCCGTACACTAAGAAAAAAGGATACGAAAAGACGAAAAACAATAAAGAAACATGATACCAATGCAGCGCAGAAAAATGTAGCATAGAAAATGTGCAGTACGGTATGCGTGCACATGCAGTACTGAAACTAAATCAATGCAGTGCACGCATGATTTACTAAAAAAACAGTGCACGCCCCAATGTTGAAAAAGTTACAAAGGAAACAAAATCGACCACCCAGGTGCTACCGGCCCCAGCCAGTCTCGTAATAGGTCTGCACCCACAGAAGGGGAGTCGTTCTGAGTCACACTGCATGGGGCCGGTTGCACATGGGCCCACAGGTCATAGGGCATATAGCTGCGAGCGCCGTGTATAAGCGCACAGATAAGTATACGGAGGAGTTCGACCAGTATACCTCGCCAGCACTTATAAACAGGTCGGGCGCACCTTCCCCGGGCGAGGTGGGACTAAACATTAGGACGCACACACAGCGAAACGGGAACCAAGCCGTGCTCACAAGCCGACTTGGGCCCAATTGCATCTCTAAACTAGCCGAACACAGGCCCAACAAGGCCGAGTAAGAAAAAACAATAAGTTAAAAAAAAGGGGGGCCACCCCCCCTTTCCCTACCCCTCCCATACCAGGGACTGCAGTAATTACAAGCAAAAACCAGATGCAATACGTGGCTGTAACAAATGCAGTGCATTATGATACACGATGCAGTGCGGTATGGCAATCCAGTTCCCGATTACCCTACACAAATAAATAAACTCAAAAAACAGTGAAGTACGCACATGTATACACAAGTGCAGTACAGGATGCATGTATAAAACATGACAAAATGCCCGTTCGCATAGAAAAAAGTATTGGTTAAAAAAATTCCTCATCAAAAATAAAACAAACCCACCTTAAAAAAACCACGTTCGCATACAACCACCCGATCGGAGCAGTTCCATCGCCACAAGCCCACGACCACAGATGCAAAAACAACCCACGATCTGCACAACCGCATCATCAGCGTGATCGTGCAGTTCATCCGACGAGGCCATCCCACCCCGCGCCCTTCCCCTTAAATTCAGACCCCTGCCAAAGGCCTTCTCATCTACAACAACACAAGTGTCCATTGCGCTCACACCAAATCGCCCCATATCAACGCAAAAGCACCAAGCCCTGCCACCAGTGATGACGTTCACCGACGAATACAAGGGCAACAACGCCGTGGAGGCGCATGGCAACACCAAGTTGCACGTCATCCACACCAACGACAAGAAGCAGATGGTGATCACCCTCGCGCAGTACAAGCGCCACCTCAGCCTCCAGCGATGCAGAAGCGATGCAGAAACCCGCCCTTTGCCAGCTCTCCATCAGCAAGAATCACCCGGTGCTGCTCTTCCAAATGAGTGACACTGAAAGGTGCACCATCTTCGACAACTTCCTCGCTGACCCCAGGTACACCTTTGCAGACTTCTCCATCGACGGCGACAAAACCAGGCTGGGGCGCGTCAAACTGGAGGTCGCCAACTTCTTCGACATCTAGAAGGAGTGGAGGGTGCCCGAGGCAACCAAGCCGTTGGACTCCCTCGGAGACGTCTCTGGTGTGATCATCGACGACTACTACAACAACATGAAGAAGAAGATCACCGACGACGAGCACCAGCACTGGGCCACCCTGCCTCTGTCCAGGAGGCACATCGAGTATGCGGCAAAGGATGCCTACGCAGCGTATGAGATATGGAACCGCATCACCCTCACCCAGTACGGCCTTCACCGTGCAGAGATGGAGAAGGAGGAGCCCCCCAAGAAGCGCGCGAGGAGCAGCTAGGGATGGGGAGAGCCTGACTGGTGAAGAAGAAGATGATGCCGGCCAGGAGCCAACAATGCCAGCGTTCTTTTAGAATTATCATCAAATTTGCTTTGTGTTGTTTGCTTATGTCTCCTTAGTTTGCTTGTGTGCTGAACCTACTTTGTTTGCCATGCACAACCGCCTATAATGATGAACTCTGATTATGTTAGTTTGCTTTCTGTTCAACTTAGTTTGCTGGTGATGAAAATGTCGTACTGAATGCAAACAGGACGCATGCAGTGCAAGTTGTGCACGAATGCAGTACAGAATTTGTCGAATGAAGTCTTAACATACCCAACAAAGCAGTACACGGACATAAATTTAAAAAAAGAATACATAAGAGCAAAACCAGAAAAAGAAAGACACAAACACGTAAATAATCAATGAACTACAGAAATATATGAACATGCAGTACAGAACCATAATCAACGCATTACGCGTATGATTTACTAAGCAGTGCACTACAATACATTGGAAAAAAGACTATATAATAGAAAAAACATGGGAATAAAAAAATGAGAACTGTATATGTAGTACGGAATTCGTATACATGAAGTACAGAACCCTGATCAATGCAGTGCACACCTCAACATTGAAAAAACACATAAGGCAAACACGTAAATAATCAATGAAGTACAGAAATATATGAACGTGCAGTACAGAACCATAATCAACGCATTACGCGTATGATTTACTAAGCAGTGCACTACAATACATTGGGAAAAAAAGACTATATAATAGAAAAAACATGGGAATAAAAAAATGAGAAATGTTCATGCAGTAAGGAATTCGTGCACATGCGGTACAGAACCCTGATCAATGCAGTCCACACCCCAACATTGAAGAAACACATAAGGCAGAAAAATAAAAAGAAAAAAAATTGACCATCCAGGTGTACCGGCCCCAGCCAGTCTCGTAATAGATCTGCGCCCACAGAAGGCGAGTCGTTCTGAGTCACAGTGCATGGGGCCGGCCACACATGGGCCCACAGGTCAGGGAGCATAAAGCTGCGAGCGCCGTGTTCAAGTGCCCAAATAAGTAACAAGAGGAGTTCGACACACCGGGAACCAGCCGCTTATAAACATGTCGGGCGTGCCTTCCGCGAGCGAGGTGGGACTAAACATTAGACCGCATACAGTGCACCGGGAACCAGCCGTGCTCATAGGCCGACTTGGGCCCAATTGCGTTTTCATAACCAGAACACAGGGCCAATAAAGCCCACTAAGAAAAAACAATACGTTCAAAAATGAAACAGCAAAAATAAAAATGACAAACATTTTTTAAATGAATAACAACAAACAAAATAAAATGTGCGTCGGCACTGTAAGAATATTAATAAATAAAACGCAGGAAGCCCGATGTGAACGTACAGATGCAGTCAGTGACGTATAACAATGCAGTTCTCCACGTGGAAGCACAATGTATTTTTTTTTTCTGAATTGCAGTTATCTTCACTCTGCAATGCAGTATGGCTGAAATAAGAATGCAGCCCTATTACTTAACCAAAGCACTCCGACACCCCTAGCCACACTACTCTCCATCAACACAAACGTTATATTACCACAAAAATCAAGAGAAGAAAAGAAAGAACACCATCAAGAGAAGGAAAAAAATACATCTATGTGAATCATACTGCAGTACACTACGTGAAATTGAGCAGTTCGTTTCTGATAGAAAAGAAGTGCACTGACTTGGACAATTGACCGAAGACACAATCATCACATTTTCTGACAGTTGCGTGAATACAGTGATCTAATCATGAAAAAAGAGGCGATGACGTTCCGGATTTCCAACGCACTAACAAGAGCCTCCTCATAGCAGAAACTGTTGGCAGTTGCCATGTAACTTAAAACAGAGCCCCAACACGCTACCGCCCCGCTCCACCTCTCCCACGTCCTGTCAAGGAGAGCAGAGGAGAGCAGAGGAGAAAACGCAACTGCTTCGTCCCCCCAAAAAACCCCATTGCATCTTCTTCTCCGCTCTTCCTTTCACTAGCCTCTCTCTCTATAAAAACACCAGAGAGCAGAGGAGAATCATGGCGGATGCACCTCTGTACAAGCAGCAGCGCAAGTACACCAGGGAGCTCCACGACGTCCACCTCCACGACAATCACAAGCTCCACGTCCTTTGCACAAGAAAGGGCAAAGACGTGGACAAGATGATGTCCACGTTCAGGAGGAAGCTCGGCGGAATGCCCGTCAAACTAGTTGACGTCGATGTCGAGTACACACACTACAAGAAACCACAGCGTGCAGCGGTGGTACAGCTATGCGTACAAAAAGAATGCCTTGTCTACCACATATATGCAGCTAAACACAGGTAAGAATAACTATTGCTTGTCAATATTGATTTTAAATTTTCTTCACTGCAATTGCCATAATATTTAACCTTTGGTTATCATTCTTGAAAAACCATGACATATGAATTTATTGACAGTTTTGATCTGGCTCGACGTATGTCACTCATGTGTTCAATTCTTGAATTATATTATCTAGCAATACATGCAGTTTAATTATATTTTCTTCACTGCAACATTACCATACAAAACATGTATGAAATTAGGTTCAAGAATACAAGCATACACAAAACATGCATTGTTTATGCAATCTATTATTAGATTTACTAGTTATGTTGAACAAAGTATTAGCAACTGCTCAATGCAACAGATTCAGATATTCATATTGCAGTTCAGTTTCAGAAAAACACAAAAAAACATATTATCTAGCAATACACGCAGTTTAATTATATTCACTCTATACAAATATATTGCAGGCCAATGGAACTAGACAAATTCCTGATGAATGATGAGTACACCTTCGTCGGATTTGCTATTGAAGGAGACAAAAGCAAGCTGAAGGTATCTGGTTTGGAGATCAACTCCGACAACTACATTGATATTCAGGTGGAATGGAGAGACCCATGCAATAAAAAGAAGTTTGACTCTTTGGCTGATGTTGCTGGCAGGATGATAGACATTCACTACCATGACATGAAGAAAAAAATTAACCGCAAGGAGGACCATACTCTATGGGGATTTTGCCCGCTGCTAGAAAAGCTTATCAAGTATGCAGCAATAGGTGCATTCGCAACATATGAGTCATGTAGAATCATCTACGATGTCATAATCGGACTGGACAGGGCAAAAAGAGACAAAGAAGAAAAGAAGAAGAAGAACAAGGCTGTAATCCAATACATCAACAAGAAAAAATCAGGGCTGTGTTTAGTTCCACTTTACTTTAGGCGTTGTGTTGTTCTTTGTTTCATGTATGCAAGATTTTTATAATGTCCGTTGCTTCATATCGAACATTTCTTTTATAAAAACAATGTCAGTTTGCCTGTGATCAATTGCTTTCGCAGAAATTAGTTTGCATTAGAACAAGTATCTACACAACTTTGAAAAATTTAATGAGTGATAACAAAACATACTATTCACATACAAAACATATTCAAAACCAACATTAAACAAAAAAAATTAGGTAATCAGACTACAAACTCGGACATAAAAAAGAAACAGATTAATGTAGTTCACAATCGTAAAAATTAATATTGATATATCAAAAAAAATCCGTATACCTTTCTAAACAAACGTGAATACAGTTCACAGAATGAACATAAGGCAGTTCAACAACTGTATGCATGAAGTGCAGTCCATGCATAAATGAAGAACGACACGGGCCCCAACACACACACTTGCTACACGAAGTGCAGTACTCAACGTTGGTGCAAGTAGTACAAATGACATCATTTTTGTTTTTCCATCAAAGGGGACGCGCGCAAAACCCCCGGAGCCACACCCCTAAGATAGACAGGGGGCGACGGGGTATGACGGACTCGCCTACGCATGCGGCGCCGCGGCAAGCCACGTCGCCGCCTGCTCCGGCTCGTTCCAGCCTAGGCCTCGCAGGGGGATGTGGAGGGGGGGTCACGACCCCCGCTCCCCACCCCCTGCTCGGCCTCGCGCTAACGCACACAGTGCGCTTCGTTGACATGCGCAGTGCGGACATTCTATTTTTCCATCAAAGGGGACGCGCCCAAAACCCCCGGAGCCACACCCGTAAGATAGACAGGGGGCGACGGGGTATGACGGACTCGCCTACGCATGCGGCGCCGCAGCAAGCCGCGTCGCCGCCTGCTCCGGCTCGTTCCAGGCTCGACCTCGCAGGGGGGTGTGGAGGGAGGGTCACGACCCCCCCTCCCCAGCCCCTGCTCGGCCTCGCGCTAACGCATGCAGTGCGCTTGTTTAACAGGCGCAGTGCGGACATTTTGTTTTTCCATCAAAGGGGACGCGCGCAAAAACCCCAGAGCCACACCCCTAAGATAGACAGGGGGCGACGGGGTATGACGGACTCGCCTACGCATGCGGCGCCGCCTGCTCCGGCTCGTTCCAGGCTCGGCCTCGCAGGGGGATGTGGAGGGGGGTCATGACCCCCCCTCCCCACCCCCTGCTCGGCCTCGCTCTAACACACGCAGTGCGCTTGGTTAACAGGCGCTGTCGGTGTCAAAACCGGCGGATCTCGGGCAGGGGTCCCGAACTATGCGTCTAGGTGGATGGTAACAGGAGACAAGGGACACGATGTTTTACCCAGGTTCGGGCCCTCTTGATGGAGATAAAACCCTACATCCTTCTTGATTGATATTGATGATGTGGGTATTACAAGAGTAGATCTACCATGAGATCAAGGAGGCTAAAGCCTAGAAGCTAGCCTATGGTATGGTTGTTGTTCGTCCTATGGACTAAAACCATCCGGTTTATATAGACACCGGAGAGGGCTAGGGTTACATAGAGTCGGTAACAATGGTAGGAGATCTACATATCCGTATCGCCAAGCTTGCCTTCCACGCCAAGGAAAGTCCCATCCGGACACGGGACGAAGTCTTCAATCTTGTATCTTCATAGTCTTGGAGTCCGGCCAATGATGATAGTTCGGCTATTCGGACACCCCCTAGTCGAGGACTCCCTCAGTAGCCCCCGAACCAGGCTTCAATGACGACGAGTCCGGCGCGTATATTGTCTTCGGCGTTTACAAGGCGAGTTCTCCTCCATATTCCATGTGTTTGCCGAATAGTGTTCGGTTTCCTTATAAATGTTGCGTTCCTTGGCTTCTACGTCCAATAATGGCCTTCTTCCACGTGTCATATGAATGCGAAAAGCCAGGGTATTTTTACGTTTTACCCCCTAGCTGCATGAATAAGCTGCCTATAAGAGAGGCGAGGATCCAGATCCGAATCACACCATCCTCCTTTCGCAAGTACTCATTGAAGCACATCTGACAAAAATCCATTCCAACATGGACAGTCGACGCGTCTCCTCCTCTCATGCTCCTAGTCCTCAGCCAGGAGATTGGAGGAGATGTTCAGTCCCGCACAGTGAGTTAGTGACGCTCCAAGTAGAAGGATACCTTCCCCCAGCCTTTATGGTTCCGGTTCGAGCCGGTATGGCCACCTACAAGGGTGGGAAGCAGGCGGAGAGCGTCCCCAATCCCTCCAAAGGAGAGTGGGTATGCTTCGTCCCCTACCTAATAAGGGGACTCGGATTTCCCATACATCCGTTTCTCCGGGGGCTCCTGGAGTTCTATGGACTCCAGCTTCACCACCTCACACCTGCCTCCATCTTGCACATCGCGGGCTTTGTAGCTCTTTGTGAGATGTTCTTGGGCATCGAGCCCCATTTTGTGCTGTGGAAGAGATTGTTTTGCCTCGTACCCCGTTCTCATGAGGGGTCGATATATCAAGTGGGCGGAGCCGAAATATGGCGCATCGCTGGGACCGGATATCTATCCGGAACCCCGAAGAAGGTGTCCGAAGACTGGCCTTCGGAATGGTTCTATATGGAAGACGCCCCGCTGCCGGATCAAGTTCGGATCGGCCTCCCGGAGTTCAGTAACGCTCCTCTGAAGAAACGCCTGAGTTGGCGCCCACGGAGCCCTCAACGGGAAGATGATAGGAGCGTCCAATATCTGATGGGCCGGATAAGGTTACTGGCCCATTCCGGATTGACCATGATTGGAGTCATGGCCACATGCATTATGCGAGGGGTGCAGCCGCTCCAATATAGGGGCCACCCCATGTGGGATTTCAACGGGGAGAATGATGCCACCCGTCATGGCCGCAAGGGGCCGGGATCGACCGCTGATCTGGTGAAGATCCTGTCCGGCTTGTACAAGGGGGAGAAGGAGGACTCCCTCCACACGAGTCCATTGAATGGATTCTCCATGAATAACCCTCGGAGCTGGGTAAGTGGACATTTATATATCCGATCTGTGCTTTCAAAGTTAAGTGTCTTACTTTATGATTTCAATGCAGGAACTGCGCCGGGACGTGGAGGGCATACAAAGCCCGACTCCACAACCCGAGGATCCGGGAAGATCCCTTGATCCGGCCTCCGGAGAGGATCCGGACATAAAGGTGGAGCTGATTGACGGGGTGTTCCACCAACTCAGCATAGACAATGCTCTAGTCGCCATTACGGCTGACTACCCCGGTTTATCTCCGGCTTCCCAGGTGAGTACGACCGAAGTCTTGACACCATTACTTTTTTAATGCTTATCTCTGACCACCATATACCAATGGTGCTTAGCAGGAGGTGCCTTTGCGGCGGGAAGCCGAGCCCGCGGCGACTGACCAACCAGGGTCAGTGCGGCCCAGCAGGTGGAAGAGGAGTGTGGCGCGAATCGAAACGTTGCTGCAAAGGTATGGCGCACCATTGTCTTTAAGGGAAAGACTCCTGGGAGGTATATTAATGCTCATGATTCTTCCAGGAGAAAGAGCGCTCGCCGGACTGTGCCCGGAGAGGTTGCCAACCAAGCCTCCGCCTGCCAGGCTCCAACACCTGGTCCGGAGGGGGAGGCGAGCGCAAGGCGCGAGCCGGATGCTCCTCCAACGGAGGATGTCGACAGGCTGTCCGCCACCAGGTCTGAGGTGGAGAGCGCCATGAATCACAGGCGCCGTCAGACAGTTCTTCGTGACGCGTGTTTCTCCCCAGAGGCGTTGAATGCCTTTAATGCGGGAGACGCGCACCTCCGTGCTGCTCAAGATGGTTTAACCAGAGCCACGGAGCAGTATGTGAAAGACATACGGGTGAGGAATTTTAATAGTTATATATGCCAGTAGCCCCCGAGACTTAAAATAGTTAAACTAACTGATTTAAGGATCATTTGTTATGTAGGATCTTACGGAGAAGAATACCCACCTGTCCCAGGAGCTTCAAGAATGCAAGGCCCAACTTGAGGCTGCACTAGCCGTCGCCGGGGGAGCCACAGAGACCCCCTCTGGTAATACATATTTTGAAAAGATAAGTAGTTTATGAAGTGCGGCGTGTGCGTTTAGTCTGACAATAATATTGCAGAGGGTGCCGGACTAGATCCGGACAAGCAACATCTGCTGTGCCAGTAGAAGGCCAGCGAGAAGGTGATTGTGAGGGTGCAGCAGGAGAGGAACAAACTCTAAGATGCCAACACCCAGCTGGGAGAAGAACTAAAAGATGTTTGGGTCCGGCTGTCTAACTCCGTAAAGGAGAATCGGCGGCTTCGTCGCAGCATTTATAGTAAGTGCTTGAGCAAACTCTTTTGATAAGAAGAGTTCGACGAGGAAGTCGATTGACAGAAATGTGTCTATAGGCGTGCTCACGGGTCGTCCGACGGAGGAAATGCCTGGTTCCACGGGTGACCTTCTTCCCGAGCTGCTGCAACTGCACGAACATGTCCGGCAGGCGATGAACGGCATCGTTCAGGCCTTATGGCCGTCCATCTCCCAACCCGAGGGTCTTGGAGGGCTTGCTGAGAAGCTTCAGGGAGTACAGCAGTGCTTCCGTCTGTGGAAGATATCGGCCTGCCGTCAAGGCACCAGGGAGGCCTGGGCCATGGTGAAGACGCGGTACACGAAGGCTGATCCAAACCACATGGCCCAGGTCGGACCTGTGGGGCCCGATGGGAAGGAGATCCCTGTGAGCCTGATGTACGGCCAAGTAGAGTTGGCCGCGAAATATTCCCAACAGGACTGTAAACTAGACAGCCTGTTAGATGGGATTGAAGAGGAGTACAATCAGTCAGTTTGACGATGTAATTTAAAATGACATGTAAAATGCCTTCTAGCCGGATTGTAGATCGTTCGTCTTTGCGGATCTTTTCGCTTCAACCTCGGGACCCAACAGTCCGGAGTGTGTCCGAATACCCTCACGGTTATACAAAAACCGGGGCATGCATGGAGACCAGGCGTAGGGGTCATAAGTGCTTTATCAGACAAGTGTCCAACTAGCTATGTTATATTACATAGTTAGTAAGAAACATCTTCCAGGGAGAATAGTTCCGTTAGGGGTTCCTTTCCCTGGGAGGCATGCCCTAAAGTGCATGTCCGGACTGTGAAAAGAGCAGAAAAAGCATCTGGGGGCAGATAAATAAATAAGTAATAAATCATCTTTCAAATCACCGACCAAATATTCCCTTAAGAACGCTAGCCTTCGGCTTCACCCAGTCTGAGGTACACATCCGGTTGACCCGGCAGTAATAATCGTAGAGGTGCTCCCTTTACCTCCTAGCTGAACAATCGGGAACGTAGGGGTAAGCACAGGAGCCAGGCAACCCAGCTTGGCCAAAACTTAAGTCATATCGATGCATATAATGGTGAGTAAAAGGTACATGCGGAAGTATGACACATGTGTTGCGCATGAAGCCCGTATAAATAAGCTTCTGTTAAAGAATCCCCCAGGTATAACGAGTGCGACTAGCACATCAAGTGTGTGCGAACAATGCGCAGATCAGCCCTCAAAGGTTTTTACTGAAAGAGGGAGGAAAAAGGAGGGAAACAAAAGACAGTTAAAAAATATGAAAGGTGGACGGAGGAAGGAGACGAACTCTGAGTTCGGCGCTAGGCGTAGAATCTTCGGAGACGGGTTGCGTTCCATGGGTTCGGCTCGAGTCGGTTGTCAGATGCGTTGCGTAAACGGTATGCACCGCCGGTAAGGACTTGGTCGATGATGAAGGGACCTTCCCATTTGTTCTTAAGTTTGTCCTTTTTCTTGTCCGGCAGGCGTAGAACTAGCTCGCCAACATTGTAAGTTTTGGCCCATACTTTTCTGCTTTGATATCTCCGAGCCCGCTGCTGATAGAATGCGGAACGGGATTTTGCCACGTCGCGCTCCTCCTCTAAGGCGTCCAAACTGTCCTGCCGATCCAACTCGGCTTCTCTTTCTTCGTACATGCGCACGCGAGGTGAGTCATGAATTATATCGCAGGGCAAAACTGCCCCTGCGCCGTATACCATAAAAAATGGTGTGAATCCGGTAGTGCGGTTTGGCGTGGTCCACAGACCTAGAGTACGGAGTCGAGCTCCTCTACCCAGTGTGTGTTAGATTCCGTGAGGGACCGCACTAATCTGGGTTTAATGCCGCTCATGATTAGACCATTTCCTCGTTCGACTTGACCGTTAGTTTGAGGGTGATAGACTGAAGCATAGTCGAGCTTGATGCCCATGTTTTTGCACCAGAGTTTAACCTCGTCGGCCGTGAAATTTGTGTCGTTATCAGTGATGATGCTGTGGGGGACGCCAAAATGGTGTACTACCCCGGATATGAAGTCTATCATGCGTCCGGATTCTGCCGTTTTAACTGGCTTGGCCTCGATCCATTTGGTGAATTTGTCCACCATGACCAATAAGTATTTTTGCTTGTGGGTTCCCCCTTTAAGGGGTCCAACCATGTCAAGCCCCCAGACCATGAACGGCCAAGTGATGGGTATAGTTTTGAGGGCGGTGGGTGGCATGTGGCTTTGATTAGCAAAGAGCTGGCAACCGACGCATTGTTGAACTAAGTCCTGAGCATCTGCCCGGGCTGTTGGCCAATAAAATCCTGTACGGAAGGCCTTGCCTACAAGGGCCGGGCTGCGGCATGGTGCCCGCCGAGTCTGGCGTGAATTTCAGCCAGGAGATTTCTCCCTTCCTCTTCGGAGATACACCTTTGAAGGACTCCGGTTGTGCTTTTCTTATAAAGTTCTCCCTCATGGACCTTGTAGGCTTTAGATCGCCGAACTATGCAGCGGGCCTAATTTTGGTCTTCGGGAAGTTCCTGCCTAATTAAGTAGGCTAGGAATGGTTCCGTCCACGGGGCAATTACTGCCATTATTTCATGGGTTGAAGGTGTTATTTCATTGGCTGAGCCACCGATTGTGTCAGAATGTTCCGTGTTGGGTGGTGCAATTGGGTTCCGGGTTGTTATTTCCGGACTCCTCTTCCCATAATACGGATGGCTTAAAGAGCCGCTCCAGGAAGATGTTTGGAGGGACGGCGGCGCGTTTTGTGCCGATGCGTGCCAACACGTCTGTTACCTGGTAATTATCCCTGGCTACATGGTGGAATTCAAGTCCTCCGAACCGAGCTGACATTTTTAGGACGGCGTTACGGTAGGCTACCATTTTCGGATCCTTGGCGTCCAAGTCTCCATTTACTTGGGATATTGCGATGTTTGAATCCCCGTGCACCTCTAGGTGTTGAATACCCATGGAGATTGCCATCCGGAGACCATGTAGAAGGGCCTCGTATTCGGCTGCGTTGTTGGAGTCCATGTACATTATTTGAAGTACGTATTGGACTGTGTCTCCGGTTGGGGACGTCAAGTCGACGCCAGCCCCCAAGCCGGCCAACATTTTGGAGCCGTCGAAATGCATGATCCAATTGGAGTATGCGCCGTACTCTTTAGGGAGTTCGGCTTCGGTCCATTCGGCGATGAAGTCAGCCAAAGCATGCTCACCGTGGTTTGTAGGTTATGTCAAATGGTAAGAGCTCAATGGCCCATTTTGCAATCCTGCCCGTCGCGTTGCGGTTGTTTATAATGTCGTTGAGAGGTACTTCGGAGGCCACTGTTATGGAACACTCTTGAAAGTAGTGTCGCAGCTTCCGGGATGCCATGAACACCGCGTACGCTATCTTTTGATAATGTGGGTACCGGGACTTGCATGGAGTTAAGACAGTGGATACGTAGTACATTGGTTTTTGAAGAGGGAATTTGTGCCCTTCTGTTTCTCGTTCGACGACGAGTACCGCGCTGACAACTTGATGTGTTGCCGCGATATATAATAACATCGGTTCGCCTAGGTTGGGCATGGCCAGGACCGGATTTGTTGCCAATATGGCCTTAATTCCTTCGAGTCCGGCCATGGCAGCATCCGTCCATTCGAAGTGTTCGGTGCGCCGGAGGAGGCGATAGAGGGGCAGTGCCTTTTCTCCCAAACGGGAGATGAAGCGGCTTAGAGCCGCCATGCATCCAGTTAGTTTTTGTATTTGTTTGAGGTCTTTTGGGATATCCAATTGTGACAAAGCTCGGATCTTGGCTGGGTTTGCTTCAATTCCTCTACCGGATACACTGAATCCCAAGAGCTTTCCGGCTGGTATGGCCAAAACACATTTTTCCGGGTTGAGCTTAATGTCATATGCTCAAAGGTTGTCGAATGTAAGCCTCAAATCGTCTACTAGAGTTTCGACGTGTTTGGTCTTAACGACCACATCGTCTATGTATGCCTCCACTGTTTTGCCTATCTGGCTAGCCAGACATGTCTGAATCATGTGCTGATATGTTGTGCCGGCGTTTTTGAGTCCGAAGGGCATTGTGTTGAAGTAGAATGGTCCGTATGGAGTAATGAATGCCGTTGCGGCCTGGTCTATTTCCGCCATCTTGATTTGATGGTATCCGGAGTATGCATCGAGGAAGCACAATGAATCGTGCCCTGCGGTAGCATCGATGATTTGGTCGATGTGGGGGGAGGGGGAAAGGATCCTTTGGACAGGCCTTGTTAAGGTCTTTGAAATCGACACAAAGGCGCCAGGATTTTTCCATTACATCTAGTGTGATTTTTCCTGTGCAACGTACTTCCTGACTAGGGATTATTCCTCTAAAGGTTGTGCTGCTTCGCTCAATGCTGCTCCAGTCTATTTCCATTTTTTGGAGGGTTTCCTCGTAGATGAGGTTTAATCCGCTGCCGCCATCCATGAGTACCTTGGTAAGACGAAAGTCATCCACTATCGGACTGAGGACCAATGCGGCTGGTGCTCGGGCTGTTCGGAATTTAGGTTCGTCGCTAGCATTGAAGGTGATAGCCGTGTCGCTCCATGGATTTGTTGTTGGTACTTGGTAGACTTCGGCGAGGCTGCGGATTGTTCGTTTTCGCATATTATTTGATGCGAAAGTCTCGAAGACTGTTAATACCGTACTAGTATTGTTGGGCTGGTTACCCGGGGCTAGAAAACCTTCGCCACTTTTGGCCACCTGCCGTAGTATCCAACATCCTCGAAGGCTATGTGTTGGAGTGGCGCCCTCTATACTATGGATTTTACAGGGTCCGTTGAGCCATCCCTCCAGTACGGTTCCGTGCCCTTTAGGGGGTTTTTGCTTTTTGGTTTTTGACCCAGGTGCTTGAGTATGACACACCCTTTTATTTCGAACTAGGGTTATGTTCAGGGCCGGATTGTCCCAAAACCTGGTTTCGGTTTTCCAGGCACTCTCCATCGCACAGTATTTTTGTACTATGGTCGCCAGGTCGGCGAAGCGTGTAACTTCACGATGACTTATGGCATTCATGATTCCCTTGTCCGTGCAATTGTTGCAGAAAATTGAGATTGCGCTTTCCTCACGGCAGTCCTTTATCCTGTCCATAACCAGGAGGAATCTGGCCCAGTAATGATGTACTGTTTCATCGGGCTCTTGCCGTATTTGAGATAGATCGCTTATGTTTGGGTGGGCGGGTGGAATTAAATCCGGAACCCCGCCCAATCTAAGGCTCAAAGGCCGAGAAGTTTCCGGATTTGGAAGCTTGGATTGCTTGATGTTATCCAACAAATCTGGTCCGATGCCTGACTTTAGGTTTAGTACTTGATTGACATCCGTCCCTCCGTGGGAATCCGGCATGGAGGGATCAGGAATCCAGACATAACTGGTCCTTAACATAGAAGAAGAGTCACCGCGTTGTTCCTCTACCACAGTAACGTGGTGGGTAGCCTGGGGAGAGTTAATTTCTCTCAGATCGGTTTTAAGCCCAATCTGATCGTAGTCTGTAGCGACTCCCAGGGCGGCTATGCGATCCAAGAGCTCATTTACGGAGGAGAGCTCCATCAGATCTAGCTGCTCGGTGAATTCCGAGTTGACGTGAAGATCGCTTTTGATGACCTGAGAGGTCATTGTCGGAGCGGTGGCCGAACAGGCGGTCATAAGATAACCACCTAGCCAGATAGTTTGGCCGGTGGCCAAAGCTCCCTTGGCGACGGCGCCGTCTTTAAAGACGGGAAAAGGCATCCCTCCTGATGGCGACGACACAGAGGAACTCTCAATGAAAGCACCAATGTCGGTGTCAAAACCGGCGGATCTCGGGTAGGGGGTCCCGAACTGTGCGTCTAGGCGGATGGTAATAGGAGACAAGGGACACGATGTTCTACCCAGGTTCGGGCCCTCTTGATGGAGGTAAAACCCTACGTCCTGCTTGATTGATATTGATGATGTGGGTATTACAAGAGTAGATCTACCACGAGATCAAGGAGGCTAAACCCTAGAAGCTAGCCTGTGGTATAATTGTTGTTCGTCCTATGGACTAAAACAATCCGATTTATATAGACACCGGAGAGGGCTAGGGTTACACAGAGTCGGTTACAATCGTAGGAGATCTACATATCCGTATCGCCAAGCTTGCCTTCCACGCCAAGGAAAGTCCCATCCAGACACGGGATGAAGTCTTCAATCTTGTATCTTCATAGTCTTGGAGTCCGGCCGATGATGATAGTTCGGCTATCCGGACACCCCCTAGTCCAGGACTCCCTTAGGCGCAGTGCGGACATTCTGTTTTTCCATCAAAGGGGACGCGCGCAAAACCCCCGGAGCCACACCCCTAAGATAGACAGGGGGCGACGGGGTATGACGGACTCGCCTACGCATGCGGCGCCGTGGCAAGCCGCGTCGCCGCCTGCTCCGGCTCGTTCCAGGCTCGGCCTCGCAGGGGGATGTGGAGGGGGGGTCACGACCCCCCCTCCCCACCCCCTGCTCGGCCTCGCGCTAACGCATGTAGTGCGCTTGGTTGACAGGCGCAGTGCGGACATTCTGTTTTTCCATCAAAGGGGACGCGCGCAAAACCCCTGGAGCCACACCCCTAAGATAGGCAGCGGGCGACGGGGTATGACTGACTCGCCTACGCATGCAGCGTCGCGGCAAGCCGCGTCGCCGCCTCCTCCGGCTCGTTCCAGGCTCGGTCTCGCAGGGGGATGTGGAGGGGGGGTCACGACCCGCCCTCCCCACCCCCTGCTCGGCCTCGCGCTAACGCGTGCAGTGTGCTTGGTTGACAGGCGCAGTGCGGACATTCTGTTTTTCCATCAAAGGGGATGCGCACAAAACCGCTGGAGCCACGCCCCTAAGATAGACAGGGGGCGACGGGGTATTTCGGACTCGCCTACGCATGCGGCGCTGCGGCAAGCCGCTTCGCCGCCTGCTCCGGCTCGTTCTAGGCTTGGCCTCGCGGGGGGATGTGGAGGGGGGTCACGACCCCCTCCCCACCCCCTGCTCAGCCTCGCGCTAACGCATGTAATGCGCTTGGTTGACAGGCGCAGTGCGGACATTCTGTTTCTCCATCAAAGAGGACGCACGCAAAAACCCCGAAGCCACACCCCTAAGATAGACAAGGGGGCGACTGTTGGGGAACGTTGCAGAAAATTAAAATTTTTCCTACGGCTTCACCAAGATCCATCTATGAGTTCATCTAAGCAACGAGTCATGGGAGAGAGCTTGCATCTACATACCACTTGTAGATCGCGTGCGGAAGCTTGCAAGGTGATGATGGAGTCGTACTCGAACGTGATTCAGATCACCGATGCCAAGTGCTGAACGGACAGCACCTCCGCGTTCAACACACGTACGGCACGGGTGACGTCCCCTCCGTCTTGATCCAGCAAGGAGGAAGGGGAGGTTAAGGAAGACAGCTCCACCGGCAGCACGACGGCGTGGTGATGGTGGAGAAGCAGTACTCCGACAGGGCTTCGCTGAGCACACAACGGAGGAGGAGAGGTGTTGGGGAGGGAGAAGGAGGCAACCAAAGGCCAAGGACTCAAGGTATGAAGTCCCTCCTCTCCCCCACTATATATAGGAGGGCCAAGGGGGGGGTGGCCGGCCCTAGGAGATCCAATCTCCTAGGGGGGCGGCGGCCAAGGGGGGTTTCCCTCCCCCCCAAGGCACCTAGGAGGTGCCTTCCCCTCCTAGGACTCTTCCCCCTTGAACCCTAGGCGCATGGGCCTATGTGGGGCTGGTGCCCTTGGCCCATGCAGGCCAAGGCGCACCCCCTACAGCCCATGTGGCCCCCCGGGGCAGGTGGCCCCACCCGGTGGGCCCCCGGGACCCCTCCGGTGGTCCCGGTACAATACCGATAACCCCGAAACTTGTCCCGATGCCCGAAACAGGACTTCCCATATATAAATCTTTACCTCCGGACCATTCCGGAACTCCTCGTGACGTCCGGGATCTCATCCGGGACTCCGAACAACATTCGGTAGTCACATACTTGACTTCCTACTAACCCTAGCGTCACCGAACCTTAAGTGTGTAGACCCTACGGGCTCGGGAGACACGCAGACATGACCGAGACGACTCTCGGGCAATAACCAACAGCGGGGTCTGGATATCCATGTTGGCTCCCACATGCTCCTCGATGATTTCATCGGTTGAACCACGATGTCGAGGATTCGATCAAACCCTGTATACAATTCCCTTTGTCAATCGGTACGTTACTTGCCCGAGATTCGATCGTCGGTATCCCAATACCTTGTTCAGTCTCGTTACCCGGCAAGTCACTTTACTCGTACCGTAATGCATGATCCCGTGGCCAACACCTTGGTCACATTGAGCTCATTATGATGATGCATTACCGAGTGGGCCCAGAGATACCTCTCCGTTATACGGAGTGACAAATCCCAGTCTCGATCCGTGTCAACCCAACAGATACTTTCGGAGATACCTGTAATGCACCTTTATAGTCACCCAGTTACGTTGTGACGTTTGATACACCCAAGGCACTCCTACGGTAACCGGGAGTTACACGATCTCATGGTCGAAGGAATAGATACTTGACATTGGCAAAGCTTCTAGCAAACGAACTATACGATCTTTTATGCTATGCTTATGATTGGGTCTTGTCCATCACATCATTCTCCTAATGATGTGATCCCGTTATCAACGACATCCTATGTCCATAGTCAGGAAACCATGACTATCTATTGATCATAACGAGCTAGTCAACTAGAGGCTCACTAGGGACTCATTGGGTCTAAGTGTTCACACGTGTATTACGATTTCCGGATAATACAGTTATAGCATGAACAAAAGACAATTATCATGAACATTGAAATATAATAATCCTTTTATTATTGCCTCTAGGGCATATTTCCAACAGCGACGGGGTATGACGGACTCACCTACGCTTGCAGCGCCGCGGCAAGCGCGTCGCCGCCTGCTTCGGCTCGTTCTAGGATCGGCCTCGCAGGGGATGTGGAGGGGGGTCACGACCCCCCCTCCCCACCCCCTACTCGGCCTCGCGCTAACGCATGCACTGCGCTTGGTTGACAGGCGCAGTGCAGACATTCTGTTTTTCCATCAAAGGGGACGCGCGCAAAATCCCTGGAGCCACACCCCTAAGATAGACAGGGGGCGACGGGGTATGACGGACTTGCCTACGCATGCGGCGCCGCGGCAAGCCGCGTCGCCGCCTGCTCCGGCTCGTTCCAGGCTCGGCCTCGTAGGGGGATGTGGAGGGGGGGTCACGACCCCCCCTCCCCACCCCCTGCTCGGCCTTGCGCTAACGCACGTAGTGCGTACAAGAACAATACAAAAATATATAGACAACTAAAAAAATTTGGGCCCCCAACCCCCCCCCCCATGTACCTTAACGTACAAACAATTAAAAACCAACTACGAAACGCAACTACAGGCAAAAAGCAATGTGTTTTTTTGTTTTGGCAAAAAAAGCAGTTCGGTATCATAAAAGGAACGCAGCTTCGACATGCACACACGTGCAGCACTTTGCTTGAAAGACAAAAAAATGCAATGCTCTTATATTGGACAAAGAAGTTCGACATCAAATGCGATACAGTTTATCGAACACATGTCATACATATAAGCGTGACAAAATGCCAGTTCGCATAGACCGTGGTCGTCAACAAAAAATAAAATTATACACTTATATATATTGTATGAGTTATTGATATAAAATACACATACATATACAAATTCATCCACATGCACTGCTGCATAAAAGAACAAGAAGAAACACAACGACAGAATAAAAAGTCGTTTTCATACATTATCTACCTTAGTCAGCACACACAAACACAACATCAAACCCTAGCTATTGTCCACGCACAGTCTTTTGCACCCAGTAGAAAACAGTGCCCCAAATGACTGTTACTGCGTCTGCGACTGCGTTTGTGATTGCGACAGGGAAGTGAGCCCGAGGTCCGCAATCAGTTCACGTAACTCAGGCGGCATGTCTTCATAACACAACATGTTCAAAGGATTGAACAGCAACTGGAACATGTACTCCGCCTTCCAATCTGCAGCAGCAGGCTGAAAAAAAGAAAACAAATGCAGACAAGTGATTAAAAAAAGGTCGTCATAGAGAACAAAAAAGTGAAAAGAAAATAGAGAAGCTGTTACGTCGGATTTCAAAATTTTCTCAACTAGACGTTGACCGTCATACAACTGCGTCATCCTCAGAACATAGATTCCGCACTCATTTGCTCCCTGCGCTGGCACGACCGGGTAAGATGGCTTCTCTGCCAATTTAACTCAGTCAGGGTGGTTCCTCGATTTATACATTTTTTCACCATAAATCGCCTTCAGCAGCTGAGTCATCCTCCCCATCTCCCAAAAAAAAGCACAAGGTAAGAATAACACACATCACGGATCAAAAGTTAATATTCAAACGTATAAAAAAAAGTTGTTCTCAAACGTCTAAACAATCCCTTTTTTAAGTGCACGTGAGAAAAATGCAGTTCTGTCACGCATATGTTGAAGCGCACTACATAAACAATTGCAGTTTATAAAAAAATGCAGTAGGAGAAACACAAAAAAAGCTTTACGCTTGGCAAAGAAAAAATAACATACCAGTTCAATGCAATCTGCGTGGTAGTCAGTCCTGCGCCACCTTGTCGTGACATCAGGATGGCCAGTGTACTTCTATGCATCAATGCAGCCCACTTCTATGCATCAATGCAGCCCACACTTGTATACAGCAATGCAGCCCACATATAAAGAACAATGCAGCCCACTTCTCTACAGCAATGCATCCCACACTTGTATACATCAATGCAGCCCACATATAAAGAACAATGTAGCCCACTTCTATGAATCAATGCAGCCCACACTTGTATACAGCAATGCAGCCCACATATAAAGAACAATGCTGCCCACTTCTATGCATCAATGCAGCCCACACTTGTATACATCAATGCAGCCCACATATAAAGAACAATGCAGCCCACTTCTATGCATCAATGCAGCCCACACTTGTATACAGCAATGCAGCCCACATATAAAGAAAAATGCAGCCCATTTCTATGCATCAATGCAGCCCACACTTGTATACAGCAATGCAGCCCACATATAAAGAACAATGCAGCCCACTTCTCTACATCAGTGTAGCCCACACTTGTATACAGCAATGCAGCCCACTTGCCCATAAAGAAGCGGAACCAAGCAGCAGACAAAAATAAAATGAAGCAAGGATAAAGAAGTTCAATAAAACAACCTTTATCTGCAAAAATTAGAAGTGATGTTAAATCAAGGCAACACTTCCTCGATGTTAGCCAGCTATAGAGCATGGCCTTTCTGATGTAGCCAATGTGCTCCACCCCAAACTTAGCAACTCGAACACCATCCCATGTCTGCAAGAATTGAAACATATAGAATCCACACACATATAGAATTGCAACTAACATACGCAAATGAAAATGCATATGGATGAGCATAACAGCGTAAATGAAGTTTATAACAGATAACAAAAAATTAGATTACAACCCACTAACAGAACAAGTAATACAACTATACCTTATCATCTACAACATCCAGAGGGGACGCTGCATCAGCCAAGACCTCATGCTTCCCAGAGCCATCGTAGGTCTGTTTGTGCACATCACGAGCAGCAACACCAGTCTACGGGCATAGAACAAACCAAAAACGAGAAATAAGATGGTACCGACCAAAAAACAAAAAAATTCAACTATGCACAAGCAGTACACACTTCACAACAGAGAAGTACACAAAAAAATATGGGAAGCAAACAAAATGCAAGTTCAAAGAAAAAAGGGAAGCATGGCAGAACAGACATGGCAGGAGTATTTATACCTCACCAACTCCATCGTCTCTAGTTCCATCGACACCAGAAGATTCCACTCCAGCCTATAACAAAAAAACAAAAACAGTGAGGAGCAGTCAACATAATACACAAAAAAGAGGTTCAAAGCCACAAAAAACCTAGAAAATACATTATCACCGCCAACGCCAGTGTCCTAATGGATCATTTCGTCCACAATATGCACAGCATCCTTCTCATACCGACCGCATTTTTCTTCTTGTGAATGTCTCAATTGAGCATACGAAGAACGAACATTTGTCACTGCAATCTTCAGGCTTTCAATCACACCACAATCAAAATTGTGAGCAGCAACAATATCTTCATCTCGTGGGCCATGGCCGACAGGGAAAAAACCAGCAACTGTCCTCAACCTGTCACCAGAGGTTGGCAAATCCTCAGTCAGCTTCAAAACCTTCAGAAGAAGCTCATCAATCTCCTCATGTTTTTTGCCGCCAACAAATGTCTGTTTATAAGAGCTTGTATTATCAAACATCTGTCGAGGCATGAAACCACGAGTATGCGGCACCTCATCATCACAGGCAGGAAGCTGACTACAGATAGGCTCATAAAACCTAGCATGAGTGCTACGCCCCGCATCAGAGCTGCCATGTACAACCGCAACAGAACGGTTGTACACAATATCACCTGACGCCTTCCACTGCAAAAAAATACAACACGCAAAGAGAAGTACACATGTGAGTACTAGAAAAGTTCACACTTATAATGGCTGCACATTTTTTTTAAATCTGATATTAAAAAATCAGGTGCACTAACCGGCAGCTTCCCAAATTTGTAACTTTCCAAGTAAATCTTTCCCTTCACAAGCACATCCTCAGTGTACAACTTCATCAGATCCTTGGTCATCAGGTATGACGCGCGTGGCATCAACGTGTGCATGACTGAAAATTTGCGAAGCTTCAAGCAGTCAAGATGCATAATCAAGGGGACAATGGCACAACCCTCTGCACAATTCTGCTTGCTGCCTTCTGATTGCCACCTAACCACAACTTCCTGCAACTCATCAACAACAAGCTGACAAAAGTCCATCTGAGCCATAGCCACATAATCCATGTTCTCTACCATCGCAGCAACTCTACCCAAACGAACTGCAGGCCCCGGGCATAGCAAATTCTGGTAAAGTATCAGGAAGAACACCTTCACGGCAAGGTCAACACTCACATAATCATCTTCCTCCACCAACACCTTCAACTTCTCAAGCAAGTCCTTGACACCTATACTTTTTGAATGGTCAAAGCCAAGCTCATCCTTGAGGGCAGTCAACGATTCATCATGACCGCTGGAAACAGGCATGGGTGTAGTGTGACATCCCATAGGTAAATAAATGTGATGAACTGCATCACGATTGGTTCGAAGAACCCTGCCATTCCCAAATTCCATTAACATGGTGGCAGGGTCAATCACTCCCATCAGATAGCAGATAAGAATGCACAACACATTTTTTTTACTAACAGATCAAAGACAACACCAAATCCAGCATCCCCAACACGGCTGCAATGCGCCTCCTTAAACAAAGAAGCAGCCTTGCAAACAGTGGGAAGCGACAAACGCACGGTCTTGTCAATTCGAGAATCATCGCCCTCACCATCATCTTCAGTTGCATTGCTCTTACTAGACTTCTTCCTCTGTGTAAAGGGAAATGCAGTCCACATTAGAAGATTACGCATAAAAAAGACATAGAAAATACAGAAAGAATAACAAATGAAGGAAACAAATGCAGTGCACTTCAACAAACCTTTGGAGCAGCATCCACCTCCTCCCCAGAATCACCACCAACATCTTCATCGACATCATCGTGGGCACGCTTGGGTACACTCTTAGATGAACCACAATCTTTGCGTCTAGAAGGATGAAGACCCTTCACATAATCAGCAAGCAAAAAGTCGCCGTCATCAGAATTGGGACTTTAGTGACATGTAGTCGTTTGCACTGAGAATCATCACTTCCACTAGCTTCAGCGGTTCTCTTGCCAAGATTCTTCTTCATTCCGGCAACACGTGGACTCCGCCGAGGTGTACCACCTTCCTCAGCAACAGTACTCAACCTCTTCTTCACCTTGCCAAATTTACGACCATTGCCACCATCTCCAGATCTCCTCTACTTCTCCTTCTCAGCAAACTCTTTTGAATCAATTTCAAACCTCGACTTCTTCTTGCTTTGCTTCAACTCATATTGACGAACCTGTTCCGGGACCATCCAATCCGGTGTAACTTCCTCTGTACCATCAATAGACTACGACTGTGTTTCAGACAAGACAGGACGTCTCTGATCAAAGCTCACACCAACATTGACCATGTACATGCGTCTCTGAACTACCCGAACACAGGCCCAACAAAACCGACTAAGAAAAACAATAAGTTCAAAAAAAAGTGGGGGGGGGCCCACCCCCCCTTTCCCTACCCCTCCCGTACCAGGGACTACAGTAAGTACAAGAAAAAACAAGATGCAGTACGGGGCGGTAGAAGTATGCAGTGCATTCCGTTGCGCAATGCAGATCGCCTAAGCACATAGCAAAGACACGCAAAAAACGATGAAGTAATACACTATTGCAGTTCTGATTTGTACGTGATGCAGTGCGGAAGTGTAAGCAATGCAGTTATGTTGTCACGCGGTATACATGTATAAAGCATGACAAAATGCCCATTCGCATAGAAAAAAGTGGTGGTTAAAAAAAGGTGCTGATCAAAAATAAAACAAACCCACCTTAAAAAACACGTTCGCATACAATAACCCAATCGGAGCAGTTCCATCGCCACAAGCCCACGATCACAGATGCAAAAACAACCCACGATCTGTACAATCGCATCATCAGCGCGATCGTGCAGTTCATCCAACGAGGCCATCCCACCTCGCGCCCTTCCCCTTAAATCCAGACCCCTGCCAAAGGCCTTCTCATCCACAACAACACAAGTGTCCATTGCGCTCACACCAAATCACCCCATATCAACGCAAAAGCACCAAGCCCTGCCACCAGCGATGACGTTCACCGATGAGTACAAGGGCAACAACGCCGTGGAGGCACACGGCAACACCAAGTTGCACGTCATCCACACCAACGACAAGAAGCAGATGGCGACCACCCTCGCGCACTACGAGCGCCACCTCAGCCTCCAGCGCCACAAGAACGTCGGCATTGATCTCGAGTACGACAACAACCCTGAAGCGATGCGGAAACCTGCCCTCTGTCAGCTCTCCATCGGCAAGAATCACCCGGTGCTGCTCTTCTAAATGAGCGACACTAAAAGGTGCACCATCTTCGACAACTTCCTCGCCGACCCCAGGTACACCTTTGCAGGCTTCTCCATCGACGGCGACAAAACCAGGCTGGAGCTCGTCAAACTGGAGGTCGCCAACTTCGTCGACATCCAGAAGGAGTGGAGGGTGCCCGAGGCAACCAAGCCGTTGGACTCCCTCGGAGACGTCCCCGGCGTGATCATCGACGACTACTACAACAACATGAAGAAGAAGATCACCGACGACGAGAACCAGCACTGGGCCACCCTGCCTCTGTCCAGGAGGCACATCGAGTACGCGGAAAAGGACGCCTACGCAGCGTACGAGATATGGAACCGCATCACCCTCAACCAGGATGGCCTTCACCGTGTAAAGCAGGAGAAGGAGGAGCCCCCCAAGAAGCACGCCAGGAGCAGCTGGGCATGGGGAGAGCCTGACTGGTGAAGCACAAGATGGTGCCGGCCAGGAGCCAACAATGCCAGCGTTCTTTTAGAATTATCATCAAATTTTCTTTGTGTTGTTTGCTTATGTATCTTTAGTTTGCTTGTGTGTTGAACCTAGTTTGCTTGCCAATGCGGAATCGCTTTGTAATGATGAACTCTGATTATGTTAGTTTGCTTTCTGTTCAACTTAGTTTGCTGGTGATGAAATTGTCGTACAGAATATCTGTGATATTTGTTTTCTGTTGTCTGCTAATGTATCATTACATTCGAGTAGTGCAGAAAACGAAAAATGAGTTGCAGTGTGCAAACAGAAAGCATGCAGTGCAAGTTGTGTACGAATGCAGTACATAATCTGTCGAATGAAGTCTTAACATACCCAACAAAGCGGTGCACGAACCTAAATTTGGAAAAAGAATACATAAGAGCAAAACCAGAAAAAGACAAAAGCAAACACGTAAATAATCAATGAAGTACAAATTTATATGAACGTGTAGTACAGAACCATAATCAACGCATTACGCGTATGATTTACTAAGTAGTGCACTCCCATACATTGGGAAAAAAGATTACATAACAGCAAAAAGACGGAAACAAAAAAATGGCAACTGTTCATGCAGTACGCAATGCATACACATGCAGTACAAAACCCTGATCAATGCAGTGCACACCCCCGACATTGAAAAAAACACCAAAACAGAAAGAAAAAAATTGACCACCCAGGTGCTACCGGCCCCAGCTAGTCTCGTAATAGATCTGCGCCCAGAGAAGGCAAGTTGTTCTAAGTCACAGTGCATGGGGCTGGCCACACATGGGCCCACAGGTCAGAGAGCATACAACTGCGAGCGTCGTGTTCAAGCGCCCAAATAAGTAACAAGAGGAGTTCGACACAGAGGCCTAGCCACCGCTTATAAACATGTCAGGCGTGCCTTCCGCGGGCGAGGTGGGACTAAAAATTAGACCGCACATAGCGCACCGGGAACCAGCCGTGCTCACAGGCCGACTTGGGCCCAATTGCGTCTTCACAACCAGAACACAGGGCCAACAAAAAAAAGAGAGGCCACTAAAAATAAAATAAAATGCTACATACCATACACAAACACAGGCCCAACCACGAGTTCGCAGTTCCTCGTGACATGACAATGCAGTTCGCTATTTTCAACTAAGTAGTCCTGTTGCTTCTTAAATGCATTCATGTTCACTGAATCAGACCCAATCAACCACCTAACGCCAACCACACCATTTATTACTTCCATTGCTCGATTGGTTGCATAAAAACTTATCCATTCGTGCTACAGACTAACACAACTCCTCCCCTTGTTCCTCATTTTCCTCAAAACGTAGATCTAGGATTCATCCCATCCACAGCTCTTCTCTGGAATTCCACTGAAACCGCCATGGACTGTAAGTGCGGCTGCTTGGCAAGGATGGCGCCTGTAGCGGACACATGCGTCTACGCAGAGGGTCTAGAGCTCACCAACACCGAGTGGCGCAGCATGCTCGGCTGCCTAATGATACCCAACAGGGGGTTTCGTGCGCCATTTCTTCATCGCCTCACAACCGCAGATCTACAGGAAAGTTGGGTATGTTTTTCCCCTCACAATTTTGGACATAATATAGACTACAAATACACATCTGAATATATAGTTCAATCAATTTGTTCAGTAATATCAACAAAAATACTAAATAGAATTTGTATTGTTGTTCAGATCTGTTAGCTATTAAGACTAGATGCTTCCACCTATCTTTCTTCAGTACCACACCATGTATCGACACTAGCTAGATCAGAATCCCAATGCATGAACAAAAAAAGGGTCAGTAGATAAGCGTTGCAGTTATCTTAACATGCTGGAGAAGTAGACCGTTAATGACATTGCGGTGCACGCATGTTGCAGTATAATATATATCCCAGCAAAACTAGGAGTCAATTGCGTATATAAGTTTGTTCATACATTGCAACTACTTTATAAAATACAGTCATATGTATGTAACTATTTAAGTAAACATAAACAAATCATACTAAGTATAAAACAAAAACATTTGTTGTTTACTTATAAATTCTTTTTCCACCCATTCCAATATGCAGAAACTGCCATCCATAATAAAATTTGATGCTCCGAGTTCAGGGAAGCCTACTTTGGAGATAGAACACAAGAATGGCTATGGAGACATGCAAGCTGACTACCACATCGACTCTGAAGACTGCATTAACATAACTACTGGTTGGAAAGATTTTGTCTCCCAGAATGGCTTTGAGGCCGGAGAAGTGGCCATGGTCTTTTTCTACAAAGAAGAAGACTCCATCAAGTTTACAATATTTGCACTCTAGGGTATCTAATATGAAGCAACCAATATTTCTAATGCTTTGCTTATGTTGTATGCTTTTAAAATTATGTCCATCAAACAATTTGAACGATGCCTATTTAAAGTATGCAACCTCAACAGCGTAACTTTATCATCCTTTTTAGACAAAGTTGCTGTTGGTAGTAATGCAGTTCTCTCGAACGCATAGTGTGGTACTAATAATAACAAAAGGCAGCCCTCTGAACAGTAACAAGGAAATTCAAATGGTCGAAACTTTTCAGTTAACATATGATGTTCAAAAACAATTCTCATAGTATGCAGTTCAAAAAAATTCTTATAATAACTATTCAGCTAACACAAGGGTATCATGGACCATCCATTCTAATAGCAGAATAGAACATTAACAACACTGCTAATGCAATACATAAATGCATATTATGCAGTCATCTAGAACACAGAATGTAGTTTAAGAAAAGGAGAAATCTCATAAGCAGCCATAACCACTGTAATGCAGCTACAACGAAGTACACTACAAAAGAAAATGTAGTGCACTACAACGTATGCCACGACTACTACAAGAAAATGCGAAACTTCTTGATATGTATTGTTTCTACCAATTCTTTACGGTTTTAAGTCAGTTTCGAAGATGGAGAAAAACATATTTTCGCCGTAATTTTTAGGAACTTTAACAGAATTGGGCAAATAATATACCGTTGAAAAGCTACGGAAAATGGGAAACTTTTCCATGTTGATAGTTTTTTCTGATTCCTAGCCGTGTTTAAGTAATTCCGAAAATGGCGGGATCATTCGTTCTGCCTCTACCGCGAAGCAGATTCTTCGAAAATGCATCACGTGAAGAACCTGAACTTCTCGGTGCGTGTACCTGAACTTCACTCTGTTTTTCACGTGATTGTTTTGCTCGTAGATCTTCATCCACTTCTCATAGCTCTCCATCCCACTCATGGGAATTGAGCAGGTGATATACCGATGGAAAGCTGCTGTAAACACGCAACTTTCCCGTGTTGATCATTTTTTCATACTCGCTGCGATTTTGAAAGTTTGTCATCTGAAATCCATTCAGCATAGTAGTTGAACTTCATGCAATTTTCACATTGAACTTCTGTGACGTATTTTTTTTGTACACGCGCGTGAACTTCCCTCTGTACGAACCCGACCTTTATCAGAATTTTGAAAACCGTTTCTTCTTCATACAAAAAACATGGATCGTATTTTTGATCGCATTTCTAAACCGTTTAGCAACTAAATACTCGTTTTAGATAGGAATCTCGCTCATAGGTGGATTTTGCACTCGGGTCGTGAAGAACTCGAGCTTTTTGCGATTTTACTGTCTGAGTTGTTCGACCTGAACTTCCCCCTATGCTAGGTTGAACTTCCCACAACATTGCCCAAATAGGGCCTGCTATATACCATTGGAAAGCTATGGACACGAGTATCATGACCCAAGTTAAATTTTTCGCAAAATGTAAGCGGTTTAAGAGCAGTTTTGAAAACCGTTTTTTCTTCAAACAAAAAACGTGAATCGTAATTTCGATCGCATTTCTAAACCGTTTATCGGAATGAGGCATATAATATGGTGTTGGAAAGCTGCTGCAAAACCGCTCCTTCCACATGTTGAAAGTTTTTTCTAATTCTCTATGGTTAAAGACTAATTTGAAAAAAACGTAAAATTTCGTAAACCGAACAACTGAGTTTGTTTTTTCGATGTCATTTCTAAACGGCTAATCCAATGGAGGCATATGATATGGCGTTGGAAAGCTTATGAAAATGCGCTACTTTTTCATCTTGAAAGTTTTTCTAATTTTGAATGGTTTAAGAGTAATTTAGAAAATGGTCCAAATCCTACCGAGTTCATATTTTCGAGCTAATTTTTAAAACTGCGCGTCCGAATGCAGCAAATGATATGGCGTTGGAAAGCTTGAATAAATGCAAAACATTTTGGTATGTATTATTTCTCCCAATTCTTTACGGTTTTAAGTAAGTTTCAAAAATGGCAAAAAACGTATTTTCGCCGTATTTTCTAAGAACGTTATCGGAATGGCGCAAATAATATACAGCTGAAAAGCTACGGAAAATGCGAATCTTTTTCATGTTGACAGTTTTCTCTGATTCCTAGCCGTTTTCAAGTAATTTTGAAAACGGCGGGATCATTCGTTCTACCTCTACCGTGAAACAGATTTGCGAAAAATACATCGCGTGAAGTACCTGAACTTCTCGGTGCGTGTGCCTGAACTTCACTCTATTTTTCACTTACTTTTTTTGCCTGTAGCTCTCCATCCACGCACCGGAACACTCACCGGAATTGAGCAACTGATATACCGATGGAAAGCTGCTGTAGACACGCAACTTTCCCATGTTGATCATTTCTTCATACTCGCAACAGTTTTAAAAGTTTTTCATCTGAAATTCATTCAGTGTAGTAGTTGAACTTCCAGCTGTTTTCACGTTGAACTTCCGTGACGAATTTTCATTTGTAAATTTCTCATACATTCATTAATGTCACACAAATGATATTTCTTTTGCACAAACCTCTCTCACAATAAAATTTTTAACTTTGTTAGACCGAGGACTTGAACTTACACAAATGATTTCCTACTGTTTTGAAGTAAATTAGAAAATGATGAGGTCATGATTTCTAACTTCATCCCGAATGGAAATACACTGCGTGAAGTAGTTGAACTTCTTGTGCATGTCTGTTCGAACTTCACACTGTTTTTAACGTGTTGTTTTTTGCACTGCGTGAAGTAGTTGAACTTCTAGGACGTGTATGTTCAAACTTCACTTTGTTTTTGACGTGCTGATTTTTTACGTGGTGTTTTTTGCACTATGTGAAGTAGTTGAACTTCTGTGGCATCTCTGTTTGAACTTCACCCTGTTTCACTTTTTTGTACTTTTTCTTATATGAAATACAGACCATGTAGTACGTGAACTTTCGATTGTTATCACTTTGAACTTCTCTCTGGTTTGAGAGAATTATTTTAAAACACAAAAAATAACATATTTTTATGTATTTTGTACATCTAAATACACGGTGAAGCTCTCTCAGAAGAATTTTTCAACTTTTCCTCGCCGAGCACTTGAACTTCTAGAAACTATATTTTTTTGTTTATGAGTTGTTTTTAAAAGTGCAAAAAATGGTGTTGTGTTTTTTATTTTTTGTACAGGTAAATCTTATGTTTTAATAAACTCCGAACTTCTATGTTATTTCAATTTGAACTTCACCTTTTATATTTTGAGTAAAGAATTGTATTCAATTTTTATACGGAAAAAATCGAACATGGAAATAAAAGGTAAACCTCTCTCGCAAAAAAATTTGAACTTCCCCGGACAGAGCACTTGAACTTCTTGCAACAAACCTTTTAAGCCTTTTGTTTTATATTCCTATATTATTATGTGAAACACATTCCATGTGGTAGTTAAACTTTCCGCTCTTTTCACCTTGAAATTCTGTCACGTTTTTTTGTTCAACCTCTCTCAGACGAATTTTTGAATTTTCTCGGGCTGAGCACTTGAACTTGTAGCAACAAAACTTTCATCGTTTGCTTTTTTCGTTCTTTTTTTATTACAAAATGCACATCCTGTAGTACGTGAACTTCTAGCAGTTATCAATCTGAACTTTTCTCGGTTACATGAAAATATCTAAAAATTTTATGAATTTTAACCAGAATTTCTTAATCCTTTTTTATGAATTTTGAAGCACTCTATTTTTAAAAGTTGAACTTCTTGTTATTTAATTTTTGAACTTCTTGTTTCCATTCTTTAATAACGAGGAAAATCTGAGTTTTCTATAATTATCGAACTTCTCCTTCTTTTTAATTTGGACTTCCTGGTTTTATTTCTTTTAGTAATAAAAAAATCCAACTCTTTGATAGACATCGAGCCGCTCCATTTATAAATTTGAACTTCTAGGTTTATTTTGAGAAAATCTTTTTTTATAAAATTGTTTGAGATGCTTTTTTTTATTTGACCTTCTTTGGGTTTGTCATAAGCATTGAACTTATTTGTCTTTTTAATCTGAACCTATAGGCTTTTTTTAGAAACGGGGAAAGCTTTTTTATAATTTTTGAAATGATCATTTTTTTAATTTGAACTTCAATGTAATAGTATTACACAAAGGACAACTCAAAAAAGCTCCAACTTTTCCATGGCACTAGCACATGAGCAAACATTTCGTGCATGGTATGGCATCCAAAATGAGAACTTCTGCACACAACGACACATGTATCTAGCACAAGCACCTTTTCATGCAACGAGATATACATAAATTTGCATTGAAGCTAATCGGGTGGGGTGAGAAACGAGAATGGATTGAGCTTCTTTGAATTTCTCTTCAGCTAGGCGTTTGTGCCACAAGAACAGAGAGAAGCTGCTTATACGTGGCAACAAAAAAAACACGAGAACACTCTGGATCTGGCTGCTAATGCATGTGCTTAGAAAACACTCAGAGATGTAAATGAAGTTCATCATCAGCTTATATAATTTAGAGGCCAAATCACACAAACAAAAGACCAGAGTGCATTTCTGATCCCTGCTTTGAGAAGTAAAAATAAAAGAGCAGCTTTTGATAAACACCGAACCACTAAATTATTTAAATGTAAACTTCTACATAAATGAAGAATGAATCTCTCTATCCATCACCACAAAATACGCGAACAAATCTCTCGGGATTTCTAACACAAACACCCTACACAGCACATGTTATGGGCATCCAGTGATAACTATGCATCAAATGGCACATCAAAAGAAAGAAAATGCATCAGGGTCAAATGCAACAACACAAAAAAATTTGAACCTCCAGGAGCATCACGGTGAACTACATGCTGGAGCTGCGAATAGTGTTGGAAATTTAAATGGCGGTGAAATGGCATCTACACGCGGTGGGTCGGGGCACTGCAAAGGGCGGGTGGGGCGGGATGCAGGAGGTGTGGACTGCAGCTCGTGATGGGCTTGACCTCCCTACAGCCACGAGGCTAGACTGGGATAGCATCACCTTTTCCTCTTGCCTGAAAAAGAAATGATGTGCGTGGCTGTGTGAGAGAACTAAATGAAACAACACTTAACTCTCTCAATGTATACAGAGAAATAGGTGAGCGAACTAAATGAAACAACACTTAACTTTCTCAATTATACATACAGGTCAAATTGAAAATATTAGGATTACGCCCTAAAAAATTAGGATTACTGGAGCAAACTGAAAAACAAATGAACATTCTCAATGTATACTAAACGAAACACATGCATATTCTACATGATGAAACAGCAGTGTGTCTTTTCAGCCAAAACAAAATGGGCATCTATGAAGTTCGAGTATGCTAGTACATGCATTTTTGTCTACAACAAAATATTTTTACTTTGATTGAATCAGAGAAGAGAAACATTATGCAGAGTGTGGATTCACAAAAATCAAGGCAAAATGAAGCACCATACTATTCTTTTGTGGCATAAACACATGCAGCTTAGAGGCATACTTTTTTTCTTACTTGATGACCTATAGAGCATGTAGAAAAAATGAGACATCGAGGGGAAGTACTAATCAGTATTGAGCTTGAGCGACCATCTGAGCAATAAATCCAACAGCAACAAGGTTCAGTCAGTATAGGGCATTCTAGCATTATCTAAACTGTCACCCCTCAAATGTTCATATAGAAAATATTCCTCTCATTCAAGTCCACCTTAGCATCATGGGAAGTCTGTGTTTTAGCATAGGGCACTATCAGTGAATTTTAAAGACAACGAAATGCATCACTGTAACATGATAGTAGAGATTCTGAACTGACTCAATATGCGGCGTCTAACAAGAAATACTTGAAGAAAGCAGTGGCATATGCATTGCATTAGTGTGTCTAATAGGAAGTTGACTGAAGTTAAAATACTGCATTGTATTAGTGTGGCATACTGCATTGGACAAAATATATTTTAAAGATAGGTGTTCCTTGCTCCTAGTTTGACGTGATAGACTATGCACAGGCCATAAGCATCATAAAAAGGGTGGCAAAGCTTGGATTTTTCAAAGAAAAAAAGGCCTGCACTTTTTCATTCTGAAGCCCGAATGCTCCATCAAAGTGACACTAACCTTTAAAATTTGAAACCATAACAAAAGAAGAGGATGAACCTGCATACCACTCATCAACATGCAGTTCAACGCTGCTCAAAGCCTCAAATGAATTCATCCATTACATATTTAAAACTTCCCTCAAGTTCATTTTTGAGAAGACAAACAAACAGAGCCGACTATAATTGGTGGCACCAACTGCAGGTTGAGACCTCCTGCAGCTGCAGGTCGAGACCACCCGAATATGTAGGTCAAGGCCGGAGAATGGGGAGCGGTGGTTAGTCGGGAGATGAACGGGACTGGTTGGGGAGGCGGAGGGCGCATAGTGCAGGTGGGAAAGTGGTGGTTTGCCGGAGGGCCGCTGTTTTGTTGTTAGGGCCTGGTGGCGGTGTGAATGGAGGTAGGATCACAATAGCAGCATGGTTGGTTGTCGGGGGCCATCGGCGGCGCGATTGGAGGTCGAGCCTTGGCGGCGGCGTGGTTGCAGGTCGGGCCTCGATGACGGCGCGATTGGAGGCGAGCCTGGCGGCGACACAGTTTGTTGCAGGGCCAACAGAGGCGCGCTTGGAGGCGGGATCTGGGAAGGGAAGGCAGCGGTGGCATGATCCATGGACAGTGACGGGAGCAGCGGCGCAATCCGTGGAGGGAAGCGGCGCCAGCGACGCGGCGGCCGGTTCTCAGGGCGGGGGCGGCGCGGCGGCTGCGCGGTGGCTGTATCCCACGGCTGGCCGGCGCCGGCGATGGTGGCTGGCTGGTCAGAGAGGGAGTGGGGGCGTGGGGATGCTGGCTGGATCGGGGAGGGACTGGGGACGTGGGGAGGTAAGGTGGGGATTTTTTTCTTTTTTTGTTCGGTGGCATTTTCGGATCTCAGGAACCTCTAGCGTACCTTATATAGGGTTGGTTGTGATCCAAATAACTATTCTAATCCCAGGATTAGAATAGTGTTGTCCTATATATATATATATATATATATATATATATATATATATATATATATATATATATATATATATATATATATGATGAGTTATTATATCATTGGGTGAAAGAACCGCGAATTTTATTAGTTTCAAGTGGATGGATCCTAAGTGATCAAGTCATGGATTTGATCACTTAGGATCCATCCACTTGAAACTAATCCGCGGTTCTTTCATGTAGTGATTTAATAACTCATTATAATGTAAAACAATCTTTAAATGAGTGTATGCATGTGTGAAGATGGTGGTGCGAGACATTCGATGATATATATGCACAACGTATACAATATGTAGTATTGTAAAATACCAGCAAATGAAAATATTAAATGGAAAACACAAAACTAAAGGAAAAATAAATAATAAAACCAAAACTCCTAAACCTTTTAGTACCGATTGGTGTTATCAACCGGTACTAATGGTCTCCCCGCCCCGGCGCTGGCTCGTGCCATGTGGCGACCCTTTAATGGCGGTTCATGTTGAACCCGTACTAAAGGTGGGGGCCTTTAGTCCCCACCCTTTAGTGCCGGTTGCTGAACCGGCAGTAAAGGGCCTTACGAACTGGTGCTAAAGCCCGGTTCTGCACTAGTGTGTTATACCCCCCCCCCCTCGACGAAGCTATGAGAGACGGCTCTGCTCTCCAACCCGGTGCTGCAAGGAGGGAGGGGGTTGTCGCGTGCAAATGCAAGGGATTCTTGTAACACCCCGGATGTAACTTTTCATATTTGTAACTCCAACTCTTGCCATTTTCGGCTATGTGTTATGATATTCCCTCCGTGGTTGGGTTTTGTCTTTTTTTTGCTTCTTGTTCATGTCATGCATCTCATATCATGTCATCATGTGCATCTCGTTTGCATACATGTTCGTCTCATGCATCCGAGTATTTTCCCCGTTGTCTGTTTTGCAATCCGACACTCCCACATGCACCGGCGCACCCCTCTTGTCTCTTTTCATGAGTGGGTGTTAAACATTCTCGGAATGGACTGAGGCCTGCCAAGTGGCCTTGGTACACCACCGGTACACCACCTTCAAGTTTTGTGTCATTTGGAGCTCGTTTGATACTCCAATGGTTAACCGGATAACCGCAACGGCCTTTTTTGGGTTGCAGACCAACACCCCTCCAAAATAGCCCAATAACCCATCTAAGTCACTTCCATGCTCTCCGTCGTCGGATCACGATCGTGTGGGCGAAAACTACACCTCATTTGGACACTCCAAACTCCTACCTAGAAATATGTCCTCCCCGTCCAAATCCGGGTCCAAACCCTAGATCAAATAGCCCCGCCGCCACCGGACACGTCCGGCCCGAGCCGGACGATACCGCCGCCACGCCCGAGCCAATCGCCATCAGCCACGTGGCGCCCGGCCACCCACGTCGCACCCGGCCCGCTCGGCCCGCTCCCGGCCCCCACGGGCCCAGCCACCGCCGCCTCACGCGCCTCCCCGCGCGCTCGCGCCGCCCGGGAGCCGCCGCCTCACCGCCGGCCGCCGCCTCCTTGCCGCGGGAGCCGTGCCCTGCCGTCCTCCGCCGCCGCGTCCGTCCTCCGGTGCCACGCCCGCCGCGGGACCGCTCCGACCGGCGCCAGATCCGGCCGGCCCCGACCCCGGTGATATCCTCCTCCGGCGAGCTCGCACCAGCCCGCCTCGTTCCACGTGCCAGATCTGGACCGTGTCAAACCCTAGGTTGACCCCGAAATATCTCTTTTTTTATACATTCTGAAGCTCTGTTCATCGCATCATAACTCTGCATCCGTAGCTCCACTTCATGTGCATGATATGTCAAAATGTTCATCACGATGTGCTCTTCATTTTGTTCCATTGTGCCATGTTCATTTGAGGTCATCTCGATGCCCAAATTTCTGATGCAAGAGTGCTATATAATGTTAGTTTCTGATTCTTAACAGATTGTGGGCATTTGTCATTTTTGCTACATTTATTGTGTGCATCTTGTGGCATGAGCTCTACATGTGTTTTGTACTATGCCATGCCATCTTTACAGAGGTGCTTGCCATGTGTTTTTGTGATCAATGTAGTGACTAGAAAAAGCATGCAAACTAGGCTTCATGATGTTGCTGATTTCAGTCCCTGTTCTGCTGTTATTTTTATGCCATGTAAACTTGATGCTATAGAGAGATCCATGCATATTTTGAGATACTTCAGTAAGGATGTTTTGAACATATGGTTATTCTATATCCATTCATGCCCCTGTTTGCAATTATGGAGTAGCCTAGAATGTCATTGTCTTGCTCTACGTTTGCTATAAAATGTTTCCTGATAGATTGTTTACATGTTATTCAATTTTGCCAAGGTTGTTGTAGTTGATCCTTACAGGCTATGAACATTTTATTGCCTTGGTTAGTTTCGTAAACATGTCTTCTTGCTGATGCTATGCTTATCTTGACATGCAATGACTTGTGGTGAGTGAATCAAGCTCACAAAGATGCCTTCTTGATGCCGTTAATGCCATGCTTTGTTTGCTGAATCTGTTAACGAAACTTGCTATGTTTACATGGGTGCCATCATATCTTCTGATCCTTTTTGGCTCATGGTCAGTAAGGGACTTTTGTTCTATTCAATTAGTAGTATCATGCTGCGCCTTAACTTTCTATGATATGTTCCTGTAGCATGATGTTTGCTTGCCCTAAACATTGCTTCCCGATGCTGATTCTGCCATGTTCAGTATTTTCACTAAGTCTGTGAAGCTGATATCTTTTGCACTTTTGGCATGCTTGTTTGAACCTGTTAATGTGTCAATTAGCCATAGCTCAGTGTTCATATTTTGTCAAGCATCTCTTGTAGATCACTTCCATATGCTTTGTTGCTATGTTGGGGTGCTGTAGCATAGCTTCTTGTTGCATGCTAAGTAGCATCATGCTGTTAATCGCAGAATTGTGTCATTCTTGTTTTGCTTGCCATTTGCAAATCGTGCATCCGTTTCCGGTGATCTTTATATCGATTTCAACCGAAATCATCTCATCTTTCCAGCGGCATACTTGGTTTGCCAAGTTGATGCCTTGTTCATCATTTTTCCTTTCGGAGCCCGCATATGCATCGCATATCACATCTCGCATATCATGCCATGTATTGCATCTTGTTGCTTGTGCATTGCACCGTGTTTGATTGTTGTTCCATTGATTGTGTTCTTGCCTTGGGTAGAGCCGGGAGACGAGTACGTGAACGAGGAACCTGTTGAGTATGCTAACGAGGATCAAGCTTTCGACAACTCTGAGAACTTTGCAGGCAAGATGACCATACCCTCGATATCACTTCTATCTTTGCTTTGCTAGTTGCTCGCTCTATCGCTATGTTAGCTCTACCTACCACTTGTTTATCATTCCTCCCACATTGCCATGTCAAGCCTCTAACCATCCTTTCCTAGCAAAACGTTGTTTGGCTATGTCACCGCGTTTGCTCAGCCCCTCTTATAGCGTTGCTAGTTGCAGGTGAAGATGAAGTTTGTTCCTAGTGGGAACATGGGTATTTTGGGTTATCACAATAACTCTTGTTTAATTAATGCACCTATATACTTGGTAAAGGGTGGAAGGTGTCGTGGTTCTAAGTCTGACAGTAGTGTAGGGGGTACTAAAGGAGAGGCAAGATCCTAGCTATGCAGTAGTTGTACACGCAAGAGTTTTACGAGTTCAGGCCCTTATCGGAGGAAGTAACAGCCCTACGTCTCGGTGCCTGGAGGCGGTCGACTGGATTATATGCGTGTGAGTTACAGGGATGCGAACCCTTTACACTGAGGAGGGGGGTGGCTTATATAGAGTTCGCCAGACCCCTCCGGCCCTTAGTTATGCAGGGTTTAAAGTACATTAAGACATAGGGTTACTGGTAATGCCCACATAAAGTGCTATGAAGACCATAAAGTCTATTTAATGATAGACCATTGCATGCAGAGTGACTTTAGATCTCCTGGCCGTCGAGTGGTTAGCTTCATGGTCGAGTGGTTACCTTCATGGTCGAGTGTCCTCGAGTCCGTCGAAAGGATCACCTCTAGGTCGACTGACAGGTAGTTTCTTCTAGAGATGTCCTTGGGCAGGGTAATTTGGACAGGTCCATGACCCTACCCTAGGTACATAGCTTCATCATTAGCCCCCGAATGGATCGGGGTTTGAGTGGGGAAGGAGTTGAGAATTTTTCCGACCCGTTTCTTGTGCTGTGAGCATGTCTTGTCTTGGATCAATGAACTTTTAGATGACGACATCAACTTCTTTTTCAGTCGCCTTGATCCATTCTTTGTATCTGTCGAGTGAAGTTTTTGCTTGGGGAGTTCCGATTGTTAGAGCGGAGGAGATCTTCTGTCTGACGAGTCGTTCTGCAACTCGCGGATTCTGCGGGATTCGAATTTTGGGAAGCGCGCGGGACGGGGCGAGGCCGCAGCAATCGAACGGGATAAGGCAGGGACGCCTCAATGTTCGCGCCACCTTTTTCGCCATGTATCGCACGCGCGATTGTTGCGGGATTTTGTAGGATTGTCCCGGCCCACATGTCAGCCACTCGGAAGCAGCCCTCTATAAAGCGCTGGACAGGGGTTTTTCAACGGTGCGCCCTCATTTCTCCCTCTTCTCCAGATTTCTCCGCCGCGTTAGCTTCTGCCTCAGCGCCGCTGCTCCACGCGTGCTTCGCCGGCAACGATGGTGAAGGAGAAGACAGCGGCTCTGGAGCAGGCGAAGAAATCGACAGCGAAGGCGAAGGGGAGAGGAACCAGTTAGAGTGGCTCTTCATCGAGGACCGGCCTGCCGCGGGGCTGGATCCACGGCGACTGATCCGCTCGACAATTACACAGGCGGATCTCGATGTCCTGGCCGACGGAGGGCTGATCCCCCATGGATCAGGGCGGATCCCAGGGAGGGAGTCAGAGCCGCAGCCTCAGGAGGGTGAGTGCGTTCTTCTAGCCACCCACGTCGACCGTGGGTTTTCTTTGCCGCCCCACCCTTTCTTTCGGGGGTTTCTGAATTTCTCTGGGGCACAACTCCACCACTTCACACCCAACTCCATAGTGTACCTCGCCGCCTACGTGTCTTTATGCGAATGCTTCTTGCGTTGCCGGCCTCACTGGGGCCTCTTTAAGCACATCTTCACTTGTCGCTCCTAGACGCGCTGAGGTGGTACATTAAAAACAATTCGAGTAATGGCTTGGTGGTGGTGTGACGTCACGCCACAAAATACGTTAGCAGATTGAACTTGTGTAAATATTATTCTCTCTACGGTGGTATGTGGAATTTATTTTGCAGAGCCGGACACTATCCTTGTGTTCACGATCTTCTATGAATTATTCGGAGGAGGAACCCGCCTTGCAATGCCGAAGACAATATGTGCGCCGTACTCGTCTTCATTTAAGCCTGGTTCAGGGGCTACTGAGGGAGTCCTGGACTAGCGGGTGTCCGAATAGCCGAACTATCATCATCGGCCGGACTCCAAGACTATGAAGATACAAGATTGAAGACTTCGTCCCGTGTCCGGATGGGACTTTCCTTGGCGTGGAAGGCAAGCTTGGCGATACGGATATGTAGATCTCCTACCATTGTAACCGACTCTGTGTAACCCTAGCCCTCTCCGGTGTCTATATAAACCAGATGGTTTTAGTCTGTAGGACGAACAACAATCATACCATAGGCTAGCTTCTAGGGTTTAGCCTCCTTGATCTCGTGGTAGACCTACTCTTGTAATACCCACATCATCAATATCAATCAAGCAGGACGTAGGGTTTTACCTCCATCAAGAGGGCCCGAACCTGGGTAAAACATCATGTCCCTTGTCTCCTGTTACCATCCACCTAGACGCACAGTTCAGGACCCCCTACCCGAGATCCGCCGGTTTTGACACCGACATTGGTGCTTTCATTGAGAGTTCCTCTGTGTCGTCACCGATAGGCTTGATGGCTTCTTCGATCATCAACAACGACGCAGTCCAGGGTGAGACTTTTCTCCCCGGACAGATCTTTGTATTCGGCGGCTTTGCACTGCGGGCCAATTCGCTTGGCCATCTGGAGTAGATCGAAAGCTACGCCCCTGGCCGTCAGGTCAGATTTGGAAGTTTGAACTTCACGGCTGACATCCGCGGAAACTTGATCTTCGATGGATTCGAGCCACAGCCAAGCGTGCTGCACTGTCACGATGGGCATGATTTAGCTCTGCAGCCGGACAGTGCCCTGGAGGCCACACACGAGCCCGCTCCGACCCTCGATTCGGAGCCGGCTGCGCAGATCGAGGATGGGTGGCTAACACTGCCTCGGGGGCTGCAACCTCTACGGTGATGGAGCCGAATACTGGCCTTGTCCCTTGTGAAGCTCGTGACTCCGATGTGCCAGACTCCTCGCCGGACTCCGAACCTCCCGAGGCCCCTCCAATTGAATCCGATTGGGCGCCGATCAAGGAGTTCACCGCTGCGGACATCTTTCAACATGCACCTTTCAGCGACATCTTGAGTTCGCTAAAGTATCTCTCGTTATCAGGAGAGCCCTGGCCGGACTGCGGTCAGGACGGTTGGGATGCGGACGACGAAGAAATTCAAAGCCCACCCACCACCCACTTAGTAGCCACTATCGACGATCTAACCGACATGCTAGACTTCGACTCCGAAGACATCGACGGTATGGACGACGATGCCAGAGACGACCAAGAACTAGCGCCTACTGGGCACTGGAAAGCCACCTCATCATATGACATATACATGGTGGATATCCCAAAGGATGGGAATGGCGAAGAAACAGCGGAGGATGACCCCTCCAAGAAACAACCCAAGCGCCAGCGTCAGCGGCGCCGCTCTAAATCCCGCCACAGCAAGAATGGAGATTCCAGCACCGGAGATAATAACACCCCAGACAGTGCCGAAGACAACCCCCTCCAGCAAGATTCAGCACAGGAGGACGGAGAAGCCAGCCCTCATGAGAGAGCGGCAGACGAAGAGGTAGAGGATGATAATTACATGCCTCCCTCCGGAGACAAGGCAAGCCTCGACGACGACGAATTTGTCGTGCCTGAGGATCCCATCGAACAAGAGCGTTTTAAACGCAGGCTTATGGCCACGGCAAACATCCTCAAGAAAAAGCAGCAATAGCTTAGAGCTGATCAAGATCTGCTAGCCGACAGATGGACTAAAGTCCTTGCGGCCGAAGAGCATGAGCTCGAACACCCCTCCAAAAGATACCCCAAACGCAAGCTGCTCCCCCGATTAGAGGAGGAGGCATATAAACCTGCATCACCAGCGCACAATACGGCTGACTGACCACCCTGTGGCCGCGACAGAGAGGCCTCTAGGCCCTCCACTAGAACCGTACCCCGGCATTGCTTGAAAAGCACAAGGCCACAGGGGAACGCTCTGGACTTGCGAGATATATTGGAGGATAAGGCAAGACAATCATGATCGATCTACGGATCGCGTGGGCGCCTCATGATACGTGATGACAACCATCGCGCCGGACACAGCAAGTCCGGCCGGGCCGAACACAGTAGACAAAGCTCTTTTGAGCTTCATCGTGATATAGCCCAATACAGAGGCGCCACACACCCACTATGCTTCACAGATGAAGTAATGGATCATCAAATCCCAGAAGGGTTTAAACCCGTGAATATTGAATCTTATGATGGCACAACAGACCCCGCGGTTTGGATCGAAGACTATCTCCTTCATATCCACATGGCCCGCGGTGATGATCTTCACGCCATCAAATACCTCCCACTCAAGCTTAAAGGACCAGCTCGGCATTGGCTTAACAGCTTGCCAGCAGAATCAATTGGGTGTTGGGAGGACCTAGAAGCCGCATTCCTTGATAACTTCTAGGGCACGTATGTGCGACCACCAGACGCTGACGACCTAAGCCATATAATTCAACAGCCAGACGAATCAGCCAGACAATTCTGGACACGGTTCTTAACTAAGAAAAATCAAATCGTCGATTGTCCGGATGCGGAGGTCCTCGCGGCCTTCAAACATAACATCCGCGACAAGTGGCTTGCCTGGCACCTGGGACAGGAAAAGCCGAAATCCATTGCAGCCCTCACATCACTCATGACCCGCTTCTGCGCGCGAGAGGACAGCTGGCTAGCCCGCAGCAACAACCTCAACAAAAATTCTGGCAGTCCGGATATCAAGGACCGCAATGGCAGGTCGCATCGCAACAAGAACGAACGCCGCATTAACGGCGACAATAATTAGGATACGGCAGTCAATGCCGGATTCAGAGGCTCCAAACCCGGTCAGCGGAAAAAGCCATTCAAAAGAACTACTACGGGTCCGTCCAATTTGGACCGAATACTCGATCACTCGTGCCAGATACACGGCACCCACGAAAAGCCAGCTAACCACACCAACAGGGACTGTTGGGTATTCAACCAGGCAGGCAAGCTAATTGCCGAAAACAACGACAAGGGGCTGCATAGCTATGACGAGGAAGAGACCCGACTGCTGAACAATAGAGGACATAAGGGTTTCACCCCACAAGTGCGGACGGTGAACATGATATACGCAACCCACATACCCAAAAGGGAGCGGAAATGTGCACTCAAGGAAGTATACGCGATGGAGCCAGTCGCCCCGAAGTTCAACCCATGGTCCTCCTACCCGATCACTTTCGATCGAAGGGACCACCCCACCAGCATCCGCCATGGAGGATTCGCCGCATTGGTTTTAGACCCAATCATCGATGGATTTCACCTCACCAGAGTCCTGATGGACGGCGGCAGCAGCCTGAACCTGCTTTATCAGGATACAGTGCGCAAAATGGGCATAGACCCCTCAAGGATTAAACCCACAAAGACGACCTTTAAAGGCGTCATACCAGGTGTAGAGGCCAATTGTACAGGCTTAGTTACACTGGAAGTGGTCTTCGGATCCCCGGATAACTTCCAAAGCGAGGAGTTAATCTTCAACATAGTTCCGTTCCGCAGCGGCTATCATGCTCTGCTCGGACGTACCGCGTTTGCAAAGTTCAACGCAGTGCCGCACTACGCATACCTCAAGCTCAAGATGCCAGGCCCTCGAGGAGTCATCACGGTCAACGGAAACACTGAACGCTCTCTCTGAACGGAGGAACATACAGCGGCTCTCACGGGAGAAGTACAGTGCAGCCTCTTAAGGCAATTCTCGAGTCCGGCCGTTAAGCGACCGGACACGGCTAAACGAGACCGGAGTAACCTACAACAAGACCACCTGGCACGTTCCGAGCACGCGAAGCAATGCGGCCCCAACCCCAGCCCCTGCAAAATTGCAAGACTGGTCCTTCGCGTACATCATTACGCTTTGGAGATACCATGGGCATAGGGGGAGGGGCACGACCACGATAGGCCCAGAATGCGGCTTAACCACACAAGGGGCTCTCAAGTGTGTCGTTCTTTTTTTCTCTTTTTCTTTCTTTTTTTTACCCACAGGACTCCGTTCATCAGAGGCCCTCTACGGCAGTATTTCTTGAACAAACAATGCAGCACATTTTTGCTTATAATTGCATTTCTTTCTTATACATATGTTCATTTATGACATGTCTCATTCGTACACTTTGGTACGGCCAAATACACCAGGGGCTTATGTTTCCCGCATCATGGTGTGATAAGTCCGAACACTTTCACAAGTGCGGCACCCCGAACTTATAGCATTATATGCATCGGCTCCGAATCATGTCTTAGGTCAATAGTTGGGTTTTGCCCGGCTCCCATGTTTTGGTACCTTATGTTCCGTTGTATCGGCTAAGGTAGCACTGGGAGAACCACTGTGATTGCGCCCCAGTTGAGCTGCGCGAGCGCCTCAGTGGAGAAAGCTAAAACTGACCGTCATGATGAGACGAGAGTTGGTCGCTGTTTGAGAGGTTTTTTTCGAGTCCCTAAAGACTTATGCCGCTTAGAGCGAGGAACCGGCTTTGTCCGGCCCAGGAGTGGATAGCGCCCCAAATTCGGCGCATTCTCACGAGGGGTCGATATATCAAGTGGGCGGAGCCGAAATATGGCGCATCGCCGGGACCGGTTATCTATCCGGAACCCCGAAGAAGGCGTCCGAAGACTGGCCTTCGGAATGGTTCTATATGGAAGACGCCCCGCTGCCGGATCCAGTTCGGATCGGCCTCCCGGAGTTTAGCAAAGCTCCTCTGAAGAAACGCCTGAGTTGGCGCCCGCGGAGCCCTCAACGGGAAGATGATAGGAGCGTCCAATATCTGATGGGCCGGATAAGGTTACTGGCTCATTCCGGATTGACCATGATTGGAGTCATGGCCACATGCATTATGCGAGGGGTGCAGCCGCTCCAATATAGGGGCCACCCCATGTGGGATTTCAACGGGGAGAATGACGCCACCCGTCATGGCCGCAAGGGGCCGGGATCGACCGCCAATCTGGTGAAGATCATGTCCGGCTTGTACAAGGGGGAGAAGGAGGACTTCCTCCACATGAGTCCATTGAATGGATTCTCCATGAATAACCCTCGGAGCTGGGTAAGCGGATGTTTATATATCCGATCCGTGCTTTCAAAATTAAGTGTCTTACTTTATGATTTCGACGCAGGAACTGCGCCGGGATGTGGAGGGCATACAAAGCCCGACTCCACAACCTGAGGATCCAGGAAGATCCCTTGATCCGGCCTCCGGAGAGGATCCGGACATAAAGGTGGAGCTGATTGATGGGGTGTTCCACCAACTCAGCATAGACAATGCTCTAGTCGCCATTACGGCTGACTACCCCGGTTTATCTCCGGCTTCCCAGGTGAGTACGACCAAAGTCCTGACACCATTAGTTTTTTAATGCTTATTTCTGACCACCGTATACCAACGGTGCTTTTGCGGAGGGAAGCCGAGCCTTTGCGGCGGGAAGCCGAGCCCGCGGCGACTGACCAACCAGGGTCAGTGCGGCCTAGCAGGCGGAAGAGGAGTGCGGCGCGAATCGAAATATCGCCGCAAAGGTATGGTGCACCATTTTCTTTAAGGGAAAGACTCCTGGGAGGTATATTAATGCTCATGATTCTTCCAGGAGAAAGAGCACTCGCCGGACTATGCCCGGAGAGGTTGCCAACCAAGCCTCCGCCAGCCAGGCTCCAACACCTGGTCTGGAGGGGGAGGTGAGCGCAAGGCGCGAGCCGGATGCTCCTCCAATGGAGGATGCCGATAGGCTGTCCGCCACCAGGTCTGAGGTGGAGAGCGCCATGAATCACAGGTGCCGTCGGACAGTTCTTCGTGACGCGTGTTTCTCCCCAGAGGCGTTGAATGCCTTTAATGCGGGAGACGCGCACCTCCGTGCTGCTCAAGATGGTTTAACCAGAGCCACGGAGCAGTATGTGAAAGACATACGGGTGAGGAATTTTAATAGTTATATATGCCAGTAGCCCCCGAGACTTAAAATAGTTAAACTAACTGATTTAAGGATCACTTGTTATGCAGGATCTTACGGAGAAGAATACCCACCTGTCCCAGGAGCTTCAAGAATGCAAGGCCCAACTTTAGGCCGCACTAGCCGCCGCCGGGGGAGCCACAGAGACCCCCTCTGGTAATACATATTTCGAAAAGATAAGTAGTTTATGAAGTGCGGCGTGTGCGTTTAGTCTGACAATAATATTGCAGAGGGTGCCGGACTAGATCCGGACAAGCAACATCTGCTGCGCTAGCTGAAGGCCGGCGAGAAGGTGCTTGTGAGGGTGCAGCAGGAGAGGAACAAACTCCAAGATGCCAACACCCAGCTGGGCAAAGAACTAAAAGATGTTCGGGTCCAGCTGTCTAACTCCGTAAAGGAGAATCGGCGGCTTCGTCGCGGCATTTATAGTAAGTGCTTGAGCAAACTCTTTTGAAAAGAAGAGTTCGGCGAGGAAGTCGATTGACAGAAATGTTTCTGTAGGTGTGCCCACGGGTCGTCCGGCGGAAGAAATGCCTGTTTCCAGGGGTGACCTTCTTCCCGAGCTGCTGCAACTGCACGAACATGTCCGGCAGGCGATGAGCGGCGTCGTTCAGGCCTTATGGCCATCCGTCTCCCTACCTGAGGGTCTTGGAGGGCTTGCTGAGAAGATTCAGGGAGTACGGCAGCGCTTCCGTCTATGGAAGATATCGACCTGCTGTCAAGGCGCCAGGGATGCCTGGGCCATGGTGAAGACGCGGTACACGAAGGCTGATCCAAACCACATGGCCGAGGTCGGACCTAAGGGGCCTGATGGGAAGGAGATCCCTGTGAGCCTGATGTACGGCCAAGTAGAGTTGGCCGCGAAATATTCCCAACGGGACTGTAAACTAGACAGCCTGTTAGATGGGATTGAAGAGGAGTACAATCAGTCGGTTTGATGATGTAATTTAAAATGACATGTAAAATGGTTTCTAGCCGGATTGTACATCGTTTGTCTTTGCGGACCTTTTCTCTTCAACCTCGAGACCCAACAATCCGGAGTGTGTCGGAATACCCTCACGGTTATACAAAAACCGGGGCATGCATGGAGACTAGGCGTAGGGGTCATAAGTGCTTTATCAGACAAGTGCCCAACTAGCTATGTTATATTACATGGTTAGTAAGAAACATCTTCCAGGGAGAATAGTTCCGTTAGGGGTTCCTTTCCCTGGGAGGCATGCCCTAAAGTGCCTGTCCGGACTGCGAAAAGAGCAGAAAAAGCATCTGGGGGCAGATAAATAAATAAGTAATAAATCATCTTTCAAGTCACCGACCGAATATTCCCTTAAGAACGCTAGCCTTCGGCTTCACCCAGTCTGAGGTACACATCCGGCTGACCCGGCAGTAACAATCGCAGAGGTGCTCCCTTTACCTCCTAGCCGAACAATCGGGAACGTAGGGGTAAGCACAGGAGCCAGGCAAACCAGCTTGGCCAAAACTTAAGTCATATCGATGCATATAATGGTGAGTAAAAGGTACATGCGGAAGTATGACACATGTGTTGGGCATGAAGCCCGTATAAATAAACTTATGTTAAAGAAGCCCCCAGGTATGACGAGTGCGAGTAGCACATCAAGTGTGTGCGAACAATGCGCAGATCAGCCCTCAAAGGCTTTTACTGAAAGAGGGAGGAAAAAGGAGGGAAACAAAAGACAGCGAAAAAATATGAAAGGTGGACGGAGGAAGGAGACGAACTCTGAGTCCGGCGCTAGGCGTAGAATCTTCGGAGACGGGCTGCGTTCCATGGGTTCGGCTCGAGTCGGTTGTCAGATGCGTTGCGTAGACGGTATGCACCGCCGATAAGGACTTGGTCGATGATGAAGGGACCTTCCCATTTGGGCTTAAGTTTGTCCTTTTTCTTGTCCGACAGGCGTAGAACTAGCTCGCCAACATTGTAAGTTTTGGCCGGTACTTCTCTGCTTTGATATCTTCGAGCCTGCTGCTGATAGAATGCGGAAAAGGATTTTGCCACGTCGTGCTCCTACTCTAAGGCGTCCAAACTGTCCTGCCGATCCAACTCGGCTTCTCTTTCTTCGTACATGCGCACGCGAGGTGAGTCATGAATTATATCGCAGGGCAAAACTGCCTCTGCGCCGTATACCATAAAAAATAGTGTGAATCCGGTAGTGCGGTTTGGCATGGTCCGCAGACCCCAGAGTACGGAGTCGAGCTCCTCTACCCAGTGCGTGTTAGATTCCGTGAGGGACCACACTAATCTGGGTTTAATGCCGCTCATGATTAGACCGTTTACTCGTTCGACTTGACCGTTAGTTTGAGGGTGATAGACTGAAGCGTAGTCGAGCTTGATGCCCATGTTTTTGCACCAGAGTTTAACCTCGTCGGCCGTGAAATTTGTGCTGTTTATCAGTGATGATGCTGTGGGGGACGCCAAAAGGGAGTACTACCCCGGATATGAAGTCTATCACGGGTCCGGATTCTGCCATTTTAACTGGCTTGGCCTCTATCCATTTGGAGAATTTGTCCACCATGACCAATAAGTATTTTTGCTTGTGGGTTCCCCCTTTAAGGGGTCCAATCATGTCAAGCCCTCAGACCGCGAACGGCCAAGTGATGGGTATAGTTTTGAGGGCGGTGGGTGGCATGTGGCTTTGATTAGCAAAGAGCTGGCAACCGACGCATCGTTGGACTAAGTCCCGAGCATCTTCCCGGGCTGTCAGCCAATAAAATCCTGTACGGAAGGCCTTGCCTACAAGGGCCCGGGCTGCGGCGTGGTGCCCGCCAAGTCCGGCGTGAATTTCAGCCAGGAGATTTCACCCTTCCTCTTCGGAGATACACCTTTGAACGACTCCGGTTGTGCTTTTCTTATAAAGTTCTCCCTCATGGACCTTGTAGGCTTTAGATCACCGAACTATGCGGCGGGCCTCATTTTGGTCTTCGGGAAGTTCTTGCCTAATTAAGTAGGCAAGGAATGGTTCCGTCCACGGGGCGATTACTGCCATTATTTCGTGGGTTGAAGGTGTTATTTCATTGGCTGAGCCACTGATTGTGTCAGAATGTTCTGTGTTGGGTGGTGCAGTTGGTTCCGGGTTGTTATTTCTGGACTCCTCTTCCCATAATACGGATGGCTTAAAGAGCCGCTCTAGGAAGATGTTTGGAGGAACGGCGTCACGTTTTGTGCCGATGCGTGCCAACACGTCTGCTGCCTGGTTATTATCCCAGACTACATGGTGGAATTCGAGTCCTTCAAACCGAGCTGACATTTTTAGGACGGCGTTACGGTAGGCTCCCATTGTTGCATCCTTGGCGTCAAAGTCTCCATTTACTTGGGATATTGCAAGGTTTGAATCCCCACGCACCTCTAGGCGTCGAATACCCATGGAGATTGCCATCCGGAGACCATGTAGAAGGGCCTCGTATTCGGCTGCGTTGTTGGAGTCCATGTACATTATTTGAAGTACGTATTGGACTATGTCTCCGGTTGGGGACGTCAAGACGACGCCAGCCCCCAAGCCGGCCAACATTTTGGAGCCGTCGAAATGAATGATCCAATTGGAGTATGCGTCGTACTCTTTAGGGAGTTCGGCTTCGGTCCATTCGGTGATGAAGTCAGCCAAAACTTGCAACTTTATAGCTCGCCGTGGTTTGTAGGTTATGTCAAATGGTAAGAGCTCAATGGCCCATTTTGCAATCCTGCCCGTCGCGTCGCGGTTGTTTATAATGTCGTTGAGAGGTACTTCGGAGGCCACTGTTATGGAACACTCTTGAAAGTAGTGTCGCAGCTTCCGGGATGCCATGAACACCGCGTACGCTATCTTTTGATAATGTGGGTATCGGGACTTGCATGGAGTTAAGACAGTGGACACGTAGTACACTGGTTTTTGAAGAGGGAATTTGTGCCCTTCTGTTTCTCGTTCGACGACGAGTACCGCGCTGACAACTTGATGTGTTGCCGCGATATATAATAACATCGGTTCGCCCAGGTTGGGAGCGGCCAGGACCGGATTTGTAGCCAATATGGCCTTAATTTCTTCGAGTCTGGCCGTGGCAGCATCCGTCCATTCAAAGTGTTCGGTGCACCGGAGGAGGCGATAGTGGGGCAGTGCCTTTTCTCCCAAACGGGAGATGAAGCGGCTTAGAGCCTCCACACATCCAGTTAGTTTTGGTATTTGTTTGAGGTATTTTGGGATATCCAATTGTGACAGAGCTCGGATCTTGGCTGGGTTTGCTTCAATTCCTCAATCGGATACAATGAAGCCCAAGAGCTTTCCGGCTGGTACGCCGAAAACACATTTTTCCGGGTTGAGCTTAATGTCATATGCTCGGAGTTTGTCGAATGTAAGCCTCAAATCGTCTAGTAGAGTTTCGACGTGTTTGGTCTTAACGACCACATCGTCTATGTATGGCTCCACTGTTTTTCCTATCTGGGTAGCCAGACATGTCTGAATCATGCGCTGATATGTTGTGCTAGCGTTTTTGAGTCCGAAAGGCATTGTGTTGAAGCAGATGGTCCGTATGGAGTAATGAATGCCGTTGCGGCCTGGTATGTTTCCGCCATCTTGATTTGATGGTATCCGGAGTATGCGTCGAGGAAGCACAATGAATCGTGCCCTGCGGTAGCATCGATGATTTGGTCGATGCGGGGGAGGGGGGAAAGGATCCTTTGGACAGGCCTTGTTAAGGTCTTTGAAATTGACACAAAGGCGCCAGGATTTTTCCTTTTTTGGTACCATTACCAGGTTTGCTAGCCAGTCCGGATGTTTTATATCTCTGATGAATCTGGCTTCTAAGAGGTTGGCTAGCTCCTCTCCCATTGCCTGTCTTTTGGGTTCGGAAAATCGCCGAAGAGCCTGTTTGACTGGCTTGAATCCTTTTAGGATATTTAGGCCGTGTTCTGCCAGCCTGCGTGGGATTCCTGGCATATCTGAAGGGTGCCAGGCAAAAATGTCCCAATTTTCCAGAAGGAATTCTCGTAGTGCGGCTTCTACATCAGGGTTTAATTGTGCCCCAATGGAGGCCGTCTTTGTGGGGTCTGTTGGATGGACCTGGAATTGGACTATTTCGTCTGCTGGTTTAAAAGAGCTGGACTTAGATCTCTTATCGAGTATCACATCGTCCCTATTCACCGTGGAGCGCAGTGCAGTGAGTTCCTCTGCCGCTAGGGCTTCGGATAGTGCCTCTAGGGCTAGTGCGGCTGTCTTATTTTCAGCGCGGAGTGCTATATCTGGATCACAGACAAGAGTGATGATTCCATTGGGCCCGGGCATTTTAAGCTTCATGTACCCGTAATGGGGTATAGCTTGGAAAATTGTGAATGCCTCTCGCCCTAACAAGGCGTGATATCCGCTGCCGAACGGGGCCACTTGGAACGTGACCTCCTCGGACCTGTAATTGTCCGGTGAGCCGAACACTACATCTAGTGTGATTTTTCCTGTGCAGCGTACTTCCCGACTAGGGATTATTCCTCTAAGGGTTGTGCTGCTTCGCTCAATGCGGCTCGAGTCTATTTCCATTTTTTGGAGGGTTTCCTCGTAGATGATGTTTAATCCGCTGCCGCCATCCATGAGTACCTTGGTAAGACGAAAGCCGTCCACTATCCGACTGAGGACCAATGCGGCTGGTGCTCGGGCTGTTCGGAATTTAGGTTCGTCGTTGGCATTGAAGGTGATAGTCGTGTCGCTCCATGGATTTGTTGTTGCTACTTGGTAGACTTTGACGAGGTTGCGGATTATTCGTTTCCGCATATTATTGGATGCGAAAGTCTCGAATACTGTTAATACCGTACTGGTACTGTTGGGCTGGTTACCCGGGGCTAGAAAACCTTCGCCACTTTTGGCCACCTTCCGTAGTATCCAACATGCTCGAAGGCTATGTGTTGGAGTGGCGCCCTCTGTACTATGGATTTTACAGGGTCCGTTGAGCCATCCCTCCAGTACGGCTCCGTGCCCTTTAGGGGGTTTTTGCTTTTTGGTTTTTGACCTAGGTGCTTGAGTATGACGCACCCTTTTATTTCGAACTAGGGTTATGTTCAGGGCCGGATTGTCCCAAAACCTGGTTTCGGTTTTCCAGGCACTCTCCATCACACAGTATTTTTGTACTATGGTCGCCAGGTCGGCGAAGCATGTAACTTCACGATGACATATGGCGTTCATGATTCCCTTGTCTGTGCAATTGTTGCAGAAAATTGAGATTGCGCTTTCCTCACGGCGGTCCTTTATCCTGTCCATAACTAGGAGGAATCTGGCCCAGTAATGATGTACTGTTTCATCAGCCTCTTGCCGTATTTGAGATAGATCGCTTATGTTTGGGTGGGCGGGCGGAATTAAATTCGGAACCCCGCCCAATCTGAGGCTCAAAGGCTGAGAAGTTTCCGGATTTGGAAGCTTAGATTGCAGGATGTTATCCAACAAATCTGGTCCGATGCCTGACTTTAGGTTCAGTACTTGATTGACGTCCATCCCTCCGCGGAAATCCGGCATGGAGGGATCGGGAATCCGGACATAACTGGTCTTTAACATAGAAGAAGAGTCGCGGCGTTGTTCGTCTACCACAGTAACATGGTGGGTAGCCTAGGGAGAGTTAATTTCTCTCAGATCGGTTTTAAGCCCAATCTGATCATAGTCTGTAGCGACTCCCAGGGCGGCGATGCGATCCAAGAGCTCATTTACAGAGGAGACCTCCATCGGATCTAGCTGCTCGGCGAATTCCGAGTTGACGTGAAGATCGCTTTTGATGACCTGAGAGGTCATTGTTGGAGCGGTGGCCGAACAGGCGGTCATAAGAAAACCACCTAGCCGGATAGTTTAGCCGGTGGCCAAAGCTCCCTTGGCGACGGTGCCGTCTTTAAAGATGGGAAAAGGCATCCCTCCTGATTGCGACAGCACAGAGGGACTCTCAATGAAAGCACCAATGTCGGTGTCAAAACTGGCGGATCTCGGGTAGGGGGTCCCGAACTGTGCGTCTAGGCGGATGGTAACAGGAGACAAGGGACACGATGTTTTACCCAGGTTCGGGCCCTCTCGATGGAGGTAAAACCCTACGTCCTGCTTGATTGATATTGATGATGTGCGTATTACAAGAGTAGATGTACCACGAGATCAAGGAGGCTAAACCCTAGAAGCTAGCCTATGGTATGATTGTTGTGCGTCCCACGGACTAAAACCATCCGGTTTATATAGACACCGGAGAGGGCTAGGGTTACACAGAGTCGGTTACAATGGTAGGAGATCTACATATCCGTATCGCCAACCTTGCCTTCCACGCCAAGGAAAGTCCCATCCGGACACGGGACGAAGTCTTCAATCTTGTATCTTCATAGTCTTGGAGTCCGGCCGATGATGATAGTTCGTATATCTGGACATCCCCTAGTCCAGGACTCCCTCAGTAGCCCCTGAACCAGGCTTCAATGACGACGAGTCCGGCACGCATATTGTCTTCGGCATTGCAAGGCGGGTTCCTCCTCCGAATAATTCATAGAAGATCGTGAACACCAGGATAGTGTCCGGCTCTGCAAAATAAATTCCACCTACCACCGTAGAGAGAATAATATTTACACAAGTTCAATGTGCTGACGTATTTTGTGGCGTGACGTCACACCACCACCAAGCCATTGCTCGAATTGTTTTTATTTTACCACCTCAGCACGTTTAGCGAAGCGGTTTCCTTGGCACGTCTTGTCGAAGCAGAGATCGTGTTCCCCTTATTCCGGGATTCCCATCAATACGGACGTGGGTAACCCAACCGCGCCATTGATTGCGGCGCTTGGGAGATAAGCGAGTTTTATCAGGCTGGTGGGGATGCATGGTTTCGTCCGCCCATATAAGGGGATAAAGATCCACCCTTTTACCTACGCCTTCTTCCTCCTTTGCTTATCCATCTCCGCGAACTCGAGCTCCAGCGCCCAAGTCCGCACATCTTACCTCAACCTTCTCCAACTATGTCCGGAGCGGGAGGCACGTGGATGGCCTCCTCCATTATGGAGGGGCACATCAAGAAGCTGCGCAGCGCCGGATATCTGTCCAGCGACATTGCGCACCGGCTCCCCGACGAGGGGCAGCTCATCCCCACCCCCGGGCCCCATGAGAGGGTAGTATTCCTTTCCCATTTCCTCTGCAGACTGGGCTTCCCACTCCATCCCTTTGTCGGGGGCTCATGTTCTACTACGGCCTGGATTTCCATGATATGGCCCCGAATTTCATCCTCAACATCTCGGCGTTTATCGTCGTTTGTGAGGCCTTCCTCTGCATCCAACCCCACTTCGGCTTGTGGCTAAAGACCTTCAGTGTCAAGCCGAAGGTTGTGAAGGGCAGCCAAGCGGAGTGCGGAGGCGCCATGGTGGGCAAGATGCCCAAAGTTACTTGGCTCGAGGGCACCTTCGTGGAAACCATTAAGGGGTGGCAATCGGGGTGGTTCTACATCACCGAGCCGCGTGACCCTAAATGGGCAGCGGCCCCCGAATTCACCGAGCCTGACATGGGGTGATTCCGAGGAGCTGACTGGACTCCAAGCCTGTGTCCAAAAGCTAGTGAACAAGAAGCTCAAGCTTGTCAACGGAGTCCAGGTCATGCTCATCCGCCGGATTCTCCCGTGCCAACAACGGGACTTCAATATGTGGGAGTTCGATTCGGCGCAGCACCAGACTTTGAGCAGGCTCTTCAACACTACGTAAGAAGAGGCCTGGAGGGTGTTGTTTAAGGGCGCCGAGGCTCCCGCATCCGCTACCGAAGATCGCGGATTCAGCTCACAGCGTCCGGCTAGCGAGGTAAGCGATTTTACCCTTTACGGGACACTTGTTTTCCATAGTTTGACTCTATGCGGGCTCTAAACTCCCTATCCTTTGACAGGACTGGCTGAATAAGGCCGAGCGGACTAACTATCCGTCCCCTTTGCCAGAAGACCCAGCGGACGCCCGCTTAATGGGGCTGCTGGTTCCGGCACCCCACGTGGTGCCGGAGAAGAAGGCCAAGAAGAAGGCCACGGGCACTTGAAAGAGTTCCCGTCTTCAGGTGTCATCAGACTTATCGTCCGATGACTCCGAGGCGGACTCCTCCCACAAAGGCGAGGAGGAGAAGAAAGAGGCCTCTCCCCCAGCAGGGGGAGTGAAGAAAAGGAAGGCCTCCCCAACGAGGGAGGCCGAAGGTTCCAAGAAGGGAAGGACTCTTCCCCCGGACTGCTCTGCCAATGCCGGCGACGATGACAAGGACTGGCCTTCAAGGGCCAAGCCCCTGGCGAGTATCCGGACTCCCGAATAACTTCATGGTTTTTCTTTTCGCCACATGGTGTCTTTCTAATGCCGCATACAACCCTGCAGTCCGCCCAGGGATGAACTTCCTGCTTCATCGAGCGGGTCCTTGGGTGCGTCGGATATGGATTCCCTTCCGACCGCCTCCACCCCCCGTGATGCGGACAATGCCGAGGTGGGATCCCGGGAAGGTACCCGCTAGGAGGAGGAGGCCCCGGAGGTGCCGCAGGGCAACCTCCTGGACTTTGCACCGGACTCTGCACCAGAACCTGTAGTGGTTCTGGAGTCCGGCGGGCGGCCCCTTTGTAAGAAGGGCAAGACCATGACGCCGGCGGCCTCCGTCCAACCGGAGGCGCCGGATAGCTTGCTGGAGGCGCTCAACAGCGCTTCCATCAAAGAGGAACACCGCACCGTCATGAGTGCGGTGATTCAGAAGGTTCAGCTCGCCAAGAGCAGGCTGACCGAAGCCTGCAGCAGCCTTCTAACAGGCTTTGAGGTAAGAATTTTGATATATGTAAAATAGTACCGCATATACAGTAGCCCCTGATGCTCGGTTTGATGTTCGGAAAGAAAAGCCGGACTGAGGATCTAAAATGATATACGCAGGAGTCATAAAAAATATGTCAATATGGGGTTGCAGGCTGTGCTGCTGACCTCTGCCGCACTGACTGCGGAGGTCAATACTTTGAAGCAAAGCCTCGAGCGGTCCGATAACGAGGTCGGCCGTGCCAAGAAGCAGCTCGAGGACAAGGAAGGTGAGTAACACCTTATTAAAGATGTACCTTACAGAAAAGGATTGTGGTTGCAAGAAGAATGACAAGGATAACGTGGGTATTGCAGGGGCCACGAACGAGGTGGCGACCCTGAAGGAGGCGGTATCCGCGGCCGAACGTAATGCGGCCGCGGAGCGCACCGAGCGGGAGAAGCAGGAGGCGCGGGTGGCGGAGGTACAACAAGAGCTCCAGGCTCTCGTGGAAAAACATGAGAGTTTGGAGCGTGACTCGAAGACTCGAGTGTCCGAGCTTGCATCGGCTCTTTAGAGTGCCAAAGCCGCTAAGGCCGAAGCCTACAAGGCCCTCCAGGAAATCGAGGCGTTGAAGAAAATAGCGGCGGGTAAGGCATTTTTCATGCAAAGCAAGCATGTGAGTGTGAATTGCCTATCACTTACCCGAATTCGGAGCTCTCCAGGAGCGTTCGCAGATCTGCCCCGCAGCGTGTCCGATGGTGCCGCTTTCTACAGGGCCGAGGAGGGGAGCTCGACGGAGAAGGTCTTCTGGTCTCAGTATGCCGAGGCCGGACATCCGGTGCCCCTTAGCGACCAGCTGAAGCAGCTGGTTGAGCTCCACAAGGTGGCCGAACAGGCCATGAAGGGCCTCATAGTTCGGCTGTGGCCCAATGAGGCCATGCCTGGGAGCTACTTCGGCTTGGTGCGGCGGCTGGTGGATGCTTGTCCATGGGTTGAAGTCATCAAGCACTCCGCCTGTATTGATGGTGCCCATCGGGCCCTTGCCCATGCAAAGGTGCAATGGGGCAAGATGGATGCTGAGAAACTTGTGACGGACGCGCCACCGCCGGGCAAGGAGTATCGCACGCCCGAGATGTATTATAAGAGTGTCCTGAAGGGTGCCCGCATTATTGCGGGTGAGTGCTCCAAAGATGTAATATTTGAGTAGACTCGCATTTTGTTATCCTGTGCGCTGAAAACTTTCTTCATATGCGCTAAGAAACGCTTGTCAATTGAAAATATTACCTTCTGTGCGGCCGTTTATCAAATCTGAGAGATGGCAAGTCGTCGGCTTCAGCCCCCATGCCATGAGTGCTGGGGTGTTCGGGACAAATTTGAGCACTCTTGTTCCCATGTTTGGGTCCATCTAGGGAGGCGCTCAACACAACGAACGAGGCAACCGGACTTATAATGCTTGAACACTCTCACTTAGCCATAGAATTCTATAATTTTAAATTTCGGCGAAGCCCCTAGTGTTCGGAAGGCCGAATTTGGGGCGCTATCCACGCCTCGGCCGGACAAAGCCGTTTCCTCGCTCTAAGCGGCATAAGTCTTTAGGGACTCAAAAAAAACCTCTCGAACAGCAACCGACTCTCGCCTCATCATGACGGTCAGTTTTAGCTTTCTCCACTGAGGCGCTTGCCCAGCTCAACTGGGGCGCAATCGCAGTGGTTCTCCCAGTGCTACCTTAGCCGATACAACGGAACGTAAGGTACCAAAACATGGGAGCCGGGCAAACCCAACTATTGACCCAAGACATGATTCGGAGCCGATGCATATAATGCTATAAGTTCGGGGTGCCGCACTTGTGAAAGTGTTCGGACTTATCACACCATGATGCGGGAAACATAAGCCCCTGGTGTATTTGGCCGTACCAAAGTGTACAGATGCGACATGTCATAAATGAACATATGTATAAGAAAGAAATGCAATTATAAGCAAAAATGTGCTGCATTGTTTATTCAAGAAATACTGGCGTGAATGCAAAACGATACAAATAGTGCGATGCGGTAAGCAAGGGATGGGACTATTAAACATGTCCCCCTCCAGGGGTAGGCTGCGGAATGGTGTATAAAACAGATTTAATGCTCGTAATGGAGACCACGTGGATATTCGTCGTAGCCTTTCTCCTTCCCTGGCTGTTGCATTGTGAGTCCGGCAGTAGAGGGCCTCTAATGAACGGAGTCCTGTGGGTAAAAAAAAGAAAGAAAAAGAGAAAAAAAGAACGACACACTTGAGAGACCCTAGTGTGGTTAAGCCGCATTCTGGGCCTATCGTGGTCATGCCCCTCCCCCTATGCCCATGGTATCTCCAGAGCGTAATGATGTACGCGAAGGACCAGTCTTGCAATTTTGCAGGGGCTGGGGTTGGGGCCGCATTGCTACACGTGCTCGGAACGTGCCAGGTGGTCTTGTTGTAGGTTACTCCGGGCGCATTTAGCCGTGTCCGGTCGCTTAATGGCCAGACTCGAGAATTGCCTTAAGAGGATGCACTGTACTACTGCCGCGAGAGCCGCTGTATGTTCCTCCATTCAGAGAGAGCGTTCAGTGTTTCCGTTGACCGTGATGACTCCTCGAAGGCCTGGCATCTTGAGCTTGAGGTATGCGTAGTGCGGCACCGCGTTGAACTTTGCAAACGCGGTACGTCCGAGCAGAGCATGATAGCCGTTGCGGAACAGAACTATTTCGAAGATTAACTCCTCGCTTTGGAAGTTATCCGGGGATCCGAAGACCACTTCCAGTGTAACTGAGCCTGTACAATTGGCCTCTACACCTGGTATGACACCTTTAAAGGTCGTCTTTGTGGGTTTAATCCTTGAGGGGTCTATGCCCATTTTGCGCACTGTATCCTGATAAAGCAGGTTCAGGCTGCTGCCGCCGTCCATCAGGACTCTGGTGAGGTGAAATCCATCGACGATTGGGTCTAAAACCAATGCGGCGAATCCGCCGTGGCGGATGCTGGTGGGGTGGTCCCTTCGATCGAAAGTGATCGGGCCGGAGGACCATGGGTTGAACTTCGGGGCGACTGGCTCCATCGCGTATACATCCCTGAGTGCACGCTTCCGCTCCCTTTTGGGTATGTGGGTTGCGTATATCGTGTTCACCGTCCGCACTTGTGGGGGGAAACCCTTCTGTCCTCTATTGTTCGGCGGTCGGGTCTCTTCCTCGTCATCACTATGCAGCCCCTTGTCGTTGTTTTCGGCAATTAGCTTGCCTGCTTGAATACCCAACAGTCCCTGTTGGTGTGGTTAGCTGGCTTTTCCAGGGTGCCGTGTATCTTGCACGAGCGATCGAGTATTCGGTCCAAATTGGACAGACCCGGAGTAGATCTTTTGAATGGCTTTTTCCGCTGACTGGGTTTGGAGCCTCTGAATCCGGCATTGACTGTCGTATCCTCATTATTGTCGCAGTTAATGTGGCGTTTGTTCTTGTTGTGACGCGACCTGCCATTGCGGTCCTTGATATCCGGACTGCCAGAATTTTTGCTGAGGTTGTTGCTGCGGGCTAGCCAGCTGTCCTCTCCCGCGCAGAAGCTGGTCATGATTGATGTGAGGGCTGCCATGGATTTCGGCTTTTCCTATCCCAGGTGTCGGGCAAGCCACTCATCGCGGATGTTATGTTTGACGGCCGCGAGGGCCTCCGGATCCGACAGTCGACGATTTGATTTTTCTAAGTTAAGAACCGTGTCCAGAATTGTCTGGCCGATTCGTCTGGCTACTGAATTATATGGCTTAGGTCGTCAGCGTCTGGTGGTCGCACATACATGCCCTGGAAGTTATCAAGGAATGCGGCTTCCAGGTCCTCCCAACACCCAATTTATTCTGCTGGCAAGTTGTTAAGCCAATGCCGAGCTGGTCCTTTAAGCTTGAGTGGGAGGTATTTGATGGCGTGAAGATCATCACCGCGGGCCATGTGGATATGAAGGAGATAGTCTTCGATCCAAACCGTGGGGTCTGTTGTGCCATCATAAGATTCAATATTCACGGGTTTAAACCCTTTGGGGATTTGATGATCCATTACTTCATCTGTGAAGCATAGTGGGTGTGCGGTGCCTCTGTATTGTGCTATATCACGACGAATCTCAAAAGAGCTTTGTCTATTGTGTTCGGTCCGGCCGGACTTGCTGTGCCCGGCGCGACGGTTGTCGTCACGTATCATGGGGCGCCCACGCGATCCGTAGATCGATCTTGATTGTCTTGCCTTATCCTCCAATATATCTCACAAGTCCAGAGTGTTCCCCTGTGACCTTGTGCTTTTCGAGCGATGCCGGGGTACGGTTCTAGTGGAGGGCGTAGAGGCGTCTTTGTCGTGCCCACGGGGTATTGTGCGCTGGTGATGCAGGTTTATATGCCTCCTCCTCTAATCGGGGGAGCAGCTTGCGTTTGGGGTAGCTTTTGGAGGGGCGTTCGAGCTCACGCTCTTCGGCCGCAAGGACTTCAGTCCATCTGTCGGCTAGCAGATCTTGATCAGCTCTAAGCTGTTGCTGCTTTTTCCTGAGGCTGTTTGCCGTGGCCATAAACCTGCGTTTAAAATGCTCTTGTTCGACGGGATCCTCAGGCACGACAAATTCGTCGTCGTCGAGGCTTGCCTCGTCTCCGGAGGGAGGCATGTAATTATCATCCTCTACCTCTTCGTCTGCCGCTCTCTCATGAGGGCTGGCTTCTCCGTCCTCCTGTGCTGAATCTTGCTGGAGGGGGTTGTCTTCGGCACTGTCTGGGGTGTTATTATCTCTGTTGCCAGAATCTCCATTCTTGCTGTGGCGGGATTTAGAGCGGCGCCGCTGACGCTAGCGCTTGGGCTGTTTCTTGGAGGGGTCATCCTCTGCTGTTCCTTCGCCATTCCCATCCTTTGGGATATCCACCATGTATATGTCATATGATGAGATGGCTTTCCAGTGCCTGGTTCTTGGTCGTCTCCGGCATCGTCGTCCATACCGTCGATGTCTTCGGAGTCGAACTCTAGCATGTCGGTTAGATCGTCGACAGTGGCTACTAAGTGGGTGGTGGGTGGGCTTTGAATTTCTTCTTCCTCCACATCCCAACCGTCCTGACCGCAGTCCGACCAAGGCTCTCCTGATAACGAGAGATACTTTAGCGAACTCAAGATGTCGCCGAAAGGTGCGTGTTGAAAGATGTCCGCAGCGGTGAACTCCATGATCGGCGCCCAATCGGATTCGATTGGAGGGGTCGCGGGAGGTTCGGAGTCCGGCGAGGAGTCCGGCACCTCGGAGTCACGAGATTCACAAGGGACAAGGCTAGTATTCGGATCCATCGCCGTAGAGGTTGCAGCCCCCGAGGCGGTGTCTAGCCACCCGTCCTCGATCTGCGCAGCCGGCTCCGAATCGAGGGTCGGAGCGGGCTCGTGTGCAGCCTCCAGAGCACTGTTCGGCTGCAGAGCTAAATCATGCCCATCGTGACAGTGCGGCGCGCTCGGGTGTGGCTCGAATCCATCGAAGATCAAGTCTCCGCGGATGTCAGCCGTGAAGTTCAAACTTCCAAATCTGACCTGACGGCCAGGGGCGTAGCTTTCGGTCTGCTCCAGATGGCCAAGCGAATTGGCTCGCAGTGCAAAGCCGCCAAATACGAAGATCTGTCCGGGGAGAAAAGTCTCACCCTGGACTGCGTCGTTGTTGATGATCGAAGAAGCCATCGAGCCTATCGGTGACGACACAGAGGAACTCTCAATGAAAGCACCAATGTCGGTGTCAAAACCGGCGGATCTCGGGTAGGGGGTCCCGAACTGTGCGTCTAGGCGGATGGTAACAGGAGAAAAGGGACACGATGTTTTACCCAGGTTCGGGCCCTCTTGATGGAGGTAAAACCATACGTCCTGCTTGATTGATATTGATGATGTGGGTATTACAAGAGTAGATCTACCACGAGATCAAGGAGGCTAAACCCTAGAAGCTAGCCTATGGTATGATTGTTGTTCGTCCTTTGGACTAAAACCATCCGGTTTATATAGACACCGGAGAGGGCTAGGGTTACACAGAGTTGGTTACAATGGTAGGAGATCTAAATATCCGTATCACCAAGCTTGCCTTCCACGCCAAGGAAAGTCCCATCCGGACAAGGCACGAAGTCTTCAATCTTGTATCTTCATAGTCTTGGAGTCCGGCAGATGATGATAGTTCGGCTATCCGGACACCCCCTAGTCCAGGACTCCCTCAGTAGCCCCCGAACCAGGCTTCAATGATGACGAGTCCGGCGCGTATATTGTCTTCGGCGTTTGCAAGGCGGGTTCTCCTCCATATTCCATGTGTTTGCCGAATAGTGTCCGGTTTCCTTATAAATGTTGCGCTCCTTGGCTTTTACGTCCAATAATGGCCATCTTCCACGTGTCGTATGAATGCAAAAAGCCAGGGTATTTTTATGTTTTACCCCCTAGCTGCGCGAATAAGCTGCCTATAAGAGAGGCGAGGATCCAGATCCGAATCACACCATCCTCCTTTCGCAAGTACTCACCGAAGCGCATCTGACAAAAATCCATTCCAACATGGACAGTCGACGCGGCTCCTCCTCTCGCGCTCCCAGTCCTCAGCCAGGAGATTGGAGGAGATGTTCAGTCCCGCACAGTGAGTTAGTGATGCTCCAAGCAGAGGGATACCTTCCCCCAGCCTTTATGGTTCCGGTTCGAGCCAGACTGGCCACCTACAAGGGTGGGAAGCAGGCGGAGAGCGTCCCCAATCCCTCCAAAGGAGAGCGGGTATGCTTCGTCCCCTACCTAATAAGGAGACTCGGATTTCCCATACATCCCTTTCTCCGGGGGCTCCTGGAGTTCTATGGACTCCAGCTTCACCACCTCACACCTAACTCCATCTTGCACATCGCGGGCTTTGTAGCTCTTTGTGAGTTGTTCTTGGGCATCGAGCCCCATTTTGCGCTGTGGAAGAGATTGTTTTCCCTCGTACCCCGTTCTCACGAGGGGTCGATATATCAAGTGGGTGGAGCCGAAATATGGCGCATCGCCGGGACCGGATATCTATCCGAAACCCGAAGAAGGCGTCCGAAGACTGGCCTTCAGAATGGTTCTATGTGGAAGATGCCCCGCTGCCGGATCCAGTTCGGATCGGCCTCCCGGAGTTTAGTAACGCTCCTCTGAAGAAACGCCTGAGTTGGCGCCCGCGGAGCCCTCAACGGGAAGATGATAGGAGCGTACAATATCTGATGGGCTGGATAAGGTTACTGGCCCATTCCGGATTGACCATGATTGGAGTCATGGCCACATGCATTATGCGAGGGGGTGCAGCCGCTCCAATATAGGGGCCACCCCATGTGGGATTTCAACGGGAAGAATGACGCCACCCGTCATGGCCGCAAGGGGCCGAGATCGACCGCCGATCTAGTGAAGATCCTGTCCGGCTTGTACAAGGGGGAGAAGGAGGACTTCCTCTGCACGAGTCCATTGAATGGATTCTCCATGAATAACCCTCGGAGCTGGGTAAGCGGACGTTTATATATCCGATCCATGCTTTCAAAGTTAAGTGTCTTACTTTATGATTTCGACGCAGGAACTGCGCCGAGACGTGGAGGGCATACAAAGCCCGACTCCACAACCTGAGGATCCGGGAAGATCCCTTGATCCGGCCTCCGGAGAGGATCCGGACATAAAGGTGGAGCTGATTGACGGGGTGTTCCACCAACTCAGCATAGACAATGCTCTAGTCGCCATTACGGCTGACTACCCCGGTTAATCTCTGGCTTCCCAGGTGAGTACGACCGAAGTCCTCACACCATTACTTTTTTAATGTTTATCTCTGACCACCGTATACCAACGGTGCTTCGCAGGAGGTGCCTTTGCGGTGGGAAGCCGAGCCCGCGGCGACTGACCAACTAGGGTTAATGCGGCCCAGCAGGCGGAAGAGGAGTGCGGCGCGAATCGAAATGTCACCGCAAAGGTATGGCGCACCATTATCTTTAAGGGAAAGACTCCTGGGAGGTATATTAATGCTCATGATTCTTCCAGGAGAAAGAGCGCTCGCCGGACTGTGCCCGGAGAGGTTGCCAACCAAGCCTCCGCCAGCCAGGCTCCAACACCTGGTCCGGAGGGGGAGGCGAGCGCAAGGCGTGAGCCGGATGCTCCTCCAACGGAGGCTGCCGACAGGCTGTCCGCCACCAGGTCTGAGGTGGAGAGTGCCACGAATCACAGGCGCCGTCGGATAGTTCTTTGTGACGCGTGTTTCTCCCCAGAGGCGTTGAATGCCTTTAATGCAGGAGATGCGCACCTCCGTGCTACTCAAGATGGTTTAACCAGAGCCACGGAGCAGTATGTGAAAGACATACGGGTGAGGAATTTTAATAGTTATATATGCCAGTAGCCCCGAGACTTAAAATAGTTAAACTAACTGATTTCAGGATCATTTGTTATGCAGGATCTTACGGAGAAGAATACCCACCAATCCCAGGAGCTTCAAGAATGCAAGGCCCAACTTGAGGCCGCACTAGCCGCCGCCGGGGGAGCCACAGAGACCCCCTATGCTAATACATATTTCAAAAAGATAAGTAGTTTATGAAGTGCGGCGTGTGCGTTTAGTCTGACAATAATATTGCAGAGGGTGCCGGACTAGATCCGGACAAGCAACATCTGCTGCGCCAGCTGAAGGCCGGCGAGAAGGTGCTTATGAGGGTGCAGCAGGAGAGGAACAAACTCCAAGATGCCAACACCCAGCTGGGCGAAGAACTAAAAGATGTTCGGGTCCAGCTGTCTAACTCCGTAAAGGAGAATCGGCGGCTTCGTCGCGGCATTTACAGTAAGTGCTTGAGCAAACTCTTTTGAAAAGAAGAGTTCGGCGATGAAGTCGATTGATAGAAATGTGTCTGTAGGTGTGCTCACGGGTCGTCGGGCGGAGGAAATGCCTGGTTCCACGGGTGACCTTCTTCCCGAGCTGCTGCAACTGCACGAACATGTCCGACAGGTGATGAGCGGCGTCGTTCAGGCCTTATGGCCGTCCGTTTCCCTACCCGAGGGTCTTGGAGGGCTTGCTGAGAAGCTTCAGGGAGTACGGCAGCGCTTCCATCTATGGAAGATATCGGCCTGCCGTCAAGGCGCCAGGGAGGCCTGGGCCATGGTGAAGACGCGGTACACGAAGGCTGATCCAAACCACATGGCCGAGGTCGGACCTGTGGGGCCCGATGGGAAGGAGATCCCTGTGAGCCTGATGTACGACCAAGTAGAGTTGGCCGCGAAATATTCCCAACGGGACTGTAAACTAGACAGCCTGTTAGATGGGATTGAAGAGGAGAACAATCAGTCAGTTTGACGATGTAATTTAAAATGACATGTAAAATGCCTTCTAGCCGGATTGTAGATCGTTTGTCTTTGCGGACCTTTTCGCTTCAACCTCGGGACCCAACAGTCCAGAGTGTGTCCGAATACCCTCACGGTTATACAAAAACCAGGGCATGCATGGAGACCAGGCGTAGGGGTCATAAGTGCTTTATCAGACAAGTGCCCAACTAGCTATGTTATATTACATGGTTAGTAAGAAACATCTTCCAGGGAGAATAGTTCCATTAGGGGTTCCTTTCCCTGGGAGGCATGCCCTAAAGTGCATGTCCGGACTGCGAAAAGAGCAGAAAAAGCATCTGGGGGCAGATAAATAAATAAGTAATAAATCCTCTTTGAAGTCACCGACCGAATATTCCCTTAAGAACGCTAGCCTTCGGCTTCACCCAGTCTGAGGTACACATCCGACTGACCCGGCAGTAACAATCGCAGAGATGCTCCCTTTACCTCCTAGCCAAACAATCGGTAACGTAGGGGTAAGCACAGGAGCCAGGCAACCCGGCTTGGCCAAAACTTAAGTCATATCGATGCATATTATGGTGAGTAAAAGGTACATGCGGAAGTATGACACATGTATTGGGCATTAAGCCCGCATAAATAAGCTTCTGTTAAAGAAGCCCCCAGGTATAACGAGTGCGAGTAGCACATCGAGTGTGTGCGAACAATGCGCAGATCAGCCCTCGAAGGCTTTTACTAAAAGAGGGAGGAAAAAGGAGGGAAACAAAAGACAATGAGAGAAAAAAAAATATGACAGGTGGACGGAGGAAGGAGACGAACTCTGAGTCCGGCGCTTAGGCGTAGAATCTTCGGAGATGGGCTGCGTTCCATGGGTTCGGCTTGAGTCGGTTGCTAGATGCGTTGCGTAGACGGTATGCACCGCCGGTAAGGACTTGGTCGATGATGAAGGGACCTTCCCATTTAGGCTTAAGTTTGTCCTTTTTCTTGTCCGGCAGGCGTAGAACTAGCTCGCCAACATTGTAAGTTTTGGCGGGTACTTCTCTGCTTTGATATCTTGGAGCCTGCTGCTGATAGAATGTGGAACGGGATTTTGCCACGTCGCGCTCCTCCTCTAAGGCGTCCAAACTGTCCTGCCGATCCAACTTGGCTTCTCTTTCTTTGTACATGCGCACGCGAGGTGAGTCATGAATTATATCGCAGGGCAAAACTGCCTCTGCGCCGTATACCATAAAAAATGGTGTGAATCCGGTAGTGCGATTTGGCGTGATCCGCAGCCCCCAGAGTATGGAGTCGAGCTCCTCTACCCAGTGCGTGTTAGATTCCGTGAGGGACCGCACTAATCTGGGTTTAATGCCGCTCATGATTAGACCATTTGCTCGTTCGACTTGACCGTTAGTTTGAGGGAGATAGACTGAAGCGTAGTCGAGCTTGATGCCCATGTTTTTGCACCAGAGTTTAACCTCGTCGGCCGTGAAATTCGTGCCGTTATCAGTGATGATGCTGTGGGGGACGCCAAAATGGTGTACTACCCCGGATATGAAGTCTATCACGGGTCCAGATTCTTCCGTTTTAACTGGCTTGGCCTCTATCCATTTGGTGAATTTGTCCACCATGACCAATAATTATTTTTGCTTGTGGGTTCCCCCTTTAAGGGGTCCAATCATGTCAAGCCCCCAGACCGCGAACGGCCAAATGATCGGTATAGTTTTGAAGGCAGTGGGTGGCATGTGGCTTTGATTAGCAAAGAGCTGGCAACCGACACATCGTTGGACTAAGTCCTGAGCATCTGCCCGGGCTGTCGGCCAATAAAATCCTGTACGAAAGGCCTTGCCTACAAGGGCCCGGGCTGCGGCGTGGTGCCCGCCGAGTCCGTCGTGAATTTCAGCCAGGAGATTTCGCCCTTCCTCTTCGGAGATACACCTTTGAAGGACTCCGGTTGTGCTTTTCTTATAAAGTTCTCCCTCATGGACCTTGTAGGCTTGAGATCGCCGAACTATGCGGCGGGCCTCATTTTGGTCTTCGGGAAGTTCCTGCCTAATTAAGTAGGCTAGGAATGGTTCCATCCACGGGGCGATTACTACCATTATTTCGTGGGCTGAAGGTGTTATTTCATTGGCTGAGCCACCGATTGTGTCAGAATGTTCCGTGTTGGGTGGTGTAGTTGGTTCCGGGTTGTTATTTCCGGACTCCTCTTCCCATAATATGGATGGCTTAAAGAGCCGCTCCAGGAAGATGTTTGGAGGGACGGCGTCGCGTTTTGCGCCGATGCGTGCCAACATGTCTGCTGCCTGGTTATTATCCCGGGCTACGTGGTGGAATTCGAGTCCTTCGAACCGAGCTGACATTTTTAGGACGGCATTACGGTAGGCTGCCATTTTCGGATCCTTGGCGTCAAAGTCTCCATTTACTTGGGATATTGCGAGGTTTGAATCCCCGCGCACCTCTAGGCGTTGAATACCCATGGAGATTGCCATCCGGAGACCATGTAGAAGGGCCTCGTATTCGGCTGTGTTGTTGGAGTCCGTGTACATTATTTGAAGTACGTATTGGACTGTGTCTTCGGTTGGGGACGTCAAGACAACGCCAGCCCCCAAGCCGGCCAACATTTTGGAGCCGTTGAAATGCATGATCCAATTGGAGTATGCGCCGTACTCTTTAGGGAGTTCGTCTTCGGTCCATTCGGCGATGAAGTCAGCCAAAACTTGCGACTTTATAGCTCGCCGTGGTTTTGTAGGTTATGTCAAATGGTAAGAGCTCAATGGCCCATTTTGCAATCCTGCCCGTCGCGTCGCGGTTGTTTAGAATGTCATTGAGAGGTACTTCGGAGGCCACTGTTATGGAACACTCTTGAAAGTAGTGTCGCAGCTTCCGGGATGCCATGAACACCGCGTACGCTATCTTTTGATAATGTGGGTACCGGGACTTGCATGGAGTTAAGACAGTGGATACGTAGTACACTAGTTTTTGAAGAGGGAATTTGTGCCCTTCTGTTTCTCGTTCGACGACGAGTACCGCACTGACAACTTGATGTGTTGCCGCGATATATAATAACAATGGTTCGCCCAGGTTGGGCGCAGCCAGGACCAGATTTGTTGCCAATATGGCCTTAATTTCTTCGAGTCCGGCCATGGCAGCATCCGTCCATTCGAAGTGTTCGGTGCGCCGGAGGAGGCGATAGAGGGGCAGTGCCTTTTCTCCCAAACGGGAGATGAAGCGGCTTAGAGCCGCCACGCATCCAGTTAGTTTTTGTATTTGTTTGAGGTCTTTTGGGATATCCAATTGTGAAAAAGCTCGGATCTTGGCTGGGTTTGCTTCAATTCCTCTACCGGATACAATGAAGCCCAAGAGTTTTCCGGCTGGTACGCCAAAAACACATTTTTCTGGGTTGAGCTTAATGTCATATGCTCGGAGGTTGTCGAATATAAGACTCAAATCGTCTACTAGAGTTTCGACGTGTTTGGTCTTAACGACCACATCGTCTATGTATGCCTCCACTGTTTTGCCTATCTGGGTAGCCAGACATGTCTGAATCATGCACTGATATGTTGCGCCGGCGTTTTTGAGTCCGAAGGGCATTGTGTTGAAGCAGAATGGTCCGTATGGAGTAATGAATGCCGTTACGGCCTAGTCTGTTTCCACCATCTTGATTTGATGGTATCCGGAGTATGCATCGAGGAAGCACAATGAATCGTGCCCTGTGGTAGCATCGATGATTTGGTCGATGCGGGGGAGGGGGAAAGGATCCTTTGGACAGGCCTTGTTAAAGTCTTTGAAATCGACACAAAGGCGCTAGGATTTGTCCTTTTTTGGTACCATTACCAGGTTTGCTAGCCAGTCCGGATGTTTTATATCTCTGATGAATCCGGCTTCTAAGAGTTTGGCTAGCTCTTCTCCCATTGCCTGTCTTTTGGGTTCGGAAAATCGCCGAAGAGCCTGTTTGACTGGCTTGAATCCTTTTAGGATATTTAGGCTGTGTTCTGCCAGCCTGCGTGGGATTCCTGGCATGTCTGAAGGGTGCCAGGCAAAAATGTCCCAATTTTCCCGAAGGAATTCTCATAGTGCGGCTTCTATATCAGGGTTTAATTGTGCCCCAATGGAGGCCGTCTTTGTGGGGTCCGTTGGATGGACCTGGAATTTGACTATTTCGTCTGCTGGTTTAAAAGAGGTGGACTTAGATCTCTTATCGAGTATCACATCGTCCCTATCCACCGTGGAGCGCAGCGCAGTGAGTTCCTCTGCCGCTAGGGCTTCGGATAGTGCCTCTAGGGCTAGTGTGGCTGTCTTACTTTCAGCGCGGAGTGCTATATCTGGATCACTGACAAGAGTGATGGTTCCATTGGGCCCGGGCATTTTAAGCTTCATGTACCCGTAATGGGGTATAGCTTGGAAAATTGTGAATGCCTCTCGCCCTAACAAGGCGTGATATCCGCTGCCGAATGGGGCCACTTGGAACGTGACCTCCTCAGACCTGTAATTGTCCGGTGAGCCAAACACTACATCTAGTGTGATTTTTCCTATGCAGCATACTTCCCGACTGGGGATTATTCCTCTAAAGGTTGTGCTGCTTCACTCAATGCGGCTCCAGTCTATTTCCATTTTTTGGAGGGTTTCCTCGTAGATGAGGTTTAATCCGCTGCCGCCATCCATGAGTACCTTGGTAAGACGAAGGTCGTCCACTATCGGACTGGGGACCAATGCGGCTGGTGCTCGGGCTGTTCGGAATTTAGGTTCGTCGTTGGCATTGAAGGTGATAGCCACGTCGCTCCATGGATTTGTTCTTGCTACTTGGTAGACTTCGGTGAGGCTGCGGATTGTTCGTTTCCGCATATTATTTGATGCGAATGTCTCAAAGACTGTTAACACCGTACTGGTACTATTGGGCTGGTTACCCGGGGCTAGAAAACCTTCACCACTTTTGGCCACCTGCCGTAGTATCCAACATGCGCGAAGGCTATGTGTTGGAGTGGCGCCCTCTGTACTATGGATTTTACAGGGTCCGTTGAGCCATCCCTCCAGTACGTTTCTGTGCCCTTTAGGGGGTTTTTGCTTTTTGGTTTTTGACCCAGGTGCTTGAGTATGACGCACCCTTTTATTTCGAACTAGGGTTATGTTCAGGGACGGATTGTCCCAAAACCTGGTGAGGGAGTCCCGGACTAGGGGGTGTCCGAACAGCCGAACTATCATCGTCGGCCGGACTCCAAGACTATGAAGATACAAGATTGAAGACTTCGTCCCATGTCCGGATGGGACTCTCCTTGGCGTGGAAGGCAAGCTTGGCGATACGGATATATAGATATCCTACCATTGTAACTGACTCTGTGTAACCCTAGCCCTCTCCGGTGTCTATATAAACCGGATGGCTTTAGTCCATAGGACGAAGAACAATCATACCATAGGCTAGCTTCTAGGGTCTAGCCTCCTTGATCTCGTGGTAGATCTACTCTTGTAATACCCACATCATCAATATCAATCAAGCAGGACGTAGGGTTTTACCTCCATCAAGAGGGCCCGAACCTGGGTAAAACATTGTGTCCCTTGTCTCCTGTTACCATCCGCCTAGACGCATAGTTCGGGACCCCCTACCCGAGATCCGCCGGTTTTGACACCGACATTGGTGCTTTCATTGAGTTCCTCTGTGCCGTCGCAATCAGGAGGGTTGCCTTTTCCCGTCTTTAAAGACGGCGTCGTCGTCAAGGGAGATTTGGCCACCGGCCAAACTATCCGGCTAGGCGGTTTTCTTATGACCGCCAGTTCGGCCACCGCTCCAATAATGACCTCTCAGGTCATCAAAAGCGATCTTCACGTCAACTAGGAATTCGCCGAGCAGCTAGATCCGATGGAGCTCACCTTTGTAAACGAGCTCTTGGATCGCATTGCCGCCCTGGGAGTCGCTACAGACTATGATCAGATTGGGCTTAAAACCGATCTGAGAGAAATTAACTCTCCCCAGGCCACCCACCACGTTGTTGTGGTAGAGGAACAACGGGGCGACTCTTCTTCTATGTTAAAGACCAGTTACGTCCGGATTCCCGATCCCTCCATGCCAGATTCCCGCGGAGGGACGGACGTCAATCAAGTACTGAACTTAAAGTGCGGCAACGGACCAGATCTGTTGGATAACATCCAGCAATCCAAGCTTCCAAATCCGGAAACTTCTCGGCCTTTGAGCCTCAGATTGGGCGGGGTTCCGAATTTAATTCCGCTCGCCCACCCAAACATAAGCGATCTATCTCAAATACGGCAAGAGCTCGATGAAACAGTACATCATTACTGGGCCAGATTCCTCCTGGTTATGGACAGGATAAAGGACTGCCGTGAGGAAGGCGCAATCTCAATTTTCTGCAACAATTGCACGGACGAGGGAATCATGAACGCCATAAGTCGTCGCGAAGTTACAAGCTTCGCTGACCTGGCGACCATAGTACAAAAATACTGTGCGATGGAGAGTGCCTGGAAAACCGAAACCAGGTTTTGGGACAATCCGGCCCTGAACACAACCCTAGTTCGAAATAAAAGGGTGCGTCATACTCAAGCACCTGGGTTAAAAACCAAAAAGCAAAAAACCCCTAAAGGGCACGGAACCGTACTTGAGGGATGGCTCAACGGACCCTGTAAAATCCATAATACAGAGGGCGCCACTCCAACACATAGCCTTCGAGGATGTTGGATACTACGGCAGGTGGCCAAAAGTGGCGAAGGTTTTCTAGCCCCGGGTAACTAGCCCAACAGTACCAGTACGGTATTAACAGTCTTCGAGACTTTCGCATCAAATAATATGCGGAAAAGAACAATCCGCAGCCTCGCCGAAGTCTACCAAGTAGCAACAGCAAATCCATGGAGCGACACGGCTATCACCTTCAATGCCAGCGACGAACCTAAATTCCGAACAGCCCGAGCACCAGCCGCATTGGTCCTCAGTCCGACAGTGGACGGCTTTCGTCTTACCAAGGTACTCATGGATGGCGGCAGCGGATTAAACCTCATCTACGAGGAAACCCTCCAAAAAAATGGAAATTGACTGGAGCCGCATTGAGCGAAGCAGCACAACCTTTAGAGGAATAATCCCCAGTCGGGAAGTACGCTGCACAGGAAAAATCACACTAATGTAGTCTTCGGCTCACCGGATAATTACAGGTCCGAGGAGGTCACGTTCCAAGTGGCCCCGTTCGGCAGCGGATATCACGCCTTGTTAGGGCGAGAGGCATTCACAATTTTCCAAGCTATACCCCATTACGGGTACATGAAGCTTAAAATGCCCGGGCCCAATGGAATCATCACTCTTGTCAGTGATCCAGATATAGCACTCCGCGCTGAAAATAAGACAGCCGCACTAGCCCTAGAGGCACTATCCGAAGCCCTAGCGGCAGAGGAACTCACTGCGCTGCGCTCCATGGTGGATAGGGATGATGTGATATTCGATAAGAGATCTAAGTCCACCTCTTTTAAACCAACAGACGAAATAGTCAAATTCCAGGTCCATCCAACGGACCCCACAAAGACGGCCTCCATTGGGGCACAATTAAACCCTGATATAGAAGCCGCACTATGAGAATTCCTTCGAGAAAATTGGGACATTTTTGCCTAGCACCCTTCAGACATGCCAGGAATCCCACGCAGGCTGGCAGAACACAGCCTAAATATCCTACAAGGATTCAAGCCAGTCAAACAGGCTCTTCGGGGATTTTCCGAACCCAAAAGACAGGCAATGGGAGAGGAGCTAGCCAAACTCTTAGAAGCCGGATTCATCAGAGATATAAAACATACGGACTGGCTAGCAAACCTGGTAATGGTACCAAAAAAGGACAAATCCTGGCGCCTTTGTGTCAATTTCAAAGACCTTAACAGGGCCTGTCCAAAGGATCCTTTCCCCCTCCCCCGCATCGACAAAATCATCGATGCTACCGCAGGGCACGATTCATTGTGCATCCTCGACGCATACTCCGGATACCATCAAATAAAGACGGCGGAGAAACACCAGGCCGCAACGGCATTCATTACTCCATATGGACCATTCTGCTTCAACACAATGCCCTTCGGACTCAAAACCGCCGGCGCAACATATCAGGATATGATCCAGACATGTCTGGCTACCCAGATAGGCAAAACAGTGGAGGCATACATAGACGATGTGGTCGTTAAGACCAAACACGTCGAAACTCTAGTAGACGGTTTGAGGCTTACATTCGACAACCTCTGAGCATACGACATTAAGCTCAACCTGGAAATATGTGTTTTCGGCGTACCAGCTGGAAAGCTCGTGGGCTTCATTGTATCCGGTAGAGGAATTGAAGTAAACCCAGCCAAGATCCGAGCTCTGTCACAATTGGATATCCCAAAAGACCTCAAGCAAATATAAAAACTATCTGGATGCGTGGCAGCTCTAAGCCGTTTCATCTCCCGTTTGGGAGAAAAGGTACTGCCCCTCTATCGCCTCCTCCGGCGCACCGAACACTTCGAATGGACGGATGCTGCCACGGCCAGACTCGAAGAAATTAAGGCCATATTGGCAACAAATACGGTCCTAGCCACGCCCAACCTGGGCGAACCGATGTTATTATACATCGCGGCAACACATCAAGTTGTCAGCGCGGTACTCGTCGTTCAACGAGAAACAGAAGGGCACGAATTCCCTCTTCAAAAACCAATGTACTACGTATCCACTGTCTTAACTCTATGCAAGTCCCGGTACCCACATTATCAAAAAATAGCGTACGCGGTGTTCATGGCATCCCGGAAGCTGCGACACTACTTTCAAGAGTGTTCCATAACGGTGGCCTCCGAAGTACCTCTCAACGATATTATAAACAATCGCGACGCGACGGGCAGGATTGCAAAATGGGCCATTGAGCTCTTACCATTTGACATAACCTACAAACCACGGCGAGCTATAAAGTCGCAAGTTTTGGCTGACTTCACCGCCGAATGGACCGAAGTCGAACTCCCTAAAGAGTACGGCGCATACTCTAGTTGGATCATGCACTTCGATGGCTCCAAAATGTTGGCTGGCTTGGGGGCTGGCGTCGTCTTGATGTCCCCAACCGGAGACACAGTCCAATACGTACTTCAAATAATGTACATGGACTCCAACAACGCAGCCGAATACGGGGCCCTTCGACATGGTCTCCGGATACCAATCTCCATGGGCATTCAATGCCTAGAGGTGCGCGGGGATTCAAACCTTGCAATATCCCAAGTAAATGGAGACTTTGACGCCAAGGATCCAAAAATGGCAGCCTACCGTAACGCTGTCCTAAAAATGTCAGCTCGGTTCGAAGGACTCGAATTCCACCATGTAGCCCATGATAATAACCAGGCAGCAGACGTTTTGGCACGCATCGGCGCAAAACACGACGCCGTCCCTCCAAACATCTTCCTGGAGCGGCTCTTCAAGCCATCCATATTATGGGAAGAGGAGTCCGGAAATAACAACCCGGAACCAACTGCACCGCCCAACACGGAACATTCTGACACAATCGGTGGCTCAGCCAATGAATTAACACCCTCAGCCCACGAAATAATGGCAGTAACTGCCCCGTGGATGGAACCATTCCTAGCCTACTTAATTAGGCAGGAACTTCTCGAAGACCAAAATGAGGCCTGCTGCATAGTTCAGCGATCTAAAGCCTACAAGGTCCATGAGGGAGAACTTTATAAGAAAAGCACAACCGGAGTCCTTCAAAGGTGTATCTCCAAAGAGGAAGGGCGAAATCTCCTGGCTGAAATTCACGCTGGACTCGGCGGGCACCACGCCGCAGCCCGGGCCCTTGTAGGCAAGGCCTTCCGTACAGGATTTTATTGGCCGACAGCCCGGGCAGATGCTCAGGACCTAGTCCAACGATGCGTCGGTTGCCAGCTCTTTGCTAATCAAAGCCACATGCCACCCACTGCCCTCAAAACTATACCCATCACTTGGCTGTTCGCGGTCTGGGGGCTTGACATGGTTGGAACCCTTAAAGGGGGAACCCACAAGCAAAAATACCTATTGGTCATGGTGGACAAATTCACCAAATGGATAGAGGCCAAGCCGGTTAAAACGGCCGAATACGGATCTGTGATAGACTTCATATCCGGGGTAGTACACCGTTTTGGCGTCCCCCACAGCATCATTACTAATAACGGCACATATTTCATGGCCGAGGAGGTTAAACTCTGGTGCAAAAACATGGGCATCAAGCTCGACTACGCTTCAGTCTATCACCCTCAAACTAATGGTCAAGTCGAACAAGCAAACGGTCTAATCATGAGCGGCATTAAACCCAGATTAGTGCGATCCCGCATGGAATCTAACACGCACTGGGTAGAGGAGCTCGACTCCGTACTCTGGGGGCTGCGGACCACGCCAAACCGCACTACCGGATTCACACCATTTTTTTATGGTATACGGCGCAGAGGCAGTTTTGCCCTGCGATATAATTCATGACTCACCTCGCGTGCGCATGTACGAAGAAAGGGAAGCCGAGTTGGATCGGCAGGACAGTTTGGACGCCTTAGAGGAGGAGCGCGACGTGGCAAAATCTCGTTCCACATTCTATCAGCAGCAGGCTCGAAGATATCAAAGCAGCGAAGTACGGGCCAAAACTTACAATGTTGGCGAGCTAGTTCTACGCCTGCCGGACAAGAAAAAGGACAAACTTAGGCCCAAATGGAAGGTCCATTCATCATCGACCAAGTCCTTACCGGCGGTGCATACCGTCTACGCAACGCATCTAGCAACCGACTCAAGCCGAACCCATGGAACGCAGCCCATCTCCGAAGATTCTACGCCTAAGCGCCGGACTCAGAGTTCGTCTCCTTCCTCCGTCCACCTGTCATATTTTTTTTCTCTCATTGTCTTTTGTTTCCCTCCTTTTTCCTCCCTCTTTTAGTAAAAGCCTTCAAGGGCTGATCTGCGCATTGTTCGCACACACTCGATGTGCTACTCGCACTCGTTATACCTGGGGGCTTCTTTAACAGAAGCTTATTTATGCGGGCTTAATGCCCAATACATGTGTCATACTTCCGCATGTACCTTTTACTCACCATAATATGCATCGATATGACTTAAGTTTTGGCCAAGCCGGGTTGCCTGGCTCCTGTGCTTACCCCTACGTTACCGATTGTTTGGCTAGGAGGTAAAGGGAGCATCTCTGCGATTGTTACTGCCGGGTCAGTCGGATGTGTACCTCAGACTGGGTGAAGCCGAAGGCTAGCGTTCTTAAGGGAATATTCGGTCGGTGACTTCAAAGATGATTTATTACTTATTTATTTATCTGCCCCCAGATGCTTTTTCTGCTCTTTTCGCAGTCCGGACATGCACTTTAGGGCATGCCTCCCAGGGAAAGGAACCCCTAATGGAACTATTCTCCCTGGAAGATGTTTCTTACTAACCATGTAATATAACATAGCTAGTTGGGCACTTGTCTGATAAAGCACTTATGACCCCTACGCCTGGTCTCCATGCATGCCCTGGTTTTTGTATAACCGTGAGGGTATTCGGACACACTCTGGACTGTTGGGTCCCGAGGTTGAAGCGAAAAGGTCCGCAAAGACAAACGATCTACAATCCGGCTAGAAGGCATTTTACATGTCATTTTAAATTACATCGTCAAACTGACTGATTGTACTCCTCTTCAATCCCATCTAAAAGGATGTCTAGTTTACAGTCCCGTTCGGAATATTTCGCAGCCAGCTCTACTTGGCCGTACATCAAGCTCACGGGGATCTCCTTCCCATCAGGCCCCAGAGGTCCGACCTCGGCCATGTGGTTTGGATCAGCCTTCGTGTACCGCATCTTCACCATGGCCCAGGCCTCCTTGGCGCCTTGCCGGCAGGCCAATATCTTCCATAGATGGAAGCGTTGCCGTACTCCCCGAAGCTTCTCAGCAAGCCCTCCAAGACCCTCGGGTAGGGAGACAGAAGGCCATAAGGCCTGAACGACGCCGCACATCGCCTGCCGGACATGTTTGTGCAGTTGCAGCAGCTCGGGAAGAAGGTCACCCGTGGAACCGGGCATCTCCTCGCCGGACGACCCGTGAGCACACCTACAGACACATTTCTGTCAATCGACTTCCTCGCCGAACTCTTCTTTTCAAAAGAGTTTTCTCAAGCACTTACTATAAATGCCGCGACGAAGCCGCTGATTCTCCTTTCCGGAGTTAGACAGCTGGACCCGAACACCTTTTAGTTCTTCGCCCAGCTGGGTGTTGGCATCTTGGAGTTTGTTCCTCTCCTGCTACACCCTCATAAGCACCTTCTCGCCGGCCTTCATCTGGCGCAGCAGATGTTGCTTGTCCGGATCTAGTCTGGAACCCTCTGCAATATTATTGTCAGACTAAATGCACACGCCGCACTTCATAAACTACTTATCTTTTCGAAATATGTATTACCAGAGGGGGTCTCTGTGGATCCCCCGGCGGCGGCTAGTGCGGCCTCAAGTTGGGCCTTGCATTCTTGAAGCTCCTGGGATAGGTGGGTATTCTTCTCCATAAGATCCTGCATAACAAATGATCCTTAAATCAGTTAGTTTAACTACTTTAAGTCTCGGGGGCTACTGGCATATATAGCTATTAAAATTCCCCGCCCGTATGTCTTTCACATACTGCTCCATGGCTCTGGTTAAACCATCTTGAGCAGCACGGAGGTGCGCGTCTCCCACATTAAAGGCATTCAACGCCTCGGGGGAGAAACACGCGTCACGAAGAACTGTCCGATGGTGCCTGTGATTCATGACGCTCTCCACCTCAGACCTGGTGGCGGACAACCTGTCGGCATCCTCCGTTGGAGGAGCATCCGACTCACGCCTTGCGCTCGCCTCCCCCTCCGGACCAGGAGTTGGAGCCTGGCTGGCGGAGGCCTGGTTGGCAACCTCCCCGGGCATAGTCCGGTGAGCGTTCTTTCTCCTGGAAGAATCATGAGCATTAATATACCCCCCAGGAGTCTTTCTCTTAAAGATAATGGTGCGCCGTACCTTTGTGCTGATGTTTCGATTCGCGCCGCACTCCTCTTCCGCCTGCTGGGCCGCACTGACCCTGGTTGGTCAGTCGCCGCGGGCTCGGCTTCCCGCCGTAAAGGCACCTCCTACGAAGCACCGTTGGTACACGATGGTCAGAAATAAGCATTAAAAAGTAATGGTGCCAGTACTTTGGTCGTACTCACCTGGGAAGCCAGAGATAAACCGGGGTAGTCAGCCGTAATGGTGTCTAGAGCATTGTCTATGCTGAGCTGGTGGAACACCCCGTCAATCAGTTCCACCATTATGTTCGGATCCTCTCCAGAGGCCGGGTCAAGGGATCTTCCTGGATCCTCGGGTTGTGGAGTCGGGCTTTCTATGCCCTCCACATCCCGGTGCAGTTCCTGCGTCGAAATCATAAAGTAAGACACTTATGTTTGAAAGCACGGATCGGATACATAAACGTACGCTTACCCAGCTCCGAGGGTTATTCATGGAGAATCCATTCAATGGACTCGTGCGGAGGAAGTCCTCCCTCTCCCCCTTGTACAAGCCGGACAGGATCTTCACCAGATCGACGGCCGATCCCGGCCCCTTGTGGCCATGACGGGTGGCGTCATTCTCCCCGTTGAAATCCCACATGGGGTGGCCCCTATATTGGAGCGGATGCACCCCTCGCATAATGCATGTGGCCATGACTCCAATCATGGTCAGTCCGGAATGGGCCTGTAACCTTATCCGGCCCATCAGGTATTGGACGCTCCTATCATCCTCCTGTCGAGGGCTCCGCGGGTGCCAACTCAGGCGTTTTCTCATAGGAGCGTTGCTAAACTCCGGGAGGCCGATCCGAACCATTCCGAAGGCCAGTCTTCGGATGCCTTTTCGGGGTTCCGGATAGATATCCGGCCCCGGCGATGCGCCATATTTCGGCTCCGCCCACTTGATATATCGACCCCTCGTGATAACGGGGTACGAGGCAAAACAATCTCTTCCACGGTGCAAAATGGGGCTCGATGCCCAAGAACAGCTCGCAAAGAGCTACAAATCCCGCGATATGCAAGATGGATGCAGGTGTGAGGTGGTGAAGTTGGAGTCCATAGAACTCCAGGAGCCCTCGAAGAAACGGATGTATGGGAAATCCGAGTCCCCTTATTAGGTAGGGGACGAAGCATACCCGCTCTCCTTTGGAGGGATTGGGGACGCTCTCCGCCTGCTTCCCGCCCTTGTAGGTGGCCAGTCCGGCTCGAACCGGAACCATAAAGGCTGGGGGAAGATATCCCTCTGCTTGGAGCGTCACTAGCTCGCTATGCGGGACCGAACATCTCCTCCAATCTCCTGGCTGAGGACTGGGAGCGCGAGAGGAGGAGCCGCGTCGACTGTCCATGTTGGAATGGATTTTTGTCGGATGCGCTTCGATGAGAACTTGCGGAAGGAGGATGGTGTGATTCGGATCTGGATCCTCGCCTCTCTTATAGGCAGCTTATTCGCGCAGCTAGGGGTTAAAATGTCAAAATACCCTGGCTTTTCGCATTCATATGACACGTGGAAGAGGGCCATTATTGGACATAGAAGCCAAGGAGCGCAACATTTATAAGAAAATCGGACACTGTTCGGTAAACACATGGAATATGGAGGAGAACCCGCCTTGCAAACGCTGAAGACAATATACGCACCGGACTCGTCGTCATTGAAGCCTGGTTCGGGGGCTACTGAGGGAGTCCCGGACTAGGGGGTGTCCGGACAGCCGAACTATCATCGTCGGCCAGACTCCAAGACTATGAAGATACAAGATTGAAGACTTCGTCCCGTGTCCGGATGGGACTCTCCTTGGCGTGGAAGGCAAGCTTGGCGATACGGATATGTAGATCTCCTACCATTGTAACCGACTCTGTGTAACCCTAGCCCTCTCCGGTGTCTATATAAACCGGATGGCTTTAGTCCATAGGACGAAGAACAATCATACCATAGGCTAGCTTCTAGGGTTTAGCCTCCTTGATCTCGTGGTAGATCTACTCTTGTAATACCCACATCATCAACATCATCAAGCAGGACGTAGGGTTTTACCTCCATCAAGAGGGCCCGAACCTGGGTAAAACATTGTGTCCCTTGTCTCCTGTTACCATCCGCCTAGACGCACAGTTCGGGACCCCCTACCTGAGATCCGCCGGTTTTGACACCGACACCTGGTTTCGGTTTTCCAGGCACTCTCCATCGCACAGTATTTTTGTACTATGGTCACCAGGTCGGCGAAGCGTGTAACTTCGCGACGACTTACGGCATTCATGATTCCCTTGTCTGTGCAATTGTTGCAGAAAATTGAGATTGCGCTTTCCTCACGGCAGTCCTTTATCCTGTCCATAACCAGGAGGAATCTGGCCCAATAATGATGTACTGTTTCATCGGGCTCTTGCCGTATTTGAGATAGATCTCTTATGTTTGGGTGGGCGGGCGGAATTAAATTCGGAACCCCGCCCAATCCGAGGCTCAAAGGCCGAGAAGTTTCCGGATTTGGAAGCTTGGATTGCTGGATGTTATCCAACAAATCTGGTCCGATGCCTGACTTTAGGTTTAGTACTTGATTGACGTCCGTCCCTCCGCGGGAATCCGGCATGGAGGGATCGGGAATCCGGACATAACTGGTCTTTAACATAGAAGAAGAGTCGCCGCGTTGTTCTTCTACCACAGTAGCATGGTGGGTAGCCTGGGGAGAGTTAATTTCTCTCGGATCGGTTTTAAGCCCAATCTGATCGTAGTCTGTAGCGACTCCCAGGGCGGCAATGCGATGCAAGAGCTCATTTACAAAGAAGAGCTCCATTGGATCTAGCTGCTCGGCGAATTCCGAGTTGACGTGAAGATCGCTTTTGATGACCTGAGAGGTCATTGTCGGAGCAGTGGCCGAACAGGCGGTCATAAGAAAACCACCTAGCCGGATAGTTTGGCCGGTGGCCAAAGCTCCCTTGGCGACGGCGCCGTCTTTAAATACGGGAAAAGGCATCCCTCCTGATTGCTACGGCACAGAGGAACTCTCAATGAAAGCACCAATGTCGGTGTCAAAACCGGCGGATCTCGGGTTGGGGGTCCCGAACTGTGCGTCTAGGCGGATGGTAACAAGAGACAAGGGACACGATGTTTTAGCCAGGTTCGGGCCCTCTTGATGGAGGTAAAACCCTACGACCTGCTTGATTGATATTGATGATGTGGGTATTAGAAGAGTAGATCTACCACGAGATCAAGGAGGCTAAACCCTAGAAGCTAGCCTATGGTATGATTGTTGTTCGTCCTATGGACTAAAACCATCCGGTTTATATAGACACCGGAGAGGGCTAGGGTTACACAGAGTCGGTTACAATGGTAGGAGATCTACATATCCGTATCGCCAAGCTTGCCTTCCACGCCAAGGAAAGTCCCATCCGGACACGGGACGAAGTCTTCAATCTTGTATCTTCATAGTCTTGGAGTCCGGCCGATGATGATAATTCGGCTATCCGGACACCCCCTAGTCTAGGACTCCCTCAGTGAAGAAGGCAAATCCGAGTGACGAGAGGACACATGTGATTCAGATGTGTGGGGACCTTGGGATCCAGTTGAGAGGGAAAAGTTCTTTTCCGACCATGGTTTTGCCCGACTCCGTCCGTGGGTGGCAGTCGACTTGGTTTTACTACAAGGACCAGCCGATGCCAGGGCAGTCGACCGGGCTCCCTCCCTTTTCCATGGAATGAGTAAGGAAGCCCTCCTCTTTGAATGTGGTCCCGGAGGAGCAGGCGCAGGTGAAGGTGTTGGTCGAGCGTGTCGTGCAGCTCATCCACGATGGAGTGACTGGCATGGACCTCCTAGAGGTCTTCCTCCGGCGGCGCATCCAGACGCTCCAATTTCGGGACCATCCTATGTGGATGTATTCTGGAACTAAGGACACCACTCGGATCCACCCGGAGGAGATCGATGGCGTCACGCTGGAGCGATGGATGGGAAGCATTACGGGGAACAAGGACAAACCCCGAGGAGCTAGGACGGTCGTTCCACTCGACCAATCAGATGAAGTTGACAAGGTCCAACTCTGCATTTCCGACTGCGATTTTGTTTTTTCCATTCTATCTTGTTTGAAATCAACCGACTGACTTTTGTCTTGTTTGCTGTCTTCTAGGTCACGACTGTAATGTACTCGATGCCCAACGGTGCACAGGAACAAGCCAAGGAGGGAGAGGCGAGTGGAGGCGAAAGTGAGGAGGAGGAGTGGAAATCTGACGACGAGGGGGGAGAGGATGAAGACGGTTCCAGCGAGGAGGAGGAGGAAATGGAAGTCGACCCTCCTCGCACGGAAAGGTGATCCAAGCTCGCCCACGATCCCGCGAGGGAGCGCGGCAAAGCGGTTGCGCCCGTTGTGCCGTCGACAAAGCGTCCTCGGACGGCCTCTCCGGCGCCGACTGAAAAAGCGTCGAAGCATCCGCGGGCGGAGTCATCAAAGCCGCCGAAGGCCTTGCCTAAGATGAAAATGGCCATTCCCACCATCTCCGGGTAACAGCAGGATTTGTGTTTCCTTGTTCAGCTCGAGCTAACTTCCGGTCGACTCATCGACTAACCGACTGGTTTCTAAAATCTGCAGTGCTGCTACTTCCGAGACATCTACCAAGGACGGCGACCAAGAACTGGAAGACACTGTCACCTCCAACCCTGGTATGTTCTCTTGTAGTTTTTTCTTTTGGTCGACCGGATCTTCATTTCCAACTTTGGATTTATCTTGCAGCTCCTCGTCACATCATTGATCTCCCCGATGACGATGACGAGGTGCCCCTGAAGGCGAGGAAGAATAGACAGGCCGCGGATGGCAAGGCCACTCGGACTGTGTCAGCACCTGAGGCACTGGTTCAAGAAGATGGAGACATCACTCGGCATTCCGTGACCTTCGCTGAGTCGCTGACGAGTGCCCGGCCTTCGTCGTCGACTGCTGAACCGCCCTCCCTTTCCGCCACACACTACGTCCCAGAGGACCAGGCGGGCGCAGCTAAGGAGACTATATGCCAAGCGGGGATTATGATGGAGCAGGTGAAGGCAATCCGGGAAGCCAGCCAAGTGGCTTATGATGCAAGCTCAGCCCTTCAGAGCAATGTCCAAGTTAGTTGGCAACCTCCTGTTCTGTTAGGATATCTTATTCGAAGATTTTCTTTCCAAAAAATCTTTGTGTCTGTACACCCACTGGGTGTGTCGATTGGATTTGTAGACTGGTGGGGGCACGCTGAGTGCACCCACTGGGTGTAGTCCCCGAGACTATGGTGGACTGCTGGCAGTCGACTGTAGTCTTTGTAGTTGAAATTTCATCACTCGGTCTGGTCGGACCATGTCGAGTGGAACATTAGGACCTGTGGGGGCACGCTGAGTGCACCCACTGGGTGTAGTCCCCGAGACTATGGTGGACTGCTGGCAGTCGACTGTAGTCTGAAGAACTCTCTCTTCCCTCCCCTTTTTTTGTAGACTATGATGAGACCATAATCTCTTTGTTCCTTTTCGTTGACTGTTCGGATCGAGTCGGTAGAACCAGTGGGGGCACGCTGAGTGCACCCACTGGGTGTAGTCCCCGAGACTATTGTTCAATATTTTGAATTGACTGTAGTCTTAGAAACGTTACTGTTTTTCTCTTAGTCACTCGAAGTAATCTCTCTTTAATGTCTGTCGACCGTCTCTTTGCAGAAATCTTGCAAGCTCGTGGCCGTTATATTGAGTTGGAGAAGAAACATATCCAGCTCGACCTTGATTTAAAACTTGTTCAGGAGAACTTTCAGAAGGCAAAGGAAGAGGCAACAGGTACGATTGGTGAGAACTTGACGATTGTTTTTATCTTTCTGCCCATTATTGATTCTGACCTCCTTGCCATTTTGCAGAGAAAACGAAGGTGGTTCTGATCAAGAAGGACCAGGAACTTGCTGAGGCGCAAAAGGTTGCATCGGACAAAATGAAGCTTGCAGAAGAAAAGCTGGCTTCATTCGGCAAACTCGAAGAAGAGAACGCCAACCTGAAAGCTGCTTTTGACGCGGCCAACAAGGAAGTCAGCCATATGAAGAACGACAAGATTACTCTGAGTGATAAGGCGAGTGAACTGGTGGGGAAGAAGAATGATCTGGAAGCTTATCTGGGAGGGCTCGCCAAGAAGCTGTTCCTCATGCTTGAAGGTAACCTCTTTCACTCGACTGACTTGTCACCCTTGATTCGTCGCGGAACCTCCGGTTCATGTTTGACTTGCATTTACAGAATTCTGCCAAAACTTTAAGGAAGAAACGAGTCGAGTGGAGACAGGCTTGGATCCCATCAACTCTCCAATGAAGGATGAAGCTGCCATGAATGTGCTTCGACTGGAGTCTCGCGTCGCTGGTGTGGTGGACTATCTGGCCCGACTGAAGGCAGCAGCGTCGCGAATCGACACGACATTCTGGCCAGGGGAGACGCTTCAGAACGACCTCGAGTCTTTGATGACTCGACCGAATGAAGTCCCAAGCCAAGTGCAAGAGTGGAAGAAGTCTTCTGCCAGGTGCGGTGCTGATGTAGCTCTGTCTTTAGTCCGTGTTCACTGCAAAGATGCACGGGAGGAAAAGCTGGCGTCCCTCAAGGTGGCCAATACCAAGAAGCATGACTTCCGATCCTTCATGGAGACATTCATTGCTGCCGTCACTCGGATTGCTGATGGAATCGACCTGGACAAGTTCGTCGCACCCTCCAGTCCTCCACCGGAGGAGTAAAAATTTTTATGCTTGATGCCTTAAATTTGCCTCGGAATGCCGAGTGTTTTTTGTAACCGATAAACTTTAACAGGCTTGATGCCTGAGCACTTCTGGATCTATAGGATGTTATCTGAACTTGATGCCTGAGCTTTGCGGTTGAATATGTTTGCATTCGTCTTCGAACGGCATTGTTCTTCGCTCGGAATATATTTTTGTGCTTGGGACTTGCTCTTGCAGGCTGGAGCACAGATTTCAGTCGGCTTGCATCCTTGTGACCCGGGATGAAGCGCACATTGTATTTGTGCCGAAGCTCAAAGGAGAAGGTAGCAATCGACCTGCACACTGCTGTCCTTGCAGAGCGCATGTTGTATTTGTGCCGAAGCCCGGAGGAGAAGGTAACAGTCGACCTGTACCTCGTTGTCCTTGCGGGTCAGAACGATTTTTGTACTTAGTCGAGTGCTGGACCGCCGCTAAGCCTCCGAGTGAGAGGTAGATTCACCACTTGGTAGGATTTCAAATACTTAGGCGAGTACCGGACTGCAGCTAAGCCTCCGAGTGGGAGGTGGATTCACCACTCGGTAGGATTTTAAATACTTAGGCGAGTACTGGACTGCAGCTAAGCCCCCGAGTGGGAGGCGGATTTACCACTCGGTAGGATTTCAAATACTTAGGCGAGCACTGGGCTGCAGCTAAGCCCCCGAGTGGGAGGTTTGCTCACCACTCGGTAGGATTTTAAACACTCAAGCGAGCACTGGGCTGCAGCTAAGCCCCCGAGTGGGAGGTGGAATTACCACTCGGTAGGATTCCAAATACTTAGGCGAGCACTCGGCTGTAGCTAAGCCCCAGAGTGCGAGGTTTGCTCACCACTCGGTAGGATTTTAAACACTTAGGCGAACACTGGGCTGCAGCTAAGCCCCCGAGTGGGAGGCGGATTCACCACTCGGTAGGATTTCAAATACATAGGCGAGCACTGGGCTGCAGCTAAGCCCTCGAGTGGGAGGTTTGCTCACCACTCGGTAGGATTTTAAACACTTAGGCGAGCACTGGGCTGTAGCTAAGCCCCCGAGTGGGAGGCGGAATTACTACTCGGTAGGATTTGAAATACTTAGGCGAGCACTGGGCTGCAGCTAAGCCCCCGAGTGGGAGGTTTTCTCACCACTCGGTAGGATTTTAAACACTTAGGCGAGCACTGGGCTGCAGCTAAGCCCCCGAGTGGGAGGCGGATTCACCACTTGGTAGGATTTTAAACACTTAGGCGAGCACCGGGCTGTAGCTAAGCTCCCGCATGGGAGGCGGATTCACCACTCAGTAGGATTTCAAATACTTAGGCGAGCACTAGGCTGCAGCTAAGCCCCCGAGTGGGAGGTTTGCTCACCACTCGGTAGGATTTTAAACACTTAGGCGAACACTGGGCTGCAACTAAGCCCCCGAGTGGGAGGTTTGCTCTCCACTCGGTAGGATTTTAAACACTTAGGCGAACACTGGGTTGCAGTTAAGCCCCTGAGTAGGAGGTTTGCTCACCACTCGGTAGGATTTTAAACACTTAGGCGAACACTGGACTGGAGCTAAGCCCCCGAGTGGGAGGTTTGCTCTCCACTCGGTAGGATTTTAAACACTAAGGTGAACACTGGGTTGCAGCTAAGCCCCCGAGTGGGAGGTTTGCTCTCCACTCGGTAGGATTTTAAACACTTAGGCGAGCACTGGGCTGCAGCTAAGCCCCCGAGTGGGAGGTTTGCTCACCACTCGGTAGGATTTTAAACACTTAGGCGAGCACTGGGCTGCAGCTAAGCCCCCGAGTGGGAGGTTTGCTCTCCACTCGGTAGGATTTCAAGTACTTAGGCGAAACGGATTCGCAGCTATGTCTCCTAGTGAGAGGCTTGCTTGTCACTCGGCAGGAATTTTTTTTCAAACTTAGGCGAAACGGATTCGCAACTAAGCCACCCACTGGGGGATTTCTTACATAAGCAAAAGCTCCAACAATTAATGGTAAAATTATAACACTTTTGTCTTTGATAGATAAACTACAGGAGTACTTTTATTACATCTCCTCCGAGTGAGTACTTAAGTGTAAAAGGGGCGGAGCAGATCCGCATTCCAAGCTCGTGGCTCGTCAATCTGGCGATCGACATTGTAAAGACGGTATGCTCCATTGTGGAGAACTTTGGAGACGATGAAGGGGCCTTCCCAAGTAGGGTCGAGTTTGTGTGGCTTCTGTTGGTCCACCCGGAGGACCAAGTCTCCTTCTTGGAAGGCTTGGCTCTTCACATTTTTGGTGTAGAATCGGCGCAAGGCTTGCTGATAGATGGTCGATCGGATCATGGCCATCTCTCTTTCTTCTTCCAGAAGGTCGACTGCGTCCTACCGGGCTTGTTCTGCTTCGACTTCAGAGTAGAGCCAGACTCGCGGTGCATTGTGAAGCAGGTCACTCGGCAACATTGCTTCAGCTCCGTAGACCAGAAAGAATGGGGTTCTCCTAGTCGACCGATTTGGAGTAGTCCTCAATCCCCAAAGAACTGATGGAAGTTTGTCGACCCACGCGCATGTTGCATGCTTGAGGTCACGCATCAACCGGGGTTTCAGTCCTTTGAGAATTAGGCCATTTGCTCTTTCTGCTTGTCCATTCGACTAGGGGTGGGCGACTGAAGCGTAGTCGACTCGTGTGCGAGAAGCGCAGAAGGCTTTGAATTGATTGGAATCGAAGTTTGACCAATTATCAGTGATGATGCTATGCAGAACTCCATATCTGAATATCAATTCTCTGATGAAGCTGATGGCGGTGCCAGCATCAAGATTTTTAATGGGCTTGGCTTCGATCCACTTAGTGAACTTGTCGACTGCCACCAGTACATGGGTGAAGCCGCTCCTGCCAGTTCTCAGTGGCCCAACCATATCTAACCCCCAAACAGCGAAAGGCCAGATGATTCGAATGGTCTTCAAGGCTGAGGCGGGCTTGTGTGACCTATTGGAGTAGAACTGACATCCTTCACAATTGTCGACTATCTCTTTTGCCATTTCATTTGCTCTGGGCTAGTAAAAACCTGCTCGGTATGCTTTAGCCATGATGGTCCAAGAGGACGCATGATGGACACGGGTCCCCGAGTGGATGTCGTTGAGAATCATTCGACCTCTTCCGGCGTTATGCATTTCTAGCTGACTCCAGTCGCACTTTCTCTGTACAACTGTCCCTTCATGACAGTAAAGGCCTTGGATCGACGGACGATCTGCCGAGCCTATTCTTCATTCTCTGGGAGCTCTTTCCTTAGGATATACGTGATGTAAGGCACTTTCCAGTCGGGAGTGATTACCAGAACTTCCATGATTAGGTCGACCACGGCTGGGACCTAAACTTCAGTCGGATCCGTGGCACTTTTTGGCTGCGGGGCTTCTTCGGTGAAAGGATCGGCTTGAACTGATGGCACATGGACATGCTCCAAAAACACGCCACTGGGAATGGCTTCTCTCTTAGAACCTATCTTCGCCAAGTCATCAGCTGCTTGATTTTTCAGTCGGGGTAAGTGATGAAGCTCTAACCCCTCGAATTTCTTCTCCAGCTTTCTTACTGCGTTGCAGTAACCAGTCATAGCTGGGCTTCTGACGTCCCAATCCTTCATCACTTGGTTAACCACCAAATCCAAGTCGCCGTAGACCATGAGGCAACGGACGCCGAGTGAAATGGCCATGCGCAACCCATACAAAAGTGCTTCGTATTCTGCTTCATTGTTGGAGGAATCAAAGTGAATCTGGAGTACATATCTGAGCTTATCTCCTTGGGGGGAAACCAACACTACCCCCGCACCGGAACCATTCAGCATTTTAGAGCCATCAAAGAACATGGTCCAGTGCTCCGAGTGAACTTGAGTCAGCAATTGCTGTTCAGTCCACTCGGCGAAGAAATCTGCTATTGCTTGGGACTTGATAGCTTTCTTTGCCTCAAATCTAATATCCAAGGGAAGGAGTTCAATCGCCCATTTTGCCACTCGACCAGTTGCATCCCTGTTGTGCAGAATCTCTAATAATGGGGCGTCGCTGACGACTGTGATGGTATGGTCAGAGAAATAGTGAGCAACTTTCTTCGTGGTCATATAAATCCCATATACAAGCTTTTGATAATGAGGGTATCTTTGCTTTGATGGGATCAGAACTTCAGAAATATAATATACTGGGCGCTGAACTTTGAAGGCTTTCCCTTCTTCTTCCCGCTCGACCGTAAGTACTGTACTGACGACTTGTCCTGTGGCTGCAATGTAAAGCAGCAAGCACCGGTTGGGTGGAAAGCAGGGTTTTTAACTCTGCAAACGCTGCATCAGCTTCACGAGTCCACTCGAACTTGTCTGACTTCTTCATCAGTCGGTAAAGAGGCAATGCCTTCTCACCGAGACGAGAGATGAATCGACTTAAAGCGGCCAAGCAACCAGTAAGCTTCTGAACATCGTGCACACGCACAGGTCGTTTCATTCGGAGTATAGTGCCCACTTTCTCTGGATTTACGTCGATTCCTCGTTCGGAAACGAGAAAACCGAGTAACTTTCCGCCAAGAACTCCGAATGTGCACTTGGATGGATTAAGCTTGATATCATACCTCTTGAGGTTGGCAAATGTTTCAGCAAGGTCAGTTAGCAAGTCGGAACCTTTCCGTGACTTGACCACAATGTCATCCATGTATGCTTCCACATTCCGACTGATTTGAGTGAGCAAACACTTTTGAATCATCCTCATGAACGTGGCTCCGGCATTCTTGAGGCCGAATGGCATGGTGACATAACAGAAGCACCCAAATGGGGTGAGGAAAGCTGTTTTGATTTCATCGGGTCCATACAGACGGATCTGATGGTACCCGGAATAAGCGTCCAAGAAAGACAGTCGTTCACATCCCGCAGTCGAATCGACTATTTGGTCGATGTGGGGAAGAGGAAAATGATCTTTCGGGAAGGCCCGATTGATATGCTTAAAGTCAATGCGCATGCGAAGTGACTTATCCTTCTTGGGGACCATGACAACATTGGCGAGCCACTCGGAGTGGTAAATCTCTCGGATAAACTCTGCTGCTAAGAGCCGAGCCACCTCTGTGCCAATAGCCTTCCTTTTCTGGACGGCGGACCGTCGCAGATGTTCCTTGACAGGTTTTGCCTTTGAGTCGACTCGTAGATGGTGCTTAGCCAGCCCCCTGGGTACACCCGGCATGTCAGAAGGTTTCCATGCAAAGATGTCCCAGTTCTCACGGAGGAACTGGATGAGCACTTCTTCCTATTTGGGGTCGAGTGTTGTGGAGATATTGGTCGGAGCAGCGTTGGGGTCGGTCGGGTGGATGTGAACTGGTTTTGCCTGACCGGGCGACTGAAATGCTGATTCCGTAGTGGGCTTCTTGGCTTGCAACAAATCACTCGGGTCTGCATTTTCCTGGTGTTCCTGCCACTCTTCTGCCACCATCTAAGCATCGGCGATCTTTGAGCCTTTCTGAAAGCACTCTTCCGCCTTCTTGCGATTACCAGTAACAGTGATCACGCTTTTAGGGCCAGGCATCTTCAATTTGAAGTACACGTAACATGGTCGAGCCATAAAACGTGCATAAGCTAGCCTGCCCAAAATGGCGTGATAGGCACTTTGGAAATCCACAACCTCAAATGTCAACTTTTCTTTGCGGAAGTTTTTGGAATCACCAAAAACCAGATCGAGAGCAATCTAGCCGAGTGACGCGGCCTTCTTGCCAGGAATGACTCCATAGAAACTCATGTTGCTTGCACTAAGTCTGGACATCGGAATGCCCATCCCTTTCAGCGTCTTAGCATATAGTATATTCAAACTACTGCCGCCATCCATCAATACTTTAGTCATTCGAGTGCCTTCAACGACTGGGTCGACCACCAGAGCTTGCCTCCCAGGGGTGGCTATGTGCGTCGGGTGATCAGACTAGTCGAATGTGATGGTCGTCTGAGACCACTTCAGATAATTGGGTGTCGCCAGAGCGACCATATTCACCTCTCGGTTTATAAATTTCAGTCGACTTTTGCTCTCAACGTCAGCAAAAATCACCAAAGTGGAATTGACCTGAGGATATTCTTTGTCACTATCCTCCTTGTCCTCAACTTTATCTGACTCTTTTTCCCTATCCTTGGACTGTTTCCCCTGGAACTGCTGTATCAGGAGTCGACATTGTCGAGTGGTATGCTTCGGGTAAATGAAATTACCCTCTTCATCTTTCTTCGTGTGGATGTGACACGGCAAATCCATCACGTCATTTCCCTCTTTATCCTTCACTTTCTTGGGGTTGCAGGGCCCTTTGGGCTTTCCTTTGACCTTTCCTTGAGTCACGGCCAAGGCTTCTCCAGGAGCAGCTGGCTCGGCTTTCCGTTTTTGCTTCCGACTGGAGTTCCCTCCTCCGGTTTCCTGGGCGACTGACTTGTGCTTGCCACTCCGGAGCCGATCCTCTTCCTCACCATTGGCATATTTGGTGGTTATCTCCATCATTCGAATCAGAGACATGTCTCCGGTTCGACCGAATTTCAGGCTTAGCTCTCTGTACTTAACGCCTTCCTTGAAGGCGCAGACTGCCTGGTGATCAGATACATTCTATACTGTGTGATGCAATGTGATCCATCTCTGGATGTAATCTCTCAAAGTCTCATTCGACTTCTGCACACAAGATTGCAGCTCTGTCAGTCCTCCTGGTCGCTTGCATGTTCCCTCGAACGTTCTGACAAACACTCGGGAAAGGTCTTCCCACGTGTAAATGATGCTGGATGTCAACTGATTCAACCATGCTCTGGCCGATCCCTCCAACATAAGAGGCAGATGCTTCATGGCCACCTCATAATTTCCGCCGCCGATCTGGACAGCCACTCGGTAGTCTTCAAGCGAAGTATCAGGCTTAGACTCACCATTGAATTTACTGACTCCAGTCGCCAACCTGAAGTTTGGGAGAATCACCGCGGCCCTGATGGCTCTGCTGAAACACTCTGGTCCGGAGACATGCACTCGGCTACTGGTGGGTACATCTCTGTCGTGACCCTCTCTTTGAGCTCTGTTCCGGTTGACCAGACCTTGAACGATGATGGATCTCGCATCAAAGCCTGGTTCCCTGGGGTTGACTGGAATTCTTCGCCCACCACTGTGCTGGCGTCTATCATCCTGCTGTCGAGGTGCGTAGGATCCGCCCCTTGGGGGAGGGGTGGGCACTCGACGCCGATCATCGCGATCGAATCGGTGATCATACTGCTCACGGTTCCTGTACTGATCGTGCCGGTCTCCATGCCCTTCATGCCTCGGGGGCGATCTGGGGCTATGAGCCGACTGGACCGTATTCGCAGCCACGGATTTGCTGTGGATCCTGTTCCGTGACTCGGATACAGCTGAATTTTGATCTCCTGCTGCCCGGAGAAAATCTCTGATCTACATCAAGCCTCTGCCAGCCTCTGACTGGGAAGGCTGAATTGATTCTGCTATACGGGCTGTAGCTGCTAAATTCTATATCGGAGTTCGATATACCTGAGTCGGAGGTGGAAAGAGCCGACGTCGACTGGAGTCCGGGACCCGTTGCCGTGCACGCTCGTCGAGTGCTCGCTGAAGGTTCTCCAGCCGAGTGCGCTCAGCCAGGTTGGCCAAGCGCGCGTCCTCTAAGGCGCGAGCCTCAGGGGTTTCTCCAACAATAGGAGTGTGAAGTGTATCCATCTTCCGGCGGCGAAGTTCTTCCCTCTGCAGCGAATCGAGGGGCTCGGGGAGGTATTCCTCATGGGCGTGCGACGGATCGCCTCTGCCGTCGCCTCCCTCGACACCGGGAAAGCCGGGGGGACCGTGTGGTCCATTGACCATCAGGACCTCGGCCGCTGGATCACTGCTGTCGCACTCGGATGCAGTCTCTGCGGAGCCAGTCGAACAGGCCGCAGAGAGATTCGTCGGGCTCGATTGCCGTGACTTGGACGGTGGTCGACAGGCGAGCCACCGCGTGCCTCACCCACCGCTGAAGCCTCGACCGACCGGAGCGCTTGCGCTGGCGGGAAGCTGGGAGGGAGGATGACACAAAAACCGGTCGATACTGGGTCAATGGTTGCCGTAGGAGGACGCCGTGAACGCACGCGCGAAAGTGCGTCGCTCCGCGGACTGGGAGCGCGTCGACGTCGAGCGGAGCCTCCTGAAGCCAGGCAGAGTCGTTAAGACACCAGCCCCACGGTGGGCGCCAACTGTCGTGGTTCTAAGTCTGACAGTAGTGTAGGGGGGTACTAAAGGAGAGGCAAGATCCTAGCTATGGAGTAGTTGTACACGCAAGAGTTTTACGAGTTCAGGCCCTTCTCGGAGGAAGTAACAGCCCTACGTCTCGGTGCCCGGAGGCGGTCGACTGGATTATATGCGTGTGAGTTACAGGGATGTGAACCCTTTACACTGAGGAGGGGGTGGCTTATATAGAGTTTGCCAGACCCCTCCGGCCCTTAGTTATGCAGGGTTTAAAGTACATTAAGACAGGGGGTTACTGGTAACGCCCACATAAAGTGCTATGAAGACCATAAAGGCTATTTAATGACAGACCGTTGCGTGTAGAGTGACGTTAGATCTCCTGGCCGTCGAGTGGTTAGCTTCATGGTTGAGTGGTTATCTTCATGGTCGAGTGTCCTCGAGTCCGTCGAGTTGATCACCTCTAGGTCGACTGACGGGTAGTTTCTTCTAGAGATGTCCTTGGGTAGGGTAATTTAGACAGGTCCATGACCATACCCTAGGTACATAGCTTCATCAGAAGGCTCGGCCTTATGCCTGGCATCTTGTTCCACTCTTGCCGCCCTAGTTTCTGTCATACCGGTGTTATGTTCCTTGATTTTGCGTTCCTTACGTGGTTGGGTGATTTATGGGACCCCCTTGACAGTTCGCTTTGAATAAACTCGTCCAGCAAGGCCCAACCTTGGTTTTACCATTTGCCACCTATACCTTTTCCCTTGGGTTTTCGCGAGCCCGAGGGTCATCTTTATTTTAGCCCCCCCCCCCCCCGGGCCAGTACTCCTTCGAGTGTTGGTCAGAACCGAGCAGCCTGCAGGGCCACCTCGGGGAAACTTGAGGACTGGTTTTTTACTCGTAGCTTGACTTATCCGATGTTGCCCTGAGAACAAGATATGTGCAGCTCCTATCGGGATTTGTCGGCACATCGGGTGGCTTTGCTGGTCTTGTTTTACCATTGTCGAAATGTCTTGCAAACCAGGATTCCGGGACTGGTCGGGTCTTCCCGGGAGAAGGTACATCCTTCATTGACCGTGAGAGCTTGTGATGGGCTAAGTTGGGACACCCCTGCAGTGTATTATCTTTTGAAAGCCGTGCCTGCGGTTATGAGGCAGATGGGAATTTGTTAACGTCCGGTTGTAGAGAACTTGACACTTGACTTCATTAAAATGCATCAACCGCGTGTGTAGCCATGATGGTCTCTTCTCGGCGGAGTCCGGGAAGTGAACACGGTTTGGGTTATGTATGAACGTAAGTAGTTTCAGGATCACTTCTTGATCACTTCTAGCTTCTCGACCGATGTGTTGCTTCTCTTCTCGGTCTCACTTGCGTATGTTAGCCACCATATATGCTTAGTGCTTTCTACAGCTCCACCATATTAACCCTTTTCCTACCCATGAGCTTAAATAGTCTTGATCTCGTGGGTGTGAGATTGCTGAGTCCTCGTGACTCACAGATTCTACCAAAACAGATGCCGGTGCCGAGGATATTAGTGCAAGTGGCGCAACCGAGCTCAAGTGGGAGTTTGATGAGGACCTTGGTCGTTACTATGTTTTGTTTCCACATAATCAGTAGTGGAGCCCAGTTGGGACGATCGGGGATCTAGCAGTTGGGTTATCTTCTTTTCGTTTGGCTTCGTTCATAGTCGGACTATGTGTGTACTCTGAATGATGTATGATTTATTTAAGTACTTGTGTGAAGTGGCGATTGTAAGCCAACTCTTTATCCCATTCTTGTTCATTACATGGGATTGTGTGAAGATGACCCTTCTTGCGACAAAACCACCATGCGGTTATGCCTCTAAATCGTGCCTCGACACGTGGGAGATATAGCCGCATCGTGGGTGTTACAAGTTGGTAATCAGAGCCATCCCCGACTTAGGAGCCCCCTGCTTGATTGAATCGCTGGCGTTGTTGAGTCAAGAACAAAAATGTTTTGAGTCTTAGGATTATATATATTGGAGAGTAGGATTCTTTTTACTCCTCAGTCCCTTCGTCGCTCTGGTGAGGTCTCCTAACGTAGATGTTTTGCCTTTCCTCTCCTCAAATTTTCACTAAATTTTTTAAGGATCACACGGGTATCTTGGAATCGTTCCGATGGTTTTGTGACGAGAACATTGTTCTTGGTGCCTCCTGACATTTAGGGGTTGTGGCACTGTCCCGGGGAGTTGAGCTCCGAGGTGTTGTCGTCACAATTTTATCATTGCAGTTCTGGAATACCTGAGTTTTGCCGACATCAAAAATCTCTTTTATGAAGTGGTTGGTGAGATAACCTCGACGTCACCCAGTACTGGGGAGTTCAGGAGTATTGCCATAACACGTATAACGGATGCTCTTCGAAGGTTGAGGTACATGATTTCCGAAGGTTTCTTGGTTATGTGTTGACGGATGGATACAGCTGGATGTAGGGACTGTAAGTTTGGGTGAGATATATTGCTTCCCCTGTATCCCCAACACCTGATTGCATAACCAGAAAGTTTCGGGAGTTTATAGGTGGGATTCAAGTAGCTCTAGATTTTCTTCCCGCAGATATTTGGTTTGTGATTGGGTAATCCTTACCACTTATTTGTTCCAGTTGTACCTTGTTATTTCATTCATCAACCCTTTATCAAGTGGCTTCTCACCTTAATGGACGTGATGTTTGCTTTGGAATTCATTCGTTGATCCTTGTTCGAATGTTCTTTTTGAAGACTATATGTTGCAATTTCTATCCGTTGATTCAACTTGTCTATCTGTCTATCAAGATGCTAACGGATGTCACCCTCTTCAGGATGGCTCCGCCAACGCGTCAGAATCCGGAACGCAACAATGGGAGTCAGGCGAACCCTCCACCTCCACCTCCGCCTCCGGAGGCATGGCAAGCTTTGATGGAAACCACAAACGCCAACTCTCAGTTGCTGATTCAGCTGATGCAAGAGCGCAACCAAGGCCAAGGCAACCAAGGGAATCAAGGTCAAGGGAAGTTCAATCATCAGCCTTAGTTTCCTACCCTCAACCAATTCCTTGCAAATCAGCCGAAGTCTTTCAGCTACTGTGCCGAGGCCACAGACGCCAACGATTGGCTCGTGGATATCAACAAGCATTTTGAATGTAGCAATGTCAGGCCTGAGGACTATGTCAAGTTCGCTTCTTTTCAGCTCAAGGACCAAGCAGCTGATTGGTTCTAGCAATACAAGGATTCCAGAGGAGGTCAAGTGATTACTTGGACTGACTTCTGTCGAGACTTTAAAGCTCACCATATTCCCACAAGTGTTGTTGAGAGCAAGCATGAGGAGTTCCGCAATCTCAAGCAAGGCAACATGTCTGTGTATGAATACAACAAGCAGTTTCAGAAACTTGCTCGGTTCGCTAAACAAGACGTTCCTGATGAGAAGAGTATGATCTATCAATTCAGAGGTGGCCTTAGAGAGGATCTGCAGTTAGCTCTCGTTCTTGTTGAGCCTACTCAGTTTGATCAATTCTACAACATGGCTCTCAAGCAAGAAGGTGCTCAGCTCAAGTGTGAGGCTTCTAAGAAGAGAATCAGGGATGCAGTGCAGTCTTCTTCTTCCTCACAAGTGGCACCTAAGCAGCAGAAGTTCTACCTTCCTCCTCCTCCATTTCGTCAGCCTTACTAGCAGAAGAACTCAGGTGGTCGTGGATCTTCCCACCCACCCAACCTAGGCTATCAGAACAAGTCAAAATTTCAAGCTCCCAGGTCAAATGCTCCTTATCATCGTCCGCTCTCAGAGGTGACTTGCAACAAGTGCCAGCAGAAAGGTCACTACACGAACAAGTGCTTCAACCAAAGGCGCCTTCCTCCTCCTCCTCCCGTGAGATCTTCAAGCAATGCAGTGGTCAAGCATAATCGAAAGCATGCAAAGATGAACATGATGAATGCAGCCTAGGCAGAGGATTCTTCAGATGTGATCATGGGTAACCTTCCAGTTAACTCTATTCCTGCAAAAGTCTTATTTGATACTGGTGCGTCACATTGTTTCATGTCAAGACCGTTTTTTGCCAAGCATGAATTCACTTCTTCACATTTGGGTAAACCCATGGATGTCGTTTCTCCGGGTAAACGGTTGAGCTCCAGTTTGGTGGTTCCGGATACCACAATCAAGATGGGCGACTATAAATTTCTGGCTAAACCAATTGTTCTTGGTGACTCGGATATTGATCTAATTCTCGGGATGGACTGGCTTTCTAAGCACAAAGCTCAACTTGATTGTGCTGCCAGGGAAATTCAATTGACACACTCTTCTGAGGATGTTATCATCTATGCCGCTCGTGACGAAACCAGTCGGTTGTTTTCTCTCAATGAGAAGGGCGAGTTGGATGCTATTTCTCAAACTCTAGTCGTTTGTGAGTACCAAGATGTCTTTCCAGAAGAGCTTCCGGTATGCCTCCTCACCGGCCAGTCAAATTCGTTATCGATCTTGAGCCTGGCACTGAACCCGTTTGCAAGCGTCCATACAAGCTTGGACCTAAAGAGCTGAAGGAATTGAAGAAACAACTCGATGAACAAGAGCGTCTGGGTTTGATCAGACCGAGTTCATCTCCATGGGGTTGTGGAGTTCTTTCTGTCCAGAAGAAGGATGGCACGGACCAACTGTGCGTCGATTAACGTCCATTGAGCAAGAAGACAATCAAGAACAAGTATCCACTTCCCAACATCAATGAGCTATTCGAGCAACACAAAGGTGCTAAAGTTTTCTCCAAGCTTGACCTTCGTATGGGTTATCATCAGATTCGCATTCGTTAATAAGATATTCCCAAGACAGCATTCAGAACAAGCCTTGGTTCTTATGAATATATTGTCATGTCTTTCAGCCTGGTCAATGCTCCTCCAACTTTCTCTCGAATGATGAATTTTATTTCCAACCCCTACACCAATGAATTCGTTCTGGTGTATCTCGATGATATTTTGGTCTTCTCCAAGAATAAGAAGGATCATGCCAAACATTTGCGATTGGTGCTCGACAAGATCAGAGAATATCAATTCTATGCCAAGTTTTCCAAATGTGAGTTTTGGCTTGATGAAGTTCTTTATCTTGGTCACATCATCTCCGCCAAGGGCATTGCTGTTAATCCCGAGAAGGTGTCTGCAGTTGTGAATTTGGAACCTCCTCAGAATGTCAAGGAGCTCCGCAGTTTTCTTGGTCTTGCAAGCTATTGCCGAAGATTCGTTGAGAATTTCTCTAAGATTGCAAAGCCTCTTTCCAACCTCCTCCAGAAGCATGTCAAGTATGTCTGGATGCCTGAGTGTGACGTGTTGGGGAATGTTGCAGAAATTCAAAATTTTCTATGCATCACCAAGATTAATCTATGGAGATACTAGCAACAAGAGAGAGGGGAGTGCATCTTCATACCCTTGAAGATCGCAATGCGGAAGCGTTACAAGAACGCGGATGAAGGAGTCGTACTCGTAGCGATTCATATCGCGGTTGATTCCGATCTAAGCACCGAACAACGGCGCCTCCGCGTTCAACACATGTGTAGCCCGATGACGTCTCCCGTGCCTTGATCCAGCAAGGGGAGAGGGAGAGGTTGGGGAAGACTCCATCCAGCAGCAGCACGATGGCGTGGTGGTGGTGGAGGAGTGCGGTACTCCAGCAGGGTTTCGCCAAGCACTACGAGAGACGAGGAGGGAGAGAGGTAGGGATACGCCTTGGGAGAGAGAGACTCATGTGTTGGGCAGCCCCAAAACCTCCACTATATATAGGGGGAAGGGAGAGGGGGAGGCGCCCTAGGGTTTCACCTAGGGGGGGTGGCGGCCAGGATAGATGGGATCTCCCCTTTGGGTGACTTGGCCCCCAAGCCAGGAGGTGGGAACCCTAGATGGGGCGCCCCAAACCCCCTGGTCACGTGGGAATAGGTGAGGGGAGCGCACACCCCCTTAGTGGGTTGGTTGCCCCCTCCCCTTGGCCCATGAAGCCCCCCCAACACTTGCCGGGGCTCCCGAAACACCTTTCGGTCATGCTGGTCATCACCCGGTACCTCTGGAACACTTCCGAACTCCAAAACCCTTCGTCCAATATATCAATCTTCACCTCCGGACCATTCCGGGACTCCTCGTGACATCTGGGATCTCATACGGGACTCCGAACAACATTCGGTAACCGTGTACATACCTTCCCTATAACCCTAGCGTCATCGAACCTTAAGTGTGTAGACCCTACGGGTTCGGGAACCATGCAGACATGACCGAGACAACTCTCCGGCCAATAACCAACAGCGGGATCTGGATACCCATGTTGGCTCCCACATGTTCCACGATGATCTCATCGGATGAACCACGATGTCAAGGATTCAATCAATCCCGTATACAATTCCCTTTGTCTACCGGTATAGTACTTGCCCGAGATTTGATCGTCGGTATGCCGATACCTTGTTCAATCTCGTTACCGGCAAGTCTCTTTACTTGTTCCGTAACACATCATCCTGTGATCAACTCCTTGATCACATTGTGCACATTATGATGATGTCCTACCGAGTGGGCCCAGAGATACCTCTCCGTCACACGGAGTGACAAATCCCAGTCTCGATTCGTGCCAACCCAACAAACACTTTCGGAGATACCCGTAGTGCACCTTTATAGCCACCCAGTTACGTTGTGACATTTGGTACACCCAAAGCATTCCTACGGTATCCGGGAGTTGCACAATCTCATGGTCTAAGGAAAAGATACTTGACATTTAGAAAACCTTCAGCATACGAACTACACGATCTTGTGCTTGGCTTAGGATTGGGTCTTGTCCATCACATCATTCTCCTAATGATGTGATCCCGTTATCAACGACATCCAATGTCCATGATCAGGAAACCGTAACCATGTATTGATCAAAGAGCTAGTCAACTAGAGGCTTACTAGGGACATGGTGTTGTCTATGTATCCACACATGTATCTGAGTTTCCTATCAATACAATTCTAGCATGGATAATAAACAATTATCATGAACAAGGAAATATAATAATAACCATTTTATTATTGCCTCTAGGGCATATTTCCAACAGTCTCCCACTTGGACTAGAGTCAATAATCTAGTTCACATCACTATGTGATTGTAATGAATCAACGCCCATGGGGTTTGATCATATCTCGCTTGTGAGAGAGGTTATTAGCCAACGGATCTGAACCTTTTAGATCCGTGTGTGCTTTGCAAATCTCTATGTCATCTCCTAGATGCATATACCATGCTCTATTTGGAGCTATTCCAAATAACTGTTCTACTATATGAATCCGGTTTACTACTCAGAATAATCCGGATTACTGCCAAAGTTTGCATCGGTGTAACCCTTTACGACGAACTCTTTTACCACCTCCATAATCGAGAAAATTCCTTAGTCCACTAGTTACTAAGGATAACTTTGACCGTTGTCTTGTGATCCATTCCTGGATCACTCTTGTACCCCTTGACTGACTCATGGCAAGGCACACTTCACGTGCGGTACACAGCATAGCATACTATAGAGCCTACGTCTGAAGCATAGGGGACGACCTTCGTCCTTTCTCTCTCTTCTGCCGTGGTCATGTCTTGAGTCTTACTCAATACTCACACCATATAACACAGCCAAGAACCCTTCTTTGCTGATCTATTTTAAACTCCTTCAAAATCTTGTCACGGTATGTATTCATTTGAAAGTACTATTAAGTCTTTCGATCTATCCTTATAGATCTTGATGCTCAATGTTCAAGTAGCTTTATCCAGGTTTTCCAATGAAAAACACTTTTCAAATTACCCTATATGCTTTCCAAAAATTCTACATCATTTCCGATCAACAATATGACAACAACATATACTCATCAGAAATGCTATAGTGCTCCCACTCACTTCTTTGGAAATACAAGTTTCTCATAAACTTTGTATAAACCCAAAATCTTTGATCATCTCATCAAAGTGTATATTCCAACTCCGAGATGCTTACTCAAGTCCTCAGAAGGATTGCTAGAGCTTTGCATACTTGTTAGCATCTTTTAGGATTGACAAAACCTTTTGGTTGTATCACATACAACCTTTCCTCAAGAATATCATTGAGGAAACAATGTTTTGACATCCTATCTGCAAGATTTCATAAATCATGCAGTAAATGCTAATATAATTCCAACAGACTCTTTAGCATCGCTACGAGTGAGAAGGTCTCATCGCAGTCAACTCCTTGAACTTGTCGGAAAACATCTTAACGACAAGTCGAGCTTTCTTAATGGTGACACTTACCATCATTGTCCATCTTCCTTTTAAAATCCATTTGTACCCAACAGCCTTATGACCATTAAGTAGTTCTGCCAAAGTCTACACTTTGTTTTCATACATGGATCCTCTCTCGGATTTTATGGCCTCGAGCCATTCGTCGGAATCCGGGCCCACCATCGCTTCTCCATAGTTCGTAGGTTCATTGTTGTCTAGCAACATGACCTCCAAGACAGGATTACCGTACCACTCCGAAGAAGTACGCGTCCTTGTCGACCTACGAGGTTCGGTAGTGACTTGATACGAAGTTTCATGATCACTATCATCAGCTTCCACTTCAATTGGTGTAGGTGCCATGGGAACAACTTCCTGTGCCCTGCTACACACTGGTTGAAGTGATGGTTCAATAACCTCATCAAGTCTCCACCATCCTCCCACTCAATTCTTTCAAGAGAAACCTTTCCTCGAGAAAGGACCCGTTTCTAGAAACAATCACTTTTGCTTCCAGATCTGAAATAGGAGGTATACCGAACTGTTTTGGGTGTACTATGAAGATGTATTTATCCGCTTTGGGTTCGATCTTTATCAGGATGGAACTTTTTCACATAAGCGTCGCAGCCCCAAACTTTCAAGAAACGACAGCCTAGGTTTCTCTAAACCATAGTTCATACGGTGTCATCTCAACAGAATTAGGTGGTGCCCTATTTAAAGTGAATCGGTTGTCTCTAATGCCTAACCCATGAACGATAGTGGTAATTCGATAAGAGACATCATGGTATGCCCCATATCCAATAGGGTGCATCTATGATGTTCGGACACACCATCACACTATGGTGTTCCAGGAGGTGTTAGTTGTGAAACAATTTCCACAATGTCTCAATTGTGTACCAAACTCGCAACTCAGATATCCATCTCTATGATCATATCACAGACATTTTATCCTTTTTTCACGAAGATCTTCAACTTCACTCTGAAATTACTTGAACCTTTCAATAATTCAGACTTGTGTTTCATCAAGTAAATATACTCAACATCTACTCAAATCATCTGTGAGGTAAGAACATAACGATATCCACTGCATGCCTCAGCACTCATTGGACTACACATCAAAATGTGTTACTTTCAACAAGTTGCTTTCTTGTTCCATCTTACTGAAAACGAGGCTTTTCAGTCATCTTGCCCATGTGGTATGATTTGCATGTCTCAAGTGATTCAAAATCAAGTGAGTCCAAATGATCCATCTGCATGGAGTTTCTTCATGTGTACATACCGATAGACATGGTTCGCATGTCTCAAACTTTTCAAAAATGAGTGAGTCCAAAGATCCATCAACATGGAGCTTCTTCATGCGTTTTATACCAATATGACTTACATGGCAGTGCCACAAGTAGGTAGTACTATCATTACTATCTTATATCTTTTGGCATGAACATGTGTATCACTACGATCGAGATTCAATAAACCATTCATTTTAGGTGCAAGACCATTAAAGGTATTATTCAAATAAACAGAGTAACCATTATTCTCCTTAAATGAATAACCATATTGCGATAGACATAATCCAATCATGTCTATGCTCAACGCAAACACCAAATAACAATTATTTAGGTTTAACACCGATCCCGATGGTAGAGGGAGCGTGCGATGTTTGATCACATCAACCTTGGAAATACTTCCAACACATATCGTCACCTCGCCTTTAGCTAGTCTCCGTTTATACCGTAGCCTTTTATTTCGAGTTACTAACACTTAGAAATCGAACCGGTATCTATTACCATGGTGCTACTAGGAGTACTAGTAAAGTACACATTTAATACTATGTATATCCAATATACTTCTGTCAACCTTGCCAGCCTTCTCATCTACCAAGTATCTAGGGTAGTTCTGCTTTAGTGATCTTTCCCTCATATTACAGAAGCACATAGTCTCGGGTTTGGGTTCAACCTTGGGTTTCTTCACTAGAGCAGCAACTGTTTTGCCGTTTCATGAAGTATCCCTTCTTTCCCTTGCCATTCTTGAAACTAATGGTTTTACTAACCATCAAAAATTGATGCTCCTACTTGACTTCTACTTTCGCGGTGTCAAACATCACGAATATTTCAAGGATCAGCATATCTATCCCAGATATGTTATAGTTCATTACGAAGCTCTAGTAGCTTGGTGGCAATGACTTTGGAGAAACATCACTATCTCATCTGGAAGATTAACTCCCACTCGATTCAAGTGATTGTTGTACCCAGACAATCTGAGTACAAGCTCAACGATTGAGCTTTTCTCTCTTAGTTTGTAGGCCAAGAAGCTCGTCGGAGGTCTTATACCTCTTGACGAGGGCACGAGCCTGAAATCCCAATTTCAGCTCTTGGAACATCCCCTATGTTCCGCGACGTTTCAAAATCGTCTTCGGTGCCTCAATTCTAAACCATTTAACATTACTGAACTATCACGTAGTCATCAAAACGTGTATGTCAGATGTTCGCAACATCCACAGACGACGTTCGAGGTTCAGCACACCGAGCGGTGCATTAAGGACATAAGCCTTCTACGCAGCAATGAGGACAATCCTTAGTTTATGGACCCAGTCCGCATAATTGCTACTATCAACTTTCAACTATATTTTCTCTAGGAACATATCTAAAACAATAGAACTGAAACGCGAGCTACGACATAATTTGCAAAGACCTTTTTGACTATGTTCAGGATAATTAAGTTCATCTAATGAACTCCCACTCAGATAGACATCCCTCTAGTCATCTAAGTGATACATGATCCGAGTCAACTAGGCCGTGTCCGATCATCACGTGAGACGGACTAGTCATCATCGGTGAACATCTTCATGTTGATCGTATCTACCATACGACTCATGCTCGACCTTTCGGTATCTTGTGTTCCGAGGCCATGTCTGTACATGCTAGGCTCGTCAAGTCAACCTAAGTGTTTCGCGTGTGTAAATCTGGCTTACACCCGTTGTATGTGAACGTTAGAATCTATCACACCCGATCATCACGTGGTGCTTCGAAACAACGAACTTTCGCAACGGTGCATAGTAGGGGGAACACTTTCTTGAAATTTTAATGAGGGATCATCTTATTTATTATCGTCGTTCTAAGCAAATGAGATGCATAAACATGATAAACATCACATGCAATCAAAAAGCGACATGATATGGCCAATATCATTTTGCTCCTTTTGATCTCCATCTTCGGGGCTCCATGATCATCATCGTCACCGGCATGACACCATGATCTCCATCATCATGATCTCCATCATCATGTCTCCATGAAGTTGTCTCGCCAACTATTACTTCTACTACTATGGCTAACGGTTAGCAATGAAGTAAAGTAATTACATGGCGTTATTCAGTGACACGCAGGTCATACAATAAATAAAGACAACTCCTATGGCTCCTACCGGTTGTCATACTCATCGACATGCAAGTCGTGATTCCTATTACAGAACATGATTAATCTCATACATCACATATCATTCATCACATCACATAGCATACCCTGCAAAAACAAGTTAGACGTCCCCTAATTGTTGTTTGCATGTTTTACGTGGCTGCTATGGGTTTCTAGCAAGAACGTTTCTTACCTACGCAAAAGCCACAATGTGATATGCCAATTGCTATTTACCCTTCATAAGGACCCTTTTCATCGAATCCGATCCGACTAAAGTGGGTGAGACTGGCACCCGCTAGCCACCTTATGCAACAAGTGCATGTCAGTCAGTGGAACCTGTCTCACGTAAGAGTACGTGTAAGGTCGGTCCGGGCTGCTTCATCCCACAATACCGTTGAAACAATATTGGACTAGTAACGGTAAGCATATTGAACAAAATCAACGCCCACAACAACTTGTGTTCTACTCGTGCATAGAAACTACGCATAGACCTAGCTCATGATGCCACTGTTGGGGAACGTAGCAGAAATTCAAAATTTTCTACGCATCACAAAGATCAATCTATGGAGATACTAGCAACGAGAGAGAGGGGAGTGCATCTTCATACCCTTGAAGATCGCGTTGCGGAAGAGTTACAAGAACGCGGATGAAGGAGTTGTACTCATAGCGATTCAGATCGCGGTTGATTCCGATCTAAGCGCCGAACAACGGCGCCTCCGTGTTGAACACACGTGCAGCCCGATAACGTCTCCCGTGCCTTGATCCAGCAAGGGGAGAGGGAGAGGTTGGGGAAGACTCCATCCAGCAGCAGCTCGACGGCGTGGTGGTGGTGGAGGAGCGCGGTACTCTAGCAGGGCTTCGCCAAGCACTACGAGAGACGAGGAGGGAGAGAGGTAGGGCTGCGCCTTGGGAGAGAGAGACTCGTGTGTTGGGCAGCCCCAAAACCTCCACTATATATAGGGGGAAGGGAGAGGGGGAGGCGCCCTAGGGTTACACCTAGGGGGGCGGCGGCCAGGGTAGATGGGATCTCCCCTTTGGGTGACTTGGCCCCCAAGCCAGGAGGTGGGAACCCTAGATGGGGCGCCCCAAACCCCCTGGTCACGTGGGAATAGGTGAGGGGGGCGCACACCCCCTTAGTGGGCTGGTTTTCACCCTCCCCTTGGCCCATGAAGCCCCCCCCCCCCCAACACTTGCCTGGGCTCCCGAAACACCTTTCGGTCATGTTGGTCATCACCCGGTACCTCCGGAACACTTCCGGACTCCAAAACCCTTCGTCCAATATATCAATCTTCACCTCCGGACCATTCCGGGACTCCTCGTGACGTTCGGTATCTCATCCGGGACTCCAAACAACATTCGGTAACCACGTACATACCTTCCCTATAACCCTAGCATCATCGAACCTTAAGTGTGTAGACCCTACGGGTTCGGGAACCATGCAGACATGACCGAGACAACTCTCCGGCCAATAACCAACAGCGGGATCTGGATACCCATGTTGGCTCCCACATGTTCCATGATGATCTCATCCGATGAACCACGATGTCAAGGATTCAATCAATCTCGTATACAATTCCCTTTGTCTACCGGTATAGTACTTGCCCGAGATTCGATCGTCGGTATGCCGATACCTTGTTCAATCTCGTTACCGGCAAGTCCTTTACTCGTTCTGTAACACATCATCCTGTGATCAACTCCTTGATCACATTGTGCACATTATGATGATGTCCTACCGAGTGGGCCCAGAGATACCTCTCCGTCACACAGAGTGACAAATCCCAGTCTCGATTCGTGCCAACCCAACAGACACTTTCGGAGATACCCGTAGTGCACCTTTATAGCCACCCATTTACGTTGTGACGTTTGGTACACCCAAAGCATTCCTACGGTATCCGGGAGTTGCACAATCTCATGGTCTAAGGAAAAGATACTTGACATTTAGAAAAGCTTCAGCATATGAACTACACGATCTTGTGCTAGGCTTAGGATTGGGTCTTGTCCATCACATCATTCTCCTAATGATGTGATCCCGTTATCAACGACATCCAATGTCCATGGTCAGGAAACCGTAACCATCTATTGATCAACGAGCTAGTCAACTAGAGGCTTACTAGGGACATGGTGTTGTCTATGTATCCACACATGTATCTGAGTTTCCTATCAATACAATTCTAGCATGGATAATAAACAATTATCATGAACAAGGAAATATAATAATAACCATTTTATTATTGCCTATAGGGCATATTTCCAACATGACGTTGCTTTCAACACCCTCAAAAAGAAGCTAGTCACAGCTCCTGTCTTGACTCCTTGCAAGGTCTCGGTGTTGTGTTAATGCAAGATAAGAAAGTTGTGGTGGTAGTTGTCCATGCATTGATAACATGGAGACATCTCTTATTGGGAAGGAAAGTGGACATTTTCACCGATCACAAGAGCCTAAAGTATATCTTCACTCAACCCAACCTCAACCTCAGACAAACTCGATGGGTCGAAATGATTCAAGAGTACAATCCAAGTATTGAATATACTCCTGGCAAGGCAAATGTGATTGCAGATGCTCTGAGCAGAAAGGCTTATTGCAACAGCTTAATTCTCAAGCCCTTCCAACCGGATCTTTGTGAAGCTTTCCGCAAACTGAATCTTCAAGTTGTTCCTCAAGGCTTTCTTGCTAACCTCATAGTCTCTCCTACTTTGGAAGACCAAATTCGTGAGGCACAACTCCTGGATACCATGGTGAAAAAGGTGAAACGTGGTATCGACAAGGGCATTTCCAAATACAAGTGCTATCGCTTGGATGACAAAGATACTCTTTTCTTCGAGGATCGAATTGTGGTTCCTAAAGGTGATCTGAGAAAAGTCATTACGAACGAGGCACACAATTCCCTTCTATCCATTCATCCTGTAAGTACGAAGATGTACCATGACCTCAAGCAGTCGTATTGGTGGACTCGAATGAAGCGAGAAATTGCTCAATTCGTGAATGAATGTGACGTCTGCAGAAGGGTGAAAGCAGAACACCAACGACTAGCTGGTCTCCTCCAACCTCTTGCTATTCCGGAATGGAAGTTTGATCATATCGAGATGGACTTCGTGACTGGATTTCCTAAGTCCAAGCGTGGAAATGATGCTATCATCGTTGTCATTGACAAGCTTACTAAAGTGGCTCATTTCCTTCCAATCAAAGAATTTATCACATCAGCTCAGTTGGCAGAGCTATACACCTCCAGGATTGTCTCCTTGCATGGCATTCCACAATTGATTTCTTCAGATCGTGGAAGCATTTTCACCTCTAAGTTCCGGGACTCCTTTCAAAAGGCCATGGGCACCAACATTCGTTTCAGCACAGCTTTCCATCCTCAAACAAGTGGCCAAGTCGAGCGAGTCAATCAAATCCTCGAAGACATGCTCAGGGCTAGTGTCATCTCTTTCGGTATGAAGTGGGAAGATTGTCTTCCATATGCCGAGTTCTCCTACAACAACAGCTTCCAAGCGAGTTCGGGCAAGGCCCCATTCGAAATTCTCTATGGCAGAAAGTGCCGTACTCCTCTCAATTGGTCCGAGACAGGTGAACGCCAACTTCTTGGCAACGACTTGATCACAGAAGCCGAAGAAATGTGCAAAGTCATTCGTGAGAATCTCAAGGTCGCACAATCGCACCAGAAGAGTTATTATGATAGCAAGCACCGTGATGTGGCTTTTGAAATCGGAGACCATGTCTACCTCCGTGTCTCTCCAATGAAAGGCACTCGTCGCTTTGGTATCAAAGGGGAGCTTGCCCCTAGATACATGGGTCCTTTCAAGATCATTGGCAAAAGAGGCGATCTCGCCTATCAACTTGAGCTTCCGTCCAACTTCGCGAATGTGCACGATGTGTTTCACATGTCACAGCTTCGCAAGTGCTTCAAGACTCCTGAGCGCACTATTAACTTCGAAGAAATTGACCTCCAAGAAGATATCTCTTATCATGAGCACCCCGTTGCTATTCTCGAAGAAACCGAGTGCAAGACTCACAACAATTCAATCAAATTCCTGAAAGTGAAGTGGTCACACCATTCCGACCGAGAAGACACCTGGGAGCGCGAGGATCACCTCCGTTCCGAATATCCGGAGTTCTTTTAGTCCTAGATCTCGGGACGAGATCCTCTTGTAGTGGTGGAGTGTTGTAACACCCCGGATGTAACTTTTCATATTTGTAACTCCAACTCTTGCCACTTTCGGCTATGTGTTATGATATTCCCTCCGTGGTTGGGTTTTGTCTTTCATTTTGCTTTTTGTTCATGTCATGCATCTCATATCATGTCATCATGTGCATCTCATTTGCATACATGTACGTCTCATGCATCCGAGCATTTTCCCCGTTGTCTGTTTTGCAATCCGACACTCTCACATGCACCGGCGCACCCCTCTTGTCTCTTTTCGTGAGTGGGTGTTAAACGTTCTCGGAATGGACCGAGGCTTGCCAAGTGGCCTTGGTACACCACCGGTAGACCACCTGTCAAGTTTTGTGTCATTTGGAGCTTGTTTGATACTCCAACAGTTAACCGGATAACCGCAAAGGCCTCTTTTGGGTTGCAGCCCAACACCCCTCCAAAACAGCCCAATAACACATCTAAGTCACTTCCATGCTCTCCGTCGTCGGATCATGATCGTGTGGGCGAAAACTACACCTCATTTGGAGACTCCAAACTCCTCCTACTTATAAATATGTCCTCCCCGTCCAAATCCGGGTCCAAACCCTAGATCAACTAGCCCCGCCACCACCAGACACGTCCGGCCCGAGCCGCACAAAACCGCCGCCGCGCCCAAGCCAATCGCCGTCTGCCACGTGGCGCCCGGCCACCCACGCCGCCGCCGGCCCGCTCGACCCGCTCCCGGCCCCCGCAGGCCCAGCCGCCGCCACCTCCCGCGCCTCCACGTGCGCTCGGGCCGCCCGAGAGCCGCCGCCTCGCCGCCGGCTGCCACCTCCCTGTCGCGGGAGCCACGCCACGCCGTCCTCCGCCGCCGCGTCCGTCCTCCGGCGCCACGCCCGCCGCGGGACCGCGCCGACCGGCGCCAGATCCGGCCGGCCCCGACCCCGGTGATCTCCTCCTCCGGCGAGCTCGCACCGACCCGCCTTGTTCCACGCGCCAGATCTGGACCGGGTCAAACCCTAGGTTGACCCCGAAATCTCTGTCATTTTTATACATTCTGAAGCTCTGTTCATCGCATCATAACTCTGCATCCGTAGCTCCGTTTCATGCGCATGATATATCAAAATGTTCACCACGATGTTCTCTTCATTTTATTCCATTGGGACATGTTCATTTGAGGTCATCTAGATGCCCAAATTTCTGATTCAAGAGTGCTACATAATGTTAGTTTCTGATTCTTAACAGATTGTGGGCATTTGTCATTTTTGCTACATTTATTGTGTGCATCTTATAGGCATGAGCTCTACATGTGTTTTGTACTATGCCATGCCATCTTTACGGAGGTGCTTGCCATGTATTTTTGTGATCAATATGGTGACTAGAACAAGCATGCAAACTAGGCTTCGTGATTTTGCTGATTTCAGTCCCTGTTCTGTTGTTATTTTTATGCCATGTAAACTTGATGCTACAGAGAGATCCATGCATATTTTGAGATATTTCAGTAAGGATGTTTTAAACATATTGTTATTCGCTATCCATTCATGCCCCTGTTTGCAATTATGGAGTATTCTAGCATGTCATTGTCTTGCTCTACGTTTGCTATAAAATGTTTCCTGACAGACTGTTTACATGTTATTCAATTTTGCCAAGGTTGTTGTAGTTGATCCTTGCAGGCTATGAACTTGTTCTTTCCTTGGTTAGTTTCATACACATGTTTTCTTTCTGATGCTATGCTTATCTTGACATGCAATAACTTGTGGTGAGTGAATTGAGCTCGCAAAGATGCCTTCTTGATGTTGTTAATGCCATGCTTTGTTTGCTGAATCTGTTAATGAAACTTGCTATATTTACATGGGTGATATCATATCTTCTGATCCTTTTTGGCTCATCGTCATTAAGGGACTTTTGTTTTATGCAATTAGTAATATCATGTCATGCCTTAAGTTTCTATGATATATTCCAGTAGCATGATGTTTGCTTGCCCTAAACATTGCTTCCTGATGCTGATTCTGCCATGTTCAGTATTTTCACTAAGTCTGTGAAGCTGATATCTTTTGCACTTTTGCCATGCTTGTTTGAACCTGTTATTGTGTGAATTAGCCATAGCTCAGTGTTCATCTTTTGTCAAGCATCTCTTGTAAATCACTGCCATATGATTTGTTGCTATGTTGGGGTGCTGTAGCATAGTTTCTTGTTGCATGCTAAGTAGCATCATGTTGTTAATCGCAGAATTGTGTCATTCTTGTTTTGCTTGCCATTTGCAAACCGTGCATCCGTTTCCGGTGATCTTTATATCGATTTCAACCGAAATCATCTCATCTTTCCAGCGACATACTTGGTTTGCCAAGTTGATGCCTTGTTCATCATTTTTCCTTCCGGATCCCGCATATGCATCGCATATCACATCTCGCATATCATGCCATGTATTGCATCATGTTGCTTGTGCATTGCACCGTGTTTGATTGTTGTTCCATTGCTTGTGTTCTTGCCTTGGGTAGAGCCGGGAGACGAGTACATGAACGAGGAACCTATTGATTATGCTAACGAGGATCAAGCTTTCGACAACTCTGAGAACTTTGCAGGCAAGATGACCCTACCCTCGATATCACTTCTATCTTTGCTTTGCTAGTTGCTCGCTCTATCGCTATGTTAGCTCTACCTACCACTTGTTTATCATGCCTCCCATATTGCCATGTCAATCCTCTAACCATCCTTTCCTAGCAAACCATTGTTTGGCTATGTCACCGCGTTTGCTCAGCCCCTCTTATAGCATTGCTAGTTGCAGGTGAAGATGAAGTTTGTTCCTGGTGGGAACATGGATATTTTGGGTTATCACAATATCTCTTATTTAATTAATGCACCTATATACTTGGTAAAGGGTGGAAGGCTCGGCCTTATGCCTGGTGTCTTGTTCCACTCTTGCCGCCCTAGTTTCCGTCATACCGGTGTTATGTTCCTTGATTTTGCGTTCCTTACACGGTTGGGTGATTTATGGGACCCCCTTGACAGTTCGTTTGAATAAAACTCCTCCAGCAAGGCCCAACCTTGGTTTTAGCATTTGCCACCTATACCTTTTCCCTTGGGTTTGCGTGAGCCCGAGGGTCATCTTTATTTTAGCCCCCCCCCCCCCCGGCCAATGCTCCTTCGAGTGTTGGTCCGAACCAAGCAGCCTGCGGGGCCACCTCGGGGAAACTTGAGGACTGGTTTTTTACTCGTAGCTTGACTTATCCGGTGTTGCCCTGAGAACGAGATATGTGCAGCTCCTATCGGGATTTGTCGGCACATCGGGCGGCTTTGCTGGTCTTGTTTTACCATTGTCGAAATGTCTTACAAATCGGGATTCCGGGACTGATCGGGAAGGTATATCCTTCGTTGACCGTGAGAGCTTGTGATGGGCTAAGTTGGGACACCCCTGCAGGGTATTATCTTTCGAAAGCCGTGCTCGCGGTTATGAGGCAGATGGGAATTTGTTAACGTCCGGTTGTAGAGAACTTGACACTTGACTTCATTAAAATGCATCAACCGCGTGTGTAGCCGTGATGGTCTCTTCTCGGCGGAGTCCAGGAAGTGAACACGGTTTGGGTTATGTATGAACGTAAGTAGTTTCAGGATCACTTCTTGATCACTTCTAGCTTCTCGACCGATGTGTTGCTTCTCTTCTCGCTCTCACTTGCGTATGTTAGCCACCATATATGCTTAGTGCTTGCTACAGCTCCACCATATTACCCCTTTTCCTACCCATGAGCTTAAATAGTCTTGATCTCGCGGGTGTGAGATTGCTTTGTCCTCGTGACTCACAGATTCTACCAAAACAGATGCCGGTGCCGAGGATATTAGTGCAAGTGGCGCAACCGAGCTCAAGTGGGAGTTTGATGAGGACCTTGGTCGTTACTATGTTTCGTTTCCAGATGATCAATAGTGGAGCCCAGTTGGGACGCTCGGGAATCTAGCAGTTGGGTTATCTTATTTTCTTTTGGCTTCGTCCGTAGTCGGACTATGTGTGTACTCTGAATGATGTATGATTTATTTAAGTACTTGCGTGAAGTGGCGATTGTAAGCCAACTCTTTATCCCATTCTTGGTCATTACATGGGATTGTGTGAAGATGACCCTTCTTGCGACAAAACCACCATGCGGTTATGCCTCTAAATCGTGCCTCGACACGTGGGAGATATAGCCGCATCATGGGTGTTACAATTCTAGCCATGGTTTCTGCTATGACGGCGTAGGGGTTGCGATGCAAGGTGACATTTCTATGGAGGATCAACCGGTGAGTGCCGCAACAAGTTCCCTAGAAGCGACATCGCGCACTGATGTGAACCGCGGCCAGGCTTTTTTGCGGCGAGCATGGTGACTGTGGGGGCAAGGATGGCGGTGTCCGAGTAGCAGCGCTCCCTACTACAACCAGCTCGCGTGATGCTACAACCGGCATAGAACCCTACTACAACCGGTGTCACCGTTGTTAGAGCTCTCCGAGGCTGATACGATGACCATCAACAGTGAAAGCTGCAACCACCACCGCACAGAGCTGCAATTGTGATGCCAAAAGCTGCAACCACCACCAGGGGAAGCTACAACGCACAACCTGACATCACGCTTTTGTTGCAACTGGTATCATTTTGTTACAACCGATACTTAGCGATGCTGGGACAGACGTGCGGTTGTGCTGGAATTGGGATGAAAGGAGAGCGACATGGATGGGGGATGCTGGAACCATTTTTGACGATGTTGGAACCGGTAAGTTTTTTTTGCTTCGACCGACGAAAGTGGTGATGCGATCGAAGACGACGGAGTGGCATTGTGTTGGTTGCAACCGACACTTGTAAAAGCTACAACGGCGAGTGTTCTACTGCGATGGTAGGGGTGAAGTGGTAACATGGGAGGCGACGGATGGTGCACCCATGCATTGACAGTGAGGGCGGCGAGAACGGGCGGCCCACCTAGTACTGCAACTTTGGGCGGGGAGCTGCAACAACTTCTGGGCCGGTGCTACGAGCGGCGATGTCGGAGCAACGACTCGTCCACGGGCAAGAGCTGAAACTAACGAGGGATGGGAACAACGACGGCGAGGCTGCAAGCACTGACAATGACAAGGCCTCATGTGTCCAGGGCTGCAGACGGGGTGGACGGGGCGCTCGCTGTCGTTCTTTTCTTCCGTGGCACAGTTGATTGATTTGGGGTAAAAAGACAACATAGCGAAAAGGAGACGACACGGGTGCCTAATTAGAATGTTGGTAGGTAACGAATCTGACGGCTCTGATGCGGCCGGCCGAAACTGGCTTCGATTTATTCTATTGCCAGAAAATTACCATGCTCGTAAACCAAATTTGCCGTCCTCATGCCAATCAAATTTGCTATAAAAACGTTAAAAAACGGACGCCAGATTTTTAACATTGTCAAAAAGAAAGAGGCTGATGAGATGAAAGCCTTTGACCGGGGCTTTTAACTCGATCAGCGGCATTGTTTAGTGACCCGCTGCCCAGTGTGCCCTCTGATTCCGGTCGAGATCATACAGTGCACTGACACAGGTGCGGTTCCCTTCCGGGATCCCGGCCATGGCCACCGATCCCAGGCGGGCGGGAGCAGCGGAGCAGGAGACGCGGCGGTTTCATCTCATTCTCGCGCACGTCCCCGGTCCGGAGATCGAGTCTTCCTAGTCCTAGTAGTAGAAAAATAATGCACACACCCGTGCGTGCAAGCGTGCAGCGACAGCGGCGCCGTTCGCGCCGCGCGCCGTGCGTCTTGGATCCACCCACCGGATAACTAGTTTTGAGTTGGTCGCTCGCCGGCACAGAAAGATAGGCCGGCATCGTTAGTTTAACCAACGGCGGGTCAGCAAGTGCATCGGATGGATTCATTGATTCTTTCATCGACATGGTTTCCATCAAGGGATTGATTGACCGGCCATTACGTCGCGGGTTTGCTTAATCCATGGATCCGTTGTTGGAGCTGCTCTACTAAGCAAGTGCAGCAGCTACAGCGTGTGAGCCGCTTCTACGGACATGATGCCACGAATTCATGAACCTGTCCACTCGTTCTTAGCTCTCCTCGTGTGGTACTCCCACTGCTAGTAGTACAAGTACCCCATACGTTGTTGTTTAGGTTTACACGCTTGCTTTGCTTGGAGCTCGTTCCACGCCAGACGCCACCCATTTCAACTACGACGCGCACGCACGCAAAGCCTCCGCTGTCTCGTCTGCTGCCCCGCGGTGCGGCGATGCCGATGCCGATGCCGATGCCAACTGCTACTGCTTCCTCCGTACCACGTACTTAGCCGATACACGGACACCGGAGTACAACAACAGAAAATATTCTCTACTGGTTATTAGGGATGGATGGGTCGTGACGGGACGGGCAACCGTGAGCTGCACGTACGTACTTACCGGACGGACGAGTAGTATAGTGACGGGAGCAGCGCAAGCGATCGGGGTCCGGTCCAAAAGTCCCGTGACATCCAGATCGAGTCCATGCGTGTGACTTGAGCACGTACACGTGCGGCGTGTCCCCTTTCCCGACCTCACGTGGACTGCGTCACGCCAGCTCTTCCTTGTCCGCCTCCATCTGTTGGATTGGAGCTGTGTTGACTTGCGTTTTTGCCCAAAGTGCAAAGCTTCCTTCTCTCTTTCGTCCTACTCTACGTCTTTTGAGCATGCCCAAAAAGCAGGAAACTCATGCGCACCGCCTTTTGGATGTAAATTTGATTCTCCCTTCTTTTTCCTACACGACAAACATAATGACCGGAACCGGAAGTTTATTGAAGGTCGCTTTGAGACGGACTTATTCCGATAGATCCATTTGCTTGCTTATACACCTACAGACGTACGAAACGGCTATATCTACATCTATACTAACTAGTACCTACTAATAAAAAAATTGTATTCTTAATTCGTTATGCTATTTTATAGAAAACCCTCTGATGTATCGATACTGATCCGAATTATGGATGAACATCTCAACAAAATCAGGATTGGATATGAAATTGAAGATCACTTGCCCGTTTCTTTGCCCATTTCTTTGTATGTATTAAATAAACATGCAAGCCGTGTTTAAATAGAAGACATGTTGAATCTTGAACTTGCGCTTTTGTAGGTAAAGACCATCTTTGTTTGAGCCATAGCTACAAATATAGATTATAGACCATTTCTTTATAAATTAAGAGTGTGTGGTATTCTTTTCTCCCGTTGCAATGCACGGGCCCTTTTGCTAGTTTATACTACTCGGCTACTCCCTTTGTATTGGTGTATTATTTTTTTAGAACGAGGTTAAAACTTTCGGCCTCTGCATCAATAGATGCATACGACCATCTTTATTTGTTATTCAACAAAGGCCTAACAAGAACATAGATCAGCCACCACTCACACCTACAAAACTTGATAATATGGAGTGCTCTCATTCCCATATCTAAAATCGGTGTCGTCGCCGATCCATCTACATAACGTATCGGAACTAATAGCCGGTGCAATAGACCTAAAACGTACACCACATGCACACGTTTTAGAAGCCGCAATCATCATCGGGCCGCTGGCCCATCTTCTGGATCTGCATCATCCTTACCAGTCCATTCATCTGTCGATGTTACCACGGCGCCCAACGGCGTCACTGCCCTACGCTCGTCCATCTAGACGCGAAGATTTCGGAGGATCTGTCATGCGTAGCACCTGCCGACCCTGCATGACACAGCATAGCACATGCTGGCCAGACATGACTTGACATCTCCAGCGAAGCTCCGTGCAAGGCGAAGCCGCTCCACCTCCTGCCTCTTTCTTCCAGCGCTGCCCACAAACGATGCTCCCACGAGAGAAACGACACCGCAGTGCTGCCATCATCCGATCTGGAAGTCCAGATCTTAGGGTTTTCGCGAAGCAGCATGAGTGGGTCGACAGAAGTTACACGGCGATGCCTCCGTCAAGGTAACGTCGCAAAAACGATGCCATCGACTGCCATTGGCTCGGTTTTCAATGGCAACTCTGTCTTCCCGACTCGCAGCCGGGACTAGATGACGGATCTCGAGATCTGACCATCTAGCCTCAGGCCGACCACCTTCGATGGAGGAGATGGCCACCACCGCTGGCTGCACCGATCAGATCAGATCTGACCAAAGGTGTCGTCAAACAGTACACCAGTCCCTCCAAGCCGTCGCCGATCCGACGCCCGATGGCGCACCGCGCCGCCAACCGCAGCCACCGCCCTTCCCGGTACAGTGACGCGCCGCACCTGCAGCTGCCGCCACCCGAGGCAGGGCTGACCACCACGTCGCCGCATAGATTGGCTCGGACGCGCCACCATGCGTTTAGGCGCCCCGCACCCCCCCTGAGATGCTAGAGAGAGGGAGTCCCCCGCTACCGCCGTCAGCCTCCGGGTCGAGCACGACGGCGTCCTCCGGCGTCGGCCTTGGTGTATTAGTCACATTATGCAAACCAAATAATCCCAAGACACTTAGGCACGATGCATTAACTCCCACCTTGTTCCTTGTTTCTTGGCATGGATAAAGGAACCACCTAATAAAAGATGGCGGGCGTGTATGTTTTTAATGACTTGAGACTACATAGCATGTCATGTAGTGGTTAGCTCATCGCATGCAAAGATATTATTTACTCTCTCCATTCCATAATGTATTGCGCCGACGCTTTCCGAGATCTACGTTTGACCATATATTTAACCAACGAGACCGACTGCGGCGGGAGCAATACAGTGAATTCATATCAAAAATACGAATTCAGTGGTATATCTTTTTCTCCCGCCGTAGCCGGTCTCGTTGGTTAAAATTATGGTCAAACTTAGATCTCAGGAAGCGCGGATGCACTACATTATGGAATGAAGAGAGTAGCAGATAAACATTAAATTCTCTCGTTTCCTCCTCCGCTTTAGCACGGTGTATAGCGTAAGATGACTTGTACTCCGGTACTGAGGGGTACTACTTACCAGTCTTGTTTCTTTTCATATGGGGATGGGCTCATCTCAAGGTTGCTAGGGTGTTTCCAGAACTTGCGCAAGGAAATAAATGGCTTCTAACATGATCAAGTATAAAATAAAGTGATGTAAGTAGATTATAAGAATTTAAATATATTATTACCTTTGTCCCAAAATTCGTATCTTAAAATTTTCAAGATATGGATATACCTAACACGAAAACATGTATAGGTACATATGTATTTAGACACGTCTAAATACAAGAATTTTGGTACGGAGAGATTACATTTTTGTTGAGTTGAAGAAAAGAACAGGAAGAGAGAAGAGAAGCGAGTTGTAGATTAAGCTGTAGCACTTGCTCTAAAAAACATTGAGATAATGTGAGATGAGACATGTTTAATAAAGTAGTACTCTTTTATAGTTAACTATTATACATGTTGGATATTAGATTAGCTATATGTGACATGAAAAGATCTTATAACCAACAACCTATTTAACAGGTGCCTGAAAAAATCTTTCCCTCGGTCACTTTCTTTCCTACCCATCAGATCAATATCCAATATCCTCAATCAGGTTGCGGACTGTCCACCTTCTTCCTCCCGCAAGCAATTCCTCCTTCCCGAAGCCTACCCTGACCAAATCGTGGCCGGCAGGCATCGTCGCGCACCGCCTCGGCACCTAGCCTTCCCCTCAACCTTTCCCCATGTTTGTTGCTGGTCACCACCACGGCCATCCCTCTAAGATCCGCACCCCCGTGAAAACCTCCAGCGATCCCCTGCACCCCTCACCCCTAAGATAGATAATTGGGTAGTTCTTCTCCGGTGAGGTTGGGAAGAAGGAAGAAGAAACTTTGCCGACTTAAAATGATCAAACTTACATATTTTTTTTCGAGCAAAGAATATACGGACAAACTGCACGACCCACCTTAAAAAAGAAAAGAAAACCTAGCATGCATGACGGTACACACTAGGCAGCATAAATTGGAGCGTGACAGCGCCACCCCATTTTAACTTTGTCCTGTCTTCTGCACGGAGGAGAACAGCTACCTATGTGACCGCGAACCTACACACAAGCCGATCGAGACCACTGTGCGCACAGCCGCGACGAGAAGCAACAAGCCGAGTCCCGACACGACATCTACTAATCGGCACATCCCGCCGGAAGCCCCACGCGACAGCGGCGGCATACAGCTCCCCGTGCCGACACACCTTTCGTTCTTTCTTTGGTCGTCGTGGCCTTTCGCAGTCCTCCGCCGCTGGCGATCGGCTTGAGCTTGACCCGTGAACAGTGCGCCGCAGCACGGGCGAGGCGCCGAGGCCAGCCATCCGGCGAGGAGGAAGTCACTACGGATACACACAGTACGCGGCGTACTAGTACGTGCGTACGTAGCCGGGACATGGCGCACTTTGCATGTACGAAGAGGAGCACGGCGCCGGCGATCACGTGATTCGATTTCGAACTGGCCGTCCCAACAGTGCAGCCGGCCCCCTCGCAAAAAAAAAAAAGAAAGAAAAAACAGTGCAGCCGGCCGGGACCAAAAAAAGCGGCGCTCGCGCTGGCGCTGCTACACCTCGCTAATACTGTAGCGCACACCCGGTACCAACATGTACCTCTTCTTGGCAGCACTACTTACCTCTTCGATAAGGAGCGTTTCCCTACCCTAGCCGCCGCCATCACGAGGAGGCAACTAGCGAGGCGATCCTTTTCCACCGATCTCCACCGGCGAGGGCGCTGGCCCCCTCTCTCTCCGGCTGCTGCTCCGGCAGCAGGAGGGAGGGGGGACCCCATTCCTCCGCTGTGTAGTTAGGGTTTGGACTTGTAGGTCGTGGTACGCCGTTGGGGTGGTGAGAGCGGCGTCCGGACGAATAAATCTGCCTCAACTTCACTCCCACACCGGCGGTGTCCTTCATGGCGGCGTCTCGGAGTTGGTGGCATCGTGTGTTTGTCGATCCTTCAGATCGGCGATGTTAGGGTTCATGGATGGTGTCGGCGAGGCGGCGGCGGCGACTCCATCAGGTGTGTCTCTCCTTCTGTTCTGTCCCCATTGTTGCGGCATTATCTCCGACGTCATGGTGGAGCAGGGAGGTTTTGTCGTCCAGGAGTACGCGCAGACGCTTGTCTACGCAAGTGACAGCTGGAAGATGGTGCATCTTGTGCTGGGTTTGTGGTTGGAGGCTGACAGTTCTGGTTTCCTCCTCCGACGTCGTAGTCGTGCGGGGGTGTCAGTTCTGGAGTTCGATGGCGTGTCCGGGGACACGTTGCCCCGGTCTGATTCTTTCAACGGCAATGGTTTTGCTTCAGGCAAACTACTTTGGAGGTCCGTAAAGCTGCAGATCAGCGATGGAGCCGCGTCGAGCTCAGGTGAAGAGTTGATCTGTCTCCTTTTCCTTAGTGAAGAGAGCCAGACGCTGGTTTTTTTGCATAAGATTATCCTATCTTTTCAGTCCTGTAATATCGATGTTTACGTGGCTTGTAACTGAATCTTTATGTTATTAATGAGACAGGTATTACTATGAAAAAAAACCTCTTCGATAAGAAATGCGAGCCGCTATACCACTGCACCCCCGACGTACCAAGCCGGCAATTGCCAAAGAAGACACGGGACAAAACGGCTGAACCGCCAACTGCAATCGGCGCTCGCACGCACCCGTCCGCCCGTACTCCGTAGCCAGGATACGCCCGAGCGAGCAGCTGGCTACCGGGTTGAGGCAGCAAGCAGCCGGCCGGAGATCGTACTGTACGTACTAGGCGGTAGGCGCGCGCACGCCATATACCCCGCTGTTTGTCGATCCGTTATTCAGCCTCCTCTCCTCGTCTGGCCCCGGGCGGCCGGACCCCGGCGCCACGGGCGAGGGGGCGTATATGGCGGCATCGCACCTTCCAACTTTGTTCAAAACATTACACCAAGGCATACGAATGATCTGCTACACTATCATCACCCCACACAGAAAAAAACATTAGAGCAACTTCAACTTGCCGACCCATTTCGTCCGCGCGCGGCTGTTTGGATCGCGGCGGACAGAAAAATTGGCGCAACACGTCGACCTAAACGGAGGCGCGTCGGCTTTTCGTCCGCCTGCCGACCCATTCCCGGCCCATTTTTAAGCCTCATTTGCGTCGGCGCGGACACGAGAGGACGCGCGCGCCACGCGCCAACTACTCCCCCTAGCCCGCTAGTCGGTGGCAAAGACTCCACAATTTCCCTCCACTTTCCCCAAAACCCTCCCGCCAGCACACTCAACCGTGGAGCGCATGATGACCAAGAAGGGCTCAAGGGAGGAGAAGCGCCATCAAGACAAGGAAGAGCAAATAAACGCCTTCATGGAGGTTCAAAGGAGGAGGCTTGAGATGGAGGCGGAGAAGCAAGCCAAGATGCTTGAGATGGAGGCGGAGAAGCAAAGCCAAGATGCTAGAGATCGAGGCCGCCAATGCCAAGACCAAGGCGAAAGAAGTGGCTCTCACTAGCATGATGACAGGGGTGGAGATCATGAAGGTGGACCTCAACACCGTGTCACCAAGGAAGAGGCCGTGGTTCGAGAAGGTGCAGGCCAACATGCTCAAGTTCGACGACGAGTGATCTATGGCGGCAACTTCCGCCCCTTTTTTTGAATGCCGGCAAGTGTGCTAGCATGACCACGGCCGCGATGGCATGGTCGAACTCCCGCCCATTTGTAACGGCATGTGTGCCAGCCGATAGCAAGTGCGCCCGCAAAAACTGTGTGGTGTTTTTTTTAAGCTGGCATTGTATGCCGGCCGCTGGCATGGTGCCGGCATGAACTTTGAGCGACGACATGGCCGTTGGCATGATCTACGACCGCGGACCTTTAAAAATTTGTGCGCAGACATAATATGGGTCGGCGCGTTGGGCGCACTGCCGACCAAATCAAAAAGAGGGCAGACGCCGAGCGGAAGGCCGACCCAAACATGCAAAAAGCATACAAAAGCGTCGTCCATTTGGGTCGGCGCGTTGAAGTTGCTCTAACATAAAGACATGGTAAAAGTGGACAGCTATTCAACAAAAAAGTGAAAGAAAAACTACATAAGGACGATAAAACATGGGCTAAGGCTTAGAACTATAGGAGAGGAGATGAAAAATTAAAGGTTGTAGTGAGAGTAAATTCCTCCACCCATTGAACTTTGATGAGGAAGGTAACTATAGAGTAGTGACCTGAAGAGATCGAAGTGGATACTACACACATGTAATGTCATAATCTAGAAATCAAAACAGAAAATAAAATAAAATAAGCCAAGCGTTCACTCCATATTTTTAGAGTCATGGGCATGGCCATATATGGAGACAGAAAGGGGGCCAGGAGGCGGGGAGTGGATGGGAAGCAAGGGAGTGCATATGCCTGGTCCCCCCCCCCCCCCCCCCGGGTGAAAATTCAAAAAAAATGATCATCGACGGTTGGACAGGTAACACTAGTAGAAAACAGGGCTACCGTTCGGCCCTGGCCAGCCCATTAGTCCTGGTTTTTCAAGAACCGGGACCAATGGGGGGATTAGACCCGGTTCGTGAGCCCGGGGGGCCGGCCGGGGCCTCGTGGGCATTGGTCCCGGTTCGTGTGGAACCATTTGTCACGATTCGAGCAACGAACCGGGACCAATGGTCCTCGCTGCTGGCCCACAACGATTGTTCCCGGTTCGTGGCTTGAACCGGGACAGAAGGGGTGGCTTTAGTCCCGGTTCATGCCACGAACCGGGACAAATAACTTGCCTACATATACCCACCGCCGCGGCAGAGCACTTCAGAGTGCTCTATTTTGTCAAGCCGGCGAGGGGAGGGCATTTGGGTGCTCTAGTTCACCTCCTATGCACATGAGGTGTTCGATGAAATGCCCGAGTCACACTAGTTAAGCTTTCTCCTCTCGAAACTCGACCTCCGAGCTCCATTTTCAACGAGATTTGTCTAGATTTAGCGGTCCGTCACGCCCCGTCCCCGTCCCGTCTTCACCGCCGTCGATCGCCCGCGCCGATCTCGTCGCCGACACCACCGTCGTGAGCCACTTGTTCTTATCTTCTTTCTGAAAGAAAAAAAATTCTGACTTCAGATAGATACTTGTCTAATTTTCTTACTTTTATTATTCCTTGTTATTATATAGTGCGATGGTTTTGGTATCCGCCCCCGTCGGCCCTCGTCCTATCTATGATTCGGATGTGATATATATTATCTTTTCATAACTATTTGGTTCATTTATTGTTTATGACAATTATGCTGACCAATGTGACATAGATTTTATTTATCTAGGAGGTTGTTGAACCAGAGATTCCAACCCACCCTATTGTCGAAAGGTTAAATTTAGTTGAAAAAGAAAACAATTACTTGAAGGAAAAAATAAGAAAAATTGAGGAGGAGAAGATGATATTGGAGTTGCATGTTGCGGATGTTGTCGATGATCACAAGATCAAGATGGATGCAATGCGGTTGAAGATTAAAAAGATTAGAAAATATGCCATTCATACCGAGGCTTGGTATCATTATGCAGTTAGATCAGTTGTTACCTTGGTTGCAGTTATGATCGCATTTGTTTTTGCATTGAAATATTTTACATAATTTTAATGTATGGTTTAATTAGATGCTCTGGAGAGCTATATGTTGTTCAATGAGAACTATGTATTTACTTTGGTTTTAATGCTCTGGAGAACTATATATGTACTTTGGTTTCAGAGTTCATTTCAAATGCTTTTCAACTTCATGGTCTTATAGCTCAAAATAATCAGTAAATGCATGAAAAATTACAAATGAAGTCAGAAAGGGTTGTAATTGATGATGTGGCTTTGAATGGTGCATTTTGAACACAAAAAAACAAGGGAGTTCAAATAAGTTCAAAAAAATGAAATCCCTTTGTAACAGACGAGTTTCCATATGAAACCCTAATACTTCGAAGGAGATTGTCTGTTTTGTACACGAAGTGCATCCAGTTTTTGCCATAAGCCTCTCTACTTTCTTGCACATTCTATGTGGGTGAAATGATGATACCATGCCAACTTGGACCCTTTTCAGAGTTCATTTCAAATGCTTTTCAATTTCATGGTCTTATAGCTCAAAATAATCAGTAAATGCATGAAAAATAACAAATAAAGTCAGAAATGGTTGTAAATTGATGATGTGGCTTTGAATGGTGACTCTTGAACACAGAAAAACAAGGGAGTTCAAATAAGTTCAAAAAATGAAATAAAATAAAATAGATAAGTAAATTGAAACAAATGAAGTCAGAAACAAAACAAAATAAAATAAATAAGTAATTTGAAACAAAATAATATAAACTTTAATAAAATAGATAAGTAGAAACAAAAAAGACTTTAATAACATAAATAAAATTTATGAAACTAAAATTATCAAAGTATTTTGTGTTCAAAACATTATAAGCAACTTCTAGTATTACTGAAACTAAAATTATATAAAATTGATGCAACTAAAATTATCAAAGTATTTTCTGTTCAAAATCATTAAAAGCAAAAAGAATTTTCATAAAGAACTTTTTTTGTTAGAAACTTTAATAGCAAAAAGAATTATCAAAAAATAAAATTAATAAGTAATTATAAACAAAATAAAATAAAATAAACAAGTATTTTATTGTAAGTAGAAACAAAACAAAATAAATAAAGCAAAAAAGAAAACAAAAAAAACTGGGAAAAAATAAAAAATTTGCCAGCAACTGGGCCACCACGGCCTGAATACGACTAGAAACCCATCCATGGGCCATGATTCAGGCCCGTAGTAGGCCCAAAAGGCCCATTAGGCAAAGCAGTAGCAAGTAGGCCCGTAAGCCTGCAGTGGAGAGGAGCTCGAGAGGGGTGCGGCAGTGGGGCTTATAAACCACTGCGCGCCCCTCTCAACTAGCACTAGTAGAAAACAGGGCTACCTTTCGGCCCTGGCCATCCCATTAGTCCCGGTTCTTCAAGAACCGGGACCAATGGGGGGGTATTAGACCCAGTTCACGAGCCCAGGGGGCCGGCCGGGGCCTCGTGGGCATTGGTCCCGGTTCATGTGGAACCATTTGTCCCGGTTCGAGCCACGAACCGGGATCAATGGTCCTCGCTGCTGGCCCACAACCATTGGTCCCGGTTCGTGGCTTGAACCGGGACAGAAGGGGTGGCTTTAGTCCCAGCTCATGCCACGAACCGGGACCAATAACTTGCCTATATATAACCCATCACCGCGACAGAGCACTCCACAATGCTCTGTTTTGTCAAGCCGGCGAGGGGAGGGCATTTGGGTGCTCTAGTTCACCTCTTATGCATATGAGGTGTCCGATGAAATGCCCGAGCCACACTAGTTAAGCTTTCTCCTCTTGAAACTCGACCTTCGAGCTCCATTTTCAACGAGATTTATCTAGATTTAGCAGTCCGTCACGCGCCGTACCCGCCCCGTCTTCACCGCCATCGATCGCCCGCGTCGATCTCGTCGCCGGCACCACCGTGGTGAGCCTCTTGTTCTTATCTTCTTTCTGAACGAAAAAAATTCTAACTTCAGATAGATACTTGTCTAATTTTCTTACTTTTATTATTCCTTGTTATTATATAGTGCGATGGTTTTGGTATCCGCCCCCGTTGGCCCTCGTCCTGTCTATGATTCAAATGTGGTATATATTATCTTTTCATTTATTGTTTATGACAATTATGCCGACCAATGTGACATAGATTTTATTTATCTAGGAGGTTGTTGAACCGGAAATTCCAACCGACCCTATTGTCGAGAGGTTAAATTTAGTTGAAGAAGAAAACAATTACGTGAAGGAAAAAATAAGAAAAATTGAGGAGAACAAGATGATATTAGAGTTGCATGTTGCGGATGTCGTCGATGATCACAAGATCAAGATGGATGCAATGCAGTTGAAGATTAAAAAAATTAGAAAATATGCCATTCATACCGAGGCTTGGTATCATTATGCAGTTGGATCAGTTGTTACCTTGGTTGCGGTTATGATCGCATTTGTTTTTGCATTGAAATGTTTTACATAATTTTAATGTATGGTTTAATTAGATGCTCTGGAGAGCTATATGTTGTTAAATGAGAACTATGTATGTACTTTGGTTGTAATGCTCAGGAGAACTATGTATGTACTTTGCTTTCAGAGTTCATTTCAAATGCTTTTCAACTTCATGGTCTTATAGCTCAAAATAATCAGTAAATGCATGAAAAATAACAAATGGAGTCAGAAAGGGTTGTAAATTGATGATGTGGCTTTGAATGGTGAATTTTGAACACAGAAAAACAAGGGGGTTCAAATAAGTTTAAAAAAATGAAATCCCTTTGTAACAGAAGAGTTTCCGTATGAAACCCTCATACTTCGAAGGAGATTGTCTGTTTTATACATGAAGTGCATCCAGTTTGTGCCGTAAGCCTCTCTACTTTCATGCACATGCTATGTGGGTGAAATGATGATACCGTGCCAACTTGGAACTTTTTTAGAGTTCATTTCAAATGCTTTTTAATTTTATTGTCTTATAGCTCAAAATAATTAGTAAATGCATGAAAAATAACAAATAAAGTCAGAAACAAAATAAAATAAAATAAATAAGTAATTTGAAACAAAATTATACAAACTTTAATAAAATAAATAAGTAGAAACAAAATTTTTTAATAACATAAATAAAATTTATGGAACTAAAATTATCAAAGTATTTTCTGTTCAAAACATTATAAGCAACTTCTAGTATTATTGAAACTAAAATTATATAAAATTGATGCAACTAAAATTATTAAAGTATTTTCTGTTCAAAATCATTAAAAGCAAAAGGAATATTCATAAAGAATTTTTTTTGTTAGAAACTTTAATAGCAAAAAGAATTATAATAAAATAAAATAAATAAGTAATTATAAACAAAATAAAATAAATAAATAAGTATTTTGTTATAAAGAAAAAAAACTTTAATAACATAAATAATATTTATGAAACTAAAATTATCTAAATATTTTCTGTTCAAAACATTATAAGCAACTTCTAGTATTATTGAAACTAAAATTATATAAAATTGATGCAACTAAAATTATCAAAGTATTTTCTGTTCAAAATCATTAAAAGCAAAAAGAATATTCATAAAGAACTTTTTTTGTTAGAAATTTTAATAGCAAAAAGAATTATCGTAAATAAAATAAATAAGTAATTATAAACAAAACAAAATAAAATAAATAAGTATTTTGTTATAAGTAGAAACAAAATAAAATAAATAAAGAAAAAAAACAAAAACAAAACTAGGAAAAAATAAAAAAATTGCCGCCAACTAGGCCACCACGACGTGAATACGACTAGAAACCCATCCATGGGCCAGTATTTAGGCCCGTAGTAGGCCCAGAAGGCCCATCAAGCAAAATAGTAGCAAGTAGGCCCGTAAGCCTCCAGTGGAGAGGAGTTCGAGAGGGGTGCGACAATGGGGCTTATAAACCACTGCGCGCCCTTCTCAACTAGCGAAGTGGGACTCAACTTTGGCCGCGACACAGGCAGCACAAGGGCCTTTGGTCCCGGTTGGTGGCAGCAACCGGGACTAAAGGGGGTGCATTGGTACCGGTCCGTGGCACCAACCGATACCAATGCCCATCCTTTAGTCCCGGTTGGTACCACCAACCGGACCAAAGGCTGCCGCTTCCCGCCCTTTGGGCTGCTGAAAAGAGACCTTTGGTCCCAGTTGGTGGCACCAACCGGGACTAATGCACCCTTTAGTCCCGGTTCGTTCCACCAACCGGGACTAAAGGCCTCGCTATATAAGTTCACACTTAGGATTTTTTCACTCTCATCTCACAGTTGCCGCCCCCGACCGCCCCCGACGACGACGACATCGACGCCGCCAGGCTGCCCCGCCGCCGCCCGCCGTGACCGTCGTTGTCGCCCGCGCCCTCGATCGCCGTTGCCCACTCCCCTACCCCGACGCGCGCCGCCCCGGCCCGCCCCCGTCGTCTCCGTCGCCGTCGCCCCCTACCCCACCTCTGTCGTCGCCGTCGCCGTCCTCCTCACATGCGGTCCGGCCGGCGCAGCATTTTTTTCCACATATATATATATATATATATATATATGCTTATTTTTTTCATATATATGTATATGCTTGTTTTTTCATATATATGATGATATATATGCTTGTTATCATAATTGTTTTTGTTCATATATATATGATGATTTTTTTATAGAATATGATGTTTTTTTTTTCATAGATCACATATATATATGATGTATGCATGGATGTGGATGAAATATATGATATTTTTTTGTTCATAGAACATGATGTTTTTTTATTCATATTTTTTTTGTTCATGAGAGACGCGGGGACGTCGAGGGATCATAGATATGTAGTAATTTTTTCAGAATTTTCTATCGTGCATAGACCAATTTTAGACCACGGGATAGGAAAAAAGAAAATAAGAAGAGGAAGAAAGAAGAAGAGGAGAGGAAGAAGAGGAGAAATAAATAAGAAGAGGAAAAAAGAAGAAAAAGAAGAGGAGAAGAAGAAAGGAATAGAGGAGAAAGAAGAAAAAAATAGAAAGGAATAGAGGAGAAAGAAGAAAAAAATTCTTCTTTCTCCTCTATTCCTTTCTTCTTCTCCTTTTTTTTCTTCTTTTTTTCTTCGATTGCTTCTCTTCAATTCCTTTCTTCTTATCCTCTTTTTATTTCTTCTTTTGTCTTCTTATTTTTTATCGGGTATGTCGTTGTCGATATACCCCCTCCCGAGAACTTCAACACGAGGGGGGGGTACCGATATACCCCCTCCCCGATAACATTATTTTCCCATGTATATGTATGTCGCGTCGTTGTCGATATAACCCCCTCCCGGATAACTTCGACATGAGGGGCGGTCGATATATATACCCTCTCTCGACCGTGATAACTTATACCACGACAGCACCCCCCTCGACCCTCTCGCTCGACCAAAACTCTCGAGGACACCCAAACCCTAGAGAAAAAACGATGTTGGTCTCCTACTCCCTCCCACCGCGCCCCTACCCGACAAACTCTCTCGAGGCCACCCAAATTTACCAAGTTAAAAGAGCGTTGTCGTCGAGGCCACCCCAAATCCTTGAAGCGTTGTGTCGAGGCCACCCCAAACCCTTGAAGCGTTGTCTAGGCCACCCCAAACCCTAGAGAAGCAGCGTCGAGGCCACTAACATGATTCCTTATTGTGATTAGCTAGCTAGTTCTATCTTTGCCACTAATATATATCCATCTGTACCATGTTTGAATAATAATTGACATGTTGTAAATATTTGCAGAAATATGGAGCACTCCCGAGACGAAGCAACAGAAGCGATGTTGGGGGACATAATCAAACAAGGAAGTGATGTCATTGCGTCATTTCTCAACGACACCGATGGTCAGGAAGGACTAGGTGAAGAAGAGGGCTATGTTCATGATGGCTCTGGCCTATTAATGCCGGTACAAGAAGAGGGCTATGTTCATGATGGCTCCAATGTCCCAATGGAGGTACAAGAAGGGGACCGTGCTGACTGCTCCGGTGACCAAACCGAGTCCGGCCAGGTATATATATATATTAGTTAAGCCCGTGCTGACTAGTTAATTGATGCATTCATTGTTTTCATATGTACACATATTAATTAACTCTCGTCTTTCTTCTTTTTTCTCTAGCCCTCCGGATCGAGCTCAACTTCGGTAAAGAAACGAGGCCCGAAGAAAAAGTTGTGCCCGGTGAAAGCAAAGTGCACTATCGATGCCCTGAGGAAACCACCAAAGTCTCCGCCGAGAACCAACTATGAGCGCATTACGGAACAGGCATATATCCAAGCGGAGCGGTCGGGAAGTACTGTCAGTGATCAAAGGTTAAAGGAACGAGCAGCTGGGAAAAAAATTGCCCAGCTCGGCGAACAAGCAAAGCAATCGTGCCCCCCGCTCAATGTGTCTAGCGACATCGTCGCTAATGCTCTGGGGACGGTGCCCGGTTATAACAATCTTAGAGATTACCTGCCTGACGATGTACGTTTTGATTTCTTGGAGGTGAACGAACACAGATACGAGTACGGGAAGCCTCTCGTCAAAGATGAAAAATTTCTAACAACGATGATGCGAAGATTCCATAATTGGTACATGAAAACCTGCAGAGAGTCTGGGGGGACAAATACTTTATATCTGAGAATTTCAGAGGAGCACGACCTCGTTGGAACCGATCTCTTTCCTGTTCCATTTGAGGAGTTCTTCGAGTTCTTCAATCAAAAGGCCCTCGATAAATTAAAGGTCTTTTGTCACTGTCTGTAAGTACTATTTCTGTCATTAAGTCTCTATATATAGCTCGGCTCTTTCATTGCATGTATTTATAATTAATTATCCTCACTATATTATGCATATTGAAGATCATCGAGTGCAAAAAACAAGAAATGTATGATATTGGGTTCATTAACACAAATATCATAGATGAATTTCAGGTTAAAAAGAAGGCCGCAGAGGCCGAGGACAACTTGCTACGATCGTTGATCAAAAATCAAAATAAAGATTTAATACTCTTTCCTTACAACTTCGAGTGAGTGTTACTATCGTGTGCATATTCGGTTTCCCTTATTACTCGAGCGAGGTTATAGTAATGTAATTGATGAGTTATGCATGCGTGCACAGCTTCCACTATGTTCTTCTGGAGATTAAGCTTGAGCAGGGATTAGTAACCGTCTTAGACTCGAGACGAAAAGATCCCGAAACCTATGCGGACATAACTAAAATGCTCAATTAGTTCAATCGATCATTATCGCACCATATCGGTAACTTTTTGTTCATTTTCTGTTGTCTCAAGTAATAATAATTATTTACTTTGTCTTGCAGGGTTTGGAAACAGTTCACCACAGAAGCTCCGGGACTGCCGAAGGAGCTGCGATATACATACTCGAAAGTAAGTACTACTAGCTAACTAGTTGCGCGCATCTCCCGTTGATTCTATAGTTATACTTTCATCAATGCCATTTATAATGATTCATTATCAGTTTGATTGACCTCTATTTCTCGTAAAGTGCTTATGGCAGGAACAAGGGAATGATTTCTGTGGATACTATGTGTGCGAGTTCATCTACAAAGTGACTTTGAAAAATAAGCGGGGCTACTCTAAAAGACAATATGAAGTGCGTAAGGAATAATATTCACAATTTCATTTTATTACACCATCATTTCTGTTGAGTTTCATTCATATATATGTATTAACCCCCTTCTTTAAATTAGACGTGGCAGATGCAGAATGAACTCCTACCACAAGATCGCATGAAAGCAATTCAAGAGGAATTGGCGGGATTCTTTCTTGACCACGTCATCAATAAAGCCGGAGAATACCATGTGGAAGTTGATTTCAAATGCTAGGGGATTGTAAGAGATCTTACATATTGTATATGTATGTAGCCAGTAGCGTCGGATAGATAATATGAAAACTTATTGTTCGACCAATCTCTCGGAGAAGGAGAGGTTGATCGATCACTTCTCGGTATGCATGACGAACTTCTGTACTTAATGGTTTCCTTCATTTTCTTACTAGCTAGCGTGTTGAGAGCCTCTCTATGTACAGTACGTAGCGTCGACCAAGCACGGACATAAGAGAGGACACTTCTCTTTATTAATTAGCTAGCTAACACAATATATGAAACACCTAAATTAACCCCCCAAAACCCACAACCCCCCCCCCCTTCAAAAAAAAAACAAAAACCCCAGCCCCTGAAATGCTGACGTGTGGATGCCTTTTGGTCCCGGTTGGTGCCACTAACCGGGACCAAAGGCCCTCCTGCCTAGGCTCGGCGCACCGGGCACGTGGAGGCCCATCTGTCCCGGTTCGTGTTAGAACCAGGACTAAAGGTCTAGGGCATTAGTAACGACCCTTTAGTCCCGGTTCAAGAACCGGGACAAAAGGCCCTAACCAACCGGGACTAGTGGGGGTTTTTCTACTAGTGTAATACCGGCACCCCCAAACTGGATGGATGGTCTAACCGACATGGGAAGGGTGGGAAAGGGTTGCAGGTGGATGGAGATGTGTCAGAGGACCAAAGAGCAAAGAAGATAGAGGTCACACTGATCTCGATGAGGCGGTGAGAAACGGGAGGGGGTTCACACTTCACACCCTAGCGAACCTGCGGTCCGGAGAGGTTTAAGGGTCTAGTTTGGACATGCCCTAGCTTCATGACCATATGGGGACAGAAAGAGGGCGAGGAAGCGGGGAGTGGTTGGGAAGCAATGGGAGGAAGGCACTTCGTAGATGTGAGTAACTTAAAAATACTCGTTGAAGGGCGGACAGGTAATACCGGCACCCACCGAGCATGGATGGATGGTCTAATCAACACGGCAAGGGTGAGAAAGAGTTGCAGTGGATGGAGACGTGTTATTAGAGGACAAAAGAGAAGATCGACACGACACCGATCAATGGAGAGAGACAGATACGAGGCGGCGACAAGAGAGGGGTGAAAAGAGAGGGGGTTCACACTTCACACCCTAGCTCTTTCCAAGGATAAAACGACTTTTGACTACTACCAAAGTACTCCCTCCGTCCCAAAATTCTTGTCTTCAATTTGTCTAAATGCGGATGTATTTAGTCACGTTTTAGTGTTAGATACTTCTCTATCTTGATGAATCTAAGACGAGAATTTTAGGAAAGAGGGAGTACATGATATGTTCGGTTAGGAAAGCGCCATCGCAACGGAAAGCGAAAGAGGATGGCAGCAGCACAACAGTGGCACTGTGGCAGCAAACGTCGCGCTCCATCGACCACAGGCGCCTTTGTTGGCTTGCTCCGCTTTGCCATCCCTCCAGTCCAGATCGCCACAACACAGACAGACACGGATGCGGACACTACGCGCTCGCTCCACATCCGTTCACATCACGCCCTCGAAGGAACCGGAGAGGTGGCCTGCACCCATCTCGCCTCGTCCCATGGCCATGGCCAGCCATGTCCGCATCTCCCGTCGCCACCCCTCGCCGTGGATCCAGCTCACCGAACAAGGGCATATGTGTGTCTGTTTTGCGTTTGGTTCCGACATTGATGGACCACACGCATGTTTCAGAAAAAGAAGATTCAGGCATTCATTCTTCCCAGGACTTGCAGCAACGAATCGCCATGGATTCTGAGCCAGAGTTACTACATCATCATCATAATGGGTGGTAGCCAACACAACTAAAAAAAAGGAAAAAAACTGTTCATGGATCACCACACAAACAATCACCCGTCCCATTCTGGGATCTCTAAGGGCATCTCCAGCCGTTCGGCCCCCCAGGGCGCCTAAATAGAGCGGCCTGGGGGCGTGCCGGCGCTAGTTCGGCCTCTGGGGGCGACCTAGCTCCCAGTCACGCCCCCACGCGCCGGCCCCAGGATGCGGGAAATTTAAACTTGGTCGTTCCCGCTCTCAAAAGACGCCGCAAATCCGGCGATCGGACGTAGTCTGGCGTTACAAAAAACAGAGCGCCGCCGACGCAAGTTTGCGGGCGCAATGATTCACTCGGCGGGGTCGGCTCCAGGCGTTGGCGGAGTCGGCGTGCGCGGGCTCGTCAGTGTCGGAGCTGCTTCGGTGCTGGGCTGCGTCGGCACGGCTTCGGCACTGCTGGGCGGCGACGTAGAGGCGTCGTTCGGGCTTGGCGTCCGTGTGGTCGTGGGCGTCGTCGGCGTCGTCGGCGTTGCCGTCGGCAGCTCGTTCAGGATGAGGCCGCGCTGCACCAGGTACCACGCCTTGAGCTTCTCGTCGTTGCTCTGGAGCATGTCCGCCCCGCTCATCAGAAAAGCCATGTCGGTGTTCCTCTTCTTCGCGGCGACGTTCGTCCGGAGCAGGTCGAGCTTGATGGCGTTGTTCTTCATTAGCGACGACCACCGCGCCTCAGTCTTCTCTTCGCGTAGGACGGCCTGGGCCTGGGCGTCGGCGAGGCAATGCTCGATGGACTCCTGCACTCGCGCGGTTGGCACGTCGGCGCTTTTCCCCTTCTTTGCCAATTTGTGGCCGTCCGGCCGCCCCTCTGACGCGCCCGGAGTCGTCACATCCGGCTTGTATGTCTCCTTGGCCTTGTCGAGGGCATGTCGGACTTCCGCCCACTTCTCGCACTTGTCAATGCGCTTGTAGACGTGGAGGTGCTTGAAGTCGGCGTCTTGGTTGTCGCCCCGATACATGGCGAACATACGCAGCAGCTGCGCGGAGGGACGAACAGTTGGCGGGCGGCGGCGTAGGGGACGAAGATATGCGGGCGAACGGCGTGCGTACCTGATCCTCAACGCTGGCGCCGCTCTCCGGGCGAGCCGCGACCTCCTCGACGATTCCATGCCATTTGTTGCATGCCAACTGGATACGTCCCCAATGGTTCGCCATCGCCTTGGAGCCGCGCTGCATGTAGACGCCTTTGAAGTAGGGGTCGACGAGCTTTCGCTCATCGAACTCGGCCTTGATGCGGTCCCAGTACGTCTCCAAGCTCTGGTTCGCGCCGGTGGTCGGGTCGAGGCAGACGACTTTCCATGCTTCGGCGAGGCATTCCTCCTCCTTAGACGTCCACTTGATGCGCGGTTCGCCTGACCTAGCCGCCCGCTTCTTCTTCTTATGGCGCCCCTTCGTCGGAACAGGAGCCGGCTCCTCCTCCTCCTCCTCCTCCTCCTCCTCCTCGTCCTCCTCCTCCTCCTCGGGTCCACGCGCGTCGTCGCCGTAGACGTAGCCGAGCTCGGCCTCCATGTCGCCGCTGAGGTCCACTACCTCGTCCTGGGTGGCGAACCCGGGAGACGCGGCGGCCGCGGTCGATCCTGTCACGATGATGTCGTCCATGTCGGCTCCCGTGTCGTCGGCGTCGCCAAGGTGCGAGAAGGGTAGCGGTCCGGCAGAGATGGGGCGTCGGTGTGGACGCGTAGGCGGCGGGCGGCGAGTAGTTGTATGGAGGGTACTGCACGCCGACGAAGGCGGGCGAGGGCGTGCGCGTAGCGGGGTGACCATGAGGGAAGGTCACGTTTGGGTTGAACCCACCGTGCGCGTCGCCGTCGGCGTAGCCGGGCGACGATGAACCCCATGGAGATCCGGCGCCTTGCTATCCCCAGGGCGCGTACTGGGCGTGGCTGACGACGGGTGGATTCATCCCCGCCTGGTCGACCGATGAGGAAGACGCCGCCGCGCGCACCGCGTTGTCGCGGGCCTTCTTGGCTATGGCCCTGTTCCGCCTGTCGGTGGTAACTGCTTCGCGCCGCTGAACTTTCACCCTCCACTCGGCGTTCGACAGGCCCGGTGGCTTCGATGGCGGCGCCCTCGGCTTCCTCTGCTTTGGCTGGGCCACGGCGCCAGCCGCGGTTGCCGCCGCGCGCGGCATGGCGTACTTCTTCGGCGGCATGGCGTGCTTCTTTGTGGCGAGCGGGAGGGGGTTTGGCGGGAGAAAGGAAGAGAATGGCGGGAGGAAGGCGAGCGAGCGGGAGAGATGCGAGGGAAAAGTGTCAAGAAACGGCGGGAAAAGGCCCTCGGGTCGCCTCCAGGGTGGGCCCACGCGCCTTTTTCGCTTGTGCCGGTTTCCCAAGCGCCCCCCAGGGCGCCGGGTTCGGCCTGGATCCGCCAGCACCAGTTTTGGCCCGAGCCGATGAAAAACGGGCTTCTGGGGGCGCAACTGGGGCCATTTTTTGGCGCCGGCGCGGCAAAATCGCCTGGGAAAAGCCTGTTGAATGCGCGGCTGGAGATGCCCTGATAATCGGAGAAAAACTGAAGCTGCCTGCATCCAGGCTGCGGCGATCGGCCTTCGGAGTTTGCGTACAAGTGGCCAAACAGCTTCCTTCCCCCTAGCTCAGTAGGCTATCGCGGTATCGCCCCTCGTGTCCGTTAGTATGGTCAACCTATGCGCCGTCTTCGTGAAGTCACTGCAAAATTCAGTAGCAAATTTGCTAAATAGGTTAGTATCTGGTCTGGACAAGAAATGGAGAAATGAGAAAGAAAGTTTTTTTTTTCTTTTTTGCGGGTAATGAGAAAGAAAGTTGCACTAGCAGAAGATGATGTTTCCTTCCGTCGCAAAAAGAACAAAGAATAAAAAGGATGATGAGGTTCCCTTAACAGCATGGACACGCTGGTTGTCTCTTGTGAGCTCATCACGTAATACCTAGCTACAAGTTCTCTACATAGCCTTTTATTTTTTTGAATTTTTTTTAGGGTTTTGTTGTGCCGAGGTCACGTGCATGCATGAGCAGCTGGTTCACGAACACATCATTCATGCATGCATGCAAAGCTAGCTAGGGTTGGCGATAGAACGATCCCATGCATCGAGATAGGTTCAAATTGCATGATGTGATTATGTATATGTATGCCTGTGTGTGCACACGTGGCGTGTACACGTACTTTGCTTGTGGGTGTCGAGTTCAACTGGTGTTGTGTGGCCACGCCAGCGTCTCGACCGCTCACCACGGACCAGACGATGCAAAGTTGACAAGTTGTCAATTTCTACGTAAGTGGACCTAGCCGTCCCATATATACAACCCGTAACAGACGTCTTGGGATGGGGACAAGAACGTCGCGGGGACGACGTAGACGTTGCTCTCGACGTGTAGCAAAATGACAAAAGCATACCATATGTACCAATATGGACGGCATCTTTATCCGGGAGAAACTACTATCCAAAACCAAGTGGTCGATGGGCGCACGAAAAAGATAGTAAAATAGCGTATATATCTTTGCACGCACGTATACATACGTACGGGCTAATTCTTTTTCTCTGTCTGCCTTCTTTTTTAGCTTTCCCTGGTCAGAAGAGACCAAGTGTGGGGGCCGGATGCACGCGCGCGCGCTTGAAGCTCCGATCGAACATGGGAGCAGAACAGCTTTGCAGTGGCATCGATCGCACATGTTGCCGCCGCCCTACTTCAACCGCTTTGGCCTCTCGCTGGAATTTCGTATCCATGCACGAGAGTGTTGTGTCGGTTGCAGAATAATAAGTGGCTCTCCAGTTATCCACTGATGCAACTTTTCGCAAAAGAAATAAAAAAATCAAAAAAATCCACTGATGCAACTAAAATGAATTAATCATGAAACCAACAGACCTATCGCTGCATTGACGAACTTATATACTGGCTCGCTACTGACACCATTGTCATATATTGATTCGAGTTCACTCGATCTCTTTTCACGTCTGCTAGGCTGCTACCTCACCCAGCCCCAAGGCCAAGAAGATGATCATGGCGCATCGAGTCAACAGACACAAGAGAGTGCTGGGATCCCAATGATTACTTAGAAAATTCTACAAGGTATTGAACTGATGCGCTAGCTAAGTTTTTCAAAAGTCCGAACTATGGAAAAGGGTTGGACATTACACTCCAACACAAGGCGCAAGAGGGCATGTGATCCATCAATCACCAGGCGTGAAACACGCATCTAACCACGGTTTTTATGCATACCTCCGCGGAGTGCTAGTTTTAAGATCTGCACTTTTCACTTATCTGAAACACGTACCTAACGAACTGACATCATGGTTTGCGTGCTTATCGAGAGAAAACTTTTCACTTTGTCCCCTTGATCCGGTTGCTTATGCTGGTCAATCTCAGGGAGTAAACGCATGCATATATTCATGGTTCGTTTAATTTGGCCCGTTATCCGACAGGTTCATTGTCGACAGGAGCAGTGAGCATCTGACCCCCACATCGCCCCCGCTCGAGCGACTCGGGCGGTTCCTCAACCCTAGCCATCGTCGGGGCCGACTCCTCCTTCCCTCACCTCCTCGCCGCCGGGATGCGCCCGGGGGCCAACGGCGGTGCCGGGGATCCTCCTCTCTCCAGCATCTCATGGGCGGTGCGGAGCCCTTGCGCGTGTGGAGGCGCGGCAGATCCGGCGGCGACGGCGGTGGCTGGCGCTGCCACATGTGACGGCGACCGCAGCGCATCGAGCAGCCCGGTCACGGGCGGCGACGGGTGGCGGCTTGCCTGGTTTGGGTGGCGGCAACTTCTGTTGTGGCGGCGTGTCATCTGGCTCCGGATCGGCAGTGACGTGGAGGGCCTGGTGGGCAGCTTGGCGGCACCTCCGGTAAGATCTGTTCTGGCCAGTGTAGCCGACGGTGGTAGTCATCTCCTCCGCCAGACGTGGTCGGCCTGAGGCTGGATGATTGGATCTCGAGATCCGTCATCTAGTCCCGGCTGCGAGTCGGGAAGACATGTTGCCGGTAAAAACCAAACCAACGGCAGACGATGGTGGCATTCTGCGTCGTTACCTTGATGAAGGTGTCGTCGAGTAACTACTATCAATACACTCGTGCTGCTCTGGGGGAAACCCTAGGATCTGGTTTTCCAGATCGGACAATGGCGGCACTACGGTGTCATTTCTTTCTTGGGAGTATCGTTTGTGGAGCAGCGCTGGAAGGCAGAGGCAGGAGGCGACGCGGCTTCGTCTTGAACAGAGCTTCGGTGGACATGTCAAGTCATGCCTGGCCGACAGGTGAGGGAGTCCTGGATTAGCGGGTATCCGGACAGCCGGACTATATACTTTGGCCAGACTGTTGGACTATGAAGATACACAATTGAAGACTTCGTCCCGTGTCCGGATGGGACTCTCCTTTGCATGAAAGGCAAGCTTGGCGATTCGGATATGTAGATCTCCTTCTCTGTAACCGACTCTGTGTAACCTTAGCCCCCTCCGGTGTCTATATAAACCAGAGGGTTTATTCTGTAGGACAAGAACAATCATAATCATAGGCTACCTTCTAGGGTTAGCCTCTACGATCTCGTGGTATATCAACTCTTGTAATATTCATATCATCAAGATCAATCAAGCAGGAAGTAGGGTATTACCTCCATCGAGAGGGCCCGAACCTGGGTAAACATCGTGTCCCCTGCCTCCTGTTACCATTAGCCTTAGACGCACAGTTCGCGACCCCCTACCCGAGATCCGCCGATTTTGACACTGACATTGGTGCTTTCATTAAGAGTTCCACTATGTCGTCGCGATAAGGCTTGATGGCTCCTTCAATCATCTTCAACAACGCAGTCTAGGGGGAGGTTTTCCTTCCCGGACAGATCTTCGTATTCGGCGGCTTCACACTGCGGGCCAACTCGCTTGGCCACTTGGAGCAGATCGATAGCTACGCCCCTGGCCATCAGGTCAAGTTTGGAAGCTTGAACTATACTGCCAATATCCGCGGAGACTTGATCTTCGATGGATTCGAGCCCATGTCAGGTGCGCCGAACAGCCGCGACGAGCATGACTTAGATCTGCCATCAGACAGTGTTCGGGAGATCACACCTGCGGCGGCGCCGGGAATCAATCCGGAGCAGATCGTGCCTTCCGAGGACGGGTGGATGGACCCCGCCACGGAGGCTGCACGCTCATCGGCGTCGGAGACGAACACTGACCCCACCTCCTGTGAGAGTGGTGTCATCGGACCCTCGGACTCGTCTCCGACTACAGGATCCGAACCGCGTACGTCCGGGCCTATCGAATCTGATTGGGCACCGGTCATGGAGTTCACCGCCGCGGATATTTTTCAGCACTCGCCCTTCGGCGATGTGCTAAACTCATTAAGGTATCTTTCCTTGTCGGGAGATTCTTGGTCGAACTATGTCCGGCTCGAGTAGGAAGCGGACGACGAAGAAATTCGTCACCCACCCACCAACCACTTAATAGCCACTGTCGATGATTTAACCGACGTGCTTGACTTCAACTCCGAAGACATCGACGGTATGGACGACGATGCAGGAGAAGAGCAGGAACCACCGCCCACTGGGCGCTGGACTGCCACCTCATCATATGATATATATATGGTGGACACACCAAAAGAAGGCGATGGTAATGACGCAACGAAGGATAAACCCCTCGATAAGCCACCAAAGCGGCGCCTCTAAATCCCGCCACAGTAAAAACAGCGACAACAGCGCAAGAAAGAATAATACCCCGGTTGACTCCAAAGAAAACGACGACCCCATGGACCCAACGATGGAGCAGGAGGAGACAGGGGACGATGAACATAGTCTGGAGCCGACATCTGATGACGCCGATCCCGAGGGAAAAATTTGCCAACCTGTCTCCGAAGAGGAGAACAGTCCGGACAATGATGCACTCATCATCCCAGAAAAACCCTTGAAACAAGAGAACCTCCACAGAAGGCTTATTGCCACCGCGAGGAGCCTAAAGAAGCAGCAGCAAAGGCTTAAGGCCGCATAGGATACGCTCAACGCAGGTGGAACAAAGTGCTCGACACAGAAGAAAAATACGGCGGCGACCGTCACACAAAGAGCTATCCAAAGCGCAAGCTGCTGCCCAAATTCGACGACGAGGCCATAGAGCCCATTCAGCCAAAAACGGCCGATCAGCCAGACCGACCACCCCGTGGCCGCGACAAGACGGCTAATGATGCCGCACACAAGCCAGCACACGATTTACGTGAGTTCCTGGAGAAAAAGTCCGGTATGGCCAAGTCCATCTATGGATCTAGGAAGTGCGCTCCGGCACAGGATCAGAGCTACCAAAACGATCCCATTGATCGAATACCAGCTAGGAATCAGCACCAAACACAACAACCGTCGACAGCATGCCACGACACATCCAAATACAGGGGTGCCGCACACCCCCTATGCTTCACCGATGACGTGCTGGACCATTAATTTCCAGAAGGATTTAAACCTGTGAATATAGAGGCATACGACGGAACGATAGACCCTGAGGTCTGGATTGAAGACTTTATCCTCCATATCCACATGGCTCGCGGAGATGATCTCCACGCCATTAAATACCTACCCCTCAAGTTGAAAGGACCAGCTCGGCACTAGTTGAAAAGCCTCCCCGAAAACTCAATCGAAAGTTGCGAAGAACTTGAGGACGCTTTTAGGGCCAATTTTCAAGGGAACTATGTCCGACCTCCGGACGTAGACGACCTAAGTCACATAATTCAACCGCCCGGAGAGTCAGCCCGAAAACTCTGGAATAGATTTCTTACTAAGAAGAATCAAATCGTTGATTGCCCGGACGCCGAAGCCCTAGCAGCCTTCAAACACAGTATCCAGGACGAATGGCTCGCCAGACACCTCGGCCAGGAAAAGCCAAGGACAATGGCATACTTAACGAGCCTCATGACCCGCTTTTGCGCGGGCGAGGACAGTTGGCTGGCCCGTAGCGGCACCAGCGACCCAGGCACATACGAAGTCAGGGATGACAACGGGAAGTCGCGGCGCAACAAACACAAGCGTCGAAACAATGATGACATCCCAGAGAACACGACGGTCAACGCCGGATTCAGGGGCTCTCGACCCGATCAATGTAAGAAGCCATTTAAAGGCAGGAGAGAGGGACCGTCCAGACTAAACAAGATTCTAGACAAATTATGTCAGATTCACGGCACCCCCAAAAAACCTGCAAATCACACCCACAGAGAGTGTTGGGTTTTCAAGCAGGCCGGCAAACTAAATGCCGAACACAAGGAGAGGGAGACGCCAAGTGAAGACGAGGATGAGCCTCGCCAGCCGAACACTGGGTGACAGAAAAAATTCCCACCAGAAGTAAAAACAGTAAATATGATTTACGCAACTCACATTCCAAAGAGAACGCGCAAATGCGCACTTTGAAATATATACGCTATAGAGCCCGTCGCCCCCAAATTCAATCCCTGGTCGGCCTGTCCGATCACCTTCAATCGCAGAGACCATCCGACTAGTATCCAGCATGAAGGCTCGGTTGCCTTGGTGCTCGACCCAATAATTGATGGATACCATCTCACTCGAGTCCTTATGTGTTGGAAATATGCCCTAGAGGCAATAATAAAATGATTATTATTATATTTCCTTATTCATGATAATTTTCTATTATTTATGCTATAATTGTGTTATCCGGAAATCGTAATACATGTGTGAATACATAGACCACAACATGTCCTTAGTGAGCCTCTAGTTGACTAGCTCGTTGATCAACAGATAGTCATGGTTTCTTGACTATGGACATTGGATGTCATTGATAACGGGATCACATCATTAGGAGAATGATGTGGTGGACAAGACCCAATCCTAAGCATAGCACAAGATCGTGTAGTTCGTTTGCTAGAGCTTTTCAAATGTCAAGTGTCATTTCCTTACACCATGAGATCGTGTAACTCCCGGATACCGTAGGAGTGCTTTGGGTGTACCAATCGTCACAACGTAACTGGGTGACTATAAAGGTATACTACAGGTATCCCCGAAAGTGTCTGTTGGGTTGACACGGATCGAGACTGGGATTTGTCACTCCGTATGACGGAGAGGTATCTCTGGGCCCACTCGGTAATGCATCATCATAATGAGCTCAATGTGACCAAGTGGTTGGTCACGGGATCATGCATTACGGTACGAGTAAAGTGACTTGCCGGTAACGAGATTGAACAAGGTATTGGGATACCGACGATCGAATCTCGGGCAAGTAACGTACCGATTGACGAAGGAATTGTATACGGGATTACTTGAATCCTCGACATCGTGGTTCATTCGATGAGATCATCGTGGATCATGTGGGAGCCAACATGGGTATCTAGATCCCGCTGTTCGTTATTGGCCGTAGAGTTGTCTCGGTCATGTGTGCGTGATTCCCGAACCCGTAGGGTCTACACACTTAAGGTTTGGTGACGCTAGGGTTGTAGAGATATTAGTGTGCAGTAACCCGAAAGTTGTTCGGAGCCCCGGATGAGATCTCGGACGTCACGAGGAGTTCCGGAATGGTCCGAAGGTAAAGATTTGTATACAGAAAGTCCAGTTTCGGCTACCGAGAAAGTTTCGGGGGTCACCGGTATTGTACCGGGAGCACCGGCAGGGTGCCGGGGGTCCACCGGGTGGGGCCACCTATCCCGGAGGGCCCCATGGGCTGAAGTGGGAAGGGAACCTGCCCCTGGTGGGCTGGTGCGCCCCCCTTGGGCCTCCCCCTACGCCTAGGGTTAGAAACCCTGGGGGTGGGGGGCGCCCCACCTGACTTGGGGGGCAAGTTCCCCCCTTTGGCCGCCGCCCCCCTTGAGATTGAATCTCTAGGGGGCCGGCGCCCCCCCCCGGGGCCCCTATATAAAGAGGGGGGAGGGAGGGCTGCGCACCCAAGCCCCTGGCGCCTCCCTCTCCCCCCGTAACACCTCTCCCTCTCGCTGAGCTTGGCGAAGCCCTGCCGAGATCCCCGCTACTTCCACCACCACGCCGTCGTGCTGCTGGATCTCCATCAACCTCTCCTTCCCCCTTGCTGGATCAAGAAGGAGGAGACGTCTCTCCCAACCGTACGTGTATTGAACGCGGAGGTGCCGTCCGTTCGGCACTAGGATCTTCGGTGATTTGGATCACGACGAGTACGGCTCCATCAACCACGTTCTCTTGAACGCTTCCGCTCGCGATCTACAAGGGTATGTAGATGCACTCCTCCCTCTCGTTGCTAGATGACTCCATAGATTGATCTTGGTGAAGCGTAGAAATTTTTTATTTTCTGCAACATTCCCCAACAGTGGCATCATGAGCTAGGTCTATGCGTAGTTTCTATGCACGAGTAGAACACAATTTTGTTGTGGGTGTAGATGTTGTCAATTTACTTGCCACTACTAGTCTTATCTTGTTTCGGCGGCATCGTGGGATGAAGCGGCCCAGACCGACCTTACACGTATGCTTACGTGAGACAGGTTCCACCGACTGACATGCACTAGTTGCATAAGGTGGCTAGTGGGTGTCCGTCTCTCCCACTTTAGTCGGACCGGATTCGATGAAAAGGGTCCTTTTGAAGGGTAAATAGAATTTGGTATATCACGTTGTGGTTTTGACATAGGTAAGAAACGTTCTTGCTAGAACCCTATTGCAGCCACGTAAAAACATGCAACAACAATTAGAGGACGTCTAACTTCTTTTTGAAGCATATGCCTTGTGATGTGATATGGCCAAAAGGATGTGATGAATGATATATATGTGATGTATGAGATTGATCATGTTCTTGTAATAGGAATCACGACTTGCATGTCGATAAGTATGACAACCGGCAGGAGCCATAGGAGTTGTCTTAATAATTGTATGACATGCGTGTCATTGAATAAACGCCATGTAATTACTTTAGTTTATTGATAAATGATACGTATCCAACATATCTATAATTTGTGAAGCATTCATGCTATTTTATTATCTGTTTTGAATGATTATGGGCTTTATTATACACTTTTATATTACTTTTGGGACTAACGTATTAACCGGAGGCCCATCCCATATTGCTGTTTTATTGCCTGGTTTAGTATTTCGAAGAAAAGGAATATCAAACGGAGTCCAAACGGAATGAAACCTTCGGTAATGTGATTTTTTGGAAGAATATCATCCAGGAGACTTGGAGTTCACGTCAGAAGACCCTCGAGGAGGCCACGAGATAGGAGGGCACCCCCCTACTGGGCGCGCCCCCTGTCTCATGGGCCCCTCGAGCACCTCCCGACCGACTTCTTTCACCTATATATTCCCCCGTACCCTAAAACTATCGAATATCAAGATAGATCAGGAGTTCCGCCGCCGCAAGCCTCTATAGCCACCAAAAACCTCTCGAGAGCCCTTCCCGGCACCCTGCCGGAGGGAGATCCATCATCGGTGGCCATCTTCATCATCCCGACGCTCTCCATGATGAGGAGGGAGTAGTTCACCCTCGGGGCTGAGGGTATGTACCAGTAGCTATGTGTTTGATCTCTCTCTCTCGTGTTCTCTCTCGTGTTCCCTCTATGGCACGATCTTGATGTATCCCGAGCTTTGCTATTGTAGTTGGATCTTATGATGTTTCTCCCCCTCTACTCTCTTGTGATGAATTGAGTTTCCCCTTTGAAGTTATCTTATAGGATTGAGTCTTTTATTAGAACACTTGATGTATGTCTTACCGTGCTTATCTGTGGTGACAATGGGATATCATGTGCCTCTTGATGTATGTTTTGGTGACCAACTTGCGGGTTCCGCCCGTGAATCTATGCATAGGGGTTGGCACACGTATTTGACTCTCCGGTAGAAACTTTGGGGCACTCTTTGAAGTACTTTGTGTTGGTTGAATAGATGAATCTGAGATTGTGTGATGCATATCGTATAATCATGCCCACGGATACTTGAGGTGACAATGGAGTATCTAGGTGACATTAGGGTTTTGGTTGATTTGTGTCTTAAGGTGTTATTCTAGTATGAACTCTTTAATAGATCGATCTGAAAGAATAACTTTGAGGTGGTTTCGTACCCTACCATAATCTCTTCATTCGTTCTCTGCTATTAGTGTCTTTGGAGTGACTCTTTGTTGCATGTTGAGGGATTGTTATATGATCTATCTATGTTATTATTGTTGAGAGAACTTGCACTAGTGAAAGTATGAACCCTAGGCCTTGTTTCCTATCATTGCAAGATCGTTTATGCTCACTTTTACCACTTGTTACCTTGCTGTTTTTATAATTTCAGATTACAAAAACCTTTATCTACTATCTATTTTGCACTTGTATCACCATCTCTTCGCCGAACTAGTGCACCTATACAATTTGCCATTGTATTGGGTGTGTTGGGGACACAAGAGACTCTTTGTTATTTGGTTGCAGGGTTGCTTGAGAGAGACCATCTTCATACTATGCCTCCTACGGATTGATAAACCTTAGGTCATCCACTTGAGGGAAATTTGCTACTCTCCTACAAACCTGTGCACTTGCAGGCCCAACAACGTCTACAAGAAGCAAGTTGTGTAGTAGACATCAAGCTCTTTTCTGCCGCCGTTGCCGGGGAGGTTAGCGCTTGAAGGTATATCTTTAGATCTTGAAATCGAATCTTTTTGTTTCTTGTTTTATCACTATTTTAGTATATAAAATAAAACTACAAAAAAATGGAGTTAAGTTTGTCTCGTGCGCTTCGTCTTTTTAATATTTTTCGTGAGTTTGATGGAAAGGAAAATTGTGCTCAAGTGCTAGAAGAAGAATGCATTAGAATGTTTGATACTAAATCTTTGAATGATGAGCATGATTGCAATGTTGTTAGTATGAATTCCTTGAATATCCATGATGCTAATGATATGCAAAGCCACAAGCTTGGGGAAGCTATGTTTCATGAAGATGATATTTTTTCTCCCCCAAGTTTTGATGAGCAAATTTATTATGATGAAAGCATGCCTCCTATTTATGACGATTATATGGATGAAAGTGGGTTCAGAAGAGTGTCAACTTTAGGAAGTGGTGATCCCACTATTTTGGAAGATGTTGAATCTTATTGTGATGAACATGAAAGTGGATTTGGAAGAGTATCAACTTTATTTAGTGATGATTCCACTATTTCGGAAGAGGTTCCAATTGATTATGAGAACAAAGTTGCTATCTATGATGATTATTGTGATAACTTGTATGCTATTAGGAACAATGATAACCATAAAACTTGTCATCATGATTTTAGTTTTCAATTGGATCATGCCTCACATGATAGTTATTTTGTTGAGTTTGCTCCCACTGCTATTGATGAGAAGAATTTTGCTTATGTGGAGAGTAGTAAATTTTCTATGCTTCTAGATCATGAGAAGAATGCTTTAGGTGCTTGTTATATTGTTGAATTCATTCATGATGCTACTTAAAATTATTAGGAGGGAGGAACTTACGCTTGTAGGAATTGCAATAATATTAAGTTTCCTCTCTATGTGTTAAATTTTTTGAAGCTATGCTTATTTTACCTTCCTATGCTAGTTGATTATTGTTCCCATAAGTTGTTTGCTCATAAAATCCCTATGCATGGGAAGCGGGTTAGACTTAAATGTGCTAGTCATATTCTTCATGATGCTCTCTTTATGTTTCAATTCTTATCTTTTATGTGAGCATCATTGCCATCATCATGCCTAGCTAAACATGCATTAAAGAAAAGCACTTGTTGGGAGACAACCCAATATTTACCCTTACTATTTTTGTGTGTCCACATGATTATGCTACTGTAGTAATCATGTTTTATAGCTTTTGTTTCAATAAAGTGCCAAGTAGAACCTTTTGGGAAGACTTGGGTGAAGTTTATGTGATCTTGCTATAAAAAACAGAAACTTCTGCGCTCATGAGATTAGCTGCCATTTTTTACTGGAGAGTGCTTTTAGGTTGATTCGTTTTGCAGATGATTAATAGACAAATTACTCAGACAGCAATTTACTTCAGAATTTTTTGAGTTCCAGAAGTATACGTTTGATACAGATTACTACAGACTGTTCAGTTTTTGACAGATTCTGTTTTCTATGTGTTGTTTGCTTATTTTGATAAATCTATGGCTAGTATTAAGTGGTATGAACCATAGAGAAGTTATAATACAGTGGATATTACACCAATATGAATATAGCATGAGTTCATTACAGTATCTAAGTGGTGGTTTTATTTTCTTATACTAACAGAGCTTACGAGTTTTGTTTGAGTTTTGTGTGGTTGAAGTTTTCAAGTTTTGGGTAGAGATTCGATAGAATATGGAATAAGGAGTGGCAAGAGCCTAAGCTTGGGGATGCCCAAGGCACCCCAAGGTAATATTCAAGTACAACCAAGAGCCTAAGCTTGGGGATGCCCCGGAAGGAATCCCCTCTTTCGTCTTCGTTCATCGGTAACTTTACTTGGAGCTATATTTTTGTTCGCCACATGATATGTGTTTTGCTTGGAGCATCATTTTATTTTGCTAGTGTTTGCTTGCTGTTAGTTAGAATAATTTTTTGCACCTTTAGTTTCAATAAAAATGTCAAGGATAGCCTTTCCCATGCTTATTTTGCTAAGTATACATGTTGCTGTTTGAAAACAGAAAGTTTATCGCTGTTGAAAAAATGCCCTAGAAAAGTAAGAGAATGGTCTAAGGTTGAATCTTTTTGCATATTAAGATCTGATAAATGTATTAAAGTGACAATTTTAGTTCATAATTTTTGGAGTCAGGGAAGTATTGATACTCTTGCATTCTTTACAGACTGTACTGTTTTGGCAGATTGCTGTTATGGTTGCATTGTTTGCATATGTTTGCTTGTTTAATGATTCTATTTGAGGATAGGAGTATTAAAGATGCAGAGACATTTAGTATTAAATGTTGAATAATAATGTTAGTGATTTGTTACAGTAGAATATGATATAGTTTTGCATTGGTTTATACTAACCTATCTCACGAGTTCTTGTTGAGTTTGTTGTGAATGAAGCTTTTGATAAAAAAGGGAAACCATGATATGAGAGGAATTAAGGAGACACAAAAGCTCAAGCTTGGGGATGCCCAAGGCACCATAAGATAATATTTCAAGAAGTCTCAAGCATCTAAGCTTGGGGATGCCCCGGTAGGCATCCCACCTTTCTTCTTCAACAATCATCAGTTAGTATCGGTTGAGCCTAAGTTTTTTCTTCTTCACATGAGTTGTGCTATCCTTGCAATGCTATTTTATTTTGTTTGCTTGCTATTTGAATAAGATACCAAGATCTGAAATCCTTTAATGAGAGAGAGTCTTTTCATAATTGCATAATTATTTCGCTACTCATTGATCTTCACTTATATCTTTTTGGAGTAGCTTTTCATTTACTCGTGTGCTTCAATTATATCCTATGAGAAAATTGTTGAATGAGTTGATTGTCATAAATCTGAATTTATATATGCCTCATTTGCTTATCCCATGGGGAGTAATGACTTCACATCTAAGAAGTAGAGGTTGTAAATTTATTGGCGGTTAGCAAGCATTGTATTAGTCATTTGAACAATTCATGAAAGAATATTGAAGGAAGAGAGATTTCACATATAAATATATTATCATAGACATCTTTCATAATTTTGAGAACTCATTAAGTATGACATGCTAAAGAGTTGATGTTGGACAAGGAAGACAATGTAATGGGTTATGTTTTCTCGCATCTCAGTTAAAGTATATTGTCACGGATCATTCAAACATGTTGAGTTTGCCTTTTCCCCTCATGCTAGCCAAAATTCCTAGCACCAAGTAGAGATACTACTTGTGCTTCCAAATATCCTTAAACCCAGTTTTGCCATGAGAGTCCACCATATCTACCTATGGATTGAGTAAGATCCTTCAAGTAAGTTGTCATCGGTGCAAGCAATAAAAATTGCTCTCTAAATATGCATGACTTATTAGTGTGGAGAAAATAAGCTTTGTACGAACTTGTTATGGAAGCAATAAAAGCGAAGGACTGCATAATAAAGGTCCATATAAAAGGGGCAATATAAAGTTTCGTGTTCAGAGCATTGCATTGTCTAAGGGAGTAGGGTGAGTAAGCTGCACCTACCAACCTCTTAAGCTGACTTGAAAAAAAAGTGGTACACCCCTCAGAGATATAGGGACCGCCATGCTCGTCCACTTTCTTGATAAACGACTCGATGCATTTTCTCTTCCTTGCCGCTAAGACTGAAACATATCAACGTTTTTCGCATTAAGATTTTGTGTATCCAACCCTGAAAGCGCGTGACAACCTCTGCTTCCCTCTGCGAAGGGCCTATCTTTTACTTTATGTCTTTTACTTTATGCAAGAGTCAAGGTGATCTTCACCTTTCCCTTTTTCATTTTATCCTTTGGCAAGCACTTTGTGTTAGGGTGATCCTAATATATATATCCAATTGGATGTACGTTAGCATGAACTATTATTGTTGACATCACCCAAAGGTGAATACATTTGGAGGCAACATTATAAGCCCCAATCTTTCTCTGTGTCTGATTAAAACTTCATAACCACAAGTATTGCGTGAGTGTTAGCAATTGTAGAAAACTATATGATAGTTGAGTATGTGAAGTTTGCTAAATCAAAGCTCTGACATAGACTCTTCCTGAAAGTAAGATGAATTGCAATTGTTTTGATGACTAAGAATGAAGTTTGCTAGTTTTCAAGAAAGTTTATGGTCTATGCTTTAACATGTGAATTGCTTGTTACTTTGTCGTGAAAAGTTTTATGAGATGAACTAGTGTTATGACATATTATCATGCTAGAAAAGGTGATTTAAATTATCATTGATCAAACTTGTGCACCTTCTAGCATTCACACTTCATATATTCTTTTTTTTATCATTTACCTACTTGAGGACGAGTAGGAATTAAGCTTGGGGATGCTGATACGTCTCCAACGTATCTATAATTTATGAAGCATTCATGCTATTTTATTATCTGTTTTGAATGGTTATGGGCTTTATTATACACTTTTATATTACTTTTGGGACTAACCTATTAACCGGAGGCCCAGCCCATATTGCTGTTTTATTGCCTGTTTCAGTATTTCAAAGAAAAGGAATATCAAACGGAGTCCAAACGGAATGAAACCTTCGGTAATGTGATTTTTTGGAAGAATATCACCCAGGAGACTTGGAGTTCACGTCAGAAGACCCTCGAGGAGGCCACGAGATAGGAGGGCACCCCCCTACTGGGCGCGCCCCCTATCTCGTGGGCCCCTCGAGCACCTCCCGACCGACTTCTTTCGCCTATATATTCCCCCGTACCGTAAAACTATCGAATATCAAGATAGATCGGGAGTTCCGCCGCCGCAAGCCTCTGTAGCCACCAAAAACCTCTCGGGAGCCCTTCCCGGCACCCTGCCGGAGGGGGATCCATCACCGGTGGCCATCTTTATCATCCCGGCGCTCTCCATGATGAGGAGGGAGTAGTTCACCCTCGGGGCTGAGGGTATGTACCAGTAGTTATGTGTTTGATCTCTCTCTCTCATGTTCTCTCTCGTGTTCCCTCTATGGCACGATCTTGATGTATCCCGAGCTTTGCTATTGTAGTTGGATCTTATGATGTTTCTCCCCCTCTACTCTCTTGTGATGAATTGAGTTTCCCCTTTGAAGTTATCTTATCGGATTGAGTCTTTTATGAGAACACTTGATGTATGTCTTGTCGTGCTTATCTGTGGTGACAATGGGATATCATGTGCCTCTTGATGTATGTTTTGGTGACCAACTTGCGGGTTCCGCCCATGAACCTATGCATAGGGGTTGGCACACGTTCTTGACTCTTCGGTAGAAACTTTGGGGAACTCTTTGAAGTACTTTGTGTTGGTTGAATAGATGAATCTGAGATTGTCTGATGCATATCGTATGATCATGTCCATGGATACTTGAGGTGACAATGGAGTATCTAGGTGACATTAGGGTTTTGGTTGATTTGTGTCTTAAGGTGTTATTCTAGTACGAACTCTTTAATAGATCGATCCGAAAGAATAATTTTGAGGTGGTTTCGTACCCTACCGTAATCTCTTCGTTCGTTCTCCGCTATTAGTGTCTTTGGAGTGACTCTTTGTTGCATGTTGAGGGATTGTTATATGATCTATCTATGTTATTATTATTGAGAGAACTTGCACTAGTGAAAGTATGAACCCTAGGCCTTGTTTCCTATCATTGCAATATCGTTTACGCTCACTTTTACCACTTGTTACCTTGCTGTTTTTATAATTTCAGATTACAAAAACCTTTATCTACTATCTATTTTGCACTTGTATCACCATCTCTTCGCCGAACTAGTGCGCCTATACAATTTGCCATTGTATTGGGTGTGTTGGGGACACAAGAGACTCTTTGTTATTTGGTTGCAGGGTTGCCTGAGAGAGACCATCTTCATCCTACGCCTCCTATGGATTGATAAACCTTAGGTTATCCACTTGAGGGAAATTTGCTACTGTCCTACAAACCTGTGCACTTGCAGGCCCAACAACGTCTACAAGAAAAAGGTTGTGTAGTAGACATCACTAAACCGTTAGCCATAGTAGTAGAAGTAATCGTTGGCGTGACAACTTCATGAAGACACGATGATGGAGATCATGGTGTCATGCCGGTGACGATGATGATCATGGCGCCCCAAAGATGGAGATCAAAAGGAGCAAAATGATATTGGCCATATCATGTCATTATTTGATTGCATGTAATGTTTATCATGTTTTTGCATCTTATTTGCTTATAACGACAGTAGTAAATAAGATGATCCCTCATAATAATTTCAAGAAAGTGTTCCCTCTAACTGTGCGCCGTTGCGAAAGTCCGTTGTTTCGAAGCACCACGTGGTGATCGGGTGTGATAGATTCTAACGTTCACATACAACGGGTGTAAGACAGATTTACACATGCAAAAACACTTAGGTTGACTTGACGAGCCTAGCATGTACAGACATGGCCTCGGAACACAAGAGACCGAAAGGTCGAACATGAGTCGTATTGATATAACCCCATGTGCCACTAACAGCATTGTTACTAAGGCTAGACAGGAAACAAAGAAAAGGTATGTTGTGCCTGCATTACGTCAGCAAGTCAATATGGCGAAGGAGTCGGACCATCCAATACAGGGTCAACGACAAGAAAAATATGTTCAGAAAATAAGCTACAAGGCTCTTGCATTACGTACTAAGATTGCAGCGGATGAAGGGCGTGGAGGTTATACACAGCTCGGCTACGTCGTCAGGAAACATAAAGAACATGTGTGTACCTTTGACATGGCAAAGGACACGTACATTGATTTTAACCGGAAGCAGCCCAGCGTACATGGTAAAAACACCTACACGTACAAGTCTTTTGTTAGGAAAGCTAATGGCCTGCGTGCCTAATTGCCGTGCTAATTGGCCGGTTGTTAATTAGATTAGAATAAAGATTCCGTTAGAATATTTGGAGGAGTACTAGTCCGGTACGGTTAGCTTTCAACTGGTCAACGAATTATATATGCTCGAGGGGTCGTAGGATCGGGGGAGTTTTTTTGGGGGGTTATTTTGGTTCTGGAACAGAGGAAAAGCAAGTCGGGGTATCTCCCCGTAGCGAGTTTTTGTCAAGGAGTTTAATTATTACTCTGTGTTTTTGGCGAGCGATTGGAGACGCCGTCTCTAGTTTGCTGCTGGTCCGTGGAGGATCGTCCACGTACTTCCTCTCTCGGGTGTGCGTGTTGTTTCTGTGGTGATTGCATCTACAACATCGCGAGCGCCACATCGTTCCAAGTGACATCGTACCGTGAAAGATTGGGAAAATTGTTGCGCCATCGTTCTTCTGTTGAAGGGCGTATCAAGTGGTATTCAGAGCAAGGTTGATTACGGTACAATTTTTTTCCTGCTATTTGATTTAATTGTTTGAAAGATGGTGAACTCGCAAGATGAGAAATCTGATCATGAGGAGGGCGATGAACTTTCGGAGGATCTGGAGATAAGTGATGATTTGTGTATCCATCTGATGTCGATCAAGGGAGCGAACAAGAAGCTTGGGACAAGGGTAGAGGAGTTGTCTGCAAATATTGTAGGCGTCGAGGACAGGTTGAACGAGCGTTTGACTGCCAGCGACCGATAGCGCACTGATAGTCTACGGGTGGTGACTGAGAGTCTTAATCGGCTCACCGCAGCAGTTCAGCGCCTTCAGGCGAGAGATGTGGCACCCCGACAGTCCCGCTCACCACGACGACGTCGTGACCGCGACAATGGCGATGATGGTGAGTTTTGTGAGGATTCCGATGGCCGTGGAGGCTTACCTCACCGACCACGGCATGATGCTGGGGCTCACCGCCATGCTGGGCGCCGCCGTGACTATGGTGGCAATGGTGCCCATGAGGATGATGGTTTGGGTCGAAGCAAGATAACCATACCTGAATTCTCGGGACGTTGTGCTGATCCGGAGAAGTATTTGGAGTGGGAGATGCGTATAAATCAGATTTTTGATGGTCACAACTACTCTGAAGAGAAGAAGGTTCATGTTGCATCAATGGAATTTACAGAGTACGCTCTTGTATGGTGGGATAATAAGAACCGTACTCACGAGCGGCCAGCGACATGGGCTGACATGAAGCGAATCATGAGGGAACGTTTTGTGCCTGCTTACTACACTCGCCAGCTTCATAGTAGATTGCGTCGTCTGGTGCAAGGTACGAAATCAGGTGATGAGTACTATAAGGAGATGCAAGTTTTGATGATCCGTACAGCTGTGCGTGAGTCTGCGGAGGCGACCATGGTAAGTTTCTTTGAGGGGTTGGAAGAAAAGATTCGTGACCGTGTTGATTTAATGCAATATAATGATATTCATGAGTTACTTCATCAAGCGGAGCGTGCTGAACGTTGGGTATTGGAGAAGCAAGTTTCAGAGAATCGTCCGACTTATAATAGTGGGCGACGTGGTTCTTCTCCTATTGATGGTGGGTTTAGTGCTAAACCGATTCCTTATAAGTCGGGAAGCATTGAACAGAGCAAAATGGCGGCTGTGTCAAAGGAGGTTTCTCATGTTTCATCTAATGCGTCGTCATCTCATCATCGTAATATTATTTGCCACAAGTGTGGAGGACGTGGACACATGAAGCATGAATGTTCCAATCAATGAAGGGTTCTACTTGTTGATGCGGAATATATTTCAGAATCTGAAGATGAGACGCCTAAGTTAGAGGATGGAATTGAAAGAGGTCGTGGTGATACCATACTATGTTATCCTCAAGATGATCCTGATATGGAGAGTTTGCTAGCACATAAGGTCCAGCGAGATGACAAGACCATTGTTGAACAAGGACAGCGGCGGAGTATTTTTCAAACTGCATGTACCATCAAAGGAGAAGTGTGCAAACTGATAATTGATGGCGGCAGTGCTAGCAACATGATTAGCAAGGATGTGGTGGAGTCACTTTCTTTGCCAACTTGGGAGCATCCAAAACCATATTATATGAAGTGGATCAATGATGTGGGCAAAGTGAAGGTTACTCACAGGGTGAAGGTCCCTTTCTCTGTTGATGGCTATGTGGATAAAGTGGAATGCGACGTTATGCCACTGCATGTTTGTCATTTTATTTTGGGGCGCCCGTGGCAGCATGATGTTAACGCTCTTCATCACAGACGAACAAATCGATACACTTTTATGCATAAGGGTGAGTTCTATGCTATTCTTCCTAAGGATGCACAAAATATAAAGTGTACCATGGAAGTGTTCAGGAAAAAATGAGCAAAGTATAGGTTCAAACCGAGGACGGTTTCTTTTGAAGGGAGGGAGGATGATATAACCCCATGTGCCACTAAGAGCATTGTTACTTAGGCTAGCTAGGAAACAAAGAAGAACATGTGTGTACCTTTGACATGGCAAAGGACACGTACATTGACTTTAACCGGAAGCAGCCCAGCGTACATGGTAAAAACACCTACACGTACAAGTCTTTTGTTAGGAAAGCTAATGGCCTGCGTGCCTAATTGCTGTGCTAATTGGCCGGTTGTTAATTAGATTAGAATAAAGATTCCGTTAGAATATTTGGAGGAGTACTAGTCCGGTACGGTTAGCTTTTAACCGGTCAACGTATTATATATGCTCCAGGGGTCGTAGGATCGGGGGAGTTTTTTTTGGGGGGTTATTTTGGTTCTGGAACAGAGGAAAAGCAAGTCGGGGTATCTCCCCGTAGCGAGTTTTTGTCAAGGAGTTTAATTATTACTCTGTGTTTTTGGCGAGCGATTGGAGACGCCGTCTCTAGTTTGTTGCTGATCCGTGGAGGATCGTCCACGTACTTCCTCTCTCGGGTGTGCGTGTTGTTTCTGTGGTGATTGCATCTACAAGATCGCGAGCGCCACATCGTTCGAAGTGACATCGTACCGTGAAAGATTGGGAAAATTGTTGCGCCATCGTTCTTTTGTCGAAGGGCGTATCACGTATAGAAGATACGATCAACATGAAAATGTTCACCGATGATGACTAGTCCGTCTCATGTGATGATCAGACACGGCCTAGTTGACTCGGATCATGGATCACTTAGATGACTAGAGGGATGTCTAACTGAGTGGGAGTTCATTAAATAATTTGATTAGATGAACTTAATTATCATGAACTTAGTCTAAAACCTTTGCAATATGTCTTGTAGATCAAATGGCCCACGCTAATGTTGCCCTCAACTTCAACGCATTCCTAGAGAAAACCAAGCTGAAAGACGATGGCAGCAACTATACGGACTGGGTACGGAACTTGAGGATCATCCTCATAGCTGCCAAAAGAGCATATGTCCTAGATGCACCGCTAGGTGAAGCACCCATTTTCCCAGCAACTCAAGACGTTATGAACGCCTGGCAGTCGCATGTTGATGACTACTCCCTCGTTCAGTGCGGCATGCTTTACAGCTTAGAACCGGGGCTCCAAAAGCCTTTTGAGCAACACGGAGCATATGAGATGTTCGAAGAGCTGAAAATTGTTTTCCAAGCTCATGCCCGGGTCGAGAGATGTGAAGTCTCCGACAAGTTCTACAGTTGTAAGATGGAGGAAAATAGTTCTGTCAGTGAGCACATACTCAAAATGTCTGCGTTGCACAACCGCTTGTCCCAGCTGGACATTAACCTCCCGGATGAGGCGGTCATTGACAGAATCCTTCAGTCGCTCCCACCTAGCTACAAGAGCTTTGTGATGAACTACAATATGCAGGGGATGGTGAAAACTATTCCTGAGGTATTTTCAATGCTGAAATCAGCGGAGGTGGAAATCAAAAAGGAACATCAAGTGTTGATGGTCAATAAAACCACTAGTTTCAAGAAAGGCAAGGGTAAAAAGAACTTCAAGAAGGACGGCAAGGGAGTTTCGCACCCGGTAAGCCAGTTGCCGGGAAGAAGCCAAAGCATGGACCCAAATCTGAGACTGAGTGCTTTTATTGCAAGGGAAGCGGACATTGGAAGTGGAACTGCCCCAAGTAGTTAGCGGACAAGAAGGCCGGCAACATCAAAGGTATATGTGATATACATGTAATTGATGTGTACCTTACCAGTACTCGTAGTAGCTCCTGGGTATTTGATACCGGTGCGGTTGCTCATATTTGTAACTCAAAACAGGAGCTGCGGAATAAGCGGAGACTGCGAAGGACGAGGTGACAATGCGCGTCGGGAATGGTTCCAAGGTCGATGTGATCGCTGTCGGCACGCCACCTCTACATTTACCTACAAGATTAGTTTTAAACCTCAATAATTGTTATTTAGTGCCAGCTTTGAGCATGAACATTGTATCTGGATCTCGTTTAATACGAGATGGCTACTCATTTAAATCCGAGAATAATGGTTGTTCTATTTATATGAGAGATATGTTTTATGGTCATGCCCCGCTGGTCAATGGTTTATTCTTAATGAATCTCGAACGTGTTGTTACACACATTCATAGTGTAAATACCAAAAGATGTCAGGTTGATAACGATAGTCCCACATACTTGTGGCACTGCCGCCTTGGTCACATTAGTGTCAAACGCATGAAGAAGCTCCATGCTGATGGACTTTTGGAGTCTCTTGATTATGAATCATTTGACACATGCGAACCATGCCTCATGGGCAAAATGACCAAGACTCCGTTCTCCGGAACAATGGAGCAAGCAACCAACTTATTGGAAATCATGCATGCTGATGTGTGCGGTCCAATGAACGTTGAGGCTCGCGGAGGCTATCGTTATGTTCTCACTCTCACTGATGACTTAAGTAGATATGGGTATGTCTACTTGATGAAACACAAGTCTTAGACCTTTGAAAAGTTCAAGGGGGAGGGAGGGCTGCGCACCCAAGCCCCTGGTGCCTCCCTCCCCCCTGTAACGCCTCTCCCTCTCGCTGAGCTTGGCGAAGCCCTGCCGAGATCCCTGCTACTTCCACCACCACGTCGTCGTGCTGCTGGATCTCCATCAACCTCTCCTTCCCCCTTGCTGGATCAAGACGGAGGAGACGTCTCTCCCAACCGTACGTGTGTTGAACGCGGAGGTGCCATCCGTTCGGCACTAGGATCTTCGGTGATTTGGATCACGACGAGTATGACTCCATCAACCCCATTCTCTTGAACGCTTCCGCTCGCGATCTACAAGGGTATGTAGATGCACTCCTCCCTCTCGTCGCTAGATGACTGCATAGATTAATCTTGGTGAAGCGTAGACAATTTTATTTTCTGCAATGTTCCCCAACATTATGGACGGCGGCAGTAGTCTAAACCTGATATATCAGGACACTGTCCGCAAAATGGGGATAGACACGTCAAGAATTAGCCTAAGCAACACTACCTTTAAAGGAGTGATACCAGGCGTCGAGGCCCATTGTACGGGCTCTCTAGTACTAGAGGTTATATTCGGTTCACCCGACAACTTCAGAAGCGAGGAACTAACCTTCGACATCGCTCCATTCCAAAGCGGCTATCATGCACTACTCGGAAGAACGGCCTTTGCTCGTTTTAATGCGGTACCGCACTACGCCTACGTTAAACTTAAGATGCCCGGTCCATGCGGCGTCATTATAATTAGTGGAAATACATAGTGTTCCTTAAGAGTGGAAGCATATGTGGCGACTCTAGCAGCCGAACACTGAGCGACCTATCCAACCAGAATAAATGGTCGGTCGTTAGGACCATGGACACAGTTAGACGAGTCCGGCGCCACACCAGATGTAACAGCTCAGATTAACCTAAGCTTAGGATTGATAGATATACTCCCAAAGGTGGTGCTAGGGGCTGCTCACAAAATTAAAGAAGTCCATAGTTCGGCTCGCCCTTATCAATACAATAACATATCACATTTTGATGGTTCATTTAGAATTAACCAACTCTTCGCACGAAGCCTTTCACTTGGGTTTTTTCCTTTTTACAGATGATCATCGTGCTACACCCTTCCAGAATACGGCACAACGGAGATAAAGGCGCAGATGTGCAGCAAGGCCCCGCTCAAAGGTTTCTTTTTAGATTAAGATCCTGTAAACCTTTTCTACTATCTCTTGTTGCTTCATACCCCCCAAACACTTGACATAACTGAGAGGGATACTTGCGTTCTTGACATTTTGTCACGCCAGACTAATGCATGTATCTGGAAACACAGGCCTCATTACCGAGGGCGTTACTCAGCCTAGTATATGTCATAAAGACCGAATACCTTAGAGAGTGTTCGGCGTCGTGAGTTTGGCTTTATATGCATCAGCTCTGAATCATGTCTTTGGTCAAATGTTGGGTTTGCCCGGCTCCCGTGTTTTGCTACCTTATGTTCCGCTCTATCGGCTATGGCGGCACCGGGAGAACTACTGTGATTGTGCCCTGGTTCATCTGGATGAGCGCCTCAGTAGAGAAAGCCGAAAACTGACTGTCATGATAAAGCGAGAGACTGGTCAACCACTCGAGGACTCAACGGAATCTTCGCGATTCCTCCGCATTAACGAAGGACCGGTTTCCCGGTCATGTACGTACGCGCACCGTATTTGGATGAGCGCGAATGTACCAGGGGCTATATAGTAGCCCCACCGTCAAACTCCTATGGCTAAGTGAAAGTGTTAAAGCTATATAGTCCGATTGCCTGGTTCGCTGCGCTATCACCTCCTTAACGGACCAAGACGTTGGGTCAAGTGTGACTATGCATTTTTTCGAACACCCCCGCATTATACGCGTGGGGGCGGAAGCCGACGACTGCTAACTTTCAGAATGTACACATGCATACATAAACGGCCACACATGAGGCACTATAATACTTTCAGGCAAAAGTATAAATACAGCCTTTACAATCAAACTCGAATTGTTTTGACAATAGAGATACATGTCACTCGAACATGGTACTCTTCGAGCACTGGGCCTCTATTAAACGAGCGCCTTCTAAGACTTCTTCAAAATAGTGCTCGACCGGGTTCTGGCCTTCCGCCACACCCCGGGTTGCAATAGCGGTGGTCTCCATCCCAACCCAGTATGTTTTAACACCGGCAAGAGCCATCCTAGCACCCTCTATGCACGCCTACCTCTTCACAGCATCGATATGCGACACGGCACCAAGGAATTGTTGCACCAATCCAAAATAGCTGCCCGGCCTTGGTCCACGTGGCCAAAGATGATCCACGACAGACCTCATAGCAAGCCCGGACAATCGGTGCAGTTCGGCCCAGGCGGCCATCTTTTCATTGAACGGCAGCGGACGCGTCGGGGCATTGAACTATGACCGGAATAACCTTTCTGCCTTATGATCTTTCCGATCTTTGAAAAGCTCGGTCACATTAGTAGCACTCTTTGTCAGGTCCACATACGCGTTCGCAGCACTCCACAACTAATCCAGTGGGCATACTTCGGATCTCCGAATTTCATCCGCAACAAATAGGGCTTCCCAGCCACGATATCTCTGGCTTCACGAAGCTCCTCCCTTATCCCTCTCATTTCAGAGCGGGTTCCCTTGGCCGCCTCCAGGGCCTTCTTCAGGTCAGTCGCTTTTTCTTTTCAAGGAGATCTCGAAGGTTGGCAGCACCTTTTAGCTCGGTAGCCATCCGGGCTATCTTTTCATCGCTTCAGTGATGAGCAGCCTGTTCGGCTCTTAACTCTTTGACCGCCTTCATAGCGATCGCATCACTTATTCGGGCTTGCTCCTTGGCTCCAGCAAGCTCTGCCCGAAGGGTCTCCACGACAGCAGCTCCATCTGCAGCCACAACATATTATAGATACTAGCATCATGCTCCTCTTAAACATTTGCTAACAAGCCGAATATACATACCCTGGGCCTCGTCAAGCCGCTTGTTAACCAGCGCTATGTCAGCATCGGCCACGTCAAGCTGCCGCTCTAGTTCGGCAAAACCAGCAGATCGGTCAGCTGCAGGACCCTCAGCCACCTGCACATAAAGCAGTGCGATTATTACCAGAGGTTATGATCCTCTATTTGCCACGTTGATGGCAACTAGAGTCTCAGGAGCTACTATCTATACAGAGCACACCTATCATGTGCGGTATGATGACCCACAAGTATAGGGGATCTATCGTAGTCCTTTCGATAAGTAAGAGTGTCGAACCCAACGAGGAGCAGAAGGAAATGATAAGCGGTTTTCAGTAAGGTTTTCTCTGCAAGCACTAAAATAATAGGTGATAGATAGTTTTGTGATAAGATAAATAATAACGAGAAAAAGTAAATAAAGTAAATAAGGAGTAATCAACACTACTAGCAACCCACAGGTACCAATTTGTGGTTTTGGATACAAGATTGGATACAAGAGATGAACTAGGGCTTGAGAGGAGATGGTGCTAGTGAAGATGTTGATGGAGATTGACCCCTTCTCGATGAGAGGATCGTTGGTGATGATTTCCCCCTCCCAGAGGGAAGTGTCCCCGGCAGAACAGCTCCGCCAGAGCCCTAGATTGATTCCGGCAAGGTTCCACCTCGTGGCGGCGGAGTTTCGTCCCGTAAGCTTGCCCACGAATTTTTCCAGGACAAAACCCTTCATATAGCAGAAGATGGTCGCCAGAAGCCCACCAAGGGGCCCAGGAGATAGGGGGGCGCGCCCTACAGGGGGGACGCGCCCCCCTGTCTCCTGGACAGGGTGTGGGCCCCCTGGCCTATTTCTTTTGCTCATAATTCCTTAATAAATCCAAAAAGTGGTTTCGTGGAGTTTCAGGACTTTTGGAGTTGTGCAGAATTTGTTTCCAACGTTTGCTCCTTTTCCAGCCAGAATTCCAGGTGCCGACATTCCCCCTCTTCATGGTAAACCTTGTAAAATAAGAGAGAATATCCATAAGTAAAGAGATATAATGTGTAATAACAGCCCATAATGCAATAAATATTGATATAAAAGCATGATGCAAAATGGACGTATCAACTCCCTCAAGCTTAGACCTCGCTTGTCCTCTAGCGGAAACCGAGATCGAGAAATATGTCCACATGTTTAGAGATAGAGGTGTCGACAAAAAATAAAATACGTGCATGAGGGCATCATGATCATTCTAATAACAACATCATATATATATATATATATATATATATATATATATATATATATATATATTGTCATATGATTTCCTATGTTCAAGTAATAAGCAATTCACAATGTCAAGTATGGTTCATAAACTTCATCGGGAACTAACAAACTATAATCTCAGTCATTGAAGCAATTGCAATTTATCGTAACATCAGAAAGAGTCAATAATAGAGCCTTTTAGCAAGATCACATACTCAACTATCTCTTAGTCCCCCATAATTGTTAACACTCACGCAATACTTGTGGTTATAGAGTTTCAGCCGGACACTGAGAAAGATAGGGGCTCTTTATGTTGCCTCCCAACATATTCACCTTTAGGTGATGTCAACAATAATAGCCTATGCCAACTTACATTCAATTTGATATATGTATCATGACCTTTCAAACATGAGGAGCTTGCCAAAGGATAAAATGAAAAAGGTGGAAGGGTGAGGATCACCTTGACTCAAGCATAAAGTAAATACATAAAGTAAAAGATAGGCCCTTCGCAGAGGGAAGCAGAGGTTGTCATGCGCTTTTACGGTTGGATACACAAAATCTTAATGCAAAAGAACGTCACTTTGTATTGCCCCTTGTATGTGGACCTTAATTATGCACTCTGTCGCTTTTATTACTTCCACAACAAGTTCGTACAAAGCTTATTTTCTCTGCATTAATAAGTCATGCATATTTAAAGAGCAATTTTTATTGCTTGCACCGATGACAACTTACTTGAAGGATCTTATTCAATCCATAGGTAGGTATGGTGGAATCTCATGGCAAAACTGGGTTTAAGGGAGTTTGGAAGCACAAGTAGTATCTCTACTTGGTGCAAGGATTTTTGGCTAGCATGAGGGGGAAAGGCAAGATCAACATGTTCAGAAGGTCAATGACAATATACTTTAACTAAGATGTCGGAAAACATAAACCATTACGTTGTCTTCCTTGTCCAACATCAATTCTTTTAGCATGTCATACTTAGTGAGTGCTTCACAATCATAAAGAATGTCCAAGATAATATATCTATATGTGAACCGCTCTTTCCTTATCACTTCCTATTAATTGCAACGATGACCAAGGCTACGTTCATAAACTCTCAACAATTTTTATGCCTCATACTTTCTATGTGTGAAGTTATCACTATCCATAAGATCAATATGAACTCTTTTGTTCTTTATAGTTTCTCAAGATCATAGCAACATAGCAAAGCCCTTGAATCAACACTAATATTTATTATAGATAGCACATGAACTCACTTACAAAAAGAGATCACAACGAAAACTCAAAACTACTTGATACTAAAACTTCAATCTACTAGATCAAGATACTACTAAAAGGATCGAACTAAATAGAACGGTAAAGATAGGAGTGTGATGGTGATACGATACCGGGGCACCTCCCCAAAGCTTGGCAGTTGCCAAGGGGAGTGCCCATACCCATGTGATTATTTCTTCTGTGGTGATGGAGGTGGTGATGATGGTGGTGGATAATCGCACATTGAGCGTAAAGCTCCTCCAACTTGCGGATAATGCCCTTGAACCCAGCAATATGATCTTTCAACAAAATATTCTCCTGTGTGAGATACTTGTTTTGTATGCGGGCTAACTCAATCATCTTGAAAGCTTCAATCTCTGTTGTAGTGAAAAGGTTAGGTAAAGGGCTAGGGATGTCTTCTTCTTTCACCACCGGAGCTTGAATCTCCATGGCCTTCTTGATCCCTTCATCCTTGTTGGTCTCTTCTGGTTCCTCTCTTTTCAACTCTATCTTCAATAGCCAGGCATCCTTGTCTTCGTTGTTGTAGGATGGAGAACTCATGGTGCTCTAAATCTGCAACAGGAACAGCTCGAAACGAAAACAGAGGATATTTGCGTGATACGGTGGCCAAAACCTTCGGGAGTATATATAATGATTTTTTACCGACCAGAATACATAACATACAAGAAAACGGAGTCCGGGGGGCACACGAGGTACCCACGAGACAGGGGGCGTGCCCTACCAGGGGGGGGGCGCCCTCCTCTCTCGTGGGAGCCTCGTGTCCCTTTCGGACTACTTCTTTCTTTCTAAAATTCTAAAATAATCCAAAACTGATGAAAATTTCCATAAGAGTTGTTTTGGAGTCGGTTTACTTACCGTACCACGTACCTATGCCTTTTTGGAGTCTGGAACATTCTGGAAAGTGTCTCTTATGTACTCCTCTGGGGTTATGGTTTCAATAATATTAGTTTCAACATTGATAGGATTACCTGAAATATAATGCTTGATTCTTTGACCATTAACCACCCTAGGATTTGTGCCTTCAAAGTTGTTAATTTTTATAGCACCGGAACAGTAAACCTCCTCGATAACATAGGGACCTTCCCATTTTGAGAGAAGTTTTCCTGCAAAAAATCTTAAACGAGAGTTGAATAATAACACATAATCTCCTACGTTAAACTCACGATTTTGTATCCTTTTATCATGCCAGCGTTTGACTTTTTCTTTGAAGAGCTTGGCATTCTCATAAGCTTGGGCTCTCCATTCATCTAGTGAGCTAATATCAAACAACCTCTTCTCGTCGGCAAGTTTGAAGTTATAATTGAGCTCTTTAATAGCCCAATATGCTTTGTGTTCAAGTTCAAGAGGTAAATGACATGCTTTTCCATAAACCATCTTATATGGAGACATAGCCATAGGATTTTTGTATGCAGTTCTATAGGCCCATAATGCATCATCAAGTTTTTTGGACCAATTCTTTCTAGATCTATTCACAGTCTTTTGCAAAATTAATTTGAGCTCTCTATTGCTCAACTCTACTTGACCACTAGACTACGGGTGATAAGGAGATGCAATTCTATGATTGACATCATACTTAGCAAGCATCTTACGGAAAGCACCATGAATAAAGTGTGAACCACCATCAGTCATAAGATATCTAGGGACTCCAAACCTCGGAAAAATAACTTCTTTAAGCATTTTAATAGAAGTGTTATAATCAGCACTACTAGTTGGAATAGCTTCTACCCACTTAGTAATGTAATCAACAGCAACTAAGATATGTGTATAACCATTGGAGGCAGGAAAAGGTCCCATATAATCAAAGCCCCAAACATCAAATGGTTCAATAACAAGAGAATAATTCATAGGCATTTCTTGACGTCTACTGATGTTACCTATTCTTTGACATTCATCACAAGATATCACAAACTTACGAGCATCTTTGAAAAGAGTAGGCCAATAAAAACCAAATTGTAGTACCTTGTGTGCAGTTCTATCTCCAGCGTGGTGTCCTCCATAGGATTCAGAGTGACACTTGCCTAGTATTTGTTCCTGTTCATGCTCAGGCACACAACGTCTAATAATACCATCTACTCCTTCTTTATAAAGGTGTGGATCATCCCAGAAGTAATGTCTTAAATCATAGAAGAACTTTTTCTTTTGCTGGTATGTGAAACTAGGTGGTATATACTTAGCAACAATGTAATTAGCATAGTCAGCATACCAAGGTGCAGTACGAGAAGCATTGACAACTGCTAATTGTTCATCAGGAAAACTATCATTAATAGGCAGTGGGTCATCAAGAACATTCTCTAACCTAGACAAGTTGTCTGCAATGGGGTTCTCAACTCCCTTTCTATCAATAATATGCAAGTCAAATTCTTGGAGCAAGAGAACCCATCTAATGAGTCTAGGCTTAGCATCTTTCTTTTCCATAAGATATTTAATAGTAGCATGATCAGTGTGAATAGTAACTTTGGAATCAACAATATAAGGTCTAAACTTATCACACGCAAACACAACTGCTAAGAATTCTTTTTCAGTGGTAGCATAATTTCTCTGGCCAGTATCAAGAGTCTTACTAGCATAATGGATAACATTCAATTTCTTATCGACTCTTTGCCCTAAAACAACACCTACAACATAATCACTAGCATCGCACATAATTTCAAAAGGTAAATTCCAATCAGGTGGCTGAACAATAGGTGCTGTGATCAAAGCTTTCTTAAGTGTTTCAAATGCTTCTACACAATCATCATCAAAGACAAAACGATATCTTTTTGCAATAAATTAGTCACAGGCCTAGAGATTTTAGAAAAGTCCTTAATGAAGCTCCTATAAAAACCGGCATGACCAAGGAAACTTCTTATACCTTTTATATCCTTGGGACATGGCATCTTTTCAATAGCATCAACTTTGGCTTTATCGACTTCAGTACCTCTCTCGGAGATCTTGTGCCCCAAGATAATGCCTTCATTAACCATAAAGTGACACTTTCCCAATTCAGGACGAGACTAGTGTCTTCGCATCTCTGCAAAACTCAATCAAGGTTGCTCAAACAATCATCAAAAGAGGATCCATAGACGGAGAAGTCATCCATGAACACCTCACAAATCTTTTCACAAAAATCAGAAAATATAGCCATCATGCATCTTTGAAAGGTAGCAGGTGCATTACATAAACCAAAAGAAATACGTGTATAAGCAAAAGTACCAAAAGGGCAAGTAAAAGTAGTTTTAGATTGATCCCCCGCTGACACAGGTATTTGAGAGAAGCCAGAATAACCATCAAGAAAGCAAAAAATGTGTGTGTTTGGATAGCCTTTCTAGCATTTGATCAATAAAAGGTAAAGGGTAATGATCTTTCTTGGTGGCTTTGTTTAACTTACGGAAATCAATTACCATTCTATAGCCTGCAATAATTCTTTGTGGGATCAATTCATCTTTATCATTAGGAACAATGATAATACCTCCCTTTTTAGGTACACAATGGACAGGGCTTACCCATTCACTATCAGCAACGGGATAAATAATACCTGCCTCAAGGAGTTTTAGAATCTCCTTTCTTACCACTTCCTTCATTTTGGGGTTTAATCGTCTTTGAGGATCTCTAACAGGTTTGGCATCCTTCTCCACTGAAATTTTATGTTGACATAATGTGGGACTAATGCCCTTAAGATCATCCAGAGTATACCCAATAGCAGCTCGGTGCTTCCTGAGAGTTTTTAATAATCTTTCTTCTTCTTCCTCTGAAAGGTTAGCACTAATAATAACAGGATACATTTCTTTTTCATCAAGATAAGCATACTTGAGATTATCAGGTAAGGGTTTGAGTTCAAACATGGGATCACCCTTGGGTGGAGGGGGATCCCCAAGAATTTCAACGGGAAAATTATGTTTTAACATAGGTTCTTGTTTAAGGAACACTTCATCTATTTCTTCCCTTTCCTTCATAAACATATCGTTTTTATGGTCTAGCAAATATTGTTCTAACGGATCAGTTGGAGGAACAGCAATGGAAGCAAGACCAATAATCTCATCCTTACTAGATGGTTCCTTTTCACGAGGTTGTCTACTAAATTAGCGAAATTAAACTCATGAGACATACCATCTATACCAATAGTAACAATATTCTTTTCACAATCAATCTTAGCACTAGCAGTACGCAAGAAAGGTCTACCAAAAATAATGGGACAAAAATTATCTTGTGGGGAAGCAAGAAGGAGAAAATCGTCAGGGTATTTAATCTTTCCACACAAGACTTCAACATCTCTAACAATCCCAATAGGTTTAATGGTGTCCCTATTAGCAAGCTTAATAGTAACATCAATGTCTTCTAATTCAACAGGTGCAATATCGTGCATAATTTCTTTATAAAGATCGTAAGGTATAGCATTAGCACTAGCACCCATATCACATAAGCCATGATAACAATGATCTCCTATTTTAGCAGAAATAACAGGCGTGCCTACAATAGGTCTACGTGTCTTAGTATCGGGTCTAGCAATATTAGCAGTTTCACCCACGAAAGAAATAACATGCCCATCTAAGTCTTCATCCAAGAGATCTTTAATCATAGCAATACTAGGTTCAACATTAGTTTGCTCAGGAGGTGTATAAGTCCTAATATTACTCTTATGAACAACAGTCGAAGCTTTAACATGATCTTTTATCCTAACAGGAAAAGGAGGTTTTTCAACATAAGTAGTAGGAATAATAGGATCACTATATGTAATAGTCTTCTCTTCGACTGTAATAGGTGCAACTACTTTCACTTCAACATGCGGATTATATTTAAAGCACTTCTCTTTAGGAAGATCAACGTGAGCAGAAAAAGTTTCACAAAAGTAGCTACTATCTCAGAGTCAAGTCCATACTTAGAGCTAAATCCACGGAAAGCATCGGTACCCATAAAAGATTTAACACAATCAAACTTGGCTGTCATACCTGACTCCTTACCATAGTCGGAACCCCAATCTTCAGAGTTGCATTTAATTCTTTCCAATAAGTCCCATTTGAAATCAATAGTCTTAGGCATATAGGAACCAGTACAGGAAGTGTCGAGCAGGTTGCGATTAACAAGAGAAAGCCAAGCATAAAAATTCTGAATAATCATTTCCCGAGAGAGCTCATGATTGGGGCATGAATATAACATTAACTTAAGCCTCCCCCAAGCTTGAGCAATGCTTTCTCCTTCGCGAGGCCAGAAATTATATATGTAATTACGATCACGATGAACAAGATGCATAGGATAGAACTTCTGGTGAAATTCCAATTTCAATCGCTTATAATTCCAAGAACTTGTGTCATCACATAGCCTATACCATGTCATTGCATCTCCCTTCAAAGATAAAGGGAAGACCTTCCTTTTGACAACATCATCGGGAATACCTGCAAGCTTAAATAATCCACAAAGATAAGGTGTAAGTCGGGATGCAAAGTTTCGTCTCCTGCAAAAGGATTAGCTAGCAGTTTTTCTATCATACCCGAAGGAATCTCAAAGTGAATATTTTCATAAAGTTCGGTAGGTTGAGGGGCATCTATTTGCTCCTCTGGTTGGGTTGAAGATACCCCAAACAAGCCACTCAAAGGATTAGTTTCCATAGTGACTAGTAACAGAAAATTTCAGCACACTATATAATTGTTTCCTTACCAAGTTCCACCCACCAAGAGCGCTACGCTCCCCGGCAATGGCGCCAGAAAAGAGTCTTGATGACCCACAAGTATAGGGGATCTATCGTAGTCCTTTCGATAAGTAAGAGTGTCAAACCCAACAAGGAGCAGAAGGAAATGATAAGCGGTTTTCAGTAAGGTTTTCTTTGCAAGCACTGAAATAATAGGTGATAGATAGTTTTGTGATAAGATAAATAATAACGAGCAAAAGTAAATAAAGTAAATAAGGTGCAGCAAGGTGGCCCAATCCTTTATGTAGCAAAGGATAAACCTGGACAAATTCTAATAATAATGAAGGAGCTCCCGAGGACACATTGGGAATTATTGTCAAGCTAGTTTCATCACGTTCATATGATTCGCGTTCGGTACTTTGATAATTTGATATGTGGGTAGACTGACACTTGGCTACTGCCCTAACTTGGACAAGCATCCCACTTATGATTAACCCCTATTGCAAGCATCTACAACTACAAAAAGGAGTATTGAGGTAAACCTAACCACATCATTAAATATATGGGTCCATATCAACCCCTAACGAAGTAACTCATAAACTAGGGTTTAAGCTTCTATCACTCTAGCAACCCATCATCTACTTATTACTTCCCTATGCCTTCCTCTAGGCCCAAATAATGGTGAAGTGTCATGTAGTCGACGTTCACATAACACCACTAGAGGAGAGACAACATACATCTCATCAAAATATCGAACGAATACCAATTCACATGACTACTAATAGCAAGACTTCACCCATGTCCTCAGGAACTAGAGTAACTACTCACAAAGCATAAGCATGTTCATGATCAGAGGTGTAATAATATGCATTAAGGATCTGAACATATAATCTTCCACCAAGTAAACCAATAAGTATCAACTACAAGGAGTAAACAACACTACTAGCAACCCACAGGTACCAATTTGTGGTTTTGGATACAAGATTGGATACAAGAGATGAACTAGGGTTTGAGAGGAGATGGTGATGGTGAAGATGTTGATGGAGATTGACCCCCTCTCGATGAGAGGATCGTTGGTGATGATTTCCCCCTCCCAGAGGGAAGTGTCCCCGACAGAACAGCTCCGCCAGATCCCTAGATTGATTCCACCAAGGTTCCGCCTCGTGGCGGCGGAGTTTCGTCGCGTAAGCTTGCCCACGAATTTTTCCAGGACAAAACCCTTCATATAGCAGAAGATGGTCACCGGAAGCCCACCAGGGGGCCCAGGAGATAGGGGGCGCGCCCTATAGGGGGGTGCGCCCCTTGTCTCCTGGACAGGGTGTGGGCCCCCTGGCCTATTTCTTTTGCTCATAGTTCCTTAATAAATCCAAAAAGTGGTTTCGTGGAGTTTCAGGACTTTTGGAGTTGTGCAGAATTGGTTTCCAACGTTTGCTCCTTTTTCAGCCAGAATTCCAGGTGCCGGCATTCCCCCTCTTCATGGTAAACCTTGTAAAATAAGAGAGAATAGCCATAAGTAATGAGATATAATGTGTAATAACAGCCCAGAATGCAATAAATATTGATATAAAAGCATGATGCAAAATGGACGTATCACGGTACCATCAAAAATACATTTTTCTGCATACCTCAAAGCCTCTCAGCAGACTCGTAAAAGCTTCATTCAAACCACTTTTCGTGGATGAAATCCTCTCAATCACTGTACTCATTAAGGCACGATGTGTCTCTGAGATGGCTTCTCACTCCAGCAGGCCCATTAGTGTGTCAGGTTGTGTGCCGGACAATCCCGGACTCCTCCTGAAGCTCTCTTTGGGAGCCGAATATTCCAGACTCTGGGCGGCCGAATTGTCAACTCCTGGCCTTGGTGGATCAGGAGAAATCCTCCGTGACGACACCTCGGGGTCGTCCGCCCCATGTGACGGGTTGGAAGGGGGAGGCGTTTCGCTCTCCATCATCACCGGAGGAAGATCCCCCGAAGACAAACTCTGTGGAGAAGGGCTACGAGCCGGACTGCAATAAATATGTTTCGGTTATTATCCTCAGAGACAAAACGAGATACATTTACCAAAGTACTCTTTTACTTATGGCTCGGTGGAGGGATGGCCCCCTTGCGGGCGTTGTGCGGCAAGAATGCCCTTGGGGGTAGGGCCCCTTGGTGAGGGTTTCTTCCCTCGTTGGGAAGCCTCTGTTTCCAAATCTTCGGAGGCGTCCCTTTTCTTACCTTGAGGAGAGGGGATTTTAGGGTCCCCTCTCCGATTATCCTCCTTCGTGGAGGCTCTTACTCCCCCAATCTGGATATGTAAGATATGAGGCCCACCTGTGGATTCTCTATTCCTCCCCTCGTCTTCTCCTGATGACACCTGATATGGTGCGCGCTGAAGCATCCTGGTCAACAAGGGATCTGGCGAACCTTCGGGAAGAGGGTCCGGACACCTGATCCTCTCCGCCTTCCTCAGCCACTCCTGGCAGGGGGTAGTTTTCAACAAAATTACTTACTTGGGTATCCGGACAGTTGCAGTTGAGACCCCCCGTCTTTGGTGGTGTCCGGACACTTTATTCGTGATCCGGAAAATAACCGATACATCCCCTCAAGCATTATCCGAGGAAGTGCTGAACGGTCCGCGGTCCTACTGGATTAAATTCCCACATCCAGAGAGGTCGACGCTTGCATGGTAGGACCCGACGGACTAGCATTATTTGAATTATTTTAAGGAGGCTGACATCCCTCTCGAGAAGATCCCGAATGTGTGTTTCCAATACGACGCTCTCGTTGGGTTTGGGAGTGGGGATAACCTTCCCTTGGGCAGGCAACCTATGCAGGATGTGGGCGGTCAGGAACCTGGCCTCCCTAAGCTTCTTAATGTCCTCCTCAGTGACGGAGGAGGCCAGCCACCGGCCTTGAAGATTGGATCCGGACATGATCGAGGGTCCGAAGTGCTTAAGCTTAAGCCTTGGGTGTTGGAACTCGAGGTGCGGGAGGGGAAGGATCGAGCGTGGAAAGAAAAGGACTAGCCTTGGCTCCCTTATAAAGATGATAAATATCAAGCGTCCCCTGCGTGACCGTTTGGGACTCGCCTAAAAGCGAGGAGTCATATTCAACAAACACGGTTGGGTTACCCGCACCTGTATTGATGAAAATCCCGTGATAAGGGGGACACGATCTCTGCTTCGACAATACGTGCCAATAAAAACGCCTCGCAGCATGTGTAGTGGTTGGTTGTGAGAACGGTTCGAATAATGACCGGGCCGTGGCGTGACGTCACTCTACAAAAAGTTGTCAGCAGATCTGGTTCGTCAAATACTGTTCTCTCTATGGTGGTATGTGGAATTTCTTTTGCAGAGCCGAACATGATTCTCGTGTTCAAAATCTTCTATGGACTATTCGGAGGAGGAACCCACCTTGAAATGCCGAAGACAATCTGCGTGCCGGACTCATCGTCATTGAAGCCTAGTTCAGGGGCTACTGAGGGAGCCCTGGATTAGGGGGTATCTGGACAGCCGGACTATATACTTTGGCCGGACTGTTGGACTATGAAGATACAAGATTGAAGACTTCGTCCCGTGTCCTTCTCTTTAACTGACTCTGTGTAACCCTAGCACCCTCCGGTGTCTATATAAACCTGAGGGTTTAGTCCGTAGGACAAGAACAATCATAATCATAGGCTAGCTTCTAGGGTTAGCTTCTACGATCTGGTGGTAGATCAACTCTTGTAATACTCATATCATCAAAATCAATCAAGCAGGAAGTAGGGTATTACCTCCATCGAGAGGGCCCGAACCTGGGTAAACATCGTGTCCCCTGCTTTCTGTTACCATTAGCCTTAGACGCACAGTTCGGGACCCCCTACCCGAGATCCGCCGTTTTTGACACCGATAACAGGTGCTACGCTTTGTCATGCCTGGTCGGCACGTGCTACGCACGACAGATCTTCCAGAGTCTCCGCATCGGGATGGACGAGCGCAGGGCGGTGATGTCGTTGGGCGCCGTGGTGGCGTCAACGGTTGGTCGGACTAGCAAGGATGATGTTGATCTCTCTCCTGAAGAGGGGACAACGGTTCGATGATGATGGAGGCTTCTAATATGTGTGCATATGGTGTACGCTTTATGTCTACCGCATAGGCTGTTGGTTCCGATACGTTATATTGATGGATTGATGATACGTCAACAACGTATCTATAAGTTTTGATTGTTCCATGCTATTATATTACCTGTTTTGGATGCTTATGGGCTTTATTTTACATATTTATATCATTTTTGGGACTAACCTACTAACCGGAGGCCCAACCCATATTGTTTTTTTTGCCTATTTCAGTATTTCGAAGAAAAGGAATATCAAACGGAGTCCAAATGGAATGAAACCTTCGGGAGCGTTATTTTTGGAACAACTCTGTTCCGGAGAGCTTGGGGTGCAAGTCAAGAAAGCTCCGAGGGCCCCACGAGATAGGAGGGCGCCCCCCTGTAGGGCGCGCCCCCTGTCTCGTGGGCCCCTCGGGCGTCCATCGTCGTACTTCTTCCTCCTATATATACCTACGGACCCCGAAAACATCCAGGGGCACCACGAAACACAATTTCCACCACCGTAACCTTCTGTATCCGCGAGATCCCATCTTGGAGCCTTCGCCGGCACTTTGCCTGAGGGGGAATCAACCACGGAGGGCCTCTACATCAACATCCTTGCCCCTCCTATGAGTTGTGAGTAGTTTACCACAGACCTATGAGTCCATAGTTATTAGCTAGATGGCTTCTTCTCTCTTTTTGGATATCAATATAATGCTCCCCCTCTCTTGTGGAGATCTATTCGATGTAATCTCTTTTTGCGGTGTGTTTGTCAAGATCCGATGAATTGTGAGTTTATGTTCAGATTTATCTATGGTTATTAATTGAATCTTCTCTGAATTGTTTTATGTATGATTGAGTTATCTTTGCAAGTCTCTTGGAATCATCGGTTTGGTTTGGCCTACTAGATTGATCTTTAGATGGGGTTTATATCATATTGCATGAGTTTATCCCTCTACATCATATCATGTTGCTTAATGCGTTACTCCGTTCTTATGAACTTAATACTCTAGATGCATGCTGGATAGCGGTCGATTTGTGGACTAATAGTAGTAGATGCAGGCAGGAGTCGGTCTACTTGTTTTGGATGTGATGCCTATATACATGATCATGCCTAGATGACGTCATAATTATTCGCTTTTCTATCAATTGCTTGATAGTAATTTGTTCACCCACCGTAATACTTATGCTCCCGAGAGAAGCCTCTAGTGAAATCTATGGCCCCCGGGTCTATCTCTTATCATATTTTCTTTCAATTTACTTTTATTTGCATCTTTACTTTTCTTGCATCTATATCATAAAATACCAAAAATATATTTATCTTATCATACTATCTCTATTAGATCTCACTTTCGCAAGTGGCCGTGAAGGGATTGACAACCCCTTTATTGCGTTGGTTGCGAGTTCTCAGTTTGTTTGTGTAGGTGTGTGGGACTTTTGAGGAGCCTCCTACTGGATTGATACCTTGGTTCTAAAAAACTAAGGGAAATACTTACGCTACACTTGCTGCATCACCCTCTCCTCTTCAGGGAAAACCAACGCTAGCTCAAGATGTAGCAAGAAGGATTTCTGGCGCCGTTGCCGGGGAGGTCTTCGCTCAAGTCAAGACATACCAAGTACCCATCACAAACTCATCTCCCTCGCATTTACATTATTTGCCATATGCCTCTCGTTTTCCTCTCCCCCCACTTCACCCTTGCCGTTTTATTCACCCTCTCTTTCCCAATCTCCTCCTCTCTTTCTTCCGCCTTTTTTCGTTTGCCTTTTTGCTTGCTCGTGTGTTAGTTCATTCACATCGTTATTATGGCTAGTTCCTTATCCGCTCCTGTGTTTCCCGAGTTTGAAGTTCTTCACTTCAAGCAAAGGCAAGGAGAAAATTTGAAAGATGCTTGGTACATGATGATGGAATCTTATCGCAAGTGCACCCTAGAGGTGAACTTTAGAATTCTTCTTCGCAATTTTTATGTTGGGCTAAGTATGACGCATAGACAACTCTTGGACTGCATTGCCAAGGAAAACTTTATTGAAATTGATCCTATTATTGCGCATGAAATTATAGAGGGAATAGTGGGAACACTACCTCAAAAGGGAGGACCACATCCTACCCAAGAAGAAACTCAAGTGTTTGGAAAGATTTGTGAAGTAACAAAATTTTTACAAAAATCTCTTGATCCTCTTAAAAGTGTTAGTGGAAATCTTCACCGCATTAATATGTTGATTACCCTTTGTAATGAGCGGTTGGATTCTTTGGATCTAAAAACTTTCGAGTATGAAGGGAAACGTAAAGAACCTCCCGGATTCGAGCATGACTCCGCTAAGAAACTGAAAATCAAAGATGGCACTCGTTAGATCTATCCTTACTTTTATGCCTAGCTAGGGGCATTAAACGATAGCGCTAGTTGGGAGGCAACCCAATTTTCTTTATGTTCTTTGTTTTTATTCCTGTTTAGTGTTAAATTTTGTTTCTACTTTCTGTTTAGATGTGTTTTTACCTTTTGTTTAGTGTTTGTGCCAAGTAGAACCTATAGGATAAACTATGACGATGGTTGATTTGATTCTGCTGAAAAACAGAAACTTTGCGCTCACGAGAAACAATTCAATAAATCACACAAAAGAGCTTTTGTGTTGATTCTTTTTGATTCTGATAAATAAACAAATTGTCCAGTACTTCCTATTTTGGTAGGATTTTTAGAGTTCCAGAAGTTTGCGTTAGTTACAGATTTCTACAGACTGTTCTTTTATTGACAGATTCTGTTTTTCGTGTGTTGTTTGCTTATTTCAGTGCATCTATGGCTAATAAATTAGTTTATAAACCATAAGGAAGTTGTAATACAGTAGGTTTAACACCAAAATAAATAGAGAATGAGCTCATTGCAGTACCTTATGTGGTGGTTTGTTTTCTTTCACTAACAGAGCTTATAACATTTCCTGTTGAGTTTTGTGTTGTGAAGTTTTCAAGTTTTGGGTAAAGCTTTTATGGACTATGGAATAAAGAGTGGCAAGAGCCTAAGCTTGGGGATGCTTATGGCACCCCAAGATATTCAAGAATAGCCAAAAGCCTAAGCTTGGGGATGCCCCGGGAAGGCATCCCCTCTTTCGTCTTCGTTCATTGGTAACTTTACTTGGAGCTATATTTTTATTCACCACATGATATGTGTTTTGCTTGGAGCGTCATGTATTACATTGGTCTTTTCTTGTTAGTTTACCACAATCATCCTTTCTGTAACACACCTTTTTGGAGAAGCCTATTTGATTAGAGTTTGCTAGAATACTCTATGTGCTTCACTTATATCTTTTGAGCTTGATAGTTTTTGCTCTAGTGCTTCACTTATATCTTTTAGAGCATGGTGGTGGATTAATTTTATAGAAATTGCTAGTATCTCATGCTTCACTTATATTATTTTGAGAGTCTCTTAGAACAGCATAGTATTTGCTTTTGTTACAAAGTTGGTCCTAGAATGATGAGCATCCAAGTTGGGTATAATAAAAACTAGCATAGGAAGTGAATTGGATGTTATGATCAATTTGATGCTTGATAATTGTTTTGAGATATGGAGGTAGTAATATTAAAGTCATGCTAGTTGGGTGATTATGTGTTTAAAGAATGCTTGAATTGAAGTTTGTGATTCTCGTAGCATGCACGTATGCTGAACCGCTTTGTGATGAAGTTAGAGCACAATTTTATTTATTGATTGTCTTCCTTATGAGTGGCAGTCGGGGACGAGCGATGGTCTTTTCCTACCAATCTATCCCCCTAGGAGCATGCGTGTAGTGCTTTGGTTTTTGATGACTTCTAAATTTTTACAACAAGTATATGAGTTCTTTTGATTAATGTTGAGTCCATGGATTATACGCACTCCTTTCACCCCTCCTTTATTGCTAGCCTCTCTTGTATCGTGCAACTCTCGCCGGTACCATACACCCACCTTACTCCTTCCTCAAAACAGCCACCATACCTACCTATTATGGCATTTCCATAGCCATTCCGAGATATATTGCCATGCAAATTTCCACCGTTCCGTTCATATGACACACATTACTTTTGTCATATTGCGTTTTGCATGAACATGTAGTTGACATTGTATTTGTGGCAAAGCCATGGTTCATAATTCTTTCATACATGTCACTCTTGATTCATTGCATATCCCGGTATATCGCCGGGGGCATTCATATAGAGTTATATTTTGTTCTAAGTATCGACTTGTAATTGTTGAGTTGTAAAAAAATAAAAGTGTGATGATCATCATTTTTAGAGCATTGTCCCAGTGAGGAAAGGATGATGGAGACTATGATTCCCCCATAAGTCGGGATGAGACTCCGAACGAAAAAAAAGAGTGGCCATAAAAAAAAGAGAAAAGGCCCAATAAAAAAATGAAAGAAAAGGAGAGAAGGGACAATGCTACTATCCTTTTACCACACTTGTGCTTCAAAGTAGCACCATGATCTTCATGATAGAGAGTCTCATATGTTGTCACTTCCATTTACTAGTGGGAATTTTTCATTATAGAACTTGGCTTGTATATTCCAATGATGGGCTTCCTCAAAATGCCCTAGGTCTTCGTGAGCAAGCAAGTTGGATGCACCCCACTAGTTTTCTTTTGTTGAGCTTTCATATATTTATAGCTCTAGTGCATTCGTTGCATGGCAATCCCTACTCACTCACATTGATATCTATTAATGGGCATCTCCATAGCCCGTTGATACGCCTAGTTGATGTGAGACTATCTTCTCCCTTTTTGTCTTCTTCACAACCATCGTTCTATTCCACATATAGTGTTATGTCCATGGCTCACGCTCATGTATTGCGTGAAAGTTGAAAAAGTTTGAGATTATTAAAGTATGAAACAATTGCTTGGCTCGTCATCGGGGTTGTGCATGATTAAATACTTTGTGTGATGAAGATAGAGCTTAGCCAGACTATATGATTTTGTAGGGATAACTTTCTTTTGGCCATGCTATTTTGAGAAGACATGATTACTTGTTTAGTATGCTTGAAGTATTATTATTTCTTATGTCAATATGAACTTTTATTTTGTATTACTTGGATCTGAACATTCATGCCACAATGAAAGAAAATAACATTATGAATTATGCTAGGTAGCATTCCACATCAAAAATTCTCTTTTTCTCATTTACCTACTCGACAACGAGCAGGAATTAAGCATGGGGATGCTTGATACGTCTCCAACGTATCTATAATTTTTGATTGTTCCATGCTATTATATTACTTGTTTTGGATGCTTATGGGCTTTATTTTACATATTTATATCATTTTTGGGACTACCCTACTAACCGGAGGCCCAGCCCATATTGCTATTTTTTTTCCTATTTTAGTATTTCGAAGAAAAGGAATATCAAACGGAGTCCAAACGGAATGAAACCTTCGGGAGCGTTATTTTTGGAACAAATCTGATCCGGAGAGCTTGGGGTGCAAGTCAAGAAAGCTCCGAGGGCCCCACGAGATAGGAGGGCGCCCCACTATAGGGCGCGCCCCCCTGTCTCGTGGGCCCCTCGGGCGTCCACCGACGTACTTCTTCCTCCTATATATACCTACGGACCCTGAAAACATCCAGGGGCACCACGAAACACAATTTCCACCACCGTAACCTTCTGTATCCGCGAGATCCCATCTTGGAGCCTTCGTCGGCACTCTGCCGGAGGGGGAATCAACCATGGAGGGCCTCTACATCAACATCCTTGCCCCTCCTATGAGTTGTGAGTAGTTTACCACGGACCTACGGGTCCATAGTTATTAGCTAGATGACTTCTTCTCTCTTTTTGGATCTCAATACAATGTTCTCCCCCTCTCTTGTGGAGATCGATTCGATGTAATCTCTTTTTGCGGTGTGTTTGTAAAGATCCGATGAATCGTGAGTCTATAATCAGATTTATCTATAGTTATTAATTGAATCTTCTCTGAATTCTTTTATGTATGATTGAGTTATCTTTGCAAGTCTCTTTGAATTATCGGTTTGGTTTGGCCTACTAGATTGATCTTTCTTGCCATGGGAGAAGTTCTTAGCTTTGGGTTCAATCTTGCGGTGATCTTACCCAGTGACAAAAAGGGTTGCAAGACACGTATTGTATTGTTGCCATCGAGGATAACAAGATGGGGTTTATAACATATTGCATGAGTTTATCCCTCTACTTCATATCATCTTGCTTAATGCGTTACTCCGTTCTTATGAACTTAATACTCTAGATGCATGCTGGATAGCGGTCGATGTGTGGAGTAATAGTAGTAGATGCAGGCAGGAGTCGGTCTACTTGTTTTGGATGTGATGCCTATATACATGATCATGCCTAGATGACGTCATAATTATTCACTTTTCTATCAATTGCTTGACAGTAATTTGTTCACCCACCGTAATACTTATGCTCTCGAGAGAAGCCTCTAGTGAAACCTATGGCCCCCGGGTCTATCTCTTATCATATTTGCTTTCAATTTACTTTTATTTGCATCTTTACTTTTCTTGCATCTATATCATAAAATACCAAAAATATATTTATCTTATCATACTATCTCTATTAGATCTCACTTTCGCAAGTGGCCGTGAAGGGATTGACAACCCCTTTATTGCGTTGGTTGCAAGTTCTCAGTTTGTTTGTGTAGGTGCGTGGGACTTTTGAGGAGCCTCCTACTGGAATGATATCTTGGTTCTCGAAAACTGAGGGAAATACTTACGCTACACTTGCTGCATCACCCTCACCTCTTCGGGGAAAACCAACGCTAGCTCAAGACGTAGCAATTGACGACGACATCGATTATAAATATGGGGACTGAGAGAAATTTGTAGGTGTGAGGTGGCCTGATGTATGTTTTTGTCAGACCATCATGGAATAATTAATAAAAATGGCCGTATCGATGCAGAGCCCGGGGTTTAACCTGCTTTTCAAAAAAAGGAGCAGCATGAGGACCAGCTAACTCAACACTAAACACTGAATCCCAACCAAAGCTTCTTTGCACAGTAGTGTGCATTTAGATGCGGAAAGCGTGGATGATCCAGCAACTATTTAGTTTACTCTTTGACGTAGGCCCCCCATGGTCGAGGAAAATTAAAGGTTTATGTAAGTAGTTTTGGTGTGGATCCTGTTAGAAGGGAGAGAGAGGTTTTGTGGAGTAGTTCATTGTATTGCTTGAGCCTTGGTGGCATATAAATAGGAGTACAATGATCAACTTGGAGTATAAGACAAGACAGGACAAATCCTAGTCTATCTTATGTTTCCTAATTAATATATATACTCAACATCCCCCCGCAGTCACAACGGTAGCGACGCAGATGGTGAGACTGGAGAAGAATCCGAAGGCAAGTCGACGGACACCACCCCCGCCCCCTCCCCCAGTCATAACGATCGACGCATCGCGGAAGTCGTGGCCGGAGTGGAAACCGACGAGGTTGCTCAAGCAAGGCGGTAGCCCTTTGTGTCGTTTGTCGATGTAGCAGAGAGTGTGGGTGGTGGAGCCGTGGTCGAGGTAGTCGTGCGAAGAATGCCGTGGTCGATGTCGAGTCGGGGTAGCCGGTGTCGAGAAAGTCGCCGTGGAGTCGCGGGCGCAAGGAGGCGCTGAGTTAGCATGGGCACAATGGTGTCAAAGTAGTGGTGCGCTGGGGAGAAGACGTTGTTGACGACGCGTCGCGCCCGGGTCGCCAAGCCCGGGGACACATCTTAGGCAAAGGCAAGCATGGCGTTGCCAGCACCGGGCATGCGTAGACGGACGAAGACGAAGTTGACGAAGCGCCGCAGCATGCTTGCCAGGTCCGGGGACATGTTGTGGACGAAGGCACGCGGCGGTGTTGCCAGCACCGGGCATGCGTAGACTGGGACCTGCACGAGCTGTATGGCATGTCAAAGAAGTCGGAGAGGCCAGCAGAGAAGGACTCGACGATAGTTGCGGCGCCAATCGGCGCGGGGCCAATGTCGCCCGCGATTGTCGGAGTAGATGAAGCGCTTGGGATAGATGACGGCGACCCCGGTGATAGGCTGGTGCTGGATGAAGACGAACGGGGAGGATGGGCGGCTGCGGCGGCTACGGGGGTAGCGGCGGCGGCGGCCGAAGAAGAGCCGCGGCGGCTAGGTTAGGAGTGCGGCGACGGTGCTCGATGTAGGCGAGGAGCCCTGACAACATGACGAAGACCGGCGCGGACGGTGGTATTCCCGCGCCAAGGGAGGCGGCGCGGCGCATACCACGAGAAGTCGACGTGCAGTGACGGCGGTGGACCGCGGGCCGCGGCGCTACGGCCCGAAGGGGCGACGCAGTGGCGGCGTGCAGGTCAGGGCGATGGCGGAAGACCTCAGGGTGGTCGTAGGGACCGCGGGCCGCGGCGCTACAGCCCGAAGGGGCGGCGCAGCGACAGAGCGCGGGTCGGTGCAACCGCGGGGACGGCCTTGGGACAGCGGCGTGGACCGCGTGCCACGCTCGCTACGGCCTGACGGGGTGACGTAGCGGCGGCGTGAGGGTCAGTGCAGCCACGGGGACGGCCTGGAGCGGACGGCCCCGGGGCAGCGGGGGACCGCGGGCCGCGGCACTACGGCCCGAAGGGGCGATGCAGCGGTGACGTGGGTCAATGCAGCCGGGAGAAGAACCACGGGGCGGCGGCACTGCGGCCTGAAGGGGTGACGTAGCGGCAGCCCGTTGCTCGATTGCTGGAGGGGCGCGCTGAACTCGGGGACGCTATTCACGGGGCCTGCGAAGGCGCGCACAATCGACGGGCCAGGTTGGTCACACGGCATAGCTGAGGCGGACCGCGTCGGCGGGCGGGTGATCAATCCGATCGCGCGCGAGGTCGGAGACGCCACTTGGTGGAGGCGGGGTGGCGTCGGAGTCCGAGATGAAGCCGGCAACAGTGGGCGGCAGGGCGGCTATGATTGGCCGCCGCATGGCGCGAGGCCGCCGGATCGGGGAGATGCATGAGTCCCGGTCGGAGCAGGGCGGTGCGGCCGGCGTAGATCAACGGGCGGGGCCGGTGCACGGACGACGGCCATGATAGGCCGCCGCATCGCGCGAGGCCGTCTGGTCGGGGCGACTGGCGGGCAGACGCGCGGACAACGGCCGTGAGGGGTCGTCTGTTGCGCGCGGCCGATGGGTCGGTGAAGAGGTCGGCCGGTCACCCCACTGTCGGAGTAAAGGCGCATGGGGTCGACGGCGGCGGTAGGCGACGCAAGCCGATCCAGTGGATCGAAAACCAAAAGGTAGACGCCGATCAAAGCGAGCGGCGAGAAAGAGAAAAACCCGGATCAAAGGATCGGGAAAAAGACTCTCTAGGGCAGTCGGTCGACACGACCGGCGGACGAACCCTAGGTACGGGCGACGCAGCCCCCGGGGGCGGCGCGCGGATGCGAAAGCGGCGGCTGCTAGGGTTTAGAACCCGGAAACTGATATCATGTTAGAAGGAAGAGAAATGTTTGGTGTAGTAGTTCATTGTATTGCTTGAGCCTCGTGAACATATAAATAAAAGTACAATGATTAACTTGAAGTACAAGACAAGGCAGGACAAATCCTAGTCTATCTTATGTTTCCTAATAATTAATCTATATACTCGACAGATCCCCTGGTGAGTCGTCCCCCTGCTGCTAGCTGGTCAATGGAAGGCGGTGGTCGGTGCTGGCACAGGTGGCAAATTTGACAAATTTGACCTATAGACGAAATCAAATCATAGAATGAACTATCCGTGAAACTATTTCACGCGGCTGACTTTTTTGTGTGACGCCCGACACGAAGGCGCCACACTACACTGTGCAACGCCTCACAGATAGGCGCTACACGGCCAGCGTCGCACACGTGTGATCAAAAAATTACCAAGTCGTGTGCAGCGCCTGAGAGCTAGGCGCCACACTATACAGTGTAGTGCCTAGCTTCTAGGCGTTGCACTAGTGCAGCGCCTAGCTCGCAGGCGTTGCACTAGTGCAGCACCTGGAAGATAGGCGCCACGGGTCAGCCGCGTGAAATAGTTTCACGGACAGTTCATTCTGTGATTTAATTTCGTCTATATGTCAAATTTGTCAAATTTGCCGGCGCAGGTGGCCGGCCGCGGTGGCGGTGGCTGCGCGCGTGGTCGTCACGTAACGTCACGTCTCACGTGCACACGGATGCTGATATGCATGCACATGCGCGTGGCCTATCCCGGCCTGAATCTCTGTTGATCAGACGACAGTTGTTGGGCTGGCCACACCAACCATATTCCAGGATTCCAGATCCAGGCTCCTCCATCTCCGTCCATTGTTTTCTGCACTAGGAGACGAGCACAGTCGGCTGGCAAATAGGTATTTGCTAGTGCTATAATTGCTGCACTAGACTCTACGGAGTCGTGTGGAATTTGAGGTATTTATTAAGGTAGATAGAAATTTGAGGTATTTAGGGAAGAAATAATATACTAGATGAATTAGAAATATTGAGCATCATTGGAGGGCGAAAAGGGACGTAATTTTTTCCCAATGTCTTTAAAAGAGACGTAATTTGAGAGTGAGATGACCGAGTTCTACCAAATTACCAAGCTATTTATGGATAGCAAAACGAGAAGAAATGAAGCGCCGTGTCTAGATCCGCGGAGTACTGCTAAATGCAGTTCGTTGTTATTCTCATCTTAATATTTGTTCGACCGCGATTGTAAGAGAAAAATCAACTAAAAGTGCAGTCTTCTTTTTGCAGGGACAAAACTGTACATAACATATTTAAGGGCCTGTTCGGGTCAAAGGAAAGAAAAACATAGGGTTGGAGGGAAATGCTGGAAATGGAGAGGAATGCAGTTGCAGAACATAGGATAGAAAACTGCAACATCTACATGCACAGTTGGTGTTCGGGAGAGAGGAAAAGTGACCATAGGAAATCAGCCGATGTGGGTCCCGACCAGTATATTTTAAATGTTGGAAAGGATTGGCACTGACCAAATCATACACGGATCAATCCATGGTGTGGGTCCAGTTGCATGTTTTGCTGCAGCTTTTCTCTTCTGTTCCTCGGGCATACGCGAAAACATGCGCTGTGGGCAGATGTTTTTTTTCCCGTGAAAACGCAGGTGCGTGAGACTTTCCATCGGATTGGAAAGACCGCGTTCCTTCGTACCGAACGGCGCTTCCTGTGGCAATTCCATAGGGGCGAGTTTGCCGTGATTTTCCTTCGGTTTTCCTACGTACCGAACAGGGCCTGTATATGTAGTTGTTGGTTGTAATCCCTAACTACATGAGTAATGGAGTTTTCAGACTTCCCGTAAAATGTATGAGTTTTTTAAAAGAAAATATACTTATGGAATTTGAGGCAGCTACAAAATGAAGTGTGGTTTTTAGGTTGACTATGGTGCAATTTGAGATGATCGAGGTTTACCAGAATTTCAATCTATAGTGTTCCTTCCGGATGAGAATACAAGTCAAGCAGGGGTTTTCATTTGATTAACGGAAAATGAGGTGTACGTCATAAAAAATGTTTCTAGATCGTTGTAGAATGAAGTTTCTAAACATACATTTTTCATGACTTATTATATAATGTTTTGCTAGGTAAATTGACAAACCGAATTCTTGTGGCAGACTAACATTCCCATCCGGAGGGGTACTAGGCATAGTGGAACCATGACATAATGAAACGCCGTCTTCATATCCATGGTCCGGCTAAAAGACGATTGGTTTTTCTCATCTCACAACGAAGTCGACTTGATTGATTTTTTTGTTGAAGTAGAATGTGCATTAGCATTTTTTAACATATCATTAACATATATGAACTCTTTGTGAAAAATGCATGTGTGTAATTTTGATCATTAACACATATGAGGATGCAGTTTCATTTTAAATAAAAAAGAATTGTTGGATACTTGGATGCGATCCAACTTCCTGAAGAATCAACTACTGTACTCCCTCCTTCCATCTATATAGGGCCTAATGCGTTTTTCAAGACCGTCTTTGACTATTGACAAAATTAATAGTACATGACATGCATAATATGAAAATTATATCATTGAAAGCTCCTTTCACATACGAATTTGATGATGTGTTTTGTGTAAGTTGCATGTCATATATTATTGCTCTAACATTTGGTCAAAGTTAGCCTCGAAAAACGCATTAGGCCCTATATAGATGGAAGGAGGGAGTACTAGTTTCTCAAAAGGAAAAACTACTGTACTAGTCGGTCCCTTGCTCTATCCCGTAAAAAAGTTGAACCATATCAGAGGGAATTAATTACACTGTCCTCGTGGTATAATGTTATCCAGTACTACCTTCGTCCTGGTTTATTAGTCCCCTCGTATTCAGGTCATATTTTGACCATGATTTTAACTAATATAATTTTTTTACATAAAAAAAGTAATATTATCAAGAACTATGTTCAAATATGAATACATGATATAATTTTTAGTGACACACATTAACATTTTGTTAGTTAAATTTATGATCAAACTTTCACACAAAACACCAAAGGGACCAATAAACCAGAAAAGAGATAGTAATTGCTATGATGAATGATCTCCACATTAGGCTCGTGCACATGTACGACCCCTATACTTTTGAAACAAAGAGCCAGCAGCACGTACTTGGAACTTACACCTGTACACGTACATACCTTCTAATTAATTGCGGGGGAACAGATTGTTAGAAGAGAGAGAGAGATTCGGTGGAATAGTTCGTTGTATTGCTTTAGTCTCGTGGGCATATATATAGGAGTACATGATCATCTTGGAGAAAAAAGGTAAGGTAGAACAATATTCTACGCTATCCTAGCTTTCCTAATAATCACGATACTCAACATCCTCCCATAGTCACAACGGTAGAGATGCAGATGGTGAGACTGTAGAAGAATCCGAAGGCAAGCCGACGACCCCCCTCACCCCTCCCCCCATCATAGTCGTAACGATCGATGCATCGCGAAAGTCGTGGCTGGAGTGGAAATCGACGAGCTTGCTTAAGCAAGGGGATAGCCCTTTGTGCCGTTTGTTGATGTAGCCGAGAGCGTAGGATGGTGTAGCGGTGGTCGAGGTAGCCGTGAGAAGAATGCCGCGGTCGATGTCGAGTCGGGGTAGCCAGTGTCGAGGAAGATGCCGTGGAGCCGCGGGCGCAAGGAGGCGCCGAGTTAGCATGGGCGCAGCGGTGTCGAAGTAGTGGTGCGTCGGGAAGAAGATGTTGTTGACGACGCATCACGGCGGGTTTGCCAAGCCCGAGGACACATCATCGACGAAGGCACGCAATGGTGTTGCCGGCACCGGGCATGGTAGACGGATGAAGACGAAGTTAACGAAGTGTCGCGCCAGGTTTGCCAGGCCTAGGGACACATCGTGGACGAAGGCACGCATCGGTGTTGCCAGCACCGGGCATGCGTAGACGAGGGGCCTACACAAGCTCTATGCCATGTCGGAGAAGTCGGAGGGGCTAGCAGAGAACAACTCGACGACGATTGCAGCGTCCATCGGCGTCGGACGATGTCACCAACGATGGTCGGAGTAGACGAAGTGTCGGGGTAGATGACAACGACGCTGGCGGCAGGCTGGTGCTGGACGAAGATGAAGGGGGTGGACGAGCGACTGCGGCGGCTATGGGGGTAGAGGCGGCAGCGGCCGAAGAAGAGCGGCGGTGGGCTGATGGCAGCTAGGTTAGTAGCATGAAGGCGGTGCTCGAAGTAGGCGAGGAACTCGATAGCGTGACGAAGACCGGCGCGGGCGATGGCGTTCCAGCACCAAGGGAGGTAGCACGACTGATAACCCACAAGTGTAGGGGATCGCAACAGCTTTCAAGGGTAGAGTATTCAACCCAAATTTATTGATTCGACACAAGGGGAGCAAAAGAATATTCTTAAGTATTAGCAGTTGAGTTGTCAATTCAACCACACACGGATAACTTAGTATCTGCAGCAAAGTATTTAGTAGCAAAGTGGTATGATAGTAATGGTAACAGTGACAAAAGTAAAGATATCAGTTTTGTAGTAATTGTAACAGTAGAAACGGAAAAGTAAATAAGCGAAGCACAATATGTGAAAAGCTCATAGGCATTGGATCAATGATGGATAATTATGTCGGATGCGATTCCTCATGTAATAGCTATAACATAGGGTGACACAGAACTAGCTCCAATTCATCAATGTAATGTAGGCATGTATTCCGAATATAGTCATACGTGCTTATAGAAAAGAACTTGCATGACATCTTTTGTCCTACCCTCCCGTGACAGCGGGGTCCTATTAGAAACTAATGGATATTAAGGTCTCCTTTTAATAGAGTACCGGACCAAAGCATAACATAGTGAATACATGAACTCCTCAAACTACGGTCATCACCGAGAAGTATCCGATTATTGTCACTTCGGGGTTGTCGGATCATAACACATAATAGGTGACTATAGACTTACAAGATAGGATCAAGAACACACATATATTCATGAAAACATAATAGGTTCAGATCTGAAATCATGGCACTCGGGCCCTAGTGACAAGCATTAAGCATCGCAAAGTCATAGCAACATCAATCTCAGAACATAGTGGATACTAGGGATCAAATCCTAACAAAACTAACTTCATTACATGGTAAATCTCATCCAACCCATCACCGTTTAGCAAGCCTACGATGGAATTACTCACACACGGCGGTGAGCATCATGAAATTAGTGATGGAGGATGGTTGATGATGACGATGGCGACGAATCCCCCTCTCCGGAGGCTCGAACGGACTCCAGATCAGCCCTCCCGAGAGAGATTGGGGCTTGGTGGCGGCTCCATATTGTAAAACGCGATGAAACTTTCTCTCTGATTTTTTCTCAACGAAATGGAATATATAGAGTTGGAGTTGAGGTCGGTGGAGCTCCAGGGGGCCCACGAGATAGGGGGGCGCGCCCAGGGGGAGGGCGCGCCCCCACCCTTGTGGACAAGGTGTGGGCCCCCTGGCCTTGATTCTTTCGCCAATATTTTTATATTTTCCAAAAGTTATCTCCGTGGATTTTCAGGTCATTCCAAGAACTTTTGTTTTCTGCACAATAAACAACACCATGGCAGTTCTGCTGAAAATAGCGTCAGTCCGGGTTAGTTTAATTCAAATCATGCAAGTTAGAGTCCAAAATAAGGGCAAAAGTGTTTGGAAAAGTAGATACGTTGAAGACATATCAGCGACACATACCACGGGAAGTCGAAGCGCTGGTACGGCGATGGACCTGGGGCTACAACCCGAAGGGGCGACGCGACGACAGCAATCGGGTCGGGGCGACGACGGAAAGACCTCGGGGCAACCACAGGGATCGTGGGCCGCGGCGCCACAACCCGAATGGGCGGCGCAACGGCGTAGTACGAGTCGATGCAACCGCGGAGACGGCCTTGGGGCGGCGGCAGGGACCACGTATCGCGGGACTACGGCTCGAAGGTGCGACGCAGTGGCGACGTGCGAGTTGATGTAGCCGCGAGGAGAACCATGGGGCGGCGGCGCTGCGGCCCGACAGGGAGACACAGCGGGTTGCCATGCTCGATCAGTGGAGGGGCGCGCTGAACTCGGGAACGATCTTCACAGGACTAGTGGAGGCGCGCACCACAGACGGTCCAGATCGGTCGCGTAGATGGACGGATCCCGACGGCAAGCGGGTGATCAGGCCGATCGCGCACGATGTCGGGGACACCGCTCAGTGGAGGCGGGGTGGCGGCGGAGTCTCTGAAGGATGAGAACCCATTATATAGCATCTACATCGATAATTCAAGCGGGGGCCGCTAGAAATGTAGGAGCCAGGATAGCGCAAGAACTGCATGGGACAGCTACCGGAGGCCATTCAGGTATACTAGCTCCTATAAGTCCGAGATGAAGCCGGCAACAACGGACGACGTAGGACGTCGTGTGGACGAGTGCATGAATTTAGCACAGATCGCCCGTACTCGCTTGAGAGCTTTGTACCGGATTAATTAATTGATTGCTTCACTGGAGAAGTCTAGCCCTCGTGAGCTCATTTCAAGGGACAAAACGTGCACGCGCATGTATGTATTATTCGTGTCCGGGCAGCGCACGTAGTGTGCACCAGTGACTGCACATGTCCTCAGTTCTCTGTACTGTATGGAAGTGTGATGATTTGTACGTGGCCAGGGATCTTGACGTGAGACGGTGAGAGTACGTAGAAGAGATCCTCCAGCCTTCTCTTGATCAAACCATTACTGTTACTACTGGTGCTGCATGTCCCTTGAGGAAAATCGGAAAAGAAGTGCTGTTACAAGCACGTCATAGGAGTAGATCAGTAGTACACCCTCTGTTCGGGTTTATTACTTCCTCTCGTATTTTAAGCCAGATTCGAATTACCTGTACTGCTAATCTTTATCTTTATCTTCTCTCTAATAATAAAGCATGGGTTTCTTTCGTCCATTATGGCATTTTGTTAGAAAGGTCCCTTTATTTCAGAGAATTCAACCCGCAGTCCTGTTTTAAGTTAAAACGAATCGTTATTTTTATATTTTACACAAAAGTCCCTGTCTTTTCTTGAAATCAACCCATCGTCCGGATTTAAGTCACACCCAAACCGTTATTTTACATTTTTCGAAACCCCCCCAATGTTTTAGGTAATTCATCCGCGGATCATATTTAAGTCAAACAAATGTTTTTTAAAATTATCCATATCTTTTAAACCATAACTCCAATTTGAACATGTTATATATGAAATTTGATTAGAAAAATATGTAGAATATGAATATGAGATTATTTTTACCTGTTAATTATTTTTAAATATTATTTTGGAATATATTTGAGTCAAACCAAATGATTTTCTAAATTATCTGTATCTTTTAAACCGTAACTTCGATTTTAACATATTATATATGAAATTTTATTAGAAAAATGTGTGGAATCTAAATATGATGTTAATTTTACCTGTTAAATATTTTTAAAATATTTTTATGAAAGCAAACTTATAATTTATAGCGCAAGATCCATTTTTTTCATACTGGCGGCGATCCTGATTGCAAATAAACACCCCACTATAACCATATACGAAAAAAAAACATCGATAACTACACGCGCATACCTCTGAAAAATATCGCAAGGAAAATAACAGATTTCTCATCGCGAGAGTGAGAGAAAGCGAGCGAGAGAGAGAGAGAGAGAGGGAGAGAGAGAGAGAGAGAGAGAGAGAGAGAGAGAGGGAGAGGGAGAGAGAGACGCCTTAGGATTAACCATATTCAACACACGTTTTTTGTTGTTTTGTGTGAACACCGAGGCCATCGCCGGCAAGGGTGAGAAGGAGGATAAGCGGCAACACAAATATGATGCCTCGCAAAAATAAAGGAGAGATGGACCTATTGTGGGTCTTGAGTGATGGTTGTTGATTTAAGAGTGTGTGTTATGTTTTCTCTCCCATTGCAACGCACGGGCATTTTTGCTAGTGTAGTATAACATATATATTAAAAAATAATGTTAGATTTGTATTCCATGATGTTTCTGATGATATAATTTTTGTGGCACATAGGTTGCACCGTATCAGTTCAATTTACAGGTAAAACCTTAACCTAAAATAAGTGGGGACATAATAAATCTGGGCAGAGGGAGTATTGGTAGAATATTCTGTTGTCCTAGCTAGCTACCATAGGGATCTGAAACTATGAATGCTAATTACTAAACTTGCCATGTTTTATCTCGGACTTCATGTATACTAGCTTCCTATAAATTGTCATGTTTGCTCCGTCCTTTGCTTTCAGGAAAAAAAGAATAACGCAGCACCATGCGGGCTCTGGACTGTGGTTGAAATTGACGATGAGCTTTGTCGCCCATTGAGCTATATAGATTTCGTGTCTGACACCGAGAGCTAGGGATTTGAGGTCTGGGGCACATTCATCAATTTGGAAGATGATGTACCAAACTGATACCACTGTCCAAATTTTTTCTAGGGGAAGACCATCACAGCTATCTTTATCGATTTAAGAAATAGCTACATCGATCGTTCTCGAGATTTTACAAAATGAATCTAAGGGGTTCATCAACCCAATTACAAAAACTTTTTGTTCATAGAAATGTCTAACTAGGACATGTGCCGTCTTGTTTCTTCTTCTTTTACAATGTAAGAATTGTACCTTTCCGATCTCCAGGCCAACTTAATAATATACCAACGATGCAATTTACTCGTGGTAGTTTACATCGAACTTAGTTTGTATTTCATGAATTGTTGTCCCGTTATTGAATATAGTGGAACTCTGCTCCCTTTTGAGAGGCGTGTGGATAAAATATATATGCTCACTTTATCAGGAGTGTACCTTTTTGAGCACTGAATATGGTATTTCAGTAGTAAGTTGGTATAGTACTACGTGATGAGAAACGAGAATTAGGAAACTCCCTAGCAAAGCTAGGCATGTGCATGTATGCTCTCTCAGATCCCAAGAAGATCTTGCTGCTAGCTAGCTACAATGCAAAGAGTATAATTTACCATCTCGGACTTATAGGAAGCTAGTGTACCTGAATGGCCTCCGGTAAATTTAGTAATTAGCATTCATAGTTTAGTAATTAACATGAATAATCTATTTCATGGCAACTTTAGTTGATTCGAGGTGAAACATGGCAAGTTTAGTTGAAGCTAGTATACCTGAATGGCCTCGAATCAACTAAAGTAGCAAACATGAATAATCTGAAAATTGCCATGTTTGCCAACTAAACTTGCCACCTCGAATCAACTAAAGTTGCCATGAAAAACGTTCGGGTTGCCATGCTTAAAATGCGAATGGTTAGGATTTATCATTTCTCTAAGTTTAATATGTAGCAAAAATAATACTAGTCAAATATGAAACCAACAATATAATTTTTTGGTGATATGCACTAGTCAAATATGTGGTCCAATTTTGACCTGAAATACGATGGGGACTCATAAACTCAGCCGGAGATAGTAGTTGGCAGGCACTGTTTCAGACAATGAGAACACAATTTGTAGGATGATATCCTCATTGTGAGGAAACAATTGCAAGAATGAGCTATTCGATTGATTCTTTAATGATCAGAGCTTATATATCTCCTGAAGAGACATGTCCAACAAACACAATGCTTCAGAGAGATGGGAGAGAAGAGAGGCGTCGGTTAGCAGATTGCTAACCGACTCTCTAATACAATGTGGAGATTATCCACTTAATTGATTACAATAATAAAATTCTTACACTTCCCCTAATCCCGTGTTGAAAATATGAGGAGATATACATAATATGTCATGAAAAACTTCTTTCAAGAACCTCACGGGAAAATAACGAGAAACTGACATATCATAATGCGTATATTACTATTGCCTCATTAAAAAACATTCAATGAGAAACAATATAGGAAAAAACTTATAAAGAAAAAGAATGAAATATTAAGGATCCGAGGATCTCTAACAGGTTACATGCAGGAGCGCACTCTCCCCTGAACGTAGCAAATAACAAAGTCATCATCGAAATCAAAAACTACATTTAAATACAAATTCAACAATATTCTTTTTTGTGACATGCACTAATATTTTACTAGTCAAATACATGGTCATATTTTGACCCAAATACGATAGGGACTAATAAATTCAGACGAAGACACTGTTTTCGCCAAAAAGAAAACGAATTGTTGGATAATATCCTCAAGGTGATGATTGATATCCACCCGAGCTCAGATACAATTGTACATGAACGTACCAACCCCTATAAAGTTCCTTCTTGAAACGACTCCTGTTAAGGTCGTATGCTTTCAGTTTTCAAACAAGAGCCAAAAGTACTTATACATTTTTATGCAAGTAGCCATCTAGTGGTGTACTGGTGTGCACCAGTGAGCGATCTAGTGCCTGCTCTACCGTGTACGTACTCGTTCCCTATTCTATGATATATGAACAGTGCAAGCTGCCCATGTACGTACACAAGATCTCGATGACCCCGGATAGATTATATACGTTGACGTGAAAGTAGCCTCGATCAATCAATCACCGGTAGTACTAGTGGTACTGCTAGTCCCTTCGGCTAAATCTGATAAAAGGTATTCTACGGGAGTAGTACGTCGTAGCAGTAGATCACTGGCTTGTACAGTACGTATTGTCCTAGCTTAGGGATCTGAAATGCAATGTTAGAATACACTCTTTGCATAGCAGTTAGCAGAACAAAGGGTATTCTTGAGATTTGATGCACGTGCCTTGCCTAGCTAATTAATTATTCGTCTGTCGACGTCTCTCGACACGTACGGCAGTATATGAAGATAAACCGAATTCCCTGCTCTAAAACATCGTGATAATACTGGTACTAACGGATCTTAGCAGTAGTGAAAATTTCATCTACTTTCTCCAAACCATATTAATTGTCTGGCTGCTTTAGTATAACTTTGTACGAAAGTTGTACTACCTCTGTCCTGATTTATTTGCCCTCCTTGTATTAGGGTCATATTTTGATCATAATTTTAACTAATAAAATATAAGTTATACATAGCAAAAATAATATTATCGAAAACTATGTTCAAATACGACTTCAATAATATAATTTTTTGTGACATGCATTAACATTTCGTTCGTTAGATTTATGGTTAAAATTTGGCACAAAATACAAAGTGGACCAATAAACCGAGACGAAGATAGTAGTAAAGCAGCGTCATATTATGGATAGGGAGTAATACATATATTATCAAAGAGTTATGTTGAGTACAATCTGAAAGAATAAGTGGAAGGATGGCTTTTGCGATGAGAAGAATATTGATGGCTTTTAATCCTCACCCACCTCTCGAAGTATCTATAATATCGCCGCCTCGTGTGATGCGCCGTGCAGCCAACCCGGCTCCAAGCTCCCACACGCCGCTCAACATTCATGCCTCCTCGTCATGCTCCCCAGCGCCGCTACTCCAACTGAATATTTTGACGGGCGGCGAAGATGAGCTTGTGGCGTTGTCCACCCTGGACGTGACCCCATCCTCTGATAGCTCGAAGTGCACCCCCTGTCTTCGTGTCGCAATCGCCAACACTACTCTCGACGCCCACCTCCACTCCGCCAAGGCCGCCTACTGCCAGGAGAAGAATGTCCCTGCCACGTGCTAGGCAGGACAATCCGGCATCGTCATTGTCCTCTCACTTGGCTGACCACGCCCCTCATGGCTCGCCCAGCTTGGCCAGCATACCTCCCCTCGCAGACTCACCAATGGGGGAGGCCTCTGCTCATCCAAGCTCCCAACAAGACAGTTTCAATCAGCTAGAGCAGTGCAGCCCCATCTTTGTGCCTTGTCAACAGGCCTTGCTGCCATCGCCAACGCAAAGATCCACCCCGCCCAGGCCGCCGACGAGAAGAAGGAAGACCCTTGCTGGAATCTCTAGTTTCACGGTGGGACGCTGCAGCCCACGGCTCCGCGCCAAGAACCGATCAATGCCAAAGACTGGGCATCGTCGAGGAAGGAGAGATGATCACCGAGGTGGCGATCAACAAGTACGTCGCGCTGTTCAATGGCCAGCTGCCTGACATTGCGGTGGCGGCATTGCATGCTCTGTTTAAGCTTGACTGCGACCTGGCCTCGGCCGTTGAAGATGCTCTAGTTGAGCATGGTGGATACACGGTCCCAGACCTGCAGGCGATGGGAAGCGAGGAAGCCACGGCGACGGCTTTATGTTGTTTGGTCCTGATGATAGATGTAATGCTAATTTCTGATGGAAGATAACAATCTATGCATTTTGAATTGGAACGTACGTGGTTTGAACTGCCCAGACCGTCGTGCAATTGTAAATAAAACCATCACCTCCACCCCGTGCAATATTGTATGTCTTCAAGAAACCAAACTTGCTACAGTGGATCCTTTTGTTGCTACTTTTCTTGGCGGCCACCGTTTGAAAAGCTTCGTCGAGCGCCTCGCAAATGGCACACGTGGGGACATCCTTCTCTTGTGGAATGAAGACCTCATCAAGATCGATAATGTGTGCTTTGGGACCTTCTTCCTCTCAGCCATGGTGACGATCATCGGCTCAGGCACCTCCTTCCAGCTAACAACCGTCTATGGCCCTACTAGAGGAAATCTGAAGGATGCCTTTTTTCGTGAGATGATTGGGCAGAAACCTATTGATGGCACAAGATGGCTTATCACTGGTGATTTCAACCAAGTCTATCGTGCCTGAGATAAGAACCGATCCAATGTTGACCGCATCCGCATTGTTCGCTTCCGCAATGCTCTCAATGCTTGTAAGCTAAAGGAGATACACTTGCAGAATAGGAAATTCACATGGAGCAATGAACGAGCTGACCCGACCATGAGCAAACTTGATAGCTTTTTTTGTAATGAAGATTGGGACATCCAATTCGGCTCCCACCTTCTACGTGCAATGTCATCTTCACTGTCTGATCATTGCCCTCTCCTCCTCGCTAGTAATTCAGGGCCCTCTCGACCAAAGTGCTTCCGCTTCGAAAACTTTTGGATAAAGATGACCAACTTCAAGAAGGTTGCTCAAGATGCTTGGAACGAGAGAGTCCCCCATGTTGAGCCATGTCAAATCCTCTTTCACAAGCTAAAGAGAATTAGTCAATGCCTACGCACTTGGAGCAAAAATATCTTCTCCAATCATAAGGTCCAACTCCACATGGCTCTTGAGATCATTCTTAGATTGGATTTGTCCCAAGAAAGTAGATCTTTGAGCAATGAGGAAAGAGACCTTCGGAGTAAGCTTAAAAAAAGATTGTGGCCCTTGCTGTTCTGGAGAGAGCGAGAAAGAGACAAAGCTCTAGGGTTACTTTGCTTAAAGAGGGTGATGCCAACACTCGTTTCTTCCACCTTCGTGTCAATCATAAAGAAGGAAAAAAATTTATCCGTCGACAAATGCATAACAACGGATGGGTCACAAACCATGATGATGAGAAGATGATTGTGCAAGAACACTTTGGCAAGGTCATAAAAAATGGAGTGCCCCGTGCTCAGGACCTCAATTGGACCTCATCCCCACTTCGGATTGTGACCTCGCAGACTTGGGGATGCCTTTCTCGATGGAGGAGGTAAAGGCGGCCATCTTTGCCCTCCCAAGTGACAAAGCCCCGGGCCCTGGCGGATTTACCGGAGCCTTCTTCAAAGAGTGTTGGGAAATTAATTAACTGGAAATCATGGATGTCATCAACAACTTCTCCAACCTTCAAGTCTCCAATTTTCATTGGTTAAACTCAGCAAACATTGCTCTCATCCCGAAAAAAGATGGTGCTGAGGACATCTCAGATTTTCGGCCAATTAGTCTCATCCATGCCATTGCCAAGATCGTTGCAAAAATGATGGCCACTCGGCTCGCTCCTCATATGCAAAGCCTTGTCTCCAACGCACAGAGCGCGTTCATCAAGAAGAGGAGTATTCACGATAACTTCATGTATGTGCGCAACTTGGCTAGGCGCTTCCAACGCATGAATACACCAACTTTGCTATTCAAGCTCGACATTAAGAAGGCCTTCGATTCTGTGCGCTAGGATTACTTGATGGATTTGCTTCGCCACAAAGGCTTCCCGAGCCGCTTCTGAGATTGGATCACCGTCCTTCTTTCCTCGGCATCTTCACATGTGTTGCTTAATGGTACTGCCGGTGACCCTATTAGACATGGTCGGGGCCTTCATCAAGGGGACCCACTCTCCCCGTTGCTTTTTGTCCTTGCTATAGACCCGCTACACCACATCCTGGCCACGGCGACTTCCCAAGGCCATCTTAAACTGCTCAGAGGTTGACCCATTCGCGCGTCGCTTTATGCTGATGATGCCGCCATATTTGTTTCTCCAATAAAAAATGTCATCCAATTTTTGGCTTCAACTCTTGCCTCTTTTGGTGATGTTACTGGATTGGTCACCAATTGTACCAAAAGTCTTGTTGCGACATTTTCTGCAGTAACATTGATCTTGATGACATCCTTCAAGCTTTCCCAGCTGTTTGCTCCACCTTTCCAATGAGATATCTGGGATTGCCTCTTTCAGTTACAAGGTTGAAGAGGATACACTTTCAATTCCTAGAAGATAAAGTTGCTGGGAAGTTACCGCCTTGGATCGCCAGGCATGTGGCTGCTCCGGGCCGCATCATTTTGGTCAAGGCCGTGATTACTGCCATTGCTATTTATCATATTACGCCCCTGGAATTGCCGGTGGAAGTGAGGAAGAAGATTGACAGTTTGTGATGCGCCTACCTTTGGGCGGGTTGTGACAAGGTGACCGGTGGAAAATGCAAGGTCAACTGGGAACTTGTCTGCAAGCCCAAGATCTTCGGTGGTTTGGGTATCCTCAACCTGGAGAAGTTTGCTGCTGCCCTTCGATTGCTATGGCTCTGGTATGAATGGGCTGACCCACCCAAGACTTGGGTTGGGATGAGAACACCGTGCAATGAAAATGATAGGGACATTTTTGCGGCGGCCACCACGGTTCACATTGGAGATGGAAGAAAGACAAAGTTCTGGGAATCATCATGGCTCCAAGGCATGGGACCCAAAGATATTGCTCCTAGGATCTTTGACCTCTCAAGAAAGAAATCTTGTTCGGTCCAAATTGCTCTCCTCAACAATTTTGGGTTAGTCAGATTGATACCCATCATGGAATCACCCTGGAGCACCTACAGGAGTTCAGCACACTTTGGGAGAAACTATCCTCTGTTATTCTCAAAAATAGTGTGCAAGATACTATCCACTGGAAGTTCACCACTCAAGGAGAATACTCGGCGTCTACTGCCTATATGGCGCAGTTTGCAGGACACACAACTAGCATCATGCCTGCTGCTGTTTGGAAGGTTTGGGCCCCTCCGAAGTGCAAGTTTTTTTCTTGGTTGATAATTCAAAATAGAGTATGGATGGCCGATCGATTGCTCCGTCGTGGATGGCCAAACTGTAACCTTTGCCCACTTTGCAAGCAAGTTCAGGAAACCGCGGCGCATATTCTCTTCCAGTGCATGTTCTCCCAACGTGTTTGGGTATAGGTTGCTGTGTGGATTGGCCTACATGGTGATGTGGTGAGGAGCTGGAGATTTGAGGTTTCGGTTAGAAAATGGTGGATTAAAAATGTGACTGAGCATGGAAACCAGAGAAAGGCAATCACCTCCTTGTTCATGTTAATGTCTTGGGAGTTTTGGAAAGAGCGCAACGCGAGGGTCTTTTGCAACACCGTCGCTACTACGATGAAGGTCGTCGGGAAGATCAATGAGGAGGCCCATCTTTGAGCTTTGCCAGGTGCCACCCATTTGAGTATTGTAATACCGTGAGAGTAGCTCTTTGTTCCCTGGTTTGCGTCTAGTTGTCTAAAATCTTCTTCCTTAACCAATGAAAATGGCAAATCTTTTGCCTTGTTTCAAAAAAAAAAACTCCCTCTGTCCTATAATGTAAGACGTTTTTACAACCTAACGTAGCTTGCAAAGACGTCTTATATCATGGGACAAAGGGAGTATGTTTGAGAACGAGGTAATCTAGTTGGGATATTATGAGAGCTCTTAACGCTTTACATTAAGAAAATCTTGAAACATTAATTTTACACATCGTCTCTTTTTTTAGCATAATTCAACAACTTTTACCTTTTTTCTTGAAATAGAAAAGATGGATTCGCCTGTTAGGACGCGCCACCACCACCCCTCCTGCCTCCTCTCTCCCATCGTTGTCCCTAGAGGTGGCCGCCAGAAAAGCTTGTGCGCCACCGATGTTGGGGACGGCAGGGATATATCGTCACATGGCTGTCTAGAGGGGGAGTGGACAACGACACGAGATCTGCCTCATGCGGCTGCTCATCCTAGCGGTGTGGCAGTGCTCCTGTGAAATCACAGGGACAACAGACTCACCAGAGGGTGTGACCAATCTACGGCACAAGGGCCCCAGAGCAGCGGACCCGGACACGGCGGCGACGGTGTTTCCTCCATAGGGGATGACGAGCTAGGATGCGGCTTCATGTCCCAGTTTTTGGGGGTGGCGGACCAAGGGACCCCGTGCACTGGTTCGTCACTGGAGGCGTGTGGCGGCCAGAGCTTTCATGGGCGTCTACGACGCTTGCGGGAGATCCGCAACCTGGTTTACAGATCGGAGGACGGCTTTAGGACTAGAGAGGTGTTGTTGCCTGTGAAAATCACGCCGACTTCTGTCATGCCAGACGATGGTAGCATATTTGCGTCGTTTCCTTGTTGAAAACTGATGCAGCTGTTGTCTTCCTGCCCAGGCTGCTCTGGGGGAACACTATATCCGTGTCTCCCAAATCGGATGATGGCGGGAGCGCGGCACCATTTTCCCTCATGGGGCATCTTTTTTGGAGCAGGTGATGGTTGGAAGGGTCCTGAGGTGGAGCAGCATCGTCTTCCTAGCGAAGATAGCAAGTCTCGGAAGTGTAGTGTAGCCGAGTCTCGGTGGCAGACTCATGATGATGGAGAAGCACAGGCCGGTGGCGTTGTTTGAAATCATGGTGGTGTCAACTGTAGGCTTGACAAGGTCATCTCCATGTTCCCTCCCCCCAAGATGGTATCGCGAAAGACGAGGGAGGCAACTTCTGGAGCATGCCCATGCGGTGTTTGCTAAGGATTAGCTAGACCGGTGCTCCGGTTTACATGATGTGTGTTGGGACGAGGTCAGGACAAGTGGTCATGGTCATGACCACAATTACCATCAAGTTTGTACATGGAGCGACTTCTGTCGCCTAGAAGTTGGATTCGGAAGGATCAATGATTTATCTTTTATAAGGTCTTGTTGAATAATATAATTAAAATGACTATGTGCATCAGTCGATGTAAAGGCAGGATTCAACCTTCTTTTTGCGGAGCAAGGAAAGAAAAAAAAACCCATGTTAGGACAAGATAGCCGGGGTAGAAGAAGCAGACAAATCGGATGCATACTCCGGTTCGTCAGTACGAATCTCCAAGTCTCTGTGCAACGGAACGTGCACCCGTACGTACGCCCGCGTAATACTGTGTTAGTGTGTACTTGTACAACACATGCAGATGCACATGCTTCTCCGGTTGAGTTGCACTACTTTGATACAGATAGATGAATAGTGATGCCGTCGTACCTAGACTTGCAGTGCAGTGGCAAGATAGATGTACACGGTACAGTAACACCCAACAAGTACATGTACATCTCCGGCTTTTCTTGCCGTGTTGGGTGAGCTCGCAGCCACGAAAGAGATTGTACGTATGGGAGCCAGTGCGACATCGCGCTCAAATACCTCGCGTTCAAATACCGGGCGACCGACGAGCCTGTGCTCGCCGGGCCGACGGCCGCTGCAGGGAACCCGGCAGGACGGCCCATGCCAAGCATTAGGATGGTGTGCGCTTTGTTGACGAGGTCCTTCTCGTCGGCAGCGGCCTTGCGCCGCGCGGCATCCAGCTCCTCGCGCTGGGTGGCGAACTTGGCCGCGATGGCATTGACCTTGACGACCGCTCTCCGTTCCCTCCTCTTTGCCGATTCCGTGTCCAACTTGGCGATCTCCTCCGGTGTGCACTCCGATCGCGGCTTCCTTGGCGCCTTCTTCTTCACCTTTGAGGGCGGGGCGACGGCCAGGCCGCCGGAACTCGGCGGGGCATCGGCCATGGACGGGGGAGAGAGGGGGCGGCGGGAGGGACGTGGGAGTGTTTGGGGCAAATGGCGCCAAATGGGCGTGGGGGATTTTTGGTTTCTCCCACCGACAGGCGGCCAGGGAAGGACAAGCGCGCTCGTCCCGCCCGTCCGCACGCTGTCCGTTTCACCCCAAAACCGGCGCAAACTTGGGTCAGGGATGGGTCGAAAGCGGACACAAAACGGACAAAAGTCCGTTTGCGCCCACGCGCTGGGCCGTCTCGTTTGTCCGTTTTACCCCAAACGGACGGGGGCGGACAGGATAGGGTCACGCGGTGGAGTTGGCTAATGATCCATCGATCGGTTATGTCAGGAACTCGGAGAGTGTGTGTGAGAGAGATGAACAGAGAGTATAGCTTTTGTTTTACATAGAGAGGAACAAAAGAGCAGTGGATGGATGCTGTTTCCCACATAATGGAGGTTGTTGGCATGCACATTTCATCGACCCCGATCGGCGACACGAGGGACCGGCCCCTCGTCGCAGTCTTGTGTGCTAGCTGGAGCATGCATGCTTGATGGCTACTTCTCTCTTGGTGGATTGGACTCTAGTTGTGCCAGTAGCCTTTGTTGTGTCTAGGTCACATGCATGCATACATGCACAGATGCACTGTTAGTTGGGTCACGCACCCCATCATGCAAAGTGTTCACGAGGGACGGATCCCACCGATGTTTGTGGTGTCTGCTCTGAAGGAACTCATGCAAACGCGCAGTAAGTCGCAGAGTTATATGCGCCTAGCTATTTGTAATGAGTTACCTATAAAAAAAAGTTTCAGAAAAAAAAACTAAAAGAAGGATTTAATATCCAGTTTTGCTAAAGCACATCTAGATTGTCATGAGTATTGCATATCTAAGTTTTATGTTATTGATCTTAGTCGAGATTCGCGTGGATATTGTGGATATTCTTTTTCTTTCTTCTTTTCCTTTTTATGATTGATTCACTCACTTAGATGTGCAATAATTAGAACACATCTAGATGTGTCCTAGACACACCCATTAGTATTACCGCCACGACCAGTGGCGGAGCCACCTCCCGGCTAGCCGTGGCAGCTGCCCGGGCTGTGCCATGCATTCTTCTTTGATCATTAGTAATTAATGAAGAGCCAAGCATCATTTTGCATGGGCAAACAACCGGCAGGCAGGAGCCTCGTGGACTTTGCCCCGGCTCACCGGCCGAGCTGGCTCCGCCACTGGCCACGACATAGGCCCCTACTACCTTGCAGTCGACGACGAGGATGGTCATGGCGTCCCGTCTGGCCGTCTCGGCCTAACACGACTGTCTTCTCCAGCAAAATCGACCGACCGACACCCCAGCCATTTTCGGATAACTTATACTTCCTCCCTAAATATATATAAGGCCTCCTTTTGGTTCATAGGATAGGATTATCATAGGAATAAGAAATTTATAGAAAATGAGATGACATGTATCTCAAATCCTATGAGTAGGAATACGAAAAGAGATGCCATTTGGTTTACACCCTAGGTAATTTTTTTTAGAGAGAAGGCATACGCCTGACTTTATAAATACAGCCACCAGGCAGAGTCACAGCACCAACACCAGCCGAACAGAGAATTAAGCAACAGCTAGAAGTACGATTAGATGGCACCCTAGCCAATCATGGCACGCAGGCAAGCATCAAAAACCAAAGGACAATCGCTAAGACGTCGTCCGAGAGTGCCGTAGCAGGGAGGAAGCCGTCGACCGCATCTTAGATACCATATCGTCAAAAGCCTCAAGGTCCGCCTCCTTAGTCAATAATCTCCAATGCTGCAAGAAGACATTAGCTTTAAATAAGCAGCTCACAGAGTTAGGCGGGAAGACATGCTCAATAGTAAACTTGTTTCTAGTAGTCCAGAGCGCCCAACAAATCGCAGCCCAGCCAACCCAAAAAACCCTTTTAGTCACCCCAGATAAAGCAGAAGCACAGCGTCGCAGGTCCTCGAAGGACGAGGGGTTCCAATTAACATGAAGCCAATGTCGGATGCAACACCAAAGGAATTTAGCCAAAGAACAATGAAAGAAAATATGCTCGGTGTTTTCAATGGCCCCACAAAGCACGCATCTATCAGAGCCCGGGCCATTCCTTTTCCAGATTTGATCAGCCACAGGAAGCTTCCCACGAAAAGCTTGCCACATAAAGATTTTAATCTTAGGAGGAATACGGGCCTTCCAAATGTTCTTAAATTTCGACATGAGAGCACCGGAGATAAGATTAGCGTAAGCAGTCTTAACCGAAAACCGACCAGAAGAGGCGTGAGGCCAAACTACCGAATCATCTTCATTTGAGAGCAAGGGGAAGCAAGCAGTAAGACGTTGCCAGTCTTCCAACTCTGCGGGAGAAAGGGATCGACGAAAGGTGAGGTCCCAATTATTAACGGAGAGCTTGAAGATAGAGATCTCCGGATCAGAGCAGTAAAAGAAAAGAACCGGGAAGGCCACCGCGAGAGTGGACTCTCCGACCCACCAGCCTAACCAAAAGCGAGTGGACTTACCATTTCTAACTACGAATTTAACCAAAGACTGGAAGATAGGCCGGACTTTAACAAGCTGATGCCAGAACTGGGAGCCACCCGAGGAAGATGCAAACATGGGACTCGAGTCCGGGAAGTATTTGGCCTTGAGGAAGGATAACCAGAGGGGACGCTCCTCGAGGGACATGATTTTCCACCACCATTTTACCATGAGGCACTTGTTCATAACCGAAGTACAATGATCCCTAAGCCCCCAATGCTCTTAGGTCTGCAAATCAGTTTCCATTTGACCAACCTATACTTGCGCTTATTATTGGAAGAATTCCAGTAAAAAGCACCCCTGTGTTTGTCAAAGCCCGTGTGAATCCCTCCCAACAAGAGGTAGAAGCCCATTGAAAACATTGGGAGAGAATACAAACAAGCGTTGGTGAGGGCAACCTTGCCCGCTTGGGTGTTGTAACAGCCTCTCCACGGTAAAACCCTGCTCCCTACCTTGGTAACTGCCGGAGCGAAATCTTTAGCTAGGAGCTTATGGGGGGAAATTGGGAGGCCCAAATATTTGAAAGGGAAGGATCCTAGGGAACAATTTAGGAGATGCGCAACTCTCTGAGCCTCGACATCGGAGACCCCAGTGACAATGACTTCGCTCTTTGAAAAATTGATTTTAAGACCCGACGGGGCTTCGAAATAGAGGAGCAGGAACTTTAGATGAGAAATACTGGCCTCGTTAAGCTCCACCAAAATAATAGTGTCGTCCGCGTATTGAAGATGGGTAATGCCATTGGGGATAAGGTGGGAGCTGACAGGGGAAATGTGACCAGCCATAGCAGCTCGAGACAACATATGTGAGAGGGCGTCCGCGACAAAATTGAAGAGGAGGGGGGAGGCCGGGTGACCTTGTCTGAGACCCCTGCCATTAGCAAAAAAGTTACTGATCTGCCCATTGACCGACACCGCTATGTGACCTCCCGTGACTAGCTGCATAAGACGGTGCACCACCGCACCATCGAAGCCCTTAGCAAGGAGAACCTGGCGGAGGAAATGCCAGCTAACCGAATCGTATGCTTTTTTCAAAATCTAGCTTGAGAACCACAGCTTTAGTCCCCTGGATCCGCAAATCATGGACAATCTCATGCAAACAGAGCACACCATCCAGAATGTATCTACCCTTTATGAGCGCGGACTGAAAAGGACTAATAACACGGTGAGCGATCGGAGATAGCCTAGTAGCCAAACCTTTGGCCGGTAACTTCGCGAAGTTGTTGATCAAGGCAATAGGTCGAAATTGGGTAATCAAGTCAGCCCCTTTGACTTTAGGAATAAGATTGATCACATCGTAGTTCAGCTTGGAGATATCAACGGTTCCCAGCCAAAAGCCTTGGATAATCGCCTGGACAAGGCCCTCTAACTGAGGCCAGAATTGCCTAAAGAAAGGGATGGAGAAGCCGTCAGGCCCCGAGGCCGCGTTAGAATTGGCAGAACGGATTGTCTCAAATATCTCATCTTCAGAGAGAGGAACTAGCAATTCCTCATTCTCACCAGACGAAATCTGGTCACGGGAGGACCAAAAAGTACTAGCCAATCTAAAGCCCACCTTAGGTTTAGCGGAGAGGAGAGAGGAAAAGAAATGAACTACATGTCTCATAATCTCAGGTTGGTCAGCGACCTTGACACCATTGATAAGAAGGCTATCAATGAGACAACGCCGGCGCCTGCCGTTGGCAACGGCGAAGAAATACGCAGTGGGAGAATCGCCTTTTAGAGTCCAATTAATGGTACCTCTTTGCCTCCAATACACTTCTTCCTGGCGATGAAGAACTAACAGGGCCTCTTCCAAACCATAACGCATCTGCCACTCCGCGGGAGAAAGGCCTGGACCGTCAGCACAAGCATCAAGGGAGCCAATTTGGGCAGACAGCCGCACTTTGTCGCGCCTAGACTCCCCATAATGGTTCTTGGACCAGCCACGAAGGAATCTACGAAGAAAGTAGGAGCACTGATGCCAGTCGTCTGTCGGGCCAAAGGAACGCCGGTCAGAGGATAAGAAATTAGCGATCTTTTGAGCAACCAGGTCTACAAAGTCCTCCATCAAAACCCAAGAAGCATCGAACTGAAAGCGGGGGAAGGAGACCGAGTGGATCCCGTCATCAAGAATTAGGGGGGAGTGATCAGAGCCCACAATGGACTGGGCCCTCAAAACAACGCGGGGAAACAGAGTATCCCACCTGGAGCAAAAGAAAACACGATCTAGGACAGACCGGATGGGAATGGATTGGCGATTAGTCCAAGTGAATCGGGCACCAACCCTAGGGATTTCACGGATAGCTGTATCCCGAATAAAAGCATTGAAAGCGTCAGCGAACGTCCACGAGAAATTGGGAGAGCTTTTGTCCAAAGGGGAACACAACAAGTTAAAATCTCCCCCAATGAGTAGAGATAAGTCAAAGGAGTCAATTTTATTCCGCAATTCATCCAAAAAAATCAGAGAGAGAGAGTGATCAGCCGGACCATAAACCACCATAATTTCTAATAAGAAGTTGAGGGAACGGTGAGAAACCATAGAGCTAGCCCAAAAAATCCCATGATCAAAAGCAACGAAATCAAACACATCCTTTTTAGTGCCAAGAAGAATACCCCCGAATGTCCAGAAGCGGCCACAGAGTTCTAATCAAACCTATCAACCCTTAGTGACAGCGGATAACTCATTTGGAGAGAAAAATGGTTTCAGAGTTTCCACTAGACCAATGATATCAATATTTTCAGAACGCACTAAATCTTTGAGCTGGTCCCAACGCCCCCTAGCGCCGAAACCCCTAATATTCCAAAATAAGACCTTCATCTATGAGAAAGATTTTTTATGTGAAGACTCGACCTGCTTGGGCCCATGCTGGATTTAGAGCGTTTACCAGCCCCACGTTTAGGTATTTCGGAGGACACCTGAATCCTATCAGATCCCTCCACATCCCACCCTAGGTAATTTTTCATTTGAGTCTAGACTCACGTTTATTTTTCTTCGAAATTTGGAGGATAGGAACCAATCCTATGTAGGAGTAGAAATCCATTTATATCAACCAAAGGGCTCTAGCGAAAAAATTCTTATAATATTCCTATCCTAAAAAATTCCTCCAAACCAAAGGAGGCCTATGTCTTTCTAGGATATCAATACGAACTACATATGAATGTATGGACATTACTTCGTTTGTAGTCCGTATTGAAATCTCTAAAAGGACATATTTAGGAACGGAGGGAGTAAATAGCAACTGTTGTTTCATATGGCAACGCACACCCACAAGGATACAGTAGACGTACGTGGTTTGCTTCTACGTGTCTAATAATAGTACGCACTTCTAAATACAGACGCAGTGTCTCCACGCCAGCACGGTCGCCGGACCACACGACGGAGTATAGTAGCGTTTTCGTATTGTAGTGGCATAATGTTTGTACGTGGACGTAGCTATTCCATCCAACACGATGGAAGCAGACGTTTCAGACGGAGCCAAAAGCGCGGAGGGGACAGGCGTTCCTCTCTTGCCTGCAACATGACTCCAAATGAGTTTGGACTTTGGACTGCAGCTTCCTTCCTTGCTACAGTACATGAGTAGTACTTTATTTTTTATTTTATTTTTGGCTTCTGGATGTTTATCCGAGAAACTACCATGTAAAAGTTGTAAAGCATGCCCGGGCCGGGCCGGGCCGGCGAGCAATTTATTCTTGTGTCGAGCCTTATTTTCCAGTAGTACTAGCATGGTTGCTTTCCGTGGTCAAAAGCGGGCGGGCAACGGTGGAGGGAGGCTCCACGCACCGCACGCGCGGTGTCGCGCGCATGGACGGAGCTCTGGTCGGTCGAAGACGACGAGAGGAGAACAGCTTGGCGCGGGAGGCACCGCACATGGCCACTTGCTCTCTGCTCTCGCGCCGCTTTGGCTTCTTGCTGTCCGTGTTGGCGGTGTGTCGCGTGCGTCTCTAAACCTGGGAATGGTTATTAAAAAACTGGGTGAAACGGTTCGATTCTTACTTTGGGTTTGATTGGTTTAGGTTTTATTGGGCTGAATCTTTTTTAGTTTGGTTTTGGTTTAGGTATGTGAAGAAACCAATTTGGGTATAGTTGGTTATGGGCTTAAACAGTTTGGTTATTAACGGCTGTAAACTATGGGTCCAAACCGGTTTTAAGGCATTGGTTATGTGCAATAAGCAACGACACATTGTTAACGAGTATTTTTGATCCACGTACATGATGCGATGCACTATATAATTCTATATTATGGGGAAACAACACATGCAAATTGAATGTGTCTGCTTGTGCTTTAGCTAAGCAATTGGTTTTAATGCACTTGTCAGTGAGCTTTTCAGTCGTGGGCGTTGTCTTTTTGACACTTGTTGTGTGTTGACCATATCTCAATGATAACTTTGTTCCCAAACTATTGTAGATGCACTTATGTCTTTTCTATGCCATTTGCTTCTTGACATGTCGATTTGTGCTATCATATATACATTGAAGCAAACCCATAGTTATGTATTGGGTTTAAACCCACAGTTATGTATTGGGTTTAAATTAGTTTGGGTGGAAAAAATAGAGGGTTTAATTTTGGTTGGGCTAAAAATGGCATTAAACGGGTATGGTTCAAGTATGGTTTTGAGAGATATATGTACGGGTATGGTTCAAGTATGGTTTAGGTATGAAACCATTCTCAGATTTATGCGTCTCGGATAGCACAGTGGTAGTAGCATGCAAGCGTGGGAATTTAGGCCAAGCGCACGGCCTCAAATTGACGTATGTTTGGTCCGTTTTTCGTTTGTTTAGGGGATAATAGGGCCACCTCCGCCTGAATTTCTAGATGCGCCGGCATACTTTGACTGCATCTCGTCCGTTCAAGATCAACAAGCGTACTAAAATAAAGCATGTCAAATAGTTCAAATCAAACATAGCAAGTAGTTCCACATCCAAAATAGTTTTACAACACAATCAATATAAAGGCAATATCAAATAATCTTACAGCACAATCAAAATTTGTTTGCATGAAAATAAATTAAACCGATAGATATACTGGTTGCCAATGCGAGTCCACATGTGCTCAACCAAGACATCCTGGAGCTGGACATGAGTATGTCAATCACGCATTTCACGATGAAAATGGAAAAAATGTTCAAAGGTTGCAGGAGGTGGCTGCTCAGGCTCAACATTTTCACCCTGGAAATCAAACCCTTGGCCGTAGATGCTATCACCATTTCCATCCTCCACGATCATGTTGTGCATGATCATACAAATATTCGTCACGTCCCAAAACATCTGAGTGCTCCATGAAAATCCAGGGTTTCGAACTATACCCCATGGAGACAGAAGCACACCGAAAGCACACTCCACATCCTTCCAAGCACTCACATGCATTTGGACAAACATTTATCTCTTCTCACCTTGCGGATTGGGTATGGTCTTTACAAGAGTGGACCACTGAGGATAGATACCATCAGCTAGGTAATATCCCTTATTGTAATGGTGGTCATTGATCTCGAACTTGACCTCCGGGGAGTGGCCTTCTGCAAGCCTTGCAAACACTGGAGAACGCTGAAGAACGCTGATATCATTGTGAGAACTAGCCATGCCAAAGAAACAATGGCATATCCACGGATCTTGCGAAGCCACCGCTTCAAGTATGACAGTGGCACCTTTCACATGCCCCTTGTACTGTCCCTGCCAAGCAAATGGACAGTTCTTCCACTTCTATTGCATACAATCTATACTATCAAGCATGCCCGGAAAGCCCCTATCAGCATTGATTGCCAACAACCTCTTGATATCAGCGGGAGTTGGCTCTCTGAGGTACTCAACGCCGAACACTGCCACCACGGCCTTTGCAGAAAATATATATTGAGAGGAGACATGTGGACTCACTCATACGCACGTACTCATCTACAAGATCACCGGGAATTTGATATGAAAGCATGTGAATAGCCGCATTGCATTTCTGGCAAGAAGAGAAGCCAAGCTTTCCAAGGGAATCCTCTCTGCACTCAAAGTATGGGTCATATGCTACCACTCCCTTTCGAATACGATTGAACACATGTCTCGCCGCAAGGAAGCGGCGGCGGAATTGATGTGGGTTGAAGAGCGGACCATTATCAAAGTAATCATCATAGAGAAGGGTGTGGCCTCTCTCCCTATTGCGGTTAAAGGCCGGAGCATGGCTGGGGATTGATCCCCTGAACCGAGGTCGCTTCCTACTAATGTGGTCATGGACGACCAATGCATGCACCACAAGCTCTTCATCATCCGAGGACGAATCATCCGATGAACAAATAAAGTTATGAAAGAAATACACATCCCGGCTATCCATGGTACCTTGTGAGCAAAGCGTCGAACACTTTGCCATCATGGTGGATACGCGACCGGAAAGAGCAAGTCGACAGTCAGTGTTGGTGGGTGGGTGCCCTGCGGCAATGTAACTCCTGTCGGAAGTTGTTGGGGTCGATGGTCAGCGTTGGCGGCCGTAGGTTCTCTCCCACCGGCAACAAGGAACCACAAACACCGACAAAAAGCTCTACCAAAACGTGGGCATGGGACGACTATGGCATGGCATGGTTGTAGGGTGGACGGCCGTGATGGAAGGCGGCGCGGCCGGGAACGGGGGTGACGGCGGCAATGGCGGAGGCGGAGGGCGGCAGCCAGAGGGAAGGGCAAGTGAAGAGGAAAATGGTTGTGTCCCCGATGGGCGGGCCATGGGGACTAGGCAGTGCGTCGCGCTTGTCCGTGCGTGTTCGTTCGGCCGGAACTGCGGCCCAAGTTGGGCCAGGAATGGGTCGAAAGAGGACCCAAAACAGACATTGGTCCGTTCACTCCCGCACATTGGGCCATATGTTTTGTCCGTGTACCCCCAAACGGATGCAGGCAGACCATTTGGGGCCGTGCGCTGGAGTTGGCTTTATGCTATGGCAACTCTGTTCCGTTCTCAAAACGTGACTTTCAAAAATCTGGTACAACGGTGTATTGTGGTGTTCTTTAACAGACCAACCTGACAAATCTGACCCCCTATACATCTACGAACGCGCCCTGCCGCAATCATGGACATCGTCGGACAACCCCTCATTGGGCCTGTTGGGCAGCCACACGAGTCAAATCTAAACCCTCGAATCCATGCAACAGATGCACATGAATTATATAGCACAAATTCATCACAATTAAAAAGTTAACAAGGGTGTGGCTAGATCTCAGTCAAATGGGACTTAATCAAGTCTCAATCAGGTGAGATGACATATGAAAAATAAAAAATAAAAAAAGTAAAAGATTTTTTGCATGAATCTTCACGTAAGATCTCATGAATATAGCATTGATTGAGACTTCGTTAAATCTCAGTCGACTTCACTTTACCAATCTCGGTTCAACAATGCAACAAAGCAAAAAAAAGAATAGTTCAATTTGATATGCCAAAATAAAATTCAAGTCCAAGCGTGGTGGATCACCCGCAGGACGCCATCTGTGCCGCTTGCTTTGTCGCGGCGATCCCCCTCACCTGCTCTACCTCCATCTGTTCCGCTTCCGCTGCTACTATCGCCGTGCTCTCCACCTCGTACTCCCTGTGTCCGTTGATTTCCTTCTTCCCGACAAGGCACTTATTTGCTTTCTCATCCCAGAGGCTTATGTCCGCCAATATTAACCTCCAATCCTCCATGTCTCAAGCAAGTTGCAATCTCTCCTTCTCATTCTCTATTGATCTAAAAGTCTGGACCTTTTGGAGCTCCCATTTAAGACACACATCTTTCCTCTCTCTCTCAATTGCTAACCTGTTGCTCTCAACTTGCAACTTCGCATTCACCCTCTCTCGGCCCCCAATCCATTCCTTTTTTACGCATCCAACATGAGCATGTACCTCTCCTCTTTCTTGTTCTCCATTGTGGAAAAAATGCTCGTCCATGTGGTGGACTTTTATGTCGCCGCAACATCACGAGCGACCATTGCTACTTGTGTCCTGCGCTAGGATGAGGAGAGGAGGATGCAGAACAGTAGAGATAAGTATTTCCCTCAGTTATGAAACCAAGGTATTCAATCCAGTAGGAGAACCAAGTAACACTATGCAAATAGCACCTGCACACAAACGAAAAATACTTGCAGCCCAGCGCGTAGAGGGGTAGTCAATCCCTTAACGGTTATGAGCAAGATTAAATTGTATAGGTTTTGATATATAGACATGAGAAAAATACAAAATAAAATAAATAAAATAAAATTGCAGCAAGGTATTTTTGGTTTTAATATAAGATAGAAAATATACCCGGGGGCCATAGTTTTCATCAGAGGCTTCTCTCGAGAAAATAGCATACGACGGGTAGACAAATTACTGTTGGGAAATTGACGGAAAAGCAAATAATTATGATGATATCCAAGGCAACGATCATGTATATAGGCATCACGTCCAAGATTAGTAGACCGAAATGATTCTACATCTACTACTATTACTCCACACATCGACCGCTATTCAGCATGCATCTAGTGTATTAAGTTCATGAAAGAACTAAGTAATGCCTTAAGCTAGATGACATGATGTAGACAAGACAACCTCATGTATGAAATAAATCCCATCTTGTTACCCTTAATAGCAAAGATACATGCATGTCATGTCTCTTTCTGTCACTGAGATTGAGCACCGCAGGATTGAACCCATCACAAAGCACCCCTTCCCATGAAAACATAAATCAATCTAATTGGCCAAACCAAACTAATAAATTGGAGAAGGAATACGAGGCTATAACAATCATGCATAAAAGAGTTCAGGGAAAACTCATATAATATTCATGGAAAGATCTGATCATAAACTCATAATTCATCAGATCCCAACAAACACACCACAAAAAGTCATTACATCGAATAGATCTCTAAGAACATCAAGGAGAACATTGTATTAAAGATAAGAAAGAGAGAAGAAGCCAACTAGCTACTAACTACGGACCCGTAGGTCTGTGGTAAACTACTCACGCATCATCGAAGGGGCAGAAAGGATGATGAAGAATCCCTCCGTGATCGTTTCCCCCTCTGGTAGTGTGCCGGAGGCTGCTAGATGGGATCTCGTGGTTCTGGAACTTGCGGCGGCGAAAAAAGTATTTTATGCACTCCCCCGAGGGTTTTCTGATTTTAGGGTATTTATAGAGGCAGAGTTTGGTCAAACGGAGGCTTGTGGGCCCCAGTACCCACAAGGGCATGTCAGGGGCCCGTGGCGCGCCCTGGTGCCTAGTGGGCCACTCCTCCATCTTCTCGTGTACTCTAGAAGCTTCCAGGGTCTCTTATTGCCAGAAAAAATATCCAGAAAGTTTCATGCCATTTGGACTTCGTTTGGTATTGATATTCTACAAAGTCAAAAACAAGCAAAAAACAACAATTGGCACTTGGCACTAAGGTAATAGGTTAGTCCCAAAAATGATATAAAGTTGCTTGTAAATATATATAAAACATCCAAGATTGATAATATAATAGCATGGAACAATCAAAAAATTATAGATACGTTAGAGACGTATCAAGCATTCTAGTTGGTGCTTTATAAGAGAAGATGGAGACTCAATAAAAATAAAAATTGCATAAAAGTAAATAGATAGGCCATTCGCAGAGGGAAGCATAGATTTGTAGAGGTGCCAGAGCTCATAGCTTAAATTGAGAGATAAATTTATTTTGAGAGGCATGTTTTCCTGTCAATGAAAATGATTGAGAATTCCCAATATATTTTATGCTAGATAAATCATAGGCGATTCCCAAATAGAAAGTAAAGTTTATTTCCTTTCCACCATTCTCTCACAATCCATGGCTAGCCGTATCCACGGGTGCCTTCCATACCAACACTTTCCAAGGAATTGATTATTAACATTTTTTTTCATTTTGGGACTGGGCATTCCTATTACCTGCCACACTCTCATGGAATGACTAGTGAATAAACATTCATCGTGAGGCTAAAATACCTAGCATGGAAAATGTTGGCCACCCCCTGCCGCTTCGTGAGCGGTACAGGCACACTAAACGAAATTCATGCTAAAAATTAGAGTCGGCACATACAGATTTACTTGGAACGACATGGAAATACCACATATAGGTAGGTATGATGGATTCATTTGACACAACTTAGAGTTTACGTTCAAGCATAGGGAATCGCAAACATTAACACCAATATTCTTACTAAAGCATGATTACTCACCAACATGACTCACATATCACCATCTTCATATCGCAAATCGATTGCAAGGAATCAAGTTTTTAATATCCAATGATCTTCATGAAAGTTTTATTATATCCCCCTTGGATATCTATCACTTTTGGACCAAATTCACACCTCGTGCAAATTACCATTATTATTCTTAACTCTCAAAAAGATTTAAGTGAAGCACGAGAGCAAAAATATTTCTTCAAAAAAAAATTTCATGAATCGACTCTCAAAATAATATAAGTGAAGCAAGAGAGTTTATTTCTTTCAAATTTAACAACTCTCAAAATAATATTAGTGAAGCAAGAGAGTTTATTTCTTTAAAATATAACCACCATTGCGCTCAAAAAGATATACGTGAAGTACTAGAGCAACTGCCTAGCTCAAAAGATTTAAGTGAAGCACATAGAGTATTCTAGCAAATCATGATATGTGTGTGGCTCTCTCAGACAAGTGTGTTCAGCAAGGATGATTGTGACCAACTAAAAGCAAAAAGCAAAGAATCACATAATACAAGAAGCTCCAAGCCAAACGCATGATATGTGATGAATAAAAATATAGCTCCACGGAAAATTACCGATGGTCGTTAGAAAAAGAGGGGATGCCCTCCGGGGCATCCCCAAGCTTAGTTGCTTGGGAGTCCTTGCATATTACCTTGGGGTGCCTCGGGCATCCCCAAACTTAGGCTCTTGCCACTCCTTGTTCCTTCCTCCATAGTGATCTCACCCAAAACTTGAAAACTTCAATCACACAAAATTAACAAAAACCTTCACGAGATCTGTTAGTATAATAAAGAAAATCACCACTTTAAGTATTGTTGCAAACCCATTCATATTTTGTTATTTCATATACCTAATATGTTCTAACTTTACCATGGCTTATACCCCCCGATACAATCCGTAGTTTCACCAAAATAAACACACAATGCAACGAGAACACACTACAAAAAAATACACTTCCGTGATGATACGTGTTTGTCACAGTAGGTCGCATTTTTTGTCATGCATGTACATCCATGACGATTTTATGACAGAATCAAGATAGTCATACCTGTGCTGCCATAGAAGTGTTCCATGACATTACCAAAGTTATCATCATGGAAGTGTCCACTTCCATGACGATAAATCGTGCGTCACAGAAGTGCTTTCGTCAAGGGTGATCGACACGTGGCATCCACCATAACGGAACACCGTTAAGCTATCGGGTCGGGTTTTGGATCCGATAACCTGTTAACAGCCCGGACCAATGGGGATTTTCCATGTGTAAAATCATCATTGGCCACAGGAAACACATGTTGCCTCACCGTTGGAACAGATGTCATCCACTCATTGGACAAGAGGCGCCTATGATAGGTTGACACGTGGCACGGCCCAACAATGGCCCATTCTGGTGAAAAAGGCCGGCCCAGTTAAAATTAGTAGGCCAACCCATATAAGGCCTACTTGTGTCAGGTCCATTTAAGCCCACGGCCCATACAAGATGTGCCAATTCGGCCCGTCAACGACAGGTTAAAGATTTGACACCATTGCAGCCCATCGTCAGTTCGAGCCCGTTAACAGCCCGCTATATATTTTGGCTCAATATCGGCCCGATGATATTTCGGCCTGTTAACGACCCATTTAATGGATGGGCTAATTTTCAGGATGTACATCTTTCGGCCTTTTAGCGACCCATTTAAATGTTGGGCCAATTTTCGGCCCGGTGTGTCTTTCAGCCTGTTGACGGCCCATAAATTTGTTGGGCCATTTGTAGTCGGACCTGAGTTTCGGCCTTTTAGCGGCCCATTTAAGTGTTGGGCCAATTCTGGCCCGGTGTCACTTTCAGCCTGTTGACGGCCCATAAATCAGTTGGGCCATTTGTAGTTAGACCTGAGTTTTGGCCTTTTAGCGACCCATTTAAGTGTTGGGCCAATTCCCGGCCCTGTGTGCCTTTGGGCCTGTTAACGGACCATAAATGAGTTGGGCCATTTGTAGTCGGACCTTAGTTTTGGCATTTGAACGGCCCATGCCCTTCATGGTCCACTACCAGCCTGATTTCTCTTTCGGCCTGCTAAAGGCCCACAACATAGTTGGGCCATTTACAATACGACCTGACTTTCGGCCTCTTAGCGGCCCATGCTCTTCATGGTCCAGTACAAGCCTGCTGTCTCTTTCGGCCTGCTAAAGGCCTACAATATAGTTGGGCCATATGTAGCCCAAACTTAGTAATGGCCTATTAACAGCCCGTGAAATAAATTGGGCCCATCTGTTGCCCGCTTCGATGTCGGCCTGTTAACGACCCGGGAGGTAAGAGGGTCGACCATTAACTTCCGGCCAAGTAACAACCCATTAACTTAATGGGCCCACTAAAGTTCGTACAAGTCTTTAGGCCAAATTAGATAATTTGAGCCCATTACGACGAGCAATTATGCACAGAACCAAAACCGATCAAGCAAAGGTACGACATACAGGGAATAACGCTGCACATCCAACATATATTACAGGAAATTACATCCACTGGGCAATCAAAGATTGATGCAAGTGCAAATAAATGAGCAGAACCTAACCATCTACAACGTCACAATCTGCAACCACAACACAGATGACGCCCATAAGCATGTGGGCCAGTAATTGCTGCTTTTCTACACTGTCTCTGAAAACATTGATCAGTTGTTGTGTCGCACGACTCTGCACCTCTGATTCATCCACCATTTCGATCATTTCTTTAGCCATTAATTGGTTCACAAACATACATTTATTTTGTTGCATTCGAGACAGAGGATACTGGATAGATTCAGATGGCGATTTTGGCAGGCTTGTATTATTGATAGTGGAGAGTGTCTCGACCACTGCATCATAACGTAAATTAGGACGGGAACCAAATAGATTAATCATGAGTTATTGCCATATTAAGTGGCCTAGATTTACTGGAAAGAAACAATGGGGTTGCCTTGCTGTTTTCAGAGTTTGTCTTCTTGTCTTCAGCAGCCTGCACAAAATTAACACACTAACATTGCTATCATTGGCCAAGTCAGATAATAGGAAAGCAACATTGACACAACGAACGTTTGGGCAACTAGCCTACACCAAATTAACACAATATGGCACAACTATCATCAGCCAGGTAAGGTAATATGAAAGCAACATTGACACAATGAATGAATGGGCAACCAGAGAAGCACTCCAATTCAGTAATGTGCATGATATGAGATAGTACATTCATGCAACTCAGTATGCAAAACTACCAGGCAGTTTTCCTTACAAAAATCAACATTGGCGCCTTTAACATTTTGCTACAACTAATTTTAGATCAGACAAAGGTTAGATTCACGCTGATTAACAAAATACATGCCGATGTAAAAATATAGTGATATACAATAGGTACTCACATCAGCATTGGAGCATAGAGAATTCCCACAAGATATTTTCCTCGAATACGATCCCAATGGAGGAAGTCTTCTATCGTTTAACCTTATTTTCTAAAAGACAGATGGGTAAGAAACATGTAGAAAATATGATCAGAATGCTATAAAATTTCATGATGCGAGGATACGTACACGCTTCTTAGAATGGAGTTGACATTCTTTTGCTGGACTGGAGCGGACTAGTTCTTTGGCCACTGGAATCTGCTTATTATCAGTGGAAGTTGGGTTTCTCTGTGCTGAAGCAGTATCTATGAAAAATGGAGTTGGTTTATTATCTCCTGGCGTTTGGATATTTTGCAAAGACCTGGTTTGTAACCCTTCAGATTCTAATATAGCCGTCTTCCCCTTGCATGCCTTATATAGAAGAATGGTGATTCAGTTATAAAACATGCTACAACAGAGATGGAACAGGTACTGAAGAATAGAAAGGCATGAAATATTGACATGTATTCCCTCCATCCGGAAAAAATGGATGGGTCTAGGCGTATTTCAGTTCTAGATACATCCAGTTTTATCCATTTCTGTGACATATAATCCGGATAGAGGGAGTATGATGTAAGATCTAGGGATACAACAGGATAACACAGTAAAAAACACTGAAAAACCCACTGCATAACCAAAGTATTCAAACCCACTGATATGAGATAGTACACTCATGCAGCTTAGGATGCAAAACTACCAGCCAGTTTTCCTTACAAAAATCAACAGTGTGGCCTTTAATCATACATTTTGCTACAACTAAATGCTCAGATAAAGGTTGGATTCACACCGATTAACAAAATACATGCCGATGTAAAAATATAGTGATATACAACAGGTACTTACATCTACATTGGAGCACAGAGAATTCCTGCAAGAATCTTTCCTCATAAACGATACCATTGCAGAAATTCTTCTATCTGTTAAGCTTATTTTCTAAAAGAGAGATGGATAAGAAACATGTAGAAAATATGATCAGCATGCTATAAAATTTCATGATGCAAGGATACACACACGCTTCTTAGAATGGAGTTGACATATTTTTGCTGGACTGGAGCGGACTAGTTCTTTGGCCACTGGAATCTGCTTATTATCAGTAGGAGTTGGGTTTCTCGGTGCTGGAGCAGTATCTATAAAAACTGGAGTTGGTTTATTATCTCCTGGCATTTGGATCTTTTGCAAAGGCCTTGTTTGTAACCCTTCAGATTCTAACATAGTCGTCTTCCCCTTGCATGCCTTGTATAGAAGAATGGTGCTTTAATTATAAAACATGCGACAACAGAGAGATGGAATAGGTACCGAGGAATAGAAAGGCATGACATATTGACATGTATTCCCTCCATCCGGAAAAAATGGATGGGTCTAGGCGTATTTTAGTTCTAGATACATCCTTTTTTATCCATTTCGGCAACATGTAATCCAGACGGAGGGAGTATGGTGTAAGAGCTAGGGATACGACAGGACAACACAAAAAAAAACACTAGTTGAATGTGCTGTATGCTAGAGGAATACATATAGAAATAAATAAGGCAACATACACGTGTATGATTGGGAAAATAAGATGGCATTCCAGCAGAGCACTAGAACAACACTTCAATGTAAAAAAAACATGGTATGGTAGACAAATGAAGTACATACTGATGAATAACAATGCATAAGATATTCAGAAGCATGATGTCCAAATTAAGCAGATGGCATTGCGATAGAGTAGAATGACAGTACTTGAATTTGAAAACATGTTATCATGAATGGAATAGGTACTGAAAAACATGAAGGCATGACATATTTACATGCATGATCAGCATGCTAAGCACATGGCATTGCAACAGAGTAGATACACTCCAGGACATTATATGCATGTTGTACCCATACAGGCCAAGTTAGAGCAAGGACCTTGTGGGGTGAAGAGGATTCATCATCTTTCTGCAAGTCTTCTGAAGAACTGCCTTTACATGTTCCATCATATTGGGTATCATTGACATCAAGTTTATTGGCCATTACATTGCTCTGTGAGGTTCTTGTGGATATATCAGTGTGTGCAATTATATCTGACATGCATGGAAGACAACTAGTAGTTAGATTTATGTAATGAGTGCCTATAGGAGACGACATAAATAGTAGGACTGGGGTTGACTAGCAGCAACAGGTCTCATAAACTAAAGGGAGAACATAGATCAAAGCTACAGAATATGTATCGTTTGTACTCGAGATTAACCAGATGGCACACAGAAGTATTAAAGTACAACATAGGTAATACTAGAAGTGGTATAATACTATAATCACCAGCCTGTGGGATAGCATTGGCTGATGGATGATAACTATGGAACAACGTTACCTAAAGAACAAGTATCTTAGCTGAACTATGGAACATCGTTATGTCCTGAACAAGACCCGTAAGAGATCAGCATGAATATATAGTGAAATGTGATGATCTATTTTCCATGCTTAGATGAATAACAAAGCCATAAATGTTGCACACAAGTAAGATGAGGGTAAAACCTATCTGGCTGCCATTCATAGGAGTGAGCATCATGTGCTGACTTGTCGATGTCCCTGCAGTTGTTGTGGCTGTCCATGTCGGGCACGCACATTCGATGCAGGGAACTGTTGAGTGGGGACTATAGCTCCCTTCTGGTGTATGCTTCCCTTGTTGGAGCAGCTGCGGTGAGTCGGAAGACGGTGTGTCTGAAGATGCAGATAACGCATAATGTTAAGAACGACATATCTCTTTGATCTGAAGAAATACACTAAGAGATCAACATCAAGGTACGAGAGTGGTCACACGTCTGTTGACTGAAGACTAAATTGGGGTCACACAATTTTATTTTATTTTGGTACTGTCTGATCTACGCCAGATGGCTTGATGGTCATCTTGTGCCTCCCAGCTAACACTGTTCGGAATCTTCCCCGAAGAGCCAGCGACCAACGGCAGAGCAGCCTGCCTCCGCCGTCCGTGGCCCCGGCCAAAACCCCGCTCCCCGCCCCACCGCACTGCCGTGGTTGCGCTGCCGCCGGGCCAATCCACAAAGACTCCCCGTCATCCAGATCCAGCAACGGCAGTACCTTCAACCCACGCAACTCTAAAAGATAGCCGTCTAAGCGTTGCTTCCGCGGCGAACTTGCGGCCCCGCAACCTTACATTAGACACCAGCCAACCGACAGCCTAGGAGCTCCGCCGCCTCGAGGGGTGATGCTTCCCATTGGGAATCGATTGGCCCAGAATAAAAATTCAGACAATTGACGCCTAAATAAAGTGATTTGAGATGAGGGTGCGACCTATCTGGCGGCATGGTGAAGTAGGCAGGTCTAGCTGCCGAGTCGGTGAGGCCGGCGCGGTTGCGGTGGCGACCGGCGACAGGGAAAGAGCGATGTCGCGACGGTCGATGGCTATAGGGAAGCAGCGCTAGGACTCTGGATAGATCCGAAGTTGGAGCCGCTCCGGCGCCGTGAACAACGGCGGGGGTGAATCGGCTCCGGTACGGTTCATGTGGCCATCGTCAAGGCAGCACCAGCAGCACGGAGTAAGAGGCACACGGCCCAGTGCACGACGGCAAATGGGCAGCATCTCCGGCATTTGGGAGGTGGGCGGCTGTGAAATTTGTGCGGTGGGGGGCGCCATGGAGGTGGGGCTGAGGTTTCACATCTCGGGAGAAGGGAGCTTCCCGGGGAGAAGGTGATTTGGCGCCCACGAGGTATGAATTGGGGCGACCGGGGGGGGGGGGGGATTGGGAGGGGAGTGGTACCATGTCTTACGGACGCATTTGTCTGAAATGTGAGGGGGAGTTACAGTTCTACCCTTGCCTATAGGCTTCTCGGCCTGGGTCTGTGTACTGAGGGTCGGGGATAATAGAGTAACTTTGCTTCTCCCCAAATAGTGGGCGGGGGCGATTTCGGGCAAGGAGGGCATGTTTTGAACTATAGTCAGCGCGAGTGATTTCGGGCGAGGAGAGCGTGTTTTACCGACCATGGTTTATGAATTATTCGGCACATGTCATTTCGGCCGAGGAGAAGGCGCGCTTGGATGAAGTTACGAACCTACCCTCAATGTACAACGGGCCAATTGATGCGTGTTCCACATAGGACGGTAATTTCACGTCTCCCATTTATTTGCTCGGGCAAATTCCACCGAGCAGAGAGGATGTTTAACGGTTTGTTCAAATATTTGGAGAACGAGCATCCACGTCTACCTTACCAAGTCAATTCGATTCAAATTTTGAAATATTAGCTTGCCACTTCTTTTTTAGATGGAGAGATGATGCTCGGGAGTAATGTGTTTTTACATGCTCATTGCTAGCGATTTACTATATGACAAATAGTTGACCCACTCAAAAACGCGAATCAAACCCAAAATGAAATATCTCGATTCAATGAAATAGCTCATTCAGTAGGTCAAAATAGTGAACTAAATCCAAAATTGAACACCTCAATCGAGTAGCATGTTGTACAGTATTATAGTACTCCATGAACATGTTGAAAGTCAAATTAATGAACTTGTTTGATATATGCATATATCCGTTCATGTGTGGATTGCAGACAACATGTTCTCCAATTTAAATATTTGAATGCAAGTTTATATCAAAACATGGTTTATATTAGTCTTTGATGCATAAAACGCGACCTCCCCCTCTCCCGGACTCATGCTCTCTCTCTCTCTCTCTCTCTCTCTCTCTCTCTCTCTCTCTCTCTCTCTCTCCGACAATCTTCAATTCTGTCGCACGCATCCGACACAGAAACCTTGTTGGTCCCTCTCCCTTTCTCTCCATCTCTCTCTCTCTCTCTCTCTCTCTCTCTCTCTCTCTCTTTGTGTGTGTGTGTGGGGGGGGGGGGGGGTATTTCTAGTTCGCATGCATATATACACCATCTATAGCTCTCTCTCGCACACTATGTATGATACTCTAGCTAGTCCAAGCTAGATATCTTGGGTGCACTCATCGTAGGCACACAAATTCCTTGGCTCTTTGCCCGTAACTCTCTGATGCACCACTATGTCGTCTCGGAGCTCTTCCCCCCTCTCTCAAACTCTCCATCCACCTGGGTCACACATACACATGCATATCTCACTCGCACTCGATAGGCCCATCTAAAACTCTATCTCTCTCCCTCGTTCTCTCTCCGTCTCACACGCACACACACAATGTCATGCCCAGCTAGACTAGTATGATGGTCTCTCACTCAATTGTAGGCACACGCTTTCCCCCTATATGTATATGACTAGCTAATCTTAGTCTCCATCACAAACATGTGCATGGAGTATCTCGATTTCTCTCGGGCCATCTTTCTATCGCGCACGCACTCCCTCGATCTCCCACCCGTATAGTCCCCTCACGATCTTGAGGTGATCTCTCTATCACAAACACACCCTCTCTCCCTCCCCATGCATCCATGCCATCCATGTTTCCCTCTCGACCTTTGTTCCTTGTTGGCCAGACCTCTATTGGACATGTGCTACAGGGGTGTCTCTCTCCGTTGCAAACAATCACACACTAGCTATCTTCGTGTATCTCCTCGCCTCGCTTTTCCATCTCGGAGATGCATGCGTGATATGTTCGCATAAGAAACGAAAAAACACACACTCTCTCTAATTTATCGTTTGTTGTCATTTTCTCTTTCACACACATACTCTTTTTGCACACTTACTCATTCTCCTTCACGAGCACTTGATCTGTCTCGACTGAGGCACTCTCCTCGGTCCATAGCATATAGATTTATTGAAAAGTCAAACATCACAAAGTTTGACCATGTACGTGGAGAAAAAGAATTACATCTAGTACGGCAAACATATACCATTTGATTCACCATGAGATGTAGTTTTGTATGATGTATCTTTGGTATTGTAGATATAAATAACATTTTCGTAAACCTGATCAAAGTTTCCAAAGTTTGACTTCTAAAAAATTACATGCACTGCATTATCGAGTGGATGCAATATCTCTTTCCCCCTCTCAGCTATCTGACGCACCACTCAGCCTTATCGGGGCTCCTCAATCTCTCTCAAACTTTATTGTTCAGTTTGGTTCGTGACCTGACCTTCATGCCTTGATGGCCAGTACTGCCTGGTGTGGACGTGAGATGTAAAATATTTCTGCCTGGCCAGGCTTGTCTGGTGCTGAAGCGTTTGGTTCATGCCTGGGCCAGGCAAAGCATCAACGTCCCATCAATAAATCCATGCATGAATTATTTAATGCTAATATCCATCCATGTTGCTGTTAGCCTCGTGGCCGCACGACCAGGCACAACCAGGCGTTCGAAATCGGTCGCCTGGGCCAGGCTACTTGCAGTGTCTGGAGTTCAGCCAGGCTAATTAAAGTTCAAGGGAACCCATGCTAGGCGGTCTTTCTTTTTCACAGGGTAGCAACCAGACAAGCGTGCATGAAATCCAGCCACAACCCCAGGCTAGGCAAAAGATGCTCAGGACGCAAGCCAAACTGGCCTTATATCTCCCTGGTTCACACATACACATGTCTTGCTCGCGCTATACATATAGACCCATCCAACACTCTCCGCCCTTGTTCTCTCTCCATGTGACATGCACCCCCCTAAGTACCATAATCCCTCACTCCATCATAGGCGCAAGCACCCCCCTCCTAAGTATGATTATCTCTTACTAGCCATTAGGAACACACGTATTGTCTCCTTCCATCCATACGTCTATCTCGATATCTCTCGGGTCATCTTCTATCGCGCACACACCTTGTCACTCGATCTCCCACCCATGTAGTCCCATCACGATCTCTAGGGGATCTCTCTATGACAAACATACACTCTCTCCTCCCCATGTCTGCATTTTCTCCGTACGTCTCTCTCGACCTCTCTCCCTTGTTTATCAGACCCTTCTTGGCCACGTGCTAGGGGTCTTGCTCTCTCGGTTCCAAACAACCACACACTATCTCCTCACCTTGCCTCCGTTGTCGAAGATGCATGTGTGATATGTTTGCATAAGACACGCATGCTTTTTCTCTACTTTTATCGTGTGTTGTCCATGTCTCTTTCACACACGCACACACACACACTTCTCTCTCTCTCTCTCTCCAGTTAGGGACTCTGTCACGTCCATAAGCATATGGATGTTTTGAAAAGTCAAACCTCAGAAAAGTTTGACCAGGTATATGTGGAGAAAAACATTTACATCTGGAACGATCATTAGATTCATCACAACATGTACTTACTTCATACTATAATTTATCTTTGGTATTGTAGATATAAGTAATTTCTTTATAAACTTGGTCAAAGTTTCAAAAGTTTGACTTAAGAAAAATGTTGTAACTACATTATTGAACGGAGGGAGTAGCTCTTTCTCTCTCTCTGCTATCTCTCACGGGCCTCCCCTCTCACTTGAACTCTCTATACCGACGGATTATATGCTCACCGTGTCAGCGTATAGCTCCGTATATTGTTTAGTTGACCGGTCAACCAATCCACATGCTGCCTTGTCAGCTCGTGTTCTGTATCTTCGTGTGCTTGCCCATGTGGCAGTGGGTGAAAATAAGTAAACTAGAGGCCCATCTGACACGCGGTGAAGTAAACAAAGTTGAAACCACTCGGGTAGCACCCCGCACACTAGTAAATTGAGGGCGCATTGAGGACAAACTTCTTGCGCGCGAAGGACACACTCGCGCACAATTCACCACTGCACGGTGGCATGCACAGAACGACGCACTCGCGCACACCCAGCACACAACACACACCAGCACACGTGTACATCGACGTCGCCGCCGGTTGATATGGATGGCGAGGCAGCCAACAAGCGGAGGCAGCTCGAGCCAAAACCGCATCCGGCGAGCCTGGACTTCATCAGCAGCCTCCCCGATGACATGCTGCTCGTCATCGTCGGCCTCCTCCCCACCAAATCTGCCGTGTGGACCGCCCTGCTCTCCCGGCGGTGGAGCCCCCTCTGGCGCTGCGTCCCCCTCAACCTCACCGTTGATAGCTGCCTCTGCGACGGGGATTGCAAACGCATGGCCGTAGTCTCCAAGATCCTTTCATCGCACCCTAGGCCAGCCAGACGCCTTGACATCTGCATGTTCAGTAGCAACTGCAAGGTCCAACCCAAGTTCGACGAGTGGTTCTTATCCCCCGCCCTAGATCAGCTCGAGGAGCTCAGGTTTAAAGTTGGACGATGTCGCTCTCTGCCGCCGTCCGCGCTCCGCCTCACACCAACGCTGCACCGCGCCAGCTTTAGCTCCTGCTATCTTCCCCAGATTAATGTCGCGCCCGCCCTTCTTCTCCCTCAACTCAAGCAGCTCGACCTCTTTGACGTTGTCATCTCGAAGAAGGCCATGGAGCACCTGCTCTGCAGCTGTACTGCGCTCGAGTACCTTCGTCTTGAGTAGATCCACGGGTTCATTAGCCTCCACATCGCCTCGACGAATCTCTGATGGATTTATGTGTCTTGCTGGCCCCGCAACAAGACATCAATTGGGAAGAGATCACTCCAGCTGTTCCACGTTATGGTCATTGAGAATGCGCCTTTCCTTGAGAGATTGCTTGTATCAGATCTAGAAGGTCCAACAAAAATCAGGGTCATTGACGCGCCGAAATTGACAACGTTGGTGTACTCGTCTGCCAAATTCTCCGAACTCTTTATTGGATCCGTAATCGTTCAGGTACATCACTCATCTTCTTCTCCGTCTTCTTGAAATTCACATTTTTAAATTTCTTCTTGATGTATTTATGACTGTCTTCCAGAAAATGATTCCCACAAGCTTGACCTAGTCCATGCGCACAGTGAAGATCTTAGCACTAAAATCTATCGGCCCCAATCTGGATCAAGTTGTTGGATTCCTTACATGCTTTCCGTGCACGGAGAAGCTACTCATCGAGGTGAAACTTCTTTCCTATAAGCAAACGATAATCACAATGTAGCTCAATTTTTTCGTAATTTTCCCAAATTACGATGACAAGTGTAGTTTTCAAAACTGCATCTACGCACTGCACCGAAAGAATTGTTTTTAGTATTTTTTCTCACGTGATCACCTGCATCGTTTTTATGTTGTACTACTATAGTAGCCTAGGTTAGTCATAGTGGAAAGTAACTTAGACTACTCCATTAACTCTATGGTTACCCTAAGAGCAAGTACTACCTCCGTCCTGGTTTACTCTTCCAATTTTGTAGTATCAAAATTTGACCATAGATTTAACTGACAAAATGTTAATGCATGTCACTAAGAACTATATCGTTGGATTCGTATTTGAACATAATTTCAAATGGTGTAATTTTTAGTGACATGCATTGGCATTTTCTTAGGTAAATCTACGGTCAAAATTTTATACTAATTACGAGGTAGTATTCCCTCCGTCCCAAAATTCTTGTCTTACATCTGTTTAGATACGGATGTATCTAACACTAAAATGTAACTAGATACATCCGTATTTAGACAAATTTCAGACAAGAATTTTGGGACGGAGGGAGTACAAAAGTGGGCTATGGAGGCCAAAACATGTGCCAAATTCACTTGTGATGCATTTGGCATCTATGCCCCTCCATTGCTCACCTGGTGCCCCAATCTGGATCACCTACTTTGCCCCGGTCCCAAATTAACTCACGCAATGAAAAAACACTGCGTGGGAGAGAGAGAGGACCGAGGCAATAAAAAAACACTTGTTTGGGAGAGTGAGAGGCTGGTGTAGTTGGTTTGATTGATTTGTTTATACATGTGGGTCTGTGTGCACAGTGGTGCCAACTCTCTCACATCGCGAGAGCGGTGCCAAAATATTTTGATTTGACATCGATGCGTATTATGTGGCATACTTTTGTGAAATATGGCATCGACCACATAGTGGAAGGCAACAAATGCCCAAGCTCTTCACGTGCTCCTAGTTAAATGAGAGGAAACAGAGAGAGAGAGAGAGAGAGAGAGAGAGAGTGAAAAAATATCACTAGCCAGCCAACCCTATCGTATGAGCGAATGATATTGGTACCTCTTGATGACACATCAATCATATGCAGCCAGCGTTCTAATATGTTCTCTTCTTTTGCAGATAAAAAAAGACCCGAAAGTGAAAAATGTGCTGCACTATAACAATCTCATCGAATGCCTTGATCTCCATCTTACAGAAATTGATTTGTTCGACTACCGAGGCAGCACATATGAGATTAAATTGGCCAGGTTCTTTGTTCTAGAGGCAAGTGTGCTCAAGGTAATGAGGTTTGGCGTTCTCCGGCGCAACAATGAATGGCGTGCTGATCACCGCAAGCGTCTAAGCCTAAATGACAAAGTCTCCGCAGAAGCTGAATTTGTTTTTGTAACATCAAGTGTCCAGAGACTCGAAAACTTATTTGCCCATTAGTGACTTGTCAAGGCGGTGGATTTTAGTTTGTACGATAATGCTGCATCCACCTAAAGCAACGAAAGTTCTTACGTAAACTTCCTAGTAATTCCCTCATCGTAGGTGCAGCATCACTCCTAACATTTGTAATATCAGTTTGAAACTTGTAATATTGCCGTGTCCTATATCTGTGTTTTCAAAGTCCTGCGAATCAAAAAGGTCCTGAGTTGGTGATGATGTTGTGCCTCCCATCTTTCACCAATAGCCGTCGGATCTAGATCTGACGCATACGAACCAAGCTTCTCCATTTTTGCAAAAAGATGCCCGCACTTGTTCCCTATTTACAAACAACTCCTTGTCTCTCACAATCAGCCTTATCTCCTCCCCACCACATCTAGAAGGCCGTGGAAAAATCTGGCGCGATGGCCGCTGCCGGCGCCATCCACCCCCAATCTTGCTGTTCCGTGCAATGCACGGGCATCTACGCATGGGAAATTATGTCGAACAGGGCTAGTTGTAAGCAGGCTAGCTCTACAGCCATGATGATAGTGACTGCAGACGGTGAGGCTGACTATGGTATGCTGAACACGGCGCCTATATGTTGGAAATATGCCCTAGAGGCAATAATAAAAGTGTTATTATTATATTTCCTTGTTCATGATAATTGTCTTTTATTCATGCTATAACTGTATTATCCGGAAATCGTAATACACGTGTGAATACATAGACCACAATATGTCCCTAGTGAGCCTCTAGTTGACTAGCTCGTTGTGATCAACAGATAGTCATGGTTTCCTGGCTATGGACATCGGATGTCGTTGATAACGGGATCACATCATTAGGAGAATGATGTGATGGACAAGACCCAATCCTAAGCCTAGCACAAAGATCGTGTAGTTCGTTTGCTAGAGCTTTTCTAATGTCAAGTATCTTTTCCTTAGACCATGAGATTGTGCAACTCCCGGATACCGTAGGAGTGCTTTGGGTGTACCAAACGTCACAACGTAACTGGGTGGCTATAAAGGTGCATTACAGGTATCTCCAAAAGTGTCTGTTGGGTTGGCACGAATCGAGACTGGGATTTGTCACTCCGTGTAAGCGGAGAGGTATCTCTGGGCCCACTCGGTAGGACATCATCATATGCGCAATGTGACCAAGGAGTTGATCACGGGATGATGTGTTACAGAACGAGTAAAGAGACTTGCCGGTAACGAGATTGAACAAGGTATAAGGATACCGACGATCGAATCTCGGGCAAGTACAATACCGCTAGACAAAGGGAATTGTATACGGGATTGATTAAGTCCTTGACATCGTGGTTCATCCGATGAGATCATCGTGGAACATGTGGGAGCCATCATGGGTATCCAGATCCCGCTGTTGGTTATTGACCGGAGAACGTCTCGGTCATGTCTACATGTCTCCCGAACCCGTAGGGTCTACACACTTAAGGTTCGATGACGCTAGGGTTATAAAGGAATTTTGCATGTGGTTACCGAATGTTGTTCGGAGTCCCGGATGAGATCCCGGACGTCACGAGGAGTTCCGGAATGGTCCGGAGGTAAAGATTTATATATGGGAAGTCCTATTTTGGCCACCGGAAAATGTTCGGGATTTTTCGGTATTGTACCGGGAAGGTTCTAGAAGGTTCCGGAGTGGGGCCCACCTGCATGGGGGGACCCACATGAACGTGGGTAGTGGGGAAAAGGCCCCACACCCCTGGTCAAGGCGCACCAAGATCCCCCCTTAGAAGGAATAAGATCATATCCCAAAGGGATAAGATCAAGATCCCTAAAAAGGGCGGATAGCAATCGGTGGGGAAGGAAATGATGGGATTTCTTTCCTCCCACCTTTGCCAACGCCCCAATGGACTTGGAGGGAAAGAAACCAGCCCCCTCCACCCCTATATATAGTGGGGAGGCGCATGGGAGCTTCACCCTTGCCCCTGGCGCAACCCTCCCTCTCCCAAGTGCTCCTCCTCTCTCGCGGTGCTTGGCGAAGCCCTGCAGGATTGCCACGCTCCTCCACCACCACCACACCGTTGTGCTGCTGCTGGATGGAGTCTTCCTCAACCTCTCCCTCTCTCCTTTCTGGATCAGGGCGTGGGAGACGTCACCGGGCTGTACGTGTGTTGAACGCGGAGGTGCCGTCCGTTCGGCACTTGATCATCGGTGATTTGAATCACGACGAGTACGACTCCATCAACCCCGTTCACTTGAACGCTTCCGCTTAGCGATCTACAAGGGTATGTAGATGCACTCTCCTTTCTACTCGTTGCTGGTCTCTCCATAGATAGATCTTGGTGATACGTAGGAAATTTTTTGAATTTCTGCTACGTTCCCCAACAGTGGCATCAGAGCTAGGTCTATTGCGTAGATTCTTTGCACGAGTAGAACACAAAGTAGTTGTGGGCGTTGATGATGTTCAATATGCTTACCGTTACTAGTCCAATCTTGTTTCGACGGTATTGTGGGATGAAGCGGCCCGGACCGACCTTACACGTACTCTTACGTGAGACAGGTTCCACCGATTGACATGCACTTGGTGCATAAGGTGGCTAGCGGGTGCCAGTCTCTCCCACTTTAGTCGGAACGGATTCGATGAAAAGGGTCCTTATGAAGGGTAAATAGAAATTGGCATATCACGTTGTGGTTTTGCGTAGGTAAGAAACGTTCTTGCTAGAAACCCATAGCAGCCACGTAAAACATGCAAACAACAATTAGAGGACGTCTAACTTGTTTTTGCAGGGTATGCTATGTGATGTGATATGGCCAACAAGAATGTGATGAATGATATGTGTTGTATGAGATTGATCATGTTCTTGTAATAGGATTCACGACTTGCATGTCGATGAGTATGACAACCGGCAGGAGCCATAGGAGTTGTCTTAATTTATTGTATGACCTGCGTGTCATTGAACAACGCCATGTAATTACTTTACTTTATTGCTAACCGGTAGCCATAGTAGTAGAAGTAATAAGTTGGCAAGACGACTTCATGGAGACACGATGATGGAGATCATGATCATGGTGTCATGCCGGTGACGATGATGATCATGGAGCCCCGAAGATGGAGATCAAAAGGAGCAAAATGATATTGGCCATATCATGTCACTATTTGATTGCATGTGATGTTTATCATGTTTATGCATCTTGTTTACTTAGGACGACGGTAGTAAATAAGATGATCCCTTACAAAATTTCAAGAAGTGTTCTCCCCTAACTGTGCACCGTTGCTACAGTTCGTCGCTTCTAAGCACCACGTGATGATCGGGTGTGATGGATTCTTACGTTCACATACAACGGGTGTAAGACAGATTTACACACGCGAAAACGCTTAGGGTTAACTTGACGAGCCTAGCATGTACAGACATGGCCTCGGAACACGGAGACCGAAAGGTCGAGCATGAGTCGTATAGTAGATACGATCAACATGAAAATGTTCACCGATGATGACTAGTCCGTCTCACGTGATGATCGGACACGGGCTAGTTTGACTCGGATCATGTGATCAGTTAGATGACCAGAGGGATGTCTATCTGAGTGGGAGTTCATAAGATGAACTTAATTATCCTGAACATAGTCAAAAGGATTTTGCAAATTATGTCGTAGCTCACGCTATAGTTCTACTGTTTAGATATGTTCCAAGAGAAAATATAGTTGAAAGTTGACAGTAGCGATTATGCGGACAGTAGAAAGCTTATGTCCTTAATGCACCGCTCAGAGTGCCGAACCCCAAATGTCGTTTGTGGATGTTGTGAACATCAGACATACACGTTTTGATAACTACGTGATAGTTCAGTGAAACGGTTTAGAGTTGAGGCATCAAATACGTTTTTCGAAATGTCGCGGAACATATGAGATGTTTCGAGGGCTGAAATTGGGATTTCAGGCTCGTGCCCACGTCAAGAGGTATAAGACCTCTGACAATTTTCTTAGCCTGCAGACTAAGGAGGAAAGCTCAATCGTTGATCTTGTGCTCAGATTGTCTGAGTGCAACAATCACTTGAATCGAGTGGGAGTTGATCTTCCATATGAGATAGTGATGTTTCTCCAAAGTCATTTCCACCAAGCTGCTAGAGCTTTGTGATGAACTATAACATATCAGGGATAGATATGATGATCCTTGAGGTATTCACGATGTTTGACACCGCGAAAGTAGAAATCAAGAAGGAGCATCAATTTTTGATGGTTGGTGAAACCACTAGTTTCAAGAAGGGCAAGGGAAAGAAGGGATACTTCATGAAACGGCAAATCAGCTGCTGCTCTAGTGAAGAAACCCAAGGTTGAACCCAAACCCGAGACTAAGTGCTTCTGTAATAAGGGGAACAGCCACTAGAGCAGGATTACCCTAGATACTTGGTAGATGAGAAGGCTGTCGATAGAAGTATATTGGATATACATTATGTTAATGTGTACTTTACTAGTACTCCTAGTAGCACCAGGGTATTAGATACCGGTTCAGTTGCTAAGTGTTAGTAACTCGAAACAAAAGGCTAAGGAATAAACGGAGACTAGCTAAAGGTGAGCTGACGATATGTGTTGGAAGTATTTCCAAGATTGATGTGATCAAGCATCGCACGCTCCCTCTACCATCGAGATTGGTGTTTGCGTTGAGCATAGACATGATTGGATTATGTCTATCGCAATACGGTTATTCATTTAAGGAGAATAATGGTTACTTTGAATAATACCTTGAATGGTCTTGCACCTAAAATGAATGGTTTATTGAATCTCGATCGTAGTGATACACATGTTCATGCCAAAAGATAGTAATGATAGTACCACCTACTTGTGGCACTGCCACGTAAGTCATATCGGTATAAAACGCATGAAGAAGCTCCATGTTGATGGATCTTTGGGCTCACTCGTTTTTGAAAAGTTTGAGACATGCGAACCATGTCTATTGGTGTATATGCATGAAGAAACTCCATGCAAATGGACCGTTTGAACTCACTTGATCTTGAATCACTTGAGACATGCAAATCATACCACATGGGCAAGATGACTAAAATCCTCGGTTTCAGTAAAATGGAACTAGAAAGCAACTTGTGGGAAGAAATACATTTTGATGTATGCAATCCAATAAGTGCTGAGGCATGTAGTGGATATCGTTATGTTCTTACTTCACAGATGATTCGAGTAGATGTTGAGAATATTTACATGATGAAACACAAGTCTGAATTATTGAATGGTTCAAGTAATTTCAGAGTGAAGTAGAAGATCATTGTGACAGGAGGATAAAATGTCTATGATATGATCGTAGAGATGAATATCTGAGTTACAAGTTTTGGCACACAATTAAGACATTGTGGAAATTGTTTCACAATTAAAACCGCCTGGAACACCATAGTGTGATGGTGTGTCCGAACATCATAGTTGCACCCTATTGTATATGGTGCGTACCATGATGTCTCTTATCGAATTACCACTATCGTTCATGGGTTAGGCATTAGAGACAACCACATTCACTTTAAATAGGGCACCACGTAATTCCGTTGAGATGACACCGTATGAATTATGGTTTAGAGAAACCTAAGTTGTCGTTTCTTAAAGGTTTGGGGCTGCGATGCTTATGTGAAAAAGTTTCAGGATTGATAAGCTCGAACCCAAAGCGGATAAAATGCATCTTCATAGGACACCCAAAACAGTTGGGTATACCTCCTAATTCAGATCCGAAAGCAATATGGATTGTTTCTTGAATCGGGTCCTTTCTCGAGAAAAGGTTTGTCTCGAAAAGTTGAGTGGGAGGATGGTGGAGACTTGATATGGTTATTGAACCATCACTTCAACCAGTGTGTATCAGGGCACAGGAAGTTGTTCCCGTGGCACCTACACCAATTGAAGTAGAAGCTTATGATAGTGATCATGAAGTTTCAGATCAAGTCACTACCGAACCTCGTAGGGTGACAAGGCTACGTTCTACTTCAGAGTGGTACAGTAATCCTGTCTTGAAGGTCATGTTGCTAGACAACAATGAACCTATGAGCTATGAAGAAGTGATGGTGGGCCCAAATTCCGACAAATGGTTAGAAGCCATGAAATCCGAGATAGGATCCATGTATCAGAACAAAGCATGGACTTTGGTGGACTTGCCCAAAGATCAGCAAGCCATTGAGATAAATGGATCTTTAAGAAGAAGACGGACGTGGATGGTAATGTCACCATCTATGAAGCTCGACTTGTGGCGAAGAGTTTTTCACAAGTTCAAGGAGTTGACTACGATGAGATTTTCTCATCTGTAGCGATGCTTGAAGTCTGTCGGAATCATGTTAGCATTAGCTGCATTTATGAAATCTGGCAGATGGATGTCAAAACAAGTTTCCTTACCAGTTTTCGTAAGGAAAGGTTGTATGTAATACAATCCAAAAGTTTTTGTCGATCCTAAGGATGCTAAAAGGTATGCTGGCTCCAGCGATCCTTCTAAGGACTGGAGTAAGCATCTCGGAGTTGGAATGTGCGCTTTGATAAGATGATCAAAGATTTTGGGTTTATACAAAGTTTATGAGAAACTTGTATTTCCAAAGAAGTGAGTGGGAGCACTATAGAATTTATGATGAGTATATGTTGTTGACATATTGATGATCAGAAATGATGTAGAATTTCTAGAAAGCATATAGGGTTATTTGAAAACTGTTTTTCAATGGAAAACCTGGATTAGGCTACTTGAACAATAAGCATCAAGATCTATAAGATAGATCAAAATGCTTAATGGTACTTTTAAATGAGCACGTACCTTGACATAATCTTGAAGATGTTCAAGATGGATCAGTCAAAGAAGGAGTTCTTGCCTGAGATGTAAGGTATGAAGTTAAGACTTAAAAGCTCGACCACGGCAGAATAGAGAGAAAGGACGAAGATCGTCCCCTATGCTTTTATCATAGGCTCTCTACAGTATGTTATGCTGTATACCGCACCTGTAGTGTGCCTTGCCATGAGTCAGTCAAGGGGTACAAGAGTGATCCAAGAATGGATCACAGGACAGCGGTCAAAGTTATCCTTAGTAACTAGTGGACTAAGGAATTTTCTCGATTATGGAAGTGATAAAGAGTTCGACGTAAAGAGTTACGTCGATGCAAGCTTAACACCTATCCGGATAGCTCTGAGTAGAGATACCGGATACGTATAATGGAGCAACTTTTAGAATAGCTCCAAGTAGAACAGTTATTTGGAATAGCTCCAAATAGAGCGTGGTAGCTGCATCTAGGAGATGACATAGAGATTTGTAAAGCACACACGGATCTAAAAGGTTCAGACCCGTTGACTATAACCTCTCTCACAAGCATAACATGATCAAACCCAGAACTCATCGAGTGTTAATCACATGGTAAATGTGAACTAGATTATTAACTCTAGTAAACTCTTTGGGTGTTAGTCACATGGGATGTGACCTTGAGTGTTAATCACATATCGATGTGAACTAGATTATTGACTCTAGTGCAAGTGGGAGACTGTTGGAAATATGCCCTAGAGGCAATAATAAAAGTGTTATTATTATATTTCCTTGTTCATGATAATTTTATTTTATTCATGCTATAACTGTATTATCCGGAAATTGTAATACACGTGTGAATACATAGACCACAATATGTCCCTAGTGAGCCTCTAGTTGACTAGCTCGTTGTGATCAACAGATAGTCATGGTTTCCTGGCTATGGACATTGGATGTCGTTGATAACGGGATCACATCATTAGGAGAATGATGTGATGGACAAGACCCAATCCTAAGCCTAGCACAAAGATCGTGTAGTTCGTTTGCTAGAGCTTTTCTAATGTCAAGTATCTTCTCCTTAGACCATGAGATTGTGCAACTCCCGGATACCGTAGGAGTGCTTTGGGTGTACCAAACGTCACAACGTAACTGGGTGGCTATAAAGGTGCATTACAGGTATCTCCGAAAGTGTCTGTTGGGTTGGCACGAATCGAGACTGGGATTTGTCACTCCGTGTAAGCGGAGAGGTATCTCTGGGCCCACTCGGTAGGACATCATCATATGTGCAATGTGACCAAGGAGTTGATCACGGGATGATGTGTTACGGAACGAGTAAAGAGACTTGCCGGTAACGAGATTGAACAAGGTATAAGGATACCGACGATCGAATCTCGGGCAAGTACAATACCGCTAGACAAAGGGAATTGTATACGGGATTGATTAAGTCCTTGACATCGTGGTTCATCCGATGAGATCATCGTGGAACATGTGGGAGCCATCATGGGTATCCAGATTCCGCTGTTGGTTATTGACCGGAGAACGTCTCGGTCATGTCTACATGTCTCCCGAACCCGTAGGGTCTACACACTTAAGGTTCGATGACGCTAGGGTTATAAAGGAATTTTGCATGTGGTTACCGAATGTTGTTTGGAGTCCCGGATGAGATCCCGGACGTCACGAGGAGTTCCGGAATGGTCCGGAGGTAAAGATTTATATATGGGAAGTCCTATTTTGGCCACCGGAAAATGTTCGGGATTTTTCGGTATTGTACCGGGAAGGTTCTAGAAGGTTCCGGAGTGGGGCCCACCTGCATGGGGGGACCCACATGAACGTGGGTAGTGGGGGAAAGGCCCCACACCCCTGGTCAAGGCGCACCAAGATCCCCCCTTAGAAGGAATAAGATCATATCCCAAAGGGATAAGATCAAGATCCCTAAAAAGGGGGGATATCAATCGGTGGGGAAGGAAATGATGGGATTTCTTTCCTCCCACCTTTGCCAACGCCCCAATGGACTTGGAGGGCAAGAAACCAGGCCCCTCCACCCCTATATATAGTGGGGAGGCGCATGGGAGCTTCATCCTTGCCCCTGGCGCAGCCCTCCCTCTCCCAAGTGCTCCTCCTCTCTCACGGTGCTTGGCGAAGCCCTGCAGGATTGCCACGCTCCTCCACCACCACCACACCGTTGTGCTGCTGCTGGATGGAGTCTTCCTCAACCTCTCCCTCTCTCCTTGCTGGATCAGGGCGTGGGAGACGTCACCGGGCTGTACGTGTGTTGAACACGAAGGTGCCGTCCGTTCGGCACTTGATCATCGGTGATTTGAATCACGACGAGTACGACTCCATCAACCCCGTTCACTTGAACGCTTCCGCTTAGCGATCTACAAGGGTATGTAGATGCACTCTCTTTCTACTCGTTGCTGGTCTCTCCATAGATAGATATTGGTGATACGTAGGAAATTTTTTGAATTTCTGCTACGTTCCCCAACACTATACTCAGGTGTCATCTCCAGCACAAGGTCTTGTCACTTCACTGTGAGGAGCAGCATGTAATAATTTGACCAATGGGTAGTACAGTGCTAGTACTCCTACTACTACATTGGTACTACTACTACTAGTACTAGTAGCACCACCATATGGATTTAGCAGTACTACCACGTCCATCTGGATTTTAGTATTTGACTAGCAATATCTAGTAATGCATGTCACAAAAAATGTACTACTCCCTCTGTAAATAAATACATGGTGTTTCATTCCTATCGGCGAGAGAACTTAATGTTTTTTGCTAACTAGAGTACTAATAGGATTACATGCAACGAACTAAACACTGCATGTCATGTTTGGTAGTCTCAAGTCATTGAAAGCATGCACGGCCCACATCTCTCATTGGTTGATATGTCACGAAATAAGAAACAAGGAGGGAGTTAATGCACCGTTCCTAAGTGTTTTGGGATTATTTGGTTTTCGTAAGGTGACTTACACAACATTTTTGTTTACATGCATTAACATTTTATTAGTTAAATCAAAGGTCAAAACTTGGCACAAAATGCAAAGGGGACCAATAAACCAGTAAACATCAAACTTCTCTCATTTGGCGCCAACTAGAGGTCCGGTGAGATGACTATACTACACCGGCACGGAGGGGACGCAGCTTCATTGACTTATGGCAACTGCCTTTGGGTGAATGACACATGGGCCCAGGGGTGGCTGGCCCACCTATCATACAACCAAAGGCTGGTGCAGTAGAGGGCCGAGGAGTAGTATGAAATCCTACGCACCTATGCACGCTAAGCAAGGGCAAGAGTGATCACTCGAATCGCAAGATCAGTTGACTAGAAGCTAAGCTAGACCCATGGAGGCGATGAGCGGGAGCATCAGCCGGCTGTGCCAGATGGTCCACGATGCCGGCCTGCGGCCTGGCACCGAGGAACGTCTCCAGGTAGTATTGCTTCAGGCCGCCAGGGCGAGGGGCCGCCTGGACGACAGCTTCGTCTCCTTGTTCGATGAGGTCCTCGTCGGTTTCCTCGACAAGTTCACCATCGTCAAGAAGCTCGCCGACGATAGGATGCTGGCCTTCTTGGACCGTAGGGAAACCTTGGATGACATTGTTCAGAAGCACGTTGAGCTTGCCGCCAATGCCGCTGCTCCACACATGTCGGTTGGTGACCCAGCGCACTAGGGCGTGAGGATGTCGTTCATGGATCTGTATGTATTTTTATCTTTCCGTCAAATCCATGTAGTAGTATATGATACTACAGTAATTATATTACCTTTCACATAAACTTCATAAATTTTGTACGTACTCCATGCATGAATGGCGCTAGAACCAAACTTCTCATTACTCTAGGCAAAATTTTTATTTTCTATCTATCGGTCGCGCCATGGAGCAAAACCAAATTTTACAAGTTACGAGTTCAAAAGGAAAAGCCTGCCGTTTTCGCGTCTCACCCCCACACGGTTGGTCCGGCACGCCGCTCAAGCAGGAATGCGTGCGGTGTTTCATTTTCACTTACAAGTGGGACTGCAGTTGAGCAAACCGACTATCGGCAAACGCCCACCCCGCCCACCGCGCGATGGCTGAGAAAACAGGAGGGAAAAGAGATGGCTGTAGCACGGGCTCGAAGAAAATTGGTGTCGGATGGGACTCATGTGGGTGGCATGTGCCGTACTGCTAGACGTGAATGCTAGTTATGGCCCATGCCACCCCACTATATAAAGCCTATATCGAGGTACGTAGAACAAATTTCCTGTAGTCCGTGTTCAGCCCTCCTCTATCTCTCTTCTCAGCCAGCTAGCGGACGCGCGGAGCCCATCGTCTGTTTGCTCACATGCGGTCCCACATGTCAGTGAAAATGTAAGAGGACCCACTGAACCTGCACATCTTTCACCTCGACGTGCTGGTTATGAAAAACAAATCCAATAAAGATCTTCGGCGGCCGCTTTTGGAGTTACTCAAGAGTAGTAAGATTCTATTTACAGTTTAACCCAAGATGCACATCTCGTGGCTTCAACTAGCACTCTATTTTCTTTCATGACACGACCTGGATGCTGTATGTCACACGTGTCGGCAAAAGGAGGAAGAACCCGACAAAATCTTCGATTGTGCTCTCAGATTAGACTAGTTGTGCTAACTTAAAAATTTTATTGTGTACTCCCTCCGTTCCAAAGTACTTGACTTCCATTTGTCCAAAAATGGATGTACCTATATACTAAAACATGTCTTGATACATATATATTTTGACAAATAGAAGGCATGTATTGTGCAACGGAGGGAGTAGAATGGATGCAAGGTTTTGTATTGGGAAGAAGAGTACATCCATATATTGACAGAGCGCAATTTAGTAGATCTTCTATCACTTTTAGCTAGCACAGAGGCTAGAGATGAGATTAGTGCACTTGTTGATACTCTTACTAGAATAGAGGCTAGACATGAGACTAGATGCGAGGAAGCAACGTCTACTTCTTTACACTCAAAGAAGAAAGAAGCACGCAAGATCGAGCCTCCGCAGATCAACAATGAATGCATCGAGAAGGCACTAATCCAACTTACAGGAGTAGTAAAATGTATTCTTGTGGTTCTTGTTTTCTTTGGTCTTGCTTTTCTAGTCAAAATTATCGTTGTAGTTCGTGCAAAATAGAGGTCCGTTTGGGGTCGTGCGTTGGAGTTGGCCTTACAAGTGGGAGCGCAGTTAAGGAAACTGACTATCGACAAACCCCCACCTCGCCCGCCGCCCGATGGCTGAAGTTAGAGAAACGACGAGGTTGAAGAGATTGCTCTAGCACAGACTCCAAGAAATAATATGGTGTCAGATGGATGTCGTGGTGGTGGCGTGTGCCGTACTCCTGGACGTGAATGCTTGTTCTAGCCCATGCCACCCTACTACTCCTACTACTTACCCCTACTATATAGTACTAGTATAGAGGATTCGAGGTGCTGGTTACGTACAACGAACACATTAACATATGGCTACAGTAAAACCACCCGCTCGACACGCGAAGCATGTGAAGCTAGTACAAATAGTGTACTACTATTGTTGATTGGCCTCATCCGATAACCTGTTGCAATGCACGTACAATTACGTATTTGGAAAATATATTTTTTGCCTCGTCGCACCACTCACTCAGAGAAGCGACTCGAAAGCCATTCATAAATTTAGTAAGTTTATCACAGGCATATCATTTTATTACATACAACAGGTCATCAACCCACATTGACAACGAGGATACATTATAAATACTAAAGTTTTCACCACAAAACAAATAACAAGTAATGAAATGAACTTCAACTCAACTATTCCTCGGTGTTGGAAATGCTTGCTTTGAACCACAAGTGATTCTCTGGGACGGGCCATCCATTGTCGATCTGGAGACCAACGCAGGATTGATCATCCAGGCTGAAGTGGCCTACTATATCAGTACCAGGGTAGGGAACCACCCAAATGTCCGAGGTATAGACACAGTTGCTTCTCATAAATGATAGTAACGTTGTGTCAATAGCAGTTGGATCGCCTTTCACCATCATTGGATAGTTTTGTCCAAGGAAGAGCGAGTTTTCTCCAAGACTATCAATTCTGTACCAGGGAGAAGGAGTTGGCGCTAGCACACTAGTATCCATCCCGAATACCATGCAACAGGTGTTGGAATAGGTCTGGAGAGTGCGACCATGGGAGACTACATCTGCTTCCTTAGCGGTAACATCATCAGTGGGCTGTATACACACAAGAAGAGGTGATCCATCGGAATTAGTTGCCAGGCGCCAAAGAGTATATGGGCGCTGCTCGTCCTCATGCTCGTGATCATCACCATCGTCATCTCCCCCTTGGTTATAAAAATTTTCATGTATAGGTGGTAGAATGTTCGTAGGACCTTGGAAACACAAGAAGAAGGTTAATTAGTAAAGGGAAACTTGCTAACCTGCATGCATGTGGATGAAACAATTATAATTATGGTTGAAGACAAATGTATCTAAACTACGAGGATGCCATGCAAAAACAGTGCCACGAGTGGTGGCATCAAACACAAGGACCTCGTATTGAATTGCATCACAGTACTCATCCGTGTATAGAAACTGATTTTTGAGCAATATCCATCGAGTCAAACCACCAAGGACGGCAACAAGCTTGCCGAAGATAGCAACAACTTCATAGTTGTTGTAATTCCAAGAGAGGTTGGGAAATTTACAAATTGCTATCTTTCGTAGAAGACAATCACCATGATCATATTTGAACGTGCGTACAATACCGGTTTGCTCAACCTCTGGGCAGTCTGCTGAGATTTTTGGAAGTGGAACCCGGTCACGAGTGTACACATTCACAAGTTCCCACTCGTAGTTGCACCCAATGTAAACAACCCAATCTCCATTTGTGCCTGCCCAAGCCTTGCCCTCAAGCGATGGCATCTTAACATCATACGTATCATTATCAAGCGGTATCAACTTGCACAGGGTGAGGCCTCCGTCGTGCCGACGCCAGTCATCAGGGTCACGTCGAAGAAGATAGGGGAGATCAAACCGCTCCTTGACTCTTGGGTTCCTTGTAATGATGTTATTAGTTGAGTCGAGAATGGGCTTGAACGAACCTGCCATGCTAGCCGAGGTGATGACGTCACACCGATCAATGAGTTCCTCCACCACGTCATCTTTCAGATCGGGGCAAGAATAACGGGGTTGTTTCCGGCCTGTTCCCTCCATGGAGAAGACGATCGAACAATGGCAGAAGAAAGGGTGAAGCGCTGAAGGAAAATGGAGGAGGGAGAGGAAGAGCATGCGACAGCAGTTCCAAATCAAAAGGGAAAGGCGAAGAGTCGGTGGATGGTTGCCAGTTTGCCACAGTTCACAAAGAGGCGCCCTGGCCTACACGTCCGTTCGGAAATACTCCTACTACTCGCCGTCGTCTCACTGATATGTTGAAACGGGACCACATGTCAACGAAACATGGTGTGTAATTTCTCGTGCAAAATGCGATCTGGCGGCGTTGGCCCGAGGTGCCGCATTAGTTATCCACCTTTATTTTTTTAATGGCATGCCGTTCAGTTTTGAAGCACGACTAACTGGTACTGTACGCAGAGAAAATATAAACTACTCGACCACTACTCCACCTCCAGTACTAATAGTATAAAAAAGATATATAGCCTGGAGCTTCAGCGCTTTCTTTCTAAGGGTTGCCCACTTGCTTATCACACTACCACCCTCTCTCCAGATATAAAAAAGACGGCCCCTCTCTCCCTCCTCACCGGTGGTCACAGATCCGCCGGGGAAGAAAAGGACGTGCAACATTGATGCACTCGTCATCAGCGAGCAAGGTCACGCACTGACGACAAGGCCGTTTTCTCAGACCTAGCGCCCGTACGGGATGGCCTCCGTCCCAAGATCGTTACCGTAGTGTGTGCGGAGGACGACGACCACGAGCGAAGCCACTTCCCGCCGACCCTCAGGTATGCTACCTCTTTTCGAACCATACCCTTGTTCTATTACCCCATCTGCCACGTCATTGCATGTGGATCTTTTTCCACTCCACCATCTTCCCAATTTTCTATCCTCTGCTCTGCTGGACACGCAGACGAAAACCATAATTTGCACTATTAAAGGAAACCCTACTTCATGCAGACTAATCCATGTCTGGGTTGAATAAGGAAAGGAAGGAAGACTGTACTGTCCAAGAGAATAGGCATCGAACCCGCATCTAGGTTCAAAAGGGGGAAATCAGTAGCTAAGGAACGAGTCTCGTGTCTCTTGGTTGAAAAAGGGTAGAAAGGCATGACAACGCAATAGAGAATGACCAGGTCGATCGGTTTGTTGTCCTCACATAGCAAAACGGTGGCTAAAGAGAACAAAAATGGGACGTAATCCACATATGCTGCCTGGATATTTGTTGCTCTGGGTAACCATACCTCCCTCACCACTCTGCGTCCGTGGAGGTACATCGTACTGGTGCGCCCACTGCCCGAATGGGCCTCCCATGCTCTTATTGCCACTTTTTTTGCTGTTAGTATAACGCCAGCAGTCAAGTCAAGCAATGCTACTACTAAAGTGATGCCACATTTAACTAATGCCGCTCTCAGTCTAATGCCACCGATAAATTTAAGCAATGCCATTTAATGTCACTCAATTATTTCAGGGTTAGCTGTTGATTGTGGATGTATTAAAGATTTTTCACCTAAGGCATTCTAATGCTGTTGCACAGCTAGTATACCAACGATCAAACTTGTTACTACCTTCAGATTTTTGCACTGTTAATGCTTATAGATTACATACCTCACTTTCATGAGATAAGTTAATTTTTTTGTACAGTGTCACCAAAATGCCAAGGCGCTGATGTCATTTTATTTTGGTTAAACTGCACAGACAATTATGAAGACAAGAGGAAAGGTCAAGAGTGGGCACCTCCTCCTCCGGCTGTTCTCTTGATTCGTTCGATCTAGTTTTTATGTTTGATCGATTCTCAAGATTGGGATAGCAATTTTTAAGGTCCCTCTGATACGTCTCCAACATATCTATAATTTTTGATTGTTCCATGCTATTATATTACCCCTTTTGGATGTTTATGGGCTTTATTTTACACATTTATCTCATTTTTGGGACTAACCTACTAACCGGAGGCCCAACCCGTATTGCTGTTTTTTTGCCTATTTCAGTATTTCGAAGAAAAGGACTATCAAACGAAGTCCAAATGAATGAAACCTTCGGAGGCGTGATTTTTAGAACGAACGTGATCGAGAGGACTTGGAGTGCAAGTCAAGAAGCAGCCGAAACTTCCACGAGATAGGAGGGCACGCCCCCCTGTGGGGCGCGCCCCCTGTCTCATGGGCCCCTCGGGCAGCCACCGACGTACTTCTTCCTCCTATATAAGCCTACGTACCCCAAAAACATCCAGGGAGCACCCGAAACACAATTTCCACCGCTATAACCTTATGTATCCGCAAGATCCCATCTTGGAGGTTTCGCCGGCGCTCCGTCGGAGGGGGAATCGACCATGGAGGGCTTCTACATCAACACCATAGCCTTTCTGATGAGTTGTGAGTAGTTTACCACAGACCTACGAGTCCATAGTTATTAGCTACATGGCTTCTTCTCTCTTTTTGGATCTCAATACAATGTTCTCCCCCTCTCTTGTGGAGATCTATTCGATGTAATCTCTTTTTGCGGTGTGTTTGTCAAGATCCGATGAATTGTGGGTTTATGATCAAGTTTATCCATGAATAATATTTGAATCTTCTCTGAATTCATTTATGTATGATTGAGTTATCTTTGCAAGTCTATTTGAATTATCAGTTTGGTTTGGCCTACTAGATTGATCTTTCTTGCCATGGGAGAAGTGCTTAGCTTTGGGTTCAATCTTGCGGTGTCCTTACCCAGTGACAGAAAGGGTTGCAAGGCATGTATTGTATTGTTGCCATCGAGGATAAAAAGATGGGGTTTATATAATATTGCATGAGTTTATCCCTCTACATCAGTTCATCTTGCTTAAGGCGTTACTCTGTTCTTTGTGAACTTAATACTCTAGATGCAGGCAGGAGTCGGTCGATGTGTGGAGTAATAGTAGTAGATGCAGGAAGAAGTCGGTCTACTTGTTACGGATGTGATGCCTATATACATGATCATGCCTAGATAATCTCATAATTATTCACTTTTCTATCAATTGCTCGATAGTAATTTGTTCACCCACCGTAATACTTATGCTATCTCGAGAGAAGCCTCTAGTGAAACCTATGGCCCCCGGGTCTATGTCTTATCATATTTGCTTCCAATCTACTTTTCTTTGCATCTTTACTTTTTGCATCTATATTATAAAGTACCAAAAATATATTTATCTTATCTTACTATCTCTATCAGATCTCACTTCTGCAAGTGGTCGTGAAGGGATTGACAACCCCTTCATTGCGTTGGTTGCGAGTTCTTGGTTTGTTTGTGTAGGTGCGTGGGACTTTTGAGGAGCCTCCTACTGGATTGATGCCTTGGTTCTCAAAAACTGATGTAAATACTTACGCTACTCTGTTGCATCACCCTTTCGTCTTCAAGGAAAACAACCGCAAGCTCAAGACGTAGCACCCCCCGAGTTCAAAATGATATTTACCTTGGAGGTACATGGTTTGCCATTTTTTTATACTGTCATTAGTAAATAATGCTAGTTACCTTCAGACTTTTGTATTTGGTTTAATGCTCATGCACAGCTAGTATACCAATGCTGAAACTTGTTACCTTTACATTTTGTATTGTTAATTCTTACAGAAATCTTCCAGTGCTAGAGTTTCTTGAAATCTGTTCAGTAAAACCATTGTACTGTACCCTGTAATAAACTAACTACTCTACTGTTGCACTAGCCACTGGATTAGTGTATATTTGTAGTATTCGAATGGTGTTGCATTAGCGTATGGACATAAATAAAGTGTGGCAAGCTTTCCCAGATATGTGCTCAAGAATACTACTACCTGTTTTTCTAAATACTAGACGTTTGGGTACTTTAAATTGAACCGCGAAAACGTCTTATATTAAGGAACAGAGGGTGTAGAGTTCAGTCAAATTATCCCGGTAAAGCTAGTTACACCTTTGTTAAAATTAATGTTCATTATGTTATCGGAAGAGGTCTGTATGTTTGTTTCTAATGCCTGTCGACTACATACCTGACATCATGATGTAATGTTAAGTCATTTCCTTTTGTACAATGTCACTAAATTGTCAAGGCGGTGATGGCATTTTATTTTAGTAGAACTGCACAAAATTTGCTTAAAAGAAGATGAAAAGTGAGGAATGGCTCAGTTTTTCAGAAAAAACTATGTATGCCTTCTTGACATCAGCCGCTGTTGCTTTATTTATTCCATCAAATAGGTGGTTAGAAACAGTCTTGCTACCTTTTCCCATTAAGAAATTGGAATGCTTATATTTGCGAGTCTATGCTTCAACTAGTGCCACTTTTATAGTAATCACACTTTCAATATCTATGCAAACAGGGATGCTCGATTTTAGTGGAACTGCACAAAAAATCCAACTCGTTCAACATTAGGAGCATGTTTTTTCCAAACCTTTATATCCAATTGGTGGCACTATGAGCTGTTCATTATGAAGGTACATGGTTTGCTACTATCTTGCTACTCTTTTTGTACTGTTATTAGATAGTAATACTAGTAGTTTGCATGTGAATTTATTGGCAGGGTAGACCTACATTGGAGGTGCAGGACATGATTCAATGATTGGATGCTCAATTTCGGTTGTATCGATTTCACCTCTTCCATCACTGCGAACATGGATATCCTTGGTCTGATGAAGAATAGGCGCTATATTTTTGCTCTGAACCAGCAAATCAATTCAATATGAAATTGTCTAGGGCAAAACATAACTGTATCAGATTGTCCAGTGCAGAACATGATAGATGCTAAGCGGAAGAGACATGTTTAAACTGAAAATACATGGTGTGGTATATGTTTACTAGATGCTTGATATTTGTGCGGACAAAGATGCCTGCCCGTTGTTATTTGGCAAACAAACAAAGTGTCCGCAATTTTGGTTGAACTGCACAAGAGAATAGTATAGTCACTGCATGCAATGCCATTTGAAAATAGACATCGAAAGATTGGATAGTCACTTCATGGACTGCAGAAAAGTAGTACTGTACTATTTATTGGCCAACACTAGGTGCTTCATTGCTTTGGTCTGATTATACAATGGGCATCATTTTGCCTAAGTTAAACTTTGTATTCCAAAAATAGTCTCGCGATGTGATCGAGAGAAGACCAAATAATAATGCAGTGGATGTTCCTCCATCATGTGTGGTTCATTCTCATGGTTCCAGCTGTTAGTGAAACCACTTACATTTGCAAGAGGAATTGTAGACTTCACAAATAAATTTGTCTTTCAGTCTGTACTGAATGTTGGCCAAGAGAAGCATCCATGTTAGTAGGAAGAACAGATGTTTGTTCTAGATCTTTGCTTTTGGAGCTACATATTTGTATATGATATGTGAATCATTGAGATGCATTAACATGTTGATCTTATGTATGGGAATCGTACTTGTTAGTTTTAGTTGCGATGCAAGATCCGAAGTGGCTGATCTTTGCTTTTGGAGCTACATATTTGTATATGATCTGTGAATCATTGAGATGCATTAACAGTTACTTATTTCTGTTTGCTCAGTGTTTACAAGTTACTGATCGATCACTGGCTAGCCTACAAATGCGCTCCTAGCAGTTTTATTTGTGACACAAGATGCAAAGTGGCAATTTTTTGAATAAAAATGCCTAACTTTGAAGAAACTGACAAGCTACACTATCGATCCTACACGGATAAAAATGCCTACCTCTGAAGAAACTGACAAGCTACACTATCGATCCTACATGGATAAATAGCGGATCACGCACGTACTACCTCCTTTCCGGTTTGCAGGGCTCAATTCAAGAAACGACCTACTCGATCCTACACGAATAAATAGCGGATCACGCATGTACTAGTACCTCCTTTCCGGTTTGCAGGGCTTAATTCAAACCTCTCACCAATCAAGGTACTCCCTCTGTCCGGGTTTATTAGGCTGGCCATAGTGAGGGTAGCATAAGTAGTATCATGTACTTGAGACTCGCAAACATGCTTATGTGGCAGGCAATTAAAGAAGAGAGAGGTGGTTATAGTAACATAGGTAGATACCGTAACATAATAAATGTGATGCTACTATGTGTCATCCATGACAATAAATGAGACCACCTATGATACTAATCTATGATACTATGCACTATAAAGGTAGTAATATAGACTAGTAACATATGCATGTTACTAGTCTAAGTTACTCCCCACTATGACCAGCCTTAGTCCCGTGAGCAAAGCAGCAAGACCAAGGCATGGCAATAATTAACGGCATGCAGAAGTTTAAGCCTAATTAATTCCAGCGATTTAAGTGGCTGCATGCGTGCCCTCGGCTGCGACTCGTTGCATGCTACTTCGCGTACTACCTGCGAGTGATTCTGAGTGCCTGCATGCAGCCGACCGTTATTAAGGCAGCTAACTGATGCAAAAAAGACACGCTGTAATTGTTGCGGGCTTTTTAAATCCATGGAATCATTACTGACAAGGAGGGAGATGATTCGAGTGCACTCATTTGACCGCCATGCCAGCGTGCGACCCAGACGGGACGGGGCGGCAAAGTCATAATTTCAGTTTCTCTAGTTTTCCACGGCAAGCTGGCGCGCTAAGCCATTATGCATTGAATTCCGATGACCATCGTGCTACCTTCCGCCTATAAGTACTGTTTCCCGGCCTTCTCCGGTGCCACCGTGACCCAACTCGCCATATCCTCATAAGCCCCCACCGGCCCGACGTCGCTCGCCACGTCCACCATGCCCCCGCCCGTCCGCGGTAGGCGACGCCGGAGGCGGTTACCGCCGGAACTAGAGTTCGGGTTTTCACCGGAAGGCAGACGGAGGGAGGAGGCATTCTATCTGTGTTTAGATGGCAATGCGGAGATTGAGGAGTTGTTGGAGCGCGACCGCATGGCGGAGGAGCAGGAGTTGTTGGAGCGCGACCGCCTAGCATAGGAGCAGCGTATCACCGATTTGCACCACCAGCGGGACATGGAGCAGCAGCGCATCGACGCTTTGAGTCGCGAGCAGAGCGCCTGTAACTGGGCCGACTACATGGAGGCCAGCGCCCGGCAAATAGCCTTGGAGGTTGTCGGGCACGCCCGCGTTCGCGATGCCGATTTTTACTACCATCTCGTCAAGTGGGTTTCCTGCTTGGAAGCTGAAGCTTTGGTGGACCACGCTGGCATGGAAAGGGCAAACACACGCGACCAACACGCCCTATCACACCTCTTGCAAGTCCGAGGAAAGGCGCAGGACGCTGATGCCGGCATTTAGCGTGTACCATAGATGGAGGCCAGCATCGTCTAGTTAGCTAAGAGTTAGTTAGTACTTGTACGCTACTAGAGTATTAGTGGGAGTACATAGTTAACTTGGCTATGATGGTTGTCAACGTGGAAGTTCAGTACTCTATATGTGGATCAAACCTGTTACTTTGCTCTGAATGTTGAAATTTCTGTTTGGACGTATGGAATGGCCTGTTATTTTTTAAATGGGTTGTATTTGTCCTCCACGGGTTTAGAGGCTGACTTGTGGGCCTAGCAAGTTGACGCATACACAATCAGGAGATGATTGTACGTGGAGAGGATGACAGCAGGGAACTGCCAAGGTCATGGCAGTACACAAGCAAGTGCCTCCTTATTTCAAGCCAATAAAAAATGGCTCCCCTTAGTGTATTCTTGACATCTGGGTCCCACGCCATTGTCAACGTAGTCAATAAACGAGAGAATTGCACAACAAGCGGCTGACACCAGGGACCCATCAGCTCGCCCAGTTATTTTTGTTTTGGGTTAATTTGATAAATGCCACTCCAAATCTGCTGTATCCGAGAAACGCCATTGCAATTTCCAAACTTTGAAAAATGTCATTTCATGCCATTTCTAGTGGCATTTTTCGAAGTCTGGAGTGGCGTTTTCCAAAGTTTGCTAACTGCAGTGGCATTTTTCAAAGTTTGCAAAAATTGCAGTGGCATTTTTCAAAGTTTGGAAATTGCAGTGGCATTTTTATGAATCGCCATAATTGGAGTGGCATTTATCTAATTTGTTTTTGAGACGAAAGCAGGGTGTCAACTGGGCTGTGCGAGACACTCTGGCCTGTCTAGAGAGCCTTTTCTTTTATGTTTACCACATACCAGCCCAGTAATTTTTTTCTTTCTGAAAATGGCTAGCCCAGTTTTTTTGTGATTTGTGAAGTAAGTCGCTTTGTCAGACCTGTTGGGATGCAAATCTTTCAAGACGAGGAGAGCTTTATTCGCTGGCCGAGAAAATGGCCTATCAGTAATGAGAAATGGGCTGTACATTTTTAAAACACATCAAACCGGCAATTAGTTTCAAATATCTTTTTTTCATTTCGAGATTTTAAATTGCATTGAATTTTATGTGTGGACAATTTATTGGATTTTATATTGATATACATTTATTTCTAAAATCAGTTTGAATGTGACTCAAAATTTCGGGATTAAAAATAGTTCAGACCGCACCGACAAATGCAAAATTTCGTATAATTTTTTAACGTGGCCACTATATGGGCTGTAATGCTAAGAAAAAGAATATGGGCTCCAGAAAAACCTGTAAGAATTAGCAAATGGGCTGTAAATTATTTGAAATAATGGCAGATAGGCTGTACGTTGCTTTCCACAGATTTGAGGCTTTCCAGAGATGGTCTGTATACTGTTGGATGTCCATCCAACAGTCATCGTGCTTCTTCAATCTCTACTCTTCCTGCTCCAGCCGCTCAAACAACTATCGGCGGGACTGCCTGCTCCCTCCTCCCTGAGGCCGGCTATGCTGCCGCGCAGGTCTCACCGCCCAACCGTACTCCCATCGCTGGCCTAGCCATCCCTCTACTCACCCACAATCCCACACCTGATGTTATTCTCCGGCGATGGCAGACGAACCAGTAAACCCTCGTACAGTCATACTCCCCTCCGCGTGGGAAACGGCTGTCGAGTCTTCCCTGCCTCCGTGTCGTTCCCTTCCTAGGCCTCGCCGTCGTCCATCGCCCTGGTGCTCTCGGCGTGGCGTGGTCAACATGGTCAACGGCCGACATGCATCTGAGGTGGACTGTACATGGAGAGGCTGACAGCTGGGTCCACGGCCGCACGCAAGGAAATGCCTCCTTATTACGTGCAAAATAATGATTTCTCCACCTACATTTGGGACCCACCGAAAGGGCCTCTGTATTTCGTGAAAAAACATTACCGCCGCTGACAGCTCGGACCCACCAGCTATATCTTCGCATGCAAGGAAGTGCCTCCTTATTACGCACAAAAAAATGAATACTCCCCCTGCTAGCTGGGACCCAGTATAGTGGGCCTACTAAGTTGACGGGGATGAAGGGCTTTGTCAACTTAGTCAATATGCACGATTCTAGCTCGACTGACCGTATGATGTCCATCCAACGGCCGTAGTGCTTCTTCAACCTCTGGTCTTCTTGCTCCAGCCGCCCAAAGCAGCGCCGGTCGTGCCGCCTGCTCCTGCCTCCCGTGGCTGGCTGTGCTGCTGCGGAGGCCTCACCGCCCCCATACTAGTCCCACCGCTGGCCAGGCCATCCCTCCACTCCACTCACCCACACCCCCTGTTATTCTGCGGCGACGATAGCGCAACAGAACCAGTGAACCCTCGTACTCCTCTCCGCGTGGGCATCCACTGCCGCGTCTTCCCCGGCTCCGCGTCGTCCCTTTCGTAGGCCTCGCCGTCGTCCACCGCCGTGGTGCTCTCGGCGCGGCGTGGTCAATGTGGTCAACGACCAAATTCCATCGGAAGAATACTGTACATGGAGAGGCTAACATCTGGGTCCATGACAGCCGCAAGGAAGTGCCTCCTTATTACATGGAAAATAATTATTCCTCTACCTAACAGCAGGGACCCACCGGACGGGCCACCAGTATTTCGCGAAAAAATGTTTGCCCCTGACTGCTGGGACCCACCCGACGGGCCACCATATTTCACGAAAAAATGTTCCCCCTGCTATCAGCTCGGACCCACCGGAAGTGCCTCCTTATCACGCACAAAAAAAATGAATAACCCCTGCTAGCTGGGACCCACCTTGATGGGAGGCTGACTTGTGGGCCTACTAAGTTGACGGGGATGGAGGGCTTTGTCAACTGAGTCAATATAAACGATTCTAGCTCCAGTGACCGTACGATGTCCATCCAACGGCCGTAGTGCTTCTTCAACCTGTGGTCTTCTTGCTCCAGCCGCCCCAAGCTGCACCGGTCGTGCCGCATGCTCCTACCTGCCGTGCACGGATGTGATGCCGCGGAGGCCTCACCGCCCCCTACTATTCCCACCGCTGGACAGGCCCTGCGGCGATGGCAGCCTTACACAGCAGCCGAACCAGTGAACCCTCGTACTCCTCTCCGCGCGGGCTTCTACTGCCGCGTCTTCCCCGGCTCCCCATCTTCCCCTTCCTAGGCCTCGCCGTCGTCCATAGCCCTGGTGCTCTCGGCGCGGCGCGGTCAATGTGGTCAAGGAATGATTTCCATTGGACGTGGACTGTACGTGGAGAGGCTGACAGCTGGGTCCACGGCCGCAGCAAGGAAGTGCCTCCTTATTATGCGGAAAATAATAATTCCTCCACCTGAAATCTGGGACCCACCGGACGGGCCACTGTATTTCATGAAAAAAACGTTTCCCCCTGACTGTTGGGACCCACCGGCTACATATTCGCACGCAAGGAAGTGCGTCCGGGCAAAAAAAAATGATTCACCCCCTGACTGCAGGGACCCAGCAGCTACACCTTCGCACGCAAGGAAGTGCGTCCGGGCAAAAAAAACACAAAACGATTCGCCCCCCTGACTGCTGGGACCCACTAGCTACATCTTCGCACGCAAGGAAGTGCCTGACAGTCGGGACCCACCTGGTCGAAGCATACGTACCATTGTCATTCTGGTCGCGAACGTGTACGTACATATATACTGGTCGATGTAGAGGTGCGCATGTGTCGTAGTAGAGGCGCGCATGTGTCGTAGTAGAGGCGCGCACATAGCATGTACACGTACGTACAACGGCCAGTGTGCAAGAAAGAAAATACGGCCACGTATGTGTACACACGGGCGGGGTCTCAAACGCCTACTCGCGCATACGTACGGAGGGGGCTCGTGTACATGGCTGGGTCGGAACGGAGAAACAGCATCGTCATCGTGTTCATGGGGAGACAACAAAATGCGTCGAGTTCATGGGGAGGCAACGGAATGCGTCGTGTTCATGGGGAGGCAACGGAATGCATCATGTTCATCGGGAGGCAATGGAATGCGTGGGAGCGAATCGGCTGGGTCGGAACGGAATGCTTGGTCGTGTTCATCGGGAGGGCTTGGACGGAATAGGCGATGGAAATGAGGCCTGGCGTACCGCAGAATGGAGGAAACGGACCTCCTACGTTCGGAACGGGATCCTATTGATCGGGAGGGGTCTGGCGTACCGCAAAACGGATGAAACGGACCTCCTACGGTCAAAACGGGGGTCCTGTTGATCGGGAGGGGTGTGGCATACCGCAAAACGGACGAAACAGACCTCCTACGGTTGAAATGGGGGTCCTGTTGATCGGGAGGGGTGTGGCTTACCGCAAAACGGATGAAATGGACTTGTGTTGGAGCGCTACGGTCGAAACGGGGGTCCTGTTCATCGGGAGGGGTGTAGCGTACCGCAAAACGGGACTCCATGGGATACTGTTCATCTCCACCGTCGACCTCCGCCAACCTCCACAGGCTCCTGTTCATCCAGCCTCCACCGCGCGCTACTCCACCGGCTACCATTCAACCACCCCTCCACGGGCACCCCTCCACCATCTACTGTTCATCCAGCCCTCTACATCACGGGGTCCTGTTCAACCACCCCTCCACGGGCACCCCTCCACCGTCTACTGTTCATCCAACCCTCCACACTACGGGGTCCTGTTCATCCAGAGGAAACGCCACCGCTCACTGTTCATCCAACCCCCCCCCCCCCCCCGCAACGCTCACTGTTCATCCAATTGATCGGCTTCAGTTAGCAGCAGTAGCGAAGGAATCACTCTATCGGGTTTAGTTAGCAGCCATCGATCGATCGCTCGGGTTCAGTAACGCGTAGCTTGTAGTGCAATCGCTCGGGTTTAGTTAGAGCCCAACGCCTCGCTCCGGTTCAGTTAGAGCCAATGCCTCGCACACACGCGTGTACGTGTACGAGAGAAACGCGCATCGCTCGGCCCCCGACCTCCCACTGTAACCGGGAACTCCCCGAAATTTTCCTCGCCCTCGCTTCTACCACAGTTTTTTCCGTCATGGACGGCCCAAAGAATGTCATGCAGCTGCGTCTCTGGCCCGCCCAGGATGAAAAGCCCATTTTATGTCTTGATTTTTTGTCATAGAAGTAGGAGCCCACCACATCTATGATGATACCGGGTTTTGTCACAATTATCGTCATAGAAGTGTCATAAGTATGACAGAGATTTTTTTCGTTCGGCCCAAAATGTCATAGATGTGTCTTTCTTTTTGTAGTGACAGAATCTGTCAAAAACAAAACAGTCTGTAGTGATCTGAACTTTGACCACACTACTGTAACTCCAAAAATTCTGAATAATGAGGACAATGTGGGAAATTTGCCTATCAATTATGTGTAAATAACTCAGAGAAAAATCATGTTTCATTGAATTTACAAAATTCTAGAACTGGGCGCAAAAGATTCTGTTTTCCAGCAGCATCAAATCAACTATCACCTAAACTATCCTAAAGGCTTTACTTGGCTCGAACACTCATTAAAACACTAAAACACAATTATAACAGTAGTATAATTGTATATTTATTGAAAAACAGAGAGGAGAAAAAAAAATTAAAAGATAACTATTGGGTTGCCTCCCAACTAGCGCTATTGTTTTACGCCCCTTGCTAGCCATAATGCATAGTTTCAAGTGTTGTCATCTTTGATTTTTGTTCCATAGGTGGCCCTCATGATCGACCCATATGGTGGCTTAATTCTAGTTCTAGGGAAGTGTTCCATACCCTTCTTTAATGGAAACTAAAATTTGATATTCCCTTCTTTCACATCAATAATGGCACCTATAGTTCGTAAAAACGGTCTACCAAGTATGGTGGGGTAAGACGGATTGCAATCAATGTCAAGTACAATAAAATCAACGAGCACATAGTTTATATTTGCAAGAATAAGAACATCATTAATTCTACCTAAAGGCTTTTTAATAGCAGAATTCGCCAAGTGCAAATTAAGAGAGCATTCTTCCATATTGGTAAAGCCTAGCACATCACATAGAGATTTCGAAATTGTGGAAACACTAGCACCCAAATCACATGAGGCATTGCACTCATAATTTTTAATCTTGACTTTAATGGTGGGTTCCCATTTATCCTATAATTTTCTAGGAATTGAAATATCTAATTCTAACTTTTCCTCTAAAGTTTTCAGCATTGCTTCTACAATATGTTTATTAAAAGCCTTATTGTGTTCATACGCGTTGGGTGAATTTATCATGGATTGTAAAAAAGAAATACATTCAATCAAAGACCAACTATCATAATTAAAGTCTTTGTAATCCAAAATAGTGGGCTTATCACTAGTTAAAGTTTTTACCTCTTCAAACCCACTTTTTCATCAAGTTTTTCACCCGTCGAACTAGGGACACCTTTTAGCTAAAGTTGACTCTTCTTCAGTCCCCTTATCATCAATTTTAACATTACTACACAAGGAATCAATAGAATAAACAACAATCATTTTAACTTCTTCATTATTATTATAAAATAAACCGGGAGGAATTGCTTTTTCTAAACTTCTCTATTAGCTCTAAGCATAGCGGTTCTTTTATTAATTTCATCCATAGAGACATATAAAGCTTTAATTGATTCATTAATATCAACCTTGGGTGGCAAAAAAAATTGTCTTAATATTTTCCACATCATGAATAATCCGATCGATGCTCCAAGACAGATCATCAAGTTTAGTCAATTTTTCCTATATCGTAGTGTTGAAAACTTTTTGAGAAGTTATAAATTATTTAATATTACTTTCAAGACCAAAGGTCATCCTATTATTATAAGAATTACCATAGCAATTTCCATAATTATTAGAGGAATTTACAAGAAACGGTCTAGGATTAAAATTACCTCTATAAGCATTACTATTAAAATTGTTTCATGAGACAAAATTAACATCTACGGGATCATTATTTTGCTCAATCAAAGTGGACAAAGGAACATAATTAGGATCAATAGGAGCGTTTCTACTTCCAACCAATCTCATAAGAGCGTCAACTTTATCACTGAAACTAATAATTTATTCGATGGAATTCACTTTTTTTACGAGTAGGAGCGCTTTTAGTATGCCATTGTGAATAATTTGCCATAATATTATCAAGAGATTTAGTAGCTTCCCCCAAATTAATATCCATAAAAGTACCACCTGAGGAGGAATCTAAAAGATTTCTAGAAACAAAATTCAATCCTGCATAAAAATTTATATGATCATCCACAAATTTAGACCACGAGTTGGGCAATTTCTTATCATTAGTTTCATTATTTCCCATGATTGTGTAACATGTTCAAGCTCAAGTTTCTTGAAATTCATAATTTCATTTCTAAGGGAAATAATTTTTGCGGAGGAAAAATACTTAGTAATAAAAGCATCTTTGCACTTGTCCCAATAATCACTACTATTTTGTGGCAAAGATGAAAACCAAATTTTTGCACGATCCCGCAGAGAAAATGGGAATAATTTTAATTTCACAATATCATTGTCCACTTCTTTTTCCTTTTGCATATCACACAATTCCACGAAAGTGTTTAGATGAGACGCAATATCCTCATTAGGATTACCGGAAAATTGTTCTTTCATAACAAGATTCAACAAAGCGGCATTAATATCATAAGAATCCGCATGCAATTAGAGTAGTAATAAAATCAGTATTATTGGTATTAGAAAAAACCAGATAATTTTGTATTTTCTTGAGACATCGTAACTACGCAAACAAGATCACAAGCAACCAAAAGATCAAACAAGGAAAAGGTAAACAGAAAATATTTTTGAATTTTTTTGTAAAAACTTTTTAGAAGTGGGGGATATGAAAACAAGAGGTAAATAGCAAATAATGTAAAGGCAAGGAGATGAAAGTTTATGCGTATGTACTTGATAGATGTTGATGATGTCTCCCCTGGAAAGGCGCCAGAAATTCTTCCTCATACTTGTGAGCTGTGTTGGGAATTCCTCGAAGAGGAGAGGATGATGCTGTACAGTAGAGATAAGTATTACCGTCGGTTATGAAACCAAGGTTATCAATCCAGTAGGAGAACCAAGCAACACTATGTAAACAGTACCTGCACTCAAACAACAAATACTTGCAACCCAACGCGTAGAGGGGTTGTCAATCCCTTAACGGTTATGAGCAAGATTAAATTGTATAGGTTTTGATAGATAGATATGAGTAAAATACAAAACAAAATAGATAAAAGAAAATTGTAGCAAGGTATTTTTGGTTTTAATATAAGATAGAAAATATACCCCGGGGCCATAGTTTTCATTAGAGGCTTCTATCGAGAAAATAGCATACGGCGGGTAGACAAATTACTGTTGGGAAATTTACGGAAAAGCAAATAATTATGACGATATCCAAGGCAATGATCATGTATATAGGTATCACGTGCAAGATTAGTAGACCGAAATGATTCTACATCTACTACTATTACTCCACACATCGACCGCTATCCAATATGCATCTAGTGTGTTAAGTTCATGAAAGAACTAAGTAATGCCTTAAGCAAGATGACATGATGTACATAAGATAAACTCACATATGAAATATATCCCATCTTTTTACCCTTAATAGCAACATACATGCGTGTCATGTCTCTTTCGGTCACTGAGATTGAGCATCGCAAGATCGAACCCATAACAAAGCACCCCTTGCCATGGAAAGATAAATCAATCTAGTTGGCCAAACCAAACCTATAAATCAGAGAAGGAATACGAGGCTATAACAATCATGCATCAAAGAGTTTAGAGAAAACTCAAATAATATTCATGGATAGATCTGATCATAAACTCACAATTCATCAGATCCCCACAAACATACCACAAAAAGTCATTACATCAAATAGATCTCCAAGAACATCAAGGAAAACATTGTATTACAGATCAAAAAGAGAAAATAAGCCATCTAGCTACTAACTACGGACCCATAGTTCTGTTGTAAACTAGCCACGCATCATCAGAGGGCAGCAAGGATGATGAAGAACCCCTCCTTGGTCGTTTCCCCCTCCGGTAGTGTGCCGAAGGCCTCTAGATGGGATCTCGTGGTTCTGGAACTTGTTGCTGCGGAAAGAGTATTCCATGGACTCCCTAGAGGGTCTTCTGATTTTAGGATATTCATAGAGGCAGGGTTATGTCAAATGGAGGTCTGTGGGCCCCACTACCCACGAAGGCACGTCATGGGCATGTGACACGCCTTGGTGCCTAGTGGGCCACACCTCCATCTTCTCTTGTACTCCAGAAGCTTCCAGGGTCTCTTATTGCCAGAAAAAATCTCCAAAAGGATGCGTGGCATTTGGACTTCGTTTGGTATTGATATTCTGCAAAGTCAAAAACAAGTAAACAAAACAACAACTAGCAATGGGCACTAATTTATTAGGTTAATCCCAAAAAATGATATAAAGTAGCTTGTAAATGTATATAAAACATATAAGATTAATAATATAATAACATGGAACAATAAAAAAATATAGATATATTGGGGACGTATAAAGCATCCTAGTTGGTGTTTTATAAGAGAAGATGGAGACTGAACAAAAAACAAAAATTGCATAAAAGTAAATAGATAGGCCCTTCATAGAGGGAAGCAGAGATTTGTACAGGTGCCAGAGCTGATAGCTTAAATTGAGAGATAAAATTATTTTGAGAGGCATGCTTTTCCATTCAACGAAAATGACTGAGAATTCCCAATATCTTCCATGTTAGATAAATCATAGGCGGTTCCCAAATAGAAAGTAAAGTTTATTTCCTTTCCAGTATTCTCTCAAAATCCATGGCTAGCCGTTTCCATAGGTGCCTTCCGAACCAACGCACACAAAATGGAAATTCATTTTCAAAATTAGAGTTGGCACATACAAATTTACTTGGAACGGCATGGAAATACCGCATATAGGTAGATATGGTGGACTCATTTGGCACAACTTTGGGTTTAGGGAGTTTGATGCACAAGAAGTGTTCCCGCTTAGTACAAGTGGAGGCTAGCAAATAGATTGAGAAGCAACCAACCAAAAAAATAAAACGATCTTAAAGACGCCATCCTTATTCCTTCATCCATGGTGATCTCAACTAAAACTTGAAAACTTCTATCACACAAAACTCAACAAAAACCTTCGTGAGATCCGTTAGTATAATAAAGCAAATCACCACTTTATGTACTATTGCAAACCCATTCATATTTTTTATTGCATTATAACTATTATATTATAACTTTACCATGGCTTATACCCCCCGATACAATCCATAGATTCATCAAAATAAGCACACAATGCAACGAAAACAGAATCTGTCAAAAACAAAACAGTCTGTAGTAATCTGAACTTTGACCATACTTCTGTAACTCCAAAAATTCTGAAAAATGAGGACAATGGGAAAAATTTGTATATCAATTATGTGTAAATATTTTATAGCAAAGACACGTGTCTGTGAATTTAGAAAATTCCAGAACTAGGCGCAAAAGTTTTTGTATTTCAACAGCATCAAATCAACTATCACCCAAACCATCCTAAAGGCTTTAATTGGCACAATCACTAATTAAAATACTAAAACACAATCATAACAGTAGCATAATTCTATATTTATTGAAAAACATAAAGGAAAACAAACAAATATTAAAATATAGCTATTGGGTTGCCTCCGAACTAGCACTATTGTTTTACGCCCCTAGCTAGGCATAATGCATAGTTTCAAGTGTTGTCATCTTCGGGTTTTGTTCCATAGGTGGCCCTGATGATTGACTCGTATGTGGCTTAATTCTAGTTCTAGGGAAGTGTTCCTGATACGTCTCCAATGTATCTATAATTTTTTATTGTTCCATGCTGTTATATTATCAATCTTGGATGTTTTACACTCATTTACTAGCAACTTTATATCATTTTTTGGGACTAACCTACTGACATAGTGCCTAGTGCGAGTTGCTGTTTTCTGCTTATTTTTTACTTTGCATAATATCAATAACAAATGAAGTCCAGATGCAACAAAACTTTTTGGAGATTTTTTCTAGACAAAAGACACCTAGAGATCCAAAGGAGCACACGGGAGGAGGCCCATGGGGCCCACTAGACACCAGGGAGCGCTAGAGGCCCCCAACGCCCTGGTATGTACTGGAGCCCATGGGAAGCTTCTGCACCTACCTCTACCTATATAAATACTCTAAAATCCAAAAAAGCCTGGGGAGTTGATGAAACACAATTCCAGTCGCCGCATGGTCCAGAACCATGAGATCCAATCTAGAGGCCTTTTTCGGCACTCTGCCGGAGGGGGAAACGATCATGGATGGTTTCTTCATCATCCTTGTTGCCCCTCTGATGATGCGTGAGTAGTTTACCACAGACCTACGAGTCCATAGCTAGTAGCTATATAGATTCTTCTCTCTTTTTGATCTTCAAAACAATGTTCTCCTCGATGTTCTTGGAGATCTATTTGATGTAACTCCTTTTCGTGATGTGTTTGTTGGGATCTGATGAATTGTGGTTTTATGATTAATTATATCCATGAATATTATTTGAGTCTTTGCTCAACTCTTTTATGCATGATTGTTGAAAGATCGTGGATGTCGCCCAGAGAGGGGTGAATAGGCGCTTTAAAATAACTACGATTTAGGCTTGAAGAAAAGCGGAATAAACCTAGCAGCTAATTTGTCAAGCAGAAAACCTACAACAACTAGGCTCACCTATGTGCACCAACAAATTACGTTAAGCAAGATAAACTACTACGTCATAGCAAGCTATATGACAAGAAACATTATGGCTATTACAAAGTAAAGTGCATAAGTAAAGGGTTCGAGTAAGAGATAAACGAGGCACGCAGAGACGACGATGTATCCCGAAGTTCACACCCTTGTCGATGCTAATCTCCGTTTGGAGCGGTGTGGAGGCACAATGCTCCCCAAGAAGCCACTAGGGCCACCGTAATCTCCTCACGCCCTCGCACAATGCAAGATACCGTGATTCCACTAAGGGATCCTTGAGGGCGTTCACCGAACTTGTACAAATGGCAACCCTTTGGGTGGTCACTGAACCCGTACACTTTGGCAACCCTTGGGTGTGGTCACTAAGGGAGTCCTGGACTATGGGGTCCACGGGAAGCCGGCCTGTGTGACATGGGCCGGACTGATGGGCCGTGAAGATACGAGATAGAAGAAACTCCCCCGTGTTCAGATGGGACTCTCCTTTGCGTGGATGGCAAGCTTGGCGTTCAGATCATGTAGCTTCCTTTCTCTATAACCGACTCTGTACAACCCTAGATCCCTCCGCTGTCTATATAAACTAGAGGGTTTAGTCCATAGGGGGGATCACAATCATACGGGCTAGACATCTAGGGTTTAGCCGTTATGATCTCGAGGTAGATCAACTCTTGTAACCGCTATACTCATCAAAGTCAATCCAGCAGGAAGTAGGGTATTACCTCCATTAAGAGGGCCCAAACCTGGGTAAACATTGTGTCCCCTGCCTCCGTGTTACCATTGATCCTTAGACGCATAGTTCGGGACGCCCTACCTGAGATCTGCCGGTTTTGACACCGACATTGGTGCTTTCATTGAGAGTTCCACTGTGTCGTCATCAGAAGGCTCGATGGATCCACCAATCGTCCACAACAAAACTGCCCTAAGGGAGACTTTTCTCCCCGAACAAATCTTTGCATTCGGCAGTTTTGCATTGCGTGCCAATTCGATTGTGAGCAGATCTACAGCTACGCCCCTGGTCATCAGATCAGTTTCGGAAACATAAACTACGTTGTTGATATCCGACGAGACTTGATCTTCCAAGGGTTCGCGGCCTCGACCGCAGTTCCGGCCTCAGATCCGGAACTCCTTGCCGAGTCCGAAGATGGGAGTTTAGAGCCCGCCGGACTCTCCGCAACCATAGAGCTCAACACCGGAGATACGGAGGGGATTATTTCATCGGCCGGCCCGGAATCACTCCAGGCTCCCTCTATCCTCACCGAGACAGACTCACCTCCGTACACCAGCTCCGAACTCTGGAGGTCTGTGCTATACGAGCTCGGTCAGGGAACTCCTATCCCGCCCCGCGCCACGGATTCTTGCTTCCCTGTCCAAGCCTCACCCTTAGAGGCTCCCGAGTAAATGTGATCTCTCGCTATTATAGAAGGATCGCTCCCGAACTATGCCCAACCCGCACTAGGGGCTGAGAGCGGGGAATTTTACATCCCACCCAGCACCCACTTCATAGCCACTGTCGAGGACTTAACCGACATGCTTGATTACGCTTCCGAAGACATCGACGACATGGATGATGATGCCAGAGAAGAGCAAAGCCAGAACCCACCGCTTACCGGACGCTGGACGACTACTTCCGCATATGACGTGTACAGGGTGGACACCCCCAAAGAGGATGACAGCGAAGGGGGAAGGATTCACTCGAAGACAAGCCTCCCATGGTTGCACCAAAGCATTGATGTAAGCAGCGCCGCTCTAAATCGCGGCATGAAAAAGACAGCAATACCGGCACCGGAGACAACAATACTCTGGATAACGCCGAAGATCAAGAAGCCCCTATGGAACCAACATCTGAGCATGATGATTGGGAGGAAGGGAAAGTCAACCCCGATGATCCCATCGGGAAAGAGGGCTCGGAGGATAGTGATACGTCTCCATCGTATCTATAATTTTTGATTGTTCCATGCCAATATTATTCAACTTTCATTTACTTTTGGCAACTTTTTATATTATTTTTGGGACTAACATATTGATCCAGTGCCCAGTGCCAGTTCCTGTCTGTTCCATGTTTAATGTTTTGCAAAAAACGCATATCAAATGGAATCCAAACGGGATAAAAACGGACGGAGAATTATTTTGGAATATTTGGGATTTTTCGGAGGAAGAATCAACGTGAAACGGTGTCCGGGTGGCCACGAGACAGGGGAGCACGCCCTGCTCCCTGGGCACGCCCTGGACTCTCGTGGGCCACCTGTAAGGCGGTTGATGCCCTTCGTTTGCCGCAAGAAAGATAATTTTATGAGAAAAATCTGGGTGAAAGATTCACCCCTATCGGAGTTACGGATCTCCAGATATAATGGAAACGGTGAAGGGGCAGAAAGAGAGAACGCAGAAACAGAGAGATAGATCCAATCTTGGAGGGGCTCTCTCCCCTCCGAAGCCATGGGAGCCAAGGACTAGAGGGGAAACCCTTCTCCCATCTAGGGAGGAGGTCAAGGAAGAAGAAGAAGAAGGGGGCCTCTCTCCCCCTTGCTTCCGGTGGCGCCGAGCGCTGCCGGGGGCCATCATCATCACCGCGATCTTCACCAACACCGCCGTCATATTCACCAACATCTCCATCACCTTTCCCCTTCTATATCCAGCAGTCCACTCTCCCGCATCCCTCTGTACCCTCTAGTTGAACATGGTGCTTTATGCTTCATATTATTATCCAATGATGTGTTGCCATCCTATGATGTCTGAGTAAATTTTCGTTGTCCTATCAGTGATTGATGAATTGCTATGATTGGTTTGAGTTGCATGTTTTATTATTGGTGCTGTCCTATTGTGCCCTCCGTGTCGTGCGAGCGTGAGGGATTCCCGCTGTAGGGTTTGCAATATGTTTATGATTTGCTTATGGTGGGTGGCGTGAGTGACAGAAGCACAGACCCGAGTAAGTAGGTTGTTTGCGTATGGGATAAAGGGGACTTGATACTTTAATGCTATGGTTGGGTTTTACCTTAATGAATCTTTAGTAGTTGCGGATGCTTGCTAGAGTTCCAACCATAAGTGCATAAGATCCAAGAAGAGAAAGTATGTTAGCGTATGCCTCTCCCTCACATAGAATTGCAATAGTGATTACCGGTCTAGTAACATAGTCAATTGCTTAGGGACAATTTCACAACTCCTACCACCACTTTTCCATACTTGCTATATTTACTTTCTTGCATCTTTATCTAAACAGCCCCTAGCTTTTATTTACGTGCTCTTTATTATCTTGGAAACCTATCCTATCACACCTACAAAGTACTTCTAGTTTCATACTTATCCTAGGTAAAGCGAACGTCAAGCGTGCGTAGAGTCATATCAGTGGCCGATAGGACTTGAGAGAGTATTTGTTCTACCTTTAGCTCCTCGTTGAGTTCGACACTCTTACTTATCGAAAGAGGCTACAACTATCCTGTATACTTGCGGGTTATCAAGACCTTTTTCTGGCGCCGTTGCCGGGGAGTCATAGCGTGGGGTGAACATTCTCGTGTGTGCTTGTTTGCTTTATCACTAAGTAATTTTTATTTGCTGTTCTTAGTTGTTTTCTATCTTTAATTATGGGTAGGAAACGCAAAATACCAAAAAAATTAGTTGTGCCTACTGCTCCAATGGTTGAAGAACCACTCAAAATCTATCACACTACTGAAGCTTTTTACTTGGATCATCTTCGATCCCTTTGTGCTCGTGCTGAAACCCCAACTAGCTTAGTTGAGGGCAAATCTTTAGATGAGCATGCTTGTTATGCGTGACACCGTATATCTGAAAAAGGGAAACTATTATTTGATCAAATTCAACGTTTGCAATGCTATGCTTGGAATTTATGTGAAATATATGATATTACTTGTTTTTCTGAAAACCCTAAGAAACACCTTCCCTACCAATGTGAGTTTGATAATGGGATCGTATCTTGATATGCTAAGGGTGTTTATAATTACTATGATGTTCAACAAATTGAAGAATTTGTTGCTTTTAAGGGTGCTTTTGTAATTGCTTCTTTGATTGAAAAGTATGATGCTACTCTTTACAAATCTGAAAGTTTTGCCATACTTGAATATTGTTATGATAATTATGCTTCTAATGCCTATGTCAAACCATATATTGAGAAATTCTCCACTGTCCAAGAAGAGATTAATATTTTGCATGAAGCTATGGAAGAAGAAATTGATGAAACTGTGAGCTCATTGGATGAAAAAGATGATGAGGAGAGCGAAGAACAAAAGGAGGAAGAGCGGATTAGCTACCCGTGCCCACCTTCTAATGAGAGTAACTCTTCAACTCATACATTGTTTAATTTCCTTCGTGCTTACCGAAGGATGATTGCTATGGTGATTGTTATGATCCCGTTAATTCTCTTGAAATATCCCCTTTTGATGATGCTTGCTATGCTTGTGGCCAAGATGCCAATATGAATTATGCTTATGGAGATGAACTTGCTATAGTTCCTTATGCTAAACATGAAATTGTTGCTATTGCACCCACACATGATAGTCCTATTATCTTTTTGAATTCTCCCTACTACACTATATCAGAGAAGTTTGTGCTTATTAAGGATTATATTGATGGGTTGCCTTTTACCATTGCACATGATGATTTTGATGAATGTAATATGCATGTGCTTGCTGCTCCTACTTGCTATTATTATGAGAGAGGAACTATTTCTCCACCTCTCTATGTTTCCCATATTATAGAATTGCAAGAAACTACTTATATTATGCATTGGCCTTTACTTGGTGTGCATGAATTGTTCTTTTATGACATGCCGATGCATAGGAAGAGAGTTAGACTTCGTTGTTGCATGATATATGTTACTTTGTGCTCACTACTAAATTATAAATTGTTGTTAATTAAAATTGGTTTTGATATACCTTGGGATCCGGGTGGATCCATTACTTGAGCACTAAATGCCTAGCTTAATGGCTTTAAAGAAAGCGCTGCCAGGGAAACAACCCGGAATTTTTAGAGAGTCATTTATTTCTGTTGAGTGCTTTCATATAGTTTAAAAACAAAAAAATAAAGAGGGGAACCTAAAAACTTTTCAAAAAAGAAAGTGAAAGTGAGAAAGACAAGCATTGTTGAAGTGGGAGCAAGCCTTGAACTTTGTTCATGCTCACAGAAACTTTGTGAATCTTGATTACAGAAACTTTTCATCAAAAATAATTATCCCCTTGTACAATTCCATTGTATTGTAAAAATAATGTGCCAAGGTTTGCCTTTAGGATGTTTACAATGCTTGATGGTTTGTATGGTGTTGGACAGAAACTTTGGCTGTAGTGCGCGATTTTACAGTTTTAACTGGAACGTCAATTGGTTCTGATTCCTCTTGCACTGTCTTTCTATACAACGTTTTGAGTTTTCCTAATTTTGGTTGAATTTTTGGGGTACCAGAAGTATGGTGAATGTTCAGATTGCTACAGACTGTTCTGTTTTTGACAGATTCTATTTTTGATGCATAGTTTGCTTGTTTTGATGAATCTATCAATTTATATTAGTGGATTAAGCCATGGAAAAGCTACATTACAGTAGACACAATTCAAAAACAAAATATGAAATGGTTTGCAACAGTACTTAGAGTGGTGATTTGCTTTATTATATTGACGGATCTTACCGAGTTTTCTGCTTTAGTTTTGTGTGGATGAAGTGTCTAAACGAGGAGGTCTCGATATGAGGAAAAGGAAGAGAGGCAAGAGGTCAAGCTTGGGGATGCCCGAGGCACCCCAAGTAAATATTCAAGGAGACTCAAGCGTCTAAGCTTGGGGATGCCCCGGAAGGCATCCCCTCTTTCTGCAACAAGTATCGGTATGTTTTCGAATTCGTTTCGTTCATGCATTATGTGCAAGTCTTGGAGCGTCTTTTGCATTTAGTTTTCATTTTTCTTTTATGCACCATGTTGGTAGGAGATAGTCCTTAGTTGATTTATAGAATGTTTATTGCACTTCACTTAAATCTTTTGAGTATGGCTTTATAGAATGCTTCATGTGCTTCACTTATATCATTTGAAGTTTGGATTGCCTGTTTCTCTTCACATAGGAAACCGCCATTTGTAGAATGCTCTTTTTCTTCACTTATATTTGTTAGAGCGTGGGCATATCTTTTGTAGAAAGAATTAAACTCTCTTGCTTCACTTATATCTATTTAGAGAGATGACAGGAATTGGTCATTCACATGGTTAGTCATAAAATCCTACATAAACTTGTAGATCGCTGAATATGATATGTTTGATTCCTTGCAATAGTTTTGCGATATAAAGATGGTGATATTAGAGTCATGCTAGTGGGTGGTTGTGGATTGTAGAGACACTTGTGTTGAGGTTTGAAAGTCCTGTAGCATGCACGTATGATAACCGGTGTGTGACAAATTTGAAGCATGGGGTGTTTCTTTGATTGTCTTCCTTATGAGTGGCAGTCGGGGACGAGCGATGGTCTTTTCCTACCAATCTATCCCCCCTAGGGGCATGCGTAGTAGTACTTTGCTTCAAGGGCTAATAAACTTTTGCAATAAGTATATGAGTTCCTTATGACTAATGTGAGTCCATGGATTATACGCACTTTTACCTTTCCATCATTGCTAGCCTCTTCGGTACCGTGCATTGCCCTTTCTCACCTCGAGAGTCAGTGCAAACTTCTCCGGTGCATCCAAACCCCGTGATGCGATACGCTCTATCACACATAAGCCTCATTATATCTTCCTCAAAACAGCCACCATACCTACCTATCATGGCATTTCCATAGCCATTCCGAGATATATTGCGATGAAACTTCCATCATCATCATATACATGACTTGAGCATTTATTGTCATATTGCTTTGCATGATCGTAAGATAGCTAGCATGATGTTTTTATGGCTTGTCTGTTTTTTGATGTCATTGCTACGCTAGATCATTGCACATCCCGGTACACTGCCGGAAGCATTCATATAGAGTCATATCTTTGTTCTAGTATCGAGTTGTAATATCGAGTTGTAAGTAAATAAAAGTGTGATGATCATCATTATAGAGCATTGCTCCATGAAAAAAAAGAAAAAAAAGGAAAGTCCAAAGAAGCCTAAATAAAAAAAGGGGCCAAAGAAGCCCACCGAAAAAAAAGAAAAAAAGAAAAAAAAGAAAAATAATGGCAATGTTACTATCCTTTTTCCACACTTGTGCTTCAGAGTAGCACCATGTTCTTCATATAGATTGTCTCCTATGTTGTCACTTTCATATACTAGTGGGTATTTTCATTATAGAACTTGGCTTGTATATTCAACGAGGGGATTCCTCAAATGCCCTAGGTCTTCATGAGCAAGCAAGTTGGATGCACACCCACTTAGTTTCTTTTTGTTGAGCTTTCATACATTTATAGCTCTTAGTGCATCCGTTGCATGGAAATCCCTACTCCTCGCATTAACATCAATTGATGGGCATCTCCATAGCCCGTTGATTAGCTGCGTCGATGTGAGACTTTCTCCTTTTTTGTCTTCTCCACATAACCTCCATCATTATATTCTCTTCCACCTATAGTGCTATATCCATGGCTTGCGCTCATGTATTGCGTGAGGGTTGAAAAAGCTGAAGCGCGTTAAAAAGTATGAACCAATTGCTTGGCTCGTCATCGGGGTTGTGCATGATGGGAGCATTTTTGTGTGACGAAAATGAAGCATGGAGAAACTATATGATTTTGTAGGGATAAGCTTGCTTTGGCCTTGTTGTTTTGAAAAGACATGATTGCTTTATTGGTACGCTCGAAGTATTATCGTTTTTTATGTCAAATGATAGACTATTGCTTTGAATTACTCGTGTCTTAATATTCATGCCATGATTAGACATATGATCAAGATTATGCTAGGTAGCATTCCACATCAAAAATTATCTTTTTTATCATTTACCTACTTGAGGACGAGAAGGAATTAAGCTTGGGGATGCTGATACGTCTCCATCGTATCTATAATTTTTGATTGTTCCATGCCAATATTATTCAACTTTCATTTACTTTTGGCAACTTTTTATATTATTTTTGGGACTAACATATTGATCCAGTGCCCAGTGCCAGTTCCTGTCTGTTGCATGTTTTATGTTTTGCAGAAAACCCATATCAAACGGAATCCAAACGGGATAAAAATGGACGGAGAATCATTTTGGAATATTTGGGATTTTTCGGAGGAAGAATCAATGCGAAACGGTGTCCGGGGTGGCCACGAGATAGGGGGCGCGCCCTCCCCCTGGGTGCGTCCTGGACTCTCGTGGGCCACCCGTAAGGCGGTTGATGCCATTCTTTTGCCGCAAGAAAGCTAATTTTACGAGAAAAATCTGGAAGAAAGATTCACCCCAATCGGAGGGATCTCCAGATATAAAGGAAACGGTGAAGGGGCAGAAAGAGAGAACGCAGAAACAAAGAGATAGATCCAATCTCGGAGGGGCTCTTGCCCCTCCCAATCCATGGGAGCCAAGGACCAGAGGGGAAACCCATCTCCCATCTAGGGACGAGGTCAAGGCAGAATGAGAAGAAGGGGGCCTCTCTCCCCCTTGCTTCCGGTGGCGCCGGAGCGCTGCCAGGGGCCATCATGATCACCGCGATCTTCACCAACACCGCTGTCATCTTCACCAACATCTCCATCACCTTCCCCCTTCTATATCCAGCGGTCCACTCTCCCGCATCCCGCTGTACCCTCTACTTGAACATGGTGCTTTATTCTTCATATTATTATCCAATGATGTGTTGCCATACTATGATGTCTGAGTAGATTTTCGTTGTCCTATCGGTGATTGATGAATTTCTATAATTGGTTTGAGTTGCATGTTTTATTATTGGTGCTTCCCTATTGTGCCCTCCGTGTCACGCAAGCGTGAGGGATTCCCGCTGTAGCGTTTGCAATATGTTTAGGATTTTCTTATGGTGGATGGCATGAGTGACAGAAGCACAAACCCGAGTAAGTAGGTTGTTTGCGTATGGGATAAATGGGACTTGATACTTTAATGCTATGATTGAGTTTTACCTTAATGAATCTTTAGTAGTTGCAGATGCTTGCTAGAGTTCCAATCATAAGTGTATACGATCCAAGAAGAGAAAGTATGTTAGCATATGCCTCTCCCTCACATAGAATTGCAATAGTGATTACCGGTCTGGTAACATAGTCAATTGCTTAGGGACAATTTCACAACTCCTACCACCACTTTTCCATACTCGCTATATTTACTTTCTTGCATCTTTATCTAAACATCCCCTAGCTTTTATTTATGTGCTCTTTATTATCTTGCAAACCTATCCTATCACACACAAACTACTTCTAGTTTCATACTTGTTCTAGGTAAAGCGAACGTCAAGCATGCGTACAGTCGTATCAGTGGCCGATAGGACTTGAGAGAGTATTTGTTCTAACTTTAGCTCCTCGTTGGGTTCGACACTCTTACTTATCGAAAGAGGCTACAACTATCCCGTATACTTGCGGGTTATCAGATAGTAACTACCCACCGACCTCCGAAGAGCACGAGAGCCTCGGCAACGAAGAATTCATCGTGCCAGAGGAACCCCTCGAACAAGAGCGCTTTATGCGCCGACTAATAGGCACTACAAGAAGCCTAGAAAAGAAGCAGCAGGAGCTTCAAGCTGATCAGGATCTGCTCAATGACAGATTGACTGATGTCCTGGCATCCAAGGAATATTGCCTCGAACGCCCAACCAAGAGTTACCCGAAGCACAAGCTGCTACCCTAATTAGACGACTTGGCCCCAGAGCCTATACCGCCCACATTTAACACTGCCGACGGACCTGACCGACCACCACGTGGCCGGGACAGAACGACAACTGAAGCCGAACACCCACCTGCACCACCCCGCCGTAAAGATAGAGAGACAACAGCTGCAGGATACACTTGCGACCTATGGCAGGACTTGGATAATAGAGCCGATCAGACCAAATCAATACATGGATCAAGGGTGCGCGCCCTAGTGTGAGAGGACGGCCATCAAGCCTGGCGCGACAAGCACAACTTCACCCGGGCTGAAAACCACATATGGACTCCATCCAAACTGCGTCTTGACATGGCCAGATATAGAGGCGCTGCACACCCCCTATGCTGCACTGATGAAGTAATGGAGCACCAGTTCCCAGAAGGGTTTAAAACCATGAACATCGATTCATGCGATGGCACAATAGATCCCGCGGTATGGATTGAAGAATTCCTTCTCCACATTCACATGGCTCGCGGTGATGATCTACATGCCATCAAATACCTCCCCCTCAAACTTAAGGGACCATCTCGGCACTGGTTAAACAACCTCATAGAAAACTCTATTGGTAGCTGGGAAGACCTAGAGGATGCCTTTAGAGACAACTTCCAGGGCACTTGTATCCGGCCTCCGGACGCTGATGACCTCAGTCACATAGTCCAGCAGCCCGGAGAGTCAGCCAGAAAATTCTGGACCCGGTTCCTAATAAAAAAGAACCAAATTGTTGATTGCCTGAACGCAGAGGCTCTAGCAGCCTTCAAGCACATCATCCATGACGAATGGCTTGCCCGACTGCTCGGCCAAGAAAAGCTGAAGTCCATGGCAGCCCTCACATCACTCATGATCCTCTTTTGCGCAGGCGAAGATAGCTGGCTTGCCCGTAGCAGGAACAGTACTAGCGATCCTGGCACGTCCGAAGCAAGAAATAGAAACAGAAATGGCAGGCCCCGATGCAATAAAAACAAGCATCGGAGCAACACTGAAAATGCTGAAGACACGACGGTCAATGCCACATTCAGTGGCTCTAAGCCCGGTCAATGGAAGAGGCCATTCAATGAAACAAAGGCGGTTCATCTAGCCTGGACCGAATACTCGACCGACCTTGCCAGATTCTCGGCACCCCTGACAAGCCTGCTAACCATAACAACAAAAGTTGTTGAGTCTTTAAATAGGCTGGTAAATTAAAAACCAAGCACATGGGGAAAGGGTCACCCCGCGAGGACGACGACGAGGAGCCTCGCTCACCAAACATAGGGGACAGAAGAAATTCCCTCCCAAAGTCAAGACGGTGAACATGATATACGCTACTCACATCCCCAAAAGGGAGCACAAGGAACTTCATCTTTCCTTTCAGGTTCCTTACAACCCACATCACCTTTTCATGGTGTCAAGGGCCCTTTTACCGCCCCCTTATGAAAACTTATTCATTAATCCTCTCAAAGGATCACACACCAAGGTGAAAAGTAGCGCAGATGTACGGCGGGGTACCTAAAGGATCTTTCAAGATCACCTCATCCCCTTTTCTAATACCTGTACATAGCTTTCCCTTTCACTCGGCATGTAAAATAGCCTCGATGCTTATAGCATTATCTATACAAATATGTTTTGACGTATCAATCAGACTATAATGAAAACTATTTTTCGCCCAAACTATTCAGTACTGGCTTATTCCCTATTCTATATTCTTTCTTCTTTTTCATCTGATTATCATGTAAACCTCGGCATGACCTAAATCGCCAGGGGTCCATTCAACCGCGCACATTCCTTAAATTTACCATAAGACCGAACACATTCACAAGTGTAATTCGGTGTCCCGAATCTAGCATTATATGCATCGGCTCCGAATCATGTCTCGGGTCAGTAGTTGGGTTGCCCGGCTCCTGTGATTACTACCTTACATTTTGATTGTTCGGCTTAGGAAGTAAAGGGAGAACTACTGCGATTGTGTTTCTGGTTAGCCGGATAAACACCTTAGTAGAGAAAGCCAAAAACTGACTGTCATGATGCGGCGAGAGCTGGTCAGCTATTCGGTGATCTGTATAAATCTCTTGTGATTTTTTTTCCGTGTCACACGAAGGACTGTTTTTTTACCCGGTCAGGTGTCTACAGCACTCGAGTTCGGATCACCAAACAATACTAGGGGCTGCACCTACAATCTTATTGTCAAACTCCTATGGCTAAGTGAGAGTGATAAAGCCGCATAGTCTGATTGCCTAGTTCGCCGCACTAGCACCTCCTTCAAGGACCAAGTCATTGGGTTAAGTGTGTTTTTTGTGCTGTTCTGAACACCCCCGTAGTATCTATGTGAGGGGCTGAAGCCGACGACTGGCCAACTCTCAGATTAAATAAATGGCCGCAATAGCGGATAAATAATTTCAGATGAAACAACACTAAAATTACACAAACGCCTTGTTTTCATTATACAAAGTTTGGGCAGCACAGATACATTCATTCAAAAATGATGTCCTTCGAACACAGGCCTTCTATAATGCGCGATCCTTTAAGGATGTCGTTGAAATATTTCTCCGGCATACGACGCTCCTTCCCTGCGGGCGGTCCCTCGGTTGCAAGACTGCTGACATTCATCTTCGCCGACTGCACCTTGACACGGGCGAAGGCCATCCGGGCACCTTTAATGCAGACCGATCGCTTTATAGCATCAAGCCATGGGCATGCATCGACCAGCCGCTTCACAAGCCCAAAGTAGCTACTAGGTATGGGTTCGGCTAGCCAAAGACAGACTATGATATCCTTCATGGCCAATCTGGCCACCCTATTTAGCTCGGTTAGTTGTTTCAGCTAATCACTGAGGGGCACAGGATGCTCAGGCGCAAGGTATTGCGTCCAAAATAGCTTCTCTATTGAGCTCCCTTCTTTGGCCCGAAAAAAATCTGCATCATCTGCAATACTTCGGGGCAGATCCGCAAACGCTCTTGGAGAACTCCAAATGTGTGTCAGTAAGGTGTACTTTCTCCTCACGTATTTTTTTGACAGAAATACTGTAAGGGAACCCCCTACAGTATAATTGGTGCAACAAACCCAAATTGCGAGTACCATGCCTTGAACCTGGGTGGGTGGTGATACGTCTCGAACGTATCTATAATTTTTGATTGTTCCATGCTATTATATTACCTGTTTTGGATGTTTATGGGCTTTATTTTATACATTATTATCATTTTTGGGACTAACCTACAAACCGGAGGCCCAGCCCATATTGCTGTTTTTTTTGCCTATTTCAGTATTTCGAAGAAAAGGAATATCAAACGGAGTCCAAACGGAATGAAACCTTCGGGAGCATGAATTTTGGAACGAATAAGATCCGGAGAGCTTGGAGTGCAAGTCAAGAAACAACCGGAGCCTCCACGAGATAGGAGGGCGCCCCCCCCCCCCCGTAGGGTGCGCCCCCTGTCTCGTGAGCCCCTCGGGCGTCCACCGACGTACTTCTTCCTCCTATATATACCTACGGACCCCGAAAACATCCGGGGGCATCACGAAACACAATCTCCACCACCGTAACCTTCTGTATCCGCGAGATCCCATCTTGGAGCCTTCGCCGGCACTCTGCCGGAGGGGGAGTGGACCACGGAGGGCCTCTACATCAACATCCTTGCCCCTCCTATGAGTTGTGAGTAGTTTACCACAGACCTACGGGTCCATAGTTATTAGCTAGATGGCTTCTTCTCTCTTTTTGGATCTCAATACAATGTTCTCCCCCTCTCTTGTGGAGATCTATTTGATGTAATCTCTTTTTGCGGTGTGTTTGTCGGGATCCGATGAATTTCGGGTTTATGATCAGATTTATCTATGGATATTAATTGAATCTTCTCTGAATTCTTTTATGTGTGATTGAGTTATCTTTGCAAGTCTCTTCGAATTATCGGTTTGGTTTGGCCTACTAGATTGATCTTTCTTGCCATGGGAGAAGTGCTTAGCTTTGGGTTCAATCTTGCGGTGTTCTTACCCAGTGACAGAAAGGGTTGCAAGACACGTATTGTATTGTTTCCATCGAGGATAACAAGATCGGGTTTATATCATATTGCATGAGTTTATCCTTCTACATCATGTCATCTTGCTTAATGTGTTACTCTATTCTTATGAACTTAATACTCTAGATGCATACTGGATAGCGGTCGATGTGTGGAGTAATAGTAGTAGATGCAGGCAGGAGACGGTCTACTTGTTATGGACGTGATGCCTATATACATGATCATGCCTAGATAACGTCATAATTATTCGCTTTTCTATCAATTGCTCGACAGTAATTTGTTCACCCACCGTAATACTTATGCTCTTGAGAGAAGCCTCTAGTGAAACCTATGGCCCCCGGGTCTATCTCTTATCTTATTTGCTTTCAATCTACTTTTATTTGCATCTTTACTTTTTTGCATCTATATTATAAAATACCAAAAATATATTTATCTTGTCATACTATCTCTATCAGATCTCACTCTCTCAAGTGACGGTGAAGGGATTGCCAACCCCTTTATTGCGTTGGTTGCGAGTTCTTAGTTTGTTTGTGTAGGCGCGTGGGACTTTTGAGGAGCCTCCTACTGGATTGATACCTTGGTTCTCAAAAACTGAGGGAAATACTTTCGCTACACTTGCTGCATCACACTCTCCTCTTCGGGGAAAACCAACGCTAGCTCAAGACATAGCAAGAAGGATTTCTGGCACCGTTGCCGGGGAGGTCTTCGCTCAAGTCAAGACATACCAAGTACCCATCACAAACCCATCTCCCTCGCATTTACATTATTTGCCATTTGCCTCTCGTTTTCCTCTCCCCCACTTCACCCTTGCCGTTCTATTCGCCCTCTCTTTCTCAATCTTCTTCTCCTCTCTCTTTTCGCTTGCTTGTGTCTCCATGTGTCTTCTATGTGCTTGCATCTTTGCTTGCTAAAAAATCTATTGTTATGGATCCACTTAAAGTGTTCTACTTGGATCATCTTTGAGTGGATCCGTTGCTTTGGAAGAAAATAATGATATGCATGAATCTATAGAAAGTGATGATTCCAATGATTTGGTTGAAATATCCCTTGATGAACATGATGCTTGCTATTCTTGTGGCCATGATGCCAATATTTATGAAGACGAATTTGCTATAGTTCCGTATGTTAAACATGAGATCGTTGCTATTAGACCCATACTTGGTAGTTCCTTCGAGCTTGATTGCAATGATTTTACTATAAATTATCTTGATGTCAGTTGTGCTAATAATATGCAAAACCCTAAGCTTGGGGCTAGTTTTGCTATGTTTACTACTTGTTGCAATGATCATGATTGGGGTGATTCTTCTTATGTTCTTGAAAATTTATTTTAGCCCCATGATGAATATGAGTTTGATAATAGTGTTTGCAATATTATTGAGAGTGGGTTTGCAAGAGTGTCAACTTTAGATCCCATATATTTGGAGAATGTTCAATCTTATGAAATTTTTGAGAAAAGTGGGTTTGGAGAGGTCATGACTTTAGTTAATGTTAATCCCACTATCTTGGAAGAGTGTCAACTTTGCATGCATGTGTATCGTGTTGAAAATATGTTATGTGATAGCTATTTTGTTGAATTTGCTTATGATCCTACATGTAATTATTATGAGAGAGGAAAATATGGTTGTAGAAATCTTCATGTTACTAAATTACCTCTCGTCATGTTGAGATTGCTATCGTCTCTTTCTTCTTCCTTGCATATGCTAGTTTTTTCTTTCCTTGTAAATTTGTTTGCTTACAAGATGCCGATGCATAGGAAGTATGTTAGACTTAGATGTGTCTGTCACATATTTTATGATGCTCTCTTTACGCTTCAATTCTTGTCTTTTACGTGAGCATCATTTAAATCTCAATGCCTAGCTAGGGGCGTTAAAGAATAGCGCTAGTTGGGAGGCAACCCAATTTTCTTTATGTTTTTTGTTTTTGCTCCTTCTCGATGTCAAAACCGGCGGATCTCGGGTAGGGGGTCCCGAACTGTGCGTCTAGGCGGATGGTAACAGGAGGCAAGGGACACGATGTTTTTACCCAGGTTCGGGCCCTCTCGATGGAGGTAAAACCCTACTTCTGGTTGATTAATATTGATGATATGGGTAGTACAAGAGTTATCTACCACGAGATCAGAGAGGCTAAACCCTATAAGCTAGCCTATGGTATGATTGTTTTTCGTCCTACAGACTAAAACCCTCCGGTTTATATAGACACTGGAGAGGGCTAGGGTTACACAGAGTCGGTTACAATGGGAGGAGATCTACATATCCGTATCACCAATCTTGCCTTCCACGCCAAGGAAAGTCCCATCCAGACACGGGACGAAGTCTTCAATCTTGTATTTTCATAGTCCGGGAGTCCGGCCAAAGGTGATAGCCCGGTCATCCGGACACCCCCTAATCCGAGACTCCCTCACTCCTGTTTAGTAATAACTCTTGCATCTACTCTCTGATTAGATGTGTTTTTATCTTTTTGTTTAGTGTTTGTGCCAAGTAGAACCTATAGGATAAACTATGATGATGGTTGATTTGATTCTGCTGAAAAACAGAAACATTGCGCTCACGAGAATCAATTCAATAAATCACTGAAACGTGCTTTTGCATTGATTCTTTTTGCTGCTGATCAATAAACAAAATTTTTCCAGTACGTTATAGTTTGGTAGTATTTTTAGAGTTCCATATGTTTGCGTTAGTTACAGATTGCTACAGACTGTTCTGTTTTTGACAGATTCTGTTTTTTGTGTGTTGTTTGCTTATTTCAATGCTTCTATGGATAATAAATTAGTTTATAAACCATAAGGAAGTTGGAATACAGTAGGTTCAACACCAAAATAAATAAAGAATGAGTTCATTACAGTACCTTATGTGGTGGTTTTGTTTTCTTTCACTAACGGAGCTTATCAGATTTCCTGTTGAGTTTTGTGTTGTGAAGTTTTCGAGGTTTGGGTAAAGCTTTTATGGACTATGGAATAAATAGTGGCAAGAGCCTAAGCTTGGGGATGCCCAAGGCACCCCAAGATATTCAAGAATAGCCAAAAGCCTAAGCTTGGGGATGCCCCGGGAAGGCATCCCCTCTTTCGTCTTTGTTCATTGGTAACTTTAATTGGAGCTACATTTTTATTCGCCACATGATATGTGTTTTGCTTGGAGCGTCGTGTATTATATTTGTCTTTGCTTGTTAGTTTACCACAATCATCCTTGCTGTACACACCTTTTGGGAGAAGCCTATTTGATTAGAATTTGCTATAATACTCTATGTGCTTCACTTATATCTTTTGAGCTTGATAGTTTTTGCTGTAGTGCTTCACTTATATCTTTTAGAGCATGGTGGTGGATTAATTTTGAAGAAATTGCTAGTATCTCATGCTTCACTTATATTATTTTGAGAGTCTCTTAGAACAGCATGGTATTTGCTATGGGTTATAATTTGGTCCTAGAATGATGAGCATCCAAGTTGGGCATAATAAAACCTATCCCTAGAAAGTGAATTGGATGCTATGATCAATTTGATGCTTGATAATTATTTTGAGATATGGAGGTAGTGATATTAAAGTCATGCTAGTTGGGTGATTATGAATTTAAAGAATGCTTGTGTTGAAGTTTGTGATTCCCGTAGGATGCACGCATGGTGAACCGCTTTGTGATGAAGTTGGAGCACAATTTTATTTATTGAATGTCTTCCTTATGAGTGGCAGTCGGGGACGAGCGATGGTCTTTTCCTACCAATCTATCACCCTAGGAGCATGCGCGTAGTGCTTTGGTTTTTTGATGACTTCTAAATTTTTATAACAATTATATCAGTTCTTTTGACTAATGTTGAGTCCATGGATTATACGCACACTTTCACCCTTCCATTATTGCTAGCTTCTCTTGTACCGTGCAACTTTCGCCGGTACCATACACCCACCATATACCTTCCTCAAAACAGCCACCATACCTACCTATTATGGCATTTCCATAGCCATTCTGAGATATATTGCCATGCAACTTTCCACCGTTTCGTTTATTATGACACGTTTCATCATTGTCATATTGCTCTTTGCATGATCATGTAGTTGACATCGTATTTGTGGCAGAGACACCATCATAATCTTCATACATGTCGCTCTTGATTCATTGCATATCCCGGTATACCACCGAAGGCATTCACATAGAGTCATATGTTGTTCTAGCTTTGAGTTGTAATTTTTGAGTTGTAAATCCATAAAAGTGTGATGATCTCCATTATTAGAGCATTGTCCTAGTGAGGAAAGGATGATGAAGACTATGATTCCCACACAAATAGGGATGAGACATCGGACTTTACAAAAAGAAAAAAAAGAGAAAGGCCAAAAAGAAAAAGAAAAAAAAGAAAAAAAGAGAAGGCCAAAGAAAAAAAAGAAGAGAAAAAAAAGAATGAGAGAAAAAGAGAGAAGGGACAATGCTACTATCTTTTTTTCCACACTTGTGCTTCAAAATAGCACCGTGATCTTCATGATAGAGAGTCTCATATGTTGTCACTTGCATATACTAGTGGGAATTTTTCATTATAGAACTTGGATTGTATAATCCAATGATGGGCTTCCTCAAAATGCCCTAGGTCTTCGTGAGCAAGCAAGTTGGATGCACACCCACTAGTTTTCTTTTGTTGAGCTTTCATATATTTATAGCTCTAGTGCATCCGTTGCATGGCAATCCCTACTCTCTCACATTGATATCTATTAATGGGTATCTCCATAGCCTGTTGATACGCCTAGTTTATGTGAGACTATCTTCTCCTTTTTTTCTACCCCACAACCACCATTCTATTCCACATATAGTGCTATGTCCATGGCTCACACTCATGTATTGCATGAAAGATGAAAGAGTTTGAGATTATTAAAGTATGAAACAATTTCTTGGCTCGTCATCGGGGTTGTGCATGATTAAAATACTTTGTGTGATGAAGATAGAGCAACAGCCAGACTATATGATTTTGTAGGGATAACTTTCTTTGGACATGTTATTTTGAGAAGACAAGATTACTTTGCTTAGTATGCTTGAAGTATTACTATTTCTTATGTCAATATGAACTTTTATTTTGTATTATTTGGATCTGAACATTCATGCCACATTAAAGAAAATTACATTGAGAATTATGATAGGTAGCATTCCACATCAAAAATTCTCTTTTTATCATTTACCTAGTCGAGGACGAGCAGGAATTAAGCTTGGGGATGCATGATACATCTCCAACGTATCTATAATTTTTGATTGTTCCATGCTATTATATTACCTGTTTTGGATGTTTATGGGCTTTATTTTATACATTATTATCATTTTTGGGACTAACCTACTAACCGGAGGCCCAGCCCATATTGTTGTTTTTTTTGCCTATTTCGGTATTTCGAAGAAAAGGAATATCAAACGGAGTCCAAACGGAATGAAACCTTCGGGAGCGTGATTTTTGGAACGAACAAGATCCGGAGAGCTTGGAGTGCAAGTCAAGAAACAACCGGAGCCTGCACGTGATAGGAGCCCCCCCTGTAGGGCGCGCCCCCTGTCTCGTGGGCCCCTCGGGCGTCCACCGACGTACTTCTTCCTCCTATATATACCTACGGATCCCGAAAACATCCGGGGGCATCACGAAACACAATCTCCACCACCGTAACCTTCTGTATCCGCGAGATCCCGTCTTGGAGCCTTCGCCGGCACTCTGCCGGAGGGGGAATCGACCATGGAGGGCCTCTACATCAACATCCTTGCCCCTCCTATGAGTTGTGAGTAGTTTACCACAGACCTACATGTCCATAGTTATTAGCTAGATGGCTTCTTCTCTCTTTTTGGATCTCAATACAATGTTCCCCCCCTCTCTTGTGGAGATCTATTCGATGTAATCTCTTTTTGCGGTGTGTTTGTCGAGATCCGATGAATTGTGGGTTTATGATCAGATTTATCTATGGATATTAATTGAATCTTCTCTGAATTCATTTATGTATGATGGAGTTATCTTTGCAAGTCTCTTCGAATTATCAGTTTGGTTTGGCCTACTAGATTGATCTTTCTTGCCATGAGAGAAGTGCTTAGCTTTGGGTTCAATCTTGCGGTGTTCTTACCCAGTGACAGAAAGGGTTGCAAGACACGTATTGTATTCTTGCCATCAAGGATAACAAGATGGGGTTTATATCATATTGCATGAGTTTATCCTTCTACATCATGTCATCTTGCTTAATGCGTTACTCTGTTCTTATGAACTTAATACTCTAGATGCATGCTAGATAGCGGCCGATGTGTGGAGTAATAGTAGTAGATGCAGGCAGGAGTCGGTCTACTTGTTATGGACGTGATGCCTATATACATGATCATGCCTAGAGAACGTCATAATTATTCGCTTTTCTATCAATTGCTCGACAGTAATTTGTTCACCCACCGTAATACTTATGCTGTCGAGAGAAGCCTCTAGTGAAACCTATGGCCCCCGGGTCTATCTCTTATCTTATTTGCTTTCAATCTACTTTTATTTGCATCTTTACTTTTTTGCATCTATATTATAAAATACCAAAAATATATTTATCTTATCATACTATCTCTATCAGATCTCACTTTCGCAAGTGGCCATGAAGGGATCGACAACCCCTTTCTTGCGTTGGTTGTGAGTTCTCAGTTTCTTTGTGCAGGAGCATGGGAATTTTGTGGAGCCTCCTACTGGATTGATACCTTGGTTCTCAAAAACTGATGGAAATACTTACGCTACACTTGCTACATCACCCTCTCCTCTTCAGGGAAAACCAACGTTAGCTCAAGACGTAGCAGGTGGGAAGGCATCAGCCCCTTTCCACCACTAGGCTATGCCTTAGTCTGCTCTCCTCTCGTATTTGCTCTGCATATTAAAAGCCTTACCCGCCACGATCTTCTTGGCTTCTCAGATCTCCTGACAGGCGCCTTGGGCTTCAACCCGGGCCTCCTTTGCACTTTGGAGCGCTGGAGCAAGTTCAGAGTCTCGATCCGGCACCTTGCGCTCCAAGGACTCACATTTATTTATAGCATCAGCGAGCTCTTGTTGGACTTCCTCCAACTTCGCATCATGCTTTTGGCGGGCGGTTCATTCCTCATCCACCTCCTTCTTGGCTTCGGGCAAAGCACTCTTGAGGGCCTCGACCTCAAATGTGTCACCTATGAGCATAATCATAAAGCTCATTTAGTTAACAAATTGAAACTCATATCATTTTAGATATTCTTCTATATCATATACCTTGTTTTTCCTCCAACCTCCACTTTAGTTCAGAGACTTCATCAGCATGCGAGGTTGCTGCTAGCTTCGCAGCATGTTCATCCAAAGATACATATATGTTAGCTCATGCGGAATATTATTCGATCCTCTGTTTGGCCTTTCTTCGCGGAAGTCGAACAGAGTCTCAGTGGCTACTATATATATATAGGTATTCTTTTTACAAATAGCCAAACCATATTACGTCACATACCTCAAAGCCTGTTAGAAGGCTGGTATACGCTTGGTTCAATCCGCTCTTAGTGGACCAAACCTTTTCGACCACCGTAACCATAAGAGTATGGTGTTCCTCCACAATGGAGGCACCCTGAAGCGCTTCCACCAGAGTGTCCGGCGCCTCCGGATTCATAGAGGATGCCGGTGGAGAAGGCGCCCCCCTTCCCTCGAAGAAGGCTGCTGGTCCGATTCCGGAGCCGTATGGGTCTCCGGAATAATATCCGGCTGGGGACCGAATTAAGCGTTGCCCCCATTGCCGGTCTCCATGGGGGTTGATTTCCCCCTCTCTTTGGCGATAGAGGTATTACCCTCCGCCGCCACCTTCACGGCCTCCTGTACCTCCCCATGACCTAGAGAGGATCTTTGGGACAACACTTCAGTGTTATCTGTGGCAGTGGGTGGAGAGATCTGCGGAGGCGACTCGCTCTCCATCGCGTTCGGCCCTAGCGAGTTCCTAGATGACGATGATCGTTGCGGGAGATCGTGAGTCGGGCTATATTGCGCAATTCAATATGTTGAAATAGTAAGGCATAAAATCGGATATGTGTACGGTGTCTTCTGATACTTACGATTCAGCCAAGAGCTTCGGCCTGGGGTGCCGCTCTGGGATGGCATCGGCATCTGGTTCAGAATCATCCGAAAGGGAGGGTTTTCCCTTCTTGGTTGACTCCACCTCTAGATCCGTGGAAGTCGCCCTCTTCTTCTTCCCCCTTTAGGGGGAGAGGAACTCTCTTCCTCCTCTACATCATCGTCATGGGAGGAGGTGGTCTCGGGGTCTTCGGACACAGCATCTGAAGTACCCTTACGACGGAGGCCACCTCTGGTCTCCTTGCTCTTTTTCTTGGCCGTCTTCTCCGGCGCCTAATATAGCGCCGGAAACAGCATATTTGTCAGCAAGGGGGTAGCCTGGTCCTCGGGCAGCGGATCCGGACATTTGATCTGCTCCGCCTTCTTTTTCCAATCCCGTGAGAGTCAGAAAGTTCAATATACTCCTTGTATTTGCAAATAAAAGTTATCATAAAACTTACGGGAGTAGCTGGACGTGCGTAGTCAAGGCCACGATCTTCGGTTGTCTCTAGCAACGACTTTTGAGTCTTGAAGAGCAACTTCCATATGTCTTCGTTCGTCTGCTGAAGAACCGCTGCAGGGTCCGATGACCGACCGGGTCGAATTCCCACATATGTTGAGTCCAGCGTTGACAAGGGAGAATCTGGTGAAAAAGCATCACCTGGATCATGCTGGCGAGGTTGGTGCTCTTGTTTGTCATGCCCTTGACGCGGTTCTCTAGCATCGTCACCTCGTCAGGCGATTCCCAATCTAGGCCCTTATTGAGCCAGGATGTAAGCCGTATCGAGGGCCCAGATTTGAACTCAGGAGCGGTGGCCCATGTTGTATCGCGGGTGTGACGCCCCGATTCAATCGTACACTAATCATACACGCAAATGTGTACGATCAAGATCAGGGACTCACGGGAAGATATCACAACACAACTCTAGACACAAACTAAAATAACACAAGCTTTATATTACAAGCTAGGGGACTCGAGGGCTCGAATACATAAGCTTGAATACAAACGAGTCTGCGGAAGCAACAATATCAGAGTACAAACATGATTTAAACTAGTTTTCCTTAAGAAGTCTAGCACAAAAGCAACAACGATCGAAAAGGCAAGGCATCCTGCCTGGGAGCCTCCTAACTATTCCTGGTCGTCGGCGTCCGTCACGTGGTAGTAGGCATCCTCGGGGTAGTAGCAGTCATCGATGGTGTCGTCTGGCTCCTGGGCTCCACCATCTGGTTGCAGCATCCGAGAAGAATGAAAAGAGGTGGAAAAAGGGGAGCAAAGCAACCGTGAGTACTCATCCAAAGTACTCGCAAGCAAGGATCTACACTACATATGCATCGGTATCAATGAAATGGGCGGTATCTGTGGACTGAACTGTAGACTACCATAACAGAAGGGGAAAGCCTAGTCCTATCTAAGACTAGCATCTTCAACTGCTTCAAGCATCTTGCAGCATCAGAAGAGTTAAGAGTAGCATCAACCTCGGCCAGAGATCCTTTCTCGACTCCATGCAAGAAAGCAATCCCAGAGCCGTACTATGCAGTTATCACCTCAAGTATCCAGTTCTAGTTGTATCGATCGGGATACAACTCCGAGTGTGTGTTACCGCTGGATAGGCTATCGATAGATGTTTTGTTCCCTGCAGGGGTGCACAAACTTACCCACCACACTCAATTAACTCCGGCCAGACACACTTTCCTAGGTCATGCACGGCCTTGGCAAAACAATACGCCGCAACCCGACCTAGGCTTAATAGAGAGGTCAACACGCTGGACTAACCCTATGCCCCCAGGGGTCATGGGCCATCGCCCCGGGAACTCCTGCACGTTGTGAACGTGGCCGGTGAGCAAACCTAGCTACCTCCTTAAAAAGGCAGGGGCTTACGCAGTCCAACCCGGCGCGCGCCGCTCAGTCGCTGACGTCTATTAAGCTTCGGTTGATGCATACGACGCATAATGCCCATACTATGCCCATGTGATGGTTAGTGCTACTAGGCCAGAGGCCCCTCGGATCAAATATCCAAACCGTTAGTGTGTTCGTAGTGCGGTCACGAGCAGAGACTCACGAAAGATGTAACCCTGTTGCCCCGTCTCGAGGACTTGTGGCAAGGGCTAAGAATTCTCGGCCACGCCTCGTATTCAACTCTCGGGTACCCTGCAGGTCAACACGTCTCCACATCACTCGCGGGTACCCCTCAGGGTCAACCCACCTTTCCAAGTGACAGTTGTAAAGTCCAAGTATCCGTGTGTCCAAACATCAAGGGGAAAACCCGAAGAATCACCCCTGATGGATTCCACTCGATGTAATCATCAAGGTGAATGTAAGAGGAACCACCCTCAAGGTTCACATTGAAGGTTTCACGACAGAGTCGTATCGGAAGTGGTTAAGGAGGAAATCACCCTCGATGACCACGACCGAATAGCTACAATATAGAGATCTCATCATGAGTGATGTATGAGGGACCACCCACGACACTCGATGGTAACTCTGCAGAGTCGAGCAACAAAAGGGGCGTGATGTGATGTGAGGTGTCGGGCTCTGGTTGTCGATCGCGTCGATCGAGTCGTCGATGATGAAGCAGGGGCAACAAGGACAAGGTGGGGGTCACTAATGGATCACTAACCAACCTACGCTAAGCAGTTTAGGATAATAAGGTAGGTAACAATAAGCAGGTTACAAAAGCAGGCTATGCATCGGAATAGGAGCAATCAATTACAGAAGCAAAATCTAATGCAAGCATGAGAGAATGGAATGGGCGATATCGGGATGGTCAAAGGGGGGGCTTGCCTGGAAGCTCTGCTGAAAAGGATGAAGTGTCATCGTCAACGTAGTCAATCACAGGGGCAGCATCAGTCTCGGGGCTACCGAAGAGAAGAGGGGGAAGAAACAATAAATATAAAGCAAACATAGCATCAGAAAGCATAACATGGCAATATGCTGTGCCGGGTGTGACCTAAGTTATGGCTACACGAATAAGGTTAAAGGGGAATTCAACCGGGAATGTTTTCCCGGTTCTGGATTTGTGTCAGACAGATGATCGGAGGGGGAATGTTCCATGTTCAGCATGCTAGGGGCATGTGATATATGAACAGAACGCGTATTTGGATTCATTGGATTTTTCTAAGCTACTTTCATGTAGAAAACATTTTCATCCGAGTTACGGATTATTTTATATGATTTTTCTAAGTTGTAAACATTTTCTGGAAATAATTAAATTGACAGAATGAGTTATGACGTCAGCACGATGTCATTGTGATGTCAGCAGTCAACAGGACGGCTGACCAGGTCAAACAGACCAGTGGGTCCCACCTATCATAGACAGTGGACTAACAGAAGTTTAAACTAACTAAAACGAGGTTAATTAACAACTGGGCCCCACAAGTTAGTAGCAGATTAGAATACTAATTACTTCTAATTATAAAAACCTTTTAATTAGCTTAATTATGCGGTGGGGCCTGCATGTCAGAGGTATCGGGCTGCCCGGTCAGCATGTTGACTGGGTCAACCCAGTCAACGGGTCCCCATGGCCCACTGGCCATGACCCAGGGGTGGGGCCCGCATAGCCACGTCGGCGGCCGGCGCCGGAGTTGCTCTGGTGACCCAAAACACGGCAGCACGTCGCCAGAATGTGTCAGATTTCATCTACGATGGGTGGTTCCACGCGCGCTTGGGCGCGTTCGTATTAGCAGCAAGTGCCGCGTCCAGTGGTGGTGGTGGTTTCGCCGACATCGGCTTGAATCGGTGCTGCCGACGAGCGGAGGCGGCGGCGTTCTCGGGCGCTCGTTGAGCTAGGTTCTTAGGCGACATGGGAAGACGCGTGCCGTGCGCGTTGGGCTCATGGGAACACCAGGAGCACGGCGGAGGCCTTAGGCGAGCATGACAAGGGCCATGGCCACGACCACGAGCTCGTCGGCGGCAAACAGAGCTCGGGCACGGCAGCAGCTAGCTACGACGCGTGAAGAGGCTAAAAGGACGGGAGCAAGAGACGGAGGAGTTCACCTAGCGGCACGCACGGTGGCCCTTGGAAGGTTAGGAGAAGCAGGAGCGTCGGAGAGGAGGAAGATCGCCGGCGACCGAGGCGGAAGGGTGCGGCTCGATCTGCGGCCTGCGGTGCTCCTCGAGCTCGATGGCAAGGCGTAGTCAAGGTAGAGGTCGACGGCGCGTCTTGTGGACATGCTGGCGAGGCGCGGGGTGGGCGGTGGCCGCGGCTACGGCACAGCCATGGTGACGGTGGCGCTCGGTTGAGGTGGGGAAAGAGAGGGAGAGCAAGGAGGGATCTCGTGGGAGAGGGAGAGGCGGAGCGGGCGACAATGGAGAGCAGGGCAGAGGACCGAGGCGTCTGGGGCCTTATCCTCTCATCGGGTGTCGTCGGCGTGGTGGTTGGATGTCGACGAGCGAGCGTTGTCCTACACGGTCGGAGGAACAGGATGCGACTGGGGAGGGGGAGTGGGCCGGCCTGCTGGGATGGGCTGAGGCCCATGGGAAGGCCAGGGGCTCTCCCACCCCTTTGCTTTTCCTTTTCCTTTTCTTTTTTCCAGTAGATTTTGCTTTTCTTTTAGACACAACTGACTTTGCAAAAATATGCCACTGGCCAAAATAATTTCAAAGAATTATTAGCCACTGCCACAAAAAGATTGTGAGGCTTTTGAATAGTTTGCATTTTTTATAAATTAAAAAGGCATTTAATTTAATTGCTTTAGCCACATTTTTAACTAGTTTAGGGAACTTGGACATTTTGGAAAAATGTTAGTTCATCACCAATATTACTAGAAGAATACTTTCCACATGATGAACATTTTAGTTTTCATGTTTGAGCATTTTTGAATTTCACTCAGAATTTGAATTTTAGTTCAAGTGGAATTTAAAAATATAAGAACAATGATGAACAAACACTTGTTTAGCAAAAGGATTAACTTAACCCCAGGGACTACTGTAGCATCATTGCACCGGGGTGTTACAACTCTCCTCCTCTAAAAGAAATTCTCGTCCCGAGAATTAAGAGGTAGAAGGGAAAAGATCGGGGTATTCACAACGGAGGTTATCCTCGCGTTCCCAAGTGGCTTCATCTTTAGTATGATTCAACCATTGCACCTTGAGGAACTTGGTAACCTTCTGGAGGGTTCGACGTTCAGCTTCTTCAAGAATGCAGATAGGATGCTCTTTGTAAGTGAGATCATCTTGAACTTCAATCAATTCCGGATCCACTTCACGTTCACGGTCCTTGAAGCAACGACCAAGTTGTGCCACATGGAAGACGTCATGGACATGAGAGAACTGAGGTGGCAACTCCAATTGATAAGCCACCAGTTCTCGACGGGCGAGAATGTAGAAGGGACCAATGTAGCGCGGAGCTAGCTTGCCCTTGACTCCGAACCGATGAGTGCCTCTCAAAGGAGTGACACATAGATAAGCTTGATCACCAGGTTGATAAGTTGAACCCCAGTGTTTCCGGTCATAGTTGCTGTTTTGGTGGTACTGGGCCACCTTGAGATTATACCGGACAATGTGAACCTGCTCTTCAGCTTGTTGAATAATATCTAGACCAATGAGTGTCCGTTCCCCAGTTTTTGACCAATTCAGAGGGGTTCAGCACTTACATCCATAGAGCACCTAGAAGGGTGCCATCTTCAAGCCGGCTTGATAGCTGTTGTTATAAGAGAACTCCGCATAAGGGAGAAATTCTTGGCCTTAGGATTGGGGATGATAAGCAGCACTCCAGGTAATATGAGTTCCCATTGCCTATTGGAAACTATCCCAAAACTTTGAAGTGAATATACTGCCACGATCTAAACTGATCTCCTTCGGAATGCCATGGAGTGACACAATTCTGGAGATATACAAGTTTGCTAATTGACTAGCAGTGATTGTGTCCTTGACTGGCAGAAAGTGAGCAACTTTCTAGAATTGGTCGATGACGACAAAGATAGCATCATTACCTTTTTGAGACTTGGGAAGGCCAGTAACGAAGTCCATCTGAATCTTATCCCACTTCCATTTAGGAATCGGAAGCGGTTGTAGAAGTCCATCCGGTTTCTGATGTTCTGCTTTGACGCGATGACAAACGTCACATCCTTCGATATATCGAGCAATATCTTGCTTCATTTTAGACCACTACTACTTCTAGCGGATGTCTAGATACATCTTGGTACTTCTTGGATGAATAGAGAGAGGGGTGTCATGCGCTTCTTTCATCACCTTCTCTATCATAAGCTCGAACCGAGGCACTACAATACGATCTCTGAAGTATAAGGTTCCATATTCACCAAGTGAGAAATCTCTGGATTTCTCTAATGCAAGATCCTTTTTCATCAAATCAACGTCAGCATCTTTGGCTTGAGCAGACTTAATTGCTTTCAGAAGAGTTGGTTCCAGGACAAGGTTATTCAGAGAACCCTGTGGAACTAGTTGAAGGTTTAGCTTGCATAGCTCTTCATAAAGGCAGGGTTGAGCTTTGTAGGCCATGTGATTATTGCAATAAGAATGCGGCTCAGGGCATCGACCATTACATTAGCCTTACTAGGGGTATAGAATAAACCGCAGTTGTAGTCAGCAATAGCTTCCATCCATCACTACTGACAGAGGTTCAGATTTGGCTGAGTGAACAGGTACTTCAGACTCTGATGATCGGTGAAGATCTCGCAACGATTACCGAGAAGGTATTGTCGCCATAGCTTCAGTGCAAAGATAACCGCAGCAAGATTGAGGTAATGAACTGGGTAGTTCTCTTCGTGAGGATGCACTTGGCGGGAGGCATAAGCAATCACTCTGCGCTCTTGCATTAGGACACAACCTAATCCTTGTCATGAAGCGTCACAATAGATGACAAAGTCCTTGCAAGAATTAGGGGGAGCAAGCACTGGGGCAGAAGTCAGCTTGTCCTTGAGTGCCTGGAAACTTTCCTGACATTTGTCTGTCCAATCGAACTTAACGCCTTTGTGAAGCAGATTAGTAAGTCGCTTGGCAATCTTCGAGAAGTTCTCAACGAAAGACGGCAATAGCTGGAGAGTCTGAGAAATCTTCTGACTTGCTTGACAGTCTTCGGAGGGGTCCAGTTAAGAATAGCCTGAACTCGCTCTAGGTTGAGGGCGATACCATCCTTGGAGATGACATGACCAAGGAAGGTGACTTCAGGAAGCCAAAATTCGCACTTGGAATACTTGGCATATAGCTGATGTGCGAAGCTTCTCTAGAACAAGTCGAAGATGTTCAGCAAGTTCTTCTTTGTTCTTCAAATATACCAGGATATCATCGAGATAGACTACGATGAACTTGTCAAGGTAATCCATGAATATGTAGTCCATTAGACGGGAGAATGTGTCGGGAGCATTGGTCAAGCCAAAAGACATGACGGTGTACTCATAAGAACCATAACGAGTGACGAATGCGGTCTTTGGAATATCCTCTTCACGAACACGGATCTGGTGGTAACCCAACCTCAAGTCGAGTTTAGAGAATATCAATGAACCAGCCAGTTGAGCATACAGATCATTGATCCGAGGAAGGGGATATTTGTTCTGAATTGTAGCTTGGTTGATAGGACAGTAGTCTTGGACCAAGCGGTTCGTCCCGTCCTTCTTCTTGATGAAGAGAGAAGGTGCTCCCCTATCAGAGGAGCTTGGACGAATGAAACCACCGCGAAGAGATTTGTCGATTTCCTCCTTAAGCTCAAGGAGTTCATGAGGTGGCATCTTGTAGGGTCGTTTCATGATTGGAACGGTGCCTGGTTTGAAATCTATGACAAACTCGATAGCCCGAGCAGGGGGTATTCCTGGAAGTTCTTCTAGAAAGACGTCTAGGAAGTAACGAACAATTGGGATCTTTTAAATTCCCTAAAGAGCTACTGCGCTCAACGCATTCAGGAGATAGAGTCGGGCTTCGGCATTTTGAACCAGACGATCATTGTAGCTTACTATCTCATCTGCAGGGTATAGAAGGTGGACGGTTTTAGTGGCGCAAATGATAGAAGCCGTATGTGCTTTCAACCAATCCATTCCCAGAATGAGGTCAATATTGGAAGACTTCCGAATAATGGGGGAGGCAAAAAATTCCAACCCTTTGATTTCAACGGAAACATTGTAGCTAACCATGGAGGTTTGGCATTGGCCCGCAGGGGTTTTTACCACTAGTGGAGTGTGCATCTCTTCGTATTTAATGCCATGCATGAATGCAAAATCTTCTGATATGAAAGAATTTGATGCTCCTGAATCAAATAAAACAGATGCTGGTATTGAATTAACTAGAAGAGTACCCATCACAGTAGCAGGCTGGTCTTGAGCTTCATTCAGATCAATGTTGTTAGCCTGCCCACGACCATAAGGTCGGGCATTGTTGTTGCGGGGTTGATTGTTACCACGAGCAATAGAAGGCAGAGTTAGCTGATTCTGATTCTGAGTTCAGTTCCTGGAATGGTGACCTGGAAGGCCACAATGGAAAGAATTCGGCCGGAGGTGGATCGTTGCCACCACGGCCACGACCAGCAGGTCTAACCATCCTACTAACATGTAACAGTGGTAGTTCAGTATCGAGCATTTGCAAAGACAAAGGATCATTCATGATGAAACATGCATAAAGAAAGAGGTGCGATGGATACCACATATATAGTAGTCAACACGACAGTGTGTGTACTATTCAAGATGCTATTCTAAGGAATAACTATGGCTTATCCAACTTTAGGGTGAATGTGGTCATGGGATCCTAATGTTAGAGTTAGTAAACTCATTTAACCCGAGTAGAAGAGAGTTCAGAGTCCCAGAGTATAGACGAGGAATAAAAGATCCTAATACCGCCCAATGGCGATGTGGGCCCATAAGACTCATAGCCAGTGTTAGAAAAAGTTTTTTTGTGACTAGACTCAACTTTGGCCAAGGAGTTGGAAATGGGGCTACCTACAGGCAGTCGGCTCTGATACCAACTTGTGATGCCCCCGATTAAATCGTACACTAATCATACACACAAATGTGTACGATCAAGATCAGGGACTCACGGGAAGATATCACAACACAACTCTAGACACAGTCTAAAATAACACAAGCTTTATATTACAAGCTAGGGGCCTCGAGGGCTCGAATACATAAGCTCGAATACGAACGAGTCAGCGGAAGCAACAATATCTGAGTACATACAGGATTTAAACTAGTTTTCCATGAGAAGGCTAGCACAAAAGCAACATCGGTAGAAAAGGCAAGGTATCCTGCCTGTGAGCCTCCTAACTATTCCTGGTCATCGGCGTCCATCACGTGGTAGTAGGCATCCTCGGGGTAGTAGCAGTCGTCGGTGGCGTCGTATGGCTCCTGGGCTCCACCATTTGGTTGCAGCATCCGAGAAGAATGGAAGGAGGTGGAAAAAGGGGAGCAAAGCAACCGTGAGTACTCATCCAAAGTACTCGCAAGCAAGGATCTACACTACATATGCATCGGTATCAATGAAATGGGTGGTATCTATGGACTGAACTGTAGAATGCCAGAACAGAAGGGGAAAGCCTAGTCCTATCAAAGACTAGCATCTTCAACTGCTTCAAGCATCTTGCAGCATCAGAAGAGATAAGAGTAGCATAAAGTAAAGTAGCATTAGTGTTATCAACCTCGGATAGAGATTCTTTCTCGACTCCCTGCGAGAAAGCAATCCCAAAGCCATACTATCCAGTTATCACCTCAAGTATCCAGTTCTAGTTGTATCGATCGGGGTACAACTCCGAGTGTGTGTTACCGTAGGACAGGCTATCGATAGATGTTTTGTTCCCTACAGGGGTGCACCAACTTACCCACCACGCTCGATTAACTCCGGCCAGACACACTTTCCTGGGTCATGCCCGGCCTCGGCCAAACAATACGCCGCAACCCGACCTAGGCTTAATAGAGAGGTCAGCACGCTGGACTAACCCTATGCCTCCAGGGGTGACGGGCCATCGCCCCGGGAACACCTGCATGTTGCGAACGTGGCCGGTGAGCATAACTAGCTACCTCCTTAAAAAGGCAGGTGCTTACGCAGTCCAACCTGGCGCGCGCCACTCAGTCGCTGACGTCTATTAAGCTTCGGCTGATGCATATGACGCAGAATGCGCATACTATGCCCACGTGATGGTTAGTGCTATCAGGCCAGAGGCCCCTCGGATCAAATATCCAAACCATTAGTGTGTTGGTAGTGCGGTCACGAGTAGAGACTCGTGAAAGATGTGACCCCGTCGCCCCATCTCGAGGACTTGTGGCAAGGGCTAAGAATGCCCGGCCACGCCTCGTATTCAACTCTCGGGTACCCTCCAGGTCAACACGTCTCCACATCACTCGCGGGACCCCTCAGGGTCGACCCACCTTTCCAAGTAACAGTTGTAAAGTCCAAGCATCTGTGTGTCCAAACATCAAGGGGAAAACCCGAGGAATCACCCCTGATGGATTCCACTCGATGTAATCATCAAGGTGAACGAGGGACCACCCTCGATGACCACGACCGAATAGCTACACTACAGAGATCTCATCATGAGTGATGTATGAGGGACCACCCGCGACACTCGATGGTAACTCTGCAGAGTCGAACAACAAAAGGGGCGTGATGTGATGTGAGGTGTCAGGCTCTGGTCTTTGATCGCGTTGATCGAGTCATCGATGATGAAGCAGGGGCAACAAGGACAAGGTGGGGGTCACTGATGGATCACTAACCAACCTATGCTAAGTAGTTTAGGATAAGAAGGTAGGTAACCATAAGCAGGTTACAAAAGCGGGCTATGCATTGGAATAGGAGCAATCAATTACAGTAGCAAAATCTAATGCAAGCATGAGAGAATGGAATGGGCGATATCGAGATGGTCAAAGGGGAGCTTGCCTGAAAGCTCTGCTGAAAAGGAAGAAGTGTCGTCGTCGACGTAGTCAATCACAGGGGCAACATCAATCTTGGGGCTACCAAAGAGAAGAGGGGGAAGAAACAATAAATATAAAGCAAACATAGCATCACGAAGCATAACATGGCAATATGATGTGCCGGGTGTGATCTAAGGTATGGCTACACGAATAAGGTGAAAGGGGAATTCAACTGGGAATGTTTTCCCGGTTTTGGATTTGTGTCAGACAGATGACCGGAGGGGGAATGTTCCATGTTCAACATTCTAGGGGCATGTGATAGATGAACGGAATGCGTATTTGGATTCATTGGATTTTTATAAGCAACTTTCATGTAGAAAACATTTTCATCCGAGTTACGGATTATTTTATATGATTTTTCTAAGTTTAAAACATTTTTTTGGAAATAATTAAATTAACAGAATGAGTTATGACATCAGCACGACGTCATTGTGATGTCAGCAGTCAATAGGACGGCTGACCAGGTCAAACTGACCAGTGGGTCCCACCTGTCATAGACAGTGGACTAACAGAAGTTTAAAGTAACTAAAACGAGGTGAATTTACAACTGGGCCCCACAAGTTAGTAGAAGATTGGAATACTAATTACTTCTAATTATAATAACCTTTTAATTAGCTTAATTATGCGGTGGGGCCTGCATGTCAGAGGTACCGGGCTGCCCAGTCAGCAAATTGACTGGGTCAACCCAGTCAACTGGTCCCCATGGCCCACTGGCCATGACCTAGGGGTGGGGCCCGCCTAGCCATGTCGGCGGCCGGCGCCAGAGTTGCTCCGGTGACCCAAAACACGGCAGCGCGTCACCGGAATGTGTCGGATTTCATCAACGATGGGTGGTTTCATGCGCGCTTGGGCGCGTTCGAACGAGCAGCGAGTGCCGCGTCCAGTGGTGGTGGTGGTTTCGTCGGAATCGGCTGGAATCGATGCTGCCGACGAGCAGAGGTGGCAGCGTTCTCAGGCGCTCATCGAGCTAGGTGCTTTTCCTTTTCTTTTTTTTCCAGTAGCTTTTTCTTTTCTATTAGACACAACTAACTTTGCAAAAATATGCCACTCACCAAAATAGTTTCAAAGAATTATTGGGCACTGCCACAAAAAGATTGTGAGGCTTTTGAAATAGTTTGCAATTTTTATAAATTAAAAAGGCATTTAATTTATTTGCTTTATCCACAGTTTTAACTAGTTTAGGGAACTTAGACATTTTGGAAAAATCTTAGTTCATCACCAATATTACCAGAAGAATACTTTCCACATGATGAACATTTTAGTTTTCATGTTTGAGCATTTTTGTATTTCACTCAGAATTTGAATTTGAGTTCAACTGGAATTTGAAAAAGATAGGAACAGTGATGAACAAACACTTGTTTAGCAAAAGGATTAACTTAACCCCAGGGATTACTATAGCATCATTACACCGGGGTGTTATAGTGGGGTTCTGTGATATAGAATCACCCCTGCTGCCATCCTATGACGCGCTATACAAGGGTCCCCTTTGGCCAGGTGACGTTGGGGAGTTTGCTCACCATAGCGCCACCGCACTTCACGTGTTGGCCCTCGACCACCTTTGGCTTCACCTTGAAGACCTTGAGCCATAGGACAAAGTGGGGAGGGACGCGGAGGAATGCCTCACACATGACGAGAAACGCCGAAAGGTTGAGGAAGGAATTTGGGTCTAGATCATGAAAATCTAGCGCATAGTAGGACATGAAACCGCAGACGAAAGGATGAAGGGCAAACCCTAGTCCATGAAGGAAATGGGGGATGAACACAACTGTAACATCCCAATTTTTAATTTGGATGTTATACATAGATCATCATATGCATGTCATTTTTATTCTTGCATTTGGTTGAGATCCTAGAAATCTTAAGCAACTCAAGGACCCAGGAGAGAGTTGGAGGTTTCACAAAATTCATATTTGAATTTATTTCAAATTCTAAGAAAGGACCAATTTGATTTTACTATTTTTCTCTCCAATTATTTCCAATATTAAAATATATGAGAGAAGATAATATGACTTCTTCCACCTAAGAGAAATATTGGAGAAAGAATTTTAAAATCAAATTATGATTTTATTGGTACTCTATTTGCTATTTTATTTGCTATTTTATTTGAATTAGAAAAATATTGCATTTTTGGAAATTGCATCTTAGTCCAGAAAATGTTCATCTTGTCCTAAATTTTAGGTTTGGTCGGTGAAAATTGTTTCTGGAATTTTTAGAATTTTTTATATTTTATTTAGGATTTTTTCGGGCAAAATTTATTTTAAAAAAACTTCCCGCCGACTGGGCGAAGGCCCAGCCGAGCAAGCCGGCCCGCGCCGCCACCTCCTCGCTCTCCCGTGCAGGGCTCGGACACGCCGGAGTCCGGATCCGCCGCCTCTCCTCTCCGAGCCCCCCGTTTATAAGCGCGTCGCCCCGCCGCCTCTCCTCCACCTCACACCGCACCCCGCCTCAATAGCAGCAGCAGCACCCGCGGCCGCTGCCGCCGCCATCGGTCGACGCCGCCGAAGCCCCGAGCCGCATTCTGCGTCGCCGCACCGCACCGCCGCCGCCGACCCCGCGTAGCCACCAGTGTCGCCGCCTCGCGCTGTCGCCGCCCAGTGCCGCCTACCAGAGCCGTCGCCACCACCGCCGTCGACAGTCGCCATCGAACTGGTATGAACCGGTCAACCCGTTTTTTTGGTTTAGTTTGGTTCGATTGTAATAGATCGTTTTTTTTAGGTTTTGTTATTTAACAAATGCTCTTTCGTTCATTCGTTTTAACGAACGATTTTTGCCGGCTAAGTTCAGATAGCAAACATTTGCACTATAGGGTTTTGCTTTTTAGTTTATTTTCGGCCAGGGACCTATCGCGAATAGTTTTCTCGCAATTTAGCCCCTGATCTTTAAACTAGCATAACTTTTTACCCGTTTATCCAAATTAGATGAAACCAACGCCTAAATCTTCGTATAGTTCTGTTCTTTCTAGCTAACTAACTTGAACATGATTTTGGTACTTTAAAATTTGAGTTAGTCCAGATTAGCAAATGATCTTGTTTCGTTCGTATTTTGAGTTCCGTTGCTCCGTTTGAGTTGAATCTTTTTGCAAATCATAGCTAATCACGTGTACCTACTGTTAAGATCTAATCCACATGATAATATTGCTGTTAGATTTGAATTTTGTTAGTTTAAGCCGTTTTCTTGTTTTGTGTTTGATTTGGATCTTTTCTCGGTTTTTCTCGTGTTCCGTTTGAGTGATTGCTTATGTATGCTATTATTTGTCCATGATAGATTACTCTGAGTGCGAAGCTTGTTACGACGAATCTCTAGAGTTTGCAGATAATCAGGAAGGCAAGTTACACTTTGATCATACTCTTTTATACCCAGTTTTTACTATGCATTAGTTCTGCCCTCAAATATTTGCATGAGTAGGATTGGGAACATGTTGTTTTGGTTGTAGTGCTGGAGGTAGGAACCTAATACCTTTTGACCACCTCGGGAATATACGTTATGCTTATTATTGCTTAGCCATGCTCGTTGACGGGGATTGGATCATGATTTACACATGGAAGTTTGAGAGTTATTTAATCATGGATAACATTAAGGTGGCAAATTTAATATACATCTAGGTGGATTGGTTGAGGCACCGGGGGAACCCAGTGTTGCCTGTTTTTGGAAATCCCGGAGTACCCGTGTGATTTTTCCTATGGAATTCCATGTATGCTCAAAGGGATCATAAGATTATTCATGCTACAAACTTCCGTGTGCAGCCACACACTTCTAGGGAAAACCCTAGCAGTAGGGCGTGTTTATATCCTATCAGTAGCTCGGGGTACCGCGCTACCAGTAAGGCGCTACAGCTAAAGGTTAGCACTAGCGCCGGTTGGACCACGCTACTGCTATATCGACTCAGTAGTAGTGCTTTCCACTATGAGCGCTACTGGTAATTTGTAGTAGCGCTTCTCCTAGCACACGCTACTACTATTATTCTGTATTTCTTTTTTATTTCTTGTTGTATTCATACACCTTTATAAAAGTTTTCATACCACAACAATCTAGAGATTGCTTTTACATCATAATGAGTTATTACATCAGTGGGAGAAAGAACCATGGACTAGTTTCAAGTGGATGGACATCCACTTGAAACTAATCTGTGGTTCTTTCACCCAGTGATATAATAAATATCATCATCATCATCATATCATTAACAACTTATCATCATATGTAATACATCATTGTCATATAACACCTCCTCATGATCATCGTTTTCATCAATGAGACATCACATACAAGTTGGTCTCTAGACATAATCACAATTACTCATCATCATCAACTCTCATAAACATATTGTACCTCATAGGACCTACTACATTGTCTTAGGACCTACTATATTATCTTAGGTAAAATAGCATAAAACAAGATAGCCCATGACTCTCCATTATGGAGAATGGAGATTATCATGTCTCCAATTCTTGCCTTTCACACAACGTTGCTTCCAAGAACCTCCTTACGACTGTCCATACATTTCTTCCATTCTTTGATTATCATATGTTCACCATTTTTAGAAATCCGCTACGGACAGGTGAGATTCGTAGGACGACCTAGCTGTATGTTCAAAACATCAAGACGACCATTCTGATACATCAAATGAGGCACACAATCCGTCAGGATTTTTTGTTGAAAAACATAGTAATAACTTCGTAGTTAGCAATGTAGTTCAATTTGAAAGTATGCAAAAGATGCATGGATGTCATAATAGTAAAAAATCTTACCAGGATATATCCATGGAAGTTATCATGGTTCAACACGTGCACTAGTGGCACGTATTCACCATAATTTGGAGGAGTTCGATAAATGGCATTGTAATTCTCAATTTCAATACAATATGCGACCAGATGATTTTTCTCCTGATAAGTTAACTTAGAGCCATCGGTGTAGTTGGTTGTGTGTACCATCTTCCGCACACTCTTTGGAGAATGAAAATAAGCTATCAATGGAAATAAGTTGTCAACTATTTTGAAATAAACAATATAAATTAATTAATCACTATGTTTGAGGAACTCACATAGCGGTAGAATTGGAAGCGTATCAACAAGAATCCAAATGTCCAAATTGTCTTGGTTGATGTCAGGATCACCAAGATCCATGGTGACAAACATACCCTCTTGAAAATCATACATCTTGCAAAGTGCTTCCCAACCCGGCCAACCAAAATTGGATATGCTCTCAAAATTGTATATATTTACCTCAAAATCCATACCATGATGGGTCCTTAGGTTAATTTTCTTTGTTTCATTCCTCTCATGATCCTCAAAACCCATCCTCTCTAAGACATAGCGTCTTGCATGGCATGGGATAAGATAGTCGAATTGTAAAAGACAAAAATTACACGTTGAAGTAGTAGAAGTCGAGCTTAATTACGAAAAAAACACTTAGCATCATAGCATACCGTTTCACAATCGAAGGCCTCCTCGAGCTTAATATTGAAGCACTGACATTCGTCCAGGTGAGGCCCGTCGCAGAAACCCCGGTTGTCGCTACACCAGGAGAACTCCCCGGGACCTCCTTCATCCGACGACATTTTGTATGTTCATAATTCAAAGATTAAACTTGTACAATTAAATATATGTACTAAAAACTAAATTAGATCATTATTATTCATCATGGGTTGACTATGAGTTTGTCGAGTCTTTTCTTGAAAACTCTCAGCTCACGTGGTGTATATATTCGACCGTCGGTGATGGTAGCTCCTCCTTTTATTCCCGAGTGCATTACACTAAATTGTCTAGCACATGGGAACGAAGGAGAAGCTACCCCCACGATAACAGTCGGGATTCTTTGTCCTCTCATATATGGTGGATACTCTACCTCACTGATTCCTCTCTGACATTTGTGACCGTCGTTGATGGTCGTTACTCCTCCTTCCCCCAGTGCATAACAAAGGTCTAGCACCCGGAGAAGAAGGAGAAACGACCCCCATGATAACAGTCGGGATTCTTCGGCCTCAACAGTCTTAAAGTCAACCCGAAATATTGTTTAATTATCTTTCTAGAAAATCCTAGGCACTCGATATTTCCTACATATTGTATCACAAGTCATGCCAAAATTCACGGAAAATTCTGGCATGACCTTTGCTAAAACAGGACATATCAAGCGCCTGAAATTTGTTGGAACGGAAATTAATAAACACTCCGGCTAAACATAGGCCACTCGGAGGTGTAACCTGCAAACATGACCGGTGCTACGTCTTGAGCTTGCGTTGGTTTTCCTTGAAGAGGAAAGGGTGATGCAGTAAAGTAGCATAAGTATTTCACTCGGTTTTTGAGAACCAAGGTATCAATCCAGTTGGAGGCTCCTCAAAAGTCCCACGCACCTACACAAACAAACAAGAACCTCACAACCAACATAATAAAGGGGTTGTCAATCCCTTCACGGCCACTTGTGAAAGTGAGATCTGATAGAGATAATATGATAAGATAAATATTTTTGGTATTTTTATGATATAGATTGGAAAGTAAAACATGCAAATAAAAGTAGATGGTAAACTTATATGATAAAAGATAGACCCGTGTGCCATAGGTTTCACTGGTGGCTTCTCTCAAGATAGCATAAGTATTACGGTGGGTGAACAAATTACTGTCGAGCAGTTGATAGAAAAGCGCATAATTATGAGATTATATAGGCATGATCATGTATATAGGCGTCACGTCCGTGACAAGTAGACTGACTCCTACCTGCATCTACTACTATTACTCCACACATCGACCGACTCCTGCCTGCATCTAGAGTATTAAGTTCATAAAGAACAGAGTAACACATTAAGAAAGATGACATGATGTAGAGGGATAAACTCATGCAATATGATATAAACCCCATCTTTTTATCCTTGATGGCAACAATACAATATGTGCCTTGCTACCCCTGCTGCCACTTGGAAAGGAGACCGCAAGATGAAGCCAAAGCTAAGCACTTCTCCCATTGCAAGAACGATCAATCTAGTAGGGCAAACCAAACTGATAATTCGAGGAGACTTGCAAAGATAAATTAATCACACATAAAAGAATTCATAGGAGATTCAAATATTTCTCATAGATAAACTTGATCATAAACCCACAATTCATCGGATCTCGACAAACACACCGCAAAAAGAGTTACATCGAATAGATCTCCAAGAAGATCGAGGAGAACTTTGTATTGGGATTCAAAGAGACAGAAGAAGCCATCTAGCTAATAACTATGGACCCGAAGGTCTATGGTAAACTACTCACAACTCATCGGAGAGGCCTTGGAGATGATGTAGAGGCCCTTCGTGGTCGATTCCCCCTCCGGCGGATACAGAAGGTTGCGGCGGTGGAATTACGTTTTTGTGGTGCTCCTCAATGGTTTCAGGGTACGTGGGTATATATAGGAGGAAGAAGTAGGTCGTGGACGCTCGAGGGGCCCACGAGGGTGGGGGGCGTGCCCAGCCCTAGGGGGCGCGCCTGGCACCCTCGTGGCCGCCTCCTTTGTTGCTTGACGTCCACTCCAAGTCCCCTGGATTGCGTTTGTTCCAAAAAGATCGCTCCCGAAGGTTTCATTCCGTTTGGACTCCGTTTGATATTCCTTTTCTTTGAAACACTGAAATAGGCAAAAAAACAGCAATCCGGGCCGGGCCTTCGGTTAGTAGGTTAGTCCCAAAAATGATATAAAAGTGTAAAGTAAAGCCCATAAACATCCAAAATGGGTAATATAATAGCATGGAACAATCAAAAATTATTGATACGTTGGAGACGTATCAACCGCCCACTTGGGCAATCACATATCCTATTTGAGCAACACAAGATATACATGTTTTTATCTACATCATATCTTATAGGACTCATTTTGACATGGAGATTTGGCTGGTCTCACCTCGAGGTCGGAGGGGGTCGGTGATGGGGACGATGGTGGGGATGATGGAGGGGCTCCTTGATTTCTAGAAAAACAAAAACCCTATAAGTTATCACTATTACATCCCGCATCATACATATAACATCACCAATGCAACTAAAACCCTAACGAACGACGGGTATCGATGACGAGGATGCGGGATAGGCATCGTCGACGTTGATGCAGGAATAATTGCTTAAACTAAAAAATAACAACAAATGTGACATGTTCAACTAGTTCTATTAATTCAACTAGTTCTTGCTAAAAATAAACTTACTATAAATAGAAATAAACTAGTTCTTTCTAAAAATAAACTAGTTCAACTAGTTATATTAAGTTTCTTACTAAAAATTCATTAGTTCTATTAATTCAACTAGTTCTTACTAACACTAAACTAGTTCAACTAGTTTACTAATTTACTTACTAATTATTTTAAACACTTACTAAAAACAATAGAAAAACTACATTATACAATAGTAAAAAAACTACAGTGAAAAACAGAAAAAAAGAGATGGAGGGAGGACGAAGGAGAGAGGGGCGGGGGGAGGAGGGGGAGGGGCGGCCGAAGGAGGAGGAGGGAGGGGTGGGGGTGGAGGGGGAGGGGTGGCCGGAGGAGGAGGAGAAAGGGGGTGGTCGGAGGAGGAGGAGGAGGAGGGAGGGGCGGGGGGTGGAGGGAGGGGGCGGCCGGAGGAGGAGGAGGAAGGGGGTAGCCGGAGGAGGAGGAGGGAGTACCTTGGCGAGGAGCAGCGCGGCGGCGGCGGACGACGGGTTCGGCGTGGGTGAGAGCGATTGAGAGGGAGAGTGAATGAGAGGGTGCAGTGAACCACTCCAGGATAAGGTAATAAGTAGTAGCGCATTTCAGTGATACGCGCTACTGCTAAGGGACGTAGCAGTAGCGCTGGTCAGGCATACGCGCTACTGCTAACTGGGGCTAGCCATCAGCGCCAAGTACAAGTATAGTAGTAGCGCGCTTTAGCAGAACGCGCTACTACTAAAGTAGTAGCATTAGCGCGGTCTAATTAAAAACGCTACTAGTAAGTAGCAGTATCGCCCTGTTTTGTCCAGCGCTACTGCTAAGATGCTGTGTATAAGGTTTTCCCTAGTAGTGACAAGTCATTATGGGCTCTGGCATAGTTGTGTAAGTTACGTGAGCTCTTGAAGAGGTGGACTAGCAGATGTAGGGGAAAGTAGGTGTACTGGTCCGCCCGGAGTAGAGAGTAAGTGCTTCAAAAAGACTATGTCTCGATCATCTGATCATGGATGTGGTCAAGTCTCGTGGGGTAAAGTGCGCAAACCTTTCCAGAGTGTATAAACTAATCATGGTTAGCCGTGTCCACGGTTATGGACATCTTGAGTATCTAGTACTTGAATCTATTGATGTGATCTCATCACATTACTTTAATTAATTTGTATTGGGTTAATGATGATACTTTTAATTGGGATTTGAGTAGGGGTTACCTTCTCAAATATTGGCAAGTTGGTAGTAGTTAAATAAATGTATTCCTTTGTTGTAGGAAAAAACTAGCTTTATGCGAAATCATAAGCTTACAGCCTCCACCAGCCAAATATTGCATGTAGAGTGTAACTCTACCAGCATATTCAATGTGCTAACCTATACGGCTGCAACGTCTCATGTTGCAGACTACTCAGACGATGAATAAGGTGTGATAGGTTGTTGTTTTGCACTCATCTATGCTGTTGGAGTTGATGGACTCATTTACCTTCGAAGCTTCCGCGGTTATCTCTTTTAGATGGCCTTCAGCCATGATAATTTTGCGTATTCATACTCATTATGAGGACTCGATGTAATAAGTGTGTGATTGAAACTCTGCTATAAATCCTTGAGTATTGTGCATGTCAGCAATACCAGTCCAGGGATGACACTGATGCACAGAGACTTGACCGTTTGAGTTCGGGTCGCTATAAGATGGTATCAGAGCACATGCTAACTGTAGGACGCGACCACTAGAATGAGCCACATGATTTCTCTTCTCTACTCATTTCTAATTCTCCTCTCTTTCTACTCTATAGATGGCGGATCCCAGGAACAAGTTCACTCAGCCGCATGTCGACTCCCCTTTTGGGAAACACTTGAAGGAAGTCACTAAGTATTTGGACATCAGACTACCAAGATTCACGAGGACTTTCTCTACATCTGTACTGGAAGAGGAGCGCTGGAAGATAAAAGTCTGGGTACCTGGGAGGACATTTGCACCAACAACGGAGCCTATTGATTTCTACCTGGATGCACCAAGCTGGAGTATATGAAAGAGCATGGCAGCACATATAACCTTTGGACGTATGTGTGAGGTGTATCACAAGGAGCTAGAGAATACCATTTACTAGATATGTGGCCGCCGAGATGACAAATGGGAGATGATTCGTACCAGGAGGGATGGATCAATTGCAGCCTACATTCAAGAGATGGGAGATCATATTCGTCGACTGGAGAATCAACAAATTATCCACATGAAAAAGATCAAGAAACTAGTGAAGAGAAACAACGAGCTAGAAGAGGAACTCAAGACTACATGCGATGGATACGAGGAAGAGATCGTCCTACTATTGGAGAAGCATGAAGACCTGAAGAGGAGATGGGAATATCAGTGGAGAATATCAAGCGAGCAACGGAGATCCGTTCGGAGCACTACATCATCCTAGACGACACCGACATGGATAGTGATGCAAATGATGACAGTGATGACGACAACGTTGACGAAGCTGGAGCAGATATCATGGAGTCTTCCTCTGGCAAAAATTTCTAGATGACCACCATTGTAACTAGTAGTATTCCTCCAAGTAGTTAGCAACGACCGAGTTTGTAATCATATGTTAGACTGATTGTATGATCTTGTGTGCTATTGAATGAAGTGAAATTGATTGTGTTTGTCTCATGATCATATGGGTAGTGAATCTCTCTTAGACCCCATCAGATGCCTCCGATACGTGACAATGGATTTGCCTTCCCACCGGAGCTCACTCAGTTGATCCAGCGGCAGAATGCCTTGATGCAGATACTAGTTCAGAACCAGAACCAAGGCAACAACAACAACAACAACAACAACAACAACAACAACAACAACAACAACAACAATAACAACAACAACAACAACAACAACAACAACAAAAACAAAAACAACAACAACAACAACAACCCACACCACCACCCCTTGTTGATCATCTAGCCCGCTTTCTAAGGTTGAATCCGCCGGTGTTCTCTAGTAGCACCGAGCCGATTGTTGCAGATTATTGGCTCCACAAGATTGGAAGAGAGATGACCACTGCAGGATGCACAGATGCGGAAAGAGTGTGTTTTGCCGCACATCAGCTTGATGGATCCGCAGCATCATGGTGGGAGAATCTCACAGCCACTTACCCCATTAACACTGTTACATGGGATCAGTTTCAGCAGGCTTTCCGCACTTCCCATGTTTCAGCAGGAGCTATGAGCATGAAGAAGCACGAGTTTCGCAACTTGCACCAAGGAGGACGTACAGTGGGCCAGTATGTGGATGAGTTTAGCAAGTTAGCACGCTATGCCCCTGATGACGTACCTACAGATGCCGCTAAGCAGGACAAGTTTCTGGAAGGACTGAATAATGAGCTGAGCATGTAGTTGATGGTGGCAACATTCAACAACTACCAGGAGTTGGTAGACAGGGATCTCATGATTGAAGGCAAGCAACAATAGATTGATAATCACAAGAGGAATTATGGACAGGGGAGGTACACTTCAGGAGCTCGGCAGAAGCCCCGCTATTCCCCGTACTTAGGAGGACATAACCACAACCATGGAGGCCATAACCATGGAGGACATACGCACAATGGAGCAAGTTCACATAACCACAGTGGCTCCAAGAATGGAAATGGGAATGGAGGAAGCAGCAGCCAGAACCGTTCCAACCCTTCAACACCAGCCAAGAGGGATTTGATCCACATTACCTGTTTCAAGTGCCAGAAGACCGAACATTATGCCACTGAATGTCCTGAGGGTAAGAATGGAAATGGCAACGGAGGTTCAGCCAAGAAGCCCAACCCTTTCAGCAAAGGTCAGGTGAACCACGTCAGCGTGGAGGAGATTGAGGATCAACCTAACGAAGTTGTCGGTAAGTTTTTGATTAATGCATTTAACACACTTGTTCTTTTCGATACTAGTGCATCGCATTCATACATATCAAGGGGATTTGTGGATAAGTATAACCTGCCAACCGTAGCCCTTAAGTCACCTAGGTTAGTAAGTTCCCCAGGAGCGGAGTATATGGCTAGTAGGGGATGCTATCAGTTGCCACTAACCATAGGTAGACATGTTTTCCCCACCGACCTAATTGTTCTGGAGTCACAAGGATTGGATGTGATATTGGGAATGCATTGGCTATCCAAGTTTGAAGGAAACATCGATTGCGCCGGTAAATAAATTCTTCTCACCACCCCAGAAGGAAAGAGGATCAAGTACGTATCCCGGCATGCGCCGAGGAGGACTCAAGTAAATTCCTTATCAGGATTTGTACAGGAGGAAGTACTAGTGGTGAAGGATTACCCCGACGTGTTTCCGGAGGAGTTACCAGGCATGCCACCGGATCAAGACATTGAGTTTTTGATTGAGCTATTGCCAAGCACCGGATCAATATCAAAGAGACTGTATCGGATGCCCTCAAAGGATCTGGAGGAAATTAAGACGCGGATAAAGGAGTTACTGGAGAAAGGTTACATTCGACCAAGTTCATCACCATGGGGATCCCCAGTGCTTCTAGTGGAGAAGAAGGATGGATCTTTGAGGATGGTAGTTGATTATCATGCGCTGAATGAGGTGACAATCAAGAACAAATACCCTCTGCCGATGATCAATGATTTGTTTGACTGGTTGCAAGGAGCTAAAGTTTTCTCTAAGATCGATCTTCGATCAGGTTATCACTAGTTGAAGATCCGAGAGTAGGATATACCTAAGACAACTTTTACCACAAGGTATGGGCTATATGTGTATACCGTTATGTCATTTGGTCTAACTAACGCGGTTGCCTATTTCATGAAGATGATGAACAAAATGTTTATGGAGGTTTTGGATAAGTTCGTCATGGTGTTCATTGATGATATATTGGTCTACTCGAAGAATGAAGAGGAACATAAGGAGCATTTGCGTTTGGTTCTTGAGAAGCTCAGAGAACATCAGTTGTATGCCAAGTTCAGCAAATGTGAGTTTTGGTTAAGGGAAGCTGGATTTCTCAGACATGTTATATTTGGAGAAGGAATAGCAGTAGACCCTACCAAGGTTACTTATGTTACTAAATGGGTGGCACCCACATCAGTTGGATAGATCAGAAGTTTTCTTGGAATCGCAGGTTATTATTGGAGGTTTATTGAGAATTTCTCCAGGATTGCAAAGCCCATGATGGAGTTATTGAAGAAGGACACCAAGTTTAAATGGACTAAGAAGTGTGAAGCTAGTTTTCAGGAGTTGAAGAAACGTTTGGTTACAGCCCTAATGCAGATTCTCCTAGACCAACGGAAGGATTACCAAGTATATTGCGATGATTCATGACGAGGACTTGGAGCTGTACTTATGCAGGAAGGAAGAGTTGTTTCATATGCCGCACGACAGCTTAAACCTCATGAGTTGAATTATGCTACACATGATTTGGAGTTAGCAGCCGTAGTGCATGCGTTGAAGACATGAAGGCATTTTCTCATCGGAAACCATTGTGAGGTATACACGGATCATAAGAGTTTGAAGTAGATCTTCACGTAGAAGGAGTTGAACCTCAGGCAAAGGAGATGGTTGGAGCTGATGAAGGATTATGATATGAAATTGCACTATCACCCCGTAAAGGCCAATGTTGTAGCAGATGCGTTGAGCCACAAGCAGATGATCTTACAGAGTTATGCTTGGAGATAGTTCTGAGATGTTATGTTGCAGCATTGGAAATTCAGTCCACTCTTTTCGGAAAGATTAGAGAAGCCCAGAAGACTGACAAGGAGATTGCCGAGATAAAGGAAAGGATGAGTAAAGGAAAGGCTAAAGGATTTCGTGAGGATGAGCATGACACTTTATGGTTTGAGGATCGCATATATGTGCCTAATAACCCCGAGATCAGGAAGTTGATTCTGCAAGGAGGCCCATGATTCGCCATACTAGATTCACCCAGGAAACACTAAGATGTATCTGGACTCGAAGGAAAGTTTCTGGTGGACAGGAATGAAGAAGGATATAGCTGAGTATGTAGCAGTATGTGATGTATGTCATAGAGTCAAGGCAGAGCATCAGAAGCCACCTGGATTGCTACAGCCATTGTCGATACCCGAATGGAAGTGGGATAAACTTGGCATGGATTTTATCACTGGATTACCCAGGACTCATTCAGGATCTGACTCTATTTGGGTTGTATTTCATCGTTTTGACGAATTTAGCTCATATCATCCCGGTGAAGACCACCTATACGAGTGCTAAGTTGGCAAAGATATACATGACCAGGATCGTATGTCTGCACAGAGTTCCGAGGACCATTGTATCAGATAGAGTAACCCAGTTTACTTCAAAGTTTTGGAATCAGTTGCATGAAACTTTAGGTACTAGGCTAGAGTTCAGTACAACCTTTCATCCACAAACAAATGGACAGACCGAGAGAGTCAATCATATTCTGGAGGACATGTTGAGAGCTTGTGCGCTAGATTATGGGTCTAGATGGGATGACAATTTGCCATATGCAGAGTTTTCTTATAACAACATTTATCAAGCCAGTTTGAAGATGGCCCCTTCCGAAGCTTTGTACGAGAGGAGGTGCAGGACAGCGTTATCGTGGGATGAAGTTGGAGATCGACAGTTGTTCGGACCGTACTTAATCAAAGACATTGAAGAGAAGGTCAAGTTGATTCGCGACAGACTCAAGGTAGCCTAGTCTAGGCAGAAGTGTTATACGGATACTAAACGTAAGGAGATTGACGGTGTCCTGGACTAGGGGGTACTCAACGCGTCGTCTCCCGATCAGTTGGATTGGGCCGAGGACCCCCATGGCCGTATACTCATGGGCCAGTCCGGATAGCTGCCGCATACAAGGAAGAATCCACAAGACTTGGTGATCAAGACAAGGACTCCTCCCCCACCGGCGTATTCGGCTAGGACTCTTGTTATCCTAGGCCTCTGGTGCATTATGTAAACTGGGGCCAGGCTAGTCGATAGACATATACAACAACAATCATACCATAGGCTAGCTCCTAGGGTTTAGCCTCTCTAATCTCGTGGTAGCTCAACTCTTGTACTACCCATATCATCAATATTAATCAAGCAGGAGTAGGGTTTTACCTCCATCGAGAGGGCCCGAACCTGGGTAAACATTGTGTCCCTTGCCTCCTGTTACCATTGATCCTAAGACGCACTGCTTGGGACCCCCTACCCGAGATCCGTCGGTTTTGACACCGACATTGGTGATTTCATTAAGAGTTCCGTTGTGTGATCGGCGAAAGGATCAATGACTCAATTGTAGGTCAACTGTGACGTCGGCTTCTTCGTCACCAGCTCGACTGGTCACCTAGGCTTGACCGAGGACTGCGCCCTACCTCTGCTCGTCATGTTCGGACGAGGGCCTTCATCAACACCAACTCCGGTCTCTTTCAAGATCATTGAGGAGTCATCCATGGAGCTCGGGGGCTCAACGTCAACATTGCCCTCACGCGACCGTGCTGTTTTTCTGGACAGCAAACTTGTATCCACCACCATCGCCTCTTCGAGTGTCGCTTAAACGATTACTTTGGTGGAATTATGCGGAATTAAGTCCACAACAACCCTGCAAAAATTTCGTCGAGTTCCGATGGAGGAATCTCCGGCAATCTCCGATATACCGGAGCCCTGTTGAATCTAGACGAGAATCTAGACAAGTTTAGGGCGTAGTATCCAGCATCTATATCGGATGTCTTTTGGAGGATCCAACCGTTGATTTGCTGCAGAATTCCCATATCTACCACCTCCCAAAAATTCAGCTCCATCCGACCGTCCAAACTCCGGGAAACTTCCGATTAGTGCATCACTTTTTGGATCTGTTTTCTGCGCGAGAACGAATCCGACCCGAATTCATCTTCTTTATGAACGGGATCTCGAACATCCTTTTTGAAGGAAGTTTTCGTATGGGGTGCTGTGTTTTATTCTCAAACACATCCCAGTAGTATTAAAAGTATTCTTGCAATACGAACTTCACCGTCGCGCCGGTGTCAAACCAGCCCGACAACATCGCTCCACGGCGGCCGACCTGCGTTAGACACGTCGTCGCTTTGTTGAGCCGAGCTCAATTTCTTCGGATCATCATCTCGGCCAGCTGAACAATAAGTTCGGCATCGTAAAGGATAAATCGTCACCAACATCGCCGCCCCACGGATTACACGGAGCGCGCACACCTGCATCGCCACATGGTCACTTCATCAAGCCGGCATCGACCACGTCATGACCTGCATCGCTGGACCGGGGGTGAGGGAGTTCCGGACTAGGGGGTGTCCGGATAGCCGAACTATCATCATCGGCCGGACTCCCATACTATGAAGATACAAGATTGAAGACTTCGTCCCATATCCGGATGGGACTTTCCTTGGCGTGGAAGGCAAGCTTGGCGATACGGATATGTAGATCTCCTACCATTGTAATCGACCATATCCGGATGGGACTTTCCTTGGCGTGGAAGGCAAGCTTCGTCTCTATGTAACCCTAGCCCTCTCTGGTGTCTATATAAACCGGATGGATTTAGTCCATAGGACGAACAACAATCATACCATAGGCTAGCTTCTAGGGTTTGGCCTCCTTGATCTCGTGGTAGATCCACTCTTGTAACACGCATCATCAATATTAATCAAGCAGGACGTAGGGTTTTACCTCCATCAAGAGGGCCCGAACCTGGGTAAAACATTGTGTCCCTTGTCTCCTGTTACCATCCGCCTAGACGCATAGTTCGCGACCCCCTAACCGAGATCCGCCGGTTTTGACACCGACATTGGTGCTTTCATTGAGAGTTCCTCTATGCCGTCACCGATAGGCTCGATGGCTTCTTCGATCATCATCAACGATGCAGTCCAGGGTGAGACCTTCCTCCCCAGACAGATCTTCGTATTCGGCAGCTTCACACTGTGGTCCAATTCGCTAGGCCAAATGGAGCAGATCAAAAGCTACGCCCCTGGCCGTCAGGTCAGATTTGGAAGTTTGAACTTCACGGCTGACATCCGCGGGGACTTGATTCTCGATGGATTCGAGCCACAGCCGAGCGTGCCGCACTGTCACGGCGAGCATGATTTAGCTCTACAGCCGGACAGTACCCTGGAGGCCGCACTGGAACCCGCTCCGATCTTCAATTCGGAGCCGGCTGCGCAGATCGAGGGCGGATGGCTAGACATCGCCTCGGGGGCTGCAACCTCTACGGCGATAGAGCCGAACAATGACCTTGTCCCTCATGAAGCTTGTGACTCTGAGGTGCCGGACTCCTTGCCGGACTCCAAACCACCCCCCTCCGATCGAATCCGATTGGGCGCCGATCATGGAGTTCACCGCAGCGGACATCTTTCAACACTCACCTTTTGGCGACATCTTAAGTTCGCTAAAGTATCTCTCGTTATCAGGAGAGCCCTGGCCGGGCTGTGGCCAGGACGGTTGGGATGCGGACGACGAAGAAATTCAAAGCCCACCCACCACCCACTTAGTAGCCACTGTCGACGATCTAACCGACATGCTAGACTATGACTCCGAAGACATCGACGGTATGGACGACGATGCCGGAGACGACCAAAAAACAGCGCCTACCGGGCACTGGAAAGCCACCCCAACTCACGACGTATACATGGTGGATACACCAAAAGGAAGCGATAATGAGGAAAAACGGGACGTGGCGAAGGACAACTCCCCCAACAAACAACCAAAACAGCGATGCAAGCGCTGCCCGAAGACCGGCCTTGATAAAAACGGCACCCATACGGACCCGGCCCTAGAGCAGGGCGAAGCAGTGGACGACGCACATGCCACCAAGCAGCCATCCGAACATGATGAACTGGACAAGCAACCCATCCCCGGCGAAGACGATCTTACATCACCAGAGCATACGAACCTTCATAAAAGGCTCGTCGCCACCGCAAGAAGTTCGAAGAAGCAAAAGCGGAAGCTCAAAACAGCGGAGGACGCACTCAAAATGAGAAGGAGCAAAGTACTCAACACCGCAGATAAATATGGCGCTAGTCACCAGACAAAGAGCTACCGAAAGCGCAAGCTGTTGCCCGAATTTCACGAGGAGGCCTTAGAGCCCCCGCAGTCAAAAAAGAAAGAAGCCGCCTGGCCGGATAGACAACCAGATGACAGGCTAAGAGCAACAAGGGGCGCCGCACACAAGCCAGCACACGATCAGCATAAAGATCCTCGGAAAAAGGATGACCCAGCCAGGTCTATCTATGGGCCCAAAAAGAAGACTCCAGGAAGCAACATAACCCGCCAAGCATTTGAATACAACGGCACACCCAAATATAGGGGCGCCGCACACCCACTATGTTTCACCGACGAGGTACTGGATCATGGATTTCCAGCGGGATTCAAACCCGTAAACATAGAGGCATATGACGGAACAACAGACCCCGGAGTCTGGATTGAGGATTATATCCTACACATACATATGGCCAGAGGAGACGATCTCCATGCCTTAAAATACCTACCCCTCAAGCTCAAAGGGCCAGCTCGGCATTGGCTTAAAAGCCTCCCAGAAAATACCATTGGAAGTTGGGAAGAGCTTGAGGATGCGTTTCGAGCAAATTTTCAGGGGATTTATGTCCGCCCTCCGGATGCAGATGATTTAAGTCACATAACTCAACAGCCCGGAGAGTCAGCACGCAAATTCTGGAACAGGTTCCTCACTAAAAAGAACCAAATAGTCGACTGTCCGGACGCTGAAGCCTTAGCAGCCTTTAAACACAATGTCCGAGACGAATGGCTCGCCAGACACCTCGGCCAGGAAAAACCAAGAACAATGGCCGCACTAACAAGCCTCATGACCCGCTTCTGCGCGGGGGAAGACAACTGGCTGGCTAGATGCAGCACCAGCGACCCGAGTACATCCGAAGTCAGGGATGGAAATGGGAAATCACGACGCAGAAAAGATCAGCGCCGGAATAAGGAAAATGGCCCAAATAGTACGGCGGTGAACGCCGGATTCAAAAGCTCTCGGCCGAACAACAAAACACTGCCCCTCAAGGACAACAGTGACGAGCTATCCAACCTAAACAAGATTCTGGATAGGCTATGTCAAATACATAGTACCTCCGGGAAGCCTGGAAACCATACCCACAGAGATTGTTGGGTCTTCAAGCAGTCCGGCCGACTTAACGCCGAACGCAAGGGGCTCGACACACCAAGCGAAAGTGACGAAACCCAAAAGCAGCACTCCGTAAAACAGAAGACTTTCCCACTAGAAGTCAAAACAGTGAACTCACTTCATGTGATAACACGAAAACACAGCGCGGCACCTGCCATACCAGGACACCATCCGCAGAATGGGGATAGACCCTACCAAAATTCGCTATAGCAGCACTTCCTTCAAAGGAGTGACGCCAGGCCTTTAAGCCAATTATACAGGATCTGTACCACTAAAGGTTGTGTTCGGTTCATCCGACAACCTCCGTCGCGAAAAGCTCACTCTCCATATCGCCCCATTTCACAGTGGCCCTCGAGCACTACTGGGACGCAAAAGCTTTCGCCCGCTTTAATGCAATACCACATTGCACGTCTCTTACACTTACAATGCCCGGTCCACGCAGCATAATCTCATTAAAGAGTAACTCCGAGTGTTCCTCGACCACGGAGAACGTGAGGCTGCCTTGACAGCCACACACTAATTCGACCTTATAGGTCAAGGCCCGTAAAAACAGGTCATTCAGACCTCGGACACAGTTAGGCGAGTCCGGCGTAAATAAACAAGGGGCTTCCCAGCCACATACCCCTTTATAAGGGGCCGCGCGTATAAATGATGAGAGCCAATAAAGCTCAACTTTCTTCATCTTCCAAAATTATACTTTATTTTAATACAACTTTTGCACGATATTTCTTAGAAACTAAGTCCTTCTCTTTTACAGATGAAGCACGTGCTACACCCGTCCAGGATACAGCACAACGGAGACACATGCGCAGACGTGCAGCAGGGACCCGTTGCAAGGATTCTTTTCAGATTAAAACCCTGCGTAAACCTTCCTTACTGTCTCTTGTTGATACACATCCCCCGGTTTCCTGCCATAGCCGAGGAGGAGGCTGGTGTTTTGGCATCGGCCGCGTCAGAAGTTCCCGCCTGTACCTGGACACTAGGGGCTTAGGGCATTGTTCTGCCCGGTATCATAAAGACCGAACACCTCAGGGAGTGTTCGGCGTCTCGAGTTAGGCCTTATATGCATTAGCTCTGAATCATGTCTTTGGTCAAATGTTGGGTTTGCCCGGCTCCTGTGTTTTGCTGCCTTACGTTCCGCTCCATCGGCTAACGCGGCACCAAGAGAACTACTGCGATTGTGCCCTGGTTTGGCCGAGCGAGCACCTCAGTAGAGAAAGCCGAAAACTGACTGTCATGATATAGCGAGAGACTGGTCAACCACTCGATCGATCATTGGAATGTTTAGAATTCCTCCGCTTTGACGAAGGACCGCTTCCGGGTCAGGCACATACGAGCCCCAAGTTCGGAGAAGAGCGGTGCCACTAGGGGCTATATAGTAGCCCCACATTCGAGCTCCTATGGCTAAGTGAAAGTGATAAAGCATTATAGTCCGGTTGCCTAGTTTGCTACGCTATCACCTCCTTAAAAGGACCAAGTCGTTGGATTAAGTGTGAAAAAGCGCTTTTCTTTTTGCAAACACCCCCGCACCATGTGCGTGGGGGCTGAAGCCAAAGACTGCCATCTTTCAGATTATACATACACATACGGCCGCACAGGAGATAGTTCAATACTTGAACGCACAAGTATAAAAAGCTATTGCATTATAAACATGATCTCAGAAATCATACATGTCATTTAAACATAAGATCTTTCGAGCACTGCGACTCTATTAAACGAGCGCCCTGCAGGACTTCCTCAAAATAGTGCTCGGTGGGGAATCGGCTTTCGTCCGAACCCCGGGATGCAACAGCGATGGCATCCATCTCCGCCCAGTATGTCTTAACACGAGCGAGAGCCATCCGTGCACCTTCTATGCATGCCGACCGCTTCATCGCCCCGATATGCGGCACCGCCCCAAGGAATTGCTGCAACAAGCCAAAATAACTCTTTGGCTTGGGCCTTTTCGGCCACAGATGAGCGACCACATCCGTCATGGCAAGTCCGGAATATCTATTCAGCTCAGCGCACTCAACCAGCCGATCACTCAACGGAACTGGACGCTCCGGACTATGGAATTGAGACCAGAAAAGCTCTTCCATTTTGTGATCCTCCTGGCTTCGGAAGTGCACGACTGCGTCCGCCGCACTCGCCGCCAAATCCAGATAAGGATCCTCCGCACCGCACAATTGGCCCAGCTGAGCATACTTCGGATCCGTGAACTTCCAATGCAGCATAAAGGGCTTTCCAGCCACAATGTCTCTAACCTGACGCAGTTCCTCCTTCATAGCCCGCATCGCACTACAGGCATCCTTGGCTTCGGCGTCGACCTTCTTCAGGCCCTCTTGCTCCGCTCGGCGTTCTCTTTCAAGAACCTCCAGGCGGTCGGTAGCATCTTTTAGTTTTTCGGCCATTCCGGCCATCTCCTCCCTACTTCGGCAGTGAGCAGCCTTCTCGGCTTCTAGCTCTTCCGCTGCCTTCGAGGCAGCCGCCTCGCTTTTTCTGGCTTGCTCCTTGGCCCGAGCAAGCTCTGCTCGAAGGTTTTCCATAGAAGCAGCACCATCTGCATCAAGCATACAAATTGTAAGGAATGGGCGTCAGCTCCCTTACTAGGTGACTGCAGAGCAAGCACATACCTTGTGACTCATCAAGTCGTTTATTGACCAGCGAGATGTCCGCATCCGCAACATCGAGTTGCCTCTTCAGCTCGGTAACTCCATCAGTCCGGCTGGCCACTGAACATTCCGCCACCTGCATAGGAACGGCGACAATCTATAACTGAGATTATGATCCTCGGCACGCTGTCGCTTTCGACAGCATACCAAGTCTCAGGGGCTACTATATATACAGGGTGCACTTCATGTGCAAAACTATCAAAAGGTATGTCATTTTTTGCGTACCTCAAACCCCGTCAGCAAACTTCCAACGGCCTCACCCAACCCGCTTTCGGTGGACAAGATCCTCTCAATCACCATACTCATTAATGTACGGTGATCTTCTGAGATAGACGCCCTCTTGAGCAAATCCTGCAGCTCCACCATCCGTACTCCAATGGGTGCCGAACTCTCCGGCCCCGTCGGACTCGGGGAGACCCTCTGTGACGATACCTCAGGGTCGCCCGCCCCGCACGACGGGGCGGCAGAGGGAGGCGTTTCGCTCTCCATCATCTCCGGACGAAGGTCTCCCGAAGATGAGCTGTGCTGAGATGGGCTGAGATCCGAACTACAAGGTGAAAACTTCGGTTACCCTTAGAAATCAAGCAGGTGTGTCCACTATTACAAAATTCCCCTTTTTTTTACTTACGGCTCGCTAGAGGGCTGATTCCTCCGAGGAGACAGTACGGCCGGGGCTCTTCCCTGCACAGGGCCTTCCGGTACAGATTTCTTTCCCCGCTTTGAGGCCTTGGCCTCCGGGTCTTCGGAAGCGGTCCTCTTCTCCCCCTGGAAGGAGGGACTCTCGATTCCTCCCTTACTGAAAGCCTCCTTGGCAGAGGTGGTAGTTCCCCTGTGCCCCCCTTCGCCCTCCTCCGAAGGTGCAACCTCCAACATTTTGATTAACACGGGATCCTGCATGGTCTCAGGGAGGGGGCCGGACACCGTATCAGTTTTGCTTGCGCTATCCACTCCTGTCCAAGGGATAGCTAGTTAAAAGGCAAACCCACGATAAATAAATGGACAATGTGTCCGGACACGGGGTTACTTACTTAAGTATCCGGGCGATTGCAGCTTAGGCCAGCATCCTCGGTCAATTCCGGACGCATCTTTTGCGATCCGAAGAACAGTTTGTACATCTCCGCGGGTGTCAAACCCATGAAGTGGTGAAGAGCTCGTGGCCCCTCTGGATTAAATTCCCACAGGCGGAGGGGGCGACGTTTGCAGGGCAATAGGCACCGGATCAACATAACCTGTACCACTGCGACCAGATTGATCTCCCTTTCTTGGAGGCCTCGAATCCGGTACTACAATAGGGGTACGTCTTTGGACGGCCCCCAGTCACGCCCCTTGTTGACCCATGACGTCAGCTGTTGTGGAGGGCCCGAGCAGAAGACGGGCGGCGGCCTCTACCTGCTGCCCCTAGGAGCGGTGATATAGAACCACTCCTGGTGCCACAAGCCAAGCTCCTCCTAAAAAGAGCCCTCGGGCCATGGAGCATCGGCCCTCTTGCTTATAACCGCCCCGCCGCACTCTGTCTGACGCCCCTCAATCATCTTCGACTCCACGTTGAAGGTTTTGAGCCACAAGCCGAAGTGAGGGGTAGTGCGGAGGAAGGCTTCGTAGATGAAAATGAATGATGAGATGTGGAGGATGGACTCCAGAGCCAAGTCATGGAATTCCAGCCCATAGTAAAACATGAGCCCCCTCACGAAGGGATCTGTCGGGAAGCCTAAACCCCGACGGAGGTGAGGCACGAACACGACGCCCTCACCAAGTTCGGGAGTAGGAATAACCTGCCCTTGAGCAGGCAGCCTATGTGAAATCTCGTAGGTTAAGTACCTGGCGTCTCTCAGCTTTAGCACGTCCTCTTCCATGACGGAGGAGGGCATCCACCAGCCTCGTAGGTCGGGGCCGGACATTGTCGAAGATCGAAGGTACCCGAATCTGGAGCCCTGGGTGTTGGAACTCGGGGCGAGGGGCGGATTCGATAGAGGATTGAAGGAAAAGAACGGGCCTTGGTCTCATTATAAAGAGGAAGAATACCAAGAGCCGTCCCCGTGACCGATTGTAACCCGCCTTGGGTGGAGGGGGCGTGGCAACGGGCGCGGTTGGGTTACCCACGTCCGTATTGATGGGAATCCCGGAATAAGGGGAACACGATCTCTGCTTCGACAAGACGTGCCAAGGAAACCGCTTTGCTAAATGCGCTGAGGTGGTACAATAAAAACGATTCTAGTAAAGGCTTGGTAGTGGTGTGACATCACGCCGCAAAATACGTCAGCAGATTGAACTTGTGTAATATTATTATCTCTACGGTGGTGCATGGAATTTATTTTTGCAGAGCCGGACACTAACCTGGTGTTCACAATCTTCTATAAATTATTCGGAGGAAGAACCCGCCTTGCAATGCCGAAGACAACATGCGCGCCGGACTCGTCGTCATTGAAGCCTCGTTCAGGGGCTACTGAGGGAGTTCCGGACTAGGGGGTGTCCGGATAGCCGATCTATCATCATCGGCCGGACTCCAAGACTATGAAGATACAAGATTGAAGACTTCGTCCCGTGTCCGGATGGGACTTTCCTTGGCGTGGAAGGCAAGCTTGGCGATACGGATATGTGGATCTCCTACCATTGTAACCGACTCTGTGTAACCCTAGCCCAATCCGGTGTCTATATAAACCGGATGGCTTTAGTCCATAGGACGAACAACAATCATACCATAGGCTAGCTTCTAGGGTCTGGCCTCCTTAATCTCGTGGTAGATCCACTCTTGTAACACACATCATCAATATTAATCAAGCAGGGTATAGGGTTTTACCTCCATCAAGAGGGCCCGAACCTGGGTAAAACATCGTGTCCCTTGTCTCCGATTACCATCCGCCTGGACGCACAGTTCGGGACCCCCTACACGAGATCCGCCGGTTTTGACACCGACAGGGGGCTTCATCATCTCTTCATCAATCTACTCCAGAGACTTCGGCGTCGCTGGCTGACCAGCTCCGTCATGTTAGCTGGACCGAGGGCTTTGCCTCGGCAAGCCAATCTTTGCCAGCATTGCCATGTCGTCGCTTTATCGCCCATCAGGCGATAGTTGTGCGGATCGAGTCCCAATTTTGGGAATCACCTTTATTTGGATTGCTACAACAAATAAGCCAGGTGCTATTAATCCTAGTATTTTTTGCTTGTTAGGGTTCATTTTTCCCAATGAATTATTACTCTGGTTTGTCCGTCATATGTACGCAGGTATATCAAATGGTGGCCGCATTAACGACGGTCGCATGGTGGTTCGGTCAGTTTCTGTACATAGTCCGGCGAACGCCGCATCCGGAACTCGAACCGAACTGTGAATTCAGGCCTTGCCATGCCTTTACCGCATCACGCCGCCGCCCTGCATCGACATTGACTTTGGCGTCAGGCCATATTTCTTTTATTACTCACTTTGCATAAATTTTTTGTTATGCAATGATTTTTTTTATTTTTATTATTATTACTATTATCTCCGGTTTGCACTATTTTTTGTGCACAGGAAAATGATCCAGCCGAACTATATCCTTTGGCGTCACCTCGGCTGGACGGGGGGCTTCGTCAACACTTCATTACCCCATGCCGGGGACTTCGGCATCACCCTGCTGTCCTGCATTGCACGTGCTATGTCACCACTTTGGAGTGCCGAGCTCTTTGCTCCTCCGCCTCGGGACCGGCTCGGGGATGGAACCTTGTCCCGCATCAAGCTCGGACCGCGTCATCAATACCGAACACATTAACCAGCTAAGTTGTCTTCATGCTCAAAGTTATAAATTTTTAACTTGTGTTCGGCTCGGCTAAGCATTATACTTTTTTGGAAAAAATTTGCTTGTACAAATTTCCTTGTCCAAACTTTGTTTGTGACGCGCAAATTCAAATACCCCGTTTACTTGGGGGCTTCCTTCATGCAGCTTTTTCCTCTTGCATATGGTTATACTTGTACGGCTTCGTTCCTTGTTCGTGTATTACGCCACAATATGCACCATATTGACTTAAGCGATTTGCAAGCTGGGTTGCCTGGCTCCTGTGCTTACCCCTACGTTCCCGATTGTTTGGCTAGGGAGTAAAGGGAGCACCTCTACGATTGTCACGATTGGGTCACCCGAGCCGGACCTCAGACTGGGTGAAGCCGAAAGCTAGCGCTCTTATTGTTTTCAATCATGGTCGGCACACAACGGAACTCATGAGTACAAAAAATCTATTGCACAAGTCTCATAATAACAATGAGCACCGAAGAAAGGTTTCGGTGGGGGTACTATTTTCTTCGAAGATGCTTCTTACTCTTCGCAGTAATATAGCATAAGTTCCCTGAGCGCGCTTTGTCTGTTACAGCCTTATGGCCCGATTGCCTGGTTATTGGAAACACCATCGATATTCTCGCCAGATGGAGTACATAACACTTTCCGGTCCTTGACCGAAGAGGTAGAAGCCAACGGTCGGTTAAGACGTGTTTAAAGTTTGGTTGAACATAGATATGATATAAGTACTTTGGTACATGCAATCATTCTTTTACCCATGTCACTTGGGGGCTCTTCAATTTATATGAGCCGTTTTATGATAAGTGTTTTTCTTCTAAGTCGTTGCAAAGTTTTTATTATTATTTATCACTCCTTTTTTTGACACAAGTGTGCGGTCACTAGCCGGGGAGCCTAATTTCTCTCTCAAAGCCGCTAGAGTTTAGTTTGCTAAACTGGCCTAGTAAGAAGTACTCCGCCTTCGGGATAGGAGGTTGAAGCCGTAGGCTGACCCACTTGAAGTTTTGAGATAGGATGTGTCATGTTAAAGCACGCCAGAAGCACCTTTTTTTTTCTAAAGTTCAATTTTCGGATTGGCACCGAACACTTGATTTAGTTCAGACATTAACCTTTTGAATAAGTTTTTTTGGCTTTTCAAGCCCATGGCACTTTTAAACTATTTGTGTGTTTTCAGTACAAGTCTCGCAGTGCAATGACGGACACCTTTAGAGATTCGGCAAAAACATTCTCGGATATTGCTATATATGCATCGGTTTCGAATTGTGTCTTCAGTCAATAGTTGGGTTGCCCGGCTCCTGCGCTAGCCTCCTACGTTCCGCTTTGTTCGGCTAGGTGTGCAAAGGGAGAACCACTGCGATTGTGCTTCCAGCTCACATGGTTAAGCACCTCAGTGGAGAAAGCCGAAAACTGACTGTCACAATAAGCGTAAACTGGTCGGCGATCCGATGACGGCGTTAAACGACGGGCCATTCATAACAATGGCCGAAGTGTTTACGGCTTGACCTCGACTGTCGCCGAACACTACCGGGGGCTATTAACTGGCCTCCCAAACTAAATACTCGATATTTTGCTCTTACATTGGAGCTGAGGTTTCATGATCATGCTTAGCATGACAACCCAAAGAAAGGAACAGATAGCGGGACTATTTTCTTTGGAAGACATTTCTTCTGTTAAACAGTAATATAACATGTCTCTCCGCGTACCTTTGTTTATAAAACCGTATGGCCAGATTGCCTTGTTTGTTGTAAATGTTTGCCCTCATAAAGGCTTTATAAAGTAGGACAAACACTCCTCGGCTATTGGCCGAGGGGGTGGAAGCCGATGGTCGGTCAACAAAGTTTTGTACAATGCGGATCCGAGCATTAATGACGTAAAGTACTTGGATACATAGAGTCATTACACATAATTTGTGATTTTACTATGGATATCGATCCTTAATTCGTCCTCCCATGCCCGCATTAAGGCTCGGGGGCTACTGGGCTTCGGGCTTATTATTTACAAATATTAAAGGGGCACATCGATCCCCTGATCTGGTGTTGCCACCCGACCAGTGTCTCGGGGGCTACTGCATTGCCTGTTCTATGCAGAAAATTTGAAGTGCAATACAGTTTCCGAGGAGATTTTGATCCTCAGGATGGTCGGCCGCACCCAACCTGAGTCTTGAGCACAGAGCACGCCGCTTGTTGTGTCCCGAAGTATTCTGCCGAGCTAGGACTTGATCCTCAGACCGATTTTGCAAATCAACCTGAGTCTCAGCAGCTACGGGGATCAGCGGTCTTATGTCATCCTTCGTGGGCATCTCGGGTTTTAGACCGATACCCACCTTGAGGGCTACTGGCTATGTATATCGGCAGAGAATAAATTGCATCAATCAAAAATATTGACAAAAATCGGCCCACATTCGGGGTGGTGCGTCACCTCGGAAGCAGTCCGGCATAAATCTCGGGCGCTAGTGGCTGGCTCCATAGAGGGCATTTCCGGCGTTAAGCTAGGCTAAACTCCTTCTAACTTCTTTGAACCAAGGTGATTTACGAAACCTCGGATACAGTCCGGCATTGGAGCTCGGATACATAGTCCGGCGTTGGAGCTGGAAAGCAGACCGGCATTGGTGCTCGGCTGCAAAAGATACCTCGAATGCAGTCCAGCGTTGCAGCTCGGATGCAAGAGAACGTTGCCACCTGGGAACAACTTCAAACCCGTGGTGTGGCATAAAAATAACAAGGCATCGATAAAGGCCGGAAACTTAAAGGGGCTCCTCGGATACCCAACGTATAAACTTGTCGAATGCATTTCGGTGATCCTCCAGATCGAAGATGAGATGCTTTGTTGAACCAGTTTTCAAGACCAGCAACCAAAGATGAAGAACAGTTCGGAAGAATCGAGGAGCGTCCCTAACTTGAAGACCGGTTCAGGGGGATACTGACGGTGTCCTGGAGTAGGGGGTACTCAACGCGTCGTCTCCTGATCAGTTGGATTGGGCCGAGGACCGCCATGGCCGTATACTCATGGGCTAGTCCGGACAGCTACCGCATACAAGGAAGAATCCACTAGACTTGGCGATCAAGACAAGGACTCCTCCCCCACCGGCGTATTCGGCTAGGACTCTTGTTATCCTAGGCCTCTGGTGCATTATATAAACTGGGGCCAGGCTAGTCGATAGACATATACAACAACAATCATACCATAGGCTAGCTCCTAGGGTTTAGCCTCTCTGATCTCGTGGTAGATCAACTCTTGTACTACCCATATCATCAATATTAATCAAGCAGGAGTAGGGTTTTACCTCCATCGAGAGGGCCCGAACCTGGGTAAACATTGTGTCCCTTGCCTCCTATTACCATTGATCCTAAGACGCACTGCTTGGGACCCCCTACCCGAGATCCGCCGGTTTTGACACCGATAGAGGTAGTTTACGAAGACAGAGCATATCTTTGTGTGTCCCCACTTCAAGGAGTTAACCGTTTTGGAGTCAAGGGAAAGCTAGCACCATGTTTTGTGGGACCATACAGAGTTTTGGAACGCATGGGAGAAGTTGCATACAAGTTGGAATTGCCAGAAGGATTGTCAGGAGGTCATGATGTGTTTCACGTTTCCCTGTTGAAGAAGTGCCACACAGAGATGGCCGATATTCCTCTGAGAGATATAGTGCCACTGGAAGCAATTCAGTTAGACAGTGATTTGACCTATGAAAAGAAGCCAATCAAGATTCTCAAGTTTTCTAGTCGTGTTACTCGCAACAAGGTTATCAGGTTTTGCAAAGTTTAGTGGATCCACCATACGGAGGATGAAGCCACCTGGGAGCGAGAAGAAGATCTCCATAGAGACCACCCAATCCTTTTTGCTGAGCAACCCGAATCTCAAGGGAGGGATTCATCTTAAGGGTGGTAGGTTTGTAACATCCCAATTTTCAATTTGGATGTTATACATAGATCATCATATGCATATAATTTTTATTCTTGCATTTGGTTGAGGTCCTAGAAATCTTAAGCAACTCAAGGATCCAAGGAGAGAGTTGGAGGTTTCACAAAATTCATATTTGAATTTATTTCAAATTTGAAGACAGGATCAATTTGATTTTACTATTTTTCTCTCCAATTATTTCCAATTTTAAAATATATGAGAGAAGATAATATGACGTCTTCAACCTAAGAGAAATATTGGAGAAAGAATTTTAAAATCAAATTATGATTTTATTGGTATTCTATTTGCTATTTCATTTGAATTAGAAAAATATTGCATTTTTTAAAATTGCATCTTAGTCCAAAAAAATGTTCATATTATCCTAAATCTTAGGTTTGGACGGTGAAAATTGTTTCTGGAATTTTTAGGATTTTTTTATATTTTATTTAGGATTTTCTTTCGGGCGAAATTTATTTAAAAAAACTTGTCGCTCGACTGGGTTGAAGGCCCAGCCGAGCAGGCCGGCACGCACCGACACCGCCTCGCTCTCCCATGCGGGGATCGGACTCGCCGGAGTCCGGATCCATCGCGCCGCTGCCGGCCAATTTGGGCACCAAGTCGGGGTCGAGCCCCCCCTTTATTAGTGCGTCGCCCCACCGCCTCTCCTCCACCTCGCGCGGCACCCCGCGTCAGCACCAGCAGCAGCACCCACCGCCGCCGCCGCTTTCCGCATCGCCGCCTCCGCTCTCCGCGGCCGCCGCCGAAACCCTAAGCCGCTTTCTGCGTCGCAGCCCTGCGCGACCGTCGCCGACCCCGTGTAGCCACCGCTACCACCGCATCGCCCGCCTCGCGCCATCGCCGCCCCGCACCGCCGATTGGAGCCGTCGCCACCACCGTCGTCGATAGTCGCGGTCGAACCATTACGAACCGGTCAACCCGGTTTTTTCGATTTAGTTCGGCTCGATTGTTATTGATTGATTTTTTTTAGTTTTGTTATTTAACGAACGCTCGTTCGTTCAGTTTAGCAAACGATTTTCACTTACTAAGTTCATATAGCAAATGCTCGCGCCGTAGGGTTTTTTTTTAGTTTATTTTCGGCTAGTGACCTATCCATGATTAGTTTTCTCGCGATTTAGCCCCTGATATTTAAACTAGCATAACTTTTTACTCGTTTATCCAAATTAGATGAAACCAGCACCTAAGTCTTCATATCGTTCTGTTATTTCCAGTTAACCAACTTGAACATGATTTTGGTACTGTAAAATTTGAGTTCAGTCCAGATAAGTAAACGATCTTGTTTCATTCGTATTTTGAGTTTCATTGCTCCGTTTGAGTTGAATCTTTTTGCAAATCGTAGCTAATCACATGTACCTACTGTTAAGATCTAATGCACATGATAATATTGCTGTTACGTTTGACTTTTGTTAGTTTAAGACATTTTCTTGTTTCGTGTTCGATTTGGATCTTTTCTCGGTTTTTCTCGTGTTTCCTTTGAGTGATTGCTTATGTATGCTATTGTTTCTCCATGATAGATTACCCAGAGTGCGAAGCTTGTTACTACAAATCTCTAGAGTTTGCAGATCGTCAGCCAGGCAAGTTACACTTGAATCATACTCTTTTATACCCAATTTTTACTATGCATTAGTTCTGCCCTCAAATATTTGTATGAGTAGGATTGGGAACATGTGGTTTTGGTTTTAGTGCTTAAGGTAGGAACCTAATACCTTTTGATCACCCCGGGAATATACGTTATGCTTATTATTGCTTAGCCATGCTCGTAGACGGGGATTGGATCGTGATTTACACATGGAAGTTTGAAAGTTATTTAATCGTGGATAACACTAAGGTGGCTACTTTAATATACATCTGGGTGGATTGGTTGAGGCACCTGGGGAACCCAGTGTTGCCCGTTATTGGAAATCCCGGAGTACCCGTGTGATTTTTCCAATGGAATGCCACCAAGGCTCAAAGGGGTCATAAGATTATTCATGCTAGAAACTTCCGTGTGCAGCCACAAGCCATTATGGGCTCTGGCATAGTTGAGTAAGTTGCATGAGCTCTTGAAGAGGTGGACTAGTAGATGTTGGGGAAAGTAGGTGTACCGGTCTGCCCGGAGTAGAGAGTAAGTGCTTCAGAAAGACTATGTCTTGATCATCCGATCATGGATGCGGTCGAGTCTTGTGGGGTAAAGTGCGCAAACCTCTATAGAGTGTATAAACTAATCATGGTTAGTCATGTCCCTGGTTATGGACATCTTGAGTATCTAGTACTTGAATCTATTGATGTGGTCTCATCACATGACTTTAATTAATTTGAATTGGGTTAATGATGATACTTTTAATTGGGATTTGAGTTGCGGTTACCTTCTCAAATATTGGGCAACTTGGGAGTAGTTAAATAAATTTATTCCTTTGTTGTAGGGAAAAACTAGCTTTATGCAAAATCATAAACTTACAGCCTCCACCAGCCAAATATTGCATGTAGATATAGTTCTTGCATTTCATTGCTTTACAGTGTAACTCTGCCAGCATATTCAATGTGCTGACCTGCACGGCTGCAACGACTCATGTTGCAGACTACTCAAACGACAAATAAGGTGCGATAGGTCGTTATTTTGCACTCAGCTATGCTATTGGAGTTGATGGACTCATTTACCTTCGAAGCCTCCGCGGTTATCTATTTTAGATGGCCTTCATCCATGATAAGTTTGTGTATTCATACTCATTATGAGGACTCGATGTAATAAGTGTGTGATTAAAACTCTGCTATAATTCCTCGAGTATTGTGCGTGTCAGCATTACCATTCTAGGGATGACACTGATGCACATAGATTTGACCGTTTGAGGTCTGGTCGCTAGATCATGAAAATCTAGCCCATAGTAGAACATGAGACAACAGACGAAAGGATGAAGGGGAAACCCTAGTCCGCGAAGGAAATGGGGGATGAACACAACCCTCTCATTAGGCTTCGGAGTGGGAATGATCTGCTTTTTGGTAGAAAGCCGGTGGATTATATCCGCGGCCAGGTACCCAGCTTCCCGGAGCTCTTTGATGTTCTCCTCTGTAATAGAGGAAGCCATCCACTTGCCTTGCACTCCAGATCCAGACATGGTTGGGGGGGTTTGGTGGCAATGGAAAGGATTAGGACTTGGGCGCTAGAGCTCGAATGGCGAATGGGCTGAGGAGGAAGAAGGCGTAGGGTAAAAAGATAGATCATTATCTTCTTATAAAGGCAGTGGATGTCAAGCGCCCCCTCACAAGCCTTAAATCTCACCTATTCCCAAGGGGGCGTGTGAATGGCATGGTTGGATTACCCAAACCCCTATTAATGAGAATCCCATGATAATGGGACACGATCCCTACTTTGACAAGACGTGTCAATGGCCGTGCCTCGAAATGCGAAACGGGGCTGTAAAACGGTTCAGAATGCTAACAAGGCCAGGACATAATGCCTAGCCGAAAAAATTGCCTATGGACGTGACTTATTTTGTTTTGAATATTTTTGCCCTTACAGCTTAAGGCTGTAATTATTTAATAAAACTGGATACATCTATTTTGCATGGAGGACTGTGTTGGAGTATTCGGAGGGGGAACCTGCCTTGCAATGCCGAAGACAATCTGCACGCTGAATACATCATCATTGAAGCCCGTTTCAGGGGCTACTGTGGGAGTCCTGGACTATGGGGTCCTCGGGAAGTTGGCCTGTGTGACATGGGCCGGACTGATGCGCCGTGAAGATACGAGATAGAAGGACCTCCCCCGTGTCCGGATGGGACTCTCCTTTGCGTGGATGGCAAGCTTGGCATTCAGATCATATACCTTCCTGTCTGTGTAACCGACTATGTAAAACCCTAGATCCCTCCGGTGTCTATATAAACTGGAGGGTTTAGTCCATAGGGGGGATCACAATCATACGGGTTAGACATCTAGGGTTTAGGCATTATGATATCGAGGTACATTAACTCTTGTAACCCCTATACTCATCAAAGTCAATCAAGTAGGAAGTAGGGTATTACCTCCATTAAGAGGGCCCGAACCTAGGTAAACATCATGTCCCCTGCCTCCTTGTTACCTTCGATCCTTAAATGCACAGTTTGGAAACCCCTACCCGAGATCTAGCGGTTTTGACACCGACAGTCACCGGTATCCGTCAAATTGCTTGGGGCGATCCCCAGAACCTAATTGGAGACTCGAATGCTTGCTCAAAGCTTTGCACCACAATGATTGAGCTCCGAACACCACCAGCCATCTAAGGCACCCGAGCACCCAAGAGGAACAAGCTCAAGGGTACCAAGCACCCGAGATTAATAAGCTTCTCAATTTTTCACTTCCACGTATCACCATGGAGAACTCAAACCGATACAACTAATGCAATGGCAAGGGCACACGGAGTGACAAAGTCCCTCACTCTCAAATTCTACCAAAGCAACAAAAGCTATGGAGGAAAAGGAGAGGAAGAACAAGAAGGAGAACATGAAGAACTCCAAGATCTAGATCCAAAGGGTTCCCCTCACATAGAGGAGAAAGTGATTGGTGGAAACAAAGATCTAGGTCTCCTCTCCCCCCCCCCAAAACTAGCAAGAATCCATGGAGGGATTGAAAGACAGCAAGCTCGAAGAAGGTCAACAATGGGGGAAGAACACGAGCTAAAGGGATAGGGTCCAATGGGGAAGAAGATCCCCTTTTATAGGTCCCCACGAATCTGCACGTTATGTGCAGAAAAGCATAGGATCGGTACAATAGGTGTAAGTACCGGTACAATCGGTCAAAGCGGAGATAGAACCTACATGTAGGAAAAGCACTAAGTGGTACAACCGCCCGTGACACCGGTAGTACTGGTTAAACATGGACTAACAGGTATAACCGGCCAACAACCGCCCAAGAACCGCTCCAAAACAGAAACTAGTCCGGTGGTAGAGCGGTACATGGCTGGTACAACAATGGGACCAACTCTGGAGCAGTACAACAGCCCCAAACACCAGTAGTACCGGTCAACTGTTACAACCGGTGTAAGAAGCGGTACAACCGGTCTATGTAAAACAGATAAGATCAAAATAGCCATAACTTTCTCATACGAGCTCTGAATTCGATGAAATCAAGTTTGTTGGAAAGCTATTGACAAGAGCAAACACAAACTTGATGGAAATATAAAGAAGTAGCAATTGAGAAAATATCCAAAATAAAATGGTGAAAACCCTTTCTCCAAAAAGATTGGTAAAAACTCTAACACCAAAAACACAAAAGAAGATGCATATGAAATCGGTTTTCGATGAACTAGAGCATGTCATGAAGATAACCACAAGATCTAAAACCACACAAAGAGAAAATCCAAACAAGAACCCAGAAATATGATTATGCCAAGAATGCAATGGTTTGATCTCTCACCGAACAATACAATCAAACTACTCACTCGAGAGACCGCCTTGATAGTACGGCTATCGATCCTATAATCCGGTCTCCCAACTAACACCATGAGACCGGTAAAATAGAAAACCTATCAAGGACCAACCTTTGACTTGCACATAGTCCACTTAAGCTAGATGATGATGGTCTTCACTCCCTCAAGTTGGGCCACCTTTCTTGATTGCATGGGCTCGATGAAGACTAGATGATTGCTCCCCTATACTCCACTATGGGTGAGCCACTCTTCGGCACATCTTCACAAGGCCATTGCCACCACAATGGACGGCTAGCTTCAATGATGATCTCTTCGTGATGCTCCACTTGAACTTGCACACCCCAATCTTGATGATGATCACCACTTGCTGTCATCCTCCATGGGTTGTATGAGATCTTCCACTTGATGCAAACCCATGGAAACATACCTAATCCCATATAGAACTCACACATAGACCATGGGTTAGTACCCAAAGTGTAATGGACAATGCTTACCATACCATGGGATCTCTTGATCCCTCTCGGTACATATTGTACGCTTTGTGTGTTGATCGACTTGATTCACTCTTGACTTAGTCTTGATCAACCTTGAATCTTTCCAACTCTCTTCATTTGAATGATGTCTTGAAGGTAAACATTAATGATCACACAATCTTCTACTTCAAGACATGCTTGCAATAAGCTCAACACTCACATGCCCAATCTTTGGATAATTCCTTAATAGCACCTTGCAATAAATTGTGTTCCTCCATAAATTGTGTATTTCTCAATAAGAGAGTGGAATGCCATACACATATCCAAAGGTAAATACTTGGAGGAAGACAAACTATATTGAGGCACAAAGATTGCTAAAGAAAGATATGCCATAAAGATAAATCAAAGAGAGACACAAGAAATCAAGCAATCAAAAGATACCAATTAAAGCAAGCAAACAAAAGATACCAATTGAACCAACTAGACGAAAGATCCTATGATCCATATGAATAAAAGATATTATGATATGAGCATAGGAGTGTTCTAAAGAAACTAGAGAAGCTCCCCATGATTTTTGCACAACTAAGAATATTTGTATTTTAGTACAACGGGCACAAAATAGGATCATCACTCCCCCAAGATCAATAAAACCTCACAACAAGTGCAAGTGAGCATATAGGAAACAAAGGCTAGCACTTGAAACAAACACATGGTTGAGCAACATGTAAAAGAGGCAACTTAAGAATAGGCTCAACCAAGATGATGTGTGTGAGTTATGGCAACCACTTGAGAAGCCTAATATAAGGATGAGGATTAAGCATCACCATAGTCTTGGATAAATGAGATGCAAGGTTCAAGACATGTTCTTCCCACGCACACACAACAAGCAAAAGGATACACAAGATTACTAAAAAGTGAAATAACAACCAAGCTTGTGACAATCCATTGTGAAGATAGAAAAGGAAAGCCTCATCAAGACGAGGGATCCCAAAAAGATGGCAAAAGCCTTGTCAAGACAAGCATGAGGAAAATAATCTTCAGCACACAAGAGTGCATCAAGAAGCAACAAGATAAGATAGGCACTCAAGGAAAAAGCTTTTATGGAGCCTGTCGGTGTCAAAACCGGCGGATCTTGGGTAGGGGGTCCCGAACTGTGTGTCTAAGGCTAATGGTAACAGGAGGCGGGGGACACGATGTTTACCCAGGTTCGGGCCCTCTCTATGGAGGTAATACCCTACTTCCTGCTTGATTGATCTTGATGATATGAGTATTACAAGAGTTAATCTACCACGAGATCGTAGAGGCTAAACCCTAGAAGCTAGCCTATAATTCTGATTGTTGTTGTCCTACGGACTAAACCCTCCAGTTTATATAGACACCGGAGGGGGGCTAGGGTTACACAGAGTCAGCTACAGAGAAGGAAATCTACATATCCGAATTGCCAAGCTTGCCTTCCACGCAAAGGAGAGTTCCACCCGGACACGGGACGAAGACTTCAATCTTGTAACTTCATAGTTCAACAGTCCAGCATAAGCATATAGTCTGGCTGTCCGAGGACCCCCTAATCTAGGGCTCCGTCAGTAGCCCCTGAACCAGGCATCAATGACAATGAGTCTGGCGCGCAGATTGTCTTCGACATTGCAAGGCGGGTTCCTTCTCCGAATACTCCAAAGAAGATATTGAACAGAAGAATCGTGCCCGGCTCTGCAAAACAAGTTCCACATACCACCGTAGAGAGCAAAATATTCCACAAGTCTAATCTGCTGACAACTTTTTCATAGCGTGACATCACGTCGCGGCCCGGTCATTATTCGAACCGTTTTCTCAACCTGCTACTGCGCATCTTGCGAGGCGGTTTTATTGGCACATCTTGTGGAAGTAGAGATCGTGTCCCCTTATCATGGAATTCTCATCAATACGGGTGTGGGTAACCCAACCGTGCCATTAACACGGTGCTTGGGGAATAAGCGAGTTTCCAGGGTAAGTGGGGAGGCTCACGATCCCTGCTGCCTTTATAAGGAGATAAGGACTCCCCTTTTTTACCCACGCCTTCTTCTTCCTCTACTCATCCAATCTCTCTTGCTCGAGCTCCAGCGCCCAAGCATTCGCCTTCTCCGCCCACCAAGGACCTCCGAAAATGTCCGGATCCGGAGCGGGAGGCAACTGGATGGCCTCCACCGTCCGGGAGAAGGATATCAAGAAACTCCGGGAGGCCAGGTATCTGGCCAAGAAGATTAGCCACCTCCTTCCGACGGCGGGACAGATTGTCCCTAGTCCGGAATCCCACAAGAGGGTTGTATTCCTCCCTCACTTTGTCCGCGGGCTAGGGTTTCCCCTCCACCCATTTGTTTGCGGCATTATATATTACTCTGGGATCGACTTTCACGATCTATCTCCCAATTCCTTCCTCAAGATCTCGACATTCATCGTCGTGTGCGAGGCCTTCCTCCGCATCTCTCCACACTTTGGATTATGGCTGAAGATTTTCAATGTGAAGCCCAAGGTGGTGAGCAGCGAGCATGCGGAGTGCGGAGGAACCATGGTGAGCAAGATGCCCAACGTTACATGGCCATCGGGTACCTTCAATGATTCTGTCAAAGGGTGGCAACAACAGTGGTTCTATCTCACTGAGCCACGCGGCATGAAATGGGTCGCAGCTCCCGAATTCCGATTCGGAGCTCCATTGCGGCTTACGTCCTAGACCAAGAAGGGCCTGGACTGGTCTTCGTCAGATGAGTTGTCGGTGCTCCAGACGCGCGTCAAGGGTATGGAAGACAGGAATATCAAACTTGTCAATGTATTCCAGGTGATGTTAGTTCGCCGGATTCTCCCTTGTCAACACAGGGCTTGCAATTTATGGGATTTCGACCCGGCCAAGCACCAGACCCTATCAGGGTTTTTTGACTCATCGCACAAAGACATCTGGAAGGTGCTCTTTAAGTCCGGCAAATCGTGGCCGGATTCAACCGAGGACCACGGGTACCAATTGTCCCGACCCACGAGTTTGGTAAGTCTTCGTATGTTCGCAAGTCATAGCTTTATCTGCATAATCCAATGGAAATGCTTAATGTGTTTTTCCACAACTCTCCCAGGGCTGGACGAAGAAGGCGGGGTGCATCTACTGCCCGGCCCCACTGCCAGAAGAACCATCTGGCCCACTTCTGACAAAGATGCTGGTCCCGGCGCCTTATAAGGCACCGAAGAAAAAAGCCGCGAAAGAGGCCAAACAGACCAGGGGCGGCCTTCGTCGCCAAGGCACTTCGAACACAATATCCGAAGACTCTGAGGCCCTCTCTTCCTCCAGAGAGGACGAGGAAGAGGAGGAAAGCCGACCCCCCCCCAGCAGGGGGGATGAAGAAATGGACGGCCTCCACACACTTGGAGGCTGAGTCACGTAAGAAGGGTAAGACTCCCCTTCCGGAGGAATCCGCCACTGCCGCCAACAGCAGCCCGGAGTGGGATCCCAGGGTCCATCCCTTGGTGAAATCATGAGTATATAAAGCTCGAAAACGTTTGTGTATCCAGACTCACTATCGTACAGCATTTAACGCATAGCGTCATGTCTTTTTTGCAGTCCGGCCAAGTCCCGCACCGAGCAATCCTCATCATAGGATTCACTGGGCTCGGATGCTATGGACAGCGGGACACCCCCGATGGCCCCCTCCCCCAAACACGTGAATGACACCGGGGTATCATCTCGAAGGGACCCAGGCCAAGGAGGGGGTGGGAAGACCGTCAAGGCGGTGCCGGAGAGTCGAACCTCGGTTGCCGGACACACGGGGGAAAAGGCTCCCATGGACACCGACGGCGGGGGCTATCTTGAATTCGGCCCCCGGCCAGACACAGTTCCGGAGACCAACACGGCTCCGGAATCAGGCAGGCAACCTCCCTTGACAGAAGGGGGTGCACCTGTTCCACCGGCAACCTCAGCCCAAGCAGAGGTGTCGGATACCTTATCAGCAGCGCTAAAGAGCGCCTCCATCATTGACGAACACCGTGCCCTTATGGGTGCGGTGATTGAGAAGATTCAGTCTGCTGAAAGCGGGCTGAATGAAGTCTGCATCATCCTTATAATAGGCTTTGAGGTATGTTGTGAGGTAGCCCCTGATACACTGTTTGGTGTTCGGTAGAATAAACCGAATAGAGGATCAAATATATGTTCACAGGAGACTTACCTTGTGACACCTCTCCCTCTTTTGTTTTTTATAAGAAGACGTCTGTTGTGATTGCCGCCTCTCATACCGCGGAAGTCTCCGGACTGAAGCAGAGTCAGGAGCGGGCCGAAGAAGAACTCAGCCAAGTGAAGAAGCATTTGGAGGATAACCAAGGTATGCAAAAAACCTTATTCACATTCAGCGCGAATGAATAATTGAGTATGACGAAAAAATTTCATGATGTGCTCTAGGAGCGACGGCCGAAGTCAAAGCTCTTAAGAAGGCGGTGGCCGAGGCCGAGAAGAAGGCAGCCACAGAGCAGTCTCTTCGTGAAAAGCACGAGGCCAGGGTTTTTCAAGTTCAGCAAGAGCTTCAAGAAGCCGCGAAGAAATGCGAGACCTTGGAGCAGAGTTTAACGGAGAAAGAATCCGAACTCACCAAGGCTCGTCAAGCCACACAATATGCCCGGGGCGAAGCCCAAGGCGCCCTGCAGGAAATCTATGAGGCCAGGAAGATCGCGGCGGGTAAGGCTTTTTCTATGCAAAGCGGATATTTGAAGGGAGAAAATCACGTTACTAATTTGAATTCGGATTTGTCCAGCGGTGTTTGCGGAGCTACCATGCAGTGTATCTGATGCTGCACAATTCTACCTAGCCGAAGAAAGGAGCACTACGAGAAGCTCTTCTAGTCGGAGTATATGGCGCCAGAGTATCCAGTGCCTTTTGCCGACCAACTGAAGCAGCTAACCGAACTGCATAAGGCGGCCGAGCTAGCCATGAAGGATTTAATTATTCGGCTATGGCCTGGCGAGGCGATTCCCAACAGCTACTTCGGGCTCGTGAAGCGGCTTGTAAGTGCCTGCCCTTGAATTGAAGTCATCAAGCGGCCGGTCTGTATGGTATGTGCGCGAATGGCCTTCACCCGTGCAAAGGTGCACTGCACGAAGATGGATGCCGAAAAGCTGATGACCGAAGGACTGCCTGCGGGGAAGGAGCACAGCAAGCCCGAGTTATATTGTGATAGTGTCCTGAAAGGATCCCGCCTTGTAGCGGAGCAATGTGCCAAGGATATTATATTCCCATGAATACATTCAAGTTATCCCATGTAATGTTGAACGAGGTCATTTAAATGATATAATGCCTGTTATTTGAAATTTTACCTCCTGTGTGGACGTTTTATATATTAATCCTAAGATTTGGCCAGTCGTCGGCTTCTTCCCCCATGTAGGAAGTACGGGGGTGTTCTGGATAAACCTGAGCACTCTTTACCCCAATTTTGGATCCTTGAAGGAGGTGTTCAGTGCAACGAACCAGGCAATCGGACTATAAGGCTTTATCACCCTCACTTAGCCATAGGAGTTTGACAAAAGAAAGGTAGGCGTAGCCCCTGGTGTTCGAAAGACCGCACTATGGGCTCCATAAGTGCTTGATCGGAAGAAAAAGCCAATTTGTCGCATGCTGCATTAGGTATCGCATAATGCGGAAGAAATCGTTAAAGATTTGGTAACCTCTCGAATAGCTGACCAGCTCTCGCCGTATCATGACAGTTAGTTTTCGGCTTTCTCTACTGAGGCGCTCATCCGGAAGAACCGGGATGCAATCGCAGCAGTTCTCCCTTTACTACCCTAGCTGATATAGCGGAATGTAGGGTAGCAAGCACAGGAGCCGGGCAACCCAACTATTGACCCAAGACATGATTCGGATCCGATGCATATAATGCTATAAGTTCGGGGTGTCGGACGACCGTGAAGGTGTTCGGACTTTATTGCCGTATTATGGCATATTAAGGCATATTGTAGTACGGATGCCATTTGACAAAGAGTATCAATAAGAAACAACAGCAAGTAAGCGTCATATAAAGCCACACGTTGTAATTGAATAATACATCGATGTGTATGAGTACAAGTAATGTGATGAAAAGAAATATGACTTCGGAACCTGCTGAGACCAGGCGGGGGGGCTGTCTGTGGATCCGAGTTGTAGTTGGATGGTCACCGAGGGGAATATCTAAGGATTCCCTTGCGTGTTCGAGCTATTTCCCTCCTTGGTATATTCGTCCCCTCATGGGTCTGGTCGCCAATGATGGCCTACACAAAAGTGGACCTGCACAGAAAATGCAAAAAATGTTTGTGTGCCACGGAGCGGTTGAGCCGCATTTTGGGGCCTAACCTAGCTTTGCCTCCGCCTACTGCCGGAGTGGTTGATTGAGCTCTTGACGAGCTGGGCTATCTTGCCACGAAGTAGTTCAGACTCCTTTGACGGTGTCCAGAAGCTTGGCTATTGACTGAATGTTCGATTAAAAGATGCCACTCTGTGCTTCTACTGTTAAGGCGGTGGTGTACTCTTCGGCAGGGAGGGAGGGTTCGGCCTTGCCATTAACTGTTATGACGCTGCGTGGACTGGGCATCTTGAGCTTAAGGTAGGCATAATGTGGCACCGCATTGAATCGAGCAAACATGGTTCGTCCGAGCAATGCATGATAGCTGTTGCGAAAAGGGACGATGTCAAAGATTAACTCTTCGTTGCGGTAATTATCCGGGGGTCCGAAGACTACGTCCAGAGTGATGGAGCCTGTACAATGGGCCTCCACACTTGGTATAACACCTTTAAAGGTGTTTTTAGTGGGTTTGCTCACTGAAGGATCGATACCCATCTTTCGCACTGTGTCCTGATACAGCAGGTTCAGACTACTGCCTCCATCCATAAGGACTCGTGTGAGGTGGAATCCGTCAATTATTGGGTCAAGGACTAGTGCAGCTGAGCCGCCCTGACGGGTATTGGCCGAACGATCCTTGTGGTCAAAGGTGATCGGTCCGGATGACCATGGGTTGAATTTGGGGCGACTGTCTCCGTTGCGTAGAGTCCCTTAGTGTGCACCTCCGCTCCTGCTTGGGAATATGGGTAGCGTTTATCATATTCACCGTTTTAACTTGCGGGGGAAACTTCTTTTGCCCTCCTGTGTTTGGTGGCCGGGGCTCCTCGTCGTTGTCATTGCTTTGCGACCCCTTCTCCTTGTTTTTGTCACCTGACTTGCCGGCTTGTTTGAAGATCCAGCATTCTCTGTTGGTATGATTGGCTAGTGTTCCTGGGGTGCCATGAATTTGTCATGGACGGTCGAGTATACGGTCGAGACTGGACATGCCTGGGCTATTTCTTTTGAATTGTTTCTTCCTTTGACCGGTATTAGAGCCACTGAATCCAGCGTTGACGGTCGTGTCTTTAGCGTTATCGTCATTATTTCGACGCTTGTGGTTGCTGCGTCGGGACTTGCTGTTGTTATCTCTTGTTTCAGAAGTGCCATGATTTCTTGATTTGCTGTTGCTGCAAGCCAACCAGCTGTCCTCACCCGCACAAAGTCGGGTCATGAGTGTTGTAAGGGCTGTCATGGATTTTGGCTTCTCTTGGCCAAGGTGTCGAGCAAGCCACTCGTCACGGATGTTATGCTTGAAGGCCGCTAGGTCTTCTGCATCCGGACAGTCGACAATTTGGTTCTTTCTAGTTAAGAATCGAGTCCAGAATTTCCTGGCTGACTCTCTGGACTGTTGGGTTATGTGACTTAAGTCATCAGCACCCGGTGGTCGCACATAAGTGCCCTGGAAGTTGTCCAGGAATGTGTCTTCCAGGTTCTCCCAACTGCCAATGGAATTTGCCGGCAGACTATTCAGCCAATGTTGAGCCAGTCCCTTGAGTTTTAGTGGGAGGTACTTGATGGCATGTACATCATCGCCGCAGGCCATGTGAATGTGGAGAAGGAATCTTCAATTCATACCGTGGGGTCTATTGTCCCTTCATATGGTTCGATGTTCACGGGCTTGAACCCTTCTGGGAATTCATGCTCCATCACTTCGTCAATGAAGCATAGGGGGTGTGCGGCGCCTCTATGTCGGGCTACATCACGACGCAGTTCAAATGAGTCTGGTCTGCTGTATTCGGCTCGGCCGATTTGTATTTAGTATATCCGGCGTGGCGGTCATCGTCACGCGTCGGGGCGCGGCCCCGTGATCCGTAGATTGATCTTGACTGTCCTGCTTTGTTTTCCAATTCGTCTTGCAGGTTCTGCGTGTAGCCCCGGGCCTTCGTGCTTTTATTTGTTTGGTGACAGGGTGCGGGCTGGTGTTCGGGCTGATACGCTGCTTTGTCTCAGCCACGAGGTGGCCGGTCAGCCGCATCCTGCGCTGGTAGTATAGGCTCTAGTGCCTCATCTTCGAATTGAGGTAACAACCTACGCCTCGGGTAACTTTTGGTTGGGCGCTCGAGTCCGTATTCCTCGGCTGCCAAGACCTCAGTCCATCTGTCAGTAAGCAGATCTTGACCAGCTTGAAGCTGCTGCTGTTTTTTCTTCAGGCTCTTTGAAGTGGCTATAAGTTGGCCTTGAAGCGCTCCTGCTCGATGTGATCCTCAGGCACGATAAATTCTTCGTCGCTGAGGCTTGCCTCGTCTTCAGAGAGGGGCATGTAATTGTCATCCTCCGAGTCTCCATCCATTGCTTGTTCATCAGGGCTAGCTTGCCCATCCTCCCATCCGTCTTGCTCGAATCTTGTCCGGGCGGGATTGTTTTCGTCTTCGGCATCATCCGGAGTGCTATTGTCTCTTGTGTCGGTATCGCTATTTTTGCTATGGTGGGGTTTAGAGCGGCGCCGCTAACGTCGGCGCTTAGATTGCTTCTCGAGAGGGTCACCCTCCGTTGCATCCTTTTGATCCTTGCCATCGTTTTCTTTGGGTGTATCCACCATATATATATATCATATGATGAGGTGGCTGTCCAGTGCCCTGTGGGCGGTGGTTCCTGTTCTTCTCCGGCATCGTCGTCCATACCGTCAATGTCTTCGGAGTCGAAATCAAGCATGTCGTTAAGTCGTCGACAGTGGCTATTAAGTGGGTGGTGGGTGGGTAATGAATTCCTTCGTCGTTCGCTTCCCACTCAAGTCGGACATAGTTCGGCCAAGAGTCTCCTGACAGGGAGAGAGATTTTGATGAGTTTAGCATGTCACCCAAAGGGCAAGTGCTGAAAGATATCTGCGGAGCTAAACTCCATGATCGGTGCCCAGTTAGGTCCAATGGGCACGGATGCACGCGGTTTGGAGCCTAGGTCAGAGACGAGTCCGAGGGTCTGAAGACACAGACCTCCTTGGAAGTGAGATCTGTGTTCGGTTCTATCGCCGCTGAGTGTGCAGCCTCCGTGGCAGGGTCCATCCTCCCGCCCATGGAAGGCACGATCTGCTCTGGATTTAAAGCCGGGGCAGTAGCAGGTGTGATCTCCTGATCACCATCCAATGGAAGATCTAGGTCATGCTCATTGCGACTGTAGTGTGTACCTGTCATGGGCTTGAATCCGTCGAAGATCAAGTCTCCACTGATGTTGGCAGTATAATTTAGGCTTCCAAACCTAACCTGATGGCAAGGGGCATAGCTATCGATCTGCTCCAGATGGCCAAGCGAGTTGGCACGCCGTGCGAAGCCACCAAATACGAAGATCTGTCCGGGGAGGAAGACCTCACCCTAGATCGCATCATTGTAGATGATTGAAGGAGCCATCAAGCCTTACTGTGACGACACAGCGGAACTCTCAATGAAAGCAACAATGTCGGTGTCAAAACTGGCGGATCTCGGGTAGGGGGTACCTAACTTTTCATCTAAGGCTAATGGTAACAGGAGGCGGGGGACATGATGTTTACCCAGGTTCGGGCCCTCTCTATGGAGGTAATACCCTACTTCCTACTTGATTGATCTTGATGATATGAGTACTACAAGAGTTGATCTACCACGAGATCGTAGAGGCTAAACCCTAGAAGCTAGGCTATGATTCTGATTGTTGTTGTCCTATGGACTAAACCCTCCGGTTTATATAGACATCGGAGGGGGGCTAGGGTTACACAGAGTCGGTTATAGAGAAGGAAATCTACATATCTGAATTGCCAAGCTTGCCTTCCACGCAAAGGAGTCCCACTCGGACACGGGACGAAGTCTTCAATCTTGTATCTTCATAGTCCAACAGTACGGCATAAGCATATAGTCCAGCTGTCCGAGGACCCCTAATCCAGGACTCCCTTAGAGACACCAAGGAAAATGAATATGAGAAAGAAACGGTGGACGTGAAAGAAAGGGATATCAACTAGATATGCAACTTCTCTCAAGTGTATGAGATTCTAGGTAGATGAAGATCATGATGATATCAATCCACAAAGAAGGATGTACACACGAAATAGTTACAAAAAGGAAAGAACAAGATATCCACAAGGAATTCATAAATATACCAATAAGATATTTGCTTGAAAGCATAGCACATGTCTAGATATGGTCTAATTGTATATAAATGAAGCCCAACCACACGAAAAACAAAGACATCACAAAGCAACAAGAGATCATTGTTGAGATGCTTTGAAAGAGGAAACAAGTATCATAACATGGAATGAATATCATGCCAAGATGCAACCTACACAAGGTTGAATGCAAGAAAAGAATGCATGAATAGATACTTGTTACCGAGATATCATTGGAAGGATGTAGAAGAAACCAATTGAAGGTAGTAGATAGTAGTTTACTGAACATCCTAGCTTGACTCCAATAAGCACATGGTGACACCACCTTCCTTGTGAGTGAGTCGAGCATCCAATGCATCTTCAATTGTTCCTAGAACAACAACACAAACAAAATGGTACCCAAACTCATTGGGACCAAAGAGTTAGAGAATCAATAATACATAGGACAAACTTCACACAAATATGTGCATATAGATATGAAAATGAATTTCATGCACATCTCATCCAATTTGAGACTTGGTGGAGTTTCTCTTATATATTGGGTCAAAGAAATAAAGCATGCCAAAGAAACTACATTAAGTTAATATGCATGCTCAAGAATTTCAAGAACCAATACCAATTGACCAAGAACTACCAAGTGAAGAAAAGATACCAAATGAATAAATCATCACTTGGAGGATATCAGTAAAAGATACATGGAGGAATGAGATATCCATTGATACAAACTAAAAAAAGATATCAAACTCCCAAAATAGAGGATGGTTCCAAACAAACCAAGCTCTCTACAAAGTTTCATGATGGCACAAATTACCAAAAAGAAAATGGCTTGCCTTCCACCAACACACACTTGATAAGGATCACAAGATGAGTGTTTTATATGAAATAGGATAGCTCCCCCAAGAGTAGTGCATTATAGGAAATTTGCAGTTGAATTCAAAATGCACAAGGTGGGATCACCACTTTCACTGTATCTACAAAACACTAGACAAGATCAAGAAATTAACAAGATCCACCAGTGGTATGGAAGATAAAGGGAGTTGATGTTGATACAATCATTGGTAAGAGATAAGTAAATAAGAAGCAAACTCTACTGTGAAGATGATCAATAATTTCTACCACGCATAAGAGAGTACCAATTGTCAAAAGACAAGAAGAATTTGGAAATAATTCTCGGTGACAAATAGCAAGGATATCCGACATCTTCTTCACACCAAACACATAGGCAACTTGCAACTTGTTGAGCTAACATACCACCTAGGAACAATATAATCTACAATATCAACTCTAGGTGACAGTATCTCAAATGTGCACATTTTGTAGGCTTGCAAGATACACAAAGCATATTACTCCCCCATAATGAGATACCAATGAAAACTTACAAGATGCAAAAAGAGGATCCAACAAGAGATAATTAATGGACTATTTAGAATTTGATTTTCTAATGAGAAGACATACCACATAGAGACTAGATAATCTTGTAATATCAATACTAGATGGTATTACTCATGTACACACATTTATAGGATTGTGAGGTGCACAAAGCACATCACTCCCCCAAAATGGGATGTTCCATTAATCTATCTCAAGAACCAATAAAGGTACAAACAAGATGCACAAAGGCTCAACGCACGACACACGCGTACATGATGTGCAAACCAACATGCACATACTTGATTTCTCAAGATAAGAAAATTTGAGGCACAACATATACAAACACATGCAAGGAACAAAACCAAAACATGCAAAGGGTCAAGTAACTTTCAATGTAAACAATTTAAGTACAAGTTGCCGCAAGGAGGCACATTGGATATACGATAGAAACTTGATAATCCAATTGACTTGTCTTGAGACAACAAGAATGATGAAGTCCTCTTAACTCTTCATAATGTAGCCAAGTCTCCAATGCCCTCCAACAACACCTATTGATCAAGTTTGAGCTAGTTGGTCCCCAACCAAGTTGGGTCCTAAGAGGTTAGTCACAATAGGCTAGGCTACTGATGGTGTCCTGGACTAGGGGTACTCACCACATCATCTCCCGATCTGTTAGATTGGGCCGAGGACCCCCATGGCCGTATACTCATGGGCCAGTCCGGACAGCTGCCGCATACAAGGAAGATTCTGCAAGACTTGGCGATCAAGACAAGGACTCCTCCCCCACCGGCATATTCGGCTAGGACTCTTGTTATCCTAGGCCTCTGGTGCATTATATAAACCGAGGCCAAGCTAGTCGATAGACATATACAACAACAATCATACCATAGGCTAGCTTCTAGGGTTTAGCCTCTCTGATCTCGTGGTAGATCAACTCTTGTACTACCCATATCATGAATATTAATCAAGCAGGAGTAGGGTTTTACCTCCATCGAGAGGGCCCGAACCTGGGTAAACATTGTGTCCCTTGCCTCCTGTTACCATTGATCCTAAGACGCACTGCTTGGGACCCCCTACCCAAGATCTGCCGGTTTTGACACCGACAGCTACCCAAATGGTTCTTTTCTTGACACCACTTTGAGTACCAACAAATTTGGCAAACACATTTCCAACCTTATCATTTCCAAGAGAATAGACATCGTCAATTAGAATAGGGTTGGATAAGGTACCATTCGTGCATGAAGAAGCGATATGACCTTTCTCACAACATAGGTAGCACCATCTACTCTTCACTTTCTTCTCACTTGATTTCTCAACTTGAGAAGCATTAGCTTGAGTCTTCTTAGGAACAGGCCTTTCTTCAATTTGAGGTTGATCATGAGAGTGAACTTGTGGCCGCTTCCCTTGTTGCTTGTCACTAATGGGATTCTTCTTCAATGGGCAAGATCTAACATGATGCCCTTCAACTTTGCACTTGAAGCAAACAATCTTGGCCGAATTCTTGACCTGTACTTGGCCCTTCTTCTTGTTCAACTTGGACTTCTTCTTAGTGGAGTTGAATCCAAGTCCACCTTTTCCATTGGGGGATTTTTGCACACTCAAGATATTGTTGAGTGTGGATTTCCCTTCATGACTCTTTTCCAAGTCTTTCTTCAAAGAGGTGACTTGGGCCTTGAGCTCTTTGATTTCCTCTACATGGTTAGTCTCAACACAGGTACTAGAGGAAGTAAACGCCTCATCGTTAGAGCAACAAGGCAAGGAAGGCAATTCATCACAAGATGTACCGACATTGTGAGTAGATGAATTACAAGGACTAACACATGGCAATATAGCATTTTGACTTGAAGTAGTGATAGTATCCACATGAGGTTCACTAGATGTTACCTTAGTAATCATGGCCTCATGAGCTATCTTTAGCACATTATGGATACTAGAAGATCATCATGAGAGCTTGAGAGCTTTTCATGGCTTTCTTTCAATTTCCCATAATTTCTAGATAGGAACTCAAGTTGAGCCTGAAGCTCAACATTCTCCTTCAAAATGGATGATTCACAAGTAATAGAGTTAGTAGCACAAGAATCATCAATAATAGCAAGAGGAGAAGGCAACTTGGCAAGCTCTTTTGAATGTGAAGCTTTAAGTTGTACATGAGACTTGGTGAGTTTGATGAGCTCACCCTTAAAGACCCTTGATCCATTTTTGAGGTGCCCAAAGTCCTCAAGGAGTTTAGCATGTGCAACTTCAAGCTTCTCATTTTTAGTTTCAAAATAATTGGCCACCTCAAGAGCTCTATCATAAGATTCCTTCACTCTAGATAATTCTAGAGCAAAAGTCTCCTCAAGAGATTCCTTGGTGGTTTGTTCAAGTTCAAGAGGTTGAGAGAGGTCTACAATCTCATTAGCATAATCATGCTCATGACCTTCCATTTTTTCAATGGTTACCTCATGTCCCTCGAGATGAGATTCCAACTCCTCAATATATTTCTTTCCCTCAATGGCAAAGGACATGATTTCCATGGAGTTGGAATGAGAAATTTTTATTTTTTTGAAGAGCTTTAAAAATCATTTCCCCTTAATTTTTAAGGAGGTAATATTATTATTATCTTCATCATTAACAACATCATCATCATTCTTATCATCATTAACATCATCATCACAAGATATATTGGGATTTGAAGTAGGAGATACCTTCAAAGCCTTAGCCATAAGGCAAAAGTGAGAAGCAATAGATGATGATGTAAGATCCCTTGAAGCATCATTCAAGACCACATATTATTCCATGGAGTGTTGGGTTTCCTCTATATTGTTAGCACAATAACTAGAGGAAAGACATGCATTTTTATCATGGAAACAAGATATATAAAGCATATCATCATGAGATTTATTCAAGCCCTTTCTACATGATATGCAAGGACTATCAACACAAGCATGTGAAACATGTAGGGTGCTCGAAGTGTCAAAGTCCGAAGATGAATCATTGCAATAAGATAGTGATGAAGAATCATCAACAATAACACCACTATCATCATTGCAATGAACAACACTACTCACCATATAATTACCTTGTGGAAATCCACATGTAGGCGAAGTAGAAGAAGTTGAGAACACAACACGGTTGGAGGTGGAGGGAGAACAACCATTTCCACAAATCTTGGACACGCCATATTTATCTTGAAGCTTTGTCCACAACTCATGAGCATCCCGAAATAGCATGAGTTGAAATAACACTGCATTGCTCAAAGCATCAAAAAGAACATTAGAAGATTGAGCATTGAGATAAGAGTTTTTCTCATCCTCTAAAGATAATCTGTGGGGATCCTTTGGAGGAGAAAAACCCATATCTACAATTTGCTCTAAATTTGGGTCCATGACCCTAAATATATTAAGCATGCGAATTACCCAAACATAAAAATTTGTGCCATTGAAACTAAGAGTGACAGAGAATCCTTATCCCCTAGTTGACATATTTACTCTATGGGCAGTTAAGCCGAATAAAGAGGGATGAGGCCCGACAACATCACTTCATGACGGCCAACCTGCGTTAGACACGTCGTCGCTTTGTTGAGCCGAGCTCAATTTCTTCGGATCATCATCTCGGTCAGCCGAACAATAGTTCGCCATCGCGAAGGATAAATCGTCACCAACATCGCCGCCCCACGGATTACACAGAGCGGGCACACCTGCATCGCCACATGGTCACTTCATCAAGCCGGCATCGACCACGTCACGACCTGCATCGCTGGACCGGGGGCTTCATCATCTCTTCATCAACCTACTCCGGAGACTTCGGCGTCGCTGGCCGACCAGCTCCGTCACGTTAGCTGGACTAAGGGCTTTGCCTCGGCGAGCCAACCTTTGCCAGCATCGCCATGCCGTTGCTTTATCGCCTTTCTTCGGATTGCTACAACAAATAAGCCAGGTGCTATTAATCCTAGTATTTTTTGCCTGTTAGGGATTCATTTTTTCCAATGAATTATTACTCTGGTTTGTCCATCATATGTATGCAGGTCTATCAAATGGTGGCCGCATTAACGACGGTCGCATGGTGGTTTGGTTAGTTTCCATACATAGTCCGGCGAACGCCGCATCCGGAACTCGAACCGACCTGTGAATTCAGGCCTTGCCATGCCTTTACCGCATCACGCCGCCGCCCTGCATCGACATTGACTTCGGCGCCAGGCCATATTTCTTTTATTACTCACTTTGCATAAATTTTTTGTTATGCAATGATTTTTTTATTATTATTACTATTATCTCCGGTTTGCACTATTTTTTGTGCACAGGAAAATGATCCAGTCGGACTATATCCTTTGGCGTCACCTCGGCTGGACGGGGGGCTTCGTCAACACTTCATTACCCCATGCCGGGGACTTTGGCATCACCCTGCCGTCCTGCATTGCTCGTGCTATGTCATCACTTCGGAGTGCCGATCTCTTTGCTCCGCCACCTCGGGACCGACTCGGGGATGGAACCTTGTCCCGCATCAAGCTCGGACCGCGTCATCAATACCGAACACATTAACCAGCTAAGTTGTCTTCATGCTCAAAGTTTTAAATTTTTAACTTGTGTTCGGCGCGGCCAAGCATTACACTTTTTGGGAAAAAAGTTGCTTGTAAAAATTTCCTTGTCCAAACTTTGCTTGTGACGCCCAAATTCAAATACCTTGTTTACTTGGGGGCTTCCTTCATGAAGCTTTTTTCTCTTGCATATGGTTATACTTGTACGGCTTCGTTCCTTGTTCGTGTATTACGCCACAATATGCACCATATTGACTTAAGCGATTTGCAAGCTGGGTTGCCTGGCTCCTGTGCTTACCCCTACGTTCCCGATTGTTCGGCTAGGGAGTAAAGGGAGCACCTCTGCGATTATCACGATCGGGTCACCCGAGCCGGACCTTAGACTGGGTGAAGCCGAAAGCTAGCGCTCTTCTTGTTTTCAATCATGGTCGGCACACAACGGAACTCGTGAGTACAAAAAATCTATTGCACAAGTCTCATAATAACAATGAGCATCGAAGAAAGGTATCGATGGGGGTACTATTTTCTTCGAAGATGCTTCTTACTCTTCGCAGTAATATAGCATAAGTTCCCTGAGCGTGCTTTGTCTGTTACAACCTTATTGCCTGATTGCCTGGTTATTGGAAACACCATCGATATTCTCGCCAGATGGAGTACATAACACTTTTCGGTCCTTGACAGAAGAGGGAGAAGCCGACGGTCGGTTAAGACGCGTTTAAAGTTGAATTCAAATGTATGCTAGTTCATAGGTAGCTATTTATAATGTTTGTTGTGTACCTTTCGTATGTATAATGTGCTTTACACACACAACATGAACTATACTCACGTTTATATTCGATTGCTAAAGCGATGCATTGTCTGGATTTCAAAATACTAACTATGTGGATCTATTGTGTCGAACAATAACATAGACATGCTCACATTCAATAGAATCTAGATGTCTAATGGATCAATGACCGTTCCTTACGCGAATTGCAAATATCATGATACCATCCTAATATTTGGATACAATTTATATCTTTAATCAATGTGTACAACAGTCTTTTACGTGTAGTTTTACTCTCCATCGGTGGTCTCTCACACATGCTCACACACTCTCTCCCGAGGTGTCTTTCTCGTACACATGCTCTAGATATAACCCTCCCTCCCTGTCGTAGCCATTTACAACTATTTTCACTAACCTTTATCACAAGCACCCTTCCTCTCGCAAGCATACACATGCACAATCCCCATCGACCCTTTCTATATACATGGACCTGCCTATGTGTCTCATGTGCACACATTATCTTTAGGCATGTCTCTCACGCATTGTCTCACACCTCTCTTCCTAATATATGAGTATGATTCTAGCAGAGCATTCTGTAGGATGCCCCTTAAAGTTAGGTTGGATGAATAGTAATATTAGAGATAAAGGGGTTACCTTAGTCCGAGAACCTAGGGTTACAAATCCTAGCCAGCTTTGTTAGTGGACACAGAGTCCTTCACAATTCTGCTATCTTTGTCTTGTATGACTAGTCATCCATGGGTCTTCCTAAATGCGCCACGGGCCGACCAATGTGGCGCAGGACGGAACCGAACGAAGGGCCTCACCTCGACCCACCGGACCTCACTCGGTGACACACCCTCTGCCCCCACGTCTCGTTATCTTCTCACACCCACATATACCAACACAAACACCACACACACAAAAAAATTCTCCTGGTGCCTCTATCCCACGCCCCCCCGCCCCCCCCCCCCCCCCGCCGGCCCCTCTATCCATGCCTCTCTTGAATACGTAATACACACACATACCTCTTTAGGCCCCGCCAAATGCATCAACTACACATTCACACATGTACCCCATTGATCTAAAAAGCCCTCTCTTCATGTTTATTTCGCATACAACATTCCTTTTGAATAAAGTGTGGCCAAAAAATTATTTTAGAATTTCTACATATATACAACATTACAAAGTTATATGGAGGAGTACGAACGCTAATTTGCATTGCATGGTGCCCACAATGATATTTATTCCGCACTGTGAATTTGTATATTTTTATACTATATACAAAGTTAGTCATAATAAAGAGAAACGAAGAGCGTCTCTCTCTCCATCGCATACCCCCCTCTACGCCAATTTCACGTATGCACACAAACTATCTCCAGGTCCTCTAAAATTAAGCCACCAGCACATTCACGCATGTTTCATATTTCTCTCGTGATATATACAATGAGGATCATTGTATTTGAAGTGAAAGAACAATACTTATATTGGACTTCAGAATCCACTCATTACGGTCACCATTTATGTTTAGTGGTTATTATACAGTCACGGGCTCACCGTACAACTCTGTATTTTCTCAAGACATGACTAGTTGACCAGTTAAACGCTCCACGTGGCACCTCTAGTGTTGCATCACATTATCTCACTAGCATCGTGCCCACCTGTCGGCTTGTATCTACTCTACATCTTGTTGGAGATATGCCCTAGAGGCAATAATAAATGATATTATTTATCTCCAAGTTCATAATTATGTTTATGTTCCATGCTATAACTGCTATGGTTCTCGAGTCTGCAATAACACGAGGCTCGGAGGAAGACTCATATGCACGTGTGGAATAATAAACGGTAAGAAGTATTCTTAGTCTGGCCTCTAAGACTAGCTGTGTTGCATGATGGTTCTGTTTTCCTGGTCATGGCATGTCAATGCCAGCAATTTTGAGGGCACAATGTTAAGAGAACATTTGTGTTGAATCGACCCGGATTAATGTTATGCTATGAGATTCATTCATCACAAGTTAATGGTACATAACACAGAGATGGTTAACATTTGCATGATTCCTTAGACCATCAGAGTATCGAGTTTCTTCATGCTTGCTTCATGAAATTTGGTGTTTTTTAAAGGTCATCCGTAAATGGGTGGCTATTACGACGGCTTACGAGTTCATGGAAAAGTATGTCAAGTAACTTGATAGCTCAAGATTGGGATTTGCTCCTTCGACGATGGAGAGATATTCTCGGGCCCTCTCGGTGTTACGGTATCCATCATCGTCTGGCCAAACACAGTGTGATTTGATCACAGGGATGCCGGAACACGGAAATGAGAAAAGAGAACAAAACCAGTAACGAGGTAACTAGCATAGTGGACAAGTTGTTGATCCACGGGGATGCAAGTAAATCTCACCTCGGGTCTTTGTAACATATCGCGAAGCAGCAGGAATAGCACACGACAACTGGAGGTTCACTCGAATATTCATTCGTGTGAGTATAGGGGTCAATATGGGTGTCCACGGCTCCGATGTTGATCATTGATCAGAAGGTGTTCCGATAATGTGTATGCTTCACCGAACCTATAGGGTCACACGCTCAAGGGTCATCTATCTGCTGAATACTAGAAAGGGAGTCTGAGAAAAATTTGCTGAAAAAGTTTCGGAGACAATGGAAGAGTCCGGGAGATAGAATAGTGAAATAGTTTCGTAACACCGGAAAGTTGTTTTGGGATATACCATTAAGTCAAATTGGTTTCGGGTCACGCCTGATAATTCTTGGAGGGTGCCAGAATTATTCTAGAAACTTCTGGGAATTTTTGGGGATAAAAACTGAAAATGTTTCCGAACTGCCGGTACAGCTTTGGTTGTTTTTCGCAGATGAAATTCACTAATCTAAAATTGTTTCAGAACGAATCCAAAATCATTTTAGTGGGTACTGGAATTATTCTAAGACCCACCGAAATATTTTCGGATTTAATGGATGCGAAAAATTGTCTTCATGAATAGTGAAAATGCATTCTTGTTTGCTTTTCGCAGATGAAAATCACTAAACCGAAATTGCTTCGAAACGCGTTGAAAATTATTTTAGTGGGTACTGGAAATGTTCTGAGCACACATAAATATTTTCAGTTCAAACGGACGCTGAAAATGTCGTCATGAATAGTGAAAGTGCTTTTTGCCTGGCTTCTTGGAGAAGCCACCTTGAGGGCCTTTTGGTATTATCCCCTTGGCTTCTTGGAGAAGCCACCCTTGGGCTTGGCCTATAAATAGGGGTGGAGGGGGCTGCCTAAAGACACACTCTTTCTCACATACAAGTGCCATGCATGATCTGGCTTCTCTCTCCCTCCTAGCGAATAGTTTCGTAGAGCCGAAAGGCTGTCTGGGTTCCGGTGGGAACTAGTTCTGGACAGCGAAGCCCTGCCGAATAGATGACACCGTATGTGTGCAACCCCATAGAGAGGTCGTAGTTTCGATCCTTTTGCCCGAGGGGCTGTTTTGAGAGTGCCTCCCGAAGGGCTGCCCAAGTGACGGTCCGAGTTCTGTGAGTCCTCCCGAAGGGCTGTCCGAGTGACCGTCCGAGTTTTGAGGGTCCTCCCGAAGGGCTGTGCACGACACAGTCTGAGGGACTGTCTGACCGCCTCCCGGAGGGCTGTCCGTGGGGCGGATGAGGGTATACATCCTCGCGGTTGGGAGGTTGCAAATCCTAGCTACGGGGATCTGCACCACCATTCGTCATCGACTCTACTTCCGCTGCGCTATGAGTCGGTAATGAAAAAGATCAAACCATGTATGTAGTCTCCATAGTGGTCCTGGGCTGGTGCGTAGGTCAGAAAGTTTTTGTTTTCTGCTACGTTGCCCTACACATCTCCACTCTTATAAAATACACTATTATAAAATGCACTCTTATAAAAAAAACAGAGTTGGTGATGATGGTGTGCCTACCATCCTCGCGGGTAGGAAAGAAACTATGGCAATTTTGCAAAAAGGTACCCACACACCTCTCCACATTTGCAAATAAGGCCTTCCCTCGTTCATCCTTTTCTCTCACAAGATAAACTAGTCATACAAATGCATCTTGATGTTACGTGCAACGCACGAGCATCTTGCTAGTAAGAATGAAAACAAACGACAAAAAAATATTTGGACGGTGGTTCGAAGTCATGACCGCGGGCACAGCAGACAAGGTGGCCTTGTATTGGTATGTTGAGCCGTCTGTTTTAACACACAAGAGCTGGTGTGGTGATTATACACACACGCATGCATGCACACGAACTGCATGCACGCAACACTCACACAAACACCTGCACCCACGCACGCACGCAACACTCACACGTACACACGCAGCCACGCACGCACGCAACACTCACATGCACACACGCACGCATGCATGCACACACCAGTACACCACATGACCAACACACACTCTCACGCTCAACTTCTCAACCTACACGTGCATGTGCACACATCAGGCCCTCACAGACACATACACAACCAGGTGATTCCGACGCACGGGTTCGAGTCTTGTCGCGGCTGCATAAATTTGTGTTTATCTGACCTTTTTCCTATGCGAACTGACGGGTGGGACCCACAAGGAACGTGGTTAATTTAACTAGTCAACTTGGCACCACACAGACTATTTGGCCGGTCAACAGAGTGCAATCCGATGCTGAACCGTGAGCAAGTGACCGTATAATCACCGCAAAATGTATATAGTGACCGTAATCAGCTTATTCTCAAGTTTGGTGACGTATTGCGCTTTTCTCTCTGTAGGCCCTCCAAAACTACATCTCTACACGTTCTCACATGTTACATCTAACAACTATGCAATACAGCACTTCTACTACACTCTAACACAATAAATCATATGTGTTTTTAGTTTTACTAGATATCATATTGTTACTTCATTATTCAGTTTGCATATATTAAAATTGCCTTTGAAATGTATGGCCAATATCATCTACCGCGCGGAAAAATCTCGCCCTTTGATGTTTAATCGGGTTTGTATCGATGGATCGTGCGAAACAGCAAAACTATAGTACTATACAGTACAAGTGACCGTTCACTGGGCCGTCATGTCGTGTACTCCTCCGTCGTAAGAGTGGAGCGCTCGCGTTCATAAATATTCTAGTCCCTTTCTCCGACATGTGGGACATCAAGTCACCGGGTCCACGTGCCATACCGGAATATAGTGCAGAGCAGCCGGGGTGAAGCACACCAGTCATGGCGCCAGCATAGTAATGAGCAATGAGGCGTCAAATCACAAAGCTGCACCTTTCCCATAGTTAAGTTGGAGGGATGAAGTAATAATGCTAAAAAAAGAAGTTGGAGGGACGAAGAAACCATCATTTCACTCGTTGCTGAATCCGCTTCTCCCTCATCTTCTTCAACCTAACCACGTGTTGTGGATCGGCTTGGTAAAGCACTGACACATGGGACCGCATGTTAGCAAACCGCTAGGTCAACATCCTCTAAAAATAAGAAACCTCCCACGCCATCCGTGCGCCAAAATCACAGGAGCACACAGGAGCAAAACCAAGTGGTACGGTTAAGGGCATCCACAATGTATAGCCAAATGTGAAAATAGCTTTTGGCATCGTGGGAACCATTGTGGACGGTGTTGCCAAAGCCAAAAAGATGGAACCGAAGCTCCCTGATTGATTGACTGAAGGAATAGAAAAATGCAACATCTCTCCTCTTTCTCCCATGCTTGAGCGCATGTAGTACAGTATAGAGCATAGAGTCTACTCCCCTGTCCCTTCTATCACAAATCACAAAGCACTGAGGCGTCAAATCACAAAAGCACGAACGAAGAAACCGTCATTTCACTCTTCGCTAACTCTGCTTCTCCATCGTCTTCTTCGAGAAACCATCTCACCGCACTAAGCTGGACGGATGACTCTATTGTGTACTAGTAGTACTAGTACATTTACGCGTCCTTTGGTTCAACGGACTTCCTAGATGCAAATAAGGCAGTTGTCTCGGCTTGCAGGCGTCACTTGCGAATGACTTACCATGGTCTCCCTCAATGGTGTTCTCTGTCGAACAGACTTTGCCAAACCACAACGTTCGAGATATCATCAACGTCACTGCAATGGGGAAGGAAGTCAAATATAGTTACTACCTCCATTTTTTTTGTACACAAGGCCAGTATTATCAAAATTACAATTTGCAAAAGGCCACTAACACTAGTCGAGGCAAAATTGATGGGGTTTCCCTCGTACTAGCAACCAAGGACATTAATATCCCCTGCATGCATGCGGAAGGGAGAATGTTGGTTTGCATGGTGCTGCATTAATCAAGCGATGAGGAGTGAGATGGTTGGCTCTTTGTGTTTGGAGAGAAAAATACGCATTAATTGACACATGAAACGAGGATTTGTATCGATTAAATCCCGCGAAGGAAAACCCCGCCTTTATTTTTTAACACTAGTACTCCTAGTACGTACGTACTTATCCTGTTTGGCTCTAGGCCTTGCATTGCCATACTTCGCCACACATTTTTGCCAAGCTTGCCTAAAGTTTTCAAAATGAGAAGGAGGTACATTTGCGCACGGCTGTCGCGGTTGCATCGCACCCTTACACGGTCGCTCCTGCACGCCGCGTTCGCACCGCACCCTCACACAGTCGCTCCTGCACACCGCAATCCCAACCAAGGGAACGCACCCTCACTGACACGTGCTGTCACATGTGAACAAACCAAACTCAGCCATCCTACCACTAACACATAATTTTCATTCATATTGTATGTTTATCCAACCGCATGTTGGGGAGTATCCGTACGGCCCGTGCGGTGGTCTGTTGGGGAAGAATAAGAGGTGAGGAAGAAGGGTTAGGAGACGCAAGATATTCATCCAACCGCCTGAAATGGTAGACTGGCCCAAGTCAGGCGACTTGCATAACAATATATGTTTTTACACGGGAACAGATCCATAAAAACAACAACAAAAAGAAAAACTACCACTGCTCGTGGAACAAGACGGCCTCGTCGTCTTTGGCTGCTGGCGCGAACTAGCCGTAGCTGCCGACGTGTGTCTCCGCATCGTGGTTGTCCTCGGCCTCCAGCTACTCGTTCACATGGAGCATGCGGGTGCTCTGCACGGACGAGAGCACAGCCCGGTTCAAGTCGAAGACGTCCAGTTCCGCCTGCAGGAGGGCCTCGATGGCAGCGGAATCCGCGTGCTCCGCGTCGAGTAGAGCCTCTGCCGCCCGGTTCAAGTCTAGGATGTCCGGTTCCGCCTGCAGGAGGGCGTCGATGAGAGCGGCATCCGCGCATTCCGCGTCGAGTTGAGCCTCTGCCGCCCGGTTCAAGTCCAGGACGTCTGGTTCCGCCTGCGGGAGGGCCTCGGTGGCAGCGGCATCCGCGTGCTCCGCCTCTAGTTGAGCCTCCGCCGCCCGGTTCACATCCACGACATCCGGCTCCGCCCGCAGGAGAGCCTCGATGGCAATGGCATGGGCGCGCTCCGCGTCGAGTTGAGCCTCTGCCTCCCGGTCCTCCTTTAGTATCGCCATGTTGAACCGCTGGTCCGCCTGCACCATGGGAGACTCAGACGTCGGCATTCAACGTCCATCGTCTCATACCCATCGAGGGCCTTCTGCACCGCGACCTCCGCCATGAACATTGGATCGGCTTCCTCCTCCTTGTAGCTTGGCTCCAGACAACTCGGGGACTGGCCCATCGCAAAGCGAGCTTGGGAACGGAGGTCTGTGGCGCCGACCGCTGCCGCGATTTCTACGCGGCGCTCTGGCGTCAGCATCTTGTAGTAAGTGATCTTGCGGCGCACCATGCCTTTCCGGCGAACTAGGGTACGCTTGATGCGGGCTAGGGGATCGACAGGTGGTGGAATGGGCCGGAGATTAGGTGTGGTTTTAGGGTAGTGGCTGGCATAGGCCGAGCAACGAAGGGGTATGAATAGTGGTTCCGGTGACGACCGGTCAATCGATTTTGACTGTACATCGCTCTTGTCACGTTCGCGTTGCAGCCCAGCACGCTGGACCCTCCACGTCGCTCACCGAATGGAACGCACTTCGTCTTGCATTTTCGCTCGCTTGTGGGACCGCAGCTAAGAGCAAACCGACGTCCCTCCCCCTCCCCCGCCCGCGTCATTTATTATACTGCCACTCCCTCCATTTTATGCGGAGTAAATAAAAACAGAGGGAGTATACTATGGATGAGGATCCCCTGACGTGGCCGAACCCATTGAGTAACTGACTTGCGGGGCCTAGCAAGCATGGGGCCTGCCAGTAAGTGACCGAAAGGGGGGGTAAGGCAGGGATACCTACGTCAGAGGATCCACTTCCACTATTACTACCTCCTTCCATTTAATATACAGGGCCTAATGCATTTTTCGAGGCTAACTTTGACCAAATGTTAGAGTAATAATATATGACATGCAACTTACACAAAGCATACGGTCAAATTCATATGTGAAAGGAGTTTCCAATGATATAATTTTCACATTATACATGTCATGTACTATTAATCTTGTCAATAGTCAAATGCGGTTTTAAAAACGCATTAGAGCATGGTTAAAAATATAGCCAGTCAATGGCTATGAGGGACTGCCATGTCATCTATAGCCATCATCTATTATATGCACTCATAGAGTAGTGTGGGCTATAAGGTTGGCTATTTCCCGCAAACAAAATAATAAGGTTAGCTACTGTATTAGTACTTTTTTCCATCTCCTCTCTACCTCTTTCTTCATATTTATTGTATTTAACTAGGAATGCGTATATAGCTAGGCTCTTGCATGAGAGCTCACTCCCCTTACTTTTTCACATCTCTCTCCTCCACATAGGCCCTATATAAATGGAAGGAGGGAGTACTACTATGAGCACTGCATACTCTAGTATAGATGTTGCCAGTACTCCACTAGTACTATTGGACAGGGAGCTTAAAAAAGTTACTATTGGACTGGCTATACATGGCGAAATCCTAGTAGGAAGAGCATGCGCGAGAACAAGCACATTCACGTGGTTGAAAACAAATTGAAAATCATCTCGAGTACAAATCTAGGAGTACGTACGAATCTAACAATTTTGATTGGGCGTTGTGGAATGTTGATACTTTTTTTATCAAAGTAGAGATACTTTGACTACACATAAAACTTACATGTAAACTAGAAAGGATAGGAGGGAGTATGTTGTACGTTCAAAAATGAAACGAACATTGAATACCCTTTATATATGATTTGCGGATGCTATGATCACCGGTTCAAAATTTTGAATCCGCCTTAGGTATCACGTGCCCCCACTCGTTCTCTCTTGATTCCATCTCGGGTTCCGGAGATCGGTTGAAAGAGGACTAGGGTGGGTACATGTGAATGATACTCGATGGAATGTTCAAATGAGGCATGCAGGAGGATGGACTCGACCGGAGGGCGACATGATCGATGGAGAAGAGGGTTGGAGAGGAAGGAGAAATAAGCAAACACCACATAATTATACTTGAACGGCTCAAATAAACAATAAGTTGTCTCGCTTGGCCTACATAGTGAAAGTCCTAATGCGCAACGCAGAGCACTTACCCTCAAATATGGCCGAGAAAACAGGGAAACCGACTTGTGGGGCACACCCGTCAGGACGACGTAGCGTAGACTAGTCCAATGGAGGAGCTGGCCCATGACCTCCTCGCCACTGACAACCGTTCATGTGGGTCGTTGGGGCCAACAACGTGGCACAGCTCTAGCACCGCCTCTGGACACGGTGACCGCGGTGAGCGACACGCTCATCGTCGCTAGACACGGTCGGTTTCAGTGTGCCGAGGGTGGCATTAGTGCTGTGGCATGACTAATAGTATGTTTGGTTTGTGCCCAAGGTTGCCCCATCAAAGCATTGGGTAGCCAAAATTTTGGTTGAGGTATTAGTTTCCCATGATTTGGCCGACATTGGCAAGAAAATTGAACTAGAGTTGGCTAGAGTTCATTGGCATGCCAAAAAAATGGCAACCATCCAAACAAAGACCAATCTTTGGGTGAGGACCAAAATTTTGGTAAGGTGCACTTTGGTCACAATCCAAACATTCCCCAACACCCGGCTCGTCGAGGACGCAAGGGGACGCGTTCGAAGAGTGGTGTAGCCCGGCCAACTGCATCCTCAGGACCTGAGACCATGCCGGTTCGTCTTGCTTTTTCAATGACATGCGGGGATCGCATGTGAGCAAAGGGCATCTCCAACATTGCCAGGACCGCAGCTGACTACCCTGGCACACCAAAACCCTCGTCCCCCGCGCCGTCGCGCGGTGCGTTCCCAGCCGACGTCAGCTGCCCGCATTCATGCCGTCCGTCCGTATGCCGTCGTTAAGAGGCTCAGTGCCTGAGGAACCAACTCCGGTGACTTAATGACGCACACGGACGCTTGGCCTCACTGGAATGCGCTACTTAAAGCGGCAATGCCCAGCTAACCTCCACACCATAGCGCATCGTCCTCCTACCTGGCACCACATCTTCCATGACCGCAAGCGCGAACGTTCTGCGGGGGAGCTTGTCTTCGGGGATGAAGCTCGAGGTCGCCGCCCTCGCTCAAGTCGCCTCTCGCGATGCAATAGTGGCATAGCCGGACGCGGACGCGACCGCACAAGCGGTGGCCACGTTGGCGGCCGACGACGGGAGCACCGTCCGCCACGCGTCCTACTTGTCGTCGTCCAACGTCCGGCACCGCCGAGGTCGGGGACTCCTCCGAGGATGAGTAGGGCATGGGAGGCGGCAGGGCATGGTGTGCCAATTGGTCGGTCTGTATCCCGTGTTCTACTCTTCCTCGCCGGAGACCGCACCTTCACTTCACGGGTCTTGAATACCGCCCCCGTACATAGAGATCGTATATGGAGGACGTCGGTCGCCATTGTAGAATAGGTTTAGGGTGGGGTTTCTTTTATTTTTCTTTCCTTTAAATGTAATGAAAATATGTCGTGTTTGTATTAATCTCGGCCGGCGTATATGAACTTTCACAATAATATAGTATATTGCAGGAGTACTAGCAAGATGCCCGTGCGTTGCACGGAAGATCAATATCTTGTGGGAGAAAAGGATGAACGATGGAAAGCCTTACTCCAAATGTGGAGAGGAGTGCGGGTAATTGTCATAGTTTCCTTCCTATCCGTTAGATATAGATCGGACGGCCTATATTGCAGGATGACAGGCACACCATCATCACCAACTCTGCTTTTTATTGAACCGAGACAAATCTAACATGCGGAGTAAAATAAACACATAGGGTCTATACATACACAATCTATCTTAGACACTCCAATAGTAAGTCCACTACACATTCACGCATTTCACATCTTTCTACGTCTACCGGAACCTACGAAAGGGTTAACGTAAATTGCCACTCTCTCTCTCTCTCCTCCCCTGATTTTCATGGTGGTGGGCCCCTCCCTCCCCCCAATCTACAATCAACAGCTCACATGTTTCACATTACGTTAATTACGTAACTAGGATTACATAGGTGTAGCATTACTCGTCCTAAAAAACCCAACTAAGCCAACCTCCCAACATATCGCGTGGGAAAAGACCCGGCCGTGCCATTTTAGTTGGGATTACCGGATTACTAGTAGTAGTATCCATGGATCGCGTGAAGCAACAAGTTTTTTTTAGGGGGAGAAGCACCTAGTTTAAAAGGAAAAAAGGCGGTACACTCACAGCACTCATGTCGCGGTCGCATTGCACCCCACACACGTTCGGTCCTACACACGGCTCACGCAAATGGAACACGCTTCGGCTTGCCTCTTCACTAACACGTGGGACTGCACTTGGAGAAACCGACCATGCGCCAAACTCCCATCGCCCACCGTGCGAAAATCCTTCCCTCCACCCAAAAATTTCCCCCAAATCTGATTCAACCGCCATTCGGCCAACTAGCCTATAATATTCCCCAAACCCCCCTCGCCGCCCCCCCCCCCCCCCCAGTCCCCCTCCACTCCATTCGCTCTGCCAAAGCCGCCCTCCCCGCCGCGCCGATATGTCAGCGCCGCGGTTTGTCGAGGGGATGCACGGTGATCCTCTCGCTCCCACAGTACCCTCTCGTAGACTATCATCCTCTAGCTGCACCGCCACCGCTGGCTACGTTCTTATGGAGGCGCACGGCGGTCAGCGCCACCACTGGCGACGTTCATGTGGAGACGCACGGCGGTCATCTTCTCCCTCGGTACGCGCATTCTAGACTGAGGCCCCGTTCATGTCTGTGTAGTGCTGAATGTTAGCTATTAAACGTTGTTTATCTCATTGTTTGCCGAAGTAGTTTATAGTCAATATGCTCTGCTTAAGAAGCTTCATTGCCCTGTTCTGCACTCAATCTGCTTAGCTGAGATGGCATGCCAAGGCCGATTAGTTGTTAAAATATCCTGCCATATATTTATTGTGACGCAGATTGCCATGGTCTAGTAGCCAATCTGTTAGGTGAAATAGCACTACACCATTTTATACTCGATCTTTGTTGTTGCGATGGCCTTTGATAGTTTGATGGTTGTGTGCTCGGCCTCATTGACTGCTGAAACATCCTGCCATAATTTAGCACTCAAATCTATTTGCTGAATTAGCTTTACATATATTTCCTTACTTAGGTCTGCTCGTCCAAATATTTTGCCATAGCTTTAGACATCGACCTAGGTATCTTTTTTGGACTTAATAAAAAAGCATATATGTTTTTCCTGTAATATCTAGTAGAAGAACTAATTTGTATGTCTAACAGACGGACAACACTTGGATAACTTCTGCTCGAAGATTCTCCGCTGCATATGTCGAGGGGGTTGAAAACTTCATGATCTTTATCAGAGCTAAGTATGGTGGTCCAAAATCAGATGTGCTCTGCCCATGTAGAAGTTGTATGAATTCAATTACAAGACCCCAGTCAACTGTGCAAAATCATCTACACTTGTATGGGATGTCGGTCACATATACTAGGTGGGTTCATCATGGTGAAACTATGAACGTCAATGTTATTGACTACGTGGAAGCAGCAGATCACCATCTTGATCTGCCTGATTCTCAGGTGGAAGAGGAGGAGGAGGTGGTGGTGGCGGAGCCTGTGAGTTTGACCAACATTGAAACAATGCTACAAAATGATCATGCATTCCTTGAACTTTCACCTGCAAAAGAAAAATGGTGGGCCCGCATGTTGGAACAATGCAACGTGGTTGTCACCCCAGGAAATAAGCTTTCAGTATTCTCAGCTATGGTCACCTTTCTTCAGGTGAAGACATCTGAGCGGATGACCAACAAATCATTCGATGTGATGTTGGCTGCTTTTCCGCAAATCTTTCCCAGATGCGTCTGAGCTGACACACACCTACAATAAAATGAAGAATTTCAATCGTGCAGTTGGAATTGGTTATGATATGATCCATGTTTGTAAGAATAATTGTGTTCTATTCCGGAAGGATTATGCCAACTTAAGTGAATGACCGAAATGCAAGTCATTAAGATGGAAAGATGGTGATGCTGTGAAGAGGATTCCTCATAATGTTCTGAGACATTTTCCAGTTATACCAAGATTGCAGAGGTTGTTTCATGATGTTGAAACAAGAGAGGATGTACTGTGGCATTCTAGGAACCAGGAGTACAGAGATAAGAATGTAATGAGCCATCCATCTCATGGTAGTGAGTGGAAAAGCTTCAATCATAAACACAAAAAGTTTGCTGCTAACCCGAGAAACATTAGACTTGGCTTAGCTTCAGATGGATTTAACCCATTTGGCCACCAGAGCGCCACATATAGCATGTGGCCAGTGCTTGTTATCCCTTACAACACGCCTCCAAATGTTTGCACCAAAGAATCAAACTACATAATGGCCTTGCTCATCCCAGGTCCAAAAAGTCTTGGAAAGGATTTTGATTTGTTCATGGAGCCTCTTGTGGAGGAACTTCAACAGCTATGAAGGGGTGTTCTCACTCGAGACCTATATAGCAGCCCACCAGCTGATTTCTTTCTGTGTGCTATTATAATTTGGTGCATCCATGATTATCTGGCTTTGGGCACTATGTCAGGGCGAACGACACATGGTTACAATGCATGTGTTCGCTGTGACAGGAATCCGTTGTCATACGCAATACTTAGCAAGATCTGTTACATTGGACCCTGTCGTTTCCTTGCCAAGGACAAGCCGCATCCTAGAAAATACTGAAGACATGTGTTCAATGCAAAGCATGAAAACCGTGATGCGCCAAAGAGGATCACCGCCGATGAGTCGCAAGTGTAATTAGAGGAGGTCAGGCATATTACACCAGGAAACCATCTTGGTAATGGTAGCGGGAAAAGGAAGCATGGCAGGGCAGAAGAGAGATTATTGTTTACCCCCAGGTCCACTCTGTGGGACTTGGAGTATTGGAAAGATTTGGATCTGCGGCATAATCTTGATGTGATGCACATTGAGAAAAATATATGTGACAGCATTATCGGCACACTTCTTAATATTGAAGGCAAGACGAAAGATACCTTCAAATCTAGGATTGATTTGACACACCTGGGTATCAGACAGGATTTGCAGGTGCAAGATGAAGGTAAACCACGGGATATGGCACAGCTGTGTACGTCTTGGACAAGGTAAAAAGAAAAGAATTCTGCGAGGTCCTGTCACGTGTGAGATTCCCACATGGATTTGCTTCCAACCCTGAAAGGAGAGTCAGTGCAGATGGAAACAAGGTACAAGGGTTGAAAACTCATGAATGCCACGTCCTACTTCAAAGGGTTTTACCTGTTATCCTTAGAGGATTGGGCCGCCCTGACTTATACAGAGCAGTTGCAGAGTTGGGACAACTCTTCAGGGAACTCTGCAGTAGAAATATCAGGATAGATGCTTTGGAGCCTCTTAGAGACAAGATACCAAATATCCTATGCGACCTTGAGAAGATATATCCTACAGCCTTCTTTGATGTGATGGTGCATTTGGCTGTTCATCTACCTGATGAGGCACTACTTAGAGGTCCAGTACAGTATGGCTGGATGTACCCTATTGAAAGGTGGCTAGGCATTCAAGGGCTATGCTAGGAAAAGAGCTAGACCCGAGGATTCCATTGCAGAGGCCTACATTGCTACGGAAGCATTGACATTCTGCTCAAAATACATTGAAATATCTGATAAGCTTAGCAAAGAGGTGGGTGAAGACAATCCCGAGCTCAATGTTTTCGATTATTCTGTTCGAGTTACAGGGAAGAGTCGACAAGAGGAAAAACCTAAAGATTTGGAAAAAAATGGTTTGGTATGTGTTGAATAACTGTCCTGAGATACTACCTTATATCAAGCAAGTGCTAAGTACTACAGCTTATACATCGTAATCTACTAAACTTGCAGCACATTCTTATATATTTAGATGTTTGACGCGATCACTATGTTGTGCAGCATCTACAAAAAGGAGTTACTGCCGCAAAATCCAAGAAACATTGACAAACTTGTTATGGCAGGATTTTCGAAATGGTTCAAGAGTCATGTAAGGTTTTGAATGGCACTGTCGGGTTTTTTTAATATATTGAGTACATAAGATGATCAGCTTGTCTATTTTCTAACCATAGGTTATGAAGATGCGGGAGGATGGGTAGGCAGTTGATGATGCCCTTTACTCACCCGCAATGGGTCCTGATACTTGGGTAAGACATTATGCATCTTGTGTTGTTGCAGATGTGCGCTACAACACCCTTGCACGAGACGAAGGCAGGAAGACACAAAACAGCGCCATCATGAGCACGGATACGTATGACAAAGAGACAACTGAAATGTATGCTAACATAACAGACATTGTTCAGTTGTAGTATATCTCCAGTTTCGAGGATCATCAGTGTGTGGTTCTGTTGTGCTGTCATTGGTATAACCTGTTTTCTAGGATCGCAAAACCCAGAGCTGATGATTATTTCAAATCCATCAATGTCAAGGCGGCGTACCAGACCAACGAGCCTTTCATTTTGGCAAATCAAGCAACACAGATATTTTTCTTGGAAGACACATTTGCATGTAGCGATGACTGGAGAGTATTGCAAAGGTTTGAGCAGAGGAATTCGTTTAATGAAGTTGCACAACAAGATGATGCTTACACTGCTCCTGATTTACAAGATAACACAAATGTTCCTAATATCTTTGAGAACCATCACGTCAATGATGCCGGCGAAAAGATTGCCTGTTATGCTATGGACATACAAGAGTTGATCAAGAAGAAGCCAGCGTTCGAGGACGTTGAGGATGAAGAAGAAGATGACACTATGGGGAATTACGATTCAGGCTGATACACATGGCGAAGATGTTGACGCTGCTGCTACGGATGATGATTACATTGCTTTATTCGTATTTGTCTGTCAGAAGAAGTTTCTTTATCTACAATGTGAAATTGTGTTTGCTATGACAACTGAAACCTGATGAACATGTTGTTTAGTATTTTGTTGTGAGAACATCACTTGTTATGTATGCTGATTTGTGTTTGGTGATTGTATGACCACTAAAACATGATGACATTGTTGTTTAGTTGTACTCATATTTGGCTATGAAACTTGAATTTGATGACATAGTTTGTTGTTGGACTGCAATTTGCTCGACATCTTCGAATGAGAACAAAGCTGACCCGACAGGGCCTCTGCTATTTATTTATTTATGAGCAAAAGGGGATACCCCCTGATTTCCATTAATAGAAATCATTAGATGTTCACAACACTACGCCCAGCCTGCTACACAGGTTTCATTCATTACTAGTTTCAGCAAAGTGCTCATGTCATAGCCACTGAATACATCATGAGTGCTACATACACTCCAAATAAAGAGACAATCATCCTACAGAGCACATCGATTTTGCCCATTATCTTCACAAGTTCTTTCATCTCCTCATTGTTGTTAAGGCCGTTCAGCAGCTGTTGCTTGGCCATGATCAGAGGAACTCCATCTTTAACCTTTTGCTCTGCATCTTCCTCTTATGTCGTTCCTTCAGTTACTTGTCCAAGACCCCAACCTACTAGTATTGGGATTCCTCGGCTAACCAAATACTCAGCGTAGTTGCATTCCCCCACATCAGCAACTTCCTTGAAATACAAATCACATGAATCTTCCCTTTTCTGCACGAATCAAATTGGAAGATCATCAACCAAACTATTAAAAAATCAACAACTGAAAGTAGTAGAACAACACTATAACATATTATTACCCCATGATGCGGGCATTTGGAGAAGACTCGGCCAGGGTTGAGGATTGTGGTTGAGACGCGACGGATGACTCTGCGTGATTTGTAGCAGTGGCACAACACCAACGGCAGCGGGTTGCGATGAGCAATCGGCTGCGGTGCGCGTGCCGTCGGGGGTGTGATGAGGCCCACAGGCGATGGTATGGGTGGCGACTTGGCGCATATCTGGTTGTTGCTTGTTGAAGAGTAGGTGGACGAGCAGCCAGCGGACATGGTTGCTGCGGCCAGAGCTTTTGATGCTAGGCAGAGTAAGTAGAGAAGAGGAGAAGCGAATGTTGGATATGTCAGTTTCATTACTTGCAGAGTAGCATAACACCATATATAGTCATAGTCTAGGTTTGGATTCGAACCAGCTACAGGAGCACGTCTCTCTTTTTTATAAAACTCGGCAACGTCTCTTTACTGGTACACTAGCTTGTTCTGTACGCCTTCCCAAGTCTTTGATTTTCTTTCCCTTTTTTTGCGAGGAAGGAAGGAGGACAAAATCGAGAGTTCCTAGGACTCGAACCCAAGAGCTCTCGGTTGAAAACCAAGGGTGCTAGTCACTTATGTGGCAAACATTCCCTGGGAGGAGGACGGTAGACGAACGCATTTTCCTCGCAGTTTTAGTTGCGACACAAGATCGAATGGTCGCAGTTTCGGGAATGTTATCAGGCCAACAAGCCTAGTTTTTCTTTTCTTCCTATATATTAAAAAGTATAGTACTTGGTGTCGGCTTAGTCAACAAACAATTGTGCCAACCTTGACCATTGGATTGACATTCAACGTCTGTCGTGCTAATTCAGTCTCTTCTTCCTTGAGCCGCCAAAGCGAAAATAGCACCGGCGGGACCACCTGCTCCCGCCTCCCACGTCTGGTTGTGCTGTCACGCACGCATCATGGCCACATCGCACCATAAAACTCTGTGCATCTTCCCCGGCTCCTATTCGTTCCCGTCCGAGGCCTCACCATCGTCCTCCGCCTTGGTTCGCTCGCTGCAGCGCCGCCCTCCGGTGTTGTCAACATGGTCAACAACGGAGAGGAATAAGGAGATGACTATACATGGTGAGGATGACAGTGGGGACCCAGCAGCATGCGCACTAATTTTGTTTTTTCGGGACAGAGAAGGGTATCAACTGGGTTGTGCGGGACCTGTGGCCCATCTAGCCCAGGCTTTTATTTCATATGTTTAGCACATGACCAGCCCAGTTTGTTTTTTTCCTTTCTAAAAATGGCTAGCCAGCTATTTTGTATTTTGCAGAATAACCAACATAGGCCTACTTGCTTTTCTACGCCCTGCTGGGCCGGAAACCTTTCAAGATGAGGAGGGATGCATTTTGCCCACAAAATGGGCTATAAGTAATAAGAAATGGGCTATAAGTAATAAGAAATGGGTTGTAAAATGAAAAAATACAACAAATAGGCAATTAGTTCAAAAATACTTTTTCTTTCGGATTTTGATATTTTAAATTTCAATGTTTTTGTGCGGGTAAAATTTCATTGAATTTAAATTAAGGTATATTTAGATTTAAAATTAATTTGAATCTGGCTAGAAATTTCAGGTTGTATGCTGTTTGGGACAGATTTGGAGGCTGACTTGTGGGTCTACTAGGTTGACGTGTACTTTGGCTTTGTCAACTTAGTCCACAAACGATTCTAGCAGCAGTGATCGTTCGATGTTAATCCAATGGCCGTGCTGCTTCTTCAATATCTGATCTTCTTGCTCCAGCCGCCCAAACCAGCGCCAGTGGGACTGCCTGCTCCCGCCTCTTGTGGCTGGCTATGCTGCCACACAGGCCGCACCGCCCCACCCTACTTCATTGCTGGCTAGGCCATTCCTCTACTCACCCACACCTCCTGTTATTTTCCGGCGACGGCAGCTGGACCAGTAAACCCTCGTACTCCACACCGCGTGGGCAATCATTGCCGAGTCTTCCCCAGCTCCGTGTCGTTCCCTTCCTAGGACTCGCCGTCTTCCACCGCCATGGTGCTCTCGGCGCGGCCTGGTTAACGTGGTCAATGAACGACATCCATCGGACGTGGATTGTATCTGGAGAGGCTGACAGCTAGGTCCACGGCCGCACACAAGGAAATGCCTCCTTATTACGCACAAAATAATGAGTCCTCCACCTGACAGCTGGGATCCATCGGAAGGGCCTCTGTATTTCACGAAAAAATGTTCCCCCCGCTGACAGGTCGGACCCACCAGCTATATCTTCACACACAAGGAAGTGCCACCTTATTACGCACAAAAAATGAATACCCCCCTGCTAGTTGGGACCCACCATAGTGGGAGGATGACTTGTGGACCAACTAAGTTGACAGGGACAGAGGGCTTTGTCAACTTAGTCAATATGAACGATTCTAGCTCCAGTGACCGTACGATGTCCATCCAACGGCCGTAGTGCTTCTTCAACCTCTGGTCTTCTTGCTCCAGCCGCCCAAACTAGCGCCGGTCGTGCCGCCTGTTACTGCCTCCCGTGGTCGGTTGTCATGCCACGGAGGCCTCACCGCCCCCTACTACTCCCACCGCTGGCCAGGCCATCCCTCTACTCACCCACACCCCCTATTATTCTGCGGCGATGGCAGCCTCACACCGCAGCCGAACCAGTGAACCCTCGTAGTCCTCTCCGCGCTGGCTTCCACTACCGCATCTTCCCCGGCTCCGTGTCGTCCCCTTCCTAGGCCTCGCCGTCGTCCACCGCCCTGGTGCTCTCGGCACGGCGTGGTCAACGTGGTCAAGGAAAGACTTCCATCGGAAGAGTACTGTACGTGGAGAGACTGACAGCTGGGTCCACGACGCCCGCAAGAAAGTGCCTCCTTATTACATGCAAAATAATTATTCCTCCATCTGACAGTAGGGACTCACCGGACGGGCCACCGTATTTTGTCAAAAAACGTTTCCCCCCTGACTGCTGGGACCCACCAGCTACACCTTCGCACGCAAGGAAGTGCGTCCGGGCAAAAAAACGATTTGCCCCCCTGACTGCTGGGACCCACCAGCTACATCTTCGCATGCAAGGAAGTGCCTGACATTCGGGACCCACCTGGTCGAAGCGTAGGTAGCATTGTCATTCTGGTCGCGAACGTGTACGTACATACTCGTCGATGTAGAGGCGCGCACGTGTCGTAGTAGAGGCGCGCACGTAGCATGTACACGTACGTACAACGGACAGGGTGCAAGAAAGTAAATACGGCCACGTACGTACATACGGGCGGGGTCTCGAACGCCTACTCACGCATATGTACGGCCAGGGCTCGTGTACATGGCTGGGTCGGAACGGAGAAATAGCATCGCCGTCGTGTTCATGTTGAGGCAACGGAATGCGTGGTGTTCATCGGGAGGCAATGGAATGCATCGTGTTCATCGGGAGGCAATGGAACGCGTGGGAGCCAACCGGCTTGGACGGAACAGGCGACGGAAACAAGGCCTGGCGTACCGCAGAACGGAGGAAACGGCCTTGTGTTCGACCGGCCACGTTCGAAACGTGATCCTGTTCATCGGGAGGGGTCTGGTGTACCGCAAAACAGAGGAAACAGACTTCTGTTGGACCTCCTATGGTCGAAATAGGGTCCTATTGATCGGGAGGGGTGTGGCGTACCCCAAGACGGACGAAACCGACTTGTGTTGGAGCGCTACGGTCGAAACGGGGGTCCTGTTCATCGGGAGGGGTGTGGCGTACCGCAAAACGGGACTCCACGGGATACTGTTCATCTCCACCGTCAACCTCCTCCAGCCTCCACGGGCTACAGTTCATCCACCGTCGACCTCCTCCAGCCTCCACCTGCGACTATTCATCCACAGGCTCCTATTCATCCAGCCTCCGTCGCGCGCTAATCCACCGGCTACTGTTCAACCACCCCTCTCCACGGGCTCCTGTTCAACCACCCCTCCACGGGCTACTGTTCATCCACCCCTCCACCATCTACTATTCATCTAGCCCTCCACGGGGTCCTGTTCATCCAGCCCCAACCGGCTCGATCGATCGGGGTCATATTTATCTAGAGGCAACACCACGGGGTCTTGTTCATCCACCCCCACCGCTCATTGTTCATCCACCCCCACCCCCCTTGATAACCCACAAGTGTAGGGGATAGTTGTAGCCTCTTTCGATAAGTAAGAGTGTCGAACCCAATGAGGAGCTAAAGGTAGAACAAATATACTCTCAAGTCCTATCTGCCACTGATACAACTCTACGCACGCTTGACGTTCACTTTACCTAGAACAAGTATGAAACTAGAAGTACTTTGTAGGTGTTGTTGGATAGCTTTGCAAGATAATAAAGAGCACGTAAATAGAAGCTAGGGGCTGTTTAGGTAAAGAAGCAATAAAGTAAATATAGCGAGTGTGGAAAAGTGGTGGTAGGAGTTGTGAAATTGTCACTAGGCAATTGACTACGTTACTACACCGGTAATCACCATTACAATTCTATTTGAGGGAGAGGCATAAGCTAACATACTTTCTCTACTTGGATCATATGCACTTATGATTGGAACTCTAGCAAGCATCCGCAACTACTAAAGATTCATTAAGGTAAAACCCAACCATAGCATTAAAGTATCAAGTCCCCTCTATCCCATACGCAAACAACCTACTTACTCGGGTCTGTGCTTCTGTCACTCATGCCACCCACCATAAGCAAATAATAAACATATTGCAAACCCTACAGCGGAAATCCCTCACGCTTGCGCGACACGAAGGGCACAATAGGACAGCACCAATAATAAAACATGCAACTCAAACCAATCATAGCAATTCATCAATACCAATAGGACAACGAAAATCTACTCAGACATCATAGGATGGCAACACATCATTGGAAAATAATATGAAGCATAAAGCACCATGTTCAAGTAGAGAGTACAGTGGGTTGCGGGAGAATGGTCCATTGTATATAGAAGGGGGAAGGTGATGGAGATGTTGGTGAAGATGATGGAGGTGTTGGTGAACATCACGGTGATGATGATGGCCCCTGGCAGCACTCCGGCGCCACCGGAAGCAAGGGAGAGAGAGCCCCCCTTCTTCTTCTTCTTCCTTGACCTCCTCCCTAGATGGGAGAAGGGTTTCCCCTTTGTTCCTTGGCTCCCATGGCTTGGGAGGGGAGAGAGCCCCTCCGAGATTGGATCTATCTCTCTGTTTCTGCGTTCTGGAATTCTGCCCTGGCACCGTTTCCTTTATATCTGGAGATCCGTAACTCCGATTGGGGTGAATCTTTCGCCCAGATTTTTCTCATAAAATTAGCTTTCTTGCAGCAAAAGAAGAGCGTAAAACGCCTTACGGGTGGCCCATGAGAGTGCCAGACGCGCCCAGGGGGTGGGCGCGCCCCCCTGTCTCGTGGCTACCTCGGACACCGTTTCGCGTTGATTCTTCCTCCGGAAAATCCCAAATATTCCAAAATAATTCTCCGTTTGTTTTTATCCCGTTTGGACTCAGTTTGATATGGGGTTTCTTCGAAACATAAAACATGCAACAGACAGGAACTAGCACTAGGCACTAGATCAATATGTTAGTCCCAAAAAATAGTATAAAAGTTGCCAAAATTATATGAAAGTTGAATAATATTGGCATGGAACAATCAAAAATTATAGATACAACGGAGACGTATCAGCATCCCCAAGCTTAATTCCTGCTCGTCCTCGAGTAGGTAAATGATAAAAAGATAATTTTTGATGTGGAATGCTACCTAGCATAATCTTGATCATATGTCTAATCATGGCATGAATATTAAGACACGAATGATTCAAAGCAATAGTCTATCATTTGACATAAAAAACGATAATACTTCGAGCGTACCAATAAAGCAATCATGTCTTTTCAAAACATCAAGGCCAAAGCAAGCTTATCCCTACAAAATCATATAGTTTGGCCATGCTTCATTTTCGTCACACAAAATGCCCCCATCATGCACAACCCCGATGACAAGCCAAGCAATTGGTTCATACTTTTTAACGCGCTTCAGCTTTTTCAACCCTCACGCGATACATGAGCACAAGCCATGGATATAGCACTATAGGTGGAATAGAGTATGATGGTGGAGGTTTATATGGAGAAGACAAAAAAGGAGAAAGTCTCACATCGACGCAGCTAATCAACGGGCTATGGAGATGCCCATCAATTGATGTCAATGCGAGGAGTAGGGATTGCCATGCAACGGACGCACTAAGAGCTATAAGTGTATGAAAGCTCAACAAAAGAAACTAGTGGGTGTGCATCCAACTTGCTTGCTCACGAAGACCTAGGGCATTTGAGGAAGCCCATCGTTGGAATATACAAGCCAAGTTCTATAATGTAAATTCCCACTAGCATATGAAACTGACAACAATAGGAGACTCTCTATATGAAGAACATGGTGCTACTTTGAAGCACAAGTGTGGAAAAAGGATAGTAACATTGCCCCTTTTCTTTTCTTTTCTTTTTTTCTTCTTTTTTTTTCTTTTTGGGTGGGCTTCTTTGGCCCCCTTTTTTATTTAGGCTTCTTTGGCCTTCCCCCTTTTTTTCTTTTTTTCTTTTTCCTTTTTTCATGGGGAAATGCTCTATAATAATGATCATCATACTTTTATTTACTTACAACCCAATATTACAACTCGATACTAGAACAAAGATACGACTCTATATGAATGCTTCCGGCGGTGTACCGGCATGTGCAATGATCTAGCGTAGCAATGACATCAAAAAATGGACAAGCCATGAAAACATCATGCTATCTATCTTACGATCATGCAAAGCAATATGACTCTATATAAATGCTCAAGTCATGTATATGATGATGATGGAAGTTGCATGGCAATATATCTCAGAATGGCTATGGAAATGCCATGATAGGTAGGTATGGTGGCTGTTTTGAGGAAGATATAATGAGGCTTATGTGTGATAGAGCATATCATATAATGGGGTTTGGATGCACCGGCGAAGTTTGCACCAACTCTCGAGGTGAGAAAGGGCAATGCACGGTACCGAAGAGGCTAGCAATGATGGAAAGGTAAAAGTGCGTATAATCCATGGACTCACATTAGTCATAAAGAACTCATATACTTATTGCAAAAGTTTATTATTCCTCAAAGCAAAGTACTACTACGCATGCCCCTAGGGGGATAGATTGGTAGGAAAATACCATCTCTCGTCCCCGACCGCCACTCATAAGGAAGACAATCAAAGAAACACCCCATGCTTCAAATTTGTCACACAATGGTTACCATACGTGCATGCTATGGGACTTGCAAACCTCAACACAAGTGTCTCTACAATCCACAACCACCCACTAGCATGACTCTAATATCACCATCTTTATATCGCAAAACTATTGCAAGGAATCAAGCATATCATATTCAGTGATCTACAAGTTTATGTAGGATTTTATGACTAACCATGTGAATAACCAATTCCTGTCATCTCTCTAAATTGATATAAGTGAAGCAAGAGAGTTTAATTCTTTCTACAAAAGATATGCCCACGCTCTAACAAATATAAGTGAAGCAAAAGAGCATTCTACAAATGGCGGTTCTCTATGTGAAGAGAAACAGGCAATCCAAACATCAAATGATATAAGTGAAGCACATGAAGCATTCTATAAAGCCATACTCAAAATATTTAAGTGAAGTGCAATGATCATTCTATAAATCAACCAAGGAATATCTCATACCAGCATTATGCATAAAAGAAAGATGAAAACTAAATGCAAAAGACGCTCCAAGACTTGCACATAATGCATGAACGAAACGGATACGAAAACATACCGATACTTGTTGAAGAAAGAGGGGATGCCTTTCGGGGCATCCCCAAGCTTAGACGCCTGAGTCTCCCTGAATATTTACTTGGGGTGCCTCGGGCATCCCCAAGCTTAAGCTCTTGCCTCTCTTCCTTCTCCTCATATCGAGACCTCCTTGTTTAGACACTTCATCCACACAAAACTTCAACGGAAAACTCGGTAAGATCCGTTAGTATAATAAAGCAAATCACCACTCTAAGTACTGTAGCAAATCAATTCATATTTTGTTTTTTCATTTTGTCTACTGTAATATAACTTTTTCATGGCTTAATCCACTGATATAAATTGATAGATTCATCAAAACAAGCAAACTATGCATCAAAAACAGAATCTGTCAAAAACAGAACAGTCTGTAGCAATCTGAACATTCACCATACTTCTGTTACCCCAACAATTCTACCAAAATTAGTAACAATAAAAAATTTGTATACAAAGACAGTGCAAAAGGAATCAGAACCATTTGATGTTCCAGTTAAAAATGTAAAATCGCGCACTACAGCCAAAGTTTCTGTCCTGCACCGTACAAACCAACAAGCATTGTAAACATCCTAAAGGCAAACCTTAGCACATTATTTTTATAATACAATGGAATTTTACAAGGGGATACTTATTTTTGATGAAAAGTTTCTGTAATCAAGATTCACAAAGTTTTCGTGAGCATGAACAAAGTTCCAGGAGCTCTCCCACTTCAACAATGCTTGTCTTTCTCACTTTCACTTTCCTTTTTGAAAAGTTTTTAGGTTCCCCTCTTTATTTATTTTTTGTTTTTAGACTATATGAAAGCACTCAACAGAAATAAATGACTCTCTAAAACTTCCGGGTTGTCTCCCTGGCAGCACGTTCTTTAAAGCCATTAAGCTAGGCATATAGTGCTCAAGTAATGAATCCACCCGGATCCCAAGGTATACAAAGCCATTTTTAATTAACAATGATTTGTAATTTAGTAGTGAGCACAAAGTAACATATATCATGCAAAAACGAAGTCTAACTCTCTTCCTATGCATTGGCATGTCATAAAATAACAATTCATGCACACCAAGTAAAGGCCAATGCATAGTATAAGCAGTTTCTTGCAATTCTATCGTGTTGGAAACTTAGAGAGGTGGAGATGTAGTTCCTCTCTCATAATAATTGCAAGTAGGAGCAGCAAGCACATGCATATTATATTCATCAAAATCATCATGTGCAATGGTAAAAGACAACCCATCAATATAATCCTTAATAAGCACAAACTTCTCATATATAGTTTAATTGGGAGAATTCAAATAGATAATAGGACTATCATGCGTGGGTACAATAGCAACAATTTCATGTTTAACATAAGGAACTATAGCAAGTTCATCTCCATAGGTATAATTCATATTGGCATCTTGGCCACAAGCATAGCAAACATCATCAAAAAGGGATATTTCAAACAAATTCAAGGGATCATAGCAATCATCCTTCGGTAAGCACGAAGGGGAATTAAACAATGTATGAGTTGAAGAGTTACTCTCATTAGAAGGTGGGCACGGGTCATCAATCCGCTCTTCCTCCTTTTGTTCTTCGCTCTCCTCATCATCTTTTTCATCCAATGAGCTCACAGTTTCAATTTCTTCTTCCATAGCTTCCTGCAAAATATTAGTCTCTTCTTGGACAGCGGAGACTTTATCCATAAAAGCATTAATATAGTAATTGTATTCATAATTTTCATAGCAATATCTAAGTATAGAAAGATTTTCTAGTCTATAAACTGAATCATCAAAATCATCAAACGCTTTAAACATAGATTCAACCTCATAAGCACCCATAAAAGTAACAAATTCTTCTATTTGTTCCACATCATAGTAATCATAGATACCATTAGCATAAGAAGCTAAGGTTTCATTATCATTGAATTTGCATGAAAAGGGAAGGTGTGGAGCCTTCATCGAGCAACAAGTATAATCATGCATCACGCGTAGTTCACGAGCATACCAACGATTTTGATCCCATAATTGTTTCCCTTTTTGTGTCAAGCGATTATCCCTAAAGTATTCGCGTTGATCCAACGTGTCTCCCATAACAAAATGGAATGGGGTTTTCTCAGGATTATTAAAGTAGTACATAATTTCTTTCACATAACGAGCATCGAGGGTTTTAGGAGGTTCCCCATCTCCTTGAGTAGCATCTACAACTAATTTTTTTGGTATTTCGTGTTCCATATCCATAACAAAAGATAGAGAACAACTAAGAACAGAAAATAAAAATTACTTAGTCATAAAGCAAACAAGCACACATGAGAATATTCACCCCACGCTATGACTCCCCGGTAACGGCACCAGAAAAAGGTCTTGATAACCCACAAGTGTAGGGGATAGTTGTAGCCTCTTTCGATAAGTAAGAGTGTCGAACCCAATGAGGAGCTAAAGGTAGAACAAATATACTCTCAAGTCCTATCTGCCACTAATACGACTCTACGCATGCTTGATGTTCGCTTTACCTAGAACAATTATGAAACTAGAAGTACTTTGTAGGTGTTAGTGTCAAAACCGGCGGATCTCGGGTAGGGGGTCCAGAACTATGCGTCTAGGCGGATGGTAACAGGAGACAAGGGACACGATGTTTTTACCCAGGTTCGGGCCCTCTCAATGGAGGTAAAACCCTACTCCTGCTTGATTAATATTGATGATATGGGTAGTACAAGAGTAGATCTACCACGAGATCAGAGAGGCTAAACCCTAGAAGCTAGCCTATGGTATGATTGTTGTTCGTACTGCGGACTAAATCTCTCCGGTTTATATAGACACCGGAGAGGGCTAGGGTTACACAGAGTCGGTTACAATGGGAGGAGATCTACATGTTGTATCGCCAAGCTTGCCTTCCACGCCAAGTAAAATCCTATCCGGACACGGGACGAAGTCTTCAATCTTGTATCTTCATAGTCCAGGAGTCCGGCCAAAGGTCATAGTCCGGCCGTCCGGACACCCCCTAATCCAGGACTCCCTCAGTAGCCCCTGAACCAGGCTTCAATGACGACGAGTTCGGCACGCAAATTGTCCTCGGCATTGCAAGGCGGGTTCCTCCTCCGAATACTTCATAGAAGATGTTGAACACAAGAATAGTGTCCGGCTCTGCAAAATAAGTTCCACATACCATCGTAGAGAGAATAATATTCGCATAAATCTAATCTGCTACGTATTCCGTAGCGTGACATCATTCCACAGCCAAGCCTTTATTCGAATCGTTTTACTGTCCCACCTCAGCGTGTTTAGCGAGGCGGTTTCCTTGGCACGTCTTGTCAAAGCAGAGATCGTGTCCCCTTATTCCGGGATTCTCATCAGTACGGGCGTGGGTAACCCAACCGCGCCATTTAATCGCGGCGCTTGGGAGATAAGCGAGTTTTACTAGGCTCGTGGGGGCTCATAGTTTCGGCCACCCATATAAGGGGATAAGGATCTACCCTTTCCATCTACGCCTTCTTCCTTCTTTGCTTATCCATTTCTGTGCACTCGAGCTCCAGCGCCCAAGTCCACACTTCCCACCTCAACCTTCTCCAATCATGTCCGGAGCGGGAGGTAGATGGATGGCCACAACCGTCACGGAGGGGCACATCAAAAAGTTGAGGAAGGCCGAATACTTGTCTGACGACATCGCGCACCAGCTTCTAGATGAGGGGCAACTCATCCCCACCCCTAGGCCCCATGAGAGGGTCGTGTTCCTCCCCCATTTCCTCCACGGACCGGGCTTTCCTCTTCACCCATTTGTCCAGGGGCTCATGTTCTACTACGACCTGGATTTCCATGATCTGGCCCCGAACTTCATTCTCAACATCTCGGCGTTTATCGTCGTGTGTGAGGTCTTCCTCCGCATCCATCCCCACTTCGGCTTATGGCTGAAGACCTTTAATATCAAGCCGAAGGTCGTGGGCGGCCGACAAGCGGAGTGCGGAGGCACCATGGTGGGCAAGATGGCCAACGTCACATGGCTCGAGGGCTCCTTTGTGAAAACCATCAAAGGATGGCAATCGGGGTGGTTCTACATCACCGAGCCGCGTGGCCCTGAATGGGCAGCGGCCCCCGAGTTCCGATCTGGCATCCCCACACGGCTCACCTCATGGAAAGAGACGGGACTATCGTGGGGTAATTCAGCAGAGGTGACCGGACTCCAAACCTGCGTCAAAGACCTGATCGACAGGAAGGTCAAACTTGTCACCGTAGTCTAGATCATGCTCTTCCGCCGGATCCTCCCATGTCAATGACGGGCTTTTAATTTGTGGGAATTTGAGCCGACCCAGCACCAAACTTTGTCCAGGCTCTTCAACACAATGCACGAAGATGCTTGGAAGGTGCTTTTCAAGAGCTCCGAGGTTCACCCTCCCATTACAAAGGATCGCGGATTCTGCGCGAAGCGCCAAGCCAGCGCGGTAAGCTTAGTTCACCCATTATAGGGTACTTGTTTTTCATAGTTTGACTCTATGCGGGATCCAAACTCCCATTCCTTTAACAGGATTGGCAGAAGAAGGCCGGACAGATCGACTGTCTGGCTCCTTTGCCCGAAGGCCCAGCAGACGCCCGCTTGGCAAAGCTGCTGGTTCCGGCACCTCACGTGGTGCCGGAGAAGAAGGCCAAGAAAAAGGCCACGGGGACTCGAAAGAGTTCCCGGCACCTGGTGGTGTCAGATTCATCGCCCAACGACCCTGAAGCGCCCTCCACCTCCGAAGACGAGGAGGAGGAAGAAGAAGCCTCTCCCCCTCCAGCGGGGGGAGGAATGAAAAGGAAGGCCGCCCCAACTGGGGAGGCCGGAGGGTCCAAGAAGGGGAAGACCCTTCTTCCGGACTACGCCTCCGACGCCGACGACGGCGGAGAGGAATGGCCATCCAGGGCCAAGCCCCTGGCAAAATCGTAAGTATCTGGATACTAGAATAACTCATGGCATTCCTCTATTGTACAGTACCTTCTGACGCCGAATTCAATCATGCAGTCCGCCCAAGGCTCAGCTTGGTGATTCGTCGAGCGGCTCCTTGGATTCATGGGATGTGAATAGCGCTTCACTCCCGACTGCTACCTCCCCTCGCCCAAGGGACGATGCCAAGGTGGAGTCCCAAAAGGGGCTAAACTAGGAGGAGGTGGTCCTGGAGGCGCCGCGAGGCGACCTCCCGGACTCCAGGCCCAAAGGGGATGAAGCCCTGAGGGATCTAAGTCCGGCCCTGGGCCGGACACTGCTACGGAACCTTCAGTGATTCCGGAGTCCGGCAGGCGGTCCCCTCGCAAGAAGGGCAAGCCTACGACGCTGGCGGCCTCCGTCCAACCGGAGGCGCCGGACAATTTGCTGGAGGTGCTTAACAGCGCCTCCATCGACGAGGAGCACCGCACTATTATGAGTGCGGTGATCTAGAAGGTTCAGTCCGCCAAGAGCGGGCTGACAGAAGCCTGTACCAGCCTTCTAACAGGTTTCGAGGTATGTATTTAAAACATGTAAAAATGTTACCGCATAGACAGTAGCCCCTGATGCTCAGTTTGGCGTTCGGAAAGAAAAGCCGGACTGAGGATCTAAAAAAGATATACGCAGGAGTCTAACAGAAATATGTCAATATGGGAATGCAGGCTGCGCTGCTGACCTCTGCCGAACTGACTGCGGAGGTCGATGCATTGAAGCAGAGCCTCGAGCGGTCCGAGAACAAGCTCGGCCTTGCCAAGAAGCATCTCGAGGACAAGGAAGGTATGTAGTACCTCATGTAAGTATATATAAAAGTACCTAGTTGGAAATAATAATAGGACCAATGTGAATGTTACAGGGGCCACAACTGAGGTGGCGACCCTGAAGGAAGCGCTTTCCAAGGCCGAACATGATGCGGCCGTGGAGTGCACCGAGCGAGAGAAACAAGAGGCGCAGGTGGTGGAGGTGCGGAAAGAGCTCAATGCTCTTGTCAAAAAACATGAGAGTTTAGAGCTTGACTAGAAGACTCGAGAGTCTGAGCTTGCCTCGGCACTTAAAAGCGCCAAATCTGCCAAGGCCAAAGCCCAAAAAGCCCTCCAGGAGATTGAGGCAATGAAAAAGATTGCGGCAGGTAAGGCATTCTTTATGCAAAGCAAGCACGTGAAAGTAAATTACCTGTTACTTACCCGAATCCGGAGCTCTCCAGGAGCATTCGCAGATCTGCCCCGCAGTGTATCCGACGCCACCGCATTCTACCGGGCCGAGGAAGGGAGCTCGACAGAGAAGGTGTTCTGGTCCTAGTATGCTGAGGCCGGACACCCTGTGCCCCTGAGCGACCAGCTGAAGTAGCTGGTCGAGCTTCATAAGGCAGCCGAACAGGCCATGAAGTGCCTGATAGGCCGGCTGTGGCCTGGAGAGGCCATGCCTTTGAGCTACTTTGGGCTGGTGTGGCGGCTGGTGGATGCATGTCCATAGCTTGAAGTCATCAAGCGCACCGCATGCATCGAGGGCGCCCGTAGGGATTTTGCCCGTGCTAAAGTGCACTGGGGCAAGCTGGATGCTGAGAAGCTGGTGAAGGATGGGCCACCGGAGGGGAAGGAGCATCGCAGGCCCGAGATGTATTATGAGGGTGTCCTGAAGGGTGTCTGTCTTGTAGCGAATGAATGTACCAGGGATGTAATTTTTGAGTTAACTTGCTCGCGTTTATCCTGTGCGCTGAAAACTTGTTCATATGCGCTAAGCAACGCTTTTTGAATTTAAAATATTACCTTCTGTGCGGCCGTTTATTAAATCTGAGAGATGCAAGTCGTCGGCTTCTACCCCCATGCCACGAGTGCTGGGGTGTTCGGGATAAACCTGAGCGCTCGTGTTCCCATTCTTGGGTCCGTCTAGGGAGGCGCTCGGCACAACGAACAAGGCAATCAAACTTATAATGCTTTATCACTCTCACTTAGCCATAGAATTCTATAATTTTAAATTCCGGCGAAGCCCCTAGTATTCGGAAGACCGAGTTCGGGGCGCTATCCATGCCTAGGCCGGATAAATCCAGCTCCTCGCTCTAAGCGGCATAAGTCTTTAGGGACTCGAAAAACCTCTCGAATAGCGACAGGTCTCTCGCCCTATCATGACGGTCAGTTTTAGCTTTCTCTACTGAGGTGTTAACCCAGCTCAACTGGGGCACAACCACAGTAGTTCTCCCAGCGCTACCCTAGCCGATATAACGGAACGTAAGGTACCAAAACATGGGAGCCGGGCAAACCCAACTATTGACCCAAGACATGATTCGGAGCCGATGCATATAGTGCTATAAGTTCGGGGTGCCGCACTCATGAGAGTGTTCGGTCTTCTCACACCGTATTTTGGGGAACTTAAGCCCCTGGTGTATTGGTCGTACCAAAGTGTACGGTTGCATAATGTCATGACTGAACATATTTTCATGAAAAAGGAATACAATAATAGACAAGAGCTATGTATTGTTTATTAAATGGCTGCTATGAAAGCAGAGCGATACAAATAGTACGATAAGCAAGAGATGGGATTATTTGACCTATTCCCCTCCAGGGGCAAGCTGCAAAACTTTAAGTAAGATAGGTATTTAGCTCGTTATAGAGGCCACCTGGACTTTCGACGTGGCTTGCTATCTTCCTGGCTGTTGCATCATGTGTTCGGCGGGCGTACTGCCGGACAGGCCTTCTGAAGAGTGGAGTCCTGAAAGTAAGAAAAGAGAAATGAAAAAATCAGGAGCCCCTAGTGCGGTTGAGCCGCATTCTGGGCATGTCGTGGTTGTGCCCCTCCCCTTATGCCCATGGTATTTCCAGAGCATAATTATGAACGCGTGGTACTGGTTTCGCAATCTTGTGAGGGCTGGGGTTGGGGCCGCACTGCTATGCTTGCTCGGAATGTGCCAGACGGTCTTGTTGTAGGTTACTCCATGTGCGCTTGACGGTGTCCGGACATTTAATAGTCAGACTGGAGAATTGCCTTGAGAGGCTAATTTGTACTTCTGCCGCGAGGGCCGCCGTGTGCTCCTCTGTTCGGAGAGAGTGTACGGTGTTTCCATTGACCGTAATGACTCCGCGAGGGCCTGGCATCTTGAGCTTGAGATATGCGTAGTGCGGCACCGCATTGAACTTTGCAAATGCGGTTCGCCTGAGCAGGGCGTGATAGCCACTGCGGAACGAGACTATGTCGAAGATTAACTCCTCACTTCGAAAATTATCCGGGGATCCGAAGACCACTTCAAGTGTAACTGAGCCTGTACAACGGGCCTCTACACTTGGTATGACGCCTTTAAAGGTCGTCTTTGTGGGTTTAATCCTTGAGGGATCTATGCCCATCTTCCGCACTGTATCCTGGTAAAGCAGGTTTAGGCTGCTGCCGCCGTCCATGAGGACTCTAGTGAGGTGAAATCCGTCGATGATTGGGTCTAGAATCAGTGCGGCGAATCCGCCGTGACGAATGCTAGTGGGGTGGTCCCTTTGATCAAAAGTGATCGGGCAGGAGGACCATGGGTTGAACTTTGGGGCTACTGGCTCCAACGCATATACGTCCCTGAGCGCACGCTTCTGTTCCCTTTTGGGGATGTGGGTGGCGTATATCATGTTCACCGTCCGCACTTGTGGGGGGAAGCCCTTCTGTCCTCTGTTGTTCGGCGGCCGGGGCTCCTCGTCATTGCTATGCAGCCCCTTGTCTCTGTTTTCGCCACTTAACTTGCCTGCCTGCTTGAACACCCAACAATCCCTGTTGGTGTGATTGGCTGGTTGTTCGGGGGTGCCGTGTATCTGGCACGAGCGATCGAGTATCCGGTCTAAACTGGACGGGCCCGGAGTATTTCTTTTGAATGGCTTCTTCCGCTGACCGGGTTTAGAGCCTCTGAATCCGGCATTAACTGCCGTATCCTCAGTATTGTCGCCGTTAATGCGGCGCTTGTGCTTGTTGCGACACGACCTGCCATTGTTGTCCTTGGTATCTGAATTACCAGGGTTCTTGGTCATGTTATTACTACGAGCTAGCCAGCTATCTTCTCCCGTGCAAAAGCGGGTCATGAGTGTTGTGAGGGCTGCCATGGATTTCGGCTTTTCCTGTCCAAGGTGCCGGGCAAGCCATTCGTCACGGATGTTGTGCTTGAAGGCTGCGAGGGCCTCAGCGTCCGGACAGTCGACTATTTGATTTTTCTTGGTTAGGAACCGTGTCTAGAATTGTCTGGCCGATTCCTATGGCTGCTGAAATATGTGGTTCAGGTCATCGGCGTCTTGTGGTCGCACATAGGTGCCCTGGAAGTTGTCGAGGAATGCGGATTCCAGGTCCTCCCACCAACCAACTGACTCTGCTGGCAAGCTGTTAAGCCAATGCCAAGCTGGTCCTTTAAGCTTGAGTGGGAGGTATTTTATGGCATGTAGATCATCACCGCGGGCCATGTGGATATGAAGGAGATAATCCTCGATCCATACCGCAGGATCTGTTGTGCCATCGTATGATTCGATGTTTACAGGTTTAAACCCTTCAGGGATTTAATGATCCATTACTTCATCTGTGAAGCATAGTGGCTATGCGGCGCCTCTGTACTGGGCTATATCACGACGTAGCTCATATGAGCCTTGCCTGCCCTATTCGGCCTGGCCGTATTTGCCATATCCGGCGTGATGGTTATCGTCACGTGTCGTGGGGCGCCCGCGCAATCCGTAGATCGATCTTGTTTGCCTTGCCTTGTCCTCCAATATGTCTCGTAGGTCTGGAGCGTTTCCCCGTGCCTTGGTACTTTTTGAGCGGCGCCGGGGTGCGGCTTGAGTTGAGGGCCGAGAGGCCTCTCTGTTGCGGCCACGGGGTGGCCGATCGGCCGCCTCATATGCTGGTGATGTAGGTTTAGTTGATTCCTCCTCTAACTGGGGTAGCAGCCTGCGCTTTGGGTAGCTCTTGGAGGGTCGTTCGAGTTTATACTCTTCGGCCGCCAGGACTTCAGTCCATCTGTCGGCTAGCAAATCTTGGTCGGCTCTAAGTTGCTGTTGTTTTCTTTTGAGGCTGCTTGCCGTGGCCATAAGCCTGCGTTCGAAAATCTCTTGTTCGACGGGATCCTCAGGCACAACAAATTCGTCGTCATCGAGGCTTGCCTCGTCTTCGGAGGGAGGCATATAATTCTCGTCCTCGACCTCTCTGTCTGCCGCTCTCTCATGAGGGCTGGCTTCTCCATCCTCTTGTGCTGAATCCTGCTGGAGTGGGTTGTCTTCGGCACTGTCCGGGGTGTTATTGTCTCCGGTGCCGGAATCGCTGTTTTTGCTGTGGCGGGATTTAGAGCAGCGCCGCTGACGTCGACGCTTAGGCTGCTTCTTGGAGGGGTCATCCTCCGTTTTTTCATCACCGTTCCCTTCTTTTGGGGTGTCCACCACGTATATGTCATATGACGAGGTGGCTTTCCAGTGCCCTATAGGCGCTGGTTCTTGGTCGTCTCCTTCATCGGCGTCCATACCGTCGATGTCTTCGGAGTCGAAGTCGAGCATGTCGGTTAAATCGTCGACAGTGGCTACGAAGTGGGTGGTGGGTGTGTTTCGAATTTCTTCGTCGTCCGCATCCCAACCTTGTTGACCATAGTCCGGCCAGGGCTCTCCTGACAAAGAGAGAGACTTTAGTGAATTCAGGATGTCGCCAAAGGGAGAGTGCTGAAAGATGTCCGCGGCGGTGAACTCCATGATCGGAGCCCAATTGGGTTCGATCGGAAGGGGTGCGGAAAATTCGGAGTCCGGAAAGGAGTCCGGCACCTTGGAGTCACGAGCTCCGCGAGGGACAAGATTGGTGTTCGGCTCGATCACCGTAGAGATTGCAGCCCCCGAGGCGGCGTCTAGCCACCCTTCCTCGACCGGCGTAGTCGGTTCCGAGCTAAGGGTCGGAGCAGACACCTGAGCGGCGCTCTGGGCACTGTCCGGCGGCAGAGCTAGATCATGCCCATCGTGACAGCGCGGCGCGCTCGGCTGCGGCTCGAATCCATCAAAGATCAAGTCTCTGCGGATGTCAGCCGTGTAGTTTAAACTTCCAAATCTGACCTTATGGCCAGGGGCGTAGCTTTCGATCTGCTCCAGATGGCCAAGCGAATTGGCCCGCTGTGCAAAGCCGCTGAATACGAAGATCTATCCGGGAAGAAAAGTCTCACCCTGGACCGCATCGTGGTTGATGATCGAAGAAGCCATCGGGCCTAAAGGTGACGACACAGAGGAACTCCCAATGAAAGCACCAACATCGGTGTCAAAACCGGCGGATCTCGGGTAGGGGGTCCCGAACTGTGCGTCTAGGCGGATGGTAACAGGAGACAAGGGACACGATGTTTTTACCCAGGTTCGGGCCCTCTCGATGGAGGTAAAACCCTACTCTTGCTTGATTAATATTGATGATATGGGTAGTACAAGAGTAGATCTACCACGAGATCAGAGAGGCTAAACCCTAGAACCTAGCCTATGGTATGATTGTTGTTCGTCCTACGGACTAAATCTCTCCGGTTTATATAGACACCGGAGAGGGCTAGGGTTACACAGAGTCGGTTACAATGAGAGGAGATCTACATGTCGTATCGCCAAGCTTGCCTTCCACGCCAAGGAAAATCCTATCCGGACACGGGACGAAGTCTTCAATATTGTATCTTCATAGTCCGGGAGTCCGGCCAAAGGTCATAGTCTGGCCGTTCGGACACCCCCTAATCCAGGACTCCCTTAGTAGGTGTTGTTGGATAGGTTTGCAAGATAATAAATAGCACATGAATAAAAGCTAGGGGTTGTTTAGATAGAGAAGCAATAAAGTAAATATAGCGAGTGTGGAAAAGTGGTGCTAGGAGTTGTGAAATTGTCCCTAGGCAATTGACTACGTTACTAGACCGGTAATCACTATTACAATTCTATTTGAGGGAGAGGCATAAGCTAACATACTTTCTCTACTTGGATCATATGCACTTATGATTGGAACTCTAGCAAGCATCCGCAACTACTAAAGATTCATTAAGGTAAAACCCAACCATAGCATTAAAGTATCAAGTCCCCTTTATCCATACGCAAACAACCTACTTACTCGGGTCTGTGCTTCTGTCACTCACGCCACCCACCATAAGCAAATCATAAACATATTGCAAAACCCTACAGCAGAAATCCCTCACGCTTGCGCGACACGGAGGGCACAATAGGACAGCACCAATAATAAAACATGCAACTCAAACCAATCATAGAAATTCATCAATCACCAATAGGACAATGAAAATCTACTCAGACATCATAGGATGGCAACACATCATTGGAAAATAAAATGAAGCATAAAGCACCATGTTCAAGTAGAGGGTACAGCGGGTTGCGGGAGAGTGGACAGTTGTAGATAGAAGGGGGAAGGTGATGAAGATGTTGGTGAAGATGATGGAGGTGTTGGTGAAGATCGCGGTGATGATGATGGCCCCCGGCAGCGCTCCGGCGCCACCGGAAGCAAGGGAGAGAGAGCCCCCCTTCTTCTTCTTCTTCCTTGACCTCCTCCCTAGATGGGAGAAGGGTTTCCCCTCTGGTCCTTGGCTCCCATGGCTTGGGAGGGGCGAGAGCCCCTCCGAGATTGGATCTATCTCTCTGTTTCTGCGTTCTGGAATTCTGCCCTGGCACCGTTTCCTTTATATCTGGAGATCCGTAACTCCGATTGGGGTGAATCTTTTGCCCAGATTTTTCTCATAAAATTAGCTTTCTTGCGGCAAAATAAGGGCGCCAACCGCCTTACGGGTGGCCCACGAGAGTGCCAGGCGCGCCCAGGAGGGTGGGCGCGCCCAGGAGGGTGGGCGCGCCCCCCTGTCTCGTGGCCACCTCGGACACCGTTTCGCGTTGATTCTTCCTCCGGAAAATCCCAAATATTCCAAGATAATCCTCCGTCCGTTTTTATCCCGTTTGGACTCCGTTTGATATGGGTTTTCTGCGAAACATAAAACATGCAACAGACAGGAACTGGCACCGGGCACTGGATCAATATGTTAGTCCCAAAACATAGTATAAAAAGTTGCCAAAAGTATATGAAAGTTGAATAATATTGGCATGGAACAATCAAAAATTATAGATACGATGGAGACGTATCACCCCCTCCCCCCTGGAACACTCACTATTCATCTAGATGCAGCATCGATCGGCTTCAGTTAGCAACAGTAGTGAAGGAATCGCTCGATCGGGTTCAGTTAATAGCCATCGATCGATCGCTCGGGTTCAGTAACGCGTAGCCTGCAGTGCAATCGCTCGGGTTCAGTTAGATCTCAACGCCTTGCTCGGGTTCAGTTACAGCCAATGCCTCGCACACACGCGCGTACGTGTACAAGAGAAATGCGCATCACTCGGCCCCTGACCACCTACCGTAACCAGGAACGCATCGAAATTTTCCTCGCCCTCGCTTCTACCACGGTTTTTTCCGTCATAGATGGCCCAAAGAATGTCATGCAGCTACGTCTCCGGCCCGCCCAGGATGAAAAGCCCATTTTCTGTCATGATTTTTTGTCATAGAAGTAGAAGCCCACCACATCTATGATGATACTGGGTTTTGTCACAATTATCGCCATAGAAGTGTCATAAGTATGACAGGAAAAAAATTCATTCGGCCCAAAATGTCATGGATGTATCTTTTTTTGTAGTGGAAGTTTTTAGAGAAGTATGGTGTGGAGGTGCGATATGACAGGTGCTACAATAGTAAAGAGATGGCACTTGACAAAATATATGACAAGTATAGTGAAAGTTTCCAACTTCTTTATTCTTTCAAAGCAGAAGTGGATAGGGCATCACCAGGCAATCTTGTAGAAATTGACAGGCACATAGTTGAGTATCATATTAAAGGCAAGAAGTATTACAAGGAGTGTTTTAGAAGGGTGTTTGTTTGCTTCAAAGCTTGTCAGAAGGGTTTTCTGGAGGGGTGTAGGCCATACCTAGCTGTAGATGCTACAACATTGAATGGTAGGTTTAGAGGGCAGCTTGTAGCAGCTTGTGCACTGAATGGACACAACTGGTTGTTTCCAGTTGCTTATGGTGTTCTAGAAGTGGAGTCTATTGAGAGTTGGACATTGTTTTTCACAAACCTTAAGAAAATGCTAGGTCATCCAGAAGGTTTAGTGATACATACTAATGCTTGCAAGGGATTGGAAATTGCTGTTGATGATGTATACCCTGGAGTGGAACATAGAGAGTGTATGGGACACTTGGCTCAGAATTTCACTAAGAAAATTAAGGGGAAGTTCTATGATGATAACTTATGGACTTGTTCACTAACCTACAGTATCAAGAAGCATAATTATCATCTGAACCAGCTCAAAAGCAAACCCAAAGTGAAGGAATTTCTGAAGGAGCACCACACAAAAATCTGGGCAAGAGCTGATTTCAATGAGATGTGCAAGGTTGACTATGTGAACAACAACCTTGCTGAATCATTCAACTCAAGAATCAAGAAATACAAGAGTCTTCACATAGTTGACCTACTAGACAAGATTAGGTAATACATCATGGAGAAATTTGACTTAAGAAACAGAACTGCCACGGATCATTTCATTGGGCACTACATCATACCAGCAGTAATGAAGGTTTTGATGGAGAAGACTAAAGGTTTGTAGATGATTATAGTTAGGAGAAGCCCAACAGAGGCTGAGGTGACTGCTACTAACAGAGAGAAAAGAGAATGGAGGTACCTTGTTGACTTAGAGGAGTGGTCTTGTAGTTGTAGGCAGTGGAAGATCACAAGTAAACCCTGCATCCATGCCCTTTTTCATCACTGCTCTAAGAGGTGAAGCAAGTGAAATAGATTAGTATGTCCACAAATATTACTCAGTTGAGATGTTTAGAACAACTTATGCTGACAATCTACCGGCTTTATAAGGCAAACAACAATGGGACTGTGTAGATCCAGGATTCAAGCTGTGTGCTCCTGTTCAGAACAGACCACCAGGCAGACCAAGAAAGCAGAGGATGAGGTCTACCAGTGAAGGAAGGGCCTTGGTTCAAGGATGTATAAGTGCAAGAGATGTGGAAGATGTGGACACAAAACCAAAGGCTGCGAAGAATTTGTTGATCTAGCCTTTGGAGAAGAAGAACATTGGGGAGCAGATAATGCAGATGATCATCCAACAGCTAATGAGCCGTCAGAAGCAGAAGTAGAAGATAAGGAGGAGGATGAAGAGCTAGAAGTTGATGTTCTTCAGCAGCATATGCCACCGCGAAAGGAAACCTCACATGAGACTTCCACACAAGCTAGTGTAGTCAGGTCTGTGCCAGCAACTTGTGTTAGTCTTCATTCATATCTTCAACTTGTTTCAATTTTCATTAGTTCATATCTTAAAAATCATGTTATGTTTGAACTTGTTTTAGTCATAGAATGAATTATAAAAGAGGAGCAGAGAGGGGAGCTTATCCAAGGTGTTGCACGCAGAAGAAAAATGTACCAGCAACTACATTTTGCTCAGTTACTAGAAGCAGTGTTAACAGCAAGGGTGTCTCTCCAACCAAAAAAGCAGCAACAATAGTTGAAGCTCCACCCACTGCCCCCAATCCAGTAAAGAACACTAGAAGCAAGGCAAAGCTGGCTCCAAACACAGCCAAGAACACCAGGAGCAAGAAACTCAGTTTTAGTACTGTTACTAGATAAAACTATTATACACTTGATGTTGTTGTGTGTGCATTGTGATAGCCAGTACTTTTATGTTCTTAGTGCTTTATGCACTAGTTATTCCCCAGTGTTTGGTACATTTGTGATGATCAACTTCTTAATGCTTTATGCACTAGTTATGCCCAGTGTTTGGTACATTTGTGATGATGAGCTTCTTCTTCTTAATGCTTTCTGCTCACAATTTTGGCATTAGTTTGTTGTTGATCTACTTTAGCATAGTTTTGTCATCGACATCGTCGACGACAAAAACTACATCTACTTTGGCACACTTCTGTCTACTTAGGACATCTCAACCAGCATGTACTTTGCATCCATCCACACCATCATCTAGTTTGCAAAAACAAAATAGCATGTTCATCTTGACCACAACACTGCATCATCATCTTCAAATACATCATACTAGGTCGTACCATTCTGTCAACAAGCAAAAACTGATACAACTACAATAAAAACAGCAGTACAACACAAATTCCTACAAACAACAATGCTAAAAGAAGCATCATCTCATCTCTTCCTCTCAGCTTCTTCTTCAAAACAAGATTCTTTCTTGACAGCTCAAGGTTTTCCTTCTTCAAGTTGTGACTTTTGATCCAGATCGGTTCTACCTCCGTGTGCAGGTCTTCAAAAGCCAGGGCAACACACAATGGAGGAGGAGGATCAACCCAAACCACCCACTGACACTCTTGTGGTAACTAATTGCATATCACATTAATAGATATTTCATAAACAAGAACTAAAAGATGCTCAAATTCACAAACTCGTACATCTAAAGGACACCCTAAAAACCGGCGGCTAGTGCTTGCCCCTTCCCAGGAAACACGGCGGGCTGGAACAAGGCCGTGACCAGGGCAATGATGCTTTGAACGATACTCCAATCCACAAGGTGTCATCCGGAAGATAGAACTCGAAGACGAGTTGCACAATCCCGACCCCATCAACCTAAACCAAAGGGAGGGAAGGTCAAAATTTCCCTCAAATATCGCAAACCCTAGAAACCCTAGCACGAATTGGGGGTGGAGGAAGGCGCACAAGCTGATGTTCACTTACCTCGCCCTTGTCGTGCTGCGCCGCTCCATCCTCTTCCTCGCAAGGCCTCACCTCGCCGTCTTTGCTCCTCTGTTTTGTTCAGCGTGAGATCACTGAGGACGAAAGGGTACTAAGTGTAGCACCGACAGGGGCAAAAATGTCCAAAATCTAGCACCGCTTATGGTCAAACGACGCCGACTGGACGGAGCCGTGCTGGAAGGGCAAAAGCACGAGACAAGCAAACTGAATTAGGCAAGACTGCATGTTTTCCAAAAGTAGGGGCAATCCTGACGAGTGGTACCCAACTAAGGATATAAAATCGATTATCCCTTTACTTTATGTTGCCAAATAATAAACTCCTTGGAAAGTGTTGGTATGGACGATACCCGTGGATGCGGCTAGCCGTGGAGTGTCAAAGTATGGTGGAAAAGGAATAAACTTTATTTTCTTTTTGGGAACCGCCTATGATATATCTAGCATGGAAAGTGTTGGGAATTACTCGGCCGTTTTCATTGACAGGAAAAGTATATCTCTCAAAAAAAATTATCTCTCAATTTAATGTTCGAGCCCTGACACCTCTACAAATCCCTACTTCCCTCTGTGAAGGGCCTATCTATTTACTTTATATAATTTTTTTTATTTGAGTCTCCATCTTCTCTTATAAAGCACCAACTAAGGGGCACTATGATCATAGTTGAGCATTGGATGTAGCTAATATGCGAGTGTGTTTCATTAATGGATCAATGATTGAGCATAATGGGCTAGGGTTAACTTTCTTTAGTGTTGTTATTTTGAAAGACATGGTTGCTTGTTGATATTCTTGAGTATTGAAATCTTCATGTCAAAACTAGACTATTGCTTTGAACCATATAAAAGTCCAAATGTCCATGTTACAAAATAAAATAATATGTGATGAACACGTTAGGCAGCATTCCACATCAAAAATTCTGTTTTTATCGTTTACCTACTCGAAGACGAGAAAGAATTAAGCTTGGGGATGCTGATACGTCTCTATCGTATCTATAATTTTTGATTGTTCCATGCTATTATATTATCATTCTTGGATGTTTTACAATCATTGTATAGCAACATTGTATCATTTTTTGGGACTAACCTATTGACATATTGTTGTTTTTTGATTGTTTTTTACTTCACATAATATCAGTACAAAACGGAGTCCAAATGAAGCAAAACTTTTTGGAGATTTTTCTGGACCATAAGACACACAGTGGGCCAAAGAAGTACCAGAGGGGAGGCCCGAGGTGAGCACAAGACAACTGGGCATGCGAGGAGGCCCAGGTGCGCCTAGGTGGATTGTGCCCACCTCGGTGACCTCCCGCACCGCCTCTTTGCCCTAAAAATCTATTATATAATTAAAATAGAAGTCAAATAAGCCACCACGTTCGTCCACATAGATTAAATTATGTCAACCATTAATCTAAAAGATTAACTGCTAAGATTTAAAGATGACAACGTTACGTAAAAATATTGTCAACTATAAACAGATGAACGTGTCACGTACAGTAGTTTTTCTTAACTGTCACGTACAATAGATGACAGGCATGAGGTATGAGGCATCAGTGTCCGATCCGGCTCTTACAGGGATATACAAAAGTCAGGGAAGTTTATGGTAAAAACCGAGCACGTACAGGGAATATACAGGAGGCGTACACTCCTAGGACATGCACGCATGCCTGAAAGCTGCTGAACCACACGATTTGCATGCATGTTAATAATTATAAGTGGACTCCAATATGGCCTATCACTATCAATATTTTCCAAGTGCCAAACGCATTCATGCATGAAGCAATGGTGCTAAACCACAAGTTTGCATTCACCTCCATATTATAAACGGATTCACCATGGCCTATTAAGATTTTGAGCTGCAGAAAATGGTTCAGATTAAACTAGCAAAAGTTATGACAAAAAAGAAGAAAAACTAGGAGTAACATTAATGAAACCATGCATGAAAATCCATGGGGACTGGGAGATTCATTATTACTCAATACGGATTGATGGACTGGGAAATTTATCTATTATATTAAAAACCATAGAAAACGAACGGCGGAGATTAAGCACTCTATAGTTAAAGATATTTGAACGGCATAGATTCATTAGCATATTGGCAGCAATTTACATGCTTCAGGCAATTGGAGACGTACGGCAAATTGGTTCCGTATACTTCAAGGCAATAAGTTATTGCTTTTAGAAAAAGGGGCAAAGTTAGAGATTAGACACCGCATTGTGCACGTCTCCATGTAAAAGTAGGAAACATCACCGATTATTGTTTGGTCTGCACTTAGCTGTGTATAAATACATGTACATCCCCGTAATCTACTACACATGTGTCTTTCGCCATCGATTGTTTTCGTATGCGCGTCTGTGGCTAGAAGATCAATTCCATCAAGCAAGCCAGCTTTGTGCAGCTTCCTTCATTAGTACAAAGCGAGTCTATTGGATTAAATTGCTTCATAATGAAGCACAGAAGATACGCCATGTGGACCGGCGACAATAATGCTAGCAACTGCCAAGCAGAGAAGCACCGTGAAGCGGATCTTTAGATGCCAGCGTTCCGCACGATAGGAGGCATTTTTTTTTGGGACCAGGACGGGAGGCTTCTAACGAGTACAACAAGTTCCTCGAGTCTACGTCTGTATGATTAGGTCTACGACAAGTTCCACCACGATATGGATGAAAATTCTTCTACTTTGGCAGCAAACACCGCTGCAGTCATCAATCTCAGCTATCACGTTTGCAGGTTGTACATGACGGAGAGGAAAGGTTTATCCGTGGCTTCCAAACAACTGAAGAATCATGCATGGATGTGCAGCAACAACCAGAGATGCACAAATCTCGCCGGAGAAAAAAAAACAGACATGCACAAAGCTCATAAGTTGACCTGGAGATGGCAACAACCCCTCTATAGCCAACCATATTTATATACTTCAGAAAATGATTCTTCCATAGATGCGCTCAGGGGACCACAACCATCTGGAGCAAACACCTAAAGGTTCTACACAAGGTTACCCAAGAATCGATATGGCTATATCGATCTAGAGAGTCTGCGGCAAGATCTTGACAGTCTATACAGTGATATCGATCTAGCAAGCAGTGATGGGTTTATAAGTCCAGGGCAGGTATATTCGAGTCTGATATCTGATATGGCTAGAAACGACAACGTCAGAAGGCCATGAAGCTGTTTAAATATATAGTGACCTATATCCTCTATGCCACCACAGTTTGCATTAGTTGGGCTATGATTATTTCCTAATCAATCACATGCGCCAACTTAAAGTTTAGAGTTCAGTGCCATAAAAAAGTTGTTCAAACTGAGCGCACAATAACCCATCAAATAGATTCAAATATATTATGTCACCTCCCATTTGGCCATGCACATGAACTATGTTGAAGATCCAGTGGACGAAGACATAGTAATTACTTTCCAGTAAGAAGTCATCCCATAAGATGATTTAAATGATAGGTGCACCATGTTAGAATGTATGGATCTCTGAATCTGTAACAATAGTGAAACTCTGGAACCGCACAAAACATAGTGGAACGGATTGACAACAAAAATTAAAATACACACCCAGCATGGTGCATTTCGAGGTTAAAGAAAGAAAGAAATGTTCATAATTAAGGACCCATCATACACGCTCAAGCCATAATCAAATATGTGAATCTAATCATCAGATGATTTTTTAGGTGTATATATACATTAGTTCTAATAGTAAAGCTACATTAGGTTGAAATGTATATCTACAGTATATGAATTGTCACGGCTCTCAATAGAAACTATTATTGTGGCGATAAATCTGTTCTTTAAATTTTACATTAACACCATAGAATATAAGTCATTACAATTCATCGACACAGGATGATATATTTGCACTGATGATTGATTACAATGTAGAACTGTAGATTAGCCAATATGTTAAGAAAATTCCATAGCATATACAACTATATAGGATAATAAATTGTGCATTAGCAACTTAACAGTCGGAAATTCAGATGAAGAACCTAAGCATAGTTTCTGTATGAGATTTGGATTCAAAATTAAAAACAAAATGGCGTTTGCAAATACTATTTTGATTCCTTTTCAATTTCATATAAAGATACATCTAAACATATTTGTTGTATAATTAGCTTTTCATGACTATAATTAATGAAAACATTAGAATACAAGATGATACAAAACAACATGTGCATGATCATCATGAATATAAGCTTTCAAGGGGGCAACTCATATGTTGGTATGCAGCAGTAATTAAGAAAGGTAACTGAGAATGCGGCCATTGATTGATATGTGTGCGACAAGAGAATTTTCCATACATGCCTTTCATGTTTAAATTTAATTCTTGGTAGGGAATTACTCAAAAACGAATTGAGCAAGGATACAAATTGAGGGGCAAGGAAGACAGGATCAAAGATGAAAAACCACCAAGATTGGCGAGAAAGCCCATATATGGTTTTGCATCGGTCGTCCAACCTCACATGCCAAGGAATTTATTTAACAACCTAATGCACTTGCATGTTACATTGGGATTTTGAATTTTTATTTCTATAATGACATACAATTGAAGGAGAATTTAATCAAGAATGGTTGAGTGAGAGGCTATATAGTTAGCAGAGGAAACAAATCCTAAGGTGTTATTCTAGCCGCGCAAATGCGCGGGTAACCCGGCTAGTTCCCAAATATTTCAGAAACCCTAGGGAAGTCGCTGAAACACAATTCCAGCCACCGTAGGTTCGAGAACCACAAGATCCAATCTAGACATCATCACAGAGGGGTTCATCATCCTCATTGGTGCCTCTCCGATGATGCTTGAGTAGTCTACCATAGACCTACGGGTCCGTAGTTAGTAGCTAGATGGCTTCTTCTCTCTTTCTGATTCTCAATACAATTGTCTCTTGTAGATCTATTTGATCTAACTCTTTTTGCGGTGTGTTTGTTGGGATCCGATGAAGATCGTGTTCATGATCAGTTTCTATCCATGAATATTATTTGAGTCTTCTTTTGATCTCTTATATGCATGATTACTTATAGCCTCGTATTTCTTCTTCGAATCTTTGGTTTAGTTAGGCCAACTAGATCGATTTTTCTTGCCATGGGAAGAGGTGCTTTGCAATGGGCTCAATCTTGCGGTGTTTCTTCCGAGTGACAGAAGGGGCAGCAAGACACGCATGTATCATTGTTATTAAGTATAACAAGATGGGCGCTATTCCTACATGAATAGATCTCATCTACATCATGTCATCGTTCTTATTGCATTACTCCGTTTCTCCATGAACTTAATACACTAGATGCATGCTGGATAGCAGTCGATGGGTGGAGTAATAGTAGTAGATGCATGTAGGAGTCTTTCTACTAATCTTGGACGTGATGCCTATATAATGATCATTGCCTTGGATATCGTCATGATTATTTGATCTTCTATCAATTGCCCAACAGTAATTTGTTTACCTACCGTGTGCTATTTCTTGAGAGAAGCCACTAGTGAAATCTACGGCACCGGGGTCTATTTCCCATCATATACTTTCAGATCTACATTGCTATTTGCCTTTTTCTTTATTTGCATATTTTATTTTCAGATCTATATTATCAAAAGCCCAAAAATACCTACTTAATTTTATTTATCGTCATTCTATTTGCATCTGTCAATCTATCTATTTACCATTAGCTTACTGAAGAGGGATTGACAATCCCTCTTACGCGTCGGGTTGCAAATATTTCTTGTTTGTGTGGAGGTACTATTTACATAGTGTTGCTTGGTTCTCCTACTGGATTGATACCTTGTTTTCATAACTGAGGAAAATACCTACCGTAGTTGTACTGCATCATCCTTTCCTCTTTGGGGTAATACTAACATAGTACAAACGACATCAAAAGGAATTTCTAGCGTCGTTGCCAGGCAGTATCAAGTCAAGATCTATCAGGTTCCTAATCACATCTCATCTCCTGGCAATTTACATTATTTGCCATTTCCTCTCGTTTTCATCTCCCCCAGTTCACAAATATTTGCCTTTTTAATTTGCCTTGTTTTTCGTTTGCCCTTTTCTCGTTTGATCTTTTGTTTGCTTATGTGACCATGTGTCTTCTATTTGCTTGCATCTTCGCTTGCTAAAAATCTATTGATATGGATCCTCATCCACTAGCTAATATTTTGAAGATATCTAATTATATTGAACTAGTTGCTAGTGATTTGAGTGCACTTGATTATCTCTATGAAGTTTTGCTTGAAATTTGTGAATATAAAAATTGTGATGAAGTGCTAAAAGATGAAATTTATGAAGTGATTCACGATAACTCCTTGAATGAAAAGCATGATTACAATGGTGTTATTATAAACTCTATTAATGTCAATTATGCTAATAATATGCAAAAACCCAAGCTTGGGGATGCTAATTTTGATACGTCCACTAGTTATTGCAATGATCATGATTGGGGTGATTCTTCTTATGATCTTGAAAATTCATTTAAGCCACATGATGATTATGTTTGTGATAATATTGAAAGTGGGTTTGGAAGAGTGTCAAATCTAGGTGATAATGATCCCCCTAATTTGGAGAATGATCAATCTTATGAAATTTTTGATACAAGTGGGCTTGGAGAGGTCATGGCTTTATTTGATGATAATCCCACTATATTGGAAGAGTGTCAACTATGCATGCATGTGGATCATGTAGAAACTATGTTATGTGATAGCTATATTGTTGAATTTGAATATGATTCCACATATAATTATTATGAGAGAGGAAAATATTGTGGTAGAAATTTTCATAAATTACCTCTTGCTATGTTGAGATCGTCAATGTTTTGTTCTTCTACCTTGGATATGCAAGAAATTTCTTGCCTTGATAATTTGTTTGCTTATAAAATGCCTATGCATAGGAAGTATGTTAGACTTGAAATTCCTATGTCTTAAATCTCAACTAGTTCATATTTAAAATTTAGTATGTCAATTTCTGACAAAACAAACTATGTTAATAAATAGGATGGCTGCTAAACATGAATCTTTAAATCATGATGAAAATCTTAAAGTGATTGGTGTGACTCCTATTGAATCTTTTTTTGCTAATATAAAACTTGATAAATAAGGGACTAGAGATGTGTCAACTTTAGCTAGAAAGCAACCCAATAATTTGGAGGGTGAAGATTGATACGTCTCCAACGTATCTATAATTTTTTATTGTTCCATGCTATTATATTACCCGTTTTGGATGTTTATGGGCTTTACTTTACACTTTTATATCATTTTTGGGACTAACCTACTAACCGGAGGCCCAGCCCGTATTGTTTTTTTTCCTATTTCAGTGTTTCGAAGAAAAGGAATACCAAACGGAGTCCAGACAGAATGAAACCTTCGAGAGCGTGATTTTTGGAATGAACGTGATCCAGAGGACTTGGAGTGCAAGTCAAGAAGTTGCCGAGGCTGCCACAAGGGTGGAGGGCGCACCCCCCCTACTGGGCGCACCCCCCTATCTTGTGGGCCCCTCGGGCATCCAACGACCTACTTCTTCCTCCGATATATACCCACGTACCCCGAAAACATCAAAGGCAACAACGAAAAGCTATTTCCACCACCATAAACTTCTGTATCTGTGAGATCCCATCTTGGAGCCTTCGCCGGCGCTCCGCCGGAGGGGGAATCGACCATGGAGGGCTTCTACATCAACACCATAGCCTCTCTGATGAGTTGTGAGTAGTTTACCACAGACCTTCGGGTCCATAGTTATTAGCTAGATGGCTTCTTCTCTCTCTTTGAATCTCAATACAATGTTCTACTTGATCTTTTTGGAGATCTATTCGATGTAACTCTTTTGCGGTGTGTTTGTCGAGATCCGATGAATTGTGGGTTTATGATAAAGTTTATCTATGAGAAATATTTGAATCTCCTCTGAATTCTTTTATGTGTGATTAAGTTATCTTTGCAAGTTTCTTCGAATTATCAGTTTGGTTTGGTCTACTAGATCGATCTTTCTTGCAATGGGAGAAGTGCTTAGCTTTGGGTTCAATCTTGCGGTGTCCTTTCCCAGTGATAGTAGGGGCAGCAAGGCACGTATTGTATTGTTGCCATCAAGGATAAAAAGATGGGGTTTATATCATACTGCATGAGTTTATCCCTCTACATCATATCATCTTTCTTAAAGTGTTGCTCTGTTCTTATGAACTTAATACTCTAGGTGCATGCTGGATAGCGGTCGATGTGTGGAGTAATAGTAGTAGATGCAGGCAGGAGTCGGTCTACTTGTCACGGACATGATGCCTATATAAATTATCATGCCTAGATAATCTCATAATTATTCGCTTTTCTATCAATTGCTCGACAGTAATTTGTTCACCCACCGTAATACTTATGCTATCTCGAGAGAAGCCACTAATGAAACCTATCGCCCCCGGGTCTATCTTTTATCATATAAGCTTTCAATCTACTTTTATTTGCATCTTTACTTTTCCAATCTATATTATAAAATACCAAAAATATATTTATCTTATCATACTATCTCTATCAGATCTCACTTTCGCAAGTGGTCGTGAAGGGATTGACAACCCCTTTATTGCGTTGGTTGCGAGTTCTTTGTTTGTTTGTGTAGGTGCGTGGGACTTTTGAGGAGCCTCCTACTGGATTGATATGTTGGTTCTCAAAAACCGAGGGAAATACTTACGCTACTATTGCTACATCACTCTTTCCTCTTCAAGGAAAACCAATGCAAGCTCAAGACATAGCAAAGATCTTAATGAAAAAATTGATAAAAGTAGGATTGACGAGGTCAAAACTTTAACTAGTGATGATCCCACTCTTTTGCATTTCAAGGACTTTAATTATGACAATTGCTCTTTGATTGAGTGTATTTCCTTGTTACAATCTATGCTTAATACACCTCATGCTTATAATCAAAATAAAGCTTTTACTAAACATATCATTGATGCTATGATGAAATCTTTTTAAGAAAAACTTGAGTTGGAAGTTTCAAACCCTAGAAAGCTTTATGATGAATAGGAACCTACTATTAAAATTAAGATTAAAGATTGTGAGTGCAATGCTTTGTGTGATTTGGCTGCTAGCGTTTCCACCATTCCAAAAACTTTATGTGATGTGCTAGGTTTCGATAAACTTGATGATTGTTCCTTAAATTTACGTTTAGCAGATTCCGCTATTAAAAAACCTATGGGAAGGATTAATGATGTTCTTATTGTTGCAAATAGGAATTATGTGCCTGAGGATTTTATTGTGCTTGACATAGATTGCAATCCTACATGCCCTATTATTCTTGGTAGACCTTTCCTTAGAACGATTGGTGCAATTATTGATATGAAAGAAGGAAACATTAGATTTCAGTTTCCATTAAGGAAGGGCATAGAACACTTTCCAAGAAATAAAATTAAGTTCCCATATGAATCTGTTATGTGGGCCACTTATGGATTGAATACCAAATATGACAATACCTAGATCTATGCATTATGCCTAGCTAGGGGCATAAAAAATAGCACTTGTTAGGAGGCAACCCAATTTTATTTTTATGTTTTTTGTTTTTTCTTCTGTTTATCAATAAATATGCAATTATAATTCTATTATTATTGTTTTTAAATGTTTCAATTAGAGTTTGTGCCAAGTAATACCTTTGGGATGATTTGGGTGACGGTTGATTTGATTTTGCTGAAAAGCAGAAACTTTTGCGCTTAGTTCTGGAATTTTAAAAATTCACATAAACGTGCTTTAATCTGAATTTTTACACAAGATTTATATACAAATTGCCTATGTTGTCCTAATTTTTCAAAAAAAATGGAGTTACAGAAGTTTGGTTAAAGTCCATATTACTACAGACTGTTCTGTTATTGACAGATTCTGTTTTCTTGTGTTGCTTGCTTATTTTGATAAATCTATGGGTAGTATCGGGGGTTATGAACCATGTACAAGTTAAAATATATTAGATAACACCAATATAAAATTAGAATGAGTTTACAACAGTACCTAAAAGTTGTTATTTGCTTTGTTTCACTAACGGATCTCACGAGTTTTCTGTTGAGTTTTGTGTTGTGAAGTTTTCAAGTTTTGGGTGAAGTTTCGATGGACTACGGAATAAGGAGTGTCAAGAGCCTAAGCTTGGAGATGCACAAGGAACCCCAAGGTAATATTCAAGGACAACCAAGCATCTAAGCTTGGGGATGCCCGGATGGCATCCCCTCTTTTATCTTCAATCCATCGGTAAATTACTTGAGGCTATATTTTTATTCTCCACATGATATGTGTGTTGCTTGGAGCATCTTGTATTATATGAGTCCTTGCTTTATTTGCTTTTTAGTTTGTCACAATCATCCTTGTTGTACACACCTTTTGAGAGGGGCACACACTAATCATAAATTTATTAGAATACTCTATCTACTTCACTTGTATATTTTGAGCTAGGTAGTTGCTCTATTGCTTTCACTTATATCTTTTTAGAGGAAGGAGGTGGTTCTGTTTTGAAGAAATTGATGAAATCTCATGCTTCACTTATATTATTTTGAGAGTCTTAAAATAGTATGGCAATTTGCTTAGGTTTTGAATTTAGTCCAAATATGATGGGTATTCAAGAGGGATATAATAAAAACTTTCATGAAGATAATTGAATATATGATAAGTTTGATTCCTTGCATTTGTTTTGAGATATAAAGATGGTAATATTAGAGTCATGCTAGTGAGCAATCGTGGATTCGTAAGAATATTTGTGTGAAGGTTTGTGATTCCTGAAGCATGGACGTATGGTCTCTCGTTATGCGATGAAGTTGGAGCATGATTTATTTCTTATTTTCTTCCTTATGAGTGGCAGTCGGGGACGAGCGATGGTCTTTTCCTACCAATCTATCCCCCTAGGATCATGCATATTAGTACTTTGTTTCGAGAGCTAATAAACTTTTGCAATAAGTATGTTCTTTATAACTAAAGTTGAGTCCATGGATTATGCGCACTCTCACACTTCCATCATTGATAGCCTCTTTGGTACCGTGCATTGCCCTTTCTCATCTTGAGAGTTGGTACAAACTTAGCCGGTGCATCCAAACCCCATGATATGATATGCTCTTTCACACATAAGCCACCTTATATCTTCCTCAAAACAGCCACTATACCTACCTATTATGGCATTTCCATAGCCATTCCGAGATATATTGCCATGCAACTACCACCGTTCTGTTTTATTATGACACATACCATCACTGTCATATTGCTTTGCACGATCATATAGTTGACATAGTATTTGTGGCTTGGCCACCATTCGTATTTTTTATACATGTCATGCTAGATCATTGCACATCCCGATACACCGCCGGAGGCATTCATGTAGAGTCATATTTCTGTTTTAGTATGGAGTTGTAATTCTTGAGTTGTAAGTAAATAAAAGTGTGATGATCATTATTATTAGAGCATTGTCCCATGTTAGGAAAGGATTATGGAGACTATGATTCCCCCCACATGTCGGGATGAGACCCCGGACTTAAAATAAAAAATAGGCCAAAGAGCCCAATAAAAAAGAGGCCAAAGATCCCAAAACAAAAAAAAAGAAAAAAAGAAAAATGAGATAAAAAGAGAGAAGGGAGAATGATATTATCCTTTTTCCACACTTGTGCTTCCAATCGTATCATGTTCTTCATAATAGAGAGTCTCCTATTTTGTCACTTTCATGTATTACTGGTGGGAATTTTTCATTGTAGAACTTGGCTTGTATATTCCAATGATGGGCTTCCTCAAATTTCCCTAGGTCTTCGTGAGCAAGCAAGTTAGATGCACACCCACTTAGCTTTCTTTTTGATCTTTCATACACTTATAGCTCTAGGTCATCCGTTGCATGGCAATCCCTACTCCTTGCATTGACATCAATTGATGGGCATCTCCATATCCCATTGATTAGCCTCATTGATGTGAGACTTTCTCCTTTTTTGTCTTCTCCACACAACCTCCACCATCATATTCTATTCCACCTATAGTGCTATATACATGGCTCACGCTCATGTATTGCGTGAAAGTTGAAAAATCTTAAGAACGTTAAAAGTATGAACCAATTGCTTGGATTGTCATCGGTGTTGTGCATGATAAATACTTTGTGTTATGAAGATAGAGCATGACAAGATTATATGATTTTGTAGGGATAACTTTCTTTAGCCATGATATTTTGAGAAGACATGATTGCTTTATTAGTCTTGAAGTATTATTGTTTTTTATGTCAATATTAAACTTTTTTTTGAATCTTATGGATCTGAATATCATGCCACAATAAGAAAGATTACATGATAACCAAGTTAGGTAGCATTCTACATCAAAAATTCTGTTTTTATCATTTACCTACTCGAGGACGAGCGGGAAATAACCTTGGGCATGGTTGATACTTCTCCAACATATCTATAATTTTTTATTGTTCCATGCTATTATATTATCCATCTTGGATGTTTTATATGCATTATTATGCTATTTTGTATCATTTTTTGGGACTAACCCATTAACCTAGTGCCTAGTGCTAGTTACTGTTTTTTTTCTTTTTTGTCTTCTACAGAAAATCAATACCAAACGGAACGAAACTTTTTGATGATTTTTCTTGGACCACAAGACACCCTGGAAGCTTCGGGAGGAGGCCAGAAGAGCAACGGATGGGCCACAAGCTCACAGGGCGCGCCCGGGGGGGGGGGGGTAGGGCGCGGCCCACCGTGGCACTCCCAACCCTAATCTTCATTTTATAAATACCCAAATCCCCGTAGACTAGAGGGCACACTAAAAATACTTTTCCGCCGCCGCAAGTTTTTGTCCTCGTGAGATCCCATCAAGAGACCTGTGTCGGTACTCTGCCGGAGGGGGATTCAATCACGGAGGGCCTTCATGCCAACCTTGCTTCCCTTCCGATGATGATTGAGTAGTTTACCACAGACCTACGAGTCCATAGCTAGTAGCTAGATGGCTTATTCTCTCTCTTTGATCTTCAATACAATGTTCTCCCTGATGTTCTTGGAGATGTATTCGATGTAATCTTCTTTTGCGGTACATTTGTTGAGATCCGATGAATTGTGGATTTATGCTCCGATTATCTATGAATATTATTTGAGTCTTCTTTTAACTCTTTTATGCATGATTAAGATAGCTTTGTGTTTCTCTCCGATCTATTGATTTGGTTTGGCTAACTAGATTGATTAACGAGAGAGGTGCTTTGTAATGGGTTCAATCTTGCGGTGCTCAATCCCAGTGACAGAAGGGGACATGACACATATTTGTATTTTTTTCCATTAAGGATAAAAAGGTGGGGTTTATTTCATATTGATTGGATCTATCCCTCTACATCATGTCATCTTGCTTAAGGCGTTACTCCGTTCTTGTTAACTTAATACAATATATGCATGCTGGATAGCGGTCGATATGTGGAGTAATAGTAGTAGTTGCAGGCATGAGTCAATATATTCATGATCATTGCCTTAGATATCCTCATAACTTGCGCTTTTCTATCAATTGCTCAACAGTAATTTGTTTACCCACCATATGTGTTCTTTTAAAAAGGAGCCTCTAGTGAAAACTATGGCCCCCGGGTCTATTCTCATCATATTACTTTCAGATCTATAAAACCAAAAATACAAAAATACCTTGCTGCAACTTATTTACCTTTACTTTATTTTCCACTTTTATTTATCTTTTATACCTATCTCCATCAGATCTCATCCTTGCAAGTGACCGTGAAGGGACTGACAACCCCTTTATCACGTTGGGTGCAAGTATTTGTGTGTTTATGTAGGTGCAACCACTGTGACTTGTGTGTTCCTCGTACTGGATTGATACCTTGGTTTTCAAACTAAGGGAAATACTTATCTCTACTCTTTCCTCTTGAAGGAAAAAACAACGCAAGCTCAAGAAGTAGCAGGGGGCGCCTTCTATCTAAATTTGACTCTTCTTCAGAACCCTTATCATCTATTTTAACATTAGAAAACAAGGAATCAATAGAAGAAACACCAATCATTTTAACTTCTTCATTATTATTACGAAAGAAACCAGGAGTAATCGCTTTTTCCAAAAATTCTCTATTAGCTCTAAGCATAGCGGTTATTTTCTTACTTTCATCCATAGAGACATATAAAACTTTAATTAATTCATTTATATCAACCTTGGATGGCAAAAAAATTGTCTTCAGATTTTCCACATCATGAATAATTTGATCGATGCTCCTAGACATCTCATCGAGTTTACTAAATTTTTAGTCTATCGTGGTGTTGAAAACTTTTTGAGCATTGATAGATTCTTTAATATTACTTTCAAGATCAGAGGGCATCCTATTATTATTATTATTATTATTATTATTATTATTATTATTATTATTATTATTATTATTATTATTATAAGAATTACCATAGGAATTGCCATAATTATTAGAGGAATTTCCAGGAAACTATCTAGGATTAAAATTACCTCTATAAGCATTACTATTAAAATTGTTTTGCGAGACAAAGTTCACATCTACAGGACCATTATTTTGCTCAATCAAAGTGGACAAAGGCACATCATTAGGATCAATAGGAGCATTGTACTAGCAACCAATTTTATAAGAGCATCAACTTTATCACTCAAATTACTAATTTCTTCGACAGAATTCACTTTTTTACTAGTATGAGCTCTTTCAGTATCCCATTGTGAATAATTTGTCATAATATTATCAAGAAATTTAGTAGCTTCTCCCAAATTAATCTCCATAAAAGTACCGTCTGCGGTGGAACCTGAATGATTTCTAGAAACAAAATTCAACCCCGCATAAATTTTGTGTATGGTCATCCACAAATTTAGACCATGAGTAGGGAAATTTCTTATCATTAGTTTCATCCTTTCCCCAAATTGTGCAACATGTTCATGCTCAAGTTGCTTGAAATTCATAATTTGATTTCTAAGGGAAATAATTTTCGTGCGAGGAAAATACTTTGTAATAAAAGAATCTTTACACTTGTCCCAAGAATCAATACTATTTCGTGGCAAAGACGAAAACCAATTTTTTGCATGATCCCGCAAAGAAAATGGGAATCATTTTAATTTCATAATATCATTGTCCACATCTTTTTTTTCTTTTGCATATCACATAATTCCACGAAAGTGTTTAGATGGGACACAGCATCCTCATTAGGATTACAGGAAAAATGTTCTTTCGTAACAAGATTTAATAAAGTAGCATTAATATGATAAGACTCCGCACTAGCGATGCGAGGAGCAATAGTAGTACTAATAAAATAATTATTATTAGTATTAGAAAAATCAAACAATTTTGTATTTTCTTGAGACATCATGACTACGCAAACAAGATCACAAGCAAACAAAAGACCAAACAAGAAAAAGGAAAATGGAAAATATTTTTTGTATTTTTCTGTAAAAACTGTTTAGTAGTAGGGGAGATGAAAACAAGAGGCAAATGGAAAATAATTTAAATGCCAGGAAATGAAAGTTTATGCGTAGGTACTTGATAGATGTTGATGATATCTCCCCCGCAATGGCGCCAGAAATTCTTCCTGCTAGTTGTGAGCTGCGTTGGGATTTACTCGAAGAGGACAGGATGATGTAGTATGGTAGAGATAAGTATTTCCCTCAGTTATGAAACCAAGTTTGTCAATCCCGTAGGAGAACCAAGCAACACTATGTAAACATCACCTGCACACAAACGACAAATACTTGCAACCCAACGCGCAGAGGGGTTGTCAATCCCTCAACAGTTATGAGCAAGATTAAATTGTATAGGTTTTGATAGATAGATCTGACAAAAATACAAAATAAAATAAAATTTTAGCAAGGTATTTTTGGTTTTAATATAAGATAGAAAATAGACCCAGGGCCCACAATTTCCATTAGAGGCTTCTCTTGAGAAAATACGATACGGTGGGTAGAGAAATTACTGTTGGGCGATTGACAAAAAAGCAAATAATTATGATGATATCTAAGGCAATGATCATGTATATAGGCATCACGTCCAGGATTAGTAGACCGAAATGATTCTGCATCTACTACTATTACTCCACACATCGACCACTATGCAGCATCCATCTAGTGTCATAAGTTCATGAAAAGCGGAGTAATGCCTTAAGCAAGATGACATGATGTACACAAGATAAACTCACGTATGAAATAAATCCCATCTTGTTACCCCTAATAGCAATGATACATGTGTGTCATGTCTCTTTATCTCATTGAGACTGAGCACCGCAAGGTCGAACCCATCACAAAGCACCCCTTCCCATGGAAAGATAAATGAATCTAGTTGGCCAAACCAATAAATCGGAGAAGGAATATGAGGCTATAAAAATCATGCATAAAAGAGTTTGGAGAAAAATCAAATAATAGTCATGGATAGATCTAATCATAAACTCACAATTCATCAGATCCCAACAAACACACCGCAAAAAGTCATTACATCAAATAGATCTCCAACAACATCAAGGAGAACATTGTATTGAAAATCAAAAAGAGTGAAGAAGCCATCTAGCTGCTAACTACGGACCCGTAGGTCTGTGGTAAAATACTCACGCATCATCGGAGGGGCAGCAAGGATGATGAAGAACCCGTCTGTGATTGATTCCCCCTCCATAAGTGTGCCTGAGGCCTCTAGATGGGATCTCGTGGTTCTGGAACTTGCTTGCAAAAAAATTATTTCGTGGACTCCCCCAAGGGTTTTCTGATTTTAGGGTATTTATAGAGGTGGAGTTAGGTCAAACAGAGGTCTGTGGACCCACTACTCACCAGGGTGTGCCAGGGGTCTGTGGTGCGCCCTGGTGCCTAGTGGTCCACTCCTCCATCTTCTCGTGTACTCCAGAAGCTCCCGGGGTCTCTTATTGCCAGAAAAAATCTCCAAAAAGTTTCATGGGATTTGGACTTCGTTTGGTATTCATTGGCACATTGGCTCTTCCAGGGCCGGCCCTAGGGCAGGGCAAATGGGGCGGCCGCCCTGGGCCCCCAAAAGTCAGGGGGCCCTCCCAGGTATGCATGTGTAGTATTAGGCCCATGTTTAGAATGATTTTTTTTAACCTAGGCTTGCGTACTGTGTACATAGATGGAAAAAAGGCCTGGCCCATGTTCGCATGTAGGCAAAGAGGAACATGGAAACTGGAAACCAAATCGCTCGTTTCCGTGTCTCAAAAATACCGCTCGTTTCCCTCTTTTTCGTATCACGGGGTCAATCAGACCCTGAGCTTGTTTCCGATCAATCCTTGACTTCCATCCCTTCCTTCTTTTCGTTTACATGTTCGAGTGTTCCTCGTCTTCGATGGCCCGCCCCTGGTTCGACTCTCCTAGTCTTCTCGTCCCGAGGAATGGTAGCGATGCGGGCACGCAGCGCTACGCGGCTACGATAGGTATGAGCACGTCTCCTTGCGTAGTCACGCCCAAGCGCCCTATACCTTCGCGTGTACTGTTTTGCTATTCTTCATGTTTCTCTTTTAATCCTAAATTCTTGAATCTCGAATGATTGAATGGGTAAGGGAATTTTCACATACTCGCATTGTCGGCGCTCTTGCTCGAATCATTGCACACATCGCACAGAATAAAATTGTAGCCACATTAAATTAGAGAGAAGGTACTGTAATATGCCCTAGATTTCTATAATTGATCTTGTGTCTAACATAGCTTTGCGCTAATTATAAAAGCTAATTGTTCCTTTTAATTTTAGAACCATCATGTTAGGCTTAGGCAGAAACTATCCACAAAGAATTGTCTGATGAAATTGATGTTGATACTATCATTAGCGATTTTGCATCTCGGAACTTTTGAAGGTATTTTGAAGGTATTATGTAATATTTTATTCTATATGCAGACTGATTTTGGACGGACTTGGCTGTTTTCTTTGATACAATTTTATATCTATCTGTTAATTACTATTAAACATTTATATTAAGGGCCCCGGATTACTGTTTCGCCCCGGGCCCCTGAATTCTCAGGACCGGCCCTGGGCTCTTCCCCTACTTGTTTCCCACCACTTGTCGGTTATTCATTGGCACGGTGGCCCTTCCATTCTCCCTTACAACTTGTCCCTCCTCGTCATCCAACCCAACTGATTGGTGGGAGCTTGAGCAATCATTCTTCTCTTTGCTGGCCTTGAGATCATCCATAAGTTGTGTCGACTTTGGATTTCCATCCAATATCACCTAACAATGGCCCAAACCGAATAGTGTCTTCTCCGTTTGTTGGTACATAGTGGTTGTCACAACCATCTAGCAAACAATAAGTATAATCATCAGAAGGAAACGAACAAACAAGCAAGTCGAATGGTGACAAAATGAAGCAATTTACTTATGTGAGTTGGCATTCCCATCCCATTTTGTGGGAGGCCACTCACTTGTGCAAAGTAGCTGACATACTTGTTCACTTATCCTTGAATGATGGACCATTGATGTTGGACAGAGGCCATATTACGGGTGGTAATGATAGAATGTAGCTCCGCATATTCGCATATTCATGATAATGCTTCCAAATCATCTCCCAATACGTATTCCCTTTTTGCCTTGTGCCACATCTGGGGTCCATGCTTGTGGCCAACAAAGCTTTAACCAATAATATATCATCAGAACGTTGTGAATGCCGGACCTTTTTCCTTGGGTATCTTTGCCATTCTATTCTTGTTGGGTTTTGATGTTCCACCAACTTCAGACAGAGGACAATTTGGATCCCCCCAAGTCATAGTCCAATTGGATAGGTTATTGATTCTCATTGATCATGTCTGACATGATATTGTCCTCAAATTATTATGATTGCAAATAAACTAATGATATGTGCAACTAATTTCTAATTAATTCAATGGCATATTGAAGGTATTGGCCGGGAAGGAGCAAAATATGTATGGTGCATGGTGCGTCATTCCATCGAACAACATGGGGGCAGACTGGGTGCTACAGCTGCCCGTGTTTCTTGCGCCTGTTGGAGTTGCGGCTAGTGACATCGTTGTCCTCCGCCACCTACATTGTTGGAAATCAATCCGGAATCGCCCATCCGGCCATCGGTTGCGTGCGGGCCGAACATCGCCTTCCTTTTCTGTGCTTGCTCTCGCGAGAGTTGTTGGGATTCCCACAAGTGTAAGGGTGAAGCATAACAGTAGCAAGTATTTTCCTCAGTTAGAGAACCAAGGTTATCAATCCAATAGGAGTCTTCCAGCTAGCAATATCAACATCACCTGTGCACAGAATGCACACACACTCGTCCCCAACTCGCCGAGAGGGTTGTCAAACCCCTTGTCTATCTAATTACAAGATTAAACATAAGTGATAGGGATAGATAGTAGCAAAGTAACACAACAAATAAAGTAGCAATTGTGTAGAAGAATTCACTAATGGAGAATAGACCCAGGGGTATAGATTCACTAGTGGTATCTCTCTAAAAAAATGGCTTCCTATAGAAATTATAGTTGGGCAATTGACCGAACTGCAATATTGATCATTATGATCATTCATGGTATAATCTCATATAGGAATTACATCCGTGATAAGTAGGACGTTAATCCAACTGCATCTACTACAAATACTCCATCCTAAAACCGCTATTCATCATGCATCTCAAGGTATATTAAGTTGGCAAGAAACTGAGTATGGCAATAAGCAAGATGACATAATGTAGACAGAAAAATTCAAACAATATGAAAAAACCTCGTTGTTTTATGCTTAATGAAAACAATACAATATGTGCCTTAGCCGTTATTGTCATTGGGTTAGATCACCGCAACATTGAGCCCACTACATAGCACCACTCCTCTAAAGAAAAACCCATCGAACTTGGCCAAAGAAGATAAATAGATCGGAGAGCATGCAAAGATATTTAATTATACAACAAGAAAACCTCAAAAGATTCAATTAGTTTCAATGAACAATCTAATCATAAAATGACAATTCATCATGTTCCAACAAACACACCACCGATTGCATCAAATTGACCCCAATCATATGAGAAGGCTCGAGGAACATGGTATTGAAGATCCAGAGAGAGAGAGAGAGAGAGAGAGAGAGAGAGAGAACTATCTAGCTACTATTGTGGGTCCTAAGGTTCTAATGGAACTACTCACCCATCATCATGGAGGCAGTAAGGTTGATAAAGAAGGCTCCGACAATGGATCCCCCTCCGATAGAGCTCCAGAACATGCCTCCAGATTAGATCTTCGTGAAACGAGAACATGTCGTACCCCCCCCCCCCCCCCCCCCCCGCTCGTCGCATGGCCATGTGCCCCCCCCCCTACATATCCTCTCAATTTCTCCCGAAGCTTCCATGGTGCCCAAAAAATCGTATTAAATCGGCCAGTGATTTTGCCCTTCATAGATATTGATTTTCTCTGAAACCAAAAACAAGAAGAAAATAGGAGCTGACATTGAGCACTAAATTAACAGGTTAGTCCAGGAAAACAATATAAATTGCTATAAAAAAGTATATAAAAGTGATAACATAATAGCATGAAACAATAAGAAATATGTTTGAGACGTATCAGTCTGCGGCAGGATGGATGGCATTGGGGGGGGGGGGGGGGTATGGCGGAGGGGACACATCCTCCTCGAGGTCCACAACATCTTGGTTGGAACTCCCTATGACGTCGTTTCCCTCTCACGCTGCCTCCTTTCTTTGGTCCCTTCGGCCGGCGTTCCCTGGCTTACAGCTCGGCTCCACAGGCAGGAGCCTCACAGACGATGCCGAGGCAACATCGCGGCAGGGAGGGGGGGGGGGGGGTACCCGGCGACGACATCTAGAGCGGCGTATGGGGGCCGGCGGCGTGGATGGGGGAGGAACGGTGGATGAAGGCAACAACTTGGACACTGGAGATGGTGGATGGACGCAGGAGGATGGCGATGGACTTGGTCATTTTGGTGCAATTTGCGCTAGGTCCGGCCTGTCTAGTCCGACGTGGCCATTGTTTTTTAACTGGATATTTACGAATAATTACGTTGAGTATGGATGGATGAGGAACTATACGTGTTGTAGCACACATTGAATACTTCTCCTATTCATGGGAAGTCATGTCATTTTTATGTCCTCTAGAAGTAGCTAGCTAACCTAAGGAAAAAAGGTAGCTAGCTATGTGTACTAATTTCTTCATATATGGAAGAAAAACAAAGCACCAGCCACATATGGACCATATTAATACCAAATGCACCCTTTCATGTAGAGTTCTAGCTACGTTGCTACGTACCTCATGCATATGTGGAACCTTAAATTATTTTTTGGCTCAATCGATCGTATCAACAGATTACTTAATGAGGATCAACATGGTTGGTGTACCAAAAGCAAGCAGGTTCGGCACCCAGACAACAAGATTCTAGGTGGACAGGACAACAATTTCGAGCAGGAGGATCTTTCTTTACAAATCTTTGGTCTCAAGCTCCAACCAATCCAAATGTTTGGGGGGTGAGAATATCCTCGCTATCTGCTTCTGTCTTTAATTATGCTTAGCTTATTTTTATACCAAGTGACGGGCCGGGGTGTGCCATCTATGCACGTCATCAACTCCAGCTAATACTTTGATTACTTAAGAAGAAAACCCAAACTATACGAGACTTCTTAATCAGTCACACGACTAAATATGAGAGTACGATGCATGTCATGAGTTTCCATTCACACTTTGATTGATTAAGAAAACTCCCAATGGAGTATGCGGAGTAATCTGATCAATAAACTAAGCTTCCTAAATAATACTACTAATAATTGATGAACTTAGAAGACTAGAAGACAAATCAAATGGAGGAATGGACTAGGCAACGAAACAAATGAAGGAGCTGGCAGCCACCAAACTCAGCTAGCATAAGTCCAACCATGGCCACATCATGGTGACCATAGCTACAGTAGTCATTCCAACGCGGCCAATCAGGCAAGAGACAGTCGTATTAATATGGTCGACAGCGAATGACTTGACCACATCTTTACACGTTTGTCGGTCCAAATCATTCAACGACACTTGAACTAATCAAAACTGTTGAATATTTACTCTGGTATTTTATGTTCTCTGTAGCGTGTGCTATTTTCAGTGCCATGAGCCCACGGTATACTACTTTATTTTTGGTCTCACATTTGGAGATATATCATGATCCTTCCTTTCTCCTTCCGTGACCATGTCAAGGGAAGATCCCATCCAAGCCCGACAAAAGGCTTCACTCTTTGACAATTGAAGGATAGTGAGATTTGATTGGACCATGCATCATCAACAAGTAGAAATTAATTGACTGAAGGAACTAATGAACGCCTTGCATTTTCCTTGCTTAATTTTCTTGTTGTTGCAGGGATCCTTGTTTTTTTGTTTGAACACCCTTGTTTAATTTCTTGAAGATAGAACTTGTCTGATTTGACTGGTCCGCTGTGCTTCGATCAAACCAATCAAATTTATAATCTACAACGGGAGATTGCACCCTAATGGAATACCATTACCTTGTCTAGTGGTTGAACAAGCTTTTGACAACATTAGGGCATTAGGCTGCCAAAATTTGGAAAGGGATCACGTACAAGCAATGTGTCCCTCACACGAAAGGTCTTTAATTGATTTTACTTGTGCTCATTTATATATGTTTTTTCTACGAGGTCATACATACATGTACGGCTTATTATTATTATTTTCTTAACTTCGGTGACTATCAAATAATAATCATGCCCTATACAAGGATAGGAATGAAGAATGATGATGGTTGATCTTTCCATACCGCTCCTATGCTCTCTCTAAAGCTAAACCTAGCAATCACGTAAGCAACAACATTAGCCTGACGAACAAAGTGACATGTCGTCGCCCTGCCAAAGCTACTCATCAGAGTTCGGACAATTAACATGGTGTTTAATACAAGGACACCAGAAAAAAAATGATATGTGTCGTGTTCATGCGATGCCAAAGGCGTATGGTTGGAAGACATATAGTGTCTAAGCAAAATGTTATGCCAACGAGCGGGATTGACCTATTAGTATCAACCCAATTGATGTTGAAAAGTGATTGCATAGGCTCGAAATAGGTTTTGCGGTGTTAAAAAGATGTAAGATGGAGTTTAAAGTGTTACCGAGAAGATCATGAATCCTCGCATTTGGCTGTGTTAAAAACACACTGATGCATGACACGAATGCTGGTGCGGTGGCAAAGGAGCGTGTGCACCCACGCAAAGCACCAAACAAACGAGAGAGAAATACTCTTAGCAGCAAAGCAAGGCGGAAGCGAACAAGCGAGCGTCACATGCCGACAGGGCCGCGCGAGCGGCAGAGCAGAGCTCAGCTCAGCTCAGTCACCCGGCGGCCGCAGCGGAGGACTGAACGCGTCGCACCCCACCGTCCCCGGCCGACTCGCCCGCTCCCGCTCCCGCTCCCGGTGGAACAGACGAGAGCGAATCTCCAGGCAAGCGACCCGCCCCGACAAAACAATCTCCGGATCCCATCCGACCCGATCCCAACCCCAACCGCGCCCCGCGCGCGCGGCCCCGGCCCCGGCACCGGCTGCCGTTCACTCCTTTTTTTTTTCTTTTTTTTTCTTTCGACGAAAACCAGCTGCTGTTACCCGGCCGTTGCATTATTATTAGCACTCCTACTACTAGTCGGTTCGTGATCACGGCATCGCCATGAGAGCGAGAGTCATGTGAATCCACACATGCAGAACGCTTTTCCGATGAGTAACAGGCGGTGCGCGATGGAGTGGTGGATACTCCTCCTCCTACGCCCACCACCACCACTAATGATGTGATGATTAACACTACTACTACTAACCCAGGCCCGCCGCTAAACCCGTGGGCAAAAATAGGAGGCCGGCAAGGCAGTGGACTAGTGTTAGTAGAGTAGTAGCACCTTTTTGTACGCGCTGGGAACCGAACTGAACTGATCCGATCCGAAACAAAAGCAGCGAGCAACTGAACTGCTAGACAAGCAATAGTTTATTCATTCATTAAGCCGCTCATCACAAAGTATAGGGGTACTACTCGCCTAATCCGCTTCCCTTTAGCCTTGACCTCCCCTTTGCTGCTGCCCTATTTAGCCCTCCTGCGCCCGCGTGTCAGCTGCAGTCTGGAGGAATCTGAGCCTGCCGCTGCCCTGCCCCTGCTGCACCTGAGGGAGACTGGAGAGAAGGCAGGGGAGGGGAGGGAGGGGAGGGGAGGGAGGAGGGAGGCAACCGCAGCAGAGGCGCATACACACAGACGGACCGCTTCGTCCTCGCCCGCCCGCCCCTGTCCGTCCTCGCTCGGTTTGGAGGGATCTGCTGCCGCGCCTGCGCCGCTTTCAGAGGTGAGTGACTGGTCGACGGACGGATGGATGAATCGCGGTGCTGTCGGTCAGGGCTTCGCTTTCGTGCGTTCTTTTGTTGCTTTTCCTCTGCGGCAGCGCCCGTCTCTGACCCCAAAATTCTCTCTTTCTTTCTCTTGTGCCTTTCGCCCAGCCTTTCTCAGCGAGCGAGCTCTGCTCTGATGGTCGTGGTGGCGGCGGCGGCGGCGGTGGAAAAGTTTCTGGTGGTAGTGGTGGTGGGGGGTGGTGGGGGGACGGCCTAATTCTGGTGGGATTATTTGCTTTGCGCTGCTGTGACGGGCGGTGCAGTGAGTGGAGGAGGCGGGACAGAAGGAGGAGGAGGGGATGATTACGTTCGTGGACTCGGCGGCGGGGGAGCGGGAGAGGGGGGAGGGGCCGCGCTGCCTGGACCCGCAGCTGTGGCACGCCTGCGCCGGCGGCATGGTGCAGATGCCACCGCCCGGCTCCAGGGTCTACTACTTCCCGCAGGGCCACGCGGAGCACGCGCAGGGCCAGGCCGGCGCCGTCGACTTCCCGCCGGGGGCCCGCCTCCAGGCGCTCGTCCTCTGCCGCGTCGCCGCCGTCCGCTTCATGGCCGATCCGGACACCGATGAGGTCTTCGCCAAGATCCGCCTCGTCCCCGCCCGGCCCCAGGACGACGCCGACGACGCCATTGCCGCCGCCGCCGCCGGGCAGGAGGACAAGCCCGCCTCCTTCGCCAAGACGCTCACGCAGTCCGACGCCAACAACGGCGGCGGCTTCTCCGTGCCGCGCTACTGCGCCGAGACCATCTTCCCGCGGCTCGACTACTCCGCCGACCCGCCCGTCCAGACCGTGCTCGCCAAGGACGTGCACGGCGTCGTCTGGAAGTTCCGCCACATCTACCGCGGCACGCCCCGCCGCCACCTCCTCACCACGGGGTGGAGCTCCTTCGTCAACCAGAAGAAGCTCGTCGCCGGGGACTCCATCGTCTTCATGAGGACCGAGAACGGGGATCTCTGCGTCGGCATCCGCCGCGCCAAGAAGGGGGGCATCGGCGGCCCGGAGCTGCTGCCCCCGCCCTCGCCGGCGGCGACCGGCAATTACGGGGGATTCTCCATGTTCCTGAGGGGGGAGGAGGACGGCGGCAACAAGATGATGGGGGCGAGGGGGAAGGTGAAGGTGAGGGTGCGGCCGGAGGAGGTCGCCGAGGCGGCCAATCTTGCCGCCAGCGGGCAGCCGTTCGACGTGCTCTACTACCCGAGGGCGAGCACGCCGGAGTTCTGCGTGAGGGCGGCCGCGGTCAGGGCGGCGATGCGCACCCAGTGGTGCCCCGGCATGAGGTTCAAGATGGCCTTCGAGACGGAGGACTCGTCCAGGATCAGCTGGTTCATGGGGACTGTGTCGGCCGTGCAGGTGGCCGACCCCATTCGATGGCCCAATTCACCTTGGAGACTTCTTCAGGTACTACTTCATTGGGAGTACATCTCCACTTCTCCATCACTCATCTCATCCGTAGTTGTATTAAATATTGCATTCCTTGTATTGACTAGTAATTGAATTGATTGCTAGTAGTAGAATCATGCATTTAACTGTCAAAATGCTGAAGAATTCTTTCTTGGTACTATGGCCTTGTGCTGCAGGTGACTTGGGATGAACCGGACCTGCTACAGAATGTGAAGAGGGTGAGTCCATGGCTGGTTGAGCTGGTCTCAAACATGCCGGCCATTCACCTCGCTCCGTTCTCGCCGCCTCGGAAGAAGCTCTGTGTTCCGTTCTACCCCGACCTCCCGGTCGACGGCCAGTTTCCGGCCCCGATGTTCCACGGAAACCCACTCGGACGCGGCGGCGTCGGTCCGATGTGCTATTTCCCAGACGGCACTCCTGCAGGCATACAGGGAGCCAGGCATGCTCAATTTGGTATATCTTTATCAGATCTCCACCTTAACAAACTGCAGTCGAGTCTGTCACCGCACGGGCTTCACCAGGTCGATCACGGCGGGCAGCCGAGGATCGCCGCTGGGCTCATCATCGGTCACCCGGCTGCGCGAGACGACATCTCGTGCATGCTGACCATTGGCAATCACCAGAGCAACAACAAGTCAGATGTCAAGAAGGCTTCACCCCAGCTGATGCTCTTTGGGAAACCCATACTCACTGAGCAGCAGATCACTTTAGGCAACTCTGGGGGTTTCTCTCCATCTGCTGCTAGGAAGAGCTCCTCTGAAATGAGTGCCGAGAAGTCGGCGAATAACTCTGATCTTCCAAGCCCACAAAGCAACCAGAATGGCACTACGAAGAACTTGTCCTGTCGAGGAGTTCCATTGTGCCAGGACAACAAGGTACTCGATCTCGGGCTGGATACCGGGCACTGCAAGATATTCATGCAATCAGAGGACGTCGGGCGCACACTTGATCTCACTGCTGTTGGCTCGTACGAAGAGTTATATCGCCGGCTTTCCGACATGTTCGGTATGGAAAAAGCCGAGCTGATGAGCCATGTTTTCTACCGTGATGCAGCCGGGGCGCTCAAACACACCGGAGATGAACCTTTCAGGTTTGTATGATTTCAGATTAAAATGTATGTTTCTGTTCAAGCATTAGTTTACTCGTTTCATCTTGTCTTTTTAAAATGCTTGGTAGTCATTTTAGAATCGGTTAGGTATTTGGTCACATCCACTCTTCAAATATATAGAAGTGCCTGTTTCCTAATTTTCTATTAGCATAGTTGGTTAGAAACTCCCAGTTTGCCTGTTTATTCCACCTAACATTACACATCTGTTGGCCTCAATATCACCAATTTAAACCCTGCATCTATTGCAAGACCTCGGAAATGGCCACATTTGTATCAGTAGTTGCGGATTTTCTTCTAATACATCCAAGTCGACGTATCTTCAGGCACCGAAACTCTAGGTGTTGTTGCCTTGGAAGCATCCTGCTCCTTATGGTACTTTGACTTTACGAGTTCCCTCCGATGACCACTAATGTTTCCTTATTGTTGAAGGAAACATCATCTTCTGCCACAAAACATTTTTCTCTCTTTCTCCATTTGTTGGCCGGACTACATACTAACCTAATTCGAAAACTTTGCTGTGAATTTTGCAGTGACTTCACGAAGACGGCGCGTAGGCTGACCATACTAACAGACACGAGCGGCGACAGCAGCGTAGCGAGCTAGGAGGAATGAGGAAGGGGAAGCTCTTTCTCCACTTGTATGCTCAGCCGGGACGAGCGCAGCGGCACAGCACGGTGGCGATTCTCAGAGCGCATAGATAGCGTGGCGGCGGCAAATTCCGCAGCCTGGATGCAAGTCAAGAAGCACCACCGCTGCAGGCAGCTTCAGTTTTTCTCCAATTGTTAGAGAGCTCCCAGAATGGGACAGGGTGATTGTTTGTGTGGTGATCCATGAACAGTTTTTCCTTCTTTTTTTTCGTTGTGTTGGCTACCACCCATTATGATGATGTTAGCAGTAACTCTTGCTCAGAATCCATGGCGGTTCCTTGCTGAAAGTCCTGGGAAGAATGAATGTCTGAATCTTCTTTTGTTCTGTGAAAACATGCGTGTGGTCCGTCAGTGTCGGAACCAAGCACAAAACAGAGACATATATGCTGTTGTTCGGTGAGCTGGATCCACGGCGTGGGGGTGGCTGGGAGATGTGGACTTGCCACGGCCATGGGACGAGACGAGATGGGTGCAGGCCAGCTCTCCGGTTCCTTCCACGGCATGATGTGAACGGATGTGGAGCGAGCGCGTGGTGTCCGCGTCCGTGTCTGTGTTGTGGCGATCTGGACTGGAGGGATGGCAAAGCGGGCAAGCCAACAACGGCGCCTGTGGTCGATGGAGCGCGACGTTTACTGCTGCTGCCATCCTTCGTCGCTTTCCGTTGCGATGGCGCTTTCCTAACCGAACATGTGTGTAGGCCAAGGCTCCACGAGTCGCTGACCGGTGGGCCCGTGCCCGGCGTTGTCATATCTTGTTCTTTGGCTGCTGTGGAAAGTCGTTTTTATCTTGAAACGAGCTTTGGGTGTGAAGTGTGAACCCCCTCTCTTTTCACCCCTCTTGTTTGTCGCCGCCTCGTCCGTCCCTCTCTCCTTTGATCGGTGTCGTGTCGATCTTCTTTGCATTTTTGTCCTCCGATACGTCTCCATCCACCTGAAACCCTTTCTCACCCTTGTCGTGTCGATTATACCATCCATCCAAGGCCGGAGGGTGCCGGTACGACCTGTCCCACCCTCGATGAGTATTTTGAAGTTACCGACATCCAGAAAGTCCCTTCCTCCCGTTGTTTCCCAACCACTCCTCGCCTCCTCGCCCCCTTTCTGTCCCCATATGATCATGAAGCTAAGGACATTTCCAAAACGGACCCTTAAACCTCCCCAGACCGCAGGTTCGCTAGGGTGTGAAGTGTGAACCCCCTCTCGTTTGTCGTCACCTTGTCAGAGATCAGTGTGGTCTCTATCTTCTTTACTCTTTAGTCGTTTGACACATCTCCAACCACCTGCAACCCTTTCCCACCCTTGCCGTGTCAATTAGAACGTCTATCCAGGCCAGGGTGCCGGTATTACCTGTCCAACCCTTGATGAGCATTTTTTTTTGAATTTTCATTCGGGGAGGGGGGGGGGGGGTGATTTCCCCTCCACATTTTGTTACAATAGAGGTGGACACAAGATTAGATACAACAAGAGGGGGCGCACACAGAGACGAGCACACTTAAACAGGCATATGCAGTCTCACTGCTTCCTATCCACTCCCCGCCTCCTGGTCCCCTTTCTGTCTCCATATACGGCCATGCCCATGAAGCTAAAAATATGGAGTGAAAGCTTGCCTTATTTTTTATTTATTTTCCGGTTTCATTTCTGGATTATGAAATTACATGTGTGTAGTATCCACTTTGATCTCTTCAGGTCACCACTCTATAGTTACCTCTCCCACCAAAGTTACATAGGGTGGAGGCATTTACTCTCACTACAACCTTTAGTTTTTCATCCGCTCTCCTCTAGATCTAAGCCTTAGCCCACGTTCTATCGTCCTTATGCCAACCATCCCTCCCCACCCCTTGAGCTTCAAGGTTTATTCGTCGTTTTAGCTCCAACAGTGGTGGTGTACACTTCATAATATGATTTCGGCTCCCTCAGTCAAATGTTTTCTCCTTCGGTTGTGAGACTGGGCCAGATTTCGGTCTCGCCGGCTTGGTGGAGCTGGTGTCGGCACTTGTAGGAACAAAGGCCCTCAATTCTCTGTCTGTCTCTCCGCTGACTTTGCTAACTTAAACTAGGGGCTTGTGGGTTTTCTTCACGAATTAGTGTCAGATTCAACACGATGTAGTTGCGGTGCTAACTACCAATGTGGTTGTCATTCTTCTTTCTCTTCTGGTCTAGCGACACCGGATATGAATCATGACAAGCTTAGGACAGTGCCCCCGCCGTTATTTGTTCAACTGCATTCATGGTCTCACTTGTTGTAGTAGTTCGTTATAAAGTTTTTTTTTCAACGCCCTCATGGAGGCGATGTGCTTCATTCTTTCATGCGTTTGTACATCTGCATTTGTGGTTCTCGTGGAACAAGTGTTGTGACTGAGCAACGACGAAGTTCAAGATTAGAGAGCAACTCAAATTTTCTTTTTCATTTTTTTTAAGAAAGAGAGAGGCCTTTCCTCTTTGATTTTCAGCTACTCAACAGGTGTTGTATTTGTTTCACTTTTGTTTTTGTGGAATAGATGTCGACAATTTTTTTCGCGAGTAAAATAGCTGTCCACATTGTACCCTTTTACACGTCTTTATGTAATGCTTTTTTCGTGAGGGGTGATAATCTAGTATTCACTTCATTCCAGAATATAAGGTGCATTGATTTCTGTGCAAGTCAATCATCTGAATATTTGACCAAGATTATGGAATACTAGATGAAATATGAAACTACTTTTCATGATGGATCAAATGATATAAATTTTGTATTATGGATATTGATATATTTTCTAAAAACTAGATCAAACATGTACTCCTTGGACTTTACAAAAATAAATACACCTTATATAAAAGAACGGTGTATGGTTTTGAATAGTTGTCCACATTTGTACCCTTTTACCATGTCTTTATGTAGTATTTTATTCCGTGAGGGGTGGATAGTCTAGCAGATCCCTCGTATGTCTTGGTGTATGGTTTTGAAGAAAGTTGGAAGGTGCGATGCCGCCCGCGCCCGAACGTGGCGCCGTGGTTCGGCCGCCCGGGACCAGACGAGGAGGCCGAATAACCGATCGACAAACAACGGGGTATATGGCGTGCGCTGGCCGGGCGCGCGCCTACCGCCTATTAGTACGTACGGTACGACCGATGCCTTGACCTCCGTCCCTCGAAAATACTTGTCATTGAAATGGATGCATTTAGATGTATTTTAGTTTTAAATACATTTATTTTTATTCATTGTAATGATAAGTAATTCCGAACGGAGGGAGTATTAGCTTGCTGCTCGGACGTATCCTGCTCCTGCCTACGGAAAGACGGGTGCGTGCATGCGCCGATTACAGTTGGCGGTTCAGCCGTTTTGTCGCGTGTCTTCTTTGGCCATTGCCGGCTTCGTACGTCGGGGGTACAGCGGTACAGGAGAGTGTCCTCTCCCTGTCAAGAGAGTCGCATTTCTCTTCGAAAAGGTACTACCAAGGAGAGGTACGTACGTACCGGTACCGGGAGTGGGCTACAGTATTAGGGAGGTATAGCAGCGCGCCAGGGCCGCTTTTTCTGACGTCCCGGTACCGGCTGCACTGTTGGAACGCCCACATCGGATCACGTGCTCGCCGGCGCCGTGCTCCACATCGTACATGCAAAGTGCGCCATGTCCCGGCTACGTACGCACGTACCAGTACGCCGCGTACTGTACATCCGTAGTGAGTATGGGGTGGCAGGCCTCGCACTGTTCACGGGTCAAGCTCAGCCCGATCGCCAGCGGCGGAGGACGGCGAGAGGCCACGACGACCGAAGAAAGGAAGGTGTGTCGGCATGGGGAGTTGTATGCCGTCGCTGTCGCGTGGGGCTGCCGGCGGGGCTGGGTGTGCCGAGCAGATGTCGTGTCGGGCGCAAACTTTTGGCCTGTTGCTTTCGTCGCGGCTGTGCGCACAGTGATCTCGATCGGCCGGTCCGCTGGTGTTGTGGCTTCGCGGTCACGTAGCTGGCTGTTCTCCTCCGTGCAAAAGACAGGACAAAGTTAAAATGGGGTGGCGCTGTCACGCTCCAATTTATGCTGGCTAACGTGTGCTCGAGTATACAATTGACTCCTCATGCATGCTAGTTTTTCTTTTCTTTTTTAAGGTATGCCGTGCAGTTGGTCCAGATATTCTTTGCTCGAAAAGAAAATAAGTTTGATCATTTTAAGTCGACAAAGATAGAGCATGGGACTGCAACTTTCACCAGTTGGAAAAATGCCACTGTAACTTTCACGAGTTGGCATATGTAGAGGGCCAGAGGCATGGGAAAGTTGCAGCGACATATTTCCAACTTTGGTTTTGTAAGGGGATATTTCTCACTCGTGAAAAGTGTAGTGGCATGAATCCAATTAACTCTAATTAATATGGTTTTGTTATTTCTCTGGTGCCTGAAATTTTATGTTGCATCGGTCAATTTTTTCTTATTCCTTCTTCCCAACCTCACCGGAGAAGAACTACCCTACTATCTATCTTAGAGGTGGGGGTGTAGGGGATCGCTAGAGGTTTTTACTGGTGGTGCAGAGTTTAGAGGGATGACCGGGATGGTGGCCAGCAATGGCGATGGGGGAGGTTGAGGGGAGGGCGGCGTGCCGAGGCAGTGCACGGTAGCGCCCGCCGGCTGCAGATGGGGCGGGGTAGGCCGAGGGGAGAAGGAACTGCTCGCGGGAGGAAGAAGATGAACAGTCTGCGACATGACTGAGGCCGTTGGATATTTATCCGGTGGGCAGGAAAGTAAGTGACTGGAGAAAAGATTTTTTGCAAGCACCTGTTAAATAGAGTGTCCCTAATTAATAATATAACCAGCGGCTAGTTATAAGATCTTTCCATGCCACATATAGCAAATCTAATAGCCAACATGTATAATACTCCCTCCGTTCCTAAATATTTGTCTTTTTAGAGATTTCAAATGAAGTACCACATGCGGATGTATATAGACATATTTTAGAGTGTAGATTCACTCATTTTGCTCCGTATGTAGTCACTTGTTGAAATCTCTATGAAGACAAATATTTAGGATAGTTAACTATATGTACTACTCACGTATGGCCCATCTCACATTTTCACAATATTTTTTGGAGCAAGTGCTAAGGCTTAAGTTAAAACCCGCTTCTCATCTCTCTTCGTTTCCCTTTTTTTCAACTCAATAAAAACATACTCCCTCCGTGTCAAAATTGTGGTCTTAGTTTTTGTCTAGATACAGATGTATCTAGACACGTTTTAGTGTCAGGTATATCCGTATCTAGACAAATCTAAAACAACAATCTTAAGACAGAGGTAATAATATTTATGTTCTTATAGTCTGCTTACATCGCTTTATGTATACTTGATTGTGTTAAGGCCATCATTATCCACAACGGTATGGACCACATGTATTTATTCCCTTGCGCAAATTTTGGTATACCCTAGCAGTGGCGAACCTTGAAAGAAAATGAAGGGGGCTCAAAGTTAAGATGTGAAGAAGAAACTACTAACTCTCAGTTTTTTAGTTCAAATGAGGTTAATTTTTTTATACGAGGCTTGGTTGAATACTAGTATTTTTTTTCAATTTTTGGAGGGGGCTCAAGCCAGTTGAAGCACCCCCCTTAGATTCGCCACTGCACCCTAGCAACCTTGAGCTGAGCCCATCCCCATACGAAAAGAAACATGACTGATAGTATTAATATAGCCGTTCCGTACGTATTTAGGTGTATCAACAAGCAAATGGATGCATCGACAAGTTTTGCCCGGCCCCGGCGAGAGAGGGGCTATGACGACAACGCGCCTTTGGCTTGCCTTAGTTCTTGTAGTCGTCGCTAGGTGGTGTAATTTTTATAATTTTTGGTGTCCGTTGTACTTTCATGGTTGAAGATGAATAGATTGAAAGTTTCATGCAATAAAAAAACGATGCATTGAAATAAGTCGACTGAACAACACAAGATTTGTAAAGGACGGCCTGCCGCCAGCAGATCGGCTTCAAAGCGACCTTCAATAAACCTCCGGTCATTGTGTGTGTGAGCGCGCTTGTCGTGTAGGGAAAAGAAGGGAGAATCAAGCTCGCATCCAAAAGGCCGTGCGCATGCATGAGCTTCCTACTTTTTGGGCATGCTCAAAATCACGTAGAGTAGGACCAAAGAGAGAAGGGCGCTTTGCACTTTGGCGAAACGCGAGTCGACACAGCTCCAATCCAACAGACGAGGCGGAGAAGGAAGGAAGGTCCTCTAGCCGGCGTGGCGCGGCGTCCGTGACGCGGCGCGGGCCACGTGAGGTCGGGTAAGGCGACACGCCGCACGTGTACGTGGCCGATCCGGATGTCACGGTCCGGCGCCGGAGCGGAGAAGGGACGTTTGGACCGGACCCCGATCGCTTGCGCGACTCCCATCAATATTTAGAGTGTACTCGTCCGTCCGGTCAAGTACGTGCAGCTCACGGTTGCCTGTCCCGTCACGACCCATCCATTCCCTAATAACCAGTAGAGAATATTTTCCCTCGAAAAAACCTGTAGAGAATATTTTCTGTTGTTGTACTCCAGTGTCCGTGTTGATCCGCTATGTGCGTGGTACGGAGTGAGGAAGCAGTAGCATTCCGCATTCGGCATCGGCATCGCCGCGCGAACCGCCGCACGGAGCAGACGGGACAGCGGAGTCTTTGCGTGCGTGCGTGCGCGTCGTAGTTGGAACAGGTGGCGTGGAACGAGCTCCATGCAAAGCAAGCGTGCAAACTTAAACAACAACGGATGGAGTACATTGTAGTACTATTAGCTGCGGTACTACCCACCACCGGAGTGCTAAGAATGAGTGGACAGGTTCATGAATTCGTGGCATCATGTCCGTAGAAGAAGCTCTCACGCTGTAGCTGCTGCACTGGCTCGGTAGTCAGCACTCCTTCGTGGCATCGGAGTAGCTCGAACAACGGATCGATGGATTAAGCAAACCCGCGACGTAATGGCCGGTCAATCCCTTGATCGGAACCATGCATGGTCGATGAAAGAATCAATCAATCCACCCGATGCACCTGCTGACCCGCCGTTGGTTAAACTAACGACGCCGGCCTATCTTTCTGTGCCGGCGAGGCGACCAACTCAAAACTAATCCGGTGGGTGGATCCAAGACGCACGGCGCGCGGCGCGGACGCCGCCGCTGTCGCTGCCCGCACGAGCGGACGAACTTTTTCTAGGAAGACTCGATCCCAGGGGACGCGCGCGAGATGAAACCGCCGCGTCTCCTGCTGCGCTGCTCCCGCCCGCCTGGGATCGGCCGCCATGGCCGGCCGGGATCCCAGAACTAGACCTGCGTTAGTACACTGAATGATCTCGATTGGAACCAGGGGGCAGACTGGGCAGTCGGGTCACTAACCATGCCGCTCATAGTTTTTTTTTTTTTTTTTTTGCGGATAATGCCGCTCATAGAGTTGATAGCCCTGGTCAACGCTTTCAATCTCATCAGCCTCTTTCTATTCGGTTATGTTAAGGCAAATTTAGTTGGCGTGAGAACGGCAATTTAGTCCATGAGCTCCGCAATTTCCTGTCAATTAAATGAACCAATCCAGATTTGTCATGTCTGTCAACTAAATTTGCTATCCTCAACAAACACACATTGTCATAAAAAATGTTCAATTTACCATGGTCAAAAAATATAATGTCAAATTAGTAGCGGAGTCCTTTCTTTTTGGGCAACGCTAGGCTTCGGTCTACCGACGCTAGTTTCGGCCCGTCGCATCAGAGCTGTCAGATCCGTTCCCCACCAACCGTCTGATTCGGCACCTGTGTCATTCCCTTCCCACTGTGTTGTCTTTTTTACACAAATCAAGAAACCGTGCCACGGAAGAAAAGAACGACATCGAGGGCTGCCGACAACCTTGTCCCCAGCCATTTTCCGCAAAAAAAAAACCTTGTCCCCAGCCATGGGCGTGCAAGGCCTTGTCATTGGCGGTGCTTGCAGCCTCGCCATCAACATTCCAATCCATCGTCGGTTCTAGGCCCTGCCCGTGGACAAGTCGCTGCTCCGACGTCCCCGCTCGTAGCACCGGCCCGGAAGTGGTTGCAGCTCCCCGCCCCAAGGTTGCAACACTAGATGCGCCGCCCCGTCCCGCCACCCTCTTCGTCAACATTCGAAGCACGGATGCACTGTCCGCCGTCCTCGATGTTGTTTCCCATGTCACCACTTCACCCACTGCCATCGCAGTAAAAAACTCCCCGGTTGTAGCTTTTACAAGTGCCGGTTGCAGTTACCACATCGCCACCCCGTCATCGTCGCACCACCACTTCCATCCGTAGAAGCAAGAGAATTGTCGGTTCCAACTTCATCGAAAATGGTTCCAGCATCCCCCATCACTTATTTCTCTTCTTTCATCCCAGTTCCAGCATAGCCCCACATGGGTTCCAACATCGCCAAGCATCGGTTGTAGAAAACTGACAGCAGTTGCAAAAACACGACACCTAGTTGTGCGTTGTAGCTTCCCCCAGCGGTAGTTGCAGCTTTCGGCGTCGCAGTTGCAGTTCTCTGCAGTGGTGGTTGCAGCTTTCGGCGTCGATGGTCACCGTATCGGCCTCGAAAAGCTCTAACAGCGGTGACACCGATTGTAGCATGGTGCTACTCTGGTTGTAGCATCATGCGAGCTAGTTGTAGCAAGAGTGCTGCTGCTCGGAGCAGCACCACCATCCTGACCCTCACAGTCGCCACGCTCCACTACTAGGGAAAGGCCTAGCAGTAGCGCGGGTCTTAGGTGTATCAGTAGCGCGGGTAACCGCGCAACTGATACTACGCTACAGCTAACACGTAGCAGTAGCGCGTGTTTACCCGCACTACTGCTATACATTAGTAGGAGGAACGAGCTTCACAGGAGCATGCTACTGCTAATAGCTGCAGCGCTTCAAAGTAAGCCGCGCTACTGGTAACTGTGCGCTGCTGGTAGCTTTATCCCCCACGCTACTCGTAGTTTTATTAGTTTCTTATTTTTTTCTGCATATTTGTTTTGTATTTGTACAGGCTTTATGTTGGGAAACGTTGCATGAAAAACAAAAAAAATTCTATGCACATGCAATGATCTATCCATGGAGATGCATAGCAACGAGGGGGAGAGTGTGTCTATGTACCCTCGTAGACCGTAAGCGGAAGCGTTTCATAACACGGTTGATGTAGTCGAACTTTCTTCGCGCTCCACCGATCGAGTACCGAATGTACGGCACCTCCGAGTTCTGCACACATTCAACTCGGTGACGTCCCTCATCTTCTTGATCCAGCAAGACGTCGAGGTAGTAGATGAGTTCCATCAGCACAACGGCGTGGTGACGGTGATGATGAAGTGATCCTCGCAGGGCTTCGCCTAAGCATCGTGAGAATATGACCGGGGGTGTAAAATGTGGAGGGGGGCGCCGCACACGGCTAGGCAATTGTTTGATGTGTGCTAGGCTCCCCCTCCTCATATATATAAGTGGGAGGGAGAAGGGAGAGGCCAAGGGGCGCCCCTAGTAGGTCTAAATCCTACTTGGGCTCCTGCCCTTGGCCACGCCCCCTGCCATGTTTGTCGGAGGGGGAAGGAAAGAGGGAGGAGAGAGAAGGAAGGGGGAATCCTATTCCACTCTTTCCTTTCCCTTCCCCTCTTTCCTTCTCCTCCTAGGCCGACCCATATGAGGGGTGCACCAGCACCTTGTGGCTGGTGCGTTTCCCCTCTTGGCCCATAAGGCCCATATCTTTTGTCGGGGGGTGCCCGGAACCCCGTCCGGTGACCCGATATGTACCCGGTACCCTCCGGAACACTTTCGTGTCCAAATACCATCGTCCTATATATATATATATATATATATATTTATTTATTTATTTATTTATTTATATATCAATCTTTACCTCTCAAACCATTTCGAGACTCCTCATCATGTCCATGATCTCATCCGGGACTCCGAACAACATTAAGTCACCAAATCACATAACTCATATAATACTATATCGTCATCTAACGTTAATTGTGCGGACCCTACGGGTTCGAGAACTATGTAGACATGACCAAGATACCTCTCCGGTCAATAACCAATAGCGGAACCTGGATGCCCATATTGGCTCCTACATATTCTACGAAGATCTTTATCTGTGAACTATTATGACAACATACGTAATTCCCTTTGTCCATCGGTATGCTACTTTCCCGAGATTCGGTCGTCGGCATCTTCATACCTAGTTCAATCTCATTACCGGCAAGTCACTTTACTTGTTTCGTAATACATCACCTCGTGACTAACTCCTTAGTCGTTTGCTTGCAAGCTTATTATGTGTATTACCGAGAGGGCCCAGACATACCTCTCCGATACTCGAAGTGACAAATCCTAATCTCGATCTATGCCAACTCAACAAACACCTTCGGAGATACCTGTAGAGCATCTTTATAATCACCCTGTTACGTTTTTTGATAGAAAGACTGTAAGGGAACCCCCTACAGTATAATTGGTGCAACAAATCCAAATTGCAAGTACCGTGCCTTGAACCTGGGTGGGTGGGAAGGCATCAGCCCCTTCCCACTGCCAACTCAACAAACACCTTCGGAGATACCTGTAGAGCATCTTTGTAATCACCCAGTTACGTTGTGATGTTTGATAGCACACAAGGTGTTCCTCCGGCATATGGGAGTTGCATAATCTCAAAGTCGAAGGAATAAGTATTTTACATGAAGAAAGTAAAAGCAATAACCTGAATGATCATTATGCTAAGCTAATGGGTGGTTCTTGTCCATCACATCATTCTCCTAATGATGTGATCCCGTTATCAAATGACAACACATGTCCATGGTTAGGAAACCTTAACCATCTTTGATCAACGAGCTAGTCTACTAGAGGCTTACTAGGGACACAATATTTGTTTATGTATTCGCACATGTATTTAAGTTTCCGATCAATACAATTCTAGAATGAATAATAAACCTTTATCATGAATAAGGAAATATAAAACAACAACTTTATTATTGCCTCTAGGGCATATTTCCTTCAGTCTCCCACTTGCACTAGAGTCAATAATCTAGTTCACATCGCCATGTGATTTAACACCAATAGTTCACATCGCATGTGACTAACACCCATAGTTCACATCGCCATGTGACCAACACCCAAAGAGTTTACTAGAGTCAATAATCACATCACCATGTGATTAACACCCAAAGACTACTAAGGTGTGACTATGTTTTGCTTGTGAGAGAAGTTTAGTCAACATGTCTGTCACATTCAGATCCGTATGTATATTTGCAAATTTCTATGTCTACAATGCTCTGCATGGTGCTACTCTAGCTAATTGCTCACACTATCAATATGTATCCAGATTGAGACTCTGAGTCATCCGAATTGGTTTCAAAGCTTGCATCGATGTAACCCTTTACGACGAACTCTTTATCACCTCCATCACCGAAAAATATTTCCTTAATCCTCTTAGGTAACTAAGGATAAATTTTGACCGTTATCCAGTGATCTACTCCTGGATCACTATTGTACCCCTTGCGAAACTCATGGCAAGGTAAACAATAGGTATGGTACACAGCATGGCATACTTTATAGAACTTATCGCTGAGGCATAGGGAATGACTTTCATTCTCTCTCTATCTTCTGTCATGGTCAGGTTTTGAGTCTTACTCAAGTTCATACCTTGCAAGACAGTGCAGAACCCTTTCTTTGAATGGCCCTATTTTTAAAAAAATCAAAACTTTGTCAAGGCATGTGCTTTGTGGAAGTCTTATTAAGCGTTTTGATCTATCCTTATAGATCTTGATGCTCAATATATAAGTAGCTTACCGAGGTCTTTTATTGAAAAATTCTTATTCAAGTATCCTTTTATGCTATCCAGAAATTCTATATCATTTCCAATCAACAATATGTCATCCACATATAATATCACAAATGCTACAGAGCTCCCACTCACATTCTTGTAAATACAGGCTTCACCATAAGTCTATATAAAACCATATGCTTTGATCACCTCATGAGAGGGTATATTCCAACTCCGAGATGCTTGCACTAGTACATAGATGCTTGATCCTATCTCAGATTTCATGGCCTCAAGCCATATTTCGAAATCTGGGATCGTCATAGCTTCTTCATAGTTTGTAGGTTTGCCATGGTCTAATAACATGACTTCCAGCATAGGATTACCGTACCACTCTGGTGTAGATCATGCTCTAGTTGACCTACGAAGTTCAGTAGTATATTGATTTTGAAGTTTCATGATTATCATCATTAGCTTCCTCTCTAGGTGGTGTAGGCATCACGGGAACAATTTTCTTTGATGTACTACTTTCCAATTCAAGAGAAGGTAGAATTACCTCATCAAGTTCTACTTTCCTCCCATTCACTTCTTTCGAGAAAAACTCCTTTCTCTAGAAAGGACTCATTCTTAGCAACAAAGATTTTTGCCTTCGAATTGGTGGTAGAAGGTATACCCAATAGTTTCTTTCAGGTATCCTATGAAGACGCACTTCTCCGCTTTGGGTTTGAGCTTATCAGGCCGAAGCCTTTTGACATAAGTGTCGCATCTCCAAACTTTAAACGACAACTTAGGTTTCTTGCCAAACCACAATTCATACGGTGTCGTCTCAATGGATTTAGACGGTGCCCTATTTAACGCGAATGCGGTTGTCTCTAATGCGTAATACCAAAATTATAGGGGTAAATTGGTAAGAGACATCATAGAACGTACCATACCTAATAAAGTACGGTTATGATGTTCGGACACACCATTACGTTGTGTTGTTCCAGGTGGCATTAGTTGTGAAACAATTCCACATTGTTTTAAATGAAGGCCAAACTTGTAACTCAAATATTTGCCTCTGCGATCAGATCGTAGAAACTTTATTTTCTTTTTACGATGATTCTCCACTTCACTATGAAATTCTTTGAACTTTCCAAATGTTTCAGACTTGTGTTTCATTAAGTAGATATACACATATCTACTCAAATCATCTGTGAAGGTTAGAAAATAACGATACCTGTCGCGTGCCTCAACACTCATTGGACCGCATACATCGGTATGTATTATTTCCAATAAGTCATTGGCTCGTTCCATTGTTCCGGAGAACAGAGTTCTAGTCATCTTGCCCATGAGGCATGGTTCGCAAGTATCAAATGATTCATAATAAAGTGATTCCAAAAGTCCATCTTCATGGAGTTTCTTCATGCGTTTTACACCAATATGACCTAAATGGTAGTGCCACAAATATGTTGCACTATCATTATCAACTTTGCATCTTTTGGCATCAATATTATGAACATGTGTATCATAATGATCGAGATTTAATAAACCATTCACATTGGGTGTATGATCATAGAAGGGTTTATTCATGTAAACAGAACAACAATTATTCTCTGACTTAAATGAATAACCGTATTGCAATAAACATGATCTATTCATATTCATGCTCAACGCAAACACCAAATAACATTTATTTAGGTTCAACACTAATCCCGAAGGTAGAGGGAGTATGCGATGGTGATCTTATCAAGCTTGGAATCACTTCCAACACACATCTTCACCTCGCCCTTAACTAGTCTCTGTTGATTTTGCAACTCCTATTTTGAGTTACTAATGTTAGCAACTGAACCTGTATCAAATACCCAGGGGCTACTATGAATACTAGTAAGGTACACATCAACAACATGTATATCAAATATACCTTTGTTCACTTTGCCATCCTTCTTATCCGCCAAGTATTTGGGGTAGTTCCGTTTCCAGTGAAAATTTCCTTTGCAGTAGAGGCACTCAGTTTCAGGCTTGGGTCTAGCTTTGGGCTTCTTCATGGGAGCGATAACTTGCTTGCCATTCTTCTTGAAGTTCCCTCTATTACCCTTGCCCTTTTTCTTAAAGCTAGTGGTCTTGTTAACCATCAACACTTGATGCTCTTTCATGATTTCTACCATCACCAGTTTCAGCATCGCGAAGAGCTCGAGAATCATTTTTGTCATCCCTTGCATATTATAGTCATCACGAAGTTCTACTAGCTTGGTGATAGTGACTAGAGAACTTTGTCAATCAATATATTATCTGGAAGATTAACTCCCACTTTATTCAAGCGATTGTAGTACCCAGACATTCTGAGCACATGCTCACTGGTTGAGCTATTATCCTCCATCTTGTAGGCAAAGTACTTGTCATAGGTCTCATACCTCTCGACACGGGCATGAGTCTGAAATACCAATCTCAGCTCTTGGAACATCTCATATGCTCCGTGGCGTTCAAAACGTTTTTGAAGTCCCGGTTCTAAGCCGTAAAGCATTGCGCACTAAACTATCAAGTAGTGATCATACTTAGCTTGTCAAACATTCATAACGTCTGCATCTGCTCCTGCAATAGGTCTGTCACCTAATGGTGCATCAAGGACATAATTCTTCTGTGCAACAATGGGGATAATCCTCAGATCACGGACCCAGTCCGCATCATTGCTACTATCATCTTTCAACTTAATTTTCTCTAGGAACATATCAAAAATAGGGGAGCTACAATGCGAGCTATTGATCTACAACATAATTTGCAAATACTATCAAGACTAAGTTCATGATAAATTTAAGTTCAATTAATCAAATTAGTAATGAACTCCCACTTAAATAAACATCCCTCAAGTTATCTAAGTGATACATGATCCAAATCAACTAACCCATGTCCGATCATCACGTGAGATGGGGTAGTCATCAATCGTGAACATCTCTATGTTGATCATATCTACTATATGACTCATGTTTGACCTTTCAGTCTCCAGTGTTCCGAGGCCATGTCTGTACATGCTATGCTTGTCAAGTTTAACCCAAGTATTCTGCATGTGCAAAATTTTCTTACACCCATTGTATGTGAACGTAGAGTCTATCACACCCGATCATCATGTGGTGTCTCGAAACGAGGAACTTTCGCAACGGTGCATACTCGGGGAGAACACTTTGATCTTGAAATTTAGTGAATGGATCATCTTATAATGCTACCGTCGTTCTAAGAAAAATAAGATGCATAAAAGATAAACATCACATGCACTCAAATTATGTGACATGATATGGCCATCATCATCTCGTGATTTTGATCTCCATCTCCAAAGCATCGTCATGATCTCCATCCTCACCGGCTCAACACCTTGATCTCCATCGTTGCGGTGTGGTCGTCTCACCAACTATTGCTTCTACAACTATCACCAATGTATAGTGATAAAGTAAAGCAATTGCATGGTGTTTGCATTTCTTACAATAAATAGACAATCATAAGGCTCCTGCCGGTTGCCGATAATTTACAAAACATGATAATCTCGTACAATAACGTTTATCACATCATGTCTTGACCATATCACATCACAACATACCCTGCAAAAACAAGTTAGACATCCTCTACTTTGTTGTTGCAAGTTTTACGTGGCTGCTATGGGCTTCTAGCAAGAACCGTTCTTACCTATGGCAAAAACCACAACTGCGATTCATCAAGTTTGCTGTTTTAACCTTCTTCAAGTACCGGTCATAGTCAAATTCGATTCAACTAAAGTAGGAGAAACAGACACCCTCCAGCCACCTTTATGCAAAACTAGTTGCATCTCAGTCGGTGGAACCGGTCTCATGTGCGTGGACATGTAAGTTTGGTCCGGGCCGCTTCATCCCACAATACCGCCGAATCAAAATAAGACATTGGTGGTAAGCAGTATGACTATCACCGCCCACAACTCTTTGTGTTCTATTCGTGCATATCATCTACGCATAGACCTGGGTCATGATGCCAATGTCAGGAAACGTTGCACGGAAAACAAAAAAATTCTACGCACACGCAATGGTCTATCCGTGGAGATGCATAGCAACGAGGAGGAGAGTGTGTCTACGTAACCTCATAGACCGTAAGTGGAAGCGTTTCATAACACGGTTGATGTAGTCAAACTTTCTTCGCGCTCCACCGACCGAGTACCGAACGTACAAGACCTCTGAGTTCTGCACACATTCAGCTCGGTGACGTCCCTCGTCTTCTTGATCCAGCAAGACATCGAGGTAGTAGATGAGTTCCATTAGCATGACGGCATGGTAAGGGTGATGGTGAAGTGATCCTCGCAGGGCTTCGCCTAAGCACCGTGAGAATATGACCGGGGGTGTAAACTGTGGAGGGGGGCGCCACACACGGCTAGGCAATTGTCTGGTGTGTGTGTGCTAGGCATCCCCTCCTCATATATATATATATATATATATATATATATATATATAGAGAGAGAGAGAGAGAGAGAGAGAGAGAGAGAGGGAGAGGGGAGAGGCCAATGGGCACCCCAAGTAGGTCCGGATCCTACTTGGGCTCCTGCCCTTGGTCGCGCCCACCTGCCATGTTTGTCGGAGGGGGAAGTAAAGATGGGGGGAAGAGAGAAGGAAGGGGGAATCCTATTCCACTCTTTCCTTTCCCTTCCCATCTTTCCTTCTCCTCCTAGGCTGGCCCATATGGGGGGCACACCAGCCCCTTTTGGCTGGTGTGTTTCCCCTCTTGGCGCATAAGGCCCATATCTTTTGTCGGGGTTGCTCGGAACCCCTTCTGATGACCCGATATGTACCTGGTACCCTCCGGAACACTTTCGGTGTCCGAATACCATCGTCCTATATATCAATATTTACCTATTTGCCATTTCAAGATTCCTCGTCATATCTGTGATCTCATCCGGGACTTCGAAAAACATTCAGTCACTAAATCACATAACTCATATAATACTATATCGTCATCGAACGTTCAGTGCGGACCCTACGAGTTCGAGAACTATGTAGACATGACTGAGACACCTCTCCGGTCAATAACCAATAGCAAAACCTGGATGCCCATATTGGCTCCTACATATTCTACGAAGATCTTTATCGGTCGAACCATTATGACAACATACGTAATTCCCTTTGTCCATCGGTATGTTACTTGCCCGAGATTCGATCGTCGGTATCTTCATACCTAGTTCAATCTTGTTACCGGCATGTCTATTTGCTCGTTCTGTAATACCTCACCTCGTGACTACCTCCTTAGTCGTTTGCTTGCAAGCTTATGATGTGTATTACCAAGAGGGTCCAGAGATACCTCTCTGACACTCGGAATGACAAATCCTAATCTTGATCTATGCCAACTCAACAAACACCTTCGGAGATACCTGTAGAGCATATTTATAATCAGCCAGTTACATTGTGACGTTTGATAGCACACAAGGTATTCCTCCGGTATCCGGGAGTTGCATAATCTCATAGTCGAAGGAATAAGTATTTGACATGAAGAAAGCAATAGCAATAACCTGAACGATCATTATGCTAAGCTAACGGGTGGGTCTTGTCCATCACATCATTCTCCTAATGATGTGATCCAAATGACAACACATATCCATTGTTAGGAAACCTTAACCATCTTTGATCAACGAGCTAGTCTAGTAGAGGCTTACTAGGGACACGGTATTTGTTTATGTATTCATACATGTATTTAAGTTTCCGATCAATACAATTCTATCATGAATAATAAACCTTTATCATGAATAAGGAAAAATAAATTAAAAACTTTATTATTGCCTCTAGGGCATATTTCCTTCACTTTATACAATAATATCTAACATATCATACACATACAAATGTAATCATAGCATACACAAACAAATAGTCTCATCAAATCATGTCATCATCATAATCATCATGCAACACAAAGTGGTCTCTCATCGTCATCTCAAAAATAGCGATACAAGTCTCGAATACTTGCAACTACATCGTCATCCATCTAAACAATGATATACACGAGAAGAGCTATCAGTATGAGTGAGAGAGGAACTATGTAGTACATGAGGCGGCGGTTATGAGTCCTCTCTTGCGCTAGCATGAACCTCAAGTAACTAGCTTCTGCTTGTTGTCTGCTTTTGAAGCCTTTATGGTTGGCGCCCGAGACCATCTCCACTTGCGCCTGACACTCGGGACACTCGTCGTACACTCCCGGAACCTTGCCTTTGTACACGACATATCACTACTTCTTCGCCATCAAGAATCTAGGTACCTGTTAGAGATACATCTTCATCACTAGAACGTACAATCATATGCAACAACATATACTTGAGCAACACGAAAAAGAAAGGGTTAGCAACTAGATGCAACATATAGTAAACATAAATAATCAACACAGTTTCATCGTACACAAACTAATTAACTGGAGGTACACAGGTCATCGTACCAAAACTAACAAAGTAGCGTTACACAAGTTCGGCAGGGACCATGGATATCACAAAGTTTCATCACTACAGAAAGTATACAAGTTCAACCGATACATATCATCGTCATCAGCATCGTAAATCACTAAAACTTTCATCCTTCCGTATCATGGAGGATGCACCCTAGCTTCTTGAATGGAGTGAAGTCCTGACGTTGCATGCATGTGTGAGTTCGGACGTCAGCTCGCGATATAGGGCCGTGGTGGAACACCCCCTTCTCTTTGACGACTTATTTCATGATGATCGCCGCAATGTCCATCTAAATGCAAAAGAAGTCATCTTTAAGTTTATAATCCGCTTCTCCTTGAGATTCTACCCACTTGCGGATATGATCATCGTTTCTAGTTGTCGTGTGAAGCTTTTGGTGATCCCTTCTGAACTCCATCATGAGATGGAGGAGGTAGAATCCATCGTTCCTGCTTGGTTTCGGGACATGGATGCAGTATAAGTTGTGGTTCCTTTGTTTCCTGATCTGCAGGTGGCCACCCTCAAGCTGGAGCCTTGGAGAGAATCACCTAGAATATTCATTACGTGGGTGTAGTCCTGCTTCTCGTAGTTTCTCGTAGGGTCAAAATACACGCCATGAGAGACTCGTGGGTAAAGCACGATAAGGATGGCGCGCCCATTGCCGCGGAGAAAAGAACACCTGAAATTATTCTCCATATGAGTGAGAATAAATGATTGAAATGTACAAAAGGGATATCCGGTACTGACTTACTTTGGATGATAAGGCAGGAGGACAATTTCCTGGTCCTTATTTTGTACCATGAAGTTTTTGATGTACTCCCTAGTAGTTTTACGCTCAAAGTCGCCGAGACTCAAGAAGGACTCGTGCATGTACTATGGATTCACCACACAGATTTGTGAGACTTCTTCTCTCTTCATGATAGAGCTCATATGTAGGGTAAAAAGGCGGATGATTGTAAAATCGAGCCACCTTATCAAAAACATCTCGAAGATATGCTCAAACTGCAGGAAGAACACCTTTGTGGGTCGTGTGTTGATGTAGCACTTCCCCTCAGGCACACGAGTCGCACATGTCGGGTATCCTGGATCCTTTGAGACTAGTAGGCTTTTCTCAGTCAACAACACATGGTCATGCAGTCTCCTGAGATCCCCTAATATTGCCTCCAGCGGTTTCGACGATATCATTGGCTTGCCCGTGACTTGGAACATGGCCGCACCTTTGACGGGTACACGCTCTTCAAAATCCGCCGTTTGGCTGCTATGTGCTCTGTCTTGTTTGTAGGCAGCTATGCCTTTCTTCGCCCATCTCTTCCTCTCCTTTTTCTTGGGCTGACCTACCAGACCCTTCCTTAACCCCTGCCCCAGTGTTGCAGGGCTAAGCACTGTATGACTCTTGACTAGTTGAGCCTGTGTTGAGGTGGCATCTTCAGGCGTGTTCTGTGAGGATTGCATGAAGATAGACTTCTTGCAATCAACCCTGCTAGGACGTTCCTGCCCGGGAAGATCATCCATCTCCTCATCAGCATGCTGATAGCCCGAGTGGTCATATGGCTGACTCATCATATCTAAGTCGTCATCGTAGGCGCCTGTATTGAGGGACCAAATAGGGTCATCCTCGTCCATCTCATCATCCATTCTTTGTTCTATGGGGGCGATTACATCGACCACTATTGGACCCCCTTCTTCGCGTTGTCTGCCGCTCTCACCCGGCACTACAAGCACCGGTAACTGCGTAGGCGGGGTGGTGGTGTTCATACTTGGTTGCTGATGTGTGGTTATTGGTGTGCGCTCGGCCCACTCCAGATGAAGAAGATTCTTCGGCCATAGCAGCACCCAACCTTTGCAGTTTCCAAGCCGCGGCGGGGTCTCGTCATCCTTTCCCCCAAGCCGAACTGGAGGAGGAAAATCCTCGTGCCCCAATTCCACACTCGGCAAGGTAACCCTGAAGTGCCCACCGGGCATCGGCTGGCCGTGGAATGTGAGTTCCATGGGCTTCATTATCACCGCATTTCCCACGTCCACCTTCTGGCCTTTGATCAAGTAGAGTACGATGGACGGGATTTCGTTATCCTGCAAACACGTGTCTGCGGCATAAAACATCTGAAAGGAAATGAAAACGGAATATTCTAGATATATGTTCGTGCGACATGTAATTATCGTGAGGGCGTCGAGCTTGGCCAAAGACGAAGGCCCAACTAGTACACCAGAGACTGAGGACGGGCTGCTATGAGCGGGTGCGGGTGTGGGAGTAGGTGCGGTTGCGTGAGCAGGTGATGGTGCAGTTGTGTTGTTCACCGAGTTGCTCCCGACGAAGCTGGGCATGGGGAAATCATCTACCGTCTTGTCTGGATTTTTCTTCGTCCAACTGATGATAGCCGGGATCAAGTTAGTAGCAAAATCATTTCTGCAAGCATCTACAGCTGCAGCGACTGCCTGCAATAGCAACTCATTTTTGTCCTCAATTGCTTTTTTCGCGTCCTCAACTATTTTTTTCTCGAACACAAGCTTCACCTTCTCGTTGATGTCCTCCTAACTAAACTTCTTTTTCTGCTTCTTGGCCTCCGGGCCCTCGTTGTAAGAGACCTTCCATCTTGTGCCGTCTCCGGTGCCATGCACACGTCCATATTGCGGTCGCTGGTCCAAAGGGAGTACCTTAAGTTTGTTCAAGGCCTAGTCGAGAGGGGTGTCCCACTTGGGCCTCATCAACGATGACTGGCTTTCGGCTGCAAGCTCATGTTGCTTGTCGTGCAGAAGGAATGTGAGCCGTTTATGAATGTGTAGTCGACTTGATCAGAAGCAAAATCTAAGGTAGTAACAGAATAATTACCAGTATTCTGATCAATTTCCTCATGATCGGGTCCTTGTAAAAAAACCTTTTTTTCCTTGTCCCACTTGTAGCAGGCTGATGTCTGCTAGAACTATGTCGGTATTTGCCCAAAGAGGAAGGGATGATGCATCACAACAACGGTAGGTATTTCCCTCAGTGATGAGAACAAGGTTATCGAACCAGTAGGAGAACCACAAAACACAATGTAAACAACTCCTGCACACAAATAACCAATACTCGCAACCCGACATGTTAAAGGGGTTATCAATCCCTTTTGGGTAACAACGACAGAAATTGGCGAGGAGACGGGATAAAGTTGTAATAGATAGGATAAAGGGAGAACAAATAAAATAAAGTGCAGCAAGGTATTTTTGTATTTTTGTTTTAATAGAACTGAAAATAAAAGCAAATAAAATAGATCACGAAGGCAAATATATTAAAGAAGAGACCCGGGGGCCGTAGGTTTCACTAGTGGCTTCTCTCGAGAAAAATAGAAAATGGTGGGAAAACAATTGCTGTTGGGCAATTGATAGAACTTCAAATAATCATGACGATATCTAGGCAATGATCATTATATAGGCATAACGTCCAAGATTAGTAGACCGACTCCTGCCTGCATCTACTACTATTACTCCAGACATCGATCGCTATCCAGCATGCATCTACTGTATTAAATTCATGGAAAAATGGAGTAATGCAATAAGAACGATGACATGATGTAGACAAGATCTATTTATGTAGAAATAGACCCCATCTTGTTATCCTTAATAGCAACGATACATACGTGTCGTTTCCCCTTTTGTCACTGGGATCAAGCACCATAAGATCAAACCCATCACAAAAGCACCTCTTCCCATTGCAAGAATAAATAAATCAAGTTGGCCAAACAAAAACCAAATACTGGAGAAGAAATACGAGGCTATAATCAATCATGCATATAAGAGATCAAAGAAGACACAAATAACTTTCATGGATAAAAACATACATCTGATCATAAACTCAAAGTTCATCGGATCCCAACAAACACACCGCAAAAAGACTTACATCATATGGATCTCCAAGAGACCATTGTATTGAGAATCAAGAGAGAGAGAGAGAGAGAGAGAGAGGAAGCCATCTAGCTACTAACTACGGACCCGTATGTCTACAAAGAACTACTCATGTGTCATCGGAGAGGCACCAATGGACATGATGAACCCCTTTGTGATGGTGTCTAGATTGGATCTGGTGTTTCTGGAACTTGCGGCGGCTGGAATTGATTTTCGTCGACTCTCCTAGGGTTTCTGGAATATTACCGTATTTATAGAGCAAAGAGGCGGTAGGGGAGGCCACCGAGGTGGGCACAAACCACCTGGGCGTGCTTGGGCCCCCAGGCGTGCCCTGGTGGGTTATGATCCCCTCGGAGCACCCCTCTTGTCCTTTCTTGGCCCATACGGTGTCTTCTAGTCTAGAAAAAACCCACAAAAAGTTTTGCTGCGTTTGGACTCCGTTTGGTATTGATTTCCTGCGATGTAAAAAAACAAGCAGAAAATAACAACAACTGGCACTGGGCACTATGTCAATAGGTTAGTACCAAAAAATGATATAAAATGACTATAAAATTATTGTAAAACATCTAAGAATGATAATATAACAACATAGAACAATCAAAAATTATAGATACGTTGGAGACGTATCAGCATCCCCAAGCTTAATTCCTGCTCGTCCTCGAGTAGGTAAATGATAAAAACAGAATTTTTGATGTGGAATTCTGCCTAACATGTTCATCACATAATCTTTTATTTGTAGCATGGACATTTGGACTTTTATATGGTTCAAAGCAATAGTCTTGTTTTGACATGAAGATTTTAATACTCAAGCATATCAACAAGCAACCATGTCTTTCAAAATGTTAACACTAAAGAAAGTTATCCCTAGCCCATTATGCTCAGTCACTGATCCATTCATGAAACACACTCGAATATTAGCTACACCCAATGCTCAAATACGATCATAGTGCCCCTTAGTTAGTGATTAGTTAGTGATTTATAAGAGAAGATGGAGACTCAAATTCAAAATGAAAATTGCATAAAGTAAAAGAAAGGCCCTTCACACAGGGAAGTAGGGATTTGTAGAGGTGCTAGAGCTCAAAGCGAAAATTGAGAGATAAAAACATTTTGGGAGGCATACTTTTTCTACCAACGTAAACGACTTAGAGTTCCCAATACTTTCCATGCTTGATACATCATAGGCGGTTCCGAAACAGAAAATAAAGTTTATTCCTTTTTCCACCATACATTCACTTTCCATGGCTAACTGTATCCACGGGTGCCCTCCATACCAACACTTTCAAGGAATTTATTATTTCACAACATAAAGTAAATTAATTTTTCATTTTGGGACTCGACATCCCTAATACCTTTGCCGCACTCTCGTGCAATGACAATTGAATAAACACTCATGGTGAGAATAACACATCTAGCATGAAAAACACCGGCCACCCCTCACTGCCTCGCGAGCGGTACGAGAACACAAAATAGAAATTTAGTTTGTAAGTTAGAGATAGAACATGCAAATTTTCTTAGAACAGGACAGAAATACCGCATATAGGTAGGTATAATGGACTCATATGGCAAAACTGGTGTAAAGGGTATTGGATGCACAAGTAGTGATCATACTTAGTGCAAAATGAAGGCTAGCAAAAAGATTGAGAAGCGCCCAACCAAGAATCGAAAAATCTCATACCCGAGCATTAAGCATAAGTAACACCGACTAATGCACCACAAGTAGAATGTAATCTCATTGCATAACTATTGACTTTCGTGCTTGCATAGGGAATCACAAACCTTAACACCAATATTCGTACTAAAGCATAATTACTCATCAATATGACTAACATATCACATCGTCATATCTCAAAACCATTACTAAGAACCAAGTTTATTTTGTCCAATGATCTTCATGAATGTTTTTATTATATCCTCATTGGATATCTATCACTTTGGGACTATTTTCATATGTTGCTTTTAATAATCTCAAACAAATTTAAGTGGAGAACATGAGCATAATATTTCATCCTCTCAAAATAAACTAAGTGAAGCAAGAGAGAATTTTTTTAAAAAAATTACTAACTCCAAAATAAATCTAACTGAAGCATAAGAGCATTTCTTCAAAAATAACAAAGCACACCGTGCTAAAAAAGATATAAGTGAAGCACTAGAGCAATTCCATGGCTCTAAAAATTTAAGTGAAGCAAGGAGCAATCATAGCATAATTTTTGGCTCTCTCAAAAAGTTGTGTCCAGCAAGGATTCAAGACTTAAAACACAAAGCAAAACAAGCAAAGACTCATATCACACAAGACGCTCCAAGCAAGAGTCATAATATGTGACGAACAAAAATATAGCTCCAAGTAAAATACCGATGGTTGTTAGAAGAAAGAGGGGATGCCAGTTGGGGGCACCCCCAAGCTTAGTTGCTTGCTACTTCTTGAATATTATCTTGGGGTGCCTCGGGCATCCCCAAGATTAGCCTTTTGCTAATCCCTATTCCTTCATCCATCGTAATATCACCCAAAACTTGAAAACTTCAACCACACAAAACTCAACAAAACCTTCGTGAGATCCGTTAGTATAAGAAAAAAAACCACTACAATAAGTACTGTTGCAAACCCATTCATATTTTATTTTCGCATTATATCTACTATATTCCAACTTTTCTATGGCAAAAAATCTTCAAAGAAAACCATAGAATCATCAAAACAAGGACACAATGCAAAGAAAACAGAATCTGTCTGATGTCTGCTAGAACTACGTCGGTATTTCCCCAAAGAGGAAGGGATGATGCAGTATAGCGACGATAGGTATTTCCCTCTGTGATGAGACCAAGGTTATCGAACCAGTAGGAGAACCTCCTCACACAAATAACAAATACTCGCAACCCGACGTGTTTAAGGGGTTGTCAATCCTTTTGGGTACGACGCCTCAAGATAGGCAAATAACATGAGATAAAAGGGGTAGATATGATAAATAGATCACGGAACATATAAATTGCAGCAAGGTATTTTTGTAGTTTTGGTTTAATAGATCTGACAATACATGCAAAGGAAAATAGATCGCAAAGGCAAATATGATGAAAAGAGACCCGGGGGCCGTAGGTTTCACTAGTGGCTTCTCTAGAGAAAGATAGCAAACAGTGGGAAAACAATTACTGTTGGGCAATTGATAGTACTTCAAATAATCATGACGATATCCAGGTAATGATCATTATATAAGCATCACGTCCAAGATTAGTAGACCGACTCCTGCCTGCATCTACTACTATTACTCCACACATCGACCGCTATCTAGCATGCATCTAGTGTATTTAGTTTGTGAAGAGACGGAGTAATGCAATAAGAATGATGACATGATGTAGACAAGATGCGTTTATCTATTTATGAAGATATAGATCCCATCTTGTTATCCTTAGTAGCAATGATACATACGTGTCCGTTCCCCTCCTGTCAGTGGGATCAAGCATCGTAAGATCGAACCCACTACAAAGCACCTCTTCCCATTGCAAGATAAATAGATCGAGTTGGCCAAACAAAACCCAAATATCAAAGAAGAAATACGAGGCTATAAGAAATCATGCATATAAGAGATCAAAGAAGACTCAAATAACTTTCATGGATAAAAACATATATCTGATCATAAACTCAAAGTTCATCGGATCCCGACAAACACACCGCAAAAATACTTACACCATATGGATCTCCAAGAGACTGTTGTATTGATAATCAAGAGAGAAAGGAAGCCATCTAGCTATTTACTACGGACCCGTAGGTCCACAAAGAACTACTCACGCATCATCGGAGAGGCACCAATAGAAGTGGTGAACCCCTCCATGATGGTGTCTAGATTGGACCTGGTGGTTCTGGACTCTACGGCGACTGGAATTGATTTTCGTCGACTCCCCTAGGGTTTCTAGAATATTGGGGTATTTATAGAGCAAACAGGCGGTTCAGGGGGCACTCGAGGTAGGCACAACCCACTAGGGCACGCATGGGCCTCCCCTCAAGGCACCCCCAGGTGCTGCCTTGGACCACTGGATGTCTTCTGGACCAAAAAGAATCCTAGCCATGTTTCGATGCGTTTGGACTCTATTTGATATTGATTTCCTGCAAAAAAAACATGCAAAAAACAACAAGTGGCACTGGGCACTATGTCAATAGGTTAGAGCAAAAACTGATATAAAATGACTATAAAATGATTGTAAAACATCCAAGAACGATACTATAACAGCATGGAACAATAAAAAATTATAGATATGTTGGAGACGTACCACTGTCATAAATAGAACAGTCTGTAGCAATCTGACTACTTCGAATAGTTCTGTAACTCCAAAAATTCTGAAAAATTAGGACGATGTGAGCAATTTGTTTATTAATCTTCTGCAAAAAGAATCAACTCAAAATCACTCTTATGATAAAAATGAAAAATAATTTTGTGAGCGCAAAAGTTTCTACTTTTCAGCAAGATCAAATCAACTGTCACCCAAATCATCCCAAAGGCCTTGCTTGGCACAAACACTAATTTAAACCACAAAACACATCTAATCAGAGTCATAATTGGGCATTTTATTGAAAAAAGCAAGAAAAGCAAAAAGCAAAAAGCTACAAGTTGGGTTGCCTCCCAACGAGCGCTATCGTTTTACGCCCCTAGCTAGGCATAAGATTTCAACGACGCTCACACGAAAGATAATAATTGAAACACAACGGGAGCATCATAGATTATGTGACAAACACATTTAAGTCTAACATACTTCCTATGCATAGGCATTTTGTAAGCAAACAAATTATCAAGACACACGAAAACTAGCATATGCAAGGAAGAAGAAAGAAAGAATAGCAATCTCGACATGAAGAGAGGTAATTTAGTAACATGAATATTTCTACAACCATTTTTCCTCTCTCATAATAATTACATGTGGGATCATATTCAAATTCAACAATATAGCTATCATATACAATTTTCTCTACATGATCCACATGCATGCAAAGTTGACGCTCTTCCAAAATAGTGGGATTATCATTAAATAAATTCATGACCTCTCCAAACCCACTTTCATCAAAAATTTCATAAGATTCAACACTGTCCAAATATGTGGGATTATTTTTAGGTAAAGTTAACACTCTTCCAAACCCACTTTTAATATTATCACAAGCATATTCATTATGAGGTTTAAATACATTTTCAAGTTCATAAGAATCATTGTCACCCCAATCATGATCATTGCAATAAGTAGTGGACATAACAAAACAAGCATCACCAAGCTTGGGGTTTTGCATATCACTAACACAATTGACATGAATAGAATTTATAATAACATCATTGCAATCATGCTTTTCATTCAAGGAGCTATCGTGAATCACTTCATAAAGTTTCTTCTTTTAACACTTCATCACCATTTTCAGATTCACGAATTTCAAGCAAAACTTCATAGAGATAATCAAGTGCACTCAAATCACTAGCAACTGGTTCAACATAATTATATCTCTTCAAAAGATTGGCTAGTGGATGAGGATCAATATCAATATATTTTTAGCAAGCGAAGATGTAAGCAAGTAGAAGACACATGGTCACACAAGCAAACAAGAGATCTGACAAGAAAAAGGCGAACGAAAAAGAAGGCGAATAAATGAAATTTTTTTGTGAATTGGGGGAGAGGAAAATGAGAGAAAAATGGAAAATAATGTAAATTGCAAGGAGATGAGATTTGTGATTAGGAACCTGGTAGATGTTGATGATGTCTCCCCGGCAATGGTGCCAGAAATTCCTTCTGATGTCTGTTAGAACTACGTCAGTATTTCCCCAAGGACGAAGGGATGATGCAGCACAACAACAGTAGGTATTTCCCTCAGTGATGAGATCAAGGTTATCGAACCAGTAGGAGAACCGTGCAACACAACATAAACAACCCCTGCACAAAAATAATAAATACTCGCAACCCGACGTGTTAAAGGGGTTGCCAATCCCTTTTGGGTAACGATGCCAGAAATTGGCGAGGAGACGGGATAAAGTTGTAATAGATAGGATAAATGGAGCGCAAATAAAATCAAAGTGCATCAAGGTATTTTTTATATTTTTGTTTTAATATAACTGAAATTAAAAGACATGAAAATAGATCGTGAAGGCAAATATATTAAAGGAGAGACCCGGGGGCCATAGGTTTCACTAGTGGTTTCTCTCAAGAAAAATAGCAAATGGTGGGAAAACAATTACTGTTGGGCAATTGATAGAACTTCTAATAATCATGACGATATACAGGCAATGATCATTATATAGGCATCACGTCCAAGATTAGTAGACCGACTCCTACCAGCATCTACTACTAATAGTGCACACATCGACACTATCCAACATGCATCTTGTGTATTAAGTTCATGGAAAAATGGAGTAATGCAATAAGAACGATGACATGATGTAGACAAGATCTATTTATGTAGAAATAGAACCCATCTGTTATCCTTAATAGCAATGATACATGCGTGTTGTTTCCCATTTTGTCACTGGGATTAAGCACCGTAAAATCAAACCCATCACAAAGCACCTCTTCCCGTTGCAAGATAAATAGACCAAGTTGGCCAAATGATACATCTCCAACGTATATATAATTTTTGATTGTTCCTTGCTGTTATATTATCATTCTTGGATGTTTTACAATCATTTTATATAATTTTTTGGTACTAACCTATTGACATAGTGCCCAGTGCTAGTTGCTGTTTTCTGCTTGTTTTTTACATCGCATGAAATCAATACCAAACGGAGTCCAAACGCAGCGAAACTTTTTGTGGATTTTTTTGGACCGGAACTCATCTAGTGGGCCAAGAAAGTACCTAAGGGGAGCTCCAAGGGGATCAAAACCCACCAAAGCGCGCCTGGAGGCCCAGGCGCGCCCAAGTGGGTTGTGCCCACCTCGGTGGCCTCCCGCACCGCCTCTTAGCTTTACAAATACCCCAATATTCCAGAAACCCTAGAGGAGACGATGAAAATCAATTATAGCCACCGCAAGTTCCAGAAACACCAGATCCAATCTAGACACCATCTCGGAGGAGTTCATCATGTCCATTGGTGCCTCTCAAATGATGCATGAGCAGTTCTTTGTAGACCTACGGGTCCGTAGTTAGCAGCTAGATGGCTTCCTCTCTTTCTCTCTTGATTATCAATACAATGGTCTCTTGGAGATCCATATGATGTAAGTCTTTTTGCGGTGTGTTTGTTGGGATCCAATGAACTTTGAGTTTATGATCAAATCTGAGTTTTTATCCATGAAAGTTATTTGAGCCTTCTTTGGTCTCGTATATTCATTATTGATTATAGCCTCGTATTTCTTCTCCAATATTTGGGTTTTGTTTGGCCAACTTGATCTATTTATCTTGCAATGGGAAGACGTGCTTTGTGATGGGTTCGATCTTACGGTGCTTGATCCCAGTGACAAAAGGGGGAACGACACGTATGTATCGTTGCTATTAACGATAACAATATGTGGTCTATTTCTACATAAATAGATCTTGTCTACATCATGTCATCATTCTTATTGCATTACTCTATTTTCCATGAACTTAATACACTAGATGCATGCGAGATAGGGGTCGATGTGTGGTGTAATAGTAGTAGATGCAGGCAGGAGTCGGTCTACTAATCTTAGAGGTGATGCCTATATAATGATCATTGCCTAGATATCATCATGATTATTCGAAGTTCTATCAATTGCCCAATAGTAATTGTTTTCCCACCGTTTGGTACTTTTCTCGAGAGAAGCCACTAGTGAAACCTACGGCCCCCGGGTCTCTTTTTCATCATATTTACCTTTGCGATTTATTTTCCTTTGCTTTTATTTTCGGATCTATTAAACTAAACATACAAAAATACCTTGCTGCACTTTATTTATTTTGCAATCTATTTATCCTATCTATCACAACTTTATCACATCTTCTCGCCAATTCGAGGCATCGTTACCCGAAAGGGATTGACAACCCCTTTAACATGTCAGGTTGCGAGTATTATTATTAGCGTGCAGGGGCTATTTATGTTGTGTTGCTTGGTTCTCCAACTGGTCTGATAACCTTGGTCTCATCACTGAGGGAAATACCTACCGTCGCTGTGCTGCATCATCCATTCCTCTTTGGGGAAATACCGACGTAGTTAAGCAGGCATCAAAAGGAATTTATAGCATCGTTGCCGGGGAGGATCTTCAACATCAACCAGGTTCCTAATCACAAATCTCATCTCCTCGCAATTTACATTATTTTCCATTTGCCTCTCGTTTTCCTCTCCCCCACTTCACAAAAAATGCCGTTTTATTCGCCCTCTTTTTCATTCGCCATTTTCCCGTGAGATTTATTTTGGAGTGCAATCTTGTTGTGAAGTCATGATGACTCAAGAGAACACCAAGTTGTGATTTCTCAAATACCAACAACAATGATTTTATTAGCACTCCGATTGCTCCTCCCACCACTAGTGTGGAGTCTTGTGATATTAATACTGCTTTGCTGAATCTTGTTATGAAAGATCAATTTGCCGGCACTCCTAACGAGGATGTTGCGTCCCATTTTAACACTTTCGTGAAACTATGTGATATGCAAAAAGAAAAAAGATGTGGACAATGATGTTTTGAAGTTGAAATTATTTCCGTTTTCTTTGCGAGATCGCATAGAAATTTGGTTTTCTTCTTTGCCTTGCAATAGTATCGATTCTTGGAACAAGTGCAAGGATGCTTTTATTACTATTATTTTCCGCCCGCAAAAATTATTTCCCTTAGAACCTAGATCATGAACTTCAAGCAACTTGAACATGTGCATGTTGCACAATCTTGGGAAATGATGAAATTGATGCTAAAGAATTGCCCAACTCATGGGTTAAATCTTTGGATGATCATACAATTTTTTATGCGGGGTTGAATTTTGTTTCTCGTAATCTTTTGGATTCTGCCGTGGGGGGGTACATTTATGGAAATTACTTTGGGTGAAGCTACTAAATTGCTAGATAATATTATGGCCAATTACTCACAATGGCATAACAAAAGAGCTCCTACTAGTAAAAAAGTTAATTCAGTAGAAGAAATAAATTCTTTGAGTGGAAAAGTTGATGCTCTTATGAAACTGGTTGCTAATATAAGTGCTCCTATTGATTTTAATGATGTGTCTTTGTCTACTTTGATTGAGCAAAATAGTGATGCCATAGATGTGAATTTTATCTCGCGAAACAATTTCAATAACAATGCTTATAGAGGTAATTTTAATCCTAGGCCTTTTCCTAGTAATTCATCTAATAATTATGGTAATTCCTATGGTAATCCTACTTATAATAATAGAAACACCTCTGATCTTGAGAACAATATTAAAGAATTTATCAATACTCAAAAAGTTTTCAATGGTTCAATAGAAGAAAAGTTGAATAAAGTTGATGTTATGTCTAGAAGTATTGATAGAATTTCTCATGATGCAGAAACTGTCAAGATGAAAAATTATGTGCCTAAATTTGAAGAATCACTATGCTTAGAGCTAAAAGTGAATTTTTATAAAGAGAGTTTTCTAGTGATTACTTTCATAAAAGTGATGAAGATCTTAAAATGATTGGTGGTTCTTCTATTGATTATTTGCTTGGTAACATTAAGATTGAGGAAAAAGGGACTGGAGAAGAGTCAACTTTAGTTAGAAGGCGTCCCTATGATTCGGAGCGTGATAATCTTGTTGAGAAAAATGATAAAAGTGGGTTTGAAGGGGTCAAGACTTTAACTACTGATGTGCCCACTATTTTGGATTACAAAGACTTTAATTATGATAGTTGCTCTTTGATTGATTGTATTTCTCAGTTGCAATCCATGATAAACTCACCCCATGCTTATTAACAAAATAAAGCTTTTACTAAACATATTGTTGATGCTATGATGAAAGCTTTTGAAGGAAAAGTTGGAATTAGAAGTTTCAATTCCTAGAAAATTATATGATGAATGGTAACCTACCCTCAAAGTTAAGATTAAAATTTATGAGTGTTTTGCTTTATATGACTTGGGTGCTAGTGTTTCTACAATTCCGAAGTCTTTATGTGATGTGCTTGGTCTTACCGATATTGAAGAATGCCCTTTAAATTTGCACTTGGCGGATTCTACTATTGAAAAGCCTATGGGAAGAATTAATGATGTTCTTATTTTTGCAAATAGGAATTATGTGCCCATAGATTTTATTGTTCTTGATATTGATTGCAATCCGTCTTGTCCAATTATACTTGGTAGACCGTTTTTACATACTATTGGTGCCGTGATTGATATGAAAGAAGGCAATATTAAATTCCAATTTCCACTAAGGAACTGTATGAAACACTTCCCTAGAACATGAATTAGGCCACCATATGAATCAATCATGAGGGCATCATATTGATCTAGAACTAAGGATGACAAAAATTAGATACTACGCGTTATGCCTAGCTAGGAGCGCAAAACGACAGTGCTCGTTGGGAGGCACCCAACTTGTATCTTTTTGCTTTTTCGTTTTCTTGCTGTTTTAAATAAAATACACAATTATGGATTTGTTTAGATGTGTTTTGTGGTTTAAATTAGTGTTTGAGACAAGCAAGGCCTTTGGGATGATTTGGGTGAGAGTTGATTTGATCTTGCTGAAAAACAGAAACTTTTGTCCTCACAAAACATTTTTCCTTTTTATCTGAAGAGTGATTTTGAGTTGACTATTTTTGAAGAAGATTATAACAAATTATTCAGGTCATCCTAATTTTTCAGAATTTTTGAAGTTACAGAAGTATTCGTAGTAGTCAGATTGCTACAGACTGTTCTGTTTTTGACATATTTTGTTTTCTTTGCGTTGTGTGCTTGTTTTGATGATTCTATGGTTTTCCTTGAAGAGTTTTTTGATATAGAAAATTTGGAATACAGTATATATAATGCAAAAATAAAATATGAATAGGTTTGCAATAGTACTTATAGTAGTGGTTTGCTTTCTTATACTAACGAATCTCACGAAGGTTTTGTTGAGTTTTGTGTGATTGAAGTTTTCTAGTTTTGGGTGATCTTATGATGGATGATGGAATAAGGATTAGCAAAAGGCTAAGCTTGGGGATGCCTGAGGCACCCTAAGATAATATTCAAGAAGTAGCAAGCAACTAAGCTTGGGGGTGCCCCCAACTGGCATCCCCTCTTTCTTCTAACAATCATCATATTTGACTTGCACTACAAAAAAAATACACTTCCGTGATGATACGTCTTTGTCACAGTAGCTCGCGTTTTCTGTCATGCATGTACATCCATGACAAATTTATGATAGAATCAAGATAGTCATACATGTGCTATCGTAGAAGTGTTCCATGACATTACCAAAATTATCATCACTGAAGTGCCATGACGATAAATTGCGCGTCACAGAAGTGCTTTTGTCAAGGGTGACCGACACGTGGCATCCACCGTAATGGAACACCGTTAAGCTATCGGGTCAGGTTTTGGATCCGATAACCTGTTAACAGCCCCGACCAATGGGGATTTTCCACGTGTAAAATCATCATTGACTGGAGGAAACACGTGTCGGCTCACCGTTGGGACAGATGTCATCCACTCATTGGACAGAAGGCGCCTATGATACGTTGACACGTGGAACGGCCCAATAGAGGCCCATTCCTGTGAAAAGGACGACCCGTTTGACTCGGTCAAAAGATGGCGGGCCGGCCCATGTAAAGCCTGTTAACGGCCTGTTCGCATATAGCGCATTTACAGCCCGCTAACCCAAGGCCCGTTACGCCCTATCTGAATTAGGCCCAGTAGCATCATCTGGGCCATCCAATATGATTCCAGCCCATTTTCACTTCTGGCCCATGTATGGCCCATGACGTCTTTCGGCCCATATGAGGCCCTATGTAACTCTTGGCCTATTAACGGCCCATGGTGAAACTGGCCCGTAATGAACAACGTATCACTTTACACCCATTAACGGCCCGTGGTGAAACTGGCTCGTAATGAATAGTCTATCACTTTATACCCATTAACGGCCCGTTATTCCATTGGGCCGTTTCCATCCCATGTTATCTTTTGGCCTTCTCAGAGCCCATTTATTCTTGGCCTCATTTCCAGCATTCATTTACTTACGGCCCATTACTGTCATTTTCTGCTCGTGGGCCAAATTCAGCCCATGGTTACAGTCAGCCCGTTTGTGGTCCGTTAATACGCTGGGCCGTTTTCATAGCGTCATCAAATACAGCCTATTAACGATGGCCCATTATGGTCGGCCCATGAATGGACGATTCCAACTCTAGCCCGTTTACGACCATATTGCGGCCTGTTATTGGCCCTTGTTTGGCCAATCGATCTTACGGTCCGTAGAAGGCCCATTGTTTCTACAGCCCGTAGAAGGCCCACTTTTTCTATGGCCCGTAGAAGGCCCACTGTTTCTATGTCCCGTAGAAGGCCTACTGTTTCTACGGCCCGTAGAAGGCCCACAGTTTCTACGGCCCGTAGGAGGCCCAGTGTCACTACAGTAAATATTAGCCCATGGTTATTGTGGCCTAGTTTTAAAAAATAGGTTATTGCAGCCACTAGCAAACCGCGGAAAAAGAACTGCTATGATTACAAGCAAACAAATAAACAAGACAACAAGGAAATAAATAATCAAGCAACTTACGCTAGGCTATCACGGCTATCACACATATTACATGCACTGGGCATCAAAGTTCGCCACCAGTGCAAATAAACGCGCCAACAAAAGAATATACAAAACTGAGAGCACTTCAGAAGGCACTAGGCCTGGCCAGGTCGCCCCCCCCCAAACAGCTGAAGAAGTTGAGTAGACCTCAGTTGTGTCAATGATAGATGCATCAATACTAGATTTAAGGCATGATGGTGCGCACGACAGTCCTCTGACATCTTCATTGCATCTTTGACTTCAAGTCAGAGTTGAGCTGAAGCAAGACTTTCCTCTTTAAGTTGAGACTAAAGAAGTCGAACTGATTGAGGCAGCAACTGCACAGAGGTTGTCTCACACCTGCTGGTGAGTAGCTTCAACTCACTGTCTTCATCAAGACATGACCTTGGGGTCATCTCGCTGTCCTCAAGATGGTTTGGCTCACTATCTTCCCTAAAGTTCTGCCTGGCGTAAGAGATACGACTCTGAAAGAGAAACAAGGAGACATGTAACAGGTTTCACAATTATATAAGCAAATAAATGGACCTGTTCTGCATAAGGAACATGTTTTTACAACTACAATTTGAAATTGGTAGTTGTTGCAAACATCCAATCAGATGTAAACAGCAAAGCAAACAGCAATGGAGGAAATGATGCCTATCGAAATCTATACTAGAACTAAGTTTGAAGGCTTGAGAAGGATGAACTACATTACATGTTAACACGGGCTGGACAAAGCCCTTCTCCATGTTGATGGAAGGATAATTCAATAAATTCCCCAAAGAAAATTCTTTATAAGCGTTGCCATTATTCTACATTTTGCAAAGAGTAAATATAGATCAAATAATATTGGAAGAAACAGAGGATAATGAAGCTCAGGTGCAGACTGATGATACATAATCAAATAGCAATTAATTAAGTACATCGTTACAAGGCAAAAGGGAGAGAGGTACTGACAAGAGCAATGCAGAGCCCATTATTGTTTTGAGATCGTATGATCCTTTGAGCAAGAAGATTCATCTAAAATTAGTTTTCATACAAGAGAGAAGGTAAGGCACAAGCAGAAATTTAGGAGTTCAAATTTTGAATTGATATCATAGATAGTACCTGACGCTGGGTTCCCAGCAGTTCTAATAGGGGTTTGGCCACTGGAGTAGGGGTAAATTGTGGTACGGTTGGGCCTGTGTTTTCTGTGGCTGCTGATCTATCTGATTTAACAGGTATCACTACCTTTTCCAAATACCTAGTTTGTACTCCTTGAGGATCTGCACTCACCCTCTTCCTTTTGGACATCTATTACGAAAGAACAACATTTGACTGGAAAAACATAGTGTGATGACACATGGAAAAGGTACAGAAAATGGATAGGTATGGCATATACCCATATATGATGCTTAAATTAAGCAGATGGTGTAACAAAGTGGAAGTAATGCAAGAGGTCAGATGCAAAATATGTGCGACCAATACAACTTTGCAAAGTTAGAGCAAGCACCTTGATGGGTGAATAAGATAGGCCATCCTCCACCATGCCAAGTTTGTTAGCCAGTGGATCGTTCTGCAATATTCCTCTCGTGCGCCCATTCTCATATTCATTTTGATAATGTTCAATATTTGACATGCATGAAAACATAAAAACAAGTGGGGTTTTCTTTGCAATGCAGAAGTGATTCTAATCCAATACGGCCTCCCTGTAAACCCCTTTGTGCTATCTCTGCAATTCTTTTAAAAGATGCCATGCATGCTGTAATTTGTTGTGTGCATTAATATAATGTGGCCTACTACTCAAAATATGAGAGCTCCAGAAGTGATGACACTTCGCAGATGACAGCTTCAACATATAGTAAAGAAGAACAAGTCGACCTGACCTGACAGATTCAAAATATACTAAGGGAGAACAACTCGACCTGACCGGTCGACCGCAAGAGAAGAGTATCATCTTAAAGAAGAGCAGAAGAGCAAGCAGATTGAAGATATTACAAGTCTTTCAATACAATGTCGGTTGGCCACCCATGATGAACCAGAGCGCATAGAGAAATACTATTCTTTCCGGTCTCTCCATATGTGGCTCACATGCATTTCGAAACTAAAGTAGGAACATTTAGCCGACCAATTAAACATCTCTCAGTTTTACTAATATCAGCAATAATATCAGATATGAATTTGTACAACTAAGCTTGTTTAGCTCGATGGGTGGAGCAGTGCTATTACGACACGAACCACGTAGGCTGATTGTGGTCATCATAAAATTGGGGAAACATAAGCATGATGAGTACAGTGTTGACCGTGGCAGTGGGATGGCAGATCTGAAGCTGCAAACCGTGCAAAGGGTAGTTAGCAACCGATGTTTGCATTGAAATAACAACTAAGATTTGGTATGGACAAGAAAGTACGGTCAACAAGTGACAAAGAAATGCAATTATGCTATCTCTCTATATGTCGTGACATGCATTTGGAAACTCAAGTGGGACCTTTAGCTAACCAATTAAATGTGTCGGTTAACTAATATCAGTATCATATCACAATCATATTTGAACAACTAAGCTTTCAAATTCTGAGTGCGCGTTGTTTAGCTTGAAGGGTGGAGTAATGCTAGTACGACAAAAAGTACCTACACAGATAATAGTATAGTAGATAAAAGGGGAAAACCTAAGCATCAAGAGAAAAATCAGGAAAGTGGAACTAGCTAGACCAGTGGGTGGCACACATGCTTTTCAAAACGAATATAGGAACATTAGGTGACCAATTAAACATTCTCTATTTTAGTGATATGAGCATCATATCAGATTCGTATTTCAACATGTAAGCTTTGGGTTGAGGTCTTGAGGAGCAGTGCTAGCACAACACAAAGCACCTACGATGATGGTAGTGAATATAAAGGGGGGAAACCATAAGCTTTACGAGTATAGTGCCCGTGCCATGGTTGATCTGAAGGTGCAAACCGGACAAAGCTACTTTCACAACCAATGTTTGCTTTCAACTAGCCACTAGGATTTGGTACGGACAAGAATAGTACAGTAAACAAATTACGATCTATTTTGCGGGTGAGATCAATAACTTAAGCACATATGGAAGAGTACCACCTCTCTTGCCGTGTAGGCCTATGCTGATACATTGAGGGTGTTGTGGGTACGATGGCTGTCGATAGCGGGGAAGAAGACTTTAGACGGCAGATGGCCGGGTCGGGGGATATATCCTGTTGCCGTGGACGAGGCGGTCGTAGGAGTGGCAATGGCAAGGTGGACAACGGTGCCGATGAAGCGAGAGGAGGCGATGAAAGGATCCTGGTCCAGCGCCGTGGATGAGAGATGTGCATCTCTTGTAGTGGATGACGGGGTAGGGGTAGCGGCTCCGGCAAGGTGGAGGATGGGGTGGCGGACGTAGGAGGCTGGCCGTAGTGCGGAGGTTGTCGTGCCGCCGACGGTGTATGAATGGGGAAATGGGTGGGGGGGGGGAGGGGGGTATCTCTAACTTTGGGACGCGCTTCTCTGAAATGGGGGAAAGTTACAGACTTATCCCCCATTTAAAATTTCGGACATCGCGTTGGTTGGGGATAGGACGGTAATCTCGCATCTCCCAAATATTTGCCGGTAACTATTTCGGGCGAGGAGAGGGTGCTTTGCCACCCACGGTTGGCGCCCACGGTGTATGAACGTGGCTGACAGGTAGGGCGGTTGTGTCACGTCTGGTGTTAGTTACACATCTGCCCCTATTTAAAATATTAGCCTACATCGATTTCGGATGAGGAGAGTTTGTTTTGCCGCCCACCGTGTATGAATGGGGAAATGGAGGAAGAGACACATGTCTTTCGGACGAGCTTGAATCAAATGTGTTTTGCCGCCCACGTTTGGCGCCCATCGTGTTTGAATGGGCTCAGAGGCCGTCGCGTCACGTCTGATTGAAGTTACTAGTCTACCCCTATCGACAGCATCGTAAATCCGGTCGATAAGGATGTCAAGTGTCAAGGGTAGACAGTAATTTCCATATCGCAAACACTTGCTTCGGGCAGCCCACAAATTATAGTGGGTGTTTAGCTGCTTCATTCAAAAATTGGGAGAATTAGCATTCATGTTTGCCCTGGGCCCTGGCAAACTAAATTCAAATCCAATTTGTATTTGATTACGAATATCCATAGATAATTATACGTTTGGTTATTTATTTCTTCAAAACCACAAAAAAGATTTATTCCACCTTTATATATGATTATGATTTGGAAATGCCGTGATCTTCAAATTCAGTAGGTTGGATACACTCTGAGTCAAACAGTTATTTCATCCAATACAATATGCTCACACGAAAAATAGTTCACCTTCTGTCAATCATACAAGTACTGAGGATTACCTCACCTAAAAAATCCAGATCAGTACAACACATGGACAACATAGGGGGTCTTGCAACATAATACATTCAGAGACATGACACAACATGCAAGTACAATAATCTAATGAAAATTTTAACTAGTATCTAAAGAAGAACCAGGATTACCTTGGGCTTCAGATAGCAGAAACAATAGGACCACCTCCATCTTCAAATGCAACATTCTTACTTCCTCCAATTCTTGGGTTGCATGCATAATGCGTGCCGCTAATTCCGTAATTTCCAGCCTCAATATAAATATTACCTCATTCGTGGCAGCCACACCATCTCTTTCTGCCTCTAGTAGAGCCTCAAGCACTATAATATCTGTGCTCAGACTGCTCTCCGGTGGTGTTGCCTCTGAACTGCTACCATCTGGTAACATGGATGGCGCACTGCTTCCACAAATAGATTCTGGGGTTGTACATTGTGTCCTAGTGTGAACGGCATCCTGAAAGGTTTCCGCTGGACATAAGTAAGAGATGGTTATCGTATGATCCAAGCAGTAAGCTTACATGGTAAACGACAGACGAATTATTGCCGAGCATGGCAAACTATATTTAAATGGTTCGAAGCAGCATCAGCCGAAAAGAAATTAAAATGGTAAGATGAAACTAGGGATGTAAGTCGCAAATAAATGACATCCGCCAGTCCCATCTAGTTAGTTTTTGCTACATCCCTAGTTCATTTTCCTCAAAAAACAAAAACTCTTTTGAACTATCATACCAGTAGTGGACTTTAATCAGGATTAAACAGGACCCAGTTGACATCCCTAGTTGAAGGGAGTGTACCACCGCTATATTTAAGTTGCCAAGGCATCTATGCAGTTGAAATAATCTGAGAAAGCACTTAACAGTGTGGCCTCATATAAACTACGAAGACAGTCTTGTGATGAAGTTGAGAGGAAAAGTTAAGGACTCAAATGAAATAGGCCCTACAGGTGCAAGCAGAATAACGCGTCTCATGAAAAACTGAATGATGCCCTGAAGAAATTCAAAGGTGTGGTGATTATGCTAGGAAAGTGAACGTAGGCGCCGACCGTTGGATAATAGTACCTGATTCTCGGTGGCGTATGGGTATTGTTGTCATACTTGTAGCTAAGGGTCGTCGATGGTGCTCGTGTTGCAGTTGAGTTTGGGCCGGCTGTCGCTGTCGCTGAAGCGGCTCCGATGCTACGGTTGCGGCGCCTGTCGACATACAAGAAAGCTCATCTGTGGTAAGTGAACAATTGCACGATAAAGAAAAAAAACCGAAGGAATACAAATCAAAATAACCTAATGACGCTGCAGCGTCGGTAAAGCAGGGCCGGTGGAGTTGAATATGGCGTCCGTGGAGTGGGTCCAGTGTAGTGGACGAAGGCTTCGGCGGGCGCGTTGTACAATGCTTTCGGTGAGGCGGATCTGTTGCGGCGGACGAGGGCTTGTATGAAGGGCTAGCGAAGGGGCGGACGAGGGAGTTAGTGAAGGGCCTACGCTGTGGTGGACAAGGGCGCCGGTTAAGCAGATCCGGTGTGGTGGACCATGATGGCTGTCAAGGAGATCTGGAGCGGTGGACAAGCCAGTCGCTGAAGCGGCTCCGGTGAAGTGGTGAGTTGGCAGTTGGGGGTTCCAAGGTGCGGAAGGTAGATCCGGCAGGGTGTGAGGTCCACGCTGCAGCGGGGGACTAGATTCGGTGGCTTGCCGTGGTTGGGGTGGTCGGGGAGGGGAAGGGTTGGGGCTCTGGGGAAGAATGTTGGGGGCAAAGTGGGGAAAACAATGGAGTTACCAAAGCAGCCCTTTTCCGTTCATGTGGCAGGGGTAAAACAGGAATATCGCAGGGCTAAACTTTCGGGCGCGTGATATTTTGATGTCAACGGGAAGTTTGAAAGCTTTTGGCGCCTAAAATTATAAGTATTCTGCTCTCGTAGGGCCGACTATGATATCATGGCCGACAATTTGTTTGTTTTGCACGCAAAAAATGTGCAAGTTTTGAAAATCAATGTCTCCAACTCGAAACTTAGATTGTCCATTCAATTCAAATATGGATCATTGAGCTACTACAAGCAAATACCATCATACGGTCCAATTCAAATGAAATTCCAAATGTGTTTATCCTAAATATGATGACAAAAGCCAAAATGCGTATGTGTATGAATAAAGTGGATGATTATAAAGTTTGAACATGCCCGTATGTGTATATCTCTAGGTTTGATATATGAATTTGAAATCACAAAATCCCGGCTTAAAAAATGTACCTCCGTTTAAATGAATTACAAAAGCTAATGATGGAGTCGAATTCCAAAATTCCAATCTTAGGTTTGTAATTCTGGTACATCAAGGTATATCACGCATGTTCAAAAGTATCGTTATCTCATAAACAAACTGTGAAACAAATTGATCAACCATGAGTGCACAATATGTCAATTACACTAAAGTCCCTCAAATATAGACACCTCACTCTTTATCTGAAGTCACCCTCCCGCCCCACCACACACACACACACACACACAGAGAGAGAAGTCGTTCTCTCCCCCAAACACCAACACACGAGCACATTAACACCCCTCTCTCTTCTAAAGTCCGGACCCCAACATAGGTCTCTATCACTTTGTCTCTTGGGCATGCACACATCTCTTCCGTCACTCTCTAGGTCTCCCGCTATCTCTCTTACCCATGCACTCACCTCACACACCACCCCCATTGCAAACAAGCACACTTTGTCTCCTTGTGCACCACTCTCCTCTTTCTATCTCTCCCACATGCGGACCCGCCCCAGCTCCTTCCCTATATACATATATGTCGTGACTCTTCACATAGCTCCCTAATGTATAATCATTTTCAATTTCGCACATTGTTCTCTACACCATCTATTCTAGATCTCTCATGAAGTCCCTATCACACACACGATGACTCGCTTCCCATGCGTCTCCGTTCATAGACCAATTTCGGACAACATCAACATTGTCTCCCTATCTATACGCCATTTATGGACACAAACGACCCCTTTCGCCCCCTCTCTTCCTCTCTATCTCTCTCCGTCGCTAGCTCTCTCTTTCTCTCGCTCTCACACCCCTCTCCCCCCCACACACTCGATGTCTCTTCCAAATAGTCTGCTCCCCCCGTCCGCACCCGCGCTATCCCGCTACTACACATGTCACACCATTCCCCCTTCCCTTATACTAGGTTTACATCATCAGTGGTCTCTCTACTCCACATCCACTTTGTCCCTCTCACACACAAACGCGTGCACAAACACACACAGACACGCACAAACACCCATTTATCTGGATCCTCATCTCTCCCCATGTCCGCATGCGTATCTCACACACTCACTCTTTAATTATGTATATGTGTCTCCACGTTACACAACACAAAGCCCCATGTACATGTCTCTCTCTATCTCCACACACATAGACACAAAGAATCTGTTTCATTGCCTCAGTCTCTAACATATCACACACGCACACTGTCTCTCTCTCTCTCGCAAACACGCTCAACAAGGGTTTCCACATGAATAACTTACCATCTATTCATCAATAGTCGTGGCAGTACGGCGAACACGAGACGTGAAAAAGAATAAATCTACACGTGCTTAGACCACCTAGTATGACTACTAGGACTAGACCAAGCCAAAAAGTGCACCGCCGTCACCCCTCCTTATCAGCGACGGGAAAATCTTTGTTTTACACAGTCGAGAAGTCATTGTGCTAAGGCCCCACATGCTGAGGTATTGAATAGAATGTAGATGCTAGTTTACGGAAGCAAGTATTGATAATACGTTTGTATCTCCATACTTATATTTCTTCTCTTATAAAAAACCGAGTTGGTGATGATGGTACGTGTGCCATCTTGCAATATAGACCGTCCGATCTATATCTGACGGATGGAAATTAAACTACAAGATACACGCACCCGTCTCCACATTTGCAGACAAGGCCTTCCCTCGTTCATCCTTATCTCCAACAAACCACATTGTTGAGCAATTAAGAAAGGAAGCCTCTGGAACAAACTGGCCTGGTGACTGCTGCCGGCGTCATCAATCTCCATGCCTCCGCTCAGTCCCCCACCAACCACCACCACACCCCACTCCTCTTCACCTTATCTCATATTTCTCGAGATATCATTAGTTTTACACATGGGATTACTCCCGCAAGGGTCAATCACAACAAGTGTTTTATAAAAAAATGCATCTTGATGTTCCGTGCGATGCATGGATCTTGCTAGTACTCCTAAACAAGACTAAGTTGGTGATGCTGGTGTGTCTGCCATCCATCGTTTCTAACCATTAGATCTACATCTAACAATTGTGAGGTAAGCTGTGGCCTTTTCTCACCAACATCCCACTTGTCTACCAATTTACAGAAAAACCCATAATTAGTATCATAGAACCAACCACATCCCTCCCTGATCTCACCAAAATAGCCCAAGGAATATATTCTAGTTGAAACATAATATATCTCTAGTGACATATGTATATCAAAATTAGAGTGTTTTGTACCAAGTTTGTGAATAAGTACTATTCTAATTATGATTCGTTGCAACGGACATGAACATTGCTAGTATTTCCAACCATGCATTTTTCCTAGTATTCCATAGCTTCGAGTTTTCCATCAAGATATTAGTCACTCATGGTTGATGTTTACTTTCAATCATGTACACATATGCGCTATGTAACTAGCCTTGCTTATTGGCTTCCAAAGCTTAACTTTCACTCCTACTTAAAATATGTAGAGTATTTAACAAAAAACTACCACTTTCAACTAGCCCTAGGAAGAATCTATTGTACAAAAAATAGCAAAAACATACCCACAATTTCTTAATCCATGCCAAAAACTACTACCTAGTACTCCTACCAATTAGGTTTGTTTAAACCCATTTATGACAGGGTTGGCCCACACGTCCGTGCTGACGAGGCAGCTTAAACCAACACATTTTGTTTGACCGTTTACACGAGGGACCCACATCTGACCTTCTATCCTGTTATTCCCCCTCAAATCATTATTTTTCCTAAACATTACTTCAAACAGTACTGATGTGTGTTCGTTGGTGGTGCCGGTGATGAGCGAGTTGGCCGCCCCTCCGCCGGACGGGCCGGACGCCGCGCTGGCCTCTGCACGGGTTGGCAGGCTGGCCCGAGCGTGACTGACGAGCGAGCAAGCTGCCGCGCTGGCCTTCAGTCGAGCCAGATGGCTGGCCTTAGTGCGGCGCGCGCGAGCAAGCCGCCACGCTACCGTGCCAATCTAGCTAGCAAACCTTGCAGACAAGCAGCTGGACGGAGCTATCTTGGCTAGCTAGCGGCCGCGGGTGCCGCACGGAGCTGGCATCCGGGCTGCCGCAACATGGGCTCTGCACCGCCTGCGGTTTTGACCCTGCCTTCTGCCGGCGGCGGTAGCTGCGTCCCATGGCCAAGGATGACTAGGTGGACGGGCCGGAGGTAGGAGGTCACTCGAGGATTTTTGTTGGTAAGAGCATGTACAATGGTTTATAAGGTAGTCTTATCTTAAGTCTGCCACGTATGCAAGTGGTAGTAGTTTCTTGGCATTTTAGTGGTTTCTTGCATTATAGGGGTTTCTTGTAAGGAACAACGTACGTACTACGAGTGACAAAAGGAAATTTTAGGTTGCGTTGTACTCCAACAAGTACTACCAGTGGTCGCGGGAGTGTATACCTCTTGTTTTGTGGGTTCGATCCCGGCCGAACGCACGGCGGCCTTTTTTTTAAATAGTACTACTACACTTTGCTGCGAGCCAACATTTTACACGGGTAGTTTGAGTTTTGAAGTCAAAGGACGTGCGGCCCCACAATCTGGGTGCACTAGATAGAATACCCACGTGAACGGGTTTCCTTCCCAGCATCCCGTGGCTCGCGTGCTCGCCCTAGCCGCACCTCGCTTGCAGCTTCCTCATCAGCTAGTAGCATATTTAAACTAGCGCCTCCGAGTTAAGCCCGAGGAGCCGGAAAAGCCTGGAGGGGCATTGGGAACTGTGCAATATGGCTCTGCACGTAAAGTGCTCTACTATAGCTTGTGGCGTTGCACGCATGGACTTCACTCCATTATCGGCTCTACTATAAAAGAAATTCCTATTAGCATGTTTTTTTTGAAACGGAGGCAAAAGCTTTGCTTCATCTCTTCATAAAGAAGGAACTACTAACAAAGTTCGATGAGATCTATTACACCTCCACAAATGGAAGCGAAAAGCCTAGTCTTGCTGTATCAAATAACTCAAATGTTCTGCCCCCGCAGTAACCGTCACTGATAAATAGGCTGCTAGTGTGTGCGTGAGAGGAGCGGCTGAGTAGGCCAGCTACGTGAGAGGAGCGGCTGAATAGAGCACCGAGAGTACCCACTAGGCCACTTTGCAGGTGTACTTTCCCTGCATTGATAGTACAACGATGGTTCTAGAGAACAGTAGTACCCTCCACTTCCAACTGTAGCTCCTTGGCCCTGAGATTCAAAGAGTTCAAAACTGGTGCACTATACTAGAACTAGACAAGAAGTACAGTGCATCCCACTACTAGTTGAGAAAAGTAGTACTAGTACTGCTACAGTACGAGTACGTACTCCTCTGTCACATAATGCAAGACATTTTTTGACACTAGTTGGCATGTACAAAAAATGGCAAGAACATACCCAAAATTTCTTAATCCACGCCAAAAACTAATACCTAGTGCCAAAAATTTCTTACTAGTGCTATTGTTTACAGTATAATGCAATCCCATAACGTTCCATAATGGTAGTAATAGTACTAGTAAATAAAGCCTCACCCCTTCGATGAGGAACGATCTACAGTTGGAAGGGACGAGGCCCTGCGGTTACTACGCTCTTATCTCCTCCTTGCCAGTTCCCCTCCCCCCGAAGAGAAGGCAGTTCGTCGCTGCTCCCATGGATTCGCCAGGCGGTTCTCCTCCTCGTCGGGTCTGGGAGACCTTGGACGACGATCCTCTAGGAGAATCGCACGCCGCTCCGACGTCCTCACCGCTGCAAGACTCGGTGCTTCCTGCACCAACTTTTTCAAGACGCTGCTTAAACATGCTTGGGAAAAGGCCATGCTTATTGGTCTTCCATGCGTCCTCGAGTAGAAGGTTCTTCTATGGGACAACCCTTCGAACAGTCCACCGCTCCCTGGCCATGGTTGCACGTTGACTCCACTAGAGTTGCCGACATTGAGAGGTAGTCGGATTTTGTCCGATGAGCAGGTCAGTAACGGAGTTTGATCATGTAGTACTTAGTTATTCCATTTCCATCCCATAATTTCTCCTCTGCCCACCGTCTTATATATAGGTTTGGGTCGGTGCCAACGAAGATTGGCTTGCATACCTCCGGCCGTATACCAGCATCATTTTGCACAACATCCACAGCAGTGCGGCCGTTCCGGTAGACCCCTTCTCCACCATTGGGATCGGCCTTCCGGACTGGCTGGGCTTGAATACGTATGATTGTGCCTACATGAGATTGAAGAAGATAGCAATTGCGGACCCGCCGACAAAGCGACGCGGCTATGACAATTACTATCTCATCACGGTGTTCGACATAAGGATTGCCATCAATGCAAGAGGAAGTAACGGCAGAGGCTGGCCCATGTTGGCGGCGGCAGATTTGTACCCCTACACGTTTGAAGACGCCGTGCGCCATCTAGGCCGCATCTTCACGGTGACAAGCCAAGGGACTTGTTTCATCTGGTTGCCATCCTACGATACGGGAGATTACAAATGGAATGCACAAACCATCATTTTGCATCCCTAATGGTACTCCATTATTTTGCAGGGATCAATCATCCCCCGATCAAAATAAGATCGCCGATCCTGGATGTGCATTTGCATCCGCGATTCGGTCTAACCTGGAACCTTGTAGCTGACTTTGGCATATTGGGATCAACTATCTTAGCAGTCGTTACCCATGGTACCACTGATGTGCAACATGGTCACACAATCTACCACGATCGGACCGTCACCATCTACCCAGGTATTCCATTTTTTAACCCTCTCGCCTTCTCTTTCATTGTTGTACTAGTAGTATACTTAGTAGTACTAGTAGGAGTACTTTTTAGCTTGGAGGACGCATATAGCTAGCTAGGCCCTTGAAGACTTGAACCCACTAGCTGCCACCATTTTTGTTTTTCCATGTCTTACTATCTCATCCATGTAGCCAAGAGTGTGGCTATATATAATAAGCCGGTTATTTTACTTCCTCTATACCGGAGTAGTACTATTTGCTGCACAGTATTACTGACCTCCATATTTGAGCACAACATTATTATGCATGGACCTTGACTATGTACGTCACCATGTGTCCAGATCTGGGATGCCGTGTGTACCAGATGAATGGCGCCGAGTTCGACCCCCGTGATGCTACATGGGTGACGAGGAACACTCTTGGAGAGTACTTGCTTTTCATCGGGGACAGCTACCCCATTGTGAAGAGGATGCCACCTTCCGTGCACGACACGGAAGGCCTGCCATTCATGAAGCATGGTTGTGTCTTCATTGCGCACCGCCGGATGAACGACATGCTGGGACACGCTATCCCTGATTTATGCCGCTTCAGCTTGGATGAGTCTCCATCGTGTGGAACCGGACTAGAAAGCTGCGGCAATGATTCCCATTGCCCACTGCTATGGACTGTGCCGTCCATGAAGAACACCTGGGACTAGAACCTGGAGGAGGACATGTAGCCCATCTATAACGTTTAAGTGGAGTACGATAATTGTGAATGGTAGCGCTGTGAATATATGTGGACTAGTCGTGCACAAATTTATCACATGAATTGGAGATGAACTTGTGTGGCATAGTGGCATTTGTCATTTAGAATTTATTACTAGTAAATGTGTTATGTGTGTGCAACTTGTGTGGTTGTTGCACGGGCTCCAACACGCTCTTTGAGAAAAAAAGGTGGCACAACTTTGGATATACGTGATGTGGTGGCATCATACAGTAGCATCGTTCTCTATAGTTGTAGTACACTCCTACTAGGATGACAACTCCTATAAAACCTTGCGGTTGGCTCTTTGCCTCTTCGGGAGGTTCAACAGTTCGTACTCGTGTGAACCTTGCACTTGGCTCTTCGCCTCTTCGGAAGGTCCAACAATGATGATACTACAATACAATATGCTTCTGGCAATCTGACACCGATTGAACTGATGCACGTCCACCGCGAGGGCGAGGGAGAGGGAGAGGGCTCTGTAGTCAAAACCCTCTCCTCGTCCTGTGAACCACCACGCATGTGGGAGAGGGAAAGGCGTAGTAAGCAAGCTTCTCCTTGTTCGGTGAGTTGACGGGACACATCAAAGCAGTACTAGTACTAGTAGTAGTCCATACTGCGTGCTTTCCGATTAATATGGCTTAATTTGAAACAAGAAAAATACACTGGCAGTTAACGTATGTAACAATACGCTCTTTACGGTCACTATATATAGTTTTGCGGTGATTATACGATCACTAGCTCAACGTAGAGCACCGTATTGCACCCTACTGACCGGCCACATAGTCGACGTGGCACTTTGTTGACTGGTTAAACACCTGGTTTCTGGGTCCCACCTGTCAGTTGGCAGAGCAAAGAAATCAGTTAAACAAAACTTTACGCAGGCGCGACACGATTCCAACCCTTGCGCGCGAACCGCCCTGGCTGTGTATGTGAGTGCATGCACTTGTACTCCCTCGGTCTTCCAACAAAGAGTGTACATCGGCTATAAGGCTGGTCATAGTGGAGAGTAACATATACTAGTATCATGCATATGATACTAGTGTATGATACTACATCTATAGTGCATAGTATCATAAAGTAGTATCATAGATGGTCTCATTTATTGCAATGCATGACACATACTCCCTCCTTTCCGGTTTATAGGGCTTATCTCAAAATTTTAGTTTTTGAATTTTATAAGGCTCAATTTGGTTGTAGCATAACATTTATTGTGTTATGGTATCTACCTATGTTACTATACTACCCTCTGTCTCTTCTTTAATTGTTTGCCACATAAGCATGTTTGCAAGTCCCAAGTACATGATACTAGTTATGTTACCCCCACTATGGCCAGCCGAAAACAAAGAGTGTAGTACATGATGTACATCTACACTTCCAATGCATTTAGCCTTCATTTAATCTTCTTCTCTCAATGGTCGCATGCACACATAAGTCTGATACTTTTGGGCGTTAATTATGCCCTGGTCGATGTGTAAATGTCTAAATGTACAGTCTTTCACGGACGTAGGGAGTAGCTTGAGCACTTGAGCGCGAGCGTGTGTGTTGCGTCGTGTCCTGTGTGCTGCATGGGTGCGTGAGTGTTGCATTCGTCCATGTGTACGTGTGAGTGTCGCATGTTGCATGCATGCATGCATGCATGCATGGGGCGTACTCCCTCCCATTGACATGTTCATATTTCAAGCTTCCTCTGTTCCCTCCATATGGCGATACTCCCTCTATTCCCAAATACGGAGTAAAAGCCTCCCTCTGTTCCAAAATACAGAGTATTTGTCTTTCTACAGATTTCAACAAGTGACTAGGTACGGAGCAAAATGAGTGAAGTGAGCGTAGAGGCATAGGGATACTGTAGAAAGGGAGTCCTCGTGATCCATTATTCCCCATCTCGGTCAGAGAGAACTATTCAACTAGTCTTCGCAGTGAAGTGACAATACAAACTACAGCAGATGGGACACGTAATTAATAAGTTGAACCAGCGTGTTGGTGTTACTAAATCAGCCTTATCCAGTACTGCCATCATGTTTGCCAGTAGAGCACGCTTCCGCAAATACGCCTACGCACCTCTGTCCTCCATTAACTGACATATGGGCCCTCTTGTGGTAGACCCACATGTCATCGGTGTAACTATTTACATGCCGAAGGACGGTATATCCTAGTAGTAGTACTAGTAGAATTGAGATTTAATGCACTTTCTTCCCCGTCTTCCACTCTTCTTCCTCCTCTCTTCTTCTTCCTCCTCTCTTCCCTATCATCGGCCGCACACCATTTACCCCCGCTCACTACTCGCCCGCCTGCGCCATCTTCCTTGGTAGCTCGCGCGTACCATATTCCCCCGCTCACTGCTCGGCCACACGAGGAGAAGGTTCTTCGCTCGCCCGCCCGAATCCACTTCCCCGTTGGCTCGGAGGCACCGAAAACCCCAATGGCAGAACCGACTGATACACAGAGCCAAGATTGGAATTCCCTCGCCAATGTTCTCTTGGAGCAGATCTGTAGTCGTATGGACCTACTCAACACCGTCCGTCTTGCCGCATGCTCGGTGTCTTTGTACCGTCTACTCGTCTGCAACCGACCGGCTCTTTTCAAGACACCCTGCTTGCTGATGCCCGACCCTCGCAGGTGGCCTAGACACCGACTTGATGATCCTACGGAGGTTGCCGTGGTGCCCCTCGACATGCTACCACTACCCGTCCACCTATCCTTCATGCACGACCACTACTAGGCGGGCATGAAGGCCAACTGGATCGTCCTCATCCACCACTCCGGTAGTCTGTGGCGTCTTGTTGATATCTACACCCAGCGAGAGATCACCCTTCCATCGTTGGATACCGCCGCCATCGAGCCTCGCGGCCCGCCGGACACTCCTGCCTACTACGCACGAGACGCGTCAAGCTTTTGGCTCGACCTCTGTTTGCATAAAGTTGTAATCTGCAAAGTGCCTACACCATCAGAAGACTACATGGATTACAAGCTCATTGCCTTGTTCAACATGGGATTAGTCTATCTGGAATTCGGTCGCCATACATGGTTATGGCTCATCATCAATCCTGTTGAGGCAACATTTCTGTCTGATGCTATAGTGCATGATGGCATCATTTACGCGGTCGACGCACAGATTGGCTGCCTATACTGGTGGAATCTATCAACGTGTAATTGTTCTATCTCATCTCATCTTTACCTTATGAATATGACTGCCTGTTCATTTGTTACAAATTTAGAATACATAGCATGTCTATAACCACATCATTGCTATATGTTCCTCTCATTTCCTAGATTTTTATGACCACACATGTTATTGTTAGAGTTGATATGAGAACAATTGGCATCTAATGATTGTTAGAATACATATTATGAGCATAACATCACGATTTCTATATGTTACTCTTGTTTACAAGATTTTTATAACAACGCATGTTATTGCTTAGAGTTGATATGAGAACAGTAGTAGTAAGTGCTATGGTAGAATATGAGTAGGCGCTGTCATAGCTGTTTTCCTGTCATTGTTACATGATGTTTGAACCATGACATATTGCTAGAATATGAAAGCCATTGACTTATTTTTTTAACTTGAGGTATGATTATGACCACGGCATCGCAATTCTCTGTCTATGATATGGGTCACTGTTATAATAATCTTAATTCCACACATACTCTGAACATGATTGTTTATTTTTGTCCTTTTGGTCTCCAATTTGAATTGTTGCAGCAAACGCAAATGCGCTGGCCTTCATGATTCCAGAACCTGGAATCGTACCAGCCGATGGGTGGTGGTTTATCGCTCGTTTAGCTGACAGCGGTCATTTGATGCTCATTCGCACGTACCAAATTGACCAAACCATTACATCAAACCACATGCAGTACAATGCGTGGGGCGTTCTTGACATTAATGGCTACGACTGCTTCATGTTCGAGAAAGATCCCAGCTCCGTTGGGCCAGGCGTATTCAACTGGAGGCGGGTTTACAGCCTCGGCAACCACTCCTTGTTCCCCGGGCTCAATTATCCTATCATCCAACCAATCATCGATCATATCACCGACGATGATTACCGTGCTATGCAACTTCCACTCGCGAGGGGGGACTGTGTTTACACATCATACCATGGGTTTCATGAATCACCATATCCAGAGATTCGTCAACACAGCTTGTTGCCAGATAATCTTCAGTGTGTGAAAGGCATCAAGCTTCCATGCGATGGATGGCTTTTGCAAACCCGACATGCGGCGATGTGGTTCATGCCAACAGCAAATATGCACAACTTGATTCGTGCTGATATCTAGACTGAGCCATTTATTCTGCTGGTGTAGCACGATCCTCTTTTGTTGGATATTATGTACTGTTGTTAGTTTGAAGCACTCATCTGGTTTGAAGGATAGTAGATACCTTCCTGGGATCAAGTGCATCCTAACTCACCTGCGTAGGATGTACTGATAATGATGACGGATATGTTGTGCAGAAGCCACACAAACACACACACACACACACACACACACACACACACACACACACACATATATATATCAGTTAGGCTTCAAGTGCGTACTTGTTAGTTAAACATATGTATAAATTGTGACACTAAATACGACTAGTAAGTAGTATAGTAGCAGTACTAGTATACGTCGGTCAAATTATTCATCATGTCCACACATTGAATTGACGTGACAACACACTGCTCGTGAGGTGACACAAGAATCCCGGCAGCGTGTTCGGGTATTCTGGACTTCAGATTTGGAGTACCACTTATCTGTCGAAATCTTTCATCATTCACTTAAAACAGTCGATTGATCATACATTGAGTACCATATAACTGGAATTACCGATGCAAGTCGAAGAAGGATTGGCCGGTGCTGCCGGCTGGCGTCAAGTTCGATCCCACGGATCAGGAGCTGATCGAGCACGTTGAGGCCAAAGTGAGTGCTGACAGCGCAAGATTTCAGTCTCTCATCGATTTGTTCATACCAACCATCGATAGCGAGCACGGCATATGCTACACCCAACCTGAGAAACTTCCAGGTAAGACACTGATTGGCCGTCTAGTTGCAGAAACATATTCCTTTGTTTGTAGCTCTATTTTTCTTCTTAGACACAGACCTGGTGAAGCAATTACAATTTGACAGTTAATGAAATGTGAAACAAGTGACTGCAACATGCCAAAGATGTTATGAAAATGCTAACTACGTACACTAAAACCTGTATTCCACAATACTCCAGGTATCACACTGAGTGGCCTAAGGAAACATTTCTTCCAGCGCAATTCCAGGGCGTTCAAAAGGGGCACGTGGACGCGTCGCAAGATACAGTCGGAGTGCGACATTCACCCGATGTGGCACAAGACCGGCAATACCTTGCCGGTGATGGTCAACGGCCGGCAGACGGGCAGCAAAAAAGGTTCTGGTGCTGCACACCAACAAGAACTTCGACCAGCAGAGGACCAACTGGGTGATGCATCAGTACCACCTCGGGGACCTGGAGCAAGAGAAGGAGCGGGAGCTGGTCCTCTGCAAGATTTTCTACAAGACAAACACTTAGGGCCAGGAGTAAAAAGATTATAAGTTAGTTTGGTATTGGTAGTTGTACTACCTTGTCGTCTGCAAGTTGGTATTTTTTTTGACAGAAAGACTGTAAGGGAACCCCCCACAGTATAATTGGTGCAACAAACCCAAATTGCAAGTACTGTGCCTTGAACCTGGGTGGGTGGGAAGGTATCAACCCCTTCCCACCACTAGACTATGCCTTAGTCTGCTCCGCAAGTTGGTATTGTTGTTAACGATCTTTTGGTATGAACTTGCATTTGCTTCCAAATATCATGCCGAGGGTCGACGTGGATATAAAGCTAAATCATTTGTTTCGAAACGAATTTTCAGGCACCTGATTTTTATTTGATGGGTAGCATAAGCACCTGCCGTTCGAATTCCCAGTTCTCCAATTTTTTCGAAACAAGTGCATGCACTTATTATCACAATAAAAAAACAATATCCGTGCTTCATCCAAGTTATCAGTCTGTACTTGCAGAATTCTCTCGTTTATTGAGCATGTATATTGTTTTTTCAGGTCGAGCAAGTTTCAACTGGGCTGTAGACTGCCCAGGGTTGGTTTTGTTTTTACCAGGCCCAACCCATGACGACAACGGGGCACAAAGATCCAGCAGGTATCTACTGGCCTCTAGCCCGCCAGCGTTAGTTATATTTTGTCTTACAACATCCGCATGCAGTTTTTTTACTGAATCAAACACACAACCCAGTTCTATTTTCCTCTTGAGACGCATGTCCTACATCCGTTTTCTAATCTCTACCTATAATTTTACTAGTTCATATACACGTATCAATATATTGAAAACACATAAAATTCCCTTTTCATATTTACATCCTTATTTTTGTTGTTTTTTCCCACCCAGCGCTGATTTTTTACCACTGGTTTTCCCTTAAACCAACTCAATGGTCCCCCGTCTTATTTGCTTACAAAAACAAAAAGATTTTTTTGGCAAATCAATAAGTTCTTAAAAAAATGTTTAACATTTCGGGATTACAACAGTTCGGACTCCACCAAAATATGCAAAATAAGGTTGACAGCTGGGTCCACGGCCACAACCCAGTTTTTTTGTGACTTGCCAAGAGTCGCTTTGTCAGGCCTGTTGGGCTGCAAATCTTTCAAGACGAGAAGAGCTTTCATTCGGCTGGCCGAGAAAATGGCCCATCAGTAATGAGAAATGGGCTGTACATTTTTAAAACACATCTAACCGGCAATTAATTTCATTTTTTTTTCATTTCGAGATTTTAAATTACATTAATTTTTTTGCGTGGAGAATTTGTTGGATTTTATATTGATATACATTTATTTTTAAAATCAGTTTGAATGTGAGTCAAAATTTCGGGATTAAAAATAGTTCGGACCGCACCAAAATATGCAAAATTTCGTATAATTTTTTAACCATGGCCACAATATGGGCTGTAATGCTAATAGAAAGAATATGGGCTCCAAAAAAACCTTAAGAATTAGCAAATGGGCTGTAAATTATTAGAAATAATGGCAGATGGGCTGTATGCTGTTTTCCACAGATTTGAGGCTTTCCTAAAAAAAAGGTTGACGCACAAGCAGTGACTGTTGGATGGCCATCCAACGGCCATCGTGCTTCTTCAATCTCTTCTCTTCCTGCTCCAGCCGCTCAAACAAGCGCCGGCGGGACTGCCTCCTCCCTCCTTCCCGTGGCCGGCTGTGCTGCCGCGCAGGCCTCACCGCCCCACTGTACTCCCATCGCTGGCCTAGCCATCCCTTTACTCATCCACACCTGCTGTTATTCTCCGGCGACAGCAGACGAACCAGTAAACCCTCATACAGTCGTACTCCTCTCCGCGTGGGCATCCACTGCCGCGTCTTCCCCGGCTCCGCGTCGTCCCCTTCCTAGACCTCGCCGTCGTCCACCGCCTTGGTGCTCTCGGCATGGCATGGTCAATGTGGTCAATGGCATTCCATCGGAAGAGTACTGTACGTGGAGAGGCTGACAGCTGGGTCCACGGCCACAACCCAGTTTTTTGGTGATTTGCCAAGTAAGTTGCTTTGTCACGCCTGTTGGGCTGCAAATCTTTGAAGACGAGGAGAGCTTTCATTCGGCTGGCCGAGAAAATGGACCATCAGTAATGAGAAATGGGCTGTACATTTTTAAAACACATCAAACCGGCAACTGGTTTCAAATATTTTTTTTCATTTCGAGACTTTAAATTACATGATTTTTTATGCGTGGAGAACTTGTTGGATTTTATATTGATATACATTTATTTTTAAAATCAGTTTGAATGTGAGTCGAAATTTCGGGATTAAAAATAGTTCGGACCGCACCAAAATATGCAAAATTTCATATACTTTTTAATCGTGGCCACAATATGGGCTGTAATGCTAACAAAAAGAATATGAGCTCCAAAAAAACCTTAAGAATTAGCAAATGGGCTGTAAATTATTAGAAATAATGGCATATGGGTTGTATGCTGTTTTCCACAGATTTGAGGCTTTCCTAAAAAAAGGTTGACGCACAAGCAGTGACTATTGGATGGCCATCCAATCTGCTCTTCCTACTCCAGCCGCTCAAACAAGCGCCGGCGGGACTGCCTCCTCCCTCCTCCCCGCGGCCGGCTGTGCTGCCGCGCAGGCCTCACCGCCCCACCGTACTCCCATCACTAGCCTAGCCATCCCTTTACTCACCCACACCTGCTGTTATTCTCCGGCAACGGTAGACGTACCAGTAAACCCTCATACAGTCGTACTCCTCTCTGCGTGGGCATCCACTGCCGCGTCTTCCCCGGCTCCGCGTCGTCCCCTTCCTAGACCTCGCCGTCGTCCACCGCCTTGGTGCTCTCGGCGCGGCGTGGTCAATGTGGTCAATGACATTCCATCGGAAGAGTACTGTACATGGAGAGGCTGACAGCTGGGTCCACGGCCACAGCCTAGTTTTTTGGTGATTTGCCAAGTAAGTTGCTTTGGCAGGCTTGTTGGGCTGCAAATCTTTGAAGACGAGGATAGTTTTCATTCGGCTGGCCGAGAAAATGACCCATCAGTAATGAGAAATGGGCTATACATTTTTAAAACACATCAAACCGGCAATTAGTTTCAAATATCCTTTTTTTCATTTCGAGATTTTAAATTACATGAATTTTTATGCGTGGAGAATTTATAGGATTTTATATTGATGTACATTTGTTTTTAAAATCAGTTTGAATGTGAGTCGAAATTTCGGGATTAAAAACAGTTCGGACCGCACCGAAATATGCAAAATTTCGTATACTTTTTTAACCGTGGCCACAATATGGGCTGTAATGCTAACAAAAAGAATATGGGCTCCAAAAAAAACCTTAAGAATTAAGAAATGGGCTGTAAATTATTAGAAATAATGGAAGATGGGCTGTATGCTGTTTTCCACTGATTTGAGGCTTTCCTAAAAAAGAAGGTTGACGCACAAGCAGTGACTGTTGGATGGCCATCGAACGGCCGTCGTGCTTCCTCAATCTCTGCTCTTCCTGCTCCAGCCGCTCAAACAAGCGCCGGCGAGACTGCCTGCTCCCTCCTCCCCGCGGCCGGTTGTGCTGCCGCGCAGGCCTCCCCGCCCCACCATACTCCCATCGCTGGCCTAGCCATCCCTCTACTCACGCACACCTGCTGTTATTCTTCGGCGACGGTAGACGAACCAGTAAACCCTCATACAGTCGTACTCCCCTCCGCGTGGGAAACAACTGCCGAGTCTTCCCTGCCTCCGTGTCGTTCCCTTCCTAGGCCTCGCTGTCATCCACCGCCCTGGTGCTCTCGGCGCGGCCTGGTCAACATGGTCAACGACTGACATGCATCTGAAGTGGACTGTACGTGGAGAGGCCGACATCTAGGTCCAGGGTCGCACGCAAGGAAATGCCTCCTTATTACGGGCAAAATAATGATTCCTCCACCTGACATCGGGGACCCACCGAAAGGGCCTCTGTATTTTGCGAAAAAACGTTACCAGCGCTGACAGCTCGGACCCTCTAGCTATATCTTCGCACGCAAGGATGTGCCTCCTTATTACGCACAAAAAAATGAATACTCCCCCTGTTAGCTGGGACCTAGTATAGTGGCAGGCTGACTTGTGGGCCTACTAAGTTGACGGGGACAGATGTCTTTGTCAACTTAGTCAACGTGCATGATTCTAGCTCCAGTGACCATACGATGTCCATCCAACGATCGTAGTGCTTCTTCAACCTCTGGTCTTCTTGCTCCAGCCGCCAAACCAGCACCGGTCGTGCCTCGTGCTCCTACCTCCCGTGGCCGACTGCGAGGTGGGGGAGGCCTCACCGCCGCCTACTACTCCCACCGCTGGCCAGGCCATCCCTCTACTCACCCACACCCCCTGTTATTCTTCAGCGACGGCAGCCTCATACCGCAGCAAACCAGTGAACCCTCGTACTCTACGCGTGGGCATCCACTGCCGCATCTTCCCCGGCTCCGTATCGTCCCCTTCCTAGGCCTCGTCGTCGTCCACCGCCCTGGTGCTCTCGGTGCGGCGTGGTCAATGTGGTCAAGGAACGGCTTCCATCAGACATGGACTGTATGTGGAGAGGCTGACAGCTGGGTCCACGGCCGCAGTAAGGAAGTGCCTCCTTATTATGCGCAAAATAAATATTCCTCCATCTGATAGCAGGGACCCACCGTACGAGCCATCGTATTTTGCTAAAAAACGTTTCCCCTGACTGCTGGGATCCACCAGCTACATCTTCGCACACAAGGAAGTGCCTGACAGTCGGGACCCACCTGGTCGAAGCGTACGTAGCGTTGTCATTCTGGTCGCGAACGTGTATGTACATATATACTGGTCGATGTAGAGGCACGCATGTGTCGTAGTAGAGGCGCGTACGTGTCGTAGTAGAGGCACGCACGTAGCATGCAAACACACGTACAGCGGCCAGTGCGCAAGAAAGAAAATACGGCCATGTATGTGTACATACGGGTGGGGTCTCGAACGCCTACTCGCGCATATATACGTACGACTAGGGCTCGTGTAAATTGGCTGGGTCGGAACGGAGAAACAGCGTCGTCGTCGTTATTCATGGGGAGCCAACCGGCTTGGTCAGAACGGAATGCGTCGTTGTGTTCATCGAGAGGGCTTGGACGGAACAGGCGATGGAAACGAGGCTTGGTGTACCGCAAAATGGAGGAAACGACCTTGTGTTCGACCGGCCATGTTCGAAACAGGATCCTATTCATCGGGAGGGGTCTGGCGTACCACAAAACGGAGGAAACGGACCTCCTACGGTCGAAACGGGGGTCCTGTTGATCGGGAGGGGTCTGGCGTACCGCAAAACGGACAAAACGGACCTCCTACGGTCGAAACGGGGGTCCTGTTGATCGGGAGGGGTGTGGCGTACCGCAAAACGGACGAAACGGACTTGTGTTGAGCGCTACGGTCGAAACGGGGGTCCTGTTCATCGGGAGGGGTGTAGCGTACCGCAAAACGGGACTCCATGGGATACTGTTCATCTCCACCGTCGACCTCGTCCAGCCTCCACGGGCTCTTGTTCATCCAGCCTCCATCGCGCTCTACTCCACCGGCTACTGTTCAACCACCCCTCCACAGGCACCCCTCCACCGTTTACTGTTCATCCGGCCCTCCACACCACTGGGTCCTGTTCATCCACCCCTCCACGGGCACCCCTCCATCGTCTACTGTTCATCCAGCCCTCCACACCATGGGGTCCTGTTCATCCACCCCTCCACGGGCATCCCTCCACCGTCTACTGTTCATCCAGCCCTCCACACCACGGGGTCCTATTCATCTAGAGGCAACACCACCGCTCACTGTTCATCCAAACCCCCCCGCAACACTCACTGTTCATCCAATCGATCGGCTTTAGTTAGCAGCAGTAGCGAAGGAATCGCTCGATCGGGTTTAGTTAACAGCCATCGATCGATCGCTCGGGTTCAGTAACACGTAGCCTGCAGTGCAATCGCTCGGGTTCAGTTAGAGCCCAACGCCTCACTCGGGTTCAGTTAGAGCCAATGCCTCGCACACACACGCGTATGTGTACGAGAGAAACACGCATCGCTTGGCCCCCGACCTCCCACCGTAACCGGCAACTCCCCGAAATTTTCCTCGCCCTCGCTTCTACCATGGTTTTTCTGTCATGGACGGCCCAAAGAATGTCATGCAGCTGCGTCTCCGGCCCGCCCAGGATGAAAAGCCCATTTTCTGTCATGTTTTTTTGTCATAGAAGTAGGAGCCCACCACATCTATGATGATACCGGGTTTTGTCACAATTATTGTCATAGAAGTGTCATATGTATGACAGAAAAAAATTCGTTCGGCCCAAAATGTCACGGATGTGTCTTTTTTTTTGTAGTGTTGGAACTATATTTTTATTCATCACATATTATGAGTTTTGCTAGGAGCGTCTTGTATGATATGAGTCTTTGCTTGTTTTGCTTTGTGTTTTAAGTCTTGCATCCTTTCTGGACACACCTTTTCGAGAGAGCAAAGAATTATGCTATGCTTGCTCCTATGCTCCAGTTAAATTTTTAGAGCCATGGAATTGCTCTAGATCTTCACTTATATATTTTTGAGCACGGTGTGCTTTGTTATTTTTGCAGAAATTCTCTGTTGCTTCACTTAGATTATTTTGAGAGAAAGAAAGATTATGCTTGTGTTCTTCACTTAAATTTGTTTGAGCTTATCAAAAGCAACATATGAGAATAGTCCCAAAGTAATAGATATCCTAGGAGGATATAATAAAAACTTTCATGAAGATCATTAGACAAAATAAACTTGATTCTTAGTAATGGTTTTGAGATATGACAATATGATATGTGAGTCATGTTGATGAGTAATTATGCCTTAATAAGAATATTGATGTTAAGGTTTGTGATTCCCCATGCAAGCAGAAAGTCAATAGTTATGCAATGAAATTTATATCCTACTTGTGGTGCATTATTCGGTGTTCCTTATGCTTAATGCTTGGGTACGAGATTTTTCATTTCTTGGTCGGTCGCTTCTCAATCTTTTTGCTAGCCTTCATTTTGCACAAAGTATGATCACTACTTATGCATCCAATACCCTTTAAACCATTTTTTCCATATGAGTCCACTATACCTACTTATATGCTATATTTCTGTGCCGTTCTAAGCAAATTTGCATGTGCCATCTCTAATTTTCAAAATAAATTTCTCTTTTGCATGCTCTACGGATCGCGAGGCAGTGAGGGGTGGCCAATATTTTCCATGCTAGTTGTGTTATTCTCATGATGAGTGTTTATTCACTTGTCATTGCACAAGAGTATGACAAAGGTATTAGGGATGCCCAGTCCTGAAATGAAAAATAAATTTACTTTATGTTGTCAAATAATAAATTCCTTGGAAAGTGTTGGTATGGAGGGCACCCGTGGATACGGTTAGCCATGGAAAGTGAAAGTATGGTGGAAAAAGGAATAAACTTCATTTACTGTTTGGGAACCTCCTATGATGTATCAAGCATAGAAAGTGTTGGGAGTTCTCACTACAAAAAAAATACACTTCCGTGATGATACGTGTTTGTCACAGTAGGTCGCGTTTTTTGTCATGCATGTACATCCATGACAAATATATGACAGAATCAAGGTAGTCATACCTGTGCTGTCGTAGAAGTGTTCCATGACATTACCAAAATTATCATCACGGAAGTGTCCACTTCCACGACGATAAATAGCGCGTCACAAAAGTGCTTTCGCCAAGGGTGACCGACACGTGGCATCTACCGTAACGGAACACCGTTAAGGTATCGGGTCGGGTTTTGGATCCGATAACCCGTTAACAGCCCCGACCAATGGGGATTTTCCACGTGTAAAATCACCATTGGCTGGAGGAAACACGTGTCGGCTCATCGTTGGGACAGATGTCATCCACTCATTGGACAGAAGGCGCCTATGATACGTCGACACGTGGCACGACCCATCAAGTTTAAATGGGCCGGCCCAACTAAAGGCCCACAAGATTTTGCAGACCGTAATGGGTCGGCCCAGCTAAAGGCCCACGAGATTTTTTGGACCATAATGGGCTGGTCCAGCTAAAGGCCCACAAGATTTCGTGGGCCATAATGGGCCGGCCCAGGTAAAGGCCCACAAGATTTTTGTGTGCCATAATAGGCCGGCCCAGGTAAAGGCCCACAACATTCTTGCGGATCATAATGGGCTGGCCCGGCTAAAGGCCCACGAGATTTCGCCGACACGAATGGGCCAGTCCTGCTGTAGGCCCACAAGATTTTGAGGACCCTAGTAGGCCGGCCCATTAACTGGCTGCCATGTTTTGGGCCAAATGTCGGCCCATATTTGATCTGGTCCATTAATGGCCTGCCATGTTCCGGGCCTAATAATGGCCCATATGAGATTCGTCCCATTAAAAGCCTCCCAGGTTCTTCTGGGCCAAATCACGGCCCAGATCAGGTCCGGCCCTTTAAGAGGCTTTGGCCTCAATTATGGCCCATATCAGATTCGGCCCGTTAACTGAACGCAATGCTTTTGGGCCCACTTGCAAAAGGCCCATTTAGTAATTCGGCCTGATATTAGTTTCGGCCTGTTAAGGGCCCGTTTAACATTTCAGCCCTATATTAATTTCAGCCTGTTAAAAGCCTGTCATATAGTTGGGCCTAACTACGGCCCGGTTTGCATCCGGTCTGCTCGCATCCGTTATCTGATTTGGCCAAACAAGGACCGAGACAATTTTGGCCTGTTAAAAGCCCGTGATTTGATTTGCACAATCATGGGCCGGGGTCCATTTCGGGCTGCTGCCGGCTCGTGACCTGTTCGGCACGTTTCAGGCCCAACCTACTTCTCCGCCTCCTAAAAGCCCATTGAGTTTTCTTGTGAAAAGAGGGCCGGGGGTTACTCGTCCTATTAAAGGCCCGAATCTAGTAGTGGGCCAGTTTGACAGGGCCCATGATGCAGATCATACATCGTGATTGCATGACGGCCCGATTATGTACCGTAATTTTACGGTTTGGCCGCTTTACTGTGAAGACAGGATATATATACACTAAAATAACTGTAGCATCGTGAATAAGAAAAAACCTAGACTATATAATAAAGAAATTACGGCATATTACATCCACTGGGCATCAAAGTTCGCCACTATGATAATAAAGCACAAGCAGACAACAGATTACATACACTGGGCATCAAAGATCGCCAGAGTGCAAATAAGCACGCCGACAAAATAATATACAAAACCGACAGCACTTCAATAGAGTTCAAGAAAGGTTAGCCCTGCTGGCGAGCTGCAGCGCAAGCACCTGAGCAAGATGATGAGACTGCGCTTGTTCAACACTTATACCTTCCTCACTCTGAAAGATAAACAAGCAGACAGATGACAGGTTTTGCACATAAAAGTAGTAGTGCTGACAATTCATCACATTTCTTACCGACGAGTAAATGACACAGATTAAATATGCATTAACACAATATGGTATTTTCCAGGTCAAGACACGGCAGGAAATGACATTGTGAAGGAGTTGGCAACTTCACGACACCACTAGATTACAGATCAAGAACTCATAAGTATCAATGGTTAGTGTGCTGTCAATTTATCCCATTTCAGATTGGCAAATAAAGAGACGGTTTAAATAATAGTAGAATGATATGACATTGTTCATAGTTAAGACATTGCAGAATATGACATTGTGCCGTAGTGGGTAGGTTCACCACACCACTGGATTACGGATGAATAACAGAAGCATACATGCAGTGCAAAAGAAGATCACTTGCTCTGTATAGTTTAATTTACATGGTATGAAGAAGGAACTTGGTTGTACAACTGAAAACTTAAATTGAGAAGGACAAAGTTTTGTTTATGAACTACATAATAAACTTTAAACATGCAATTTGATGCAAACACCAAAAATAAACAGCTGTTGCAGTCATGCCTAACCAAATATACACAACAAAGTTTGAAGGCTTGAGAAGGACAAACTTACATTACGGGTGAAGACAGGCTCTATAAAGACCTTATCCATGCTGATGGGGGGGGGGGGGGGGGGGAATTCAAGAAGTTTACCACAGAATCTTCTTCATAAGCATTGCCTTTATTCTACATTTTGTTAAGAGTATATATAGATGTGATAATATATGAAAAAATGGAGAATATTTAAGATAAGATGAAGAGTGATGCTACATAACCAAGTAGCTATAAATGTATGTGCAGCGATTCAAGCAAAAGGCACAGCTAAGAGAAATGCATAGCTAAACTTCTTCAGTACCAACCTTATGGTAAGAGTAAATATAGATCTGATGTGTAGAAAATGGAGGACAAAGGAAAATAAGCTGTAGAGTGATGGTACATGAACAACTACCTATCAATATGCGAACACTGATAAGGACATCATGTACTTACAAGAACAATGCAGAGCTAAAAAAATTCATTGGCATTGGATATATTCTACACTAATGTAACCATTCATACAGATAAGATAATTTGGAGCGAACAATTGATAAGCAAGCTATCATGCATACTGCTGTCACATAATGAACCAGGTATGTATGCAAGTACAGTGATACAGGACAACGAGTACTAACAAGAGCAAAGCAGCGGGCAGCATATTTGCGATATCCTGTCGTTCTTTTCAAACCGGAATTCTTCTTCGTGCAGATTTCCTACAAAAAAGATACGTAAGGCACATGCGGAAAAGTAGAAGTTCAAATTGTCATGTGATTTCATAGACAGTACCTCATCCTGGGAACTAGACCAGTGCATAACAAGGTTTTTCCATTCAATGTCTTCTAAATTTAGCACACGAGACTTCACCGGAACTTCGTTTATAGACTTGCCATCAAAGTGTGATTTGCTCAGGTAACACCGATACTGCTGCAATGCTTCCTTGAAAAGCACAAGCAAGCTTTGCTCGCCATGACTATCCAGATTGACCCTCTCCTAGTTATAACAATGTAATGTAAATCATTGATGTGTTCGATCAGTAGAAAACAGGAAAATAATAACCATGAATAATAGTACTTACACGTAAGCTGGACAGGAAGATGTGAAAATGGTGTTTGTCTTCACTATGATCTTCCCATGATGGGAATATATGCATGTAGTCCCTAACAACATTGAAAGCATTGTCTTCTAAACTGGGAATAAATGGAATGGGGTTCCAATCTGCAGTAATTGGCCGTCTCTGCAGTTGGGATAGGTCTTCAGTCGATGGACTTGTTGTACTTTTTGCTGGAGTGGGATTTTTCTGTGGTACGGCTGGTGCTATGGCAAATGAAATCGGTACCTTTTGCTAGAGTGCAGGTCCTGTGTGGTGGGGCTAGTGGTGTGGCCAGGGAAGTATGGGTACATTCTGCTGAAGTCGGTCCTACGTTTTGTGTCAATGGTTGTACAGCCAATATAAGTGGGGCGCTGTCTGATTTCTCCGGCACCACCATGTTTTCAAGGACTTTGCTGGTGATCCTTCGGGTTCGGCAATCACCCTCTTCCTTTTTGATGCCTGATGCACAAGAACATCATTTGAGTGGAAAAACATGGTATGATGACAGATAGAATATGTATTAATAATGGATGGGCATGGCATCTCGAGTTATATGATGAGTAAACTAAGCAGATGGCGGTGCAACAAAGTAGAAGAAATGCAAGACAACATATGCAAGATACGCGCAATCAATAAAACCTTGCCAAATTAGAACAGGCACCTTGTTGGGTGAACAGGACAGGCTATCTTCCTTTGACTCCTCGAGGGTAGAATAGTCATTACTTGCTGGAGTAAGTGGGGAGCGTATGAGTTTCATTGCTTCCAGAATAGCACTCAATGCCTTAGTGCCAATTTTGTAAGTCATTGCAGTGTTCCACAATATTCTTCTAATGCGCGGATTCTGATATTCACTGTAATTGCGTATAATATCTGAGAACCATGAAAACATAAATAGTTGTGAGATTATCTTTGTAATGCAGATGATATTCTAATATAGGGGCGCCCCTGTAAACACTTGTGTGCTATCACTGGATTCTGATGAGAGAGCTCATGTGTGCTGTAATATGGTGCGTGCATTTATATAATCTGGCATAAGTACACAAAAAAATAGGCTCCAGAAGTAAGGATAGCTGGCAGATGACAAGTTCATAATATACTGTATAGAGAGTTTATTGCCAAACCATGATAACAAGAGCACACAAAAACTAGGCAGATCATAGTGTACATAACAGGGGTACACCATAACCACGATATATAAATCGGGAAAGTGGAACTGGCTTGAAAATACGGTGTTGTATTGCCACTAGTAATTGAAAGCCTATCGATCACGTACAGGCCAGCTCTATCAGCTGTTGACTACAGATGTCCCTGCGCCCCTTCCTGACAAGGAACATACTATACGTACTAAATACAGAATAAACAAAGAGGAACATGTTAAAGAACATAAGAGGAAGCATAGTCTTGAGGTTCCGCTTCATTGCATACAATGTTGGTTTCCCAGTCATGATGAATCACAATGCCCAAAGAAATGCAATTCCATGTTGTCTCTCTATATGTGGCAATTTTGAACAGGAGTCATTAGGATCATATTCTGAACAAGAGTCAACAGGTGGGGAGCGTATGAGTTTCATTGCATCCAGAATGGCACCCACTGCCTTGGTGCCAATTTTCTGAGTCATTGCAGTGTTTAGCTTCAAGAGTGGACTGTTGCTAGTGCGACACAAAGCAGCTACACAAATCATAGTGTAGACATAACGGGAAAACCTTAAGCATCAGAGTAAAATCAACAAAGTGGAACTTGCTGGAATATATGTGCTAGTTTGCCGGTACGGCTAGAAAGGCTTCGAGTAGTGCGGTACTGTTAATATCAGTGTAACTCTCAAAGGCGATAGAGCTCCCCGCATTTCCTTGCTGTTCTTATAGGATTCAAGTGGGCAGGCCACTACAAATCCTATTCCTATGCTTACTAGATCCTACAAATCAAAGAGCCTCAAAGTGTCCATCACAACCGACCGTATAGACCTCTAAACTTCAAATGTCCCTGCTCATCTTCAGTACAAGGAACATACTGTACTACTATCAAACTCCCTCCATTCCAAAATATAAGTATTGGTAGAGATTTCCACTATGGATCACATACAGATGTATCCAGATACATTTTAGAGTGTACATTCACTCATTTTGCTCCATATGTAGTCCATGGTGGAATATATACAAAGACTTGTATTTAGGAACGGAGAGAGTACATATTAAAGAAGAACGGAAGAGGAACATGGTAAAGAAGAGCAAGCAGATGTTGGACAATAAAATGTTGGTTGCGCAGTGCCCACACATGATGAACCAGAGCACATTAAGAATGCAACTCCCAGCTGTCTCTCGACCATTTCAGGCGGTTGGATGAAGATCCTACGTCTCCTAACCCATCTTCTTCCTCGTCTCTGATTCTTCCCATACAAAACACCGCACAGGCCGCCGGCTGGACCACCGCCCCCACCGTCTGTGTTCCTCCGCCACCCCCACCCCCAACACCCACCCCAACCACCACCCGCATCGAGTTTTCTTCTTTCAGCGAGGCCCCACAACCACCCGAGCCCCTTTGTTCGCACCGGCGAACTCCGGCGAGCTCTGAAAAATTTAGTCTACTCTGATTTAACTAGTGTGGAATATAAAAGGGGAAAACCATAAACATTGGGAGTATAGTGTTGAGCGTGCCATGGTGGATCTGAAGGTGCAAACCGGACAAAGGCAACTTCGCAACCAAGACAAGAAATCAGAGTAAAGCAGTGGCGATCTATTTTCTTGCTGCGATAAATAAGTTGAGCAGGTACAAAAGAGTACCGCCTCTGGTGCGGCGCCATGTATGCATCTGCTGAGAATTTGACGGTGCCGCGGCAGCGATGGTTGTCAGTGGCGTGGAACCAGATCTAGGAGGGTAGACGGTGGCGACGGGGCGCAGTGGACGAGACGGTCGTAGGAGCGGCGCCGACAAGGTGGACGACGGCGGGGATGAAGCGAGAGGATGGGATGCAAGGATCCCAGTCCGAAGCCGTGGATGAGAGAGGTCGATCTCTTGTAATGGACGGCGGTGTCGGTGTATTAGCTCCGGAATGGTGGAGGAGGACGGCGGTGGATGGGGAGGCGGGCGGCAGCGGACGGAGGAGGGTGGGGTGGAGAGGGTGTTTTGGCGCCCACGGAGTACGAATGGGGAAAATGGAGGTAGAGAGGAAGGGGGGAAACATGTATTCAGGGCGCGCTTGTCTCAAATGTGAGGAAATTTACAAACTTAGCCCCCGTTTCAAATTTCTACTACATCACAACAACATTAGTCGGTTGGAGATAGGACGGTAATCTCGCATACACCGAATATTTGCCGACGAGAGTTTGTTTTTGGCGCCCACCGTGTATATGAATATGAATTGGGGAGGGAGTCGATTTCGGCCGAGGACACATTGTGTTTTGGTGCCCACCGTGTATGAATCCGGGAGAGAGGCGGTTATGTCACATTTGGGTGAAATTACAAACCTACCCCTATCGAAACTTATAGAAATCCAGTAGATAGGCTTTGCGTGGCAGGGATAGGCAGTAGTAATTTCCATCTCCCAGATTTTGTTTTCGGGCGGTTACTGCGACCTTCCCCACTTTGTTCAAATTTTGCACAGTGCACGTTTACGCTCGTGCCAAATCAATTCGAATCCCGTTTGTATTCTATTTTTTTCGGGCAGGATCCATTTCAATTGGAATTACATTCTATATACATCATTTTTTATATATACTTTCAAAAGCACAACAAAAAATTCTGCTCCTTTATTTGTATAATATGATTTACAAATACAACGATCTCGAAACCTTAAGGTTGAATTCGAATTTTTTTAACCAAATTATGTTCTACTAAAATGTATGGATCAGTAATATCTACATATTAAATAAAATAGATGTGCGTGAATTCATATGAGTATGCATGTTTGATAGATCAATTTTGGTTCAAGTATGGATTACATGGATCATCATCTCGAATTCAAATATTTGAATCCCTTTTTTGTTTACTCCTTTCACGCCCATCTCTCTCGCATGCATGCTCCTTCAGGTAGCTATCACTCTCTTTTCTCTAGCTCACCCGCATGCTCACTTCATGTTTCTCCTATCCTCAAACATGGTCTCTCTACGTCTCCCTTGAGAAGTGTCACACTCTCCCTATCATTATAGATTACACGGTTTTCATTATCTCTCACGTCTCTACTATTCTCTGGTATCACTCGGTACCTATGCTTTCTTTTTCACCGCCACACACACAGTCTCCACTCGTCTTTCACTTTGTCTTTCTCTCTATGGGATTCTCTCACACACCCTATATGTCTCTACATATGACTCATACCACTAAAATTACTCTCTCTCTCTCTCTCTCTCTCTCTCTCTCTCTCTCCTCTAGACACAACATTTGTTGCGGTCTCCTTTTCGTCTCCATCCCAAACTGACATTATTCATTTGTTTACAACCCCGACTACCGTCTCCTCTCTCTCTCTCACACAGACACACACACAACTCCTGCTTCCACTCCCCTTCCCGACTACCGTCTCTCTCTCTCTCACACACAAAACTCTCGCTTTCGCAGCCCGACTCGTATTTCTCTCACAAACATTTCTCGACTAGCTAGCCTCTAGATAGGTTTATACACCCGCACACTCGTGCTTCCACCATCGCATACATGGATCTCTCCCGGTCATTGTATCTATGTAGCCTTTTCTTCCCTTCTTGAGACACGCCCTCTCGATCGTGCACACACACACTATCGCCTCATTTTAAGCTGATACCTATCGCACACACACTCCTTTTGTCTTTGTCACACATGCACTCCGTCCTCCTCCACTCTCCCTCTCTCTCTCTCACACACACACATGGGCTTTTTGCAACAACTAGCAAGATGCCCATGCGTTGCACGGAACATCAAGATGCATTTGTATGAGTTGTTTATCTTGTGGGGGAAAAGGATGAACGAGGGAAGGCCTTATTTGCAAATGTGGAGAGGGGTGTGGGTATCTTTTTACAAAATTGCCATAGTTTCCTTCCTATCCGCCAGATATAGATCGGACGACCTATATTGCAGGATGGCAGGCACACGATCATCACCTATAATGCTTTTTATAATAGTAGGGATAAAAAATAGAGTTGGTGATGATGGTGGGCCTGCCATCTTGCAATGTAGGTCGTCCGATTTATATCTGACGGATAGGAAGGAAAATATGGCAATTTACCCGCACTCTTCACCACATTTGCACATAAGGCCTTCCCTCGTTCATCCTTTCTCCCACAAGATCTTGATGTTCCGTGCAACGCACGGACATCTTGCTAGTAAGAGTAGAAATTATACATATACCACTTCTCGAATCTTGAAACCAACAACATTCCTCCCTTATCTCATCAAAACCGCCAAAGGAATATATTTTGAGTGAAACATAACATATTTTTAGTGATATACGTATTTCAAAACTAGACTTTTTTTCTATCAAATCGGTGAATATGTATTAATCTACTTTGATCGTGTGGCAACGCATTGGCACATTGCTAGTAGTTATTACTCCCTCCGTTCCTTGATATAAGGTGTATAGTTTTTTGAGAAAAAACCCAAAATATAAGGTGTATTGCGTTGCATCACTCATGTGGATAATTTTTTTATGGATTTGATTACATTTCCTTATATCAAGCAAGCTTCTCTATTTTCTCATGTCAATTAGTCAGGTGAAATCTCGCCTAAAACTTGTGAAAATTTTCCCTCCATGTGTGTTCTTTAATTTCCGTGCCAAAAACTATACACCCTATATTTAGGAACGGAGGGAATATAATTTTTTGGACACCAGACAAACGGTGGAGTACATATACGAGGAGAAGAGGCGCACGCACGCAGTCAGCCTCTCACTGTCTCGCACACATGAGTGTTACGTAAAGGCGACGTTAACAAATAAACCCTAAAACCCTAGGTGCACGATTGCTGCATTCACGGGTACCGGGTACATGGTGGAGCTCCTTTGTAGGAATAGTCAGCTCGCGTGATAATTTGATCCGTAGGAGTTGATGGTCGGGACCACAGGTGAACGACTTGGAGCGCGGTGGCTCGCCAGTTGCCACAGATTGAGTAGCCACGTTTAAAATATCGTTTTTTAGTGGGGTTAAGGATTCTGATTTTCGATGGCACGTTATAAGTAGTAAGTAGCTTTTAGAACGATTGGTATGGAGCGAAAATGGAATTCATAGTACTACGTACCTCCTTGGCGTATGGTTGTATGGGTTTATGTTGCGAGATGTTGAACCTGGTAGTTCTAGGGAAAATACTATGGTTTAGATTTAGATGCTGGTTTTCAATAATGAAAATCAGAAGGGGAAACCCTTCTTTGATTAAAAAAAACTACTACCTCCATTCTGGTTTACTAGTCCCCATCGTACTTTGGGTCAATGTTTGTCCATGAATTTTACTTGTAAAATGTGAATGGAAAATGAGATTTTCTTATACCCAAACAAAAAAGGACTGGAGAGAGTGATTGCTCTGACACGGACGCGACCTCTCATAGCGCATGCATTGAACCGGTGCGCCGGCCAAGAGGGCCGCACTCGCTGCACGCCCAGCTGAGCACGCCTCCTCACCGCGTGCAACCAGCTTAAGACTGCCCCGCCTGCCTTCATTGAATCCGTGCGTGTGCCAGCAACACGTCCTTCCGCGAGCCGGCAGGCATTTTAGAACACAAAAAATGACTAAAATATAATTAATTTACGCATGGTCTTGACTTGTTGTGCTTGCACTGGTAGCAGGAACTAGTAGAGGTTTTTCTTTATTTATAACTCTCCTCACATTTTTTGGCTTTGAAGTGAATCATGGTTGTGGACAGATATCTGTGAACATGAGTTTGATGTGGAAGTTGAACTTGGAATGTCGGGCTTGCGCGTGAACTATACCATGTCCAATGCTTCGTCTGTTATTGTTTGGAAAGTAATTGCTGTTATTACATGACCCGAAAAAAAACATTTTGTGCCACATCAGTAGATGCACACACATCACAACAGGCATGCTGACTGGATAAACATTCGAACCTAGCTATTATGAAGGAAATTTTGTATTGACAACAGTTTTAGATAGCAGGAGACGCCTAGCATGCTCTGCCTCTGCTAGCTTATTTCTGGCTTCTTCCATCTCTTCTTTGGCTTGGGTGAAGAGAGCATCCGATTGCTCCTTTCGCCTCTTCTGGAACTCAGCTAATTCTCAAGGGCTGCTGCACACTTTCTTTCAGCCTTTACTAATGCCACGAGGACACGAATAGCTGATGACTCCATCTGGCTTGTGTGTAATCTAGCATCATCTGGGAATTTGCACCTTGTGTCTAATCCAACATCATTAGGGAACTGGCACCTTGTGTGTAATCCAGCCTCATTTTGAAAACATGATCTCGAGGTTGACCATACTTCCCTTCTCGCAGGAACTGCATCCTGACATGAAGTTACTTCTTTTTGAGGTCAATACTCAGAGCAACCTAGATCCATTTAGTAGAAGCCAGATAAACATAACTCAGAGAAGTGAATTCAAAAGGAAAAGAAATATAAAAATAGACTACAAGGTGAGAACACGCACTTCCCACATCAAGCTAAAAACAAAAGCATTAGGACGATTTAGACTCTTCTTATTACACATCGAAGAACACCACACTTAAGAGAAAAAGAAACTACAACATATACACATCGAAGAACACGAGGCTAATGAAAGTAATTGAAAGGGTGTTACTTACCAAAGCTCGTTTTATAGGTTCGGTGCAGCTCCTCTTTAACTTGCCACGCACCTTGAAGATGTCCCGAATATCCCGTGTTTGGTCTTCATTGCTCCTCTGCATGTTCGCAGTCGTGGTTTTAAAATCTCAACATGGCAAGAAAAATATACTACTAGTAATACTCGCGCATCTTGTTGGCAACATTAAAGCACTCGTCTGCCATGTTAGAGCATCTCCAACAGAATCGCAACGCGAGGCGCTTTAAAAAAGCGTTTACAATGCTGAGATCGAGAAGTAGATACTAGAGAGTAGAGGATAGTTCTCAGCATAGATTGATAAAAAAAGATAATTCAACTACTCCTCGTTGTCCGACTCCTCCTCGGTGATGTCCTCCTCCGACGTCTGACTGTAGGCATGAAGATATTGATCGTCGTTGGATTCCCAGGGCGACGCTGCTCCTAGGCTCATGTTGAACTGAGCGTCCTCTTTTCGCCTATGCTTGTCCTCGCGATAGGCGGCTCGCTCCGCCCTCCTCTTATCCCTCTCCACCCTCCTTTGCGCGTAGAACTCGCGCTCGTTGATGATGTCCTGCAGGAAGTGTTGGCGTCACAGCGCCATGGCTTCCTCGTCCATCTCGGCGATGCCGAGATGGTTCTCCCGCCTCCGGTTGTCGCGACGATCCTCGTCGGTGCTAAGCCGTGGCAGAGGCGCGAGCTCCTGCGCCTGCTCCCGTGTCGGCATGTTGGGAAAGTTCAATGTTCTATGAGGCCACCGCAGGTGCCACGCCGCCGCGTCGTACGCGCGGGCGGCCTCGTTGGTGGTGTCGAAATTGCCAAGGCCGAGGCGCACCCGCGGAACCGGATCTTGGTGGAGAAGCCGCCGGAGGGGCGCGCGCGGATGCCGCGGTATGCCCAAGTTTCCCGGCGACGCGCCGGCATGGTGGCGCGGCGGCGAGGCGAAAAAGAGCAGGGAGAGAGCGGTGGCGAGGCACAGAGCAAGGAGAGAGTGGTGGCAAGGCACAGAGCGGTGGGAGGGCGTTGGATTTTATAAAGCGCGCCGGACACCGCGCGCCAAAACTAGCGCACGCCCGGCCGCTTTTTCCCGCGCACGCGCGATCCTTTCCCGACATCTCTGCTATCTCTACTCTCTTCTCTACTGTTATATTTATTTAATATTTAATATTTAATATTTATCTCTACTTCCTTTATTGTCTACTTTTTTTCTCTATACTTTTTTTCTTGCAATACAGGCCGTCCGATTTATATCTAACAGATAGAAAGGAAACAAATGGGAATTTTGCAAAAAGATACCCATACCCCTCTCCAGATTTGCAAATAAGGCCTTTCCTTGCTTATCCTTTTCTCCCACAAGATAAACTACTCATAGAAATGCCTCTTGATGCGTGCAACGCAAGGGCATCTTGCTAGTTCTAAAAAGCTTTCCATCATTTGCCACACTGCTGGTTGCAGATGAAAAACCTACCCAAGCACAACATGATACAGGAGTGACACAAAATTAGAAGCTGATATTCTGTTGGACAATGGAGGCTATAACCAATTACTTTTACGGGAACAATAGCACCCATGAAATTTGAAGGGTAGGTATGAACAAAATTGGAACTGCACATGTACTGTTAAGTGATTCAATACACACATTACCAATCGAGGAGGAGAACGATGGTCGCAGCAGCCTCTGTGAGTCATGGTCGGCAACGGGAGTCAGTTCATTGTCCGCGACAGTGGTACTTCTGCGCTTGGCGTCGGCTTCCGGGAAGCAGATCCGAGACCGTGGAAGACGATGCCGGGGAAGAGGCTCCATGTACGACGACAACGGTGGACTGGCTCCAGTGCTGCTTACGAGGTCGTCGATGAGGCAGACGCGCTGCAGTAGATGAGTGCACCGATGTAAAGGGGAGGAGCACGAAGGCTGTAGTGTCGTGGAGAAGTCTATTTTGCGGTGAGGATAGAAAATGGGCAGTATTCAAGTGTCCTACTCTGGGTGCCGGGGTGCGGATGGCTCGGTAGGGTGAACCTGAAGTTACGAAAACAGCGCCCTACCAAGCGTCATCCGTAGGCCTGTTCCGAAGGCTATGATGGTAACTTCCCACTGCTCGAATCAGGGTCGCGGTAGATTTCCCCGCCGACCTCAAAATTTTGTGACACTGGACTCCCCGTGTGGCGTGTTGAGTGATTCGGATAAGCAACTAGCGAGTAGTAGTAGTAAACTCTGCATATTAGATTTGACCGAAGTCAAACTTCCTAAAGTTTGACCAAGTTTATAGAAAAATATAAACATTTACCATAAAAAATATGTATGATGTGCAAGTACATTCAATAATGAATCTAATGGTATTTATTTGTTATTGTATATGTTAATATTTTTTGTTATAAGCTTTCTGAGAGTTTACAAAAATTGACTTTGACCAATGCTAATACGCGGACTTAAATAAAAACAGAGGGAGTACACATTTGTTTTCTTAGTTTGTAGTGAACTAATCATTTGTTGAAATTGTGAAATAAATATATTACGCTATTGACTTCGAATGTAATGGTCTATACAATTCAATAGTTACAATCATTGTCGAATCCCAAGATGTATACAAGGTCTATAGTACTTCACAACATGCTCAAACTCACATAATCCCAGTCAAATGAGAATCTAAATGCATTTCATAGTTATTACTTTGTAGGATGCAACAAAAACAACCATAACTCTACATCAGCCATTATAGAAGCAACATTTTGACATATCCCAATGTGTGAATGAAACATGCAGAGAGAGCTTTTGAAGATGGAGCAGATAGGGCGGGAAAGATTGTATGTATGTGGATGAGAGAGTAGGAGACAAACCTAACGAGACAGAGAGAGGGAGAGCTAGAAAGAGAAAGAGAGAGGAAGAACTTAGGTCTATGAGAAAGATGGAGACATGTAATATACGTGAGATGCGTGTGCATCCGGATTCTGTATACGTGGAAGGAGAAGAGACAACATGTTTGATGAGAGAGCTGGAAAAACATGGACGAGAGGGGAAGGATCTCGTGGGTTGAGGGATTGACAATTTTGTGCGGGGGAGAGAGGGATTGGTAATTTTGTGCAAGAGAGAGAGAGAGAGAGAGAGAGGGTGGGGGGAGGAGTCAGTCAGCCGTCGTCACATCACCCTGCTTCCAAATGACCCCGCATTCTCTAGCGCGGTGTGGTCGCCGTCTTCGATTTGCTCGATGCCCTCTTTGAAGATTGACGTGTTATGCATGTTGGGGTGCAAAGAAGCACAAGCGAGAGTGGTCACCGTATAACCTTGGATGGGGATGAATTGTGTGCTCGGGGGAGTGTGTGTGTGTGAGTGTTGCTATGTGTGTGTGTGTGTGTGTGTGTGTGTGTGTGTGTGTGTGTCAGATATTGAGAGAAAACAAACCTAAGGAGAGAAATGGGTATTCACGAAGAGATTGTGCGGGCCTTGAGGTGGGCAGGGGCCGGGTGAGGGTGTCAAAATGTGCGCGTTGATGCATGTGTTGCATGCGATCGCGTGAGGGACGGATGAATCGAGAGAGGTGGTTGTTGTGTTACGGATGCTCCTCACTCTCTCTCTCTCTCTCACACACACACAAGTAAATTAGAAGACCGTTCTCTCATGTATACACAACGTATCGGCATCTGTCTATGTCTCACTCATGCATGATCATTTGCACATTCACACCTCTCTATGTCTGTATCAGACGCACACCGTCTCCACATTGCCCTTCCGCCACAACACACATATGGACACATACACACGTTCTCTCTCAGTCACACACACAAAATAAGTATTAAAAAAACTAGGGCACACCTAAAATGTCCAAATCCAAATAAACACGAACTGGAGCTAAATTCAAATATATGGAAATATTGCAGTGTCAAGAACTTTCCCAGGAAAAAAAAGTTGAGTAATATTCGAGGATGTTTTCACACACACAAAAAGGTTCGGTGGATGTAGTTCGAGCGCGACACGGTGACGCGCCGTTCGATCGACCGCGTGGCCGCGGTTCACGCGCTTGCACAGGATTCCGTATCGTGGCTGTGGTACTAACTTAAAAAAAACTAATAAAAGCGCTGCCTAAGTCTAATGTTTACGTGTACTAGTACTGATTTCTTTTAAGTTTGACCAACCTTATATAAAACTAAAGTAAGCTCCCACACGTGCACTCATCAATATGCCGCTGCCGCCATTGCGCATGCCGGCGCCTGCCTGCTCCGGCCAACAATTTCTCGCCCATCACCGCCGTGTTGCCGCCATCCCTATGCCATGAAGCCGAAGGCTCGCCCGCTCACATCGTCTGCAGTCCCTCCTCGACATGCCCCCGCGCTGCCAAGCACGCGAGCAGCTGGTGGGGACGCGTCTATGCACGCAGCGTACGAACAGGAGGATGAGCGCGTGCTCCAACACGCCGGCGAGGAGGAACTAGCATGTCATTGTCGTCTCCGCCCGCGCGGAGGAGGCACGCATGGTGGCTATCGCGGCGGAAGCCGGTCGCGCGTGCGTCGAGCCGGCAAACCGGGTGCGGACGCGGAATCTACCTTCGAGACTTTGAATGCCACGTGGATCCTGCAATCTGAAGGAGCAATTTGGGTCAGTCGACTTAAGTGAGCTGTTTGATGCAACATGGATGGCTAGAAGGGCTTCTTCCACCTCTTATGCCGTCTTCTGCCTTCACTCCGTCGAACTTCTTTCACAAATCGACTGACCCAAATTATACTACTAGTACGAACGTATTAAGTACAGTAGGAACACAAAGATACGAGCAGTAGTACCAACTGCAAGAAGAACAGTAGTAAGACATAGTACTAGTACTACTGTACGTACTAAAGAGTTCAAATAACGAGAAAGAACATAAACATAGTTCTGCTGGGGCCTCAGCACAACACACCCTTGAAAATAAACTAAGCAACTAGTCCACTTGACACTACAGTAGAACCAGCATGAGCGACGACACTGCCACCTACTCGGAGTCCGAGTGCACGTACTGGACTTCGTCCTCGCCCCTCTGCCTCTTCCTCTTCGCCGACGCTTCTTTGCTTGAATCGGACACTGGGCTCTGCTTCTTCATCCAACCCTTGTAGATATTTAAACAAAGGTAGGCATCCATTGCTGCGTACAAGATGTGATCTTCATCTAATGTCTTCGACTCCCATGCAAGATGAAACTCATGATGAGGTTTCTTCAGTTTAGTGTATGAAGGATCAATCATGGCTGCTGCCAAGGTCAGCATTGAAGGTTGAGAGGAGGACACCAGGCTTGCCTTCTGGAGATGGAAGGGCTGGCCTACAACGAGACCTATCTGATGCAGGAAATCCCTGTCGTTCTTAAAGCCTACAATAACAAATTTCACTCTTTTATCCTTGAGGGAGTTCTTAAAATCCTGGCACTCAACGTCGGCATGGCATATGTGGTAGACCAAGCAAATGTCATGTACGCAAACCTGGATCACGGTGGGCTTCTTCCTCTCTTCGTCCTTTAGATCCTTCTCTCGTCCCAGGACGGTGGTGTACTCAACATCTAGCCCAGCGACCCACTCATCCGTTGAACTGTTGAACATGCGTAGGAAGCGAGCAAGCCATGCTTTCACCGTCACGGATCCATGTGTGTAGATGACGATGAACTCATCGCCGGTGATGGCTCTAACCTTGTACTCAGTGGAGACCATGGAGATTTGGGAGGCCATGGATTTTGGAGGAGGGTTAGGAGAAGTTGAACTGTTGTACCCCGCAAAAACTAGGAGCGAACTAATGTGAAAGGATGGGAGGACTGGGAGCGAACTGTTGTGAGGTAGAAGACGGGGGTAGGGCGTGCGAACGGCGTGGGGTTGCTGGCTTGCCCGGTGGATAAACGGCTGCAAGCTCCCAAAGAGTTCTCGAGAACTATGCGGGACCCACTAGATGTCATGTCTACTAGACCCATATCGTAGGCCTGGCGATATAGCTTCTGCCTGTTCTCACACCATGCGGGCGCATGGATGTAACTTCACTTAATTCCATCAACCATCGCGCCTCCCACGACCTTCGGCTCCCTCGCACGGTCGCGCCCTTTGAGACTTCGGCTGGCTATAAATGAGCAATTTGTTTTTGCCTACTCCGCATGCATGATACTCCCTCTGGTCCTTTTTAATCCCGTCAACCGTTTGCAAAGTGTTTGACCAAATTTATACTTTTTTAACACCACCTTATATTAATTAACCAGCCACACCAGTACACTCATTCGATACAATATTCACCACACAAGGCGGTACGTTATTTATTTACAAGAATACCATCTAATCTATTGTCAAAGCTATACTTAACGATTAAGTGTGCCACCTTATTGGTCGAACGGCTAATCTTTGACAATTGAAGATTGTTGATCAACTTTGAGATGCTCAAAGCTTTCATCTTCAGGTCACGCATAGCAGACATGTCATAGTCCCCCGATGCAAGAGACGCTACCACAAAAGCGCAATCAGTCTCTAAAATTACAGGATTATGAAGAGAAATACCTATGTAGAGACCGGCAATGCAAGCCCTAAGCTCCGCTTCCTCCATGCTTTGACAGGCATCAATGAAATCCCATGACCAAATTTATACTAAAAATATCAACATCTATAATACTGATTATAATGAGTATAAGAACTACATTTTATAATGAGTGTAAAAATATTGACTTGACATTGTGAATGTTGACATCGTGAATGCTGATTATAATGAGTACTCCCTCTATCTAGGTGTGTAAGTCATCTTACGAAAACCAAATAATCCCAAAACACTTAGGCGCGGTGCATTAAATTCTACCTCGTTTCTTGTTTCTTGACATATCAACCAATAAGAGATGTGGGGTGTGCATGCTTTTTATGACTTGATACTACCAAACACGACATGCAGTGGTTAGTTCATTGCATGCAATGCTACTAATTAGCAAATGAACATTAATTTCTCTCGTTTTCTCCTCCTCCTTGGTCACGGTGCACAACCTAAGATGACTTACTCACCTAGACGGAGGGAGTAGTACATTTTTCTATAAGTGTGGTGAAAGTAGAGGTACATTGACTTCAGACAAAACTTAAATGCACAATGCAGACTAGTTCCTCCATCCAGGTGCGTGCCATTTCCTATCTTGTCATCACAACAAGGTTAGTGTCGGTGTCAAAACTGGCGGATCTCGGGTAGGGGGTCCCGAACTGTGCGTCTAGGCGGATGGTAACAGGAGACAAGGGACACGATGTTTTACCCAGGTTCGGGCCCTCTTGATGGAGGTAAAACCCTATGTCCTGCTTGATTGATATTGATATTGTAGATGTTTACAAGAGTGGATCTACCACGAGATCAAGCAGGCTAAACCCTAGAAGCTAGCCTATGGTATGATTGTAATGGTTGTTGTTGTCCTAAGGACTAGAGCCATCCGGTTTATATAGACACCGGAGAGGGCTAGGGTTACATAGAGTCGGTTACAATGGTAGGAGATCTACATATCCGTATCGCCAAGCTTGCCTTCCACGCCAAGGAAAGTCCCATCCGGACACGGGACGAAGTCTTCAATCTTGTATCTTCATAGTCTTGGAGTCCGGTCGGTGATGATAGTCCGGCCGATGATAGTTCGGCTGATGATGGTAGTCCGGCTATCCGGACACCCCCTAATCTAGGACTCCCTCAGTAGCCCCTGAACCAGGCTTCAATGACGATAAGTCCGGCGCGTATATTGCTTGGCATTGCAAGGCGGGTTCCTCCTCCGAATGATAGAAGATTGTGAACACCAGGATAGTGTCTGGCTCTACAAAATAAATTCCACATTCCACCGTAGAGAGAATAATATATACACAAGTTCAATCTGCTGACGTTTTTTGTGGCATGACGTCATGCCACTACCAAGCCATTACTTGAATCGTTTTTTACTCTACCACCTCAGCGCATTTAGCGAAGCGGTTTCCTTGGCACGTCTTGTCGAAGCAGAGATCGTGTTCCCCCTTAATCCGGGACTCTCATCAATACGGACGTGGGTAACCCAACCGCGCCCGTTGCCACGCCCCCTCTATTGAAGGCGAGTCCCAAACGGTCACGGAGACGGCTCTTGGTATTCTCCCTCTTTATAACGGGACCAAGGCTCGTTTCTTTTCTTCAATCCTCCATCGAATCCTATCCCCGCTCCAAGTTCCAGCACCTAGAGCTCCAGATTCGAGCGCTTCGGACCTTCAACGATGTCCGGTTCCGACCTCCAGGGCCGGTGGATGCCCTCCTCCGTCACGGAGGAGGACGTGCTAAAGCTGCGGGAGGCCAAGTACCTGGCTTATGAGATTTCGCACAGGTTCCCTGCCGAAGGGCAGGCCATCCCCACCCCCGAGCCCAGCGAGGTTGTCGTTTTTCTATCGCACCTCCGTCGGGGTTTAGGCTTCCCGATGGATCCTTTTGTGAGAGGGCTCATGTTTTACTATGGGTTGGAATTCCACGATTTGGCTCCGGAGTCCATCCTCCACATTTCTGCATTTATTATTGTTTGCGAAGCCTACCTCCGCGTCACCCCTCACTTCGGCCTGTGGCTGAAGACCTTCAATGTGGCGCCGAAGATGATCGGGGTGCGGCAAGCGGAGTGCGGCGGGGCGGCCATAAGTAGGAGGGCCGATGCCCCGTGGCCCGCTGGCTCCTTCCAAGAGGAGCTTGGCCCATGGCAGCAAGAGTGGTTCTATATTACCATTCTGAGGGGCCGCAGACAAAAGCCGCCGCCCTTATTCCGCCCGGGACCTCCACGACGGTTGATGTCGTGGGTCAACCAAGGGCTCAACTGGGGGCCGTCAAAGGACGTGCCCCTACTGCAGGGCCGGATTCGAGATCTCCAAACGAGGGAGGTTGATATGGTGGTGGTAATGCAGGTTATGCTGATTAGGCGTCTCCCGCCCTGCAAACGCCGCCCTCTCCGGCTGTGGGAGTTCAATCCGGAGGGCCCACGGATTCTTCAACATTTCATGGGTATGACACCCCTGGAGATGTACAAATTATTCTTCGGATCGCAAGAGGCGCGTCCGAAATTGACCGAGGATGCTGGCCTAAGCTGCAATCGCCCGGATACTCAAGTAAGTAGTTCCGAGTCCGGACATACCGTGTGTTTGCCTTTCGATGATTCGCCTTATGACCAACTTCCTTCTACACAGGAGTGGATAGCGGAAGCAAAATTGATATGGTGTCCGACCCCCCTCCCCGAGACCGCGCCGGATCCCGTGCTGGTCCGGATGCTTGAGGTTGCGCCTCCAGAGGAAGACGAAGGGGAAAGAGGAAAGCTACTGCCTCGCCCGAGGAGGCTCTCGAAAGAGGAGGGATCGAGAATTCCTCCCTCCAAGGGGAGAAGAGTTCTGCCTCCGAGGACCCGGGGGCAAAAGACCCTAAACGGGGGAAGAAATCTTCGCCAGAGGGCCCTGCGTCCGGGGAGGCCCCGGCCGCACAATCTCCCTTTGAGAATCAGCCCTCCAACGAGCCGTGAGTAGAAAGAAAGGAGTTTTATAATAAGGGACATCCCTATTTGTGCTTCTGAGGATAACTAAAGTTTTTACCTTGTAGTTCGGATCTCCGTCCTTCGCAAATGAGCTCATCTTCGGGGGACCTTCGTCCGGAGATGATGGAGAGCGAGACGCCTCCGTCCGGGGCACCGTCGGATAGGGCGGACGAGCCTGAAGTGTCGTCACGGAGGGAGCCCCCGGGTTTGGCAAAGCCGGATAGTACGGCGCCAACTGGCGTACGGCTGAAGGATCTGCTTGAGAAGGCGTCTATCTCAGAAGATCACCACGCATTGATGAGCATGGTGATTGAAAGGATTTCGTCCGCGGAAGGCGGGTTGCATAATGCCATCAGGAGTTTGCTGGCGGGGTTTGAGGTACGTAAAAATGACACACCTTTTAACAGTTTTGCATATAGAATGCGCCCTGTATAGATAGTAGCCCCTGAGACTCAGTAGGTTGTCGAAATCGACAGGGTGCCGAGGATCAAAATCACAGGTTAGAATTTCCGCCGTGCTGATGCAGGTGGCGGGTTGTCCGGGGGCCAGCCAGACTGATGGAGTTGCTGAACTAAAGCGGCAACTCGCTGTTGCGGATGCGGACATCATGCTGGTTAACAGGCGACTTGATGAGTCGCAAGGTAAGTGTTTCTGTGCGGTCACTTGGTAAGGGGGCCGAAGCCAGCTCCTTACAACATGTGCGTGAAATGCAGATAGTGCCGCTGCTGTGGAGAGCCTTCGGGCCGAACTTGCTCAAGCCAAGGAGCAGGCCAGAAGGAGTAATGCGGCAGCCTTGAGGGCGGCCGAGGAGTTAGCGGCAGAAAGGGCCGTTCACTACCGCTGACCGACCGTTTGGCCGAGTGGGCTGAGCTAAATAGGTTGTCCGGGCTTGCTATGAAGGATATAGTGACCCATGTCCGGCCGGATAGGCCCGAGCCGAAGAGTTACTTTGGCTTATTGCAGCAATTTCTTGGGGCGGTGCCGCATATCAAGGCGACGAAGCGGTCAGCCTGCATAGAGGGTGCGCGGATGGCACTCGCTCATGTGAAGACACATTGGACAGAGATGGATGCCACCGCTGTTGCGACCCCGGGTTCGGATGATGACCGGTTACCCGCCGAGCACTATTTTGGCGAAGTGCTGCGTGGTGCTCGTGTAATAGAGTCACAGTGCTCAAAAAATGTTACGTTCGAATGAACGTTTTTATGATGTAAAACAATATTTATGATGTAAGCTCCTTTTATACTTGTGCGTTCAAGTAATAGAATATCTCCTATGCGGCCGTTCATGTATACGTGTGTATAACCTGAAAGATGGCAGTCGTCAGCTTCAGCCCCCACGCACAAGGTGCGGGGGTGTTCACAAAAAATAGCGTGTTTTCACACTTAGTCCGACATCTCGGTCATGTAAAGGAGGTGGTAGCGTAGCAAACGAGGCAACCGGACTCTAATGCTTTATCACTTTCACTTAGCCATGGAGTTCGAGGGTGGGGCTACGACATAGCCCCTGGGGGCACCGCGCTCTCCGAATTTGGGGCGCGTATGTGCCTGACCGGGAAACGGCCCTTCGTCAAAGCGGAGGAATTCTAAACATTCCCATGGTTGATCGAGTGGTTGACCAGTCTCTCGCTGTATCATGATAGTCAATTTTCGGCTTTCTCTACTGAGGTGCTCACCTAGCCGAACTGGGGCGCAATCGCAGTAGTTCTTCTGGTGCCGCGTTAGCCGATGATACGGAACGTAAGGCAACAAAACACAGGAGCCGGGCAAACCCAACATTTGACCAAAGACATGATTCGGAGGTGATGCATATAAGGCCTAACTCGAGACGCCGAACACTCCCGAAGGTGTTCGGTCTTTACAATAGCGGGCAAAATAATGCCCTAAGCCCCTTGTGTCCAGGTACGGGCAAGTTCTTCTGGCGCGGCCGATGCCAAAACGCCAGTCTCCACTCTGGTTATAATGAGAATCCAGGGGATTATAGCAACAAGAGACAGTAAGAAAGGTTTACGTAGGGTCTTAGTCTGAAAAGAGTCCTTGCAACGGGTCCCTACTGCACGTCTGCGCCTGTGTCTCCGTTGTGCGGTATCCTGGACGGGTGTGCACGCTGTTCATCTGCAAAAAGAGAAGAACTTAGTTTGAAAAGAAATCGTGCGAGAAAGTGCATAAAAAATTGAAATATAGATTAATAAATCTGAGGCTATGCTAGCTCATCATGGCTTATATGTACAAACCCTTGTGAAGGGGTGTGTGGCTAGGTAGCCCCTAGCTTATTTATTCCAGACTCGTCCAGCCGTGTCCGGGGTCTCAGGCGACCTTTTAATGAAATGATGCCACGTGGACCGGGCATTTTAAGCGTAAGAGACGCGTAATGTGGTATTGCATTGAAGCGGACGAAAGCTTCCCGTCCCAGTGGTGCTTGATAGCTACTTTTAAATGGGGCGACATGAAAGGTTAGCTTTTCTCGTCGGAAGTTGTCAGGTGACCCGAACACAACTTCTAGTAATAATGAAATTGTGCACCTAGCATAAGGGCCTGGCGCCACTCCTTTGAAGGAAGTGCGGCTATGCCGAATTGTAGTAGGGTCTATCCCAACTTGCGGATTGTGTCTGGATATAGCAGGTTTAAGTCACTGTCGCCGTCCATCAAAACCTGCGTGAATTGCAGTCCGTCTATTATGGGATCCAATATCAGGGCAGTCTATCCTGCGTTCTGGATACTTCTGGACTAATCCAGATGGTCGAAAGTGATTGGTTTTGACATCCCATCTCGGTGTTCTGCTGGGGTGGACCGTGCGACACTTGTCTTAGCGAGTGCCGTGTTGGTTTTCCGTACTATCACATGAAGTGAGTTTACTGTTTTGACTTCTTGTGGGAAAGTCTTTTGACTTCCGATGCTCTGCTGGTGGGGTTTGTCATCATCCTCGCTTGGCGCATCGAGCCCCTTGTGTCTGGCGTTGAGTCTGCCGGACTGTTTAAAAACCCAACAATTTCGGTTGGTATGGTTTGCAGGCCTTCCGGAGGTACTGTGGATTTGACATATCTGATCTAAAATTTTGTTTAAATTTGACAGCTCGTTGCTATTGTCCTTAAGAGGCAGTGTTTTATTGTTTGGCCGCGAGCTTTTGAATCCGGCGTTGACCGCCGTGCCCTTTGGGCTTTTTTCTTTATTCCGGCGCTGATCTTTCCTGTGTCGTGATTTTCTGTTTCCATCTCTAATCTCGGATGTACTCGGGTCGCTGGTGCTGCATCTTGCTAGCCAGCTGTCTTCTCCTGCGCAAAAGTGCGTCATGAGGCTTGTTAGCGCGGCCATTGTTCTTGGCTTCTCTTGGTCGAGGTGTCTGGCGAGCCATTCGTCTCGGACGTTGTGTTTAAAAGCTGCTAAGGCTTACGCATCCGGATAGTCGACTATTTGGTTCTTTTTGGTAAGGAACCTGTTCCAGAATTTGCGCGCTGACTCTCCGGGCTGTTGGGTTATATGACTCAAATCGTCTGCATCCGGAGGGCGGACATAAGTCCCTTGAAAATTTGCTCTAAATGTGTCCTCAAGCTCTTCCCAACTTCCAACAGTGTTTTCTGGGAGGCTTTTGAGCCAATGCCGAGCTGGCCCTTTGAGCTTGAGGGGTAGGTATTTTATGGTGTGGAGATCATCTCCTCTAGCCATGTGTATGTGTAGTATGTAATATTCTATCCAGACTCCTGGGTCTGTTGTGCCGTCGTATGCCTCTATGTTTATGGTTTTGAACCCTGCTGGAAATTCATGATCCAGCACCTCATCGGTAAAACATAGCGCGTGTGCGGCGCCCCTGTATTTGGGTGTGCCACTGTCTTCGAACACTTGTCGTGTTGTGTTACTTCCTGGGGCCCTCCTTTTTTGCCCGTAGATGGACCTAGTTGGGCCGTCCATTTTCCCAGGATCATATGTCGGCTTGTGTGCGGCGCTGCTTGTCGCTTTTGGCCTGTCATCCGGCCGTCTATCTGGCCAGGCGGTCTCTTTATTTTTTGACTGTGAGGGCTCTATGGCTTCCTCGTCAAATTCTGGCAGCAGCTTGCGCTTCGGGTAGCTCTTTGTTTGATGGCCATTACCATATTTGTCTGCGGTCTTGAGTATTTTGCTCCACTTCATTCTGAGTATGTCTTCCGCTGTTTTGAGCTTCCGTTTTTCCTTCTTCAAACTTCTTGTAGTGGCGACGAGTCTTTTGTGAAGGTTCTTATGCTCCGGTGGTGTGTCCGGACTGTTGATTGCTCCGTGAAGGGGTTGATTATCCGGTTTGTCCTGTTCGGATGGTTGCTCGGTTGTATGTTCGTCGTCCGCTGGTTTGCCCTGCTCTATCGCTGGGTCATTAGGAATGCTGCTTTGATCGAGGCGGGACTTAGGGCGGCGTTTACTTCGCCGTTTTGGTTGTTTATCGGCGGGATTATCCTCTGCTGCGTCCCGTTGTTCCTCGGTATCGCTTCCCCTTGGGGTGTCCACCATATGTATGTCATGTGACGAGGTGGCCTTCCAGTGCCCTGTAGGTGCTTGATCGTCTCCGGCATCGTCGTCCATACCGTTGATGTCTTCGGAGTCGTAGTTTAGCACGTCGGTTAGATCGTCGAAGGTGGCTACGAAGTGGGTGGTGGGTGGGCTCTGAATTTCTTCATTGTCCGCGTCCCGACCATCCTGGCCGTAGTTCGGCCAGGGCTCTCTGGATAGTGAGAGATGCTTCAGCGAATTTAAGATATCCCCGAAGGGTGAGTGCTGAAAGGTGTCCGCAGTGGTGAATTCCACGATCGGCGCCCAATCGGATTTTACTGGCAGGGGCGCAGGAGGTTCGGAGTCCGGCAGGGAGTCCGGCACCTCGGAGTCATGAGCTTTATGCGGGACAAGGTAAGTGTTCGGCTCCATCGCCGTAGAAGTTGCAGCTCCCGAGGCGGTGTCCAGCCATCCGTCCTCGATCTGAGTGTGGCCTCCAAGGTGCTGTCCGGCGGCAGAGTTAGGTCGTGCCTATCGTGACAGCGCGATACGCTCGGCTGTGGCTTAGATCCATCGAAGATCAAGTCCCCGCGGATATCGGCCGTGAAGTTTAGGCTTCCAAACCTGACCTGACGGCCAGGGGCGTAGCTTTAGATCTGCTCCAGATGGCCAAGTGAGTTGGCCCGCAGTGCGAAGCCGCCGAATACGAAGATCTGTCCGGGGAGAAAAGTCTCACCCAGGACTGCGTCATTGTCGATTGAAGAGGCCATCAAGCCTATCGGTGACGACACAGAGGAACTCTCAATGAAAGCACCAATGTCGGTGTCAAAACCGGCGGATCTCGGGTAGGGGGTCCCGAACTGTGCGTCTAGGCGGATGGTAATAGGAGACAAGGGACACGATGTTTTACCCAGGTTCGGTCCCTCTTGATGCAGGTAAAACCCTACGTCCTGCTTGATTGATATTGATATTGTAGATGTTTACAAGAGTGGATCTACCACGAGATCAAGGAGGCTAAACCCTAGAAGCTAGCCTATGGTATGATTGTAATGGTTGTTGTTGTCCTACGGACTAGAGCCATCCGGTTTATATAGACACCGGAGAGGGCTAGGGTTACATAGAGTCGGTTACAATGGTAGGAGATCTACATATCCGTATCGCCTAGCTTGCCTTCCACGCCAAGGAAAGTCCCATCCGGACACGGGACGAAATCTTCAATCTTGTATCTTCATAGTCTTGGAGTCCAGTCGGTGATGATAGTCCGGCCGATGATAGTTCGGCTGATGATGGTAGTCCGGCTATCCGGACACCCCCTAATCCAGGACTCCCTCAGTTAGCTATTAGAGCACCACTACCTCCCTTCTAGTTTAAAGGGCTTGATTAAAAAATTTCACCTACTCTTAGCAAGATAGTAGAGGTGGTGGAATAGTTTTTGAAGTCTGCAAAAGTACTCAACTAATGCTGTCGTTCTTCACAAAAAATGTGTTTACCAATGCATGCATGAACACTAGTTACTCCAACCCCCCTCTCTTCTTTAATTCATTGCCACATCAGCATGTTTGCTATTCCCGTGTGCATGATACCAGCTAAGATACCACCATTATGGCCAACCTTAATCATCACATGCAATAATATAGTGCACCTTGAAATATGAACATGTTTGGGGCGTGTATGTTTTTAATGACTTGAGACTATAGCTACCCCGGCATGCAAGATAACTTATTATGCACCGTTCCCCATACCTGCAGGAAGCCTGTTCATCTCGAAATCTTTTCCTCTCCATGTGTGGAAATAATATGCCTGCCAAACTCTCCTTCTCCCTCCGGTGGTCCCACCACTCCACCCCGTGTGAAAAAATCTACATGCATGACTTTCCTCCCCCCACGCTCGTCCAAAACGTTGTGACCAGCAATACTTCCACCCCTTCGCTCCCCCGTAATTTACTCCAACAAATATGCGCACGTAGCTTTTACTTAACTTCAGGTGCATTGAGTCACTGACATATGGGCCCAACAGGGGACTGGCCCACATGTCAGTGACGCAACTGGACCTGCAGTTAAGTCAGTGCAACACAGTCCATATCTTACGTAGGTGTGCCATTGCTCGCTATAAATACCCCGTCTCCCACACATTGCTATCTCCCCCCCCCTCACGTTCATGTTCATCGCTATCTCCTCCCCCTCCCTGTCACGTCGACCACCATGGCATCGCCCCTCCCAAGCCCTAGGAGCCCCTCGCTGCGCCGTACGGACGGTCACACGTCGCCGTTTCGTTCCTCGCCGCCACTAGTCGAGGAGGACGCATCGGTGTTCCACTCCTCGCCGCTACGCGACACGTCGCCGTTTCGTTCCTCGCCGCCACTAGTCGAGGAGGACGCGTCGGTGTTCCACTCCTCGCCGCTACGCGACACGTCGCCGTTTTGTTCCTCGCCGCCACTAGTCGAGGAGGACGCGTCAGTGTTCTGCTCCTCGCTGCGATGCGGCGCGTCGCCGTTCCGTTCCTCGCCGCCACTAGTCGAGGAGGACGCGTCGGCGTTCCGCTCCTCGCCGTGACGCATCAAGGTGGACGCGTCGATGTTCCCAATCTCGCCAGCACATGTGTTGGAGGACGCGTAGGCTCCCCACTACGAGGAGAATGCTGTGCCGCCCGCCGAGCCCCCCAGCCTTGAGGAGCTTTGGAAAGAAATGGATGTCGCCTTGTGGGAGGCTTTGCCTCCAGCAGAGCGCGCCAAAATAGAGGCGGAGAAGAAGGACGAGGAAGAGAAGTGCACCACGGAACAAGCTGCCTGGGAGGCCTATGTCGCATTCGAGAGAGTCAGGCAATTGGCTCTTTGGTAGAAGGCTCGTGCGAGGGCCGTGAGGGTGGCGGAGGACGCCCGTGCCGATGCCCTGAGTGCAGTTGGGCCCAAGCGCCTCATCTAGGCTTGGCGGTACGTGGACCGGGTGCACGCTTCCAGCGAGGAGGAGTACCTGTTGGCGCCGGATCACCACACCAGTGAGATCGCGCTCGCCCGCCGGCGAGCTGCCAATGAGCACCTCGCGAGTTGCGAGGCTGAGGAAGAGGCGTTGTGTCGGCGCGCTGGGAAACAGCCGCGCACCAGAGCACTCGTGGCGCGCCGCAAGCGCTCCTTTAAGCGCCGTGACTTTTAGGAGGAGTATACTTTTTGTTTTGTAAGGCGATCTCATTAGTTTTGGGATGCAAATGATAAATCCCGAACATTCAGGAATTTTTAGCGTCCTTAATTAAGTATGTAAAATGGAAAGTTTGGAAACCTTGTGTATTCGTACACATTTTGCTAGTACGTGCATATAGCAAAAACTTTACTATATACTATCGGACTACACATCTCCCTCGATATATGCTTGCAGACTGTGCTAGTCCCTCCGTCCAGGTCAATAAGTCATCTTTGGTTGTGCACCGTGACCAAGAAGGAGGGAAGACTTGTACACCTAGACGGAGGGAGTACTACTATTACTTATGTACATGCAAATGCACGTTTTAACATTACAACGCGGTTTTTGTAAAAGTAGAAAAACAACACTAGTCAAGCTTGTGAAACGATTCAATGCAAAACAAATGCAAAAATGCTTGTTTGATTGTTTACTTTTAGCTTCCTTCTCTGTGGTTATTTCTCTGTCGTACTTTGTACGGAGTATCTCACTGGTTGGAAAGGCATGCAAATTCCCAAACCGCTTCCTACAGCCTGTATCGAATTTTTTTCCTAACAAGTTGTGCCATGCAATTGGAATTCCAACTTGAGTACTACTACTAGTAGGAGTACCAGGGGCCAGTTCTTTTAGGCCCCTCCCAATGCTCCACCTTGTACAGGTGCTAAGGCTGCCATGTAGGCAAAAAGTCTGATGTGGCAAGGTAATTAAGAGGAGAGAGATGAGTGTGGTGACCCCAGGAAGAAACAATGCCAAGCGCGAGAACCTAGGCAAAACACTTAAATTGGAAGTATCCTACCAATGCATGAAGAACTTTAGTTGCAAAATCATTAAATGAAGGATGCTTAGCACCAACAAGTTAAGCACCTGTGCATTGGGGGCTTTTGTTGCTAAAGTTTTTAATGTGCTTAGCACCTTATGTAATTAAGCACCAATGCATTGGAACTAGCCTTAGGCTTCTAGATTAGTAATCCCATAACTACTACCTCTGTCCTGGTTTATTGGTCCCCATTGTAATCTGTGTTAAATTTTGATCAGAAATTTAACTAATGAAATGTTAGTGCATGTCACATGCACTACTCCATCCGTCTAGGTGAGTAAGTTGTCTTAGGCTGTGCACCGTGACCAAGGAGGAGAAAACGAGAAACGTTAATGTTTATTTGCTAATTAATACTCCCTCCTTTCCGGTTTATAAGGCTCAATTCAAAAATCTCATCAACCAATGTAGATGGTGAGTGGTGGAATACCTTTTGGAGTTTGCAAAAGCACCCAATTAATGTTCTTGTTTTCCTCAAAAAAGTATGTTTACCAATGCATTAATTGCAATGCATGCATGCATAAATTACATGCATTGGTCAATTTTCTCTTAATACTTGCATGCAATGATTTAATGCACCTTGGAATCTGAACATGTGATGGGAAACAACCAAATTGAGCCTTATAAATTGGAAAAACTACAATTTTGAGATAAGCCCTATAAACCGGAAAGGAGGGAGTAGTATTGTATGCAATGAACTAACCACTGCATGTCATGTTTGATATCTCAAGTCATTAAAAGCATGCACACTCTTTATCTCTTATTGGTTGATATGTCAAGAAACAAGAAACAAGGTAGAAGTTAATGCACCGCGCCTAAGTGTTTTGGGATTATTTGGTTTTCATAAGATGACTTACACACCTAGACGGAGGGAGTAACATTTTATCAGTTAAATCTTTGGTCAAAATTTAGCACAAATTACAATGTTGAGGAATAAACCAGGACGGAGTAGTAGTTTAGAAGCCCAAATAAATGAGTGATGCGCCTTATTGTTATGTTGAAAATATGCCCTAGAGGCAATCATAGAATGGTTATTATTGTATTTCCTTGTTCATGATAATTGTCTATTATTCATGCTATAATTGTATTGAACGGAAACCGCAATACATGTGTGAATACATAGACCACAACATGTCCCTAGTGAGCCTCTAGTTGACTAGCTCGTTGATCAACAGATGGTCATGGTTTCCTGACCATGGACATTGGATGTCATTGATAACGGGATCACATCATTAGGAGAATGATGTGATGGACAAGACCCAATCCTAAGCCTAGCACAAGATCGTGTAGTTCGTATGCTAAAGCTTTTCTAAATGTCAAGTATCTTTTCCTTAGACCATGAGATTGTGCAACTCCCGGATACCGTAGGAATGCTTTGGGTGTACCAAACTTCACAACGTAACTGGGTGGCTATAAAGGTGCACCATGGGTATCTCCGAAAGTGTCTGTTGGGTTGGCACGAATCGAGACTGGGATTTGTCACTCCGTGTGATGGAGAGGTATCTCTGGGCCCACTCAGTAGGACATCATCATAATGTGCACAATGTGATCAAGGAGTTGATCACAGGATGATGTGTTACGGAATGAGTAAAGAGACTTGCCAGTAACGAGATTGAACAAGGTATCGGGATACCGGCTATCGAATCTCGGGCAAGTACTATACCGCTAGACAAAGGGAATTGTATACGGGATTGATTGAATCCTTGACATCGTGGTTCATCCGATGAGATCATCGTGGAACATGTGGGAGCCAACATGGGTATCCAGATCCCGCTTTTGGTTAGTGGCCAGAGAGTTGTCTCGGTCATGTCTGCATGATTCCCGAACCCGTAGGGTCTACACACTTAAGGTTCGATGACGCTAGGGTTATAGGGAATAGATGTATGTGGTTACCGAATGTTGTTCAGAGTCCCGGATGAGATCCCGGACGTCACGGGGAGTTCCGGAATGGTCCGGAGGTGAAGATTTATATATGGGAAGTCCTGTTTTGGTCACTAGAAAAGTTTCGGGTGTTATCGGTAACGTACCGGGACCACCGAGAGGGTCCCGGGGGTCCACCAGGTGGGGCCACCGGCACCAGAGGTCTGCATGGGCCAAGTGTGGGAGGTGACCAGCCCCAGGTGGGCTGATGCGCCCCCCCACCAGGGCCAAGGCGCCTAGGGTTGAAAACCCTAGGGGAGGGGGGCACCCCCACCTTGCTTGGGGGGCACGTCTTCCCCTCTCCCCATTTTGGCCGCCACCCTAGATGGGATCTAGGGGCTGCCGCACCCCTTGGGGTGGGAACCCTAGAGGGGGCGCAGCCCCCTCCCTCGCCCCTATATATAGTTGAGGTCTAGGGGCTACCCAACACACGAGTTATTCTCTCCAAGGCGCAGCCCTACCTCTCTCCCTCCTCGTCTCTTGCGGTGCTTGGCGAAGCCCTGCTGGAGTGCCATGCTCCTCCATCACCACCACGTCGTTGTGCTGCTGCTGGACAGAGTCTTCCCCAACATCTCCCTCTCTCCTTGCTGGGTCAAGGCACGGGAGACGTCATCGGGCTGCATGTGTGTTGAACGCGGAGGCGCCGTTGTTCGGCGCTTAGATCGGAATCAACCGCGATCTGAATCGCTACGGGTATGACTCATTCATCCGCGTTCTTGAATGCTTCCGCTTGCGATCTACAAGGGTATGTAGATGCACTCATCTCTCTTGTTGCTAGTCTCTCCATAGGTAGATCTTGGTGACTCGTAGGAAAATTTTGAATTTGTGCTACGTCCCCCAATAGTGGTATTAGAGCTAGGTCTATTGCGTAGATTCTATGCACGAGTAGAACACAAGTTGTTGTGGGCGTTGATTTTGTTCAATATGCTTACCGTTACTAGTCCTATCTTGTTTCGACGGTATTGTGGGATGAAGCGGCCCGGACCGACCTTACACGTACACTTACGTGAGACAAGTTCCACCGACTGACATGAACTTGTTGCATAAGGTGGCTAGCGGGTGCCAGTCTCTCCCACTTTAGTCGGATCGGATTCGATGAAAAGGGTCCTTATGAAGGGTAAATAGCAATTGGCATATCACGTTGTGGCTTTTGCGTAGGTAAGAAACGTTCTTACTAGAAACCCATAGCAGCCACGTAAAACATGCAGACAACAATTAGAGGACGTCTAACTTGTTTTTGCAGGGTATGCTATGTGATGTGATATGGCCAAAAGAATGTGATGAATGATATGTGATGTATGAGATTGATCATGTTCTTGTAATAGGAATCATAACTTGCATGTCGATGAGTATGACAACCGGCAGGAGCCATAGGAGTTGTCTTTATTTATTGTATGACCTGCGTGTCACTGAATAACGCCATGTAATTACTTTACTTCATTGTTAAACCATTAGCCATAGTAGTAGAAGTAATAGTTGGAGAGACAACTTCATGGAGACACGATGATGGAGATCATGATGATGGAGATCATGGTGTCATGCCGGTGACGATGATGATCATGGAGCCCCGAAGATGGAGATCAGAAGGAGCAAAATGATATTGGCCATATCATGTCACTTTTTTGATTGCATGTGATGTTTTTCATGTTTATGCATCTTATTTGCTTAGAACGACGGCAGTAAATAAGATGATCCCTCATAATAATTTCAAGAAAGTGTTCCCCCAAATTGTGCACCGTTGCGAAAGTTCGTTGTTTCGAAGCACCACGTGATGATCGGTTGTGATAGATTCTAACGTTCACATGCAACGGGTGTAAGCCAGATTTACACACACGAAACACTTAGGTTGACTTGACGAGCCTAGCATGTACAGACATGGCCTCGGAACACAAGAGACTGAAAGGTCGAACATGAGTCATATAGTGGATACGATCAAAATGAAGATGTTCACCGATGATGACTAGTCCGTCTCACGTGATGATCGGACACGGCCTAGTTGACGCGGATCATGTATCACTTAGATGACTAGAGGGATGTCTATCTGAGTGGGAGTTCATAAGATGAACTTAATTATCCTAAACATAGTCAAAAAGTTTTTGCAAATTATGTCGTAGCTCGCGCTTTAGTTCTACTGTTTTAGATATGTTCCTAGAGAAAATTTAGTTGAAAGTTGATAGTAGCAATTATACGGACTGGGTCTGTAAACTAAGGATTGTCCTCATTGCTGCGTAGAAGGCTTATGTCCTTAATGCACCGCTCGGTGTGCTGAACCTCGAGCGTCGTTTATGGATGTTGCAAATATCTGACATACACGTTTTGATGACTACGTGATAGTTCAGTGGGTAATGTTAAATGGTTTAGAATTGAAGCACTGAAGACATTTTTTAAATGTTGCAGAACATATGAGATGTTCCAAGAGCTGAAATTGGGATTTCAGGCTCGTGCCCACGTCAAGAGGTATGAGACCCCTGACAAGTTTCTTAACCTGCAAACTAAGGGAGAAAAGCTCAATCATTGAGCATGTACTCAGATTATCTGAGTACTACAATCACTTGAATCGAGTGGGAGTTAATCTTCCGGATGAGATAGTAATGGTTCTCCATAGTCACTACCACCAAGCTATTAGAGCTTCATGATGAACTATAACATATCAGGGATATATATGATGATCCTTGAGCTATTCGCGATGTTTGACACCGTGAAAGTAGAAGTCAAGTGGGAGCATCAATTGTTGATGGTTAGTAAAATCGTTAGTTTCAAGAAGGGCAAGGGCAAGAAGGGATACTTCATGAAACGGCAAATCAGTTGCTGCTCTAGTGAAGAAACCCAAGGTTGAACCCAAACCCGAGACTAAGTGCTTCTGTAATGAGAGGAACGGACACTGAAGCAGATCCACCCTATATACTTGGTAGATAAGAAGGCAGGCAAGGTCGACAGAAGTATATTGGATATACATTATATTAATGTGTACTCTACTAGTACTCCTAGTAGCACCATGGTAATAGATACCGGTTCGGCTGCTAATTGTTAGTAACTTGAAATAAAAGGCTACGGAATAAATGGAGACTAGCTAAAGGCGAGATGATGATATGTGTTGGAAGTATTTCCAAGGTTGATGTGATCAAACATCGCACGCTCCCTCTACCATCGGGATCAGTGTTAAAACCTAAATAATTGTTATTTGGTGTTTGCGTTGAGCATAGACATGATTGGATTATGTCTATCACAATACGGTTATTCATTTAAGGAGAATAATGGTTACTCTGTTTATTTGAATAATACCTTCAATGGTCTTGCACCTAAAATGAATGGTTTATTGAATCTCGATCGTAGTGATACACATGTTCATGCCAAAAGATATAAGAAAGTAATGATAGTACCACCTACTTGTGGCACTGCCATGTAAGTCATATTGGTATAAAACGCATGAGGAAGCTCCATCTTGATGGATCTCTGGACTCACTCATTTTTGAAAAGTTTGAGACATGCAAACCATGTCTATTGTACGCATGGAGAAACTCCATGCAGATGGATCATTTGGAATCACTTGATTTTGAATCACTTGAGACATGCAAATCATACCACATGGGCAAGATGACTAAAAAGCCTCGTTTTCAGTAAGATGGAACAAGAGAGCAACTTGTTGGAAGTAATACATTTTGATGTGTGCAGTCCAATGAGTGCTGAGGCAGGTAGTGGATGTCGTTATGTTCTTACTTCACAGATGATTTGAGTAGATGCAGTATATTTACTTGATGAAACACAGGTCTGAATTATTGAAAGGTTCAAGTAATTTCAGAGTGAAGTTAAAGATCATCGTGATAAGAGAATAAAATGTCTATGATATGATCATAGAGATGAATATCTAAGTTATGAGTTTGGTATACAATTAAGACATTGTGGAAATTCTTTCACAACTAATACTGCCTGGAACACCATAGTGTGATGGTGTGTCCGAACATCATAGATGCACCCTATTAAATATGGGGCATACCATGATGTCTCTTATCAAATTACCACTATCGTTCATGGGTTAGGCATTAGAGACAACCGCATTCACTTTAAATAGGGCACCATGTAATTCCATTGAGATGACACCATATGAACTATGGTGTAGAGAAACCTAAGCTGTCATTTCTTGAAAGTTTGGGGCTACGACGCTTATGTGAAAAAGTTTCATCCTGATAAGCTCGAACGCCAAGCGGATAAATACATCTTCATAGGACACCCAAAACAGTTGGGTATACCTCCTATTTCAGATCCGGAAGCAAAAGTGATTGTTTCTAGAAACGAGTCCTTTATCGAGGAAAGGTTTCTCTCGAAACAATTGAGTGGGAGGATGGTGGAGACTTGATGAGGTTGTTGAACCATCACTTCGACTGGTGTGTAGTAGGGCACAGGAAGTTGTTCCTATGGCACCTACACCAATTGAAGTGGAAGCTGATGATAGTGATCATGAAACTTCAGATCAAGTCACTACCGAACCTCGTAGGTCGACAAGGACGCGTACTGCTTTGGAGTGGTACGGTAATCCTGTCTTGGAGGTCATGTTGCTAGGCAACAATGAACCTACGAGCTATGGAGAAGCGATGGTGGGCCCAGATTCCGACAAATGGCTAGAGGCCATAAAATCCGAGAGAGGATCCATGTATGAAAACAAAGTGTGGACTTTGAAAGAACTACTTGATGGTCGTAAGGCTGTTGGGTACAGATGAATTTTAAAAGGAAGACGGACAATGATGGTAAGTATCACCATTAAGAAAGCTCGACTTGTCGTTAAGATGTTTTCTGACAAGTTCAAGGAGTTGACTACGATGAGACTTTCTCACTCGTAGCGATGCTAAGAGTCTGTTGGAATTATATTAGCAATTACTGCATGATTTATGAAATCTTGCAGATAGGATGTCAAAAACCATTGTTTCCTCGACGTTATTCTTGAGGAAAGGTTGTATGTGATACAACAAGAAGGTTTTGCTAATCCTGAAAGATGCTAACAAGTGTGCAAAGCTCCAGCAATCCTTATCAGGACTGGAGTAAGCATCTCGGAGTTGCAATATACACTTTGATGAGATGATCAAAGATTTTGGGTTTATACAAAGTTTATGAGAAACTTGTACTTCCAAAGAAGTGAGTGGGAGCACTATAGCATTTCTGATGAGTATATGTTGTTGACATATTGTTGATCGGAAATGATGTAGAATTTCTAGAAAGCATATAGGGTTATTTGAAAAGTGTTTTTCAATGGAAAACCTGGATTAAGCTAGTTGAACATTGAGCATCAAGATCTATAAAGATAGATCAAAACGCTTAATAGTACTTTCAAATGAATACATACTGTGACAAGATTTTGAAGGAATTCAAAATAGATCAGCAAAGGAATTCTTAGCTGTGTTATATGGTGTGAGTATTGAGTAAGACTCAAGACATGACCACGACAGAAGAGAGAGAATGGACAAAGGTCATCCCCTATGCTTCAGACGTAGGATCTATAGTATGCTATGTTGTGTACCGCGCCGGAAGTGTGCCTTGCCATGAGTCAGTCAAGGGGTACAAGAGTGATCCTGGAATGGATCATAGGACAACGGTCAAACTTATCCTTAGTAACTAGTGGACTAAGGAATTTTCTCGATTATAGAGGTGGTAAAAGAGTTCGTCGTAAAGGGTTACGTCTATGCAAACTTTGACACTAATCCGGATTATTCTGAGTAGTAAACCGGATTCGTATAGTAGAACAGTTATTTGGAATAGTTCCAAATAGAGCATGGTAGCTGCATGTAGGAGATTACATAAAGATTTGCAAAGCACACACGGATTTGAAAAGTTCAGATCCGTTGACTAATAACCTCTCTCACAAGCGAGATATGATCAATCCCCATGGGTGTCGATTCATTACAATCACATAGTGATGTGAACTAGATTATTGACTCTAGTGCTAGTGGGAGACTGTTGGAAATATGCCCTAGAGGCAATAATAAAATGGTTATTATTGTATTTCCTTGTTCATGATAATTGTCTATTATACATGCTATAATTGTATTGAATGGAAACCGCAATACATGTGTGAATACATAGACCACAACATGTCCCTAGTGAGCCTCTAGTTGACTAGCTCGTTGATCAACAGATGGTCATGGTTTCCTGACCATGGACATTGGATGTCATTGATAATGGGATCACATCATTAGGAGAATGATGTGATGGACAAGACCCAATCCTAAGCCTAGCACAAGATCGTGTAGTTCGTATGCTAAAGCTTTTCTAAATGTCAAGTATCTTTTCCTTAGACCATGAAATTGTGCAACTCCCGGATACCGTAGGAATGCTTTGGTTGTACCAAACTTCACAACGTAACTGGGTGGCTATAAAGGTGCACTACGGGTATCTCCGAAAGTGTCTGTTGGGTTGGCACGAATCGAGACTGGGATATGTCACTCCGTGTGACGGAGAGGTATCTTTGGGCCCACTCGATAGGACATCATCGTAATGTGCACAATGTGATCAAGGAGTTGATCACGGGATGATGTGTTACGGAACAAGTAAAGAGACTTGCCGGTAACGAGATTGAACAAGGTATCGGGATACCGACGATCGAATCTCGGGCAAGTACTATACCGCTAGACAAAGGGAATTGTATACGGGATTGATTGAATCCTTGACATCTTGGTTCATCCGATGAGATCATCATGGAACATGTGAGAGCCAACATGGCTATCCAGATCCCGCTGTTGGATATTGGCCGGAGAGTGGTCTCGGTCATGTCTGCATGGTTCCCGAACCCGTAGGGTCTACACACTTAAGGTTCGATGACGCTAGGGTTATAGGGAATAGATGTACGTGGTTACCGAATGTTGTTCGGACTCCTAGATGAGATCCCGGACATCACAAGGAGTTACAGAATGGTCCGGAGGTAAATATTTATATATGGGAAGTCTTGTTTTGGTCATCAGAAAAGTTCGGGTGTTATCGGTAACGTACCGGGACCACTGGGAGGGTCCCGGGGGTCCACCAGGTGGGGCCACCGGCACCAGAGGGCTGCATGGGCCAAGTGTGGGAGGGGACCAGCCCCAGGTGGGCTGGTGCGCCCCCCACTAGGGCCCAAGGCGCCTAGGGTTGAAAACCCTAGGGGAGGGTGGCGCCTCCACCTTGCTTGGGAGGCAAGTCTGCCCCTCTCCCCCTTTTGGCCGCCACCCTAGATGGGATCTAGGGGCTGCCGCATCCATTGGGGTGGGAACCCTAGAGGGGGAGCAGCCCCCCCTCTCCCCTATATATAGTTGAGGTCTAGGGGATGCCCAACACACGATTTATTCTCTCCAAGGCGCAGCCCTACCTCTCTCCCTCCTCGTCTCTTGCGGTGCTTGGTGAAGCCCTGCTGGAGTGCCATGCTCCTCCATCACCACCACGCCGTTGTGTTGCTGCTGGACGGAGTCTTCCACAACCTCTCTGAGGGAGTCCTGGATTAGGGGGTGTCCGGATGGCCGGACTAAGACCTTTGGCCGGACTCCCGGACTATGAAGATACAAGATTGAAGACTCCGTCCCGTGTCCGGATGGGACTTTCCTTGGTGTGGAAGGCAAGCTTGGCGATACGATATGAAGATCTCCTCCTATTGTAACCGACTCTATGTAACCCTAGCCCTCTCCGGTGTCTATATAAACCGGAGAGTTTTAGTCCGTAGGACGAACAACAATCATACCATAGGCTGGATTCTAGGGTTTAGCCACTCTAATCTCGTGGTAGATCTACTCTTGTACTACCCATATCATCAATATTAATCAAGCAGGAATAGGGTTTTACCTCCATCTAGAGGGCCCGAACCTGGGTAAAAACATCGTGTCCCTTGTCTCCTGTTACCATCCGCCTAGACGCACAGTTCGGGACCCCCTACCCGAGATTCGCCGGTTTTGACACCGACACTCTCCCTCTCTCCTTGCTGGATCAAGGCTCGGGAGACGTCATCAGGCTGCACGTGTGTTGAATGCGGAGGCGCCGTTGTTCGGTGCTTAGATCGGAATCAACCGCGATCTGAATCGCTACGAGTACGACTCCTTCGTCCGCGTTCTTGAACGCTTCCGCTCGTGATCTACAAGGGTATGTAGATGCACTCCTCTCTCTCGTTGCTAGTCTCTCCATAGATAGATCTTGGTGACTCGTAGGAAAATTTTGAATTTGTGCTACGTTTCCCAACATGTTACTCTCCATTGTGACTAGTCTTGTGGGAAAAGCTGGGGAAACCGCCAAAAGAACTGGCCCTAGGAGTAGTAGCTAGGGATCGAATGTGCAGTTGAACCGGAGAAAGTAAATGCAGAGAGATGAAATGCAAAAAAGACGGAGGGATGTGATGGTTGTTTGCCCGTTTATTTTACAAGGCCACTTATTACTGGGAGTGGTTGGGTTTTGTGATATGATGGCTTTACTACCGCGCCATGAGTAGGGTGAGAGGTGAGACTCCCGTGCAGCGTCGCCCTCTACACTTGTACTACACTAGTAGAAAAAGGGTCAAACGTGAAGCACATTAGTGCCGGTTTGTATTTGAGCCGGCACAAATGTATACATTAGTGCCGGTTCCAACGGCTAGCCGGGCCGCTCTCATTAGTACCGGTTCGTGGCTAACCTTTAGCACCGGTTCGTGCCACGAACCGGTACTAATGAGAGTGGTGGCAGGATGTTGTCAGTCCGGGCCCCCTCCATCACCTTTAGTACTGGTTCTTGGCACGAACCGGTACTAAAGGTCGTCCTACATAAACCCTTCGTCCACCCGAGCTCGCTCTGTTCTTCCCCTTTCCCCTCTCCTCTCTGTTCTTCCCCTCTTCCTCTCAAGCTCATCACACATTTTGCCCAAAATTTGTCAAGATTTGAAGGCCCCCATCCATTCAAATGATCACAAAGGTTAGCAACTTTGTACTTTCATCTCTCATTGCTAGATTAGCTCTTGCAATGCTTTATATAGTTATTAATTTGTGAGTTTAGTAATTTGGGAGGAAATATATATATGTGCTAGTATTTGATTTATATGCAATTTGAGGTTAAAATAACACTTAGTTTGCATATGTAGGTGTGGTTTACTTAGTGCCTTCTAAATCTCCGTCGTAACCACCGTCGATCGCCCGCACCGTCCCGTCGCCGGCACCACCTTGTGGTGAGCCTCTTGTTCATGAAATTTTATATAAAAAAATGATGTTTGTGTGATTTGGATATATAGTTACTCCTATAATAATTATCTTACCCGTACGTTATTTGTTATACATAGTGCCATGGTTTTGATATCCGTCCCCGTCGGCCCTCGTCCTTGTTATGCTTCGGATGTGGTATATTCTCTTTGAAAACTATTTGTTGCATTTCGTGTTTATGACAAATTATGCCCATCAAGTTGACATAGATATTTTTATCTAGGAGGTATGTGAGCCGGAAATTCCAACCGACCCTATTGTCGAGAGGTTAAATTTAGTTGAAAGAGAAAACGAGTACTTGAAAGAAAAATTGAAAAGAATTGAGGGGGAGAATATGGAATTGGAGTTGCATGTTGCCGATGTCGTCGACGATCACAAGATCAAGAAGGAGAAAATGCGCTTGAAGATTACAAAGATTAGAAAATATGCCATCGATAGTGAGGCTTGGTATCATTATGCTGTTGGATCAATTGTTACCTTAGTTGCGATCTTGATCGCATTTGTTGTTGCATTTAAATGCTTTAGCTAGAGAGTTATTTGTTTGTTGCATTTAAGTGTTGTATGAACTTTATGTATGAACTTGTATTAATTTGGTCTATTCGGTGTTGTGTAATGAAGATGAGCCGCCAATGGATGTACGATGACCGATGCTCTCCCCAGTTCGTTGAGGGCGTGCATATTTTTCTGCTTGCGGCTGAGGTAAACAAGCGGCCGGATGGTTTTATGCCTTGTCCATGTACTGGCTGTAAGAATGGTCACAATTACTCTACATCAAGAACCATTCACGTCCACTTGTTTGAGTCCGGTTTCATGCCCCACTATAATGTTTGGACCAAGCACGGAGAAAGAGGGGTTATGATGGAAGACAATGAAGAAGAAGAGGACGACGACAGCTATCCTGGCCATGGGTTCCCTGAATACGATGATACAACAATGGGGGAAGAAGCTGAGCTGGTAATGCGGGAAGAAGCTGAGCCGACAATGCGGGAAGAAGTTGAAGAAGAGGCATCAGATGAGCCCGTTGATGATCTAGGTCGGGCCATTGCCGATGCAAAGAGAAACTGCGCAAGTGATTTGGAGAAGAAGAAGTTGCAGCGCATGTTAGAGGATCACAAAAAATTGTTGTACCCGAATTGCGTAGATGACAAGAAAAAGCTGGGCACCACACTGGAATTGCTGCGATGGAAGGCAGAGAATGGTGTATCTGACAAGGGATTTGGAAAGTTGCTGGTAATGATAAAGGATATGCTTCCAGAGGACAACGAATTGCCCGAGAGTACGTACGAAGCAAAGAAGGCTGTCTGCCCTCTAGGGTTAGAGGTGCAGAAGATACATGCATGCCCTAATGATTGCATCCTCGACTGCGGTGAGTACGAGGATTTGAACACTTGCCTAGTATGTGGTGCATTGCGCTATAAGATCAGCTGCGATGAGCATGGTGATGTCGAGGGCGAGCGCCCCAGGAAGAAGATTCTTGCCAAGGTGATGTGGTATTCTCCTATAATACCACAGTTGAAAGGTTTGTTCCAAAACAAAGAGCATGCCAAGGCGATGCGATGGCACAGAGAAGACCGTAAGAAAGACAGAAAGTTGAGAGTACCCGCTGACGGGTCGCAGTGGAGAAAAATCGAAAGAAAGTACGGGAAGGAGTTTGCAGATGATGAAAGGAGCGTATGGTTTGGTTTAAGTGCAGATGGCATTAATCCTTTTGGGGAGCAGATCAGCAACCATAGCACCTGGCCTGTGACTCTATGTTTGTATAACCTTCCTCCTTGGTTGTGCATGAAGCGGAAGTTCATTATGATGCCAGTGCTCATCCAAGGCCCTAAACAACCCGGCAACGACATTGATGTGTACCTAAGGCCATTAGTTGAAGAACTCTTACAACTGTGGAATGGAACAGGTGTACGTGCATGGGATGAGCACAAAAAGGAAGAATTTGACCTAAAGGCATTATTGTTCGTGACCATCAATGATTGGCCTGCTCTCAGTAACCTTTCAGGACAGACAAACAAGGGATACCACGGATGCACACACTGTTTGGATGATACCGACAGTATATATTTGAATAGTTGTAAGAAGAATGTGTACCTGGGACATCGTCGATTTCTTCCGAGCAGGCATCCCGTAAGAAAGAAAGGCAAGCATTTCAAAGGTGAGGCGGATCACCGGACGAAGCCTCGACACCGTACTAGTGCTGATGTACATGATATGGTCAAGGATTTGAAGGTGATATTTGGAAAGGGTCCTGGCGGACAACCTGTTCCAAAGGACGCTGACGGACGCGCACCCATGTGGAAGAAGAAATCTATATTTTGGGACCTGCCATATTGGAAAGACCTAGAGGTCCGCTCCGCAATCGACGTGATGCACGTGACGAAGAATCTTTGCGTGACCCTGCTTGGCTTCTTGGGCGTGTATGGGAAGACAAAAGATACACCTGAGGCACGGGAGGACCAGCAATGTATGCACGGAGAAGACGGCATACATCAGGGTCATGCAAGCTACGCTCTTACCAAAGAAGAGAAGGAAATCTTCTTTGAATGCTTGCTTAGTATTAAGGTACCGTCTGGCTTCTCGTCGAATATAAAGGGAATAATAAACATGGCAGAGAAAAAGTTCCAGAACCTAAAGTCTCATGACTGCCACGTGATTATGACGCAACTGCTTCCGGTTGCATTGAGGGGGCTTCTACCGGAAAATGTTCGATTAGCCATTGTGAAGCTATGTGCATTTCTCAATGCAATCTCTCAGAAGATAATCGATCCAGAAATCATACCAAGGTTATAAAATGATTTGGTGCAATGTCTTGTCAGTTTCGAGTTGGTGTTCCCACCATCCATCTTCAACATCATGACACACGTCCTAGTTCACCTGTGCGAAGAGATTAACGTTTTGGGTCCTGTATTTCTACACAATATGTTCCCCTTTGAGAGGTTCATCGGAGTCTTAAAGAAATATGTTCATAACCGTGCTAGGCCAGAAGGAAGCATCTCCAAGGGCCATCAAAATGAGGAGGTCATTGAGTTTTGCATTGACTTTATTCCTGACCTTAAGCCGATTGGTGTTCCTGAATCGCGGCATAAGGGCAGACTGGATGGAAAAGGCACGCTAGGAGGGGAACAAATAATATGTATGGACGGACATTCTCTCACTGAAGCACACTACACAGTTCTACAGAATTCCGCCTTGATGGCTCCATATATGGATGAACACAAGAATTTGCTACGCTCCAAACACCCGGAGCGGTCTGATGACTGGATTACACGTGAACAAACCAGGAGTTTCGCCAGCTGGTTGCAGACACGTACCATGCATGACACCTCTATTGAAGATGACCTGTACTTGCTGTCCCAGTTACCATTTTCGAATATAATGACTTTCAAAGGGTACGAGATAAATGGTAATACATTTTACACGATCGCCCAAGATAAGAAGAGCACCAACCAAAACAGTGGTGTCCGCTTTGATGCAGAAACCAAGACGGGAAAGGAAACATATTATGGTTATATACATGACATATGGGAACTTGACTATCGACATGGTTTAAAGGTCCCTTTGTTTCGGTGCAAATGGGTCAATATGACACGAGGCGGGGTAACGGAAGACCCGCAGTACGGAATGACAACAGTGGATCTCAACAATCTTGCGTATGCAGACGAACCATTCGTCCTAGCCAATGATGTGGCACAGGTTTTCTATGTGAAGGACATGTCTACCAAGCCAAGAAAAAGAAAAGATAAGGAAGCGAATGCATCGTATGATGAGCCAAAGCGGCACATAGTTCTTTCTGGGAAGAGAAACATCGTGGGAGTGGATGACAAGACAGACAAGTCAGAAGATTATGAAAGTTTGATGAAATTGCTCCATTCACAGTGAATATTGACACGAGCATCCCGTTAAATGATGAAGATTTTCCATGGTTACGGCACAAAGGGACACACGCGAATAAAAAGTTTCACACCCAAAGATCTGGGATGTGATCGGCTTCACTAGCTATCATCACTTTCTTCTGTGTTTCACACCGAGAGGGGAATCTCTGTAATAGTTAGGGTAGTTATGTGTTTTGTCATTTGAAACACGAAGAAATTTTATGTGCAAACAAATTCACACTAATTTCAAATAATTCAAAATTTAAACTATTCAAATTTGAAAACTACGGGCGCTAACAGAAAAAATAGCAAAAAAGAAAGAAAAACTATAGATGAAAAGAAAAAAACTATATAAAAAAACTACTAAAAAATAAATAGAAGAAAATAAGTATAGCAGAAAAGAAAAAACTACTCAGAAATAAATAGAAGAAAAAATAAAGCAGAAAAGAAAAAAAATTATATTTGCTATTTTTCAATCGTTTACAAAATGACCGTGAAATTGAAAATCACTACTAAATGAACTCTGAAAATGTTGAATTTTGGCAAACTAGATGAAAAACTACTCCCAAATAAATAGAAGAAAATAAATATAACAGAAAAGAAAAAACTATACAAAAAACTACGCAAAAATAAATAGAAGAAAATAAAGCAGAAAAGAAAAAAACTATAAAAAAATTGGGTGCTGCCTTGTGAGCCTGATAGGCCAGAGGTCTGTAATTACAGGCCTTAAAGGCCCAGCAGACTCACAGGGCAGCGCACAGAGTTTAGGCCCACAAGCCTGCTAGCTATATAGAGGAGTTCGAAGTGGTAGCCGTGGCTGGGTTTATAAACCAGTGCGGCTGCCCTTCGCCCGGCGAGGTGGGACTAAACTTTGGGGTGGCAGCATGACCCCTTTAGTACCGGGTGGTGGCACAAACCGGTACTAAAGGGGGGGCCTTTAGTACCGGTTTGTGCCACCACCCGGTACTAAAGGGGTTGCTTCCCGCCGCTTGGCCTGGCCAAAACAGGCCTTTAGTATCGGTTGGTGGCTCCAACCGATACTAAAGGTGCCTTCTATATATACAACAGCTACAAAAATTTCAGTTTCCCTCTCTGTTTGCCCCTCTATTTCCGTCTCCGTCGCCGTCGCCGCCGCCCTCGATCGTCTCCGTCACCGCTCGTCTCCGTCACCGCCCCCGTCCCCGTCGCCGCCCCCGTCCCCGTCGCCGCCCTCGTCTCCGTCGCCGCCCTGGGCCAGTCCCCGTCGCGCCGTCCCCGTCCTCGTCGCGCCGTCCCCGCCTTCGCCGCCCCGGCCATCGCCTCGCCATCGCCTCGCCGTCGCCGTCGCCCGCTGTGAGCTCTCCCCCTCTAACCCCTCTCCCTCGCCCCCGGCGGCCACCATGGGCGCCGCCCTCCCCGAGCCCATACACACACACACAAGCATGCATGAACACACACACACACACACACGTGTACATATTTATTTTGTATGTTTAATTAGTTTAGATTATTTAGTGTTTAATTAGTATATACGTATTTTGTATGTTTAATTAGTTTAGATTATTATTTTTTCACTATTATATATGTACGAATGCGTGTTAGATGGATATAATTAGTGTTTAATTAGTATGGAAATTTTTTATATAATGTTGTTTTTCAGTTTTTTAATGGATGTATAGAAGTTGTGTTTTCTATTTTTAGTGTTAGATGCTTAATTAGTATGAAATAGTATATAGATTTTTGAAATAGTAGAAATGTTAGAAATTTTAGTTATCAAAATCCAATCATTAAAAAATATTACTTTTTGCGGGCATATAGCTAGTATTTGTTCTCGACGATGCCTGGCCCGCATCCTCGCCGTCGACCCGTCCGCGACGACGTCCAGCCGACCCATGTCCGGGACTGGGCTCCGCCGGGCTGGCACTGGGAGGTGCTGCCTGGAGGGGCGCGCCGCTTGATGAGGAACCCGGCCCCGGGTCCCGTCGTCGACACTGATCTCGTTTGGTGGCATTCGCGTGGGCCAGTTTCGGTGCGGAAGGACCCGGCCCCGCCGGAGGTGGTACGTCGCCGTGTCAGGGAGGAGGACGAGCACGTCCATCGCTACATGGTTGCGTTAGAGGGCGGCAGGTTCTCCAATACCTGGCAGTATCTTCGGGGATCTTACTTCAGCTATGATCCTGTGAGGGTTCCTTCTCTTTGGGTGTCCACCGCCCGCGCCGCAGGAACCGCGAGTGTCCTAGATTCTTCTGTAGTATTCGATCTTTAATTAGCTAGCCATTGATGTACTATTCAATATTATATATTATTCGAGACGATGTATTCGAGATTATATCTATTATTCTAGTTGAAGTATTCGAGATTATATCTATTATTCGAGACAATGTAATTTGAATACTAAATTGTTTTATATTATTCGAGATTATATCTATTATTCGAGACGATGTAATTTGAATACTAAATTGTTTTATATTTCTTTTGAATTAGTTAAATAAAAGCTATGGTAGACAATACCGACAGAGAGGGAGAACAGACCATGTTCGATATGATACGCGGGCCAGATGATGATCAGAATGAAGAAGATTATGACGGCTCCGAATTTCTAAACAACACCGGAGAGGGTGATATGATATTCGATCACGACGACCGGATTGATGAAGTCATGAACTACGATTATGACGATGACGAAGAACATGTTGATCCTGAAACAACAAAGACCGGCGAGGTATATATATTTATATAAGCAGGTATCTGGTGATCATCACATGTTTTAAATGACTTGAAGATATATTAATGAATCGATCTTTGTTCTTTCAGCCATCCAGATCGAGCAAATCTTCAGGCAAAAGGACGAAACGAGGCCCGAACAAAAAGTTGAAGGAGGGCGTAAAGTACAATATCGAGGCAGTCAGACCTAATGGCGAACCATTAGCGCCTAAGAAGATTGCGGACAAGTTCATTCGTCAGTGCGGAGTTCTTGTGAAGGACCAACTCCCGATCTCCCTTCAAGAATGGAGAGAGCCAGCAAAAGACAAAAGACAAAAAGGCAAAGAGGACGCTGCTCCACGTCCAGATGTTACTTTTGTCGACAAGAATCAAAAAGATCTGCTTTGGGATACTCTCATGGAACATTTCACCCTACCAGATCATTTCACAGAAGCAGATGTGCATAAAGTCAAGGACACTGCTCTTAGGAAGATGGCGGTTGCATTCAAGAACCACAAGAATCGTGAATGGGACAAGTACATCAAGGTAGGAAGGAAGACTCCAGTATTCGAGGGAACACTAGAGAACCAACATGCTCATTGGGACGATTTCGTGAAATTCAAGGATTCGGAATTAGCTAAGGAACGGTCGAGAATAAACAAGAAGAATGCCGAAAAAAAGGATAAGTTCCATAAGCTGGGGCCAGGTTGCTATGCGGTGGCAATGCCTAAGTGGGATAAGTCTGAGAAAGAGATGGAGGATGCAGGTGCCACTCCGGTTACTAAGAGCTAGCCCCCCAGGGTCAGGACTTGGTTCTATGCGCATGGGGGGGAGTTGGACCCGAAGAAAGGCAATGTTTCGACGAGGGCAAGTCTGAAGGGAGCCGACGATGCGATACTTGTTGCAATAGAAGAGGCACGGTCAGGGGTGTTCCAGCCCAACAGAGAGAACGACGAGCTTACGCGTGCCCTGGGAAATCCTAAACACCCGGGAAGAACACGAGGCAAGGGCGCTATTCCATGGTATGAGGGGTTTTCAAACTGGAACACCGACTACAGAACCCGTGCGAGAAAGAAGATTGCGGAGGAGAAGAAGAGGAAGATGGAGGAGGAGCAGAGGAAGCGGGACTATGAATGCCTTCAAGGCCTAGAAGCAAGTTAAGCGGAATTGGTAGTCAAATACCAGCGGCAGCAGGAGCAGATCGACTCACTTACCCAGCAAAGGGGGTCTCAGCAGCTGCAGCAGCTAGCGAATGATCCAGCATTGGATAGCACCGCCCCATCCATGCCGAGAAGCAGCGTGGGTTCCGCCCCGGACGACGCAATGCTGGGTAGATACCCCGTGGATGACATCACGGAGAACAGTAGCTGCGAGCTACACGTCAAAATAAAGAACATATCCATGAAGGTGGCGGACGCCGTTGCTTTTACAAATCCCCCCGAGGCAACCTTCCATTGCAACCCGATTCCAGCGGGCTATGCTCGTGTCTTGGTTGATGCGGTGGTGGACCCATATTCGGAGCTAGAGCTTGACTATCCTGGAGGTGATGACGAGCGCTTTCTCGGAGATGCCAAACATCGTATCATCCTATGGAAAAAGGATTGCATCATCTTTCGAAGGCCACCGACACCGCGTCATCCGACTCCTCGTCGAAGTCCGCCACCGAGTCAGCAGTCTCCCGCTCCTGCAAGTCCACCAAGTCCGGCAAAGTGTCAGGCCACTCCTCCTCCAAGTCCGGCAAAGTGTCAGGCCACTCCTCCTCCAAGTCCGGCAAAGTGTCAGGCCACTCCTCCTCCTCCAAGTCCGCCACAGCGTCAGACATCCACTCCTCCTCCAAGTCCGGCACAAACTCAGGCCACTCCTCCTCCAAGTCCGGCACAGCTTCAGGCGGCCACTCCTCCTCGTCCAACTCAGCCCCGTCATCCGCCTTCGCCGCCTCAGCAATCACAGAAGAGACACCCCGCAGCTATGGTGCGTAGCGGTACGAGTCAAGGTAGTACAGGAAGTACAGGCAGAGGCAAGCGATATAAACATGGTCCAAGCCTCACGCCTCTTCCGCAGAGGGCTTATGATAGGTCCGAGGAGGAAATCGCAGCCATATCGAAGTCCGAGATGGAAGCCCATTTTGCACCGAAACCGCCAACGCCGCCAAGGGAGAAAGTGCCTGAGGAAACGATTGACCTCTTCATTCATATGGCTCAAGCACCAGCTCCCAAGCCTGTTGACACAGACTATGAGCGCCACATCAGGAAGTTAAATCGAGAACGTCTACGTAAGGAGGCGAGCTCGGGATCGAGCAAACAAGAAGCAGCTGTCAAAAAATGCGGGAAAACCATTCCCCAGCTAGGAGAACAGGCGGCGCAATCGATCCCCTCGCTTGTTATGCCAACAACACGTGACAGTACGCGCGCCCAATATTATTGTGGGCAAACAGTTTACGTTCCTGAGGTGGGCAATGTGGTAATAACAGAGGAGCATATAATGCAGGCTGAAGTTCTCAATATCACTGTTGGACAACTCCTCGAGATCGAGACCATGCGTGTGCTTAGAGAGGATGAAATAAAACGGAAATATGTCCGGGGCCAACCTTTGGTCGAGCCAGACAAGGTCAAGAACCTCCCAACGAGAATGTATGAATTGCATCAATGGTACATGAACATTACCAAGATTTCCGATCGATTGTCCCTCATGGTGAATGTCAAGGAGGAGCATTACTACCATGAGAAAGTTGTGTCCGTTGAGTATTCTGAACTGTTTCAGTTATACAATCAAGACGCACTCGACAAATCTATCGTCAGTTGCTATTGTCTGTAAGTGATTTCTTTCTGTAATTTAAGTCTCGAGCTAGATGTAGTAATCCTTTTGATCAATCATTACCTGTAATTATCCTCACTATATTCTTTTCTGTGGTATTATATGCAGGATGAAGATGTATGAAATGAGAAAAGGTGGACGCTATGGCATTGGGTTCATTGACACAAACACCGTTATTGAATACACATGGAAAATAGATGAACATCATCAAAAGGCCGTAGAGGACAGCATGCTAGAGTTCTTGAAGCGCCTCAAATACAATGAAGATATACTACTTCCTTACAACTTCCAGTGAGTCACACTGTCTTGTACTACAAATTCTCTGTTTTTGCCTACTAGCTAGCTACATGTTTTTGCTTACATATGCCCGCTTAATTAAGACATGCAAACGTGTGTGCATGCAGATTTCACTGGGTCTTGTGTATCATTAAAGTTGACGCCAGAACAGTTGAAATACTGGACTCACTACTCAAAGAAAAAACTGACTATGACATCTTGTTTGGGATAGTCAACAGGTAATTTCAATCATTATTAATTATATATCTCGGCCTATTTAGTTCATCATTTCATGATATGAACTATTTAATAACCCCTTTATTCATTTTCTTTGTCGGTGGGCAGGGCTTGGGCAAGGTTCATCAGGGTCACGGAAGGCGAATGGAAAGAAAAGCTTAAATGGGGAAGACCCAAGGTAAGTAATTAAGTAGTACTAGCTAGCTAGCTAGCTGCCATCTCTTTAATTATCATGCTTGATTAATTATTATCTGATCAAATTCCATTCTCGTAAAGGCCCTGAAGCAGGCGCAGGGGACTGATCTGTGTGCATTCTGCGTTTGCGAGAACATTCACATGATGGCGTCTGAAAGGAGCAGATCTCAAAGACAGGAATGGGTACGCTTGTCAAAACACTATTCACAATTTTTACACCATTATCGATATCTAGTCACACAACTAATACACATGCATATTGATCTCCTTCTTAACAGTTCAGAGAGGTGCGGGCGAAGCTCCTAGAAACGAAGCGCGTAGAAGCCCTTCAAGAGGAAATAGCGGGATTTTTGCTCGACCAGGTCATAAATCCGAAGGGAGAATACTATTACCCGCTACCGCCCCCATGAAAACCACTTCCAATTGTCATCGTGCTCCGAAGGCACCAATTAGGCTATACTGCCACTGGCTCCGAAGGCAACATGCATATGTAGGAGAAATTGTATATAGCTATACATGTGTGTATGTGTGAATTAATTAATATGATGGTTTGTGAGACATTGATGATATATATATGCATGATTTGTTCCACTAGAAACTCTATTTATATATATATATATATATATATATATATATATATATGCATAACGTGTACAATGTGTAGTATCGTAAAATACCAGCAAACGAAAAATAATTAAAATGGAAACACAAAATTAAATGAAAAAGAAATCATCAAACTAAAACCCTCCAAACCTTATAGTACCGGTTGGTCTTACCAACCGGTACTAAAGGGCTCCAGGGCCCTGGAGCTGGCTCGTGCCACGTGGTTTCCCTTTAGCACCGGTTCGTGCTGAACCTGTACTAAAGGGGGGGGGGCTTTAGTGCCCACACTTTAGTGCCGGTTATGGAACCGGCACTAAAGGGCCTTACGAACCGGTGCTATTGCCCGGTTCTGCACTAGTGTTAACCCTGAACTAACTCTAACCAAAGAGGTGTATGGATGGCAGGCTTAGATGGAGCACGGATACGGCGAGGCGCCTTCACGGGCGGTGCGAGAGAGAGGGAGGGAGAGGACGAGAAGCTTCGAGGAAGTGGGGAAGGATATGCTGCAAGAAGAACGAGAGAAAAATGTGTTTTTTAATGGCCCCGAGAAGAACTAACCCGAATAAGCACCTCTTGGGTGGGTTAGATTTTCTGGATGAGTTAGATGCATCTAACCTAAACTAACCCTCCTGTTTGGATACTTTTGGGTTAGTTGAGTCCAAACTAACCCAAACTAACTCTAACCCATGGATCCAACCAGGGCCTACATCGGTCGTGGTTTATTAGTCCCCCGTTGTATTTGACTGAAGATTTAACTGAAAAAATGTTAGTGCATGTCAACAAAAACGATATCATTGGATATAATTTTAGGTGATATGCATCAGCATTTATCGTACTATATATAATGTTAGTTCAATTTTTGGTCGTACTAATCTACAGTAGTAAGGTGCCCATGTGTTGCACCGAATAGTGAAATGCATTGATCGGGGAGTTGTTTATTTTGACAAAGGATGTGGGGGTTATCTCATGTGTAACGGGTATCGATAGGTTTCTTCGGATTTTATTTCATCTCTAGAGCTCACAAACATCCGGGTGAAATAGATAAAAAGGTATCTTTTGCAAACAAAAGCGTTCAACTGTTCAACCCGCATCCAAAACTTGTGAAGAAATAACACTTATTGTGCTTTGCAATAAATGATCTTTAAGAATTAGTTTTTGAGTATCGATTGTTATACATGTTGGCTACAGATGACATGGCACTTTCTTATAGTCAACAGTTGGCTATACTATTAAGTTATGTTAACCATGCCTTATACACCTAGACGAAGGGATTAAATCAGGATGACTTGCAAGGGGGCAGAGGAGATGTAAAAAATGGTTCATCGTAAGTCTTTCACCAGTACTCTAGAGTAAAAGTTCATACATGGAAGATTCTAGACTAAACCATAAACGGATACACATTTTATTCATGCACGATACTCCAATAGAGCAAGATCCTGCATGGAAGTCTCCACATGCTTAGACAGCGGATTACATTGAGTGAAGACTAATGATCAACATTTAACTTCATAATGCGTATGTCCATGTGAACCTCCTTGGTGTCCCCGTGCACCGCGTCGGCGGGTAAAGGATGCCATGGGTTTTCCAAGTCCACATTGGTGGGATAGTCCCAGCTCCCTAGAGTCCAAGTCCGTTCGATGAGGCCGGTGTCGCCGCCCAGGTGACCCGAAGGGGTAGTAACACTGACCACGCACCCGTACATCGGCCACGTGTCAGTGTCAGCATCAGTGGCGTTGCCCCTGACGCACATTACAGAGACGGGGCGGCGGCCTGCGCGGGCCTCGCCGGTGCCCACGATCAAGAGGAAGACGTCGCTGTCCTCCTCCGAGACTAGCAGGCGGCGGTGATCCTCCAGCGACTCCGGCATGGTGAATGGGTAGCACGTCTCGTACTTCATGTTCTCCGCCAAGGGCCAGCAGTGACCGCTGCACGCATTCGTGAGGTGATGCACCATGTCCGCCGGCGAGCCACAAAACGGCATCGAGCACTCATAGCAGTGGACGAAGGGCTCCTTGGAGGCATCGACCATGTCGTCCATGAAACGGGAGTGGCTGTAGCGGACGTTGCGCTAGTTGAATATATGTGCAAGTTACTACGATATTTAATCCAAATAAGCACAAAATAAATCATGACGGCTATAACAAAGATGAAACTAATCATGTGGACTATCATAGTAGTAGGATACAGAGTAGAAACATGAATTCTACCACGATTTTGAACAGGAAGGACAGAAACACGTATAGTCCAACGGGAGCAGCACTGTTGGCGTTGAGGTTGTCGCCCATGTCATTGAGGAAGAGGTTGCCGAGGTCGGGGAAGAGGTCGTCATCGGCGAAGTCGTGGCTGCCAGCAGTCGTGAGAGTGCGCTTCCCAAATTTCAACAGCGCCCGCCGAATGTAGCGCAGGAGGGAGTGGCTGTAGGGGACGTTGCGGCCGCCGAATGGAGCGCAGGAGTAGTGCACGAAGCAGTAGATGGCGTCCTTACTAGTACTCCCTAGTCTCTATCTATCTATATCTATATCTATATTTATACTCTTATAGAAAACCGAGTTGGTGATGATGGTATGCCCGCCGTCTTGTAATATAGACCATCCGATCTATATCTGATGGATAGAAAGCCAACTATGACAATTTTACAAAAGATACCCGAACCTCTCTCCACATTTACAGATAAGGCCTTGCCTCGTTCATCCTTATCTCCCACAACCTCATTCTCCTCCCTATGTCTCTATCTCTACTACTCTTCTTTGTGTTTTTATAACAAATTGAATAGTGCCGTGCCATCCGCTGCACGCCCGGTTGAACACGCCTCCTCGCCTCCATCATCACCAACTGAGGGGTTGTTTGGTTCCTAGCCACACTATCGGTGTCAAAACCGGTGGATCTCGGGTAGGTGGTCCCGAACTGTGCATCTAGGCGAATGGTAACAGGAGACAAGGGACACGATATTTTTACCCAGGTTCGGGCCCTCTTGATGGAGGTAAAACCCTACTCCTGCTTGATTAATATTGATGATATGGGTAGTACAAGAGTAGATCTACCACGAGATCAGAGTGGCTAAACCCTAGAATCTAGCCTATGGTATGATTGTTGTTCGTCCTACGGACTAAAACTCTCCAGTTTATATAGACATCGGAGAGGGCTAGGGTTACACAGAGTCGGTTACAATGGGAGGAGATCTTCATATCGTATCGCCAAGCTTGCCTTCCACGCCAAGGAAAGTCCCATCCGGACACAGGACGGAGTCTTCAATCTTGTATCTTCGTAGTCCGGGAGTCCGGCCAAAGGTCTTAGTCCGTCCATCCGGACGCCCCCTAATCCAGGACTCCCTCAGTAGCCCCTGAACTAGGCTTCAATGACGACGAGTCCGGTGCGCAAGTTGTCTTCGACATTGCAAGGCGGGTTCCTCCTCCGAATATTTCATAGAAAATGTTGAACACCAGGGTAGTGTCCGGCTCTGCAAAATAAGTTCCACATTCCTTTGTAGAGAGAATAATATTTGTATCAATCGGATCTGCTGACGTATTCCATGGTGTGACATCATGCCACAGCCAGGCTCTTTATTCATTTTATTGTTCCACCTCAGCGTGTTTAGCGAGGCGGTTTCCTTGGCACATCTTATCAAAGCAGAGATCGTGTCCCCTTATTCTGGGATTCTCATCAATACGGGTGTGGGTAACCCAACCGCGCCATTAATTGCGGCGCTTGGGAGATAGGCGAGTTTTATTAGGCAGGTGGGGAACTCGTAGTTTTGGCCGCCCATATAAGGGGATAAGAATCCGCCCTTTCCATTCACGTCCTCTTCCTCCTCTGCTTATCCGTCCCTGCGCGCTCGAGCTCCAGCGCAAAAGCCCGCACTTCCCACTTCAACCTTCTCCAACCATGTCTGGAGCAGGAGGTAGATGGATGGCCTCCTCCGTCACGGAGGGACAAATCAAAAACCTGCGGAAGGCCAGATACTTGTCTAATGACATCGCGCACCGGCTCCCAGATGTGGGGCAACTCATCCCAGCCCCCAGGACCCATGAGAGGGTTGTTTTTCTTCCCAATTTCCTCCGCGGACTGGGTTTTCGTCTTCACCCGTTCGTCCGGGGGCTCATGTTCTACTATGGCCTGGACTTCCACGATCTGGCCCCGAACTTCATCCTCAATATCTTGGCATTTATTGTCGTGTGCGAGGCCTTCTACCGCATCCAGTGTCACGCCCAATATTTGATACTATCCTAAAGAGACTCGAAGGTCCCACCAAGGATAGAACCGCATATTGAAACGCTTTTGCAAGGTGGATATCATTACATCAACATTACAAAATAGATAGGGATACATACAAGAGGCATACAATGCCACACGAATACAACATCATCATACATAAGAACCACATCCGACTACGGATGAAACACAAACAGAAACTCAAACGACATCCACCCTGCTAGCCCAGGCTGCCGACCTGGAACCTATCCCTGATCGAAGAAGAAGCAGAAGAAGAACTCCAAAACAAGTAACATCGCTCTCGCGTCAAGATCATCGCATAACCTGTACCTGCAACTGTTGTTGTAGTAATCTGTGAGCCACGAGGACTCGGCAATCCCATTACCATGGGTATCAAGACTAGCAAAGCTTAAAGGGAAAGGAAGGGGTAAAGTGGTGAGGTTGCAGCAGCGACTAAGCATATATGGTGGCTAACATACGCAAATAAGAGCGAGAAGAGAGCAAAAGGAACGGCCGTGAAGCTAACAATGATCAAGAAGTGATCCTGAACTCCTACTTTCGTCAAACATAACCCAAAACCGTGTTCACTTCCCGGACTCCGCCGAGAAGAGACCAACACGGCTACACACGCAGTTGATGCGTTTTAATTCGAATCAGGTGTCAAGTTATCTACAACCGGACATTAACAAATTCCCATCTGCCACATAATCGTGGGCACGGATTTCGAAAGTTTATACCCTGCAGGGGTGTCCCAACTTAGCCCATGATAAGCTCTCGCGATCAACGAAGGGTATACCTTCTCCCAGGAAGACCCGATCAGACTCGGAATCCCGGTTTACAAGACATTTCGACAATGGTAAAACAAGACCAGCAAAGCCGCCCGATGCGCCGACAAATCCCGATAGGGGCTGCACATATCTCGTTCTCAGGGCAGACCGGATAGGTCAGCCTACGAGTAAAACCAACCCTCGAGTTGCCCCGAGGTGGCCCCACAGTCTGCCCGTTTCGGAACAACACTCGAAGGAGCACTGGCCCGGGGGGGCTAAAATAAAGATGACCCTCGGGCTCCGGAAACACAAGGGAAAAAGGGCTAGGTGAGGCAAATGGTAAAACCAAGGTTGGGCCTTGCTGGAGGACTTTTATTCAAAGCGAACTATCAAGGGGGTCCCATAAATCACCCAACTGCGTAAGGAACGCAAAATCCGGGAACATAACACCGGTATGACGGAAACTAGGGCGGCAAGAGTGGAACAAAACACCAGGCATAAGGCCGAGTCTTCCACCCTTTACCAAGTATATAGATGCATTAATTAAATAAGAGGGCTGAGCAAAGCAGTAACATAGCCAAACAATTGTTTGCTAGGAAGGGTGTCAAAGGTTAGAGGTTCATGGCAATTTGGGAGGCCTGATGAGCAAAAGATAGGTAGCGCAGCAAAGCGATAGAATGACGCAACTAGCATAGCAATGATAGTAGTGAGATCCAGGGTAGCGGTCATCTTGCCTGAAATCCCGCTAGGAAGAAGAACGAGTCCATGAAGAAGACAAGCGGAAGTAGTGGAACGGATCCTCACAACTCCGGAACGAAACCGAAGCTAACGAGAGAAGCAAACCGGAAAGAAGCAAACAACATGGTAAACAACAATCACATAAACATGGCATGATGCACAATCAAGTATGATGCATGTCCGGTTTAAAGAGCATGGCATGGCAAAGTGCAACAAACAATACTACAAATTAAGTGGAGCTCAATATGCAACGAGTTGCATATTGACGAAACACCACATTCAAGTTATTTAGTTCGCTCTCGTTTAGGTACCCAACAATATTAAATGTTGATTAACATGGCAAGAGGTGAAACATAATTAAACTACCTATCTAGGCAAATTTAAATGAGGCCGGAACAACAAACAACAATTCCAGAAAAATCCTCATATGCAAATTATGAATTTGGTACTGTTCTTCCCTAAAACATATTTTATTGTTGTTAAATAGGAAAATAAAGCACCATGTTAAACTAGGAATTTTTCCACCCCATTTACATATAAAGTTTATTTAAAACCGAGCTACGATTATTTAGTAATGAAATAAATCATTTTAACATGGCATTCGAGTAAAACTTAATCAAACAGCATTTTAAACATTTTAAACATGGATGAAAGTGGCATATTATGAAACTAGATGAAAAACTAATCATTTTACATGTAGAAATTATTTACATCCGATGCACTGTTATGAAGTTATTAATGCATGAAGTTTAGGGTCTTTTCTCTAAAACTGCAGTTCGCTGGATAATTAGCAAAATGTCCAGAACAGGAAAAAAAACACATGCGGGAAGAATCTGCAGGCTGGCCCAACAGTGCACAGGGGGCGGGGGCTGCTCACCAGGCCTCATGGGCCGGTCGGAGGAGGGGGCCCCAGAGTCTGGAGGAGGCTGGTTGGGGCGCGCTGGGCCAGTGTCAACGTGGAGACGTGAGCGAGGCAGCAAGCGTTGCTCGACCTGAAGACGAAGGGGAAGCAGAGGCACGACGGGACTTGGCGCGGACGACGGCAAGGAGGGCGGAGGCCGTCGGGAACCGATTCCCGGCGGTGGGAGGCGGATCCGGCGAGGCAAGGGCTTGGTGGCGGCGAACTTGCCGGCGTCGGGGACAAGGCGCAGGAGAGCAGATGGCCTGCGAGGTGGAGCTTGCTGCTGGCAAGGCACGAGGAGGGGAAGCAGAGAAGGCCGCTGGCTCCTGGAAGAAGATGGTGGCGGCTTGAGGAGTTTCCCATCGCAGATCAAGGGAGTCAGACGGCGCTCCGGTTCCTGTGGAAAAAATGCAGGGAGATGAGACGGGAGGGAGAAGGGAAGAAGAAATGAGAGACAAGGAAGGAGAGGGCGGCCCTGCTGGAGTTCGTCTTGGCAGGTTCGGGCGGTGGACGGAGCAGCTCCGGCGGCGCTCGGGGTGGCTGGGTTTGCCGGCGGCGACGGTGCCATGGAGAAAGGAGCAAACGGGAGAAGCTTGCTCTTAGTCGGGGCAGCAGGGATCTCTTGGTGGCTCTGACCGAAGGGGCTCGGGCTCGGGCGCTGGTTGGATGGCTGCGTAGATCGAGGGAGGAGGCTGCGGGTTGGAGGAAGGAAACTAGGCTGATTGGGGATGGATCCCGAGGGGAATTTGGGAGGATCCTGAGGTGGGGTTTGAGTGTGGCGGTGGTGAGGAGGAAGGATGGGGCAGGTCTCCTTGATTTTAGGGTTGTCCCGCTTATATACGTGGGTGGATTAGGTTAGGGGATATTTAGTCCCTCCGATATTAATCGGACGGTCCAAAATACTAGGTTGGGAAATCCAAATAAGAAAACGGAGATGTTTTACGGATGTTGGGGGATGATACGAATCCAACGGAGATGACTGAGCGGGTCAGGTTCGGGGTAGGTTTCGGACACGCACAAGAGGGCATCGATGGTTGGCAAGAGAGGTTAGGTGGTCACGGTCAAGAGGGTAGTGAAAACCCGATTGGTCTTGGAACGGTCAACGAAAGCAAGGGGGACGCGGCAACTAAGAATGGGTACGGGTTTTATGAAAACATATGGATGCGATGCACATGATGCTATGAGATGAGATGCAAGACAAGAACAATATGCAAAACAACAGACAAAACCCAACCACGGAGGAAATAATATATCACAAAGTCGAAAATGGCAAGGGTTGGAGTTACAATATGGAAAGTTACATTCGGGGCGTTACAACACTCCACCACTACGAGAGGATCTCGTCCCGAGATCTAGGATGGCGCCGTAGAGAAACGGAAGAGGATGATAAGAGGTAAACTAAGATGCTTCTTCGACAAACGAGTGAAACCATGAACCTTGAGAGGTTGAGAAATTTAAAAGAAAGAGTACAACAGAGATGAACGAGATTGCAAACAATCCGTTAGAAAAGAGGAACAAGGAACATAACGAGAACTTGAAGGTTGCAAAGACATGAATCAAGAGTTTAATGGACAAGATAGAATTCGAAACCACTCCGGTTAAAACAAGATGAGAGAGGAAGAATTCCGGCAGCACTCCGGTAGAAAAAAGAAGAAAACTTGATAACCTGAGAAGATATTGAAAAGATGATACAACACTCCGGTTGGACATGGAAAGAATAGAATTTGAACTTGGCAAAATGAAAGCACTTGGATGAGACTCCGGTTAAAAGAGGAATGATAGACACAACACTCCGGTTAAGTGGATAAGCATTGAAAAGAACATGATCTTGACAAAACAAGATGATGAGTGAAGAGAACAACATCACAATGCCTTCGGAAGAAAGAATAGAAGATATATCATTGGAATAACAGAATGGAGAAGAAAATGCCAACTTCCGCCACAAATGAACTAAGAAAGCCTCCTTCCAAGAAGGTTATAACGGAGTTGTTGGAAAACAAACATGGAAACGAATAAGCTTGTAGTGGGCTTATGGAAAACTTCTCAAAATTGAGGCGAAATTCTGCCACTATGGAAACAAATAATAGAAATGATAACACCAACGAGATGAAAAACTTCTTCCACCAATATAATAGAGAGATAACTTGGATCGTTGATAATCACCACGATAGCAACATTCCTTAGGGAAGGCTTAAGGTGAAATATGACACAAGATAACTCCAATGAAGAGATTAATGGATTCAAAATACCTCATTCCTGACAACATTTGAGTCGCAAAACATGAATGAATATTGTCAAGAATGATGTAACTCCATCTCCAAAGATAAGGTAGAAGGAATTGCACTTTGGAATACAAGAACAATTTTGAAGAACACTTGAAGAATGAAAGGAATCCTTGACGAACCATCATGTAGAGCCTCCATGAAGAACTCCGGTAATAAAAGGATGATAAAAAGAAAGAGAAGTTGAAAAACACCAAGTGAAGCCTTGCAATGATCTAGATGGAGCTTCACGACGAGATAATGCAGAAAACTTGGAACTCCAAAAAGAAAAAGATGAACATCTTAGAATCGAGATTTTATTCCTGATGAACAAACTCCAGAAGAAGGAATCAATCACCTGGATGAAACAAGAATAAGAATTATGTGATGTGTATCCTTCGCCAATTTAAATTGATGGCAAGCAACAGATTTGGCATACTACTTATTCCCGTTGAAAGGATTAAAAGAGATATAGCGCAAGCTTGAGAAGGTATTGATTGAACCACCGGTGGGATTTGGAAACAACGAATGTTTGATATGATAACGAAGGAAGTGAAATGTTGAACGAACCACCGTAAGAATTGAAAATGAAAGTAGCAAAGGCACAATTCACCGGGAAGAATTGGAAAATGAATGAAGATACTTGAGGGTATTTAGATACATGAGAACGAAGAGATCATGAACTGATTAGAGGGTATTTGAACGATGCACCGGTAAGATTTGAAGAACGATAGCTACACGCTGAGAATGAAGAATTATGACATGATGGCCTTCGGAGGAAAGAAATGAAAAATAACTCCTGACATACTCTGGATGGTTAAGGAAAGAATATCTGACAAATGGAATAATTCGCGAGGATAACATGAAGCTAGAACCACGAAACTTCGAGAGAACAGACAAGATTTTAGGAGAAATCTCTTCCTCGGTCTTCAAATGTTGAGAATGATGATGAGAACCACCATGAATTGTTGAGGCACTCCGGAATGAAGAATAGAAAATTTGAACCAACGATGAAAATATTTTGAAAGCGATCTTGGAGAAAAATATGACTGATGAAAATTCATTCTTACGTCAAACTTCAAAAAGAATTCAGGAATAGCTCCGGGGAAATTAGAAGAGTCAGGTAAGATCCTGGGAGAAGACCTGTGGGTTAGGGCCCACTCAAAAGAAACACCGTTGAACGATTTAAAAGAGAGATTGCACTGGTTGAATTAAATGACTTGAATGAGATAACAACCTCAAAAAAAACTAACGGATTGAGAATGGAAACATGAATCTTCTGAGATATCTTGAGCACTCCAGGACAAATGAATAGGAAGAACTAACTAATTAAGAGGTACACCAGCATGAGAAAAACATTTGAAACGAGGAAAGGATATGATCGACAAGGCTTGAATTGAAACCACCAGAGAAGAAAAAGAGAACGAAGAATGATAAACTTGAAGCTTCCTTTAGTATCTTCCTAAGAATCACCGGATAAGAGCATTGACGAAAAAGAATGGAGAGACTTCCCATCAATAAAAGGATACATGATTAAGAAATCTGAGTCCTTGAAGAAAAAGGGTGGGAGGGCGGGAAAAACAAAGACAACTTGGGATGGATGAAACAAACACCTGTGAGAAAACTTAGAGTTGATCTTGCGGATGTTGAAAATGATCGGATCCACTTGAAGAGAAGCACGCCAGTTTGGAAAAGAATTGACATGAAAATCTCGATAAACAAGAAGGATTAGCACTCTCATAGAAATATGAGAACACCACTTGAAAGGTATGGAATCAACACTTGACTTTGAAGCAACTCGAATACCACAACAAAACAAAACAAGGATTGGCTTGCAGAATAAGCCGGAATAAATACATATGATAGAGATTTACCCAATCCCATATCATGCATCTGTCGGAAAGATATTCTGGGAGCTACTTGAATTCCCACCTATAAACTCCCGAAACTTTCTGGTTATGCAATCTGGTGTTGGGGATACAGGGGAAGCAATATATCTCACCCAAACTAACAATACCTACATCTAGCTGTATCCATCCGTCAACACATAACCAAGAAACCTTCGGAAATCGTGTACCTCAACCTTCGAAAAGCATCCGTTATACGAGCTATTGGCAATACTCCCGAACTCCCGCCCCAGTACTGGGTGGCGTCGAGGTTATCTCACCAACAACTGCATAAAAGGGATTTTCGATGTCGGCAGAACTCAGGTATTCCAGAACTGTAACAATAAAATTGTGACGACAACACCTCGGAGCTCAACTCCCCAGGTCACTGCCACATAAAAGACAGGAGGCACCAAGAACAATGTCCTCGTCACAAAACCATCAGAACGATTCCAAGATACCCGCGTGATCCTAAATTTTTTTAGTGAAATTTGAGGAGAGGAAAGTCAAAACATCTACGTCAGGAAACCTCACCAAAGCGACGAAGGGACTGAGGAGTAAAAAGAATCCTACTCTCCGATATATATATAATCCTAAGACTCAAAATAGTTTTTTTTTCTAGACTCAACAACGGCCAACAATCAAAGGGGCTCCTATGGTCGGTCGAGGCTCTGATTACCAACTTGTCACGCCCAATATGCGATACTATCCTAAAGAGACTCGAAGGTCCCACCAAGGATAGAACCCCATATTGAAACGCTTTTGCAAGGTGGATATCATTACATCAACATTACATAATAGATAGGGATACATACAAGAGGCATACAATGCCACACGAATACAACATCATCATACATAAGAACCACATCCGACTACGGATGAAACACAAACAGAAACTCAAATGACATCCACCCTGCTAGCCCAGGCTGCCGACCTGGAACCTATCCCTGATCGAAGAAGAAGCAGAAGAAGAACTCCAAAACAAGTAACATCGCTCTCGCGTCAAGATCATCGCATAAACTGTACCTGCAACTGTTGTTGTAGTAATCTGTGAGCCACGAGGACTCAGCAATCCCATTACCATGGGTATCAAGACTAGCAAAGCTTAAAGGGAAAGGAAGGGGTAAAGTGGTGAGGTTGCAGCAGCGACTAAGCATATATGGTGGCTAACATACGCAAATAAGAGCGAGAAGAGAGCAAAAGGAACGGTCGTGAAGCTAACAATGATCAAGACGTGATCCTGAACTCCTACTTATTTCAAACATAAACCAAAACCGTGTTCACTTCCCGGACTCCGCCGAGAAGAGACCATCACGGCTACACACGCGGTTGATGCGTTTTAATTTGAATCAGTTGTTATCTACAACCGGACATTAACAAATTCCCATCTGCCACATAACAGCGGGCACGGATTTCGAAATTTTATACCCTGCAGGGGTGTCCCAACTTAGCCCATGATAAGCTCTCGCGATCAACGAAGGATATACCTTCTCCCAGGAAGACCCGATCAGACACGGAATCCCGGTTTACAAGACATTTCGACAATGGTAAAACAAGACCAGCAAAGCCACCCGATGCGCCGACAAATCCCGATAGGAGCTGCACATATCTGGTTCTCAGGGCACACCGGATAGGTCAGCCTACGAGTAAAACCAACCCTCGAGTTGCCCCGAGGTGGCCCCGCAGTCTGTCCGTTTCAGACCAACACTCGAAGGAGCACTGGCCCGGGGGGGCTAAAATAAAGATGACCCTCGGGCTCCGGAAACCCAAGGGAAAAAGGGCTAGGTGAGGCAAATGGTAAAACCAAGGTTGGGCCTTGCTGGAGGAGTTTTATTCAAAGCGAACTGTCAAGGGGGTCCCATAAATCACCCAACCGCGTAAGGAACGCAAAATCCGGGAACATAACACTGGTATGACGGAAACTAGGGCGGCAAGAGTGGAACAAAACACCAGGCATAAAGCCGAGTCTTCCACCCTTTACCAAGTATATCGATGCATTAATTAAATAAGAGATATTGTGATATCCCAACATAATCCTGTCCGTCATGGGGCAATCTTCAACTTCACCTGCAACTAACAACACTATAAGAGTGCTGAGCAAAGCGGTAACATAGCCAAACAATGGTTTGCTAGGAAGGGTGTCAATGGTTAGAGGTTCATGGCAATTTGGGAGGCTTGATGGGCAAAAGATAGGTAGCGCAGCAAAGCGATAGAACGAAGCAACTAGCATAGCAATGATAGTAGTGAGATCCAGGGTAGTGGTCATCTTGCCTGAAATCCCGCTAGGAAGAAGAACGAGTCCATGAACAAGACAAGCGGAAGTAGTCGAACGGATCCTCACAACTCCGGAACGAAACCGAAGCTAATGAGAGAAGCAAACCGGAAAGAAGCAAACAACATGGTAAACAACCATCACTTAAACATGGCATGATGCACAATCAAGTATGATGCATGTCCGGTTTAAAGAGCATGGCATGGCAAAGTGCAACAAACAATACTACAAATTAAGTGGAGCTCAATATGCAATGAGTTGCATATTGACGAAACACCACATTCAAGTTATTTAGTTCGCTCTCGTTTAGGTACCCAACAATATTAAATGTTGATTAACATGGCAAGAGGTGAAGCATAATTAAACTACCTATCTAGGCAAATTTAAATGAGGCCGGAACAACAAACAACAATTCCGGAAAAATCCTCATATGCAAATTATGAATTTGGTACTGTTCTGCCCTAAAACATATTTTATTGTTGTTAAACAGGAAAATAAAGTGCACCATGTTAAACTAGGCATTTTTCCACCCCATTTACATATAAAGTTTATTTAAAACCGAGATACGGTTATTTAGTTATGAAATAAATCATTTTAACATGGCATTTGAGCAAAACTTAATCAAACAGCATTTTAAACATTTTTAACATGGATGAAAGTGGCATATTATGAAACTAGATGAAAAACTAATCATTTTACATGTAGAAATTATTTACATCCGATGCACTGTTATGAAGTTATTAATGCATGAAGTTTAGGGTCTTTTCTGTAAAACTGCAGTTCCCTGGATAATTAGCAAAATGTCCAGAACAGGAAAAAAACACATGCGGGCCGAATCTGCAGGCTGGCCCAACACTACACAGGGGGTGGGGGCTGCTCACCAGGCCTCATGGGCCGGTCGGAGGAGGGGGCCCAAGAGTCCGGAGGAGGCTGGTTGGGGCGCGCTGGGCCAGGGTCAACGCGGAGACGTGCGCGAGGCAGCGAGCGCTGCTCGACCTGAAGACGAAGGGGAAGCAGAGGCGCGGAGGGACTTGGCGCGGACGACGACAAGGAGGGCGGAGGCCATCGGGAACCGATTCCCGGCGGTGGGAGGCGGATCCGGCGAGGCAAGGGCTTGGCGGCGGCGAACTTGCCAGCATCGGGGACGAGGCGCAGGAGAGCAGATGGCCTGTGAGGCGGAGCTTGCTACCGGCAAGGCACGAGGAGGGGAAGCAGAGAAGGCCGCGGGCTCCTGGAAGAAGATGGTGGCGGCTTGAGGAGTTTCCCATCGCAGATCAAGGGAGTCAGGCGGCGCTCCGGTTCCTGTGGAAAAAATGCAGGGAGATGAGACGGGAGAGAGAAGGGAAGAAGAAATGAGAGACAAGGAAGGAGAGGGCGGCCCTACTGGAGCTCGTCTTGGCAGGTTCGGGCGGCGGACGGAGCAGCTCCGGCGGCGCTCGGGGTGGCTGGGTTTGCTGGCGGCGACGGTGCCATGGAGAAAGGAGCAAACGAGAGAAGCTCGCTCTCGGTCGGGGTAGCAGGGATCTCTTGGTGGCTCCGACCGAAGGGGCTCGGGCTCGGGCGCTGGTTGGATGGCTGCGTAGATCGAGGGAGGAGGCTGCGGGTTGGAGGAAGGAAACTAGGCTGATTGGGGATCGATCCCGAGGGGAATTTGGGAGGATCCTGAGGTGGGGTTTGAGTGTGGCGGCGGTGAGGAGGAAGGATGGGGCAGGTCTCCTTGAATTTAGGGTTGTCCCGCTTATATACATTGGTGGATTAGGTTAGGGGATATTTGGTCCCTTCGATATTAATCGGATGGTCCAAAATACTAGGTTGGGAAATCCAAATAAGAAAACGGAGATGTTTTAGGGATGTTGGGGGATGATACGAATCCAATGGAGATGACTGAGCGGGTCAGGTTCGGGGTAGGTTTCGGACATGCGCAAGAGGGCGTCGATGGTTGGCAAGAGAGGTTAGGTGGTCACGGTAAAGAGGGTAGTGAAAACCCGATTGGTCTCGGAACGGTCGACGAAAGCAAGGGGGACGCGGCAACTAAGAACGGGTACGGGTTTTATGAAAACATATGGATGCGATGCACATGATGCTATGAGATGAGATGCAAGACAAGAACAAAATGCAAAATAACAGACAAAACCCAACCACGGAGGAAATAATATATCACAAAGTCGGAAATGGCAAGAGTTGGAGTTACAATATGGAAAGTTACATCCGGGGCGTTACATCCAGCCCCACTTTGGCCTATGGCTGAAGATCTTCAGGGTCAAGCCGAAGGTCGTGCAAGGCCGATAGGCGGAATGCGGAGGCGCCATGGTGGGCAAGATAGCCAATGTCACCTGGCTCGAGGGTGCCTTCGTGGAAACCATCAAAGGGTGGCAATCTAGGTGGTTTTATATCACCGAGCCGCGTGACCCTAAATGGGTAGCGGCCCCTGAATTTCGATCCGGCATCCCCACCCGACTCACATCTTGGAAAGAGACGGGCCTGTCGTGGGGCAATCCAGAAGAGGTGACCGGACTCCGAACCTGCGTCCGAGACCTGGTGACCAAGAAGGTCAAGCTTGTCAACGTGGTCCAGGTCATGCTCTTCCTCCGGATCCTTCCGTGTCAAGGACGGGACTTCAATTTGTGGGAGCTCGACCCGGCCCGGGACCAGGCTCTATCCCGGCTCTTCGAAACAAAGCACGAGGATGCCTGGGAGGTGCTTTTCAAGAGTTCCGAGGTCTCCCCTCCCGTCACCGAGGATCGCGGGTTCTGCGCCAAACGTCAAGCCTCCGAAGTAAGCTTACCTTTAGTCCCTTACGGGATACCCGAATTTCATAGTGTGACTTTATGTGGGATCTAAACTCCCGTTCCTTTGACATGACTGGAAGAGGACATCCGGACAGTTCGGCTGTCCGGCCCCTTTGCCCGAAGGCCCAATAGACGCACACTTAGCGAAGCTACTGGTTCCGGCACCCCACGTGGTGCCGGAGAAGAAGGCCAAGGATAAGGCCACGGGGACCCGAAAGAGTTCCCGACGCCCGGTGTCGTCGGATTTGCCTGACGGCCCCAACGCACCCTCCGCCTCCAAAGACGAGGAGGAGGAGGAAGAAGAAGATGCTTCTCCCCCTCCAACGGGGGGAGGAAAGAAGAGAAAGACCGCCACTACTGGGGAAGCCGGAGGGTCCAAGAAGGGAAAGTCCCTTCTGCCGGACTATGCCCCCGGCGCCAAAGACGGCGGGGAGGACTGGCCATCCAGGGTCAAGCCCCTGGCAAAATTGTAAGTGTCCAGCTACACGAATGACTTATTGAACTCCTTTATTATTTGATAGCTTCTAACACCGAAGCTAATCATGCAGTCCGCCCAGAGCTCAGCTTGGCGATTTGTCGAGCGGATCTCTGAATTCGTCGGATGTGAATAGCGCTTCACTTCCGATGGCCTCCTCCCCTCTCCCTACAGACGATGCTGAGGTGGAGTCCCGTAGGGGACAAAACAAGGAGGAGGTTGTCCTGGAGGCTCCACAAGGCGACCTTCCGGACTCTCAGCCCAAAGGGGGTAAAGGCTCGGAGGGATCTAAGTCCTGCCCCGGGCCGGACACTGCTCCGGAACCATCAGTGGTTCCAGAGCCCGATAGGCGGCGCCTTCATAAGAAGGGCAAGCCCGTGACGCCGGCAACTTCCGTCCACCCGGAGGCACCGGACAATTTGCTGGAGGCGCTTAACGATGCCTCCATCGACTAAGAACACCGCACTGTTATGAGTGCGGTGATTCAGAAGGTTCAGTCCGCCAAGAGCGGACTGACGGAAGCCTGCACAAGCCTGTTAACGGGCTTTGAGGTATGTGTTCAAAAACATATATAAAAAATGTTACCACATACACAGTAGCCCCTGATGCTCAGTTCGGTGTTCGGAAAGAAAAGCCGAACTGAGGATCTCAAAAGATATACTCAGGAGTCTAATAGAAATATGTCAATATGGGAATGCAGGCTGCGGTGCTGAACTCTGCCACACTGACTGCGGAGGTCAATGCCTTGAAGGAAAACCTCAAGCGGTCCGAGAGCAAGCTCGGCCGTGCCAAGAAGCAGCTCAAGTAAAAATAGGGTACATAGTACCTCCTGTAAATGTATATAGAAATACTTGGTTGCATAATAATAACAGGACCAACGTTAATGTTGCAGGAGCCACGACCGAGGTGGCGACCCTGAAAGAGGCGGTTTCGAAGGCCGAAAAGAGTGCGGCCTTGGAGCGCACCGAGCGAGAGAAGCAGGAGGCGCGGGTGGCGAAGGTGCGGCAAGAGATCCAGGCTCTCGTGGAAAAACACGAGAGTTTGGAGCGTGACTCGAAGACTCGAGAGTCCGAGCTTACCTTGGCTCTTGAGTGTGCCAAGACCGCTAAGGCCGAAGCCCAGAAGTCCCTTCAGGAGATCTAGGCGATGAAGAAGATAGCGGTGGGTAAGGCATTCTTTATGCAAAGCAAAAATATAAAAGTTAATTATCTGCTACTTACCCGAATCCGGAGCTCTCCAGGAGCATTCGCCGATCTGCCCTGTAGTGTGTCTGATGCCACTGCATACTACCGAGCCGAAGAGGGGAGCTCGACGGAAAAAGTGTTCTGGTCTCAGTATGCTGAGGCCGAACATCTGGTGCCTCTGAGTGACCAGCTGCTTGGCTGTGGCCTGGAGAAGTCATGCCTGGGAGCTACTTCGGTCTGGTACGGCAGCTGGTGGACGCGTGTTCGTGGATTGAGGTTGTCAAGCGCTCGTTTGTATTGAAGGTGCCCGTCGGGCCCTTGCCCATGCTAAGGTGCACTGGGGCAAGCTAGACGCAGAGAAGCTGTTGACGGACGCGCCACCGCTGGGCAAGAAGTATCGTACGCCCGAGATGTATTATAATGGCGTTCTGAAGGGTGCCCGCCGCATAGCAGATGAGTGTCCAAAGATGTAATTTTTGAGTAAACTCGCATTTGTTATCCTGTACGGTGAAGCTTTGTTGATATGCGTTAAACAACGCTTGTTAATTTAAAATATTACCTTCTGTGCGGCCGTTTATCAAATCTGAGAGATGCAAGTCGTCGGCTTCGACCCCCATTCTACGAGTGCTGGGGTGTTCGGGATAAACCTGAGCGCTCTTGTTCCCATTCTTGGGTCCATCTAGGGAGGTGTTCAGTACAACGAACCAGGCCGTCGGACTTATAATGCTTTATCACTCTCACTTAGCCATAGAATTCTATAATTTTAAATTTCGGCGAAGCCCCTAGTATTCGGAAGACCGAGTTCGGGGCGGTATCCACGCCTAGGCCGGATAAGTCCGGTTCCTCGCTCGAAGCGGCATAAGTCGTTAAGGACTAGAAGAAACCTCGCGAACAGCGACCGGTCTCTCGCACTATCATGACAGTCAGTTTTAGCTTTCTCTACTGAGGTGTTAACCCAGCTCAACTGGGGCACAATCGCAGTAGTTCTCCCAGCGCTACCTTAGCCAACAATGCGGAACGTAAGGTACCAAAACATGGGAGCCGGGCAAACCCAACTATTGACCAAAGACATGATTCAGAGCCGATGCATATAGTGCTATAAGTTTGGGGTGCCGCACTCGTTAGAGTGTTCGGTCTTCTCACACCATGTTATGGGGTGTTATAAGCCCCTGGTGTATTATCCGTACCAAAGTGTACGGTTGCATAGTGTCATGACTGAACATATTTGCATATAAAAATAGATAAGTACAATACTAGGTAAGAGCTATATATTGTTCATTAAAAAAGGGCTGCTGCGAAAGCAGAACGATAGAAAAAGTGCGGTAAGCAAGAGATGGGAGTATTTGACATATTCCCATTCAGGGGCAAGCTGCAGGATTGTAAGAGAAACAGGTATTAAACTCGTTATAGAGACCACCTGGACGTTTGACGTGGCTTGCTTCCTCCCTGGCTATTGCATCGTTGGTTCGGCGAGAGTATTGCAGGACAGGCCTTCCGAATAGTTGGGTCCTGAAAGTGTGTGAAAAGGAAAACGGCAAAATAGGGAGCCCTTAGTGCGGTTGAGCCGCATTCTGGGCGTGCCGTTGTTGTGCCCCTCCCCTTATGCCCATGGTATCTCTAAGGCGTAATTATGTACGCGTGGTACCAGTATCGCCGTTTGACGGGGGCCGGGGTTGGTGCCGCACTTCTATGCTTGCTCGGAACGTGCCAGCCAGATTTGTTGTAGGTTACTTCGGGCTCGCTTAACGTTGTCTGAATGTTTGGCACCTGGATTGGAGAACTGCCTTGAGAGGCTACTCTGTACTTCCGCTGCCAGGGCAGCCGTGTCCTCCTCCGTTCGGAGAAAGCGTTAGGTGTTTCCGTTTACCGTGATGACTCCGCGAGGTCCTGGCACCTTGAGCTTGAGATATACGTAGTGCGGCACCGCATTGAATTTGGCAAATGTGGTTCGCCCGAGCAGGGCGTGATAGCCGCCGCGGAATGGGACTATGCCGAAGATTAACTCCTCCCTCCGGAAGTTATCCGGGGATCCGAAGACCACCACGAGTGTGACCGAGCCTGTATAGCTGGCTTCTACCCCTGGTATGACACATTTGAAGGTTGTCTTTGTGGGTTTAAGCCTTGAAGGATCGATGCCCATTTTTCGCACTGTATCCTGGTAAACACTTTCAGGCTACTGCCGCCGTCCATTAGGACTCTAGTAAGGTGAAATCCATCGATAATTGGGTCTAGGACCAGTGCGGCGAATCCGCCGTGATAGATGCTGGTGGGATGGTCCCGACGATCGAAGGTGATCGGGCAGGAGGACCATGGGTTGAACTTTGGGGCAACTGGCTCCAGCGCATAGACATCCTTGAGAGCACGCTTCCGCTCCCTTTTGGGGATGTGGGTTGCGTGTATCATATTCACCGTCTGAACTTGCAAGGGAAATCCCTTCTGTCCTGTGTTGTTCGGCCGCCGGGGCCCCTCCTCATCATCGCTATGTAGCCCCTTGTCTCTGGTCTCGGCACTTAACTTGCCTGCCTGCTTGAACACCCAACAATCCCTGTTGGTGTGATTGGCTGGTTGTTCGGGTGTGCCATGTATCTGGCACGAGCGATTGAGTATCTGGTCTAAGCTGGATGGGCCCTGAGGGTTTCTTTTGAATGGCTTCTTCCGCTGACCCGGTTTAGAGCCTCTGAATCCAGCATTGACTGCCGTATCTTCAGTATTATCACCGTTAATGCGCCATTTATGCTTGTTGCGACGTGACCTGCCGTTGTTATCCTTGGTGTCCGAGTTGCCGGGGCTCTTGGTTATGTTGTTGCTACGAGCTACCCAGCTGTCTTCTCCCGCGCAGAAGCGGGTCATGAGTGTCGTGAGGGCTGCCATAGACTTCGGATTTTCCTGTCCTAGGTGCCGGGCAAGCCATTCGTCTCGGATATTGTGCCTGAAGGCTGCAAAGGCCTCGGCGTCCGGACAATCGACTATTTGGTTTTTCTTGGTTAGGAACCGTGTCCAGAATTGTCTAGCCGATTCCTCTGGCTGCTGGATTATGTGGCTTAGGTCATCGGCGTCTGGTGGTCGCACATACGTGCCCTGGAAGTTGTCAAGGAATGCGGATTCCAGGTCCTCCCAACAACTAATTGACTCTGCTGGCAGGCTGTTAAGCCAATGTCGAGCTGGTCCTTTAAGCTTGAGCGGGAGGTATTTGATGGCGTGTAGATCATCACCACGGGCCATGTGGATATGAAGGAGATAATCCTCGATCCATACCGCAGGATCTGTTGTGCCATCGTATGATTCGATGTTTACGGGTTTGAAGCCCTCGGGGAGTTGATGATCCATTACTTCGTCTACGAAGCATAGTGGGTGTGCTGCGCCCCTGTACTGGGCTATATCGCGACGCAACTCGGACGAGCTTGGTCTGTTGTATTCGGCCGGGCCATACTTATTATGTTCGGCGTGACAACTAGCGTCACGTGAAGCGGGGCGCCCATGCGATCCGTAGATCGATCTTGTTTGCCTTGCCTTATTCTCCAAGATGCCCCGCAGGTCTATTGCGTCTCCCCATACTCTATTATGTTTTGAGCGGTGTCGGGGGGCGGCCTGGGTTGAGGGCCTGAAGGCCTCTCTATCGCGGCCACAGGGTGGCCGATCGGGCACATCGTACGCTGGTGATGTAGGTTTAGTTGGTTCCTCCTCAAGTTGGGGTAGCAGCCTGCGCTTCGGGTAGCTCTTGGATGGGCGTTCCAGTTTATACTCTTCGGCTGCCAGGACTTCGGTCCATCTATCGGCTAGCAAGTCTTGGTCAGCTCTAAGATGCTGCTGTTTCTTCTTGAGGCTGCTTGCCGTGGCTACGAGTCTGCGTTTGAAACGCTCTTGTTCGACGGGATCCTCTGGCACGACGAATTCGTCGTCGTCGAGGCTTGCCTCGTCTTCGGAGGGAGGCATGTAATTGTCGTCCTCATCCTCTTTGTCGGCCGCTCTCTGATGAGGGCTGGCTCCTTCGTCCTCCTGCACTGAATCCTGCTGGAGGGGGTTGTCTTCGGCACTATCCGGCGTATTGTTATCTCCGGTGCCGGAATCGCCGTTTTTGCTTTTGCGGGACTTAGAGCGGCGCCGCTGACGTTGGCGCTTGGGTTGCTTCTTGGAGGCGTCATCCTCCGTTTTCTCCTCGCCATCCCCCGCTTTAGGGGTGTCCACCATGTATATGTCATATGACGAGGTGGCTTTCCCGTTCCCTATAGGTACTGGTTCTTGATCGTCTCCTTCATCCGCGTCCATGCCATCGATGTCTTCGGAGTCAAAGTCGAGCATGTCGGTTAGATCGTCGATAGTGGCTACGAAGTGGGTGGTGGGTGGGCTGCGAATTTCTTCGTCGTCCGTATCCCAACCGTGTTGGCCGTAGTCCGGCCAGGGCTCTCCTGACAAAGAAAGAGACTTTAACAAATTCAGGATATTGCCGAAAGGCAAGTGTTGAAAGACATCCGCGACGGTGAACTCCAAGACCGGAGCCCAATCGGGCTTAATCGGAAGAGGTGCGGGATTTACGGAGTCCGGATCGGAGTCCGACACCTTGGAGTCACGGGCCCTGCGAGGGACTTGCCTGGTATCCGGCTCTACCGCCATAGAGATTGCAGTTTCTGGGGTGGCGTCCAACCGTCTGTCCCCGACTGGCATAGTGGGCTCCGAGCTAATGGTCGGAGCGGACACCTGAGCGACGCTCTGGGCGTTGTCCGATGACAGAGCTAAATCATGCCCATTGTGACAGTGCGGCACGCCCGGTCGTGGCTCGAATCCATCGAAGATCAAGTCCCCGCGGATGTCGGCCGTGTAGTTTAAGCTTCCAAACCTGACCTGATGGCCAGGGGTGTAGCTTTCGATCTGCTCCAGATGGCCGAACGAGTTGGCCCGCAATGCGAAGCCGCCGAATACGAAGATCTGTCCGGGGAGAAAGGTCTCATCCCGGACCGCATCACGATTGACGAGCGAAGAAGCCATCGGGCCTAAAGGCGACGACACAGAGGAACTCTCAATGAAAGCACCAATGTCGGTGTCAAAACCAGCGGATCTCGGGTAGGGGGTCCCGAACTGTGTGTCTAGGTGGATGGTAACAGGAGACAAGGGACACGATGTTTTTACCCAGGTTCGGGCCCTCTCGATGGAGGTAAAACCCTACTCCTGCTTGATTAATATTGATGATATGGGTAGTACAAGAGTAGATCTACCACGAGATCAGAGTGGCTAAACCCTAGAATCTAGCCTATGGTATGATTGTTGTTCGTCCTACGGACTAAAACTCTCCGGTTTATATAGACACCGGAGAGGGCTAGGGTTACACAGAGTCGGTTACAATGGGAGGAGATCTTCATATCGTATCGCCAAGCTTGCCTTCCACGCCAAGGAAAGTCCCATCCGGACACGGGACGGAGTCTTCAATCTTGTATCTTCATAGTCCGGGAGTCTGGCCAAAGGTCTTAGTCCGGCCATCCGGACACCCCCTAATCCAGGACTCCCTCACACACCTTGCCACATTTTGCCACACCTAATCTTAGGCAAGTTTGACCAAGTTAGATCGGTGTTTGGTTCTAGCGACACCTAAGGCAAATATTTTTTTATGAGCAATGACCCCACATGTCATAGACACAAAAAGTGTGGCAAGATTCCCTTCGGCAGGCCAAAGTGTGGCTAACAATTTGAGCAACTCAACTAAGGCAAGTGTGGCAATTGTGGCAAAAATCATGTGGCAATATATGGCAAAGATAGTCACAATCCAAACAGCCCTTGAGTCTTTTATAGGAGTAGGAGTAGAGAAAAAACCGAGTCGGTGATGATGGTGTGCCGTGCAATGCACGGGCATCTTGCTATTTTTTTGCATATAAGTCCAAACACCACATAGACACGGTCTTTGAGCACGGTTCGTAGTCGTTCCACGCTCGGGCATTGAAGTTTGTAACTATTTTAGATTAGAACATACTACTCCTCCGGTGCTAGTAGTAGAGCAGAGCCCTACTCTACTACTCTACTCAAGCAAGTTAGGGCATAGTACTGTAGTAGGTACTGTAGGGAGTACCAGTACTGTGATCACTCAAGCAAGTTGTCTGGCATCGACATGACCCTACGCTGCTGGTATGTGTCTCGAATGTCAAGCGGCGTGCTGTAGTCATCATCACTTGTCCACTTCCTGCAACACATATTTGCTTCTCCATCTTTTCCGCACATAATCTCATCCAATCTTCCATCCCCGCTAAGGCACCTTCCCCCCTCGTCCGAAACCCAAGCACTAACAATGGCAGAACCTAGCAGCGTCCGCCGAAAGAGTGGATGGAATTTTCTCCCCACAGAGGTAATCAAGCTCATTGTTTCGCGTGTGGACAATCTCAGTACCATGATGCTCGCCGCGTGCTCGTGGGGGCTGTATCTTTTACTCAAAGCCCTTAGGCCGGAGCTTTTTAAGCCAGCTCCTTGCTTGCTGATGCCGCCTGATCTTCAGAAACAGCGTGTCACGCAGCATAACGATCGTAGGGTGGCAAGCATCAACCCCTTGGCTGCGATCCGATCCCCGTCAGCCTCAACTACATTAACGGTATGTACTGGGTTGGCATGAACATGTCTTGGATGGTGCTCGTCGATGGTCGCGGCATCTAGATGCTCGTGGAGGTCTACACCCGGCGATTGATCCCCCTTCCTTCGATTAACAGTGCACTGCTTTGGCACCGCGGCCCAGAATACTCGGAATCTTACAGTAGCCAACATGATACCAAGTTTGATTTGCTCAAGGTTGTAATCTGCCGAGTGCCCACAAGATCTGCGAATTATAAAGACTTCAAGCTAATTGCGTTCTTCAACCGCGGTCTCGCCTATCTGATAGGTCACTGCGGTAAGTGGATAAATCTGCACGTCCGTCGCAGGATCATACATCCTCCATGGTTCTCTGATGCCATTGAACACAACGGCTTCATTTACGCTGTTGACTCCTTCTATGGCTGGACGTATTGATGGCCTACTCCAGTCATCGCTACAAACGGCTGTTACAGCAGTATGTTACTTTCCTATGATATCATGATGGCTTGCTTATATTACTGTCAATATTTACTGAAAAAATATTCATGCTCATAACATGTTGTTCTTAAGATTGACTAAATCAAGAGCCCTTTTTTATTTGACTCCAACTTGATCTGATGTTGTGGGCCTCCTGGTGTCCCTACCCTTCCTAATCCCAGAACCTTTCAAAGAAAAGCAGCATGGCAGTTACAGGTGGTTCCTGGCTCGATTAGACGACAGCGAAAGATTGATGATCGTTCGCACGTACCAGACGTGTTGTTTCGCGGAATACAATCACAGTCACTGCAAGGTCTTTGAGCAGGATCCCAGCTTCTCTGGGCCTTCAAGAATTTTTGACTGGAGGCTGGTAAGTAGCCTTGGTACATGCTCTCTGTTTGTCGGACTGAATTATCTGATTAACCAGGAGATAACCGACGACAAGGATCATGATGGCAGCGCGGTTTCGTTCATTAGGCAAAACTGTGTGTACACAGCGTACCATGCATATCTACATGCACCATACCCTGATATGTGCCGCCACGCTCTGCAGCCCAAAGTAGGAGAGAGGGTCGCAATTATGAGACTTCAAACTGCTGGCTGGAGTTTCCCCCGTCAGGCACCCATCTAGTTCAAGCCGTCAGCCAATCTCCACAGCTTAATAAATAGTAACGTCTAACTGAGCCAGTTAGTTAGATGCGTACACTTGTGTAGTAGGATCTTTATTTAGTTTGATGCATATACTTGTTCTTTTTTGGCAGCCCTTTTGTAATGATGGCTGATGTTTGGTTTGGAAGAGAGAGCTGCGTCTTCACTCTTCTGGCCTGCTTACTGCTTCTGTTGCACCCCCAGCCCTGGTTGCTGCTGCTGCTATTTTCAATGTACAATCAGTAGTATATTTCGTCTGTTGGTTGAATAAATGTGCTTTTAGATTGACAAACACAATATTTTGGAAGTCGTTGCACAGTTCGATCCTTTAGTGCCCCGTACCATACATAGCTCATACTATTTTTTGTACGGAACACATTTTCCACTTGTTGATAACATGCAGCCCACTGATGAAGGCCCAATAGAGAAGCCCATAATTAACTAGAAGGTAGGCTCTCACATGAATCCGGCCCAAGTACATGCTCCTGGTCCCCTAAACATAAATAAGTAAGTAAATAAATAAAGCTAAATGCTCATGCACCAGTTCTTTGGAAAAAATAGGTAGCCTAGTATTTCTTTTTGAACTATACCCAAGCTAGGCCTATTTGTTTTCTCCGAATTACTGGGCTACAAATCTTTCAAGACGAGGAGGGGTGCATTCCGTCCTGGCCAAAGAGTATGGTCAATGTCTGTTAAAAGTAATATCAAAAGGGGTTGAAAATTCCAAAAAAATTACATCAAATGGGATATTAGTTTCTTTTTTTGTTTTTGTTCTTCACTGATATCTTATACGTATTTCATTGGATTTAACATGACATAGTACTAATTTACTTTTAAATTTGTTTTAGTACGGCTGTTAATTCTTGGATTAAGAATATTTTGTTCCCCAGCAAAAATTTGTGAATTCTCAAAATTTCCCACATATTTAGTTTATTTTTTGACCCTGGTACTGACCAGAAAATGGCCAGCAATTCTAGAAATGGAAAACGGGCTGCAATAAATTCCATACGGATTAGAAAATGAGTAAAAATTATAAAAATAATAGCAAATGGGTTGTACACGCCAGAGATTTCAAGGCTGACTTGTTTACGCAAGGCTTTGTCAGTGAACACACGATTCTAGCAGCAGTGACTGTTGGATGTCCATCCAACGGCCGACGTGCTTCTTCAATTTCTGATCTTCCTGCTCCAGCCGCCTAAACTAGCGCCGGCGGGACTGCCTGCTCCCTCCTCTTGTGGCACGCTGTGATGCCGTGCAGGCTTCCCCGGCCCACCCTACTCCCTCCGCTGGCCTGGCCGCACACAATCAACTGCCTCCTTATTACGCGAAAAAAATGATTCCTCCCACTATCATCTGGGCCTACTAAGTTGAAACGTACGCAGGGCTTGTCAACTTAGTCAACAAGCGATTCTAGCAGCAGTAACCGTTGGATTTGAATCGAACGGTCCTGCTGCTTCTTCAATCGCTGCACTTCTTGCACCAGCCGCCCAAACCAGCGCCGGGTAGATCGCCTGCTCCTGCCTCCAGTGGCAGGCTGTGCTGCCGTTGAGGCCTCATCGCCCCCTACTACTCCCACCACTAGCCAGGCCCTGCGGCAACGGCAGCCTCACACCGCAGCCGAACCAGTGAACCCTCATACTCCTCTCCGCATGGGCATCCACCACCACGTCTTCCCCGGCTCCGCGTCGTCCCCTTCCTAGGCCTCACCGTCGTCCACTGCCTTGGTGCTCTCGGCGCTGCGTGGTCAATGTGGTCAATGACATTCCATCGGAAGAGTACTGCATGTTGGGCTGCAAACCTTTCAAGATGAGGAGAGCTTTCGTTCGGCTGGCCGAGAAAATGGCCCATCAGTAATGAGAAATGGGCTGTACATTTTTAAAACACATCAAACCCGCAATTAGTTTCAAATATCTTTTGTTCCATTTCAAGATTTTAAATTACATTAATTTTTATGCGTTGAGAATTTGTTGGATTTTATATTGATATACATTTATTTTTAAAATCAGTTTGAATGTGAGTCAAAATTTCGGGATTAAAAACAGTTCGGACCACACCGAAATTTGCAAAATTATGTATAATTTTTTAACCGTGGCCACAATATGGGCTGTAATGCTAACAAAAAGAATATGGGCTCCAAAAAAACCTTAAGAATTAGCAAATGGGCTGTAAATTATTAGAAATAATGGCAGATGGGTTATATGTTGTTTTCCACAGATTTGAGGCTTTCCAAAAAAAGGTTGACGCACAAGCAGTGACTGTTGGATGGCCATCCAACGGCCGTCGTGCTTCTTCAATCTCTGCTCTTCCTGCTCCAGCCACTCAAACAAGCGCCGGCGGGACTGCCTGCTCCCTCCTCCCCACGGCCGGCTCTGCTGCCGCATAGGCCTCACCGCCCCATCGTACTCCCATCGCTGGCCTAGCCATCCCTCTACTCACCCGCACCTGCTGTTATTCTCCATCGACGGCAGACGAACAAGTAAACCCTCATATAGTCGTACTCCCCTCCACGTGGGAAACATCTGCCGAGTCTTCCCTGCCTCCGTGTCGTTCCCTTCCTAGGCCTCGCCGTCGTCCACCGCCCTGGTGCTCTCGGCGTGGCCTGGTCAATGTGGTCAACGACTGACATGCATCTGAAGTGGACTGTACGTGGAGAGGCCGACAGGTGGGTCCATGGCCGCATACGAGGAAATGCCTCCTTATTACACGCAAAATAATGATTCCTCCACCTGACATCAGGGACCCACCGAAAGGGCCTCTGTATTTCGTGAAAAAACGTTACCGCCGCTGACAGCTCGGACCCACCAGCTATATCTTCGCACGCAAGGAAGTGCCTCCTTATTACGCACAAAAAATGAATACTCCCCCTGTTAGCTGGGTCCTTGTATAGTGGCAGGCTGACTTGTGGGCCTACTAAGTTGACGGGGACAGAGGGCTTTGTCAACTTAGTCAATATGCATGATTCTAGCTCCAGTGACCGTACGATGTCCATCCAACGGCCGTAGTGCTTCTTCAACCTCTGATCTTCTTGCTCCAGCCGCCCAAACCAGCGCCGGTCGTGCCTCGTGCTCTTGCCTCCCGTGGCCGGCTGCGATTTAGCGGAGGCCTCACCGCCACCTACTACTCCCACCGCTGGCCAGGCCATCCCTCTACTCACCCACACCCCCTGTTATTCTGCGGCGACGGCAGCCTAACACCGCAGCGAACCAGTGAACCCTCGTACTCCTCTACGCGTGGGCATCCACTGTCGCGTCTTCCCTGGCTCCGCGTCATCCCCTTCCTAGGCCTCGCCCTCGTCCACCGCCCTGGTGCTCTCAGCGCGGCGTCGTCAACATGGTCAAGGAATGGCTTCCATCGGACGTGGCCTGTATGTGGAGAGGCTGACAGCTGGGTCCACGACCGCAGCAAGGAAGTGCCTCCTTATTACGCGCAAAATAATTATTCCTCCACCTGACAGCTGGGACCCATCGGATGGGCCACCGTATTTCGCGAAAATAAGTTTCCCCCTGACTACTGGGACCCACCAGCTACATCATTGCACGCAAGGAAGTACGTCCGAAAAAAACGATTCGCCCCCCTAACTGCTGGGACCCACCAGCTACATCTTAGCACGCAAGGAAGTGCCTGATAGTCGGGACCCACCTGGTCGAAACATACGTAGCGTTGCCATTCTGGTCGCGAACGTGTACGTACATATATACTGGTGGATGTAGAGGCGCGCATGCGTCGTAGTAGAGGCCCGTACGTGTCGTAGTAGAGGCGCGTACGTGTCGTAGTAGAGGCACGCACGTAGCATATACACGTACGTACAGCGGCTAGTGTGCAAGAAAGAAAATACGGCCACGTATGTGTACATACGGGCGGGGTCTCGAACGCCTACTCGCGCATACGTACGGGTAGGCTCGTGTACATGGCTGGGTCAGAACGGAGAAACAACATTGTCGTCGTGTTCATGGGGAGGCAACGGAATGCGTCGTGTTCATGGGGAGGCAACGGAATGCGTCGTGTTCATCGGGAGGCAACGGAACACGTGGGAGCCAACCGGCTGGGTCGGAACGGAATGCGTGGTCGTGTTCATCGGGAGGGCTTGGACGGAACAGGCGATGGAAATGAGGCCTAGCATACCTCAGAACGGAGGAAACAACCTTGTGTTCGACCGTCCATGTTTGAAACAGGATCCTGTTCATCGGGAGGGGTCCGGCGTACCGCAAAACGGAGGAAACAGACCTCCTACAATCGAAACGGGGGTCCTGTTGATCGGGAGGGGTGTGGCATTCCGCAAAACAGACAAAACGGACTTGTGTTGGAGCGCTACGATCGAAACGGGGGTCCTGTAAATCTGGAGGGGTGTGGCGTACCGTAAAACGGGACTCCACTGGATACTGTTCATCTCCAGCGTCGACCTCCTCCAGTCTCCACGGGCTACCGTCGACCTCCTCCAGCCTCCACGGGCTACCGTCGACCTCCTCCAGCCTCCACCTGCGACTGTTCATCCACGGGCTCCTCTTCATCCAGCCTTCACCGCGTGCTACTTCACCGGCTACTGTTCAACCACCCCTCTCCACGGGCTCCTATTCAACCACCCCTCCACAGGCTACTGTTCATCCACCCCTCCACCATCTACTGTTCATCCAGCCCTCCACAGGGTCGTCCTGTTCATCCAGCTCTTCACACCACGGGGTCCTGTTCATCCAGAGGCAACGCCACCGCTCACTGTTCATCCAAACCCCCCCCCCCCCCCCCCCCGCAACACTGACTGTTCATCCAATCGATCGGCTTTAGTTAGCAGCAGTAGCGAAGGAATCGCTCGATCGGGTTCAGTTAACAGCCATTGATCAATCGCTCAGGTTCAGTAACGCGTAGCCTGCAGTGCAATCACTCTGGTTCAGTTAGAGCCCAACGCCTCACTCGGGTTCAGTTAGAGACAACGCCTCGCACACATGTGCGTACGTGTACGAGAGAAATGCGCATCGCTCGGCCCCCGACCTCCCACCGTAACCGGGAACTCCCCGAAATTTTCCTCCCCCTCGCTTCTACCAGGGTTTTTTCCGTCATGGAGGGCCCAAAGAATGTCATGCAGCTGCGTCTCTGGCCCGCCCAGGATGAAAAGCCCATTTTCTGTCATGATTTTTTGTCATAGAAGTAGGAGCCCACCACATCTATGATGATACTGGGTTTTGTCACAATTATCGTCATATGTATGACAGAAAAAAAAATTCGTTCGGCCCAAAATGTCACGGATGTGTCTTTTTTTGTAGTGTCTAAGTCGTTTTCATTGGTGGGAATAGTATGCCTCCCAAAATGTTTTATCTCTCAACTTTCGCTTTGAGCTCTGGCACCTCTACAAATCCCTACTTCCCTCTGCGAAGGGCCTTTCTTTTTGTTTATGCAATTTTCATTTTGATTTTGAGTCCCCATCTTCTCTTATAAAGCACCAACTAAGGGGCACTATGATCGTATTTGAGCATTGGGTGTATATAATATTCAAGTGTGTTTCATGAATGGATCAATGATTGAGCATTATGTTCTAGGGATAACTTGCTTTAGTGTTGATATTTTGAAGACATGGTTGCTTGTTAGTATGCTTGAGTATTAAAGCCTTCATGTCAAAACTAGACTATTGCTTTGAACCATATAAAACTTAAAATGTCCATGCTACAAAGAAAAGAAAATGTGATGAACAAGCTAGGCATCATTTCACATAAAAAATTCTGTTTTTATCATTTACCTACTCGAGGACGAGCAGGAATTAAGTTTGGGGATGCTGATACATCTCCAACGTATCTATAATTTTTTATTGTTCCATGTTGTTATATTATCATTCTAGGATGTTTTACAATCATTTTCAGTTTATATGAATTTTTGGTACTAACCTATTAACATAGTGCCCAGTGCCAGTTGCTGTTTTCTGCTTGTTTTTTACATCACAGGAAATCAATACCAAACGGAGTCCAAATTTAGTGAAGCTTTTTGTGGATGTTTTTGGACCAGAAGACATCCACCTGGCCAAGAAAGTACTTGAGGGGAGCTCCGAGGGGAGCACAACCCACCAGGGCGTGCATGGAGGCCCAGGGGCGCCTAGATGGGTGTGCCCACCTTGGTGGCCTCCTGCACCGCCTCTAAGCTCTATAAATACCCCAGTATTCCATAAACCCTAGGGGCAACGACTAAAATCAATTACAGCTGCCACAAGTTCCAGAAACACCACATCCAATCTAGACACCATCTCGGAGGGGTTCATCATGTCCATTGGTGCCTCTCCGATGCTGCGTGACTTGTTCTTTGTAGACCTACGGGTCCTAGTTAGTAGCTAGATGGCTTCCTCTCTCTCTCTCTCTCTCTCTCTCTTCTCTCTTGATTATAGATACAATGGTCTCTTGGAGATCCATCTGATGTAAGTCTTTTTGTGGTGTGTTTGTTTGGATCCGATGAACTTTGAGTTTATGATCAGATCTGAGTTTTTATCCATGAAAGTTATTTGAGCCTTCTTTGATCTCTTATATGCATTATTGATTATATCCTCGTATTTGTTCTACTGTATTTGGGTTTTGTGTGGCCAACTTGATCTATTTATGTTGCAACGGGAAGAGGTTCTTTGTGATGGGTTCGATCTTATGGTGCTTGATCCCAGTGATAGAAGGGGAATTGACATGTATGTATCGTTGCTATTAAGGATAACAAGATGGGGTCTATTTCTACATAAATATATGTTGTCTACATCATGTCATCATTCTTATTGCATTACTTTGTTTTTTCATGAACTTAATACACTAGATGCATGCTGGATAGCGGTCGATGTGTGGAGTAACAGTAGTAGATGCAGGCAGGAGTCGGTCTATTAATCTTGGATTTGATGCCTATATAATGATCATTTCCTGGATCTCATCATGATTATTTGAAGTTCTATCAATTGTCGAACAGTAATTGTTTTCCCACGGTTTGCTATTTTTCTCGAGAGAAACCACTAGTGAAACCTACGCCCCCAAGTCTCTTTTCATAATATTTCCCTTTGCAATCTATTTTCCTTTGCTTTTATTTCCAGATCTATTAAACCAAAAATACAAAAATACCTTGCTGCACTTTATTTATTTTGTGACATATTTATCCTATCTATCACAACTTTATCACGTCTTCTCGCAAATTCGAGCCATCGTTACCCGAAAGGGATTGACAACCCCTTTAACACGTCGGGTTGCGAGTGTTTGTTATTTGTGTGCAGGGGTTGTTTATGTTGTGTTTCTGGTTCTCCTACTAGTTTGATAACCTTGGTCTCATCACTGAGGGAAATACCTACCATCGGTGTGCTGCATCATCCCTTCCTCTTTGGGGAAATACTGACGTAGTTCAAGCAGGCATCACCAAACAAAACCCAAATATCAGAGAAGAAATACGAGGCTATAATCAATCATGCATATAAGAGATCAAAGAAGACTCAAATAAATTTCATGGATAAAAACGTAGATCTGATCATAAACTCAAAGTTCATCTGATCCCAACAAACACACCACAAAAAGACTTACATCATATGGATCTCCAAGTGACCATTGTATTGAGAATCAAGAGAGAGAGGAAGCCATCTAGCTACTAACTAAGGACCCGTAGGTCTACAAAGAACTACTCACGCATCATCAGAGAGGAACCAATGGACATGATGAACCCCTCCAAGATGGTGTCTAGATTGGATCTGGTATTTCTGGAACTTGCGACTGCTGGAATTGATTTTCGTCGACCCTCCTAGGGTTTTTGGAATATTGGGGTATTTAGAGAGAAAAGAGGCGGTGCGGGAGGCCAATGAGGTGGGCACAACCCTCCTAGGAACGCCTGGGCCCCCAGGCACGCTCTCGTGGGTTGTGCTCCCCTCGGAGCACCCCGATGGTACTTTCTTGGCCCATACGGTGTCTTCTGGTCCAAAAAAAAATCCACAGAAAGTTTCGCTGTGTTTGGACTCCGTTTGGTATTGATTTCCTGCGATGTAAAAAACAAGTAGAAAAGAGCAACTGGCACTAGCCACTATGTCAGTAGGTTAGTACCAAAAAATGATTGTAAAACATCCAAGAATGATAATATAACAACATGGGACAATCAAAAATTATAGATACGTTGGAGACGTATCACGGTCCCCGATGAAGTCACGCTCCAAGGGGTTAGTGAACTTCGCGAAGGGGTCTGGTAGACCCGTGGCTTCACGTTCTGTGTCCTCGTTAACCCATATGGGCCTTTTGCCAAGTTATCCACGACTTTAGAGGTGTTGGTTCCCCATGTTCCTTTGCTGAAGGCTCTTGAATTTCGCAGCCTTAGCCTTGGCTGCCTCAGTAGCGCAAGTGTCCTTGAACTTTTGGAACTCCTCTTCCGTAAGTGTCGGATTTTCCTCCAGAATCTTGGACAGGGGTTCCTCAGCCTCAATAGCTCGTTTCACCCGCACTTTCCAAGAGGCCAAATCATTGCTGAACATGCCCCTGGCATGATTGTTAATCTTTTTCATCTTCAGATTATCCCACAGGTGTTCTATGCCGTCATCCCGATCGGGGAAATTGAATCCCTTGTGCAACTTCGTCAGGAGCAGCTGTCTCAAATGTTCTTTACCCCATAAGTCATCATCGTCAATGCTCGTGCATTCCCATAAGATGTACCTGACTTGGTTCCCATAGCACTTGCGAGGTTCTTCCGGCTATAATGGCTCAATCTTGCCTGGGGCCATCTTTGTGATCTCCAGTCGTCCGATGGCGAGTTTGTTAGGTTTTTGTATCCTCTACTTCTTTTTCTTCTTCTTTTCCTAGCGGCTTCCCCACCGGTATCATCCCCGCCGGTAACTTCCCCGCCACAATCGGTACCGGCGCCGTCGGTGATGATGTCGACATCAGTACCATCATCGAGGCTGCCCTGCAAACCTTGACTATGCTTGGCAGACAAAAAGTCGAGGTATTGTTGTTCACCCTCATAATCCATCTCGTCTGCATCATGGTCAGAAGGCCCGGTTTCTTCGTTGTTCGACATGTTTCCCATGATTAAGTCTCCTCGTTTAATTCTAAAACTATAATAAAATGAGAAATGACATAAAAAGGTCTATGGTTTGCCAGAATGTCGTTTCATTCCCGTCGCAGCAAATCGCGACACTTGATATGACTACATTCTAGCACAAGTCATGCCAAAATTCATGAGAAATTTCGGGATGACCTTTGCTAAAAAGTTGACATTCGTGCGCCTGAAATTCACCGAAATGGAAATGAATCAACATTCCGGTAAAACATAGGCCACTCGGATCATTTACCCTGCACATAACCATCATTTTCCAAATATCACATGTCCACTTCAAATATTTCCAAATCACATGTCCAAATCACATGTCCACATATCATAAAGGGTTCATATAGCAACAATAGCTTTAACTAAAAAAATCAAATAGCAACAATTCTATTTTTTCTTTGAATACTAATAAAAATTCCTTGAATAAAATTTGATACCTACCTAAATACCAAAAAAATCCTTGAATAATTTTTTGTCCTAGTTTGATACCTAGCTAAATACATAAAAAATCCTTTAATAAAATTTCTGTGCTAGTTTGATACCTTGCTAAAATACCAATAAAAGTTCCTTGAATAAAATTTCTGTCCTAGTTTGATACCTAGCTAAATACCAATAAAAATTCCTTGAATAAATTTTCTGTCTTAGTTTGATATCTAGCTAAATACCAATAAAAATTCCTTGAATAAATTTTTTGTCCTAGTTTGATACATAGCTAAATTCATAACTAAATTTGATACCTAGGGTTCATAACTAAATTTGATAAATTCATCGCCGCAAAATCAATAACTAGGGTTCATACCTAGCTAAATTCATAACTAAATTTGATACCTACCTAGGGTTCATAACTATAGTCATCACCGCAAAAAAATAAGTACCTACTGCCCTAACTAAATAGATAACCTAATAACCTACTGCCTAAATAGATAACCTAATTAACCTACCGCCCTAACTAAAACCTAAGTAAATTAACCTAAGAAGCCTTGCTAGAACTCTAATGGAAGAGACAAAGGAGTGGTGGGGGGCTTACAGAGGGTGTATGGCGAGGAGGCAGGCCCGACGACGGCCGAGGTTGGGAGGGGAGGGAGGTGTGCCGCGTTGGCGTCCGGGCCGGGGCCGAGCGACGGCGACGGATGCATGTAGCGTCGGGGTCAGGGCCAGGGCCGAGGGAGGAGGGGCGAGGCGTCGGGATTGTGGCCGGGCGATGGCGAGGGAGGCGAGTGACGCTGGGGCCGCCATCGGTGCTCGGGCTCCGGTGAGGGCGAGGGCAGGGGCAATGAGGGGAGAAGAAAGTGGGGGAATTGGGGGAGGAAGCGGAGGAGGGAAGCCCGTGCGGGGGTTTATGTGAAAATAGTAGTAGCACTATTCTGGAAAACGTGCTATAGCGCGTTTCCGCCAAGAGTGCTACTGCGATATGAAGTAGCTATAGAAGGCTTATGGGACAGCGCTAGTGCTACATAACATAGCTATAGCACTTTTATTCAACCAGCGCTCCTGCTATTGTTTTCATTTTTTGTTTTCCTTTTCTTTTTTGCTTATTTTTTCTTTTCTTTTCCATTTAGTTTCTTCTATTTTCTATTCCTTTTCTTTTTCTTTTTCACTTTCTTTCTTTTCTTTTCTTTTCTTTTATTTTCCTTTTCTTTTTTGCTTTCATTCTTTTCTTTTCTTTTTTGCTTTCTTTCTTTTCTTTTCTTTTCTTTTCTTTTTCTTTTTTCCAAGAGCCGGCACGAGTGGAAGGTGGTACTGTCGGTGTCAAAACCGGCAGATCTCGGGTAGGGTGTCCCGAACTATGCATCTGAGGATCGAAGGTAACAAGGAGGAAGGGGACACGATGTTTACCTAGGTCAGGCCCTCTTAATGGATGTAATACCCTACTTCCTACTTGATTGACTTTGATGAGTATAGGGGTTAAAAGAGTTGATCTACCTCGAGATTGTAATAACTAAATCCAAGATGTCTAGCATGTATAATTGAGATCTTGCGTATGGACTATGCCCTCCGGTTTATATAGGCACCTGAGGGATCTAGAGTTGTACAGAGTCGGTTACAGAGAAAGGAAGGTACATGATCTGATCGCCAAGCTTGCCATCCACGCAAAGGAGAGTCCCATCCAGACACGGGGAAGGTCCTTCTATCTTGTATCTTCACGGCCCATCAATCCGGCCCATGTCACACAGGCCGGTCGCTCGAGGACCCCTTAGTCCAAGACTCCCTCAGTAGCCCCTAAACCATGCTTCAATGATGGCGTATCCGGCGCGCAGATTGTCTTCGACATTGCAAGGCAGGATCCTTCTCTGAATACGCCAAGCAGTCCTTCGCTCATGATAGATGAATCCGGCTCTATTTAATAACTTCAACTCCAAGCTGTAAGGGCAACAAATACCCAAAAATAAAGTCACGTCCATAGGCGATTTTCCGGTGAGGCGTTATATCCTAGCCTTGTTCGTATTCTAAACCGTTTGAAGGCCCTCGCTTTTGTACTTCAAAGCACGATCGCAGGCACGTCTTGTCCAAGCAGGGAACGTGCCTCCCTTTTATGGGATTCTAATTAACAAGGGTTTGGGTCATCCAACCGCGCCATTCACATGTCCCCCTGGGAATAGGCGAGATTTAAGGCTCCAGAGGGGACGCTCGATATCCACTGCCTTTATAAGAAGACAAAGATCCATCTTTTTACCCCACGCCTTCTTCCTCCTCGGCCTTTCCTCCATTCGAGCTCCAGCGCCCGAGTCTGAGTCCTTTCCATTGCCACCAAACACTCCTAGCCATGTCCGTATCTGGAGCGCAGGGTCAGGGAGTGCTGGATTAAGGTGTCCTCGGACAGCCGGACTATGTAACGTGGGCTGGACTATTAGGCTAACAAGATACAAGACAAAAGACTCTCTCCCGTGTCCGGATGGGACTCTCCTTGGCGTGGAAGGCAAGCTTGGCGATCGGATATGAAGATTCCTTTCTCTGTAACCGACTTCGTACAACCCTAGTTCCCTCCGGTGTCTATATAAACTGGAGGGCTTAGTCCGTAGAGGCAATCATAATCATATAGGCTAGACTTCTAGGGTTTTAGCCATTACGATCTCGTGGTAGACCAACCCTTGTAATACTCATATTCATCAAGATCAATCAAGCAGGAAGTAGGGTATTACCTCCATAGAGAGGGCCCGAACCTGGGTAAACATTGTGTCCCCCGCCTCCTGTTAACATTGACCTTAGACACACAGTTCAGGACACCCTATCGAGATCCACTGGTTTCGACACCGACATTGGTGCTTTCATTGAGAGTTCCACTGCGTCGTCACCAAAAGGTTTGATGGATCAATCAATCATCTACAACAATGTAGTCCAGGGGGAGGTTTTCCTCCCGGGCAGTTCTTCGTATTCGGCGGCTTCGCACTGCGGGCCAACTCGCTTGGCCATCTAGAGCAGATCGACAGCTACGCCCCTTGCCATCAGTTTAGATTTGGAAGCTTGAATTACGTTGCCGATATCCGCGGAGACTTGATCTTCCACAGATTCGAGTCCATGGAAGCCGCTCCCTGCCACCACGATGAACATGACTTAAATCTCTCATCGGACCATGCAGAGGAGATAGCTCCTTGCAAATTGTGTCATCCGGGGACGGGAAGCTCAACCCCGCCACAGAAGCCACAGACTCAGCGGCGTTAGAGCTGCACACAAATCCGACCTCGAGCATAGGTTCCGAACCGCGTGCATCCGCGCCCATCAGACCTGATCAGGCGCCGATCGTTGAGTTCAACTTCGCAGACATCTTCCGGCACTCACCTGTAGGCGATGTGCTAAACTCATTAAAAGCTCTCTCCTTATCAGGAGACTCTCAGCCGAACTATATCCGGTTTGGATTGAATGCCGATGACGGAGAATTCCACTTCCCACCCACTAGCCACTTAATAGCCACTGTCGAAGACTTAACCGACATGCTCGATTACGACTCCAAAGACATTGATGGCATGGACGACGATGTCGGAGAGGAGCAGGCCAAAAACCACCGCTTACAGGGCGCTGGAAAGTCACCTCCTCGTATGACGTATACATGGTGGATGCACCCAAAGAGACAACGACGACAATGAAAAGGATCTAGTTGAGGATAAGCCTCCTCAGATACAGCCGAAGCACCGACATCAGCGGCACCGCTCTAAGCCATGCCGTGCAAATGACAGGAATACCGACATAGTAGAAAACAATACTCTCGACGATGTTGAAGACAATGAAGACCCCGTTAAGCCAACCTCCGAATAGGACAAACGGGAAGATGGGTGAGTCAGCCCTGATGAACAGGCCATGAACGAAGACTCAAAGGACAGTAACTACCTTCCACTTTCCGTGGACGAGGTGAGCCTCAGCAATGAAGATTTTATCGTGCCTGAGGAACCTATCGAGCAGGAGCGCTTTAAGCATCATCTAATTTCCTGAAAAAGAAGCAGCAGAAGCTTCAAGCTGATCAAGATCTGCTCAATGATAGATGGACTGTTGTCCTAACAGCCAAAGAATACGGCCTCAAGCGCACAACCAAAAGTTACCTGAGGCGCAAATTGTTACCCCAATTTGATAACGAGGCACTGGAGCCCGTACTACCAGCACGTAATGCGGCTGACCGACCAGCACGTAATGCGGCCGATCAAGCCGAGCACCAGCCTCCACTACCTCGCTGTAAAAACAGTGACATGACAGCTCGGGGATACACATATGACTTGTGGCATGACCTGGAAAACAGAGCAGGTCAGACCAAATCGATCTATGTATCGCGGGGGCATGCCCCGATGCGCAACGATGGTCATCCGGCCGGACGCGACAAACATAACCATGCCCGGGCCAAAAACCGCACACGCACTCCATCCGAGCTACGTCACGACTTGGCCCGATAGAGAGGCGCCGCACGCCCCCTTTGCTTCACTGGTGAAGTAATGAAGCACGAATTCCCGGAAGGGTTTAAACCCATGCATATCGAATCATATGATGGAACAACAGACCCGGCAGTTTGGATTGAAGATTTCCTCCTCCATATCCACATGGCCCGCGGTGATGACTTCCACGCCATCAAATACCTCCCACTAAAACTCAAGGGGCCAGCGCGGCACTGTTTGAACAGCCTCCCTGAGAACTCCATCGGTAGCTGGGAAGACTTGGAAGACGCCTTCTGCAACAACTTCCAAGGTACATATGTTCGGCCTCCGAACGCCGATGACCTAAGTCACATCATCCAGCAGCCCGGGGAGTTTGCCAGGAAGCTCTGGACTAGGTTCCTAATAAAAAAGAATCAAATTGTTGATTGTCCGGACGCAAAAGCCCTCGCGGCTTTAAACATAGCGTCTGAGACGAGTGGCTCGCCCGCCACCTTGGTCAAGAAAAACCTAGATCCATGGCTGCCCTTACAACTCTGATGACCCATTTTGGCGTGGGATAAGACAGCTGACTCAATCATAGACAAAACAACACCGATGATCCGGGTACTTCCGAAGTTTGAGATGGCAACGACAAGCCACGGTGCAACAAGCACAAGCGTCGCAATAACAATGAAGAAACACAAGACATGGCGGTCAACACCGGATTCAGTGGTTCCAAATCCGGTCAACAGAAAAAGCCATTCACGTCAAACAGAGACGGACCATCCAATTTAGACAAGATACTAAATTGGCCCTGCCAGATTCATGGCTCCCCAGCTAAACCAGCCAATCACACCAACAGGAGCTATTGGGTTTTTAAACAAGTCGGCAAGCTTAATGCCGGATACAACGTGAAGGGGCCGCCCAGTGACAGTAATGATGAAGAGACTTGCCAACCGAACACCGGGGGTCAAAAGCAATCCCCTTAAAGTAAAGACAGTGAACATGATATACGTGATGCACATCCCTACAAGGGACTGCAATTACGCGCTATGGGATGCCGACGCCATAGAGCCAGCCGCCCCAAAATTAAGCGAATGGATGGTCCGCCCGATCACTTTTGATCACAAGGACCACCCAGCCAGTATCCTTTAAAAAAATATGTAAGCTCTCATCCTTGATCCAATTATCGATGGGTTCCATCTCACGAAAGTCCTAATGGACAGCGGCAGTAGCCTTAATCTACTATACCAAGACACTGTCTGCAAAATGGGCATTGATCATTCAAGAATCAGGCCCACCACAACTACCTTCAAGGGAACAATATCTGACGTAGAAGCTCACTACACGGGCTCGATTACATTGGAAGTCATTTTTGGCTCGCCGAACAACTTTCGAAGCGAAGGCTTGACCTTCGATATTGTCCCGCTCCGCAGTAGCTGCCGTGCACTACTCGGGCTTATAGCCTTCGCTCGCTTTAAAGCGGTCCCACATTACACCTATCTCCAACTTAAGATGCCCAGTCCACGTGGCACCATCACAATAAACGGGAAGACAAAATGCTCCCTCAGTACAGAGGAGCATACTACGGCTACTGCGGCCGAAGTACAAAGCGGCCTTATCAAGCCGCACACTTCATCGGCCATCAAGCCACCGGTCCCCATTAGACAGGACCACCCAATCTCAGAGCTGAATTAGCAGTTCTGCCTCCGCCGTCCACCCCATATAGCCACGAAGTCTATCCCGCGCACATAAAATACACTGGTCACCGGCGGAGGCACAATGCGGACAAGACCTGTAACACTATCCGCACTCTTATAGTATTTTTCCTTTTTCTAACCATGTTTTATCTTTTACCACATGTCATTGCATTTGTTGAGAAGTCCTGTAACCAAGGCAAGGCAGCGCAGACGTGCGACAGGAGGTCCAAATGTTTTTTGTAGACCGCACTCTTTATTTCAAAACCTGTAAAGTGCTCTTTTTCTCAACATTCAAACCCTGGCATGTCAAGTAGCCTTGGTAGTAGCATTGTTACGCATGCACCTCAGCACCTATTTCCCGGGGCTCGATATGGCAACATATGAGTTGCCGACAAAGTCCGAACAACTTTATAGCACACTTCGGCGTCACGAGTTTGGCCTTATATGCATCAGCTCCGAATCATGTCTTTTGTCAATAGTTGGGTTGTCCGGCTCCTGTGCTTACTACCTCACATTCCGCTCTATCGGCTAGGGTAGCAAAGGGAGAACTACTGTGATTATGTCCTGGTTCGTCCGGATGAGCACCTGAGTAGAGAAAGCCAAAAACTGACTGTCATCATGCGGCGGGAGCTGGTCTACCACTCGAGGACTCACCGGAATCTTCGCAATTCCTTTCGTATTACACGAAGGACCGTTCTTCTGGTCATGTATGAAAACGTGCCGTATTCGGATAACTGCGAACATACCAGGGGCTATATTGTAGTCCCACCATCAAACTCCAATGGCTAAGTGAAGGAGTTAAAGCCCTATAGTCCAATTTCCTGGTTCGCCCATTGACACCTCCTTAATGTACCAAGACGTTGGGTCAAGAGTGATCAAGTGCTTTTCCGAACACCTCCGCATTATAGGCGAGGGGGCTGAAGCCGACGACTGGTAAACTTTCAGATTATAAAAAAAAGGCCGCACAGGAGGCACCAAAAACTTTTTAGGCAAAAGTATAAAAAATTGCCCTAATATATCATAATATTGTTCGTACAATTTCGATGCATCTCACTCGAACGTAATATCTTTCGAGCATTTACCCTCTATCAAGCGGCTCCCTCTAGGACATCCTCAAAATAATGCTCTGGTGTGTGATGGTCCTTGCCCTCGGGTGGACTTTTCACTGCAATATCGGTGGCCTTCGTCTTCGCCCAGTATGTCTTGACGTGGGCAACGGCCATCCGTGCACCTTCTATGCATGTAGACCGCTTAACAGCGTCGATACGCGGCACCGCATCAACAAGTCGTTGCACCAAAGTGAAATAACTATTTGGAATTGGCTCAGTCGGCCACAGCTAGACCACGATGTCCTTCATGGCAGATCCAGATATCTTGTGGAGCTCGGCCCATTGGGCCATCTGTTCGTTCAGCAACAGCGGGCGCTTTGACATGCTGAATTGCGACCAGAAAAGCTTTTTCGTCTCATGTCCCTCTTGTGCTTGGAAAAACCGCATCGCATCGGAGACACTCTTCGGCAAGTCCAACAATGCATCTGGAGAACTCCACATTTGATTAAGTGGGGCATACTTTGGATCGCCGAATTTAGTTCATAATAAGAAGGGCTTACCAGCCGCGATCTCCCCAGCTTGTCGCATCTCCTCCCGAGCCGCTCTAGATTTGGACCATGCTTCCCTCGCCTCTTGTAAGGCCTTGTCAAGATCGGCCACTCTGGTTTTGTTCTCTTTCTCGAGAAATTCGCATTGCCTAGTGGCATTCTTTAGCTCAAGCGCCATAGTAGCTATTCTCTCCTCGCATTGGCGCCGAGCAGCCTGTTCGGCCTTTAATTCCGCAGCTGCCTTTTTGGCAGCCGCATTACTCATCCTGGCTTGCTCCTTGGCCCGGGCAAGCTCAGCCCGAAGGGTCTCAACTGCGGCGGCACCATCTGCAGTTATGCATATTGCAGTATACAATTCGCAGCGTCATGCTCATATTATAATACTTGCATATACTGACTGCCCCAAAGACATACCTTGTGCCGCGTCGAGCCGCCTGTTAATAAGCATGATGTCATCATCCGCCACATCAAGTTTCCGCTTTAGATCTGCAACCTCTATAGCTTGGGCAGTCGCCAGGGATGTAACAGCATGTGTTCCAATTAGTCAGATTATTTCATGGGCATATCTTTCTTGATCCTCTGATCGCCTCCCTTTGGACGCCAACCAGAGTCTCAGGGGCTGCTATCTATACACAGGCGCATTTTGCATTTATAGCACAATTGAAATTATTACATTACGTACCTCAAAGTCTCTTAGTAGGCTTGTAAAGGCTTAATTGAATCCGCTTTTCACGGACAGAACCCTCTCAATTACCGTACCCATCAAGGTACGATGTTCCTCTGAGACGCGCATGTCGCAATATGTCCATCAATGTACTCCAGCGCCTCCGGATCCCTGGAAGCAGCTGTAGGGGTACGGACTCCCTTCAAAGGGATATGTTTACTCGACCTTACAGTCGTCTCTGGCTGTAAATCGGATAATCCGGGGCCTTTATTGTTGGTCCCCGTAGAGGCCGCACACCCCGGACCCTAGACGGCTGAAGTGTTACCTTTTGGCCTAGTCTTCATTGTCCCTCGCACCGTTTGTTGATCGGGAGAGATCCTCCGGCACGACACCTCGAGGTCGTATACCCTATTGGGAGGGGAGATCTGTGGTGGCATCCCACTCTCCATCATCTCCGGAAGAAGATCCCCCGAGGAGGAGGGCTGTTGAGGAAGGCTGCATGTCGGATAGCAAACATATATTTTAAATATTACCCTTGCAACCACGAAAGAACGTGATATGTTTAAAACACCCTTATTCACTTATGATTCAGCCAAGGGCTTGTCCTTACAGAGGAACTGCGTGACAACGTCGCCTCCCGGATTAGAACCCCCTGACAGGGATGTCTTCCCTCGCTTAGAAGCTTTTATTTTCAAGTCATCGGAGGCGGTCCTCTTCTTCCCATGGGGAGAAGGGATGTCAGTTTCTCCTTCACTTTCATGTTCGGAAGAGGGAGTTCCAATCTCCCTGGACGAGGTGCCTGGCGTACCTCTACAATGGGGGCCACCCTGGGCCTTCTCGCTTTCCTCCTTGTCTTCCTTCGCTGGCACTTGATATGGTGCCGGAACCAGCATCCTTGTTAACACCGGATCAGCTGAGTCTTCGGGAAGAGGGGTCGAACACCTAATCCGCTCTGCCTTCTTTATCCAGCCCTGGCAGAGTATGGTTTTCTCAGTATATTGTTGTGAGAAATTTTACTAAGCTGTGTTCGGGAGTTGAGTGCTTTCCGAGGTATCCGGATGGTTGCCGTCAAGGCCAATGTCCTCTGTAGTATCCGGTCACTGTTTTTGTGCCCCGAAGAATAATTTCCACATTCCTCTGAGCGTTGTGCCGGAGAAGTGCTGAAGGGTCCGTGGTCATTCCGGATTGAACTCCCACATGCGAAGAGGCCGTCTCTGGCACGGTAGGACCAGACGAACTAGCATTACTTGGATTACATTGATAAGGTCGGTGCCCTTTTCAATGAGGCTCCGAATGCGACTTTGCAGCGTCCGCACTTCGTCAATTGATCCCTAGTCTAGCCCCTTATTAATCCATGATGCAAGCTGTAACGAAGGGCTAGATCGGAATGCAAGTGTAGCTGCCCACTAGGTACCGCGGGGTTCAGTAATGTAAAACCACCCCCGCTGCCATAGGACGGAAGTTTCCGTGAAGGGGCCTTTTGGCCATGGAATATTGGTGAGTTTGCTCACTGCAACACCATCACACTCCGCTTGTTTCCCGTCAACTACCTTCGGCTTGACATTAAAGGTCTTGATCCACAAGCCGAAGTGTGGGGGAATACGGAGGAAGGCCTGACACACGATAATGAACATCAAGACATGAAGAAAGGAGTCCGCAGCTAAATCATGAAAGTCTAGCCCGTAATAGTACATGAGCCCTCGGACGAAGGGATGAAGAGCGAACCCTAACCCTCGGAGGAAGTGGGAGATGAATATGACCCTCTCGCCGGATCTGGGGGGGGGTAGGAATAACCTGCCCTTGAGCAGGGAGCTTGTGGGGGATTTCTGCGGTCAGGTATCTTGTCGCCCGGAGCTTCACAATATCCTCCTCTGTGACAGAGGAGGCCACCCACCGGCCTTGAGGGCTGGGTCCAGACATGACCGGGAAGTGCGAGGCGATTAAATTGAACCTTGGGTGCTGGAACTGGAGGTGGGAGAGGTTGAAGAAAGGGTTGGCGTAGAGGAGAAAAGACAGGTCGTAGTCCCTTTATAAAGGCGATGAATATTAAACACCCCCTCCTAGGCCTTAAAACCTGTCTATTTTTAAGGAATCATGCCAACCAAATGGTTGGGTTATCCATGCCCGTATTGATGAGAATCCCGCAATAAGGGGACATAATCTCTGCTTTGACAAGACATGCCAATGAAACCGTGTCTCGAAATATGGAGCGACAAGCTAAAAAACGGTTCGAAATAATGGCTGGGCGGCGATGTAATGTCACGCTACAAAATGTTGTCAGCAGAATGGACTCGTGAAATATTATACTCTCTACGGTTGTGTGTGGAATTTGTTTTGCAGAGCCGGACACGATTATTGTGTTCAAACGCTGTTTTTGGAGTATTCGGAGGAGGAACCCGCCTTGCAATGCCGAAGACAATCCGCGCGCCGAACACCTCATCATTGAAGCCTGGTTCACGGGCTACTAAGGGAGTCCTGGATTAAGAGGTCCTCGAACAGCCGGACTATGTAACGTGGGCCGGACTGTTGGGCTAAGAAGACACAAGACAGAAGACTCTCTCCTGTGTCCGGATGGGACTCTCCTTGGCGTGGAAGGCAAGCTTGGCGATCGGATATGAAGTTTCCTTTCTCGGTAACTAACTTTTTACAACCCTAGTCCCCTCTGGTGTCTATATAAACCAGAGGGCATAGTCTGTAGAGGCAATCATAATCATATAGGCTAGACTTCTAGGGTTTTAGCCATTACGATCTTGATGACCCATAAGTGTAGGGGATCGCAACAACTTTCGAGGGTAGAGTATTCAACCCAAATTTATTAATTCGATACAAGGGGAGCCAAAGAATATTCTTGAGTATTAGCAGTTGAGTTGTCAATTCAACCACACCTGGATAACTTAGTATCTGCAGCAAAGTATTTAGTAGCAAAGTAATATGATAGTAATGGTAATAGTGGTAAAGGTAAAGATAGCAAAAGTAATATTTTTGGGGTTTTTGTAGTGATTGTAACAGTAGCAACAGAAAAGTAAATAAGCGAAGCACAAGATGTGAAAATCTCGTAGGCAATTGATGAGTGATGGATAATTATGTCAAATGCGATTCCTCATGTAATAGCTATAACATAGGGTGACACAGAACTAGCTCCAATTCATCAATGTAATGTAGGCATGGAAAAGAACTTGCATGACATCTTTTGTCCTACCCTCTCGTGGCAGCGGGGTCCTAGTGGAAATTAAGGGATATTAAGGCCTCCTTTTAGTAGAGAACCGGACCAAAGCATTAACACATAGTGAATACATGAACTCCTCAAACTACGGTCATCACGGAGAAGTATCCCAATTATTGTCACTTCAGGGTTGTCGGATCATAACACATAACAGATGACTATAGACTTGCAAGATAGGATCAAGAACACACATATATTCATGAAAACATAATAGGTTCAGATCTGAAATCATGGCACTCGGGCCCTAGTGACAAGCATTAAGCATAGCAAAGTCATAGCAACATCAATCTCAGAACATAGTGGATACTAGGGATCAAACCCTAACAAAACTAACTTGATTACATGATAAATCTCATCCAACCCATCACCGTCCAGCAAGCCTACGATGGAATTACTCACGCACAGCGGTGAGCATCATGAAATTGGTGATGGAGGATGGTTGATGATGACGATGGCGACGGATCCCCCTCTCCGGAGCCCCGAACGGACCCCAGATCGGCCCTCCCGAGAGAGATTAGGGCTTGGCGGCGGCTCCATATCGTAAAACGCGATGAAACTTTCTCTCTGATTTTTTTCACCGCGAGACAGAATATATGGAGTTGGAGTTGAGGTCAGCGGAGCCTCAGGGGGCCCACGAGATAGGGGGGCGCGCCCAGGGGGAGGGTGCGCCCCCCACCCTCGTGGACAGGCTGTGGGCCCCCTGGTCTTGATTCTTTCTCCAGTATTTTTTTATATTTTCCAAAAAGTGTCTCCGAGGATTTTCAGGATATTCCGAGAACTTTTGTTTTCTACACATGAAACAACATCATGGTAATTCTGCTGAAAACAGCGTCAGTCCGGGTTAGTTTCATTCAAATCATGCAAGTTAGAGTCCAAAACAAGGGCAAAAGTGTTTGGAAAAGTAGATACGTTGGAGATGTATCAACTCCCCCAAGCTTAAATCTTTGCTTGTCCTCAAGCAATTCAATTGCTAAACTGAAAGTGATAAAGAAAAACTTTTACAAACTCTATTTGCTCTTGTTGTTGTAAACATGCAAAGCCATCATTCAGGTTTCAGCAATATTATAAACTAACCATACTCACAATAAGACTTAGGTCTCACAATTACTCATATCAATGGCATAATCAGCTAGCGAGCGATAATAATAAAACTCGGATGACAACACTTTTTCAAAACAATCATAACATGATATAACAAAATGGTATCTCGCTATCCCTTTCTGAGACCGCAAAACATAAATGCAGAGCACCTTTAAAGATCAAGGACTGACTAAACATTGTAATTCATGGTAAAAGAGATCTAGTCAAGTCATACCCAATATAAACCAATAATAATGAATGCAAATGACAGTGTGCTCTCGAGCAGATGCTTTTTAATAAGAAGGGTGATGACTCAACGTAAACATAAAAATAAATAGATAGGCCCTTCGCATAGGGAAGCAGGGATTTGTAGAGGTGCCAAAGCTCGATTTTAAAAAATAGAGATTGAATAACATTTTGAGCGGCATACTTTCGCTGTCAACACAACAACTATGAGATGGTTTTATCTTCCATACTACATGCATTGTAGGCAGTTCCCACGCAGAATGGTAAAAGTTTATACTCCCCCAACCACCAACAAGCATCAATCTATGGCTTGCTCGAAACAACGAGTGCCTCCAACTAACAACAATCCTAGGGGAATTTTGTTTAATTAAATTGATTTTCTTTGATCTTTTTGGATCATGGGACTAGGCATCCCGGTTACCGGCCGTTTCTCGTGAATGAGGAGCGGAGTCCACTCCTCTTGAGAATAACCCACCTAGCATGGAAGATATAGGCAGCCCTAGTGGAAACATGAGCGGCTAGAGCATACAAAACAGATGAAGGTTTAGAGTTTGGCACATACAAATTTACTTGGAATGGCAGGTAGATACCGCATATAGGAAGGTATAGTGGACTCATATGGAACAACTTCGGGGTTTAAGGATTTTGGATGCACAAGCAGTATTCCCGCTTAGTAAAGGTGTAGGCTAGCAAAAGACTGGGAAGCGACCAACTGAGAGAGCGACAAAAGTCATACTGAGTACAAACATGAGTAGGATATAATCCACCATGAACATAAATATCATGAAGGCTACATTGATTTTGTTTCAACTACATGCGTGAACATGTGCCAAGTCGAGTCACTCAATTCATTCAAAGGAGGATACCACCCCATTATACCACATCATAATCATTCTAATAGCATGTTGGCATGCAAGGTAAACCATTATAACTCATAGCTAATCAAACATGGCACAAGCAACTATAATCTCTAAATGTCATTGCAAATATGTTTACTTCATAATAAGCTGAATCAGGAACGATGAACTCATCATATTTACAAAAACAAGAGAGGTCGAGTTCATACCAGCTTCTCGTATCTCAATCAGTCCATCATATATCATCATTATTTCCTTTAACTCGCACGACCGAATGATGTGTATAATAATAAGAGTGCACGTGCATTGGACTAAGATGGAATCTGCAAGCATTCAACTCAAGAGAGAAGACAAAGTAATATGGGATCTATGTTAAATAAACAATCATGCATAAGAGAGCCACTAAACATTTTCAATATGGTCTTCTCGACCCCCAAAGAAAAGAAAATAAGCTATTTACACGGGAAAGCTCTCAACAAGTAAAAGAAGAACGAGAAATATTTTTGGGTTTTCATTCTAATTCCTACTGCAAGCATAGGAATTAAACTAACTAATTTTTTTGGTTTTTCTTAAGGTTTATCAGACACACAAGAAGAAAACTAGAAAAAGGAAAATTAAACTGGCATGGATAATATAATGAAAGTGTATGAGCACCGACGACTAGTGTGTGAACATGAATTTAAAGTCGGTGAGAAATACGTACTCACCCAAGCTTAGGCTTTTGGCCTAAGTTGGTCTAATGCCAGGGACCGCCTGGCTGATATCCGTAGTTATAGCTGGGGTCGTACTGAGATGCAGCAGCAAATGCCTCCTGAGCTGCGGCATGTTGGAGGGCTACCTCCGCTCTCCCCTCGTGTTCAGCTGCTTCCTCCCTGGTAACAACGTGTCTTCCTTTTGCTTGATAATCAAAAAGGAGAGGAGCAGGAAGAGTAATATGGACGACATTGCGTCTGTTATAGATTAGTCGATAATGGAGGTATTGTTCATTCCTCCAAAGAAAATGATGATTGACCATAGCGTCATAATCTAAATAAATAGGAGGTATCATCATATCCCCCTCTCGTGGGGCTATACCAAGATAGTTAGCCACACGGGTTGCATAAATTCCTCCAAATAAATCTCCAGCTCTACCATTATTCTGCAACCTACGTGCAACTATTGCCCCCAAGTTATAACCGTTATAACCTAACACAACACTCTTGAGGACACAGAGATCAGGGACACACATATGACATGCTTCATCTTTACCGTTAATGCATCTACCAATGAAGAGAGCGAAATAATGTATAGCAGGAAAATGAATGCTCCCTATGGTAGCTTGTCTTGTGTCCATGGATTCTCCCACAGTAATACTAGCAAGGAAATCTCTAAATTCAGATTTCTGAGGATCATTAATATTACCCCACTGCAGGAGTTTGCAAGCAGTTGTAAAATCCTCTAAGTCCATGGTCTAAGATGTATCATAAATATCAAATAGGACACTAGGAGAATTACGCGTATAGTTATATTTAAACCTCCGCACAAAGGAATCAGTCAATTGATAGTACTGGGGACACTTATCTTGTAGGAAGTCCTCCAGCTCAACATTACGCACATACGCATCAAATTCCTCCTTAAAGCCTGCTTTGACCATAAAATCATCGGATGGCCACTCGCAAGCTCGTACATCTGCATCCCTCGATAATTCAACATCTTGCTCACGCATAGCAATCCTGGGCCCTTTCTTTACCGAGGAACCACCTTGATACATTCTCCTAGACATAATTCTTTTTCTGAAATTTTAGTAACTTCAAAATAAAAATGAATAAAACTTCACAAGAATGGTAACAACTACTCCTACAAGTACCTAGAGCCAATATCATGCATTAGAATTACTTGGAACCTCATAAATTTAACATGCAAGCTCAAGAACTGAGTCACCAAGACAGCAAGGATTTGCAATGATTAAAGCACTAGAACAAAAACTAATTGGATCAATGGAGGAGTCACATACCAAGAAACAATCTCCCAAAGCAGTTTTGTGAATGGAGCTTTGAGCAAGGAGATCGAAAATCGCAGCAAAATGAGCTAGAACTCGTGCTTGAGCTGGATGGGGATTTTGTTGGGTAGAAGATGAAGTGTGTGGATGCTGGCATAAGTGCAGGGGGGCCACCAGGGGCCCACGAGACAGGGGGGCACCCCCAGGTGGGTTGGGCGCGCCCTCCACTCTCGTGGCCTGGTGCTTGCCCCTCCTGCAGTCATTTGAGTGCCTAAAATCCTCAAATATTCCATAAAAAATCATACTAAATTTGCAGGGCATTTGGAGCACTTTTATTTTCGGGATATTTTTCATTGCACGGACAATTCAGAAAATAGACAGATAATACTAATTTTGCTTTATTTATTATAAATAACAAAAAGTAAAAAAGAGAGCACAGAAGGTTGTGCCTTCTAGTTTCATCCATCTCATGATCATCAAAATGAATCCACTAACAAGGTTGATCAAGTCTTGTTAACAAACTCATTCCGAATAACACGGAACCGGTGAAATTTCGAAGTGACACTAGGTTACCTCAACGGGGATATGAAAATCCCCAACAATAAGAATATCATACTTTTTCTTGATAGTAGGGAGAGGAAATTCAAAACCTCCAATAATGATTGATGGATTTTTCTCAATAGTATTTATGCTGTGAACTTGAGGTTGTTTCCTTGGAAAATGTACCGTATGCTCATTTCCATTAACATGAAAGGTGGCATTGCCTTTGTTGCAATCAATAACAGCACCTGCAGTATTTAAAAAGGGTCTACCAAGGATAATCGACATACTGTCGTCCTCAGGAATATCAAGAATGACAAAGTCTGTTAAGATAGTAACATTCGCAACAACAACAGGCACGTCCTCACAAATGCCGACAGGTATAGCAGTTGATTTATTAGCCATTTGCAACGATATCTCAGTGGGTGTCAACTTACTTAATTCAAGTCTACGGTACAAGGAAAGAGGCATAACACTAACACCGGCTCCTAAATCACATAAAGCAGTTCTAACATAATTTCTTTTAATAGAGCAAGGTATAGTGGGTACTCCGGGATCACCAAGTTTCTTAGGTATTCCACCCTTAAAGGTATAGTTGGCAAGCATGGGGGAAACCTCAGCTTCAGGTATTTTCCTCTTATTAGTGATGATATCTTTCATATATTTAGCATAAGGGTTTGTTTTAAGCATATCCGTTAAGCGCATGCGTAAGAAAACAGGTCTACTCATTTCAGCAAAACACTCAAAGTCCTCATCATCCTTTGTCTTGGATGGTTTAGGAGGAAAGGGCATGGGTTTTTGAACCCATGGTTCTCTTTCTTTACCATGCTTCCTAGCAAAAAAATCTCTCTTATCATAAGTTGGTTTCTTGATTGTGGGTTATCAAGACCAATAGCAGGTTCAATTTATATTTCATTATTTTTGCTAGGTTGAGCATCTACATGAACATCATTATTAGCATTATCATCAGGTTCATGTTCATCTCCGGATTGTGTTTTAGCATCGGAGGTAGAAGTATTATTAGGATTCTCAGGTGTTTCTTCATTAGGTTCACTAGAAGTTTGCAAAGTCCTATCATTTTCCTTTTTCTTCTTTTTAGAAGAACTAGGAGCATCTATATTATTATTCTAAGAATCTTGTTAAATTCTCTTAGGGTGGCCTTCAGGATACAAAGGTTCCTGAGTCATTCTACCAGTTCTAGTACCCACTCTAACAGCAAAGTCATTTTTATTATTTAATTGATCAAGCAAATCATTTTGAGATTTAAGTACTTGCTCAACTTGAGTAGCAACCATAGACGCATATTTGCTAATGATTTTAAGTTCACCTTTAACTCTAGCCATATTGTCACTCACGTGTCCTATCTCGAAAGCATTATTCTTTAACTCTCTACCAACATAACCATTAAAACTTTCTTGACTAGCCATAAAGTCATCAAATTCATCTAAGCATGGGCTATGAAATTTAGTGGAGGGGATTTCAACTTTATCATATCTATAGAGAGAATTTACCTTTACTACCTGTGACGGGTTATCGAGACAATGTGGTTTTTCAATAGGCGGTATATCAAGACCATGTATTTCTTCAATAGGTGGTAAATTCTTAAAGTCTTCAGCTTTAATACCTTTCTATTTCATTGATTTCTTTGCCTCTTACATATCTTCAGGACTGAGAAATAGAACACCTCCCTTCTTCGGAGTGGGTTTAGGAATAGGCTCAGGAGTTGGCTCAGTTGGTTCAGGAATTGCCTCAGGAATTGGCTTAGGGAGAGTCCAATTATTCTCATTAGTCAACATATTATTCAATAATAACTCAGCTTCGTCGATTGTTCTTTCCCTGAAAACACAACCAACACAACTATCCAAGTAGTCCTTGGAAGCATCGGTTAGTCCATTATAAAAGATATCAAGTATTTAATTTTTCTTAAGTGGATGATCAGGCAAAGCATTAAGTAATCGGAGAAGCCTCCCCCAAACTTGTGGGAGATTCCCATCTTTGATTTGCACAAAATTATATATTTCCCGCAAGGCAGCTTGTTTCTTATGAGCAGGGAAATAATTAGCAGAGAAGTAATAAATCATATCCTAGGGACTACGCACACAACCAGGAGCAAGATAATTATACCAAGTCTTACCATCACCCTTTAATGAGAACAGAAATATCTTAAGGATATAAAAGTAGTGAGATTTATCATCGTGAGTAAACAGGGTAGCTATATCGTTCAACTTGGTAAGATGTGCCACAACAGTTTCAGATTCAGGGCCATACAAAGGATCAGATTCTACCAAAGTAATAATTTTAGGATCAACAGAGAATTCATAATCCTTATCAGTAACAAAGATAGATGAAGTGGCAAAAGCGGGGTCATGTTTCATTCTAGTATTTAGAGTCTTTTGTTTCAGCTTAGCTGACAATTTCTTAAGATCTAATTTGTCATTGCAAGCAAGAAAATCTCTAGTAGTTTCTTCATCCATAACATAACCCTCAGGAACAACAGGCAATTCATAATCATTCAAAGATCTTTCATCATCACTATCATCAATAATAGCATCTTCAATAATTTCATTCTCTCTAGCCCTAGCAAGTTCTTCATCAAGAAATTCACCTAATGGCGAAGTAGTATCACACACAGAAGTAGTTTCATCATAAGTATCATGCAAAGGAGAAGTGGCATCATCGATAACATGCGACATATCAGAATTCATAGCAGTAGCAGTTTTAGGTGTCACAAGTTTATTCATAACAGAAGGAGAATCTAGTGCAGAGCTAGATGGCAGTTCCTTACCTCCCCTCGTAGTTGAGGGATAGATCTTGGTATTAGCGTCTTTCAAGTTCTTCATAGTGATCAACAGATATAAATCCCAAGTGACTCAGAGAATAGAGCTATGATCCCCGGCAACGGCGCCAGAAATTAGTCTTGATGACCCACAAATGTAGGGGATCACAACAGCTTTCGAGGGTAGAGTATTCACAAGGGGAGCCAAAGAATATTCTTGAGTATTAGCAGTCGAGTTGTCAATTCAACCACACCTGGATAACTTAGTATCTATAGCAAAGTATTTGGTAGCAAAGTAATATGATAGTAATGGTAACTGTGGTAAAGGTAAAGATAGCAAAAGTAATATTTGTGGGGCTTTTGTAGTCATTGTAACAGTAGCAACGGAAAAGTAAATAAGCGAAGCACAAGATGTGAAAAGCTCATAGGCAATGGATTAGTGATGGATAATTATGTCGGATGCGATTCCTCATGTAATAGCTATAACATAGGGTGACACAGAACTAGCTCCAATTCATCAATGTAATGTAGGCATGTATTCCGAATATAGTCATACGTGCTTATGGAAAAGAACTTGCATGACATCTTTTGTCCTACCATCCCGTGGCAGCGGGGTCCTAGTGGAAACTAAGGGATATTAAGGCCTCCTTTAATAGACAACCGGACCAAAGCATTAACACATTTCCTTCGCAGACTAGTGTTTCCCCTTCATCCTTTTGTACGTGGTCTCATGTTATACTATGGGCTAGATTTTCATGATCTAGCCCCAAATTCCTTCCTCAACCTTTCGGCGTTTATCGTTGTGTGTGAGGCATTCCTTCGCGTCCCTCCCCACTTTGGCCTATGGCTCAAGGTCTTCAATGTGAAGACAAAGGTGGTTGAGTGCCAACACGCGAAGTGCAGCGGTGCCATGGTGAGCAAACTCCCCAACGTCACCTGGCCAAAGGGGACCTTTGTGGAGAGCGTCAAAGGATGGCAGCAGGGGTTGAAATCCCTTCACGGCCACTTGCGAAAGTGAGATCTGATAGAGATAGTATGATAAGATAAATATATTTTTGGTATTTTATAATATAGATGCAGAAAGTAAAGATGCAAATAAAAGTAGATTGGAAGCAAATATGATAAGAGATAGACCCGGGGGCCATAGGTTTCACTAGAGGCTTCTCTAGAGAGCATAAGTATTACAGTGGGTGAACAAATTACTGTCGAGCAATTGATAGAAAAGCGAATAATTATGACATTATCTAGGCATGATCATGTATATAGGCATCACGTCCATAACAAGTAGACCGACTCCTGCCTGCATCTACTACTATTACTCCACACATCGACCGCTATCCAGCATGCATCTAGAGTATTAAGTTCATAAGAACAGAGTAACACATTAAGCAAGATGACATGATGTAGTGGGATAAACTCAAGCAATATGATATAAACCCCATATTTTTGTCCTCGATGGCAACAATACAATACCTGTCTTGCAACCCTTTCTATCACTTGGTAAGAACACCGCAAGATTGAACCCAAAGCTAAGCACTTCTCCCTTGGCAATAAAGATCAATCTAGTAGGCCAAACCAAACCGATAATTCGAAGAGACTTGCAAAGATAACTCAATCATATAAAAGAATTCAGAGAAGATTCAATTATTATCCATAGATAAATCTGATCAAACCCACAATTCATCGGATCTCGACAAACACACCACAAAAAGAGATTACATCGAATAGATCTCCACAAGAGAGGGGGAGAACATTGTATTGAGATCCAAAAAGAGAGAAGAAGCCATCTAGCTAATAACTATGGACTCGTAGGTCTGTGGTAAATGACTCACAACTCATCGGAGGGGCAAGGATGTTGATGTAGAGGCCCTTCTTGGTGGATTCCCCCTCCGGCAGAATGCCAGTGACGACTCCAAGATGGTATCTCGCAGATACAGAAGGTTACGGTGGTGGAAATTGTGTTTCGGGTTCCTCCTGGATGTTTTCGGGGTATGTAGGCTTATATCGGAGGAAGAAGTACGTCGGTGGACACCCGAGGGCCCACGAGACTTGGGGGCGCGCCTTATAGGGGGGTTGCCCTCCTATCTCGTGGAGGCCTCGGCTGCTTCTTTACTTGCACTCCAAGTCCTCTGGATCACGTTCGTTCCAAAATTCACGCTCCTGAAGGTTTCATTCCGTTCGGACTCTGTTTGATATTCCTTTTCTTTGAAACACTTAAATAGGCAAAAAAACAGCAATACGGGCTGGGCCTCCGGTTAGGAGGTTAGTCCCAAAAATGATATAAAAGTGTAAAATAAAGCCCATAAACATCCAAAACAGGTAATATAATAGCATGGAACAATCAAAAATTATAGATACGTTGAGGACGTATCAAGCATCCCCAAGCTTAATTCCTGCTCGTCCTCGAGTAGGTAAATGATAAAAAGAAATTTTTGATGTGGAATGCTACCTAGCATAATTCTCAATGTAATTTTCTTTAATGTGGCATGAAAGTTCAGATCCAAATGAATCAAGATAAAAGCTTATAAAACATAAAAATAATAATGCTTCAAATCATACTAACAAATAATCATGTCCTATCAAAATAACATAGCCAAAGAAAGCTTATCCCTACTGTCGGTGTCCAAACCGGCGGATCTCGGGTAGGGGGTCCCGGACTATGCGTCTAGGCGGATGGTAACAGGAGACAAGGGACATGATGTTTTACCCAGGTTCGGGCCCTCTTGATGGAGGTAAAACTCTACGTCCTAGTTGATTAATATTGATGATGTGTGTTACAAGAGTGGATCTACCACGAGATCAAGGAGGCTAAACCCTAGAAGCTAGCCTATGGTATGATTGTTGTTCGTCCTATGGACTACAGCCATCTGGTTTATATAGACACCGGAGAGGGCTAGGGTTACACAAAGTCGGTTACAATGGTAGGAGATCTACATATCCGTATCACCAAGCTTGCCTTCCACGCCAAGGAAAGTCCCATCCGGACACGGGACGAAGTCTTCAATCTTGTATCTTCATAGTCTTGGAGTCCGGCCGATGATGATAGTTCGGCTATCCGGACACCTCCTAGTCCGGGACTCCCTCAGTAGCCCCCGAACCGGGCTTCAGCGACGACGAGTCCGGCGCATATATTGTCTTCGGCGTTGCAAGGCGGGTTCTCCTTCAAACTTCATGTTCTTGTCGAATAGTGTCCGGCTTCCTTATAAATGTTGCGCTCCTTGGCTTCTACGCCCAATAATGGCCCTCTTCCACGTGTCGTACGAATGCGAAAAGCTAGGGTATTTTTACATTTTACCCCCTAGCCGTGCGAACGAGCCGCCTATAAGAGAGGCGAGGATCTAGATCCCGCTCACACCACCCTCCATCCGCAAGTTCTCATCGAAGCGCCTCTGACAAAAATCCATTCCACCATGGATAGTCGACGCGGCTTCTCCTCTCGCGCTCCCAGCCCTAAGCCAGGAGATTGGGGGAGATGCTTAGTTCCACACAGCGAGCTGGTGGCGCTCCAAACCGAGGGATATCTTCCCCCAGCCTTCATGGTTCCGGTTCGAGCCGGACTGGCCAACTTCATGGGCGGAAAGCAGGCGGAGAGCGTCCCCAACCCTTCCAAAGGAGAGCGGGTATGCTTTGTCCCTTATCTAATAAGAGGACTCAGATTTCCCAAACATCCTTTTCTCCGGGGGCTCCTGGAGTTCTACGAACTCCAACTTCACCACCTCACCCCTGCCTCCATTTTGCACATCGCGGGCTTTGTAGCTCTGTGCGAGCTATTCTTGGGCATCGAGCCCCATTTTGTGCTGTGGAAGAGATTGTTTTGCCTCGTACCCCGTTCTCACGAGGGGTCGATATATCAAGTGGGCGGAGATGAAATATGGCGCATCGCCGGGACCGAATATCTATCCGGCACCCCGAAGAAGGCGTACGAAGACTGGCCTTCGGAATGGTTCTACATGGAGGACGCCCCTCTGCCGGATCCAGTTCGGATCGGCCTCCCGGAGTTCAGCAATGCTCCCTTGAAGAAATGCCTGAGTTGGCGCCCGCGGAGCCCTCAACGAGAGGATGATGGGAGCATCCATTATTTGATGGGCCGGATTAGGTTACTGGCCCACTCCGGATTGACCATGATTGGAATTATGGCCACGTGCATTATGCGAGGGGTGCAGCCACTCCAATATAGGGGCCACCCTATGTGGGATTTCAACAGGGAAGACGACGCCACCCGTCATGGCCATAGAGGGCCGAGCTCGGTAGCCGATCTGGCAAAGATCCTGTCCGGCTTGTACAAGGGGGAGGAGGAGGACTTTCTCCGCACGAATCCATTAAATGGATTCTCCATGAATAACCCTCGAAGCTGGGTAAGCGGACGTTTATCTACCCGATCTATACTTCCAAAGTCAAGTATTTTACTTTGTGATTTCGACGCAGGAGCTGCACTGGGACGTGGAGGGCATACGAAGCCTAACTCCACAACCCAAGGATCCGGAACAATCCCTTGATCCGACCTCCGAAGAGGATCCGGACATACAGGTGGAGCTGATTGACGGGGTGTTCCACAAACTTAGCATGGACAATGCTCTAGTCGCCATTACGGCTGACTACCCCGGTTTGTTTCCGGCCTCCCAGGTGATTATGACCGAGGTCTTGATACCATCATTTGATCCATGCTCAATTCCAGCCATCTTATACTGATGGTGCATCGCAGGAGGTGCCTTTAAGGCGGGAAGCCGAACCCGCGGCGGTTGACCAACAAGGGTCAGTTCGGCCCAGCAGGCGGAAGAGGAGTGCGACGTGAACCGAAACATCGCCGCAACGGTACGGAGCACCGCTGTTTTTAAGGGAAGGATCCCTAGAAGGTATATTAATGCTCATAACCTTTCCAGAAAGAGCGCTCGCCGGACAGTGTCCGGAGAGGTTGCCAATCAAGCCTCCACCAGCCATGCTCCAATGCATGGTCCGGAAGGAGAGGCGAACACAAGGCATGAGCCGGACGCTCCTCCGACAGAGGATGCCGACAGGCTGTCCGCTACCCGGTCTGAGGTGGAGAGCGCCATGAATCACATGCGTCGCCGGAGAGTTCTTCGTGATGCGTGTTTCTCCCCGGAGGCGCTAAACGCCTTTGACGCGGGAAACACGCACCTCCGTGCTGCTCAAGATGGGTTAACCAGAGCCACGGAGCAGTATGTGAAAGACATACGGGTAAGTAATTTTAATAGTTATATATGCCAGTAGCCCCCGAGACTTAAAATAGTTAAAATAACTGATTTAAGGATCATTTATTATGCAGGATCTTACGGAGAAGAATACCCACCTGTCCCAGGAGCTCCAAGAGTGCAAGGCCCAACTTGAGGCCGCACTGGCCGCCACAGGGGGAGCCACAGAGACCCCCGCTGGTAAGACGTACTTTGAAAAGGTAAGTAATTAACAAAGTGCGGCCTGTGCGTAAATCTGACAATAATATTGCAGAGGGCGCCGGACTGGATCCGGACAAGCAACAGCTACTGCGTCAGCTAAAGGCCGGCGAGAGGGTGCTTATGAAGGTGCAGCAGGAGAGGAACAAGCTCCAAGATGCCCACATCCAGCTAGGAGAAGAGCTGAAAGGTGTTCGGACCCAGCTGTCTGGCTCCTTGAAGGAGAATCAGCGGCTTCGTCGCGGCATTTATAGTAAGTGCTTGAGCAAATTCCTTTGAAAAGAAGAATTCGGCAAGGAAGTCGATTGACAGAAATGTGTCTTTAGGTGTGCTCACAGGTCGCCCTGCGGAGGAGATGCCTGGTTCAACGGGTGACCAACTTCCCGAGCTGGTGCAACTGCTTGAACGTATGCGGCAGGCGATGAGCGGCGTCATTCAGGCCTTATGGCCTTCCGTCTCCCTACCCGAGGGCCTTGGAGGGCTTGCTGAGAAGCTTCAGGGAGCACGGCGATGCCTCCGTTTGTGGAAGACATCGGCCTGCCATCAAGGCACCAGGGAGGCCTGGGCCATGGTGAAGACGTGGTACCCGAAGGCTGACCCAAACCACATGGCCGAGGTCGGACCTGCGGGGCCTGATGGGAAGGAGATCCCTGTGAGCTTGATGTACGGCCAGGTAGAGCTGGCCGCGAAATATTCCCAACAGGACTGTAAATTAGACAGCCTGTTAGATGGGATTGAAGAGGAGCACAATCAGTCAGTTTGACGATGTATTTTTTTAAATGACATATAGAATGCCTTCTAGCCGGATTGTAGATCATTTGTCTTTGCGGACCGTTTCGCTTCAACCTCGGGACCCAACAGTCCGGAATGTGTCCGAATACCCTTATGGTTATAAAAGAACCGGGGCATGCATGGAGACAAGGCGTCGGGGTCATAATTGCTTTACCAGACAAGTGCCCAACTAGCTATGTTATATTACATGGTTAGTAAGAAACAGCTTCCAGGGAAAATAGTTCCGTTAAGGGTTCCTTTCCCTGGGAGGCATGCCCTAAAGTGCAATGTCGGACTGTGAAAATAGCAGAAAAAGCATCTAGGGGCAGATAAATAAGTAAGTAATAAATCATCTTTCAAGTCACCGACCGAATATTCTCTTAAGAACGCTAGCTTTCGGCTTCACCCAGTCTGAGGTACACATCCAGCTGACCCGGCAGTAACAATCGCAGAGGTGCTCCCTTTACCTCCTAGCCGAACAATCGGGAACGTAGGGGTAAGCATAGGAGCCAGGCAACCCAGCTTGGCCAAAACTTAAGTCATATCGATGCATATAATGGTGAATAAAAGGTACATGCGGAAGTATGACACATGTATTGGGCATGAAGCTCGTATGAATAAGCTTCTGTTAAAGAAGCCCCCAGGTATAATGAGTGCTAGGAGCACATCAAGTGTGTGCGAACAATGCGCAAATCAGCCTATAAAAGGTATTAAAAAAAGGTGGGAAGAAGGAGGGGGACAAGAGACAGTCAAAATGTAAAAAGGTGGACAGAGGAGTAAGACGAACTCTGAGTCCGGCGTTAGGCGTAGAATCTTTGGAGATGGGCTGCGTTCCATGGGTTCGGCTCGAGTCGGTTGTCAGATGCGTTTCATAGACGGTATGCTCCGCCGGTCAAGACTTGGTCGATGATGAAGGGACCCTCCCACTTGGGCTTAAGTTTGTCTTTTTTCTTGTCCGGCAGGCGTAGAACAAGTTCGCCAACATTGTAAGTTTTGGCCCATACTTCTCTGCTTTGATATCTGCGAGCCTGCTGCTGATAAAATGCGGAACGAGCTTTTGCCATGTCCCGCTCCTCCTCTAAGACGTCCAAACTGTCCTGCCGATCCAACTCGGCTTCTCTTTCTTCGTACATGCGCACGCGAGGTGAGTCATGAATGATATCGCAAGGCAGAACTGCCTCTGCGCCATATACCATGAAAAATGGTGTGAATCCGGTAGTTCGGTTTGGCGTGGTCCGCAGCCCCCAGAGTATGGAGTCGAGCTCCTCTACCCAGTGCGTGTTAGATTCCTTGAGGGACCGTACTAGTCTGGTTTTGATGCCGCTCATAATTAGACCATTTGCTCGTTCGACTTGACCATTAGTTTGGGGGTGATAGACTAAAGCGTAGTCGAGCTTGATGCCCATGTTTTTGCACCAGAGTTTAACCTCGTCAGCCGTGAAATTCGTGCTGTTATCAGTGATGATGCTGTGGGGGACGCCAAAACGGTGTACTACCCCGGATATGAAGTCTATCACAGGTCCGGATTCTGCCGTTTTAACCGGCTTGGCCTCAATCCATTTGGTGAATTTGTCCACCATGACCAATAAGTATTTGTGCTTGTGGGTTCCCCCTTTGAGGGGTCCAACCATGTCAAGCCCCCAGACCGCGAACGGCCAGGTAATGGGTATAGTTTTGAGGGCGGTGGGTGGCATGTGGCTCTGATTAGCAAAGAGCTGGCAACCGACGCATTGTTGGACTAAGTCCTGAGCATCTGCCCGGGCTGCGGCCAATAAAATCATGTATGGAAGGCCTTGCCTACAAGGGCCCGGGCTGCAGCGTGGTGCCCGCCGAGTCTGGCGTGAATTTCAGCCAGGAGATTTCGCCCTTCCTCTTCGGAGATACACCTTTGAAGGACTTCGGTTGTGTTTTTCTTGTAAAGTTCTTCCTCATGGACCTTGTAGGCTTTAGATCGCCGAACTATGCAGCGGGCCTCATTTTGGTCTTCGGGAAGTTCCTGCCGAATTAAGTAGGCTAGGAATGGTTCTGTCCACAGGGCAATTACTGCCATTATTTCGTGGGCTGAAGGTGTTATTTCATTGGCTGAGTCGCCGATTGTGTCAGAATGGTCTGAGTTAGGTGATGCAGCTGGCTCCGGATTGTTATTTCCGGACTCCTCTTCCCATAATACGGATGGCTTAAAGAGCCGTTCCAGGAAGATGTTTGGAGGGACGGTGTCTCGTTTCGCGCTGATGCATGCTAACAAGTCTGCTGCCTGGTTATTATCCCGGGCTACATGGTGGAATTCGAGTCCTTCGAACCGAGCTGACATTTTTAGGACGGCGTTGTGGTAAGCTGCCATTTTTGGATCTTTGGCGTCAAAGTCTCCATTTACTTGGGATATTGCGAGGTTTGAATCCCCGCGCACCTGTAGGCGTTGAATGCCCATGGAGATTGCCATCCGGAGGCCATGTAGAAGGGCCTCGTATTCGGCTGCGTTGTTGGAGTTCATGTACATTATTTGAAGTACGTATTGGATTGTGTCTCCAGTTGGGGACGTCAAGACGACGCCAGCCCCCAAGCCAGCCAACATTTTGGATCCATCGAAATGCATGATCCAATTGGAGTACGCGCCGTACTCTTTAGGGAGTTCGGCTTCGGTCCATTCGGCGACGAAGTCAGCTAGAACCTGCAACTTTATAGCTCGCCGTGGTTTGTAGGTTATGTCAAATGGTAAGAGCTCAATAGCCCATTTTGCAATCCTGCCCGTTGCGTCGCGATTGTTTATAATATCGTTGAGAGGTACTTCGAAGGCCACCGTTATGGAACACTCTTGAAAGTAGTGTCACAGCTTCCAGGATGCCATGAATACCGCGTACGCTACTTTTGATAATGTGGATACTGGGACTTGCATGGAGTTAAGACAATGGATACGTAGTACACTGGTTTTTGAAGAGGGAATCTGTGCCCTTCTATTTCTCGTTCGACGACGAGTACCGGGCTGACAACTTGCTATGTTGCTGCGATATATAATAACATAGGTTCGCCCAGGTTGGGCGCGGCCAGGACCGGATTTGTTGCCAGGATGGCCTTTATTTCTTCGGGTCCGGCCGTGGCAGCATCCGTCCATTCGAAGTGTTCGGTGCGCCGGAGGAGGTGGTAGAGGGGCAGAGCCTTTTCTCCCAAACGGTAGATGAAGCGACTTAAAGCCGCTAAGCATCCAGTTAGTTTTTGTATTTGCTTGAGGTCTTTTGGAATATCCAATTGTGACAGAGCTCGGATCTTGGCTGGGTTTGCTTCAATTCCTCTACCGGATACAATGAAGCCCAAGAGCTTTCCGGCTGGTACTCCAAAGACGCATTTTTCCGGATTGAGCTTAATGTCATATGCTCGGAGGTTGTCGAATGTCACCCTCAAGTCTTCTACTAGAGTTTCGACGTGTTTGGTCTTGACGACCACATCGTCTACGTATGCCTCTACTGTTTTGCCTATCTGGGTAGCCAGACATGTTGAGCCTCAGATCCATACCGTATTTGAGATAGATCGCTTATGTTTGGGTGGGCGGGTGGAATTAAGTTCAGAACCCCGCCCGATCTGAGGCTCAAAGGCCAAGGAGCTTCCGGATTCAGAAGCTTGGTTTGCTGAGCGCTTTCCAACAAATCTGGTTCGATGCCTGACTTTAGGTTCAGTATTTGATTAGCGTCCGTCCCTCCGCGGGAATCCGGCATGGAGGGATCCGGAATCTGGACATAGTTGGTTTTTAACATAGAAGAAGAGTCGCCGCATTGTTCCTCTACCACAACAACGTGGTGGGTAACCTGGGGAGAGTTAATTTCTCTCAGATCGGTTTTAAGCCCAATCTGATCGTAGTCGGTAGCGACTCCCAGGGCGGTGATGCGATCCAAGAGCTCGTTTACGGAGGATAGCTCAATCGGATCTAGCTGCTCGGCGAATTCCGAGCTGACGTGAAGATTGCTTTTAATGACTTGAGAGGTCATTATCGGGACGGTGGCCGAACACGCGGTCATGAGAAAACCGCCTAGCCGGATAGTCTGGCCGGCGGCCAAAGCTCCCTTGACGATGGCGCCGTCTTTAAAGACGGGAAAAGGCATCCTTCCTGATGGTGATGGCACAGAGGAACTCTCAATGAAAGCACCAATGTCAGTGCCAAAACCGGCGGATCTCGGGTAGGGGGTCCCGAACTGTGCGTCTAGGCGGATGGTAACAGGAGACAAGGGACACGATGTTTTACCCATGTTCGGGCCCTCTTGATGGAGGTAAAACCCTACGTCCTGCTTGATTAATATTGATGATGTGTGTTACAAGAGTGAATCTACCATCAGATCAAGGAGGCTAAACCCTAGAAGCTAGCCTATGGTATGATTGTTGTTCGTCCTATGGACTACAGCCATCCGGTTTATATAGACACCGGAGAGGGCTAGGGTTACACAAAGTCGGTTACAATGGTAGGAGATCTACATGTCCGTATCGCCAAGTTTGCCTTCCACGCCAAGGAAAGTCCCATCCGGACACGGGACAAAGTCTTCAATCTTGTATCTTCATAGTCTTGGAGTCCGGCTGATGATGATAGTTCGGCTATCCGGACACCCCCTAGTCCGAGACTCCCTCACCTACAAAATCATATAGTTAGGCCATGTTTCATTTCCATTGCACAAATACTCCCATCATGCACAACCCCGATGACTAGCCGAGCAATTGGTTCATACTTTTTAACGCGCTTCAGGTTTTCAACTCTTACGCAATACATGAGCGCAAGCCATGGACATAGCACTATGGTGGTCTATTATGGTGGTTGTGAGGACTATGGAGATGCCCATCAACTAGGAGAAGAAAGTCTCACATCGACTATGCGTATCAACGGGCTATGGAGATGCACATCAATAGATATCAATGTGAGTGAGTAGGGATTGCCATGCAATGGATGCACTAGAGCTATAAATATATGAAAGCTCAACAAAAAGAAACTAAGTGGGTGTGCATCCAACTTGCTTGCTCACGAAGACCAAGGGCACTTTGAGGAAGCTCATCATTGGAATATACAAGCCAAGTTTTATAATGAAAAATTCCCACTAGTATATGAAAGTGACAACATAGGAGACTCTCTATCATGAAGATCATGGTGCTATTTTTGAAGCACAAGTGTGGACAAAGAGATAGTAGCATTTGTCCCTTCTCTCGTTCTCTCTCATTTTCTTTTTTTTTCTCTTTTTTTCTTTTTTTTTTCTTTTTTTCTTTTTTTCTTTTGTGGGCTTCTTTGGCCTCTTTTATTTATATAAAGTCCGAAGTCCCACCCCGACTTGTGGGGGATAGTCTTCATCATCCTTTCCTCACTGGGACAATGCTCTAATAATGAAGATCATCACACTTTTATGGATTTACAACTCAAGAATTACAACTCAAAGCTAGAACAAAATATGACTCTATATGAATGCCTCCGGCGGTGTACCGGGATATGCAATGAATCAAGAGTGACATGTATGAAAATTATGAAGGTGGCCTTGCCACAAATACAATGTCAACTACATGATCATGCAAAGAGCAATATGACAATGATGAAACGTGTCATAATAAACGGAACGGTGGAAAGTTGCATGGCAATATATCTCGGAATGGCTATGGAAATGACATAATAGGTAGGTATGGTGGCTGTTTTGAGGTAGGTAAATAATGGGTTTATGCTACCGGCGAAAATTGCGCGGTAAAATAGAGGCTAGCTAAGTGGAAGGATGAGTGTGCGTATATCCATGGACTCACATTAGTCATAAAGAACTCATATATTTATTGCAAAAATCTACTTCGCCCTCAAATCAAATTACTACTACGCATGCCCCAAGAGGGATAGATTGGTAGGAAAAAATCCATCGCTCATCCCCGACTGGCACTCATAAGGAAGACAATCAAAAGAGCACCTCATGCAACAAATTTGTCACACAACTTTTACCATACGTGCATGCTAAGGGACTTGCCAACTTCAACAAAAGTATTTCTCAATTTCATAATTATCCACTAGCATGACCCTAACATTACTACCTTTATATCTCAAAACAATTATCAAGCATCAAATTGATCCTAGCATCCAATTCATTTTCTATGATAGTTTTTATTATACCCAACTTGGATGCTCATCATTCTAGGACCAAATTTGTAACCATAGAAAATACCATGCTGTTCTAAAAGACTCTCAAAATAATATAAGTGAAGCATGAGAGACTAGCAATTTCTCCAAAATTTAGACACCACCGTGCTCTAAAAGATATAAGTGAAGCACTAGAGCAAAAACTATCAAGCTCAAAAGATATAAGTGAAGCACATAGAGTATTCTAGAAAATTCTAATCAAATACGCTTCTCCAAAAAGGTGTGTACAGAAAGGATGATTGTGGTAATCTAACAAGCAAATACTAATATAATACACAACGCTCCAAGCAAAACACATATCATGTGGCGAATAAAAATATAGCTCCAAGTAAAGTTACTAATGAACGAAGACGAAAGAGGGGATGCCTTCCCGTGGCATCCCCAATGTCGGTGTCAAAACCGGCGGATCTCGGGTAGGGGGTCCCGAACTGTGCGTCTAGGCGGATGGTAATAGGAGACGAGGGACACGATGTTTTTACCCAGGTTCGGGCCCTCTTGATGGAGGTAAAACCCTACGTCCTGCTTGATTAATATTGATGATATGGGTAGTACAAGAGTAGATCTACCACGAGATCAAGGAGGCTAAACCCTAGGAGCTAGCCTATGGTATGATTGTTGTAATGTATGTTGTCCTACGGACTAAAGCCCTCCGGTTTATATAGACACCGGAGAAGGCTAGGGTTACACAGAGTCGGTTACAATGGTAGGAGATCTACATATCCGTATTGCCAAGCTTGCCTTCCACGCCAAGGAAAGTACCATCCGGACACGAGCCGGTCTCTTCAATCTTGTATCTTCGTAGTCTTGGAGTCCGGCGGATAATGATAGTCCGGCTGTCCGGACACCCCCTAGTCCAGGACTCCCACAGTAGCCCTTGAACTAGTCTTCAATGACGATAAGTCCGGCGTGCATAATGTTCGGCATTGCAAGGCGGGTTCCTCCCTTGAATAATCCAGAGAAGATCATGAACACCAGGATAGTGTCCGGCTCTGCAAAATAAATTCCACATTCCACCGTAGAGAGAATAAAATGTACACTTAGTTCAATCTGCTGACGTATTATGCGGCCTGACATCACACCGCCACCAGGCCTTTGTTTGAATTACTATACCACCTCAGCATGTTTAGCGAAGCGGTTTCCTTGGCACGTCTTGTCGAAGCAGAGATCGTGTTCCCCTTATTCCGGGATTCTCATCAATATGTGCGTGGGTAACCCAACCGCGCCATTGATGGTGGCGCTTGGGAGATAAGCGAGTTTTACCAGGCTGGTGGGGGACGCATAGTTTTGTCCGCCTATATATAAGGGATAAGGATTCACCTTCTCACCTACGCCTTCTTCCTCCTTTGCTTATCCATCCCCGCGAACTCAAGCTCCAACGACCGAGCTCGCGCATCTCGCCTCGACCTTCTCCGAATATGTCCGGAGCGGGAGGTAAATGGTTAGCCTCCACCGTCAAGGAGGAGGACATCACCAAGCTGCACAGCGCCGGATACCTTTCCGGCGATATCGCGCATCGGCTGCCCGACGAGGGGCAGCTCATCCCTACCCCTTAGCCTCATGAGAGGGTCGTCTTCCTCCCCCACTTCCTCCACGGACTGGGCTTTCCGCTCCATCCATTTGTCCGGGGGCTCATGTTTTACTACGGCCTGGATTTCCACGATCTGCCGCCGAACTTTATCCTCAACATCTCGGCGTTTATTGTCGTGTGCGAGGCCTTCCTCTGCATCCGGCCCCACTTCGGCCTGTGGCTCAAGACCTTCAATGTCAAGCCAAAGTTTGTGAAGGGTACGCAAGCGGAATGCGGAGGCACCATGTTGGGCAAATTGCCCAACGTCCCTTGGCTGGAAGGGACCTTCGTGGACTCCATCAAGGGGTGGCAATCGGGGTGGTTTTACATCACCGAGCCGCGCAAATCCACATGGGCGGCGGCCCCCGAGTTTAGATCTGGCATCCCCACGCAGCTCACCTCCTGGAAAGAGAAGGGCTTGCAGTGGGGGAATCCGGTGGAGGTGACGGGACTCCGAGCATGTATCAAGAAGATGGTGAGCAATAGGCTCAGGCTCGTCAACGTGGTCCAAGTCATGCTCATCCGGCGGATCCTCCCATGCCAAGAACGGGCATTTAATTTGTGGGAGTTCAATCCGGAACAGCACCAGGCGCTAAGCGGGCTCTTCGATACAACATACGAAGGCGCCTGGAGGGTGCTGTTCAAGGGCGCCGAAGCCCCCGCGTCCGCGACCGAAGACCGCGGATTCAGCTCGCAGTATCCAACTGACGAGGTAAGTGATTCAACCCCATTACGGGACACTTGTGATAATTAGATTGACTCTAGTGAGGTTTCATTCTGCCTCTTCCTTTGACAGGAATGGATGGAGAAGGCAAGGCTGCTCATCAGCCCGGCTCCCATGCCAGAAGACCCAGTGGACGCCCGCTTAACAGGGCTGCTGGTTCCGGCACTGCACGTGGTGCCGGAGAAGAAGGCCAAGAAGGTGGCCGCGGGGACTCGAAAGAGTTCCCGCAATCAGGCGTCTGATGACGAGGAGGACTCCTCCCCCGAAGACGAGGAGGAGTACTCTCTCCCGGAGGAGGGAGAGAAGAAAAGGAAGGCTTCCCCCATCGGGAAGGCCGAAGGGTCCAAGAGGGGGAGAACTATCCCCCCGGACAGTTTCGCCAACATCAGCGTTGGTGAGGATGAGTGGCCTCCAAGGGCCAGGCGTCCGGCAAGATCGTAAGTATCCGGATCCTTGATGTGTAATTTCTTTTTATGTCGCGTAGTATCCTTCTAATGCCGCATTCTGCCCGCAGTCCGGCCAATGATGATCTCCCTGACTCATCGAGCGGGTCATTGGCCTCGTCGGATGTGAATTCCATCCCGACTGCCTCCACCCCACGCGCCGACGAGGACGTCGAGGTGGGATCCCAGAGAGGGACCCATCAGGAGGAGGCTCCGGAGGCGCCGTCAGGCAGCCTCCAAGACTTCGTGCCGGACTTTACATCGGAACCCGCAGTGGTTCCAGAGTCCGGCAAGCGGCCCCTTCGAAAGAAGGGCAGGACCGTGACGCCGGCGGCCTCTGTCCAACCAGAGGCGCCGGATAACCTGCTAGAGGCGCTTAAAGGCGCTTCCATCGAGGAAGAACACCGCACTATCATGAGTGCGGTGATTGAGAAGGTTCAGCTCGCTAAGAGCGGGCTGACCGAAGCCTGCAGCAGCCTTTTAACAGGCTTTGAGGTAAGAAGTTAAAATTATGTAATGTAATACCGCATAGACAGTAGCCCCTGATGCTTAGTTCGGTGTTCGGAAAGAAAAGCCAGACTAAGGATCTTTAACAAGATATACGCAGGGTTGCCTAAAATATGTCAATATGGGTTTGCAAGCTGCGCTGCTGACCTCTGCCGCACTAACGGTGGAGGTTGACGTGCTGAAGAAGGATCTCGAGCGGTCCGAGCAAGAGCTCGGCCATGCAAAGAAGCAGCTCGAGGAAAAAGAAGGTGAGTAACACCTCTTTGAATAAGTACCTTACAGAAAAGGATTTTGGTTGCAAATAAAATTAACAAGGATAATATGTGTATTGCAGGGGCCACTAACGAGGTGGCAGCCCTGAAGGATGTTGTGTCCGCGGCCGAACGCAGTGCGGCCACAGAACGGGCTGAGCGAGAAAAGCAAGAGGCACGAGTGGAGGAAGTTCAGCAAGAGCTCCAGGCTCTCATGGAAAAACATGAGAGTTTGGAGCGTGACTCCAAGACTCGAGAGCCCGAGCTTGCCTCGGCTCTCGAAAGTGCCAAGTCCGCCAAGGCCGAGGCCCGTAAGGCCCTTCAGGAGGTTGAGGACATAAAGAAGATAGCAGCGGGTAAGGCGTTTTTCATGCAAAGCAGGCATGTTAATGTGAACTACCTGACACTTACCCGCATTCGGAGCTCTCCAGGGGCGTTTGCAGATCTGCTGCGTAGTGCGTCTGATGCCGCCGCATTCTATCGTGGTGAGGAGGGGAGCTCGACGGAGAAGGTCTTCTGGTCTCAGTATACTGAGGCCGGCCATCCGGTGCCCCCAAGCGACCAGCTGAAGCAGCTGGTCGAACTCCACAAGGTAGCTGAGGAGGCCATGAAGGGCCTCATAGTCCGGCTGTGGCCTGGACAGGCCATCCCTGGTAGCTACTTTGGCCTCGTGCGGCGGCTGGTGGATGCATGCCCCAGGTTGGATGTAGTCAAGCGCTCCGCCTGTATCGAAGGCGCTCGTCGGGCCCTTGCCCGCATAAAGGTGCAATGGGGCAAATTGGACGCGGAGAAGCTTCTCACGGACCCACCGCCGCCGGGCAAGGAGTATCGCACGCCGGAGAAGTATTATAAAATTGTCCTGAGGGGAGCCTGCAATATTGCAGATGAGTGCTCCCGAAATGTAATCTTTGAGTGAACTCGCTGTTTATTTATCCTGTGCGCTGAAAACTTCGTTCATATGCGCCATGAGCAACGCTTGTTTAATTTAAAATATTACCTTCTGTGTGGCCATTTGTAAAATCTGAGAGATGGCAAGTCGTTGGCTTCAGCCCCCAAGCCACAAGTGCTGGGGTGTTCGGGATAAACTTGAGCACTCTTGTTCCCATTTTTGGGTCCATCTAGGGAGGCGCTCAACACGACGAACAAGGCAACCGGACTTATAATGCTTGAACACTCTCACTTAGCCATAGAATTCTATAATTTTAAATTTCGGCGAAGCCCCTGGTATTCGGAAGACCGAATCCGGGGCGCTATCCACGCCTTCATCGGACATTATCCAGAACTTCGCTCAAAGCGGCGTGAGTCTTTAAGGACCCGAAAAAACCTCTCGAACAGCGACCAGTCTCTCGCCTTATCATGCCAGTCAGTTTTAGCTTTCTCCACTGAGGCGTTAACCCGGCTCAACCGGGGCGCAATCGCAGTGGTTCTCCCAGTGCCACCTTAGCCGACAGAACGGAACGTAAGGCACCAAAATGTGGGAGCCGGGCAAACCCAACTATTGACCCAAGACATGATTCGGAGCCGATTCATATAATGCTATAAGTTCGGGGTGCCGCACTTGTGAAAGTGTTCGGACTTTATCACACCATAGAGTGGGGAACATAAGCCCCCGGTGTATTATGCCGAACCAAAATATACGGGTGCCAGGTGTCATATAATGAGCATATATATATATAATGTGATGCAATTGCGATCATAAAGGTGTTGCATTATTAATGAAAGAAAAGTCTGCTAGTAGAGCGGACTGATACAAATAGTGTGGTAAGCAAGGGATTTGGACTAAATAAACATGTCCCCCTCCAGGGATGAGCTGCGGATTTGGTGTATATAATCGAATTTAATGCTCGTAATTGAGACCACCTGAGTGTTCGGCGCGGCCTTCTTTAGTCCCTGGCTGTTGCATCATGAGTTCGGCAGGTTCACCGCCGGACAGGGCTTCTGGTTAACAGAGTCCTGTGTACAAAAAAGAAGAAAAATAATAAAAAAGAGAGGCACATTTGCGAGCCCCCGGTGTGGTCGAACCGCACTCTGGGTCCGTTGTGATCGTGCCCCCTCCCCTGTGCCCATGGTATCTCCAAAGCGTAATGATGTACGCGGAGGGTTGGGGCCGCATTGCTACGCGTGCTCTGATCGCGCCAGGTGGTCTTGGTTGGCATTGCTCCGGGCGCGCTTTGCTGTATCCGGCCGTTTAACGGCCGGACTCGAGAATTGCCTTAGAAGGCCACTCTGTGCTTCTGCCGCGAGAGCCGCTGTATGTTCCTCCGTTCGGAGGGAGCGTTCCGTATTCCCATTGACCGTGATGACTCCACGAGAGCCTGGCATCTTGAGCTTTAGGTATGCATAGTGCGGCACCGCGTTGAATTTGGCAAACGCGGTTCGCCCGAGCAGAGCGTGGTAGCCGCTGCGAAATGGGACTATGTCGAAGATTAACTCTTCGCTCCAGAAATTATCCGGGGATCCGAAGACCACTTCCAGTGTGACTGAGCCTGTGCAGTTGGCTTCCACTCCTGGTATGACACCTTTAAAGGTTGTCTTTGTAGGTTTAATCCTTGATGGGTCTATGCCCATTTTGCGCACTGTATCCTGATAAAGCAGGTTCAGGCTACTGCCGCCGTCCATCAGGACTCTCGTGAGGTGGAACCCATCGATGATTGGGTCTAAGACCAATGCGGCGAATCCGCCATGGCGTATGCTGGTCGGATGGTCTCTTCGATCGAAAGTGATCGGACAAGAGGACCATGGGTTGAACTTTGGGGCGATTGGCTCCATCGCATAGACGTCCCTTAGTGCGAGTTTCCTCTCCCTCTTGGGTATGTGGGTCGCGTATATCATATTCACCGTCCGTACTTGAGGGGGAAAACCCTTCTGTCCTCTGTTGTTCGGCGGCCGGGTCTCTTCCTCGCCGTCGCTATTTAGCCCCTTGTCATTGTTTTCGGCAATTAACTTGCCGGCCTGCTTGAACACCCAGCAATCTCTATTGGTGTGGTTAGCTGGCTTTTCAGAGGTGCCATGTATCTGGCATAAGCGTTCGAGTATTCGGTCTAGATTGGACGGACCCGGAGTGGTTCTTTTAAATGGCTTCTTCCGCTGACCAGGTTTAGAGCCTCGGAATCCGGCATTGACTGCCGTATCCTCCTTGTCGTCGCCGTTAATTCGGCGCTTGTTTTTGTTTCGACTTGACCTGCCGTTGTTGTCCTTAGTATCCGGACTGCCAGAATTTTTACGGAGATTGTTGCTGCGGGCTAGCCAGCTGTCCTCTCCCGTACAAAAGCGGGTGATTAACGATGTGAGGGCTGCCATGGATTTTGGCTTTTCCTGCCCCAGGTGCCGGGCTAGCCATTCGTCCCGGACGTTATGTTTGAAGGCTGCAAGGGCCTCTGCGTCCGGACAATCGACGATTTGATTTTTCTTCGTCAAGAACCGTGTCCAGAATTGTCTGGCCGATTCGTCTGGCTGCTGAATGATGTGGCTTAGGTCGTCGGCGTCTGGTGGTCGCACATATGTGCCTTGGAAGTTATCAAGGAATGCGGCCTCCAGGTCTTCCCAACACCCAATTGACTCTGCGGGCAGGCTGTTAAGCCAATGCCAAGCTGGTCCTTTAAGCTTGAGTGGGAGGTACTTGATGGCGTGGAGATCGTCGCCACGGGCCATATGGATGTGGACAAGATAGTCTTCGATCCACACCGCGAGGTCTGTTGTGCCATCGTAAGATTCGATGTTTACGGGTTTAAACCCATTGGGGATCTGATGATCCATTACTTCGTCAGTGAAGCACAACGGGTGTGCGGCGCCCCTGTATTGAGCGATATCGCGACGCAGCTCGAGAGAGCGCTGTCTGCTGTGTTCGGCCTGGCCGGGGTTATTGTATCCGGCACGACGGTATTCGTCGTGGGTCGTAGGGCGCCCACGTGATCCATAGATGGATCTATATTGCCTTGCTTTGTCCTCCAATATGTCTCGCAAGTCCGGCGCGTTCCCTCTTGGCTTCATACTTTTGGAGCGATGCCGGGGTATGGTCTTGGCTGGGGGCCTGGATGCCTCTCTGTCACGACCACGGGGTGGTCGGTCAGCCATATCGTGCGCTGGTGATGGCGGTACGTATGCTTCCTCCTCTAATCGGGGGAGCAGCTTGCGTTTTGGGTAACTTTTGGAGGGACGTTCGAGTTTATACTCTTCGGCCGCGAGGACCTCGGTCCATCGATCGGCCAGCAGGTCCTGATCAGCTTGAAGCTGTTGCTGCTTTTTCTTTAGGCTGTTTGTTGTGGCGATAAGCCTGCGCTTGAAGCGCTCTTGTTCGACGGGATCCTCGGGTACGACGAATTCGTCATCGTTGAGGCTTGCTTCGTCTTCGGAGGGAGGCATGTAATTATGATCCTCAACCTCTTCGTCTGCCGCCCCCTCGTGAGGGCTTGCTTCTGCATCCTCCTGCGCTGAGTCTTGCTGGAGGGGATTGTCTTCGGCACTCTCTGGAGTATTATTATCTCCTGTGCCGGAATCTCCATTCTTGCTGTGGCGAGGTTTAGAGCGGCGCCGCTGACGCCGGCGCTTGGGCTGTTTCTTTAAGGGATCTGCCTCCGCTGTTTCTTCGCCGTCCCCATCTTTTGGGGTATCCACCATGTATACGTCATATGACGAGGTGGCCTTCCAGTGCCCTGTGGGCGCTGGTTCCTGTTCATCTTCGGCATCGTCGTCCATAGCGTCGATGTCTTCGGAGTCGTAGTCTAGCATGTCGGTTAGATCGTCGACAGTGGCTACAAAGTGGGTGGTGGGTGGGCTCTGAATTTCTTCGTCGTCCGTATCCCAACCATCCTGGCCATAATCCGGCCAGGACTCTCCTGATAACGAGAGATGCTTTAGTGAATTCAAGATATCGCCAAGAGGCGAGCATTGGAAGATGTCCGCGGCGGTGAATTCCATAACCGGCGCCAAATCCGGACCGATTGGTAGGGGTGCGGGAGGTTCGGAGTCCGGCGAGGAGTCCGGCGCCTCGGAATCACGAGTTTCGCAGGGTACAAGATTAGTGTTCGGCTCCATCGCCGTGGATGTTGGAGCCCCCAGGGCGGCGTCTATCCACCGGCCCTCGATCTGGGCGATCGGCTCCGGGCCAATGGCCGGAGCGGACCTGCGTGCGGCCACCAAGACACTGTTCGGTGGCAGAGCTAAATCATGCTCGTCGTTACAGTGCGGCGCGCTTGGCTGTGGCTCGAGTCCGTCGAAGATCAAGTCTCCGCGGACGTCGGCCGTGAAGTTTAAGCTTCCAAATCTGACCTGACGGCCACGGGCGTAGCTTTCGATCTGCTCCAGATGGCCAAGTGAATTGGCCCGCAGGGCGAAGCCGCCGAATACAAAGATCTATCCAGGGAGAAAAGTCTCATCCTGGACAGCGTTGCTGGTTGAAGATGCCATCAAGCCTATCGGTGACGACACAGAGGAACTCTCAATGAAAGCACCAATGTCGGTGTCAAAACCGGCGGATCTCGGGTAGGGGGTCCCGAACTGTGCGTCTAGGCGGATGGTAATAGGAGACGAGGGACATGATATTTTTACCCAGGTTCGGGCCCTCTTGATGGAGGTAAAACCCTACGTCCTGCTTGATTAATATTGATGATATGGGTAGTACAAGAGTAGATCTACCACGAGATCAAGGAGGCTAAACCCTAGGAGCTAGCCTATGGTATGATTGTTGTAATGTATGTTGTCCTACGGACTAAAGCCCTCCGGTTTATATAGACACCGGAGAAGGCTAGGGTTACACAGAGTCGGTTACAATGGTAGGAGATCTACATATCCGTATTGCCAAGCTTGCCTTCCACGCCAAGGAAAGTACCATCCGGACACGAGCCGGACTCTTCAATCTTGTATCTTCGTAGTCTTGGAGTCCGGCGGATAATGATAGTCCGGCTGTCCGGACACCCCCTAGTCCAGGACTCCCTCACCCAAGCTTAGGATTTTGGATATCCTTGAATATCTTGGGGTGCCTTGGGCATCCCCAAGCTTAGGCTCTTGCCACCCTTTATTCCATAGTCCATAAAATCTTTACCCAAAACTTGAAAACTTCACAACACAAAACTCAACAGGAAATCTTATAAGCTTCGTTAGTGAAAGAAAATAAAACCACCACATAAGGTACTGTAATGAACTCATTCTTTATTTATTTTGATGTTAAACCTACTTTATTCCAAGTTATCTATGGTTCATACACTTACATACTAGCTATAGATGCATCGAAATAAGCAAACAACACACGAAAGGCAGAATCTGTCAAAAACAGAACAGTCTGTAGCAATCTGTAACTAACGCAAACTTCTGGAACCTTAAAAATCCTACCAAAATAGTAAGTCCTAAAAAATTTATTTGTTGATAAGCAGCAAAATGAATCAATGCAAAAGCTCGTTCCTGTGATTTATCGAATTTTTTCTCGTGAGCGCAAAGTTTCTGTTTTTCAGCAGAATCAAATCAACTATCATCATAGTTTATCCTATAGGTTCTACTTGGCACAAACACTAACTAAAAGATAAAAACATATCTAAACAGAAAGTAGAAACAAAATTTAACACTAAACAGGAACAAAAACAAGGAACATAAAGAAAATTGGGTTGCCTCCTAACTAGCGCTATCGTTTAACGCCCCTAGCTAGGCATAAAAGCAAAGATAGATCTAAGTAGTGCCATCTTTGGCACTTGGCTTTTTAAGGGGGTTATGCTCGGATCCGGGAGGTTCTTTGCATTTCCCTTCATGCTCGGAGATCTTTTGATCTAAGGCATCCAACCGCCTATTACAAAGTGCAATCAAGTTATTCATGCGGTTGATATTTCCACCAATATTCTTAAGTGGTTCAACAGATTTTTGCAATTCACAAAGTTTCTCTAAAATTTGGGTTCCTTCATGAGAGAAGGATGATCCCATTTGTAGGGGAAGTAGTCCTACTATCCCTTATATAAGTTCATATGGGAAACTAGGATCAACTTCAATAAGACACCCTTTTGCAGTAAAATCAAGGAGTTGTCTATGGGGTAGGGTTAACCCAATATAAAAATTGTGAATTAAAATCTTGAAATCTCCTTCTATAACGCAACTACGATAAGATTCTAGCATCCTGAACCAAGCATGTTTCAGATTTTCTCCTTGTCTTTGTTTGAAGTGAAGAAACTCAAAGTCGGGAGACGAAGGGGTAAAAACAGGGCAAGCCATAACGACAAGGTAAACATTCTAACACGCGAGCACACGGAAAAGGCAAGTGGAAAAGAGAGGAGATTCTGAAAGAGAGGGCGAATAAAACGGCAAGGGTGAAGTGGGGGAGAGGAAAATGAGAGGCAAATGGCAAATAATGTAAATGCGAGGGAGATGAGTTTGTGATGGGTACTTGGTATGTCTTGACTTGAGCGAAAACCTCCCCGGCAACGGTGCCAGAAATCCTTCTTGCTACGTCTTGAGCTTGCGTTGGTTTTCCTCGAAGAGGAGAGGGTGATGCATCAGTAGTAGCGTAAGTATTTCCCTCAGTTTTTGAGAACAAAGGTATCAATCCAGTAGGAGGCTTCTCAACAAGTCCCACGAACCTACACAAACAAACAAAGAACTCGCAACCAACGCGACAAAGGGGTTGAAATCCCTTCAAGGCCACTTGCGAAAGTGAGATCTGATAGAGATAGTATGATAAGATAAATATGTTTTTGGTATTTTTTAATATAGATAGAGAAAGTAAAGATGCAAATAAAAGTAGATTGGAAGAAAATATGATAAGAGATAGACCTGGGGGCCATAGGTTTCACTAGAGGCTTCTCTCGAGAGCATAAGTATTACAGTGAGTGAACAAATTACCGTCGAGCACTTGATAGAAAAGCGGATAATTATGACGTTATCTAGGCATGCTCATGTATATAGGCATCACATACAAAACAAATAGACCGACTCCTTCCTGCATCTACTACTATTACTCCACACATCGACCGCTATCCAGCATGCATCTAGAGTATTAAGTTCATAAGAACAGAGTAACACATTAAGCAAGATGACATGATGTAGAGGGATAAACTCAAGAAATATGATATAAAACACATCTTTTTATCCTCGATGGCAACAATACAATACGTGTCTTGCAACCCTTTCTGTCACTGGGTAAGAACACCGCAAGATTGAACCCAAAGCTAAGCACTTCTCCCATGGCAAGAAAGATCAATATAGTAGGCCAAACCAAACCGATAATTCAAAGAGACTTGCAAAGATAACTCAATCATATAAAAGAATTCAGAGAAGATTCAATTATTATCCATAGATAAATATGATCATAAACCCACAATTCATTGGATCTCGACAAACACACCAAAAAATGAGATTACATCGAATAGATCTCTACAAGAGAGGGGGAGAACATTGTATTGAGATCCAAAAAGAGAGAAGAAGCCATCTAGCTAAGAACTATGGACCCATAGGTTTGTGGTAAACTACTCACAACTCATCGAAGGGGCAAGGATGTTGATGTAGAGGCCCTCCATGGTGGATTCCCCCTCTGGCAGAACGCCGGCGACGGCTCCAAGATGGGATCTCACGGATACAGAAGGTTACGGTGGTGGAAATTGTGTTTCAGGTGCCTTTTGGATGTTTTTGGGGTATGTAGGCTTATATAGGAGGAAGAAGTACGTCGGTGGATGCCCGAGGGGCCCACGAGACAGGGGGGCGCACCCTCCTATCTCGTGGAGGCCTCGGCTGCTTCTTGACTTGCAGTCCAAGTCCTCTGGATCACGTTCGTTCACAAAATCACGCTCCCAAAGGTTTCATTCCGTTTGGACTCCGTTTGTTATTCCTTTTCTTCGAAACACTGAAATAGGCAAAAAAAACAGCAATACGGGCTGGGCCACCGGTTAGTAGGTTAGTCCCAAAAATGATATAAAAGTGTAAAGTAAAGCCCATAAACATTCAAAACAGGTAATATAATAGCATGGATTAATCAAAAATTATAGATACGTTGGAGACGTATCAGTCCTTAGACCCTGCAATGATTCTTCGGCACGACACATGAAGATATATGGAAGCTGCTCTTCAAGACTCAAAAGTCATGGTTGGAGACAACTGAAGATCGTGGCCTTGACTGCACACGTCCGGCCACTCCTGTAAGTTTTATGATAACTTTTATTTGCAAATCCAAGGAGTATATTGAACTTTCTTATTCCCACAGTGCTGGACCAAGAAGGCGGAGCAGATCAAATGTCCGGCTCCGCTACCTTAGGATGAGGCCACCCCCTTGCTGATGAAGATGCTAGTTCCGGCGCCGTATCAAGCACCGGAGAAGAAGGCCAAGAAGAAGGGCAAGGAGTACAGAAGTGGCCTCTGTCGTAAGGGTGCTTCAGACCCCGTGTCTGAAGACACCGAGACCTCCTCCTCTCATGACGAAGATGTGGAGGAGGAAGAGAGTAATTCTCCCCCCAAGGGGGGAAGAAGAAAAGGGCGGCTTCCACGGACCTGGGGGCGGAGGCGACCAAGAAGGGAAAACCCTACCTTTCGGATGATTCCGAAGCGGATGCCGATTCCATCCCAAAGTGGCACCCCAGGCCTAAGCCCTTAGCGGAATCGTAAGTATCTGAAGACACTATACACATATCCGATTTTATGCCTTATTATTTTAATATACTGAATTGCGCATTATAGCCCGGCTCGCGATCTCCCCCAACGATCATCGATCGTCATCCGAGAACTCGCTAGGGACGAAGGTGATGGAGAGTGAGTCGCCTCCGCAGATCTCTCCACCTATAGCCACGGATAACACCAAAGTGTTGTCCCAAAGAACCTCTCCAGGTCATGGGGAGGTACAGGAGGCCGTGAAGGTGGCGCCAGAGGGTAATACCTCTATAGCCGAAGAGAGGGGGAAATCAACCCCCATGGAGACTGGCATTGAGGGCAACGCTCAATTCGGCCCTCAACCGAATATTATTCTGGAGACCCATACTGCTCCGAAATTGGACCAGTAGCCTTCTTTGAGGGAATGGGCACGCCATCTCCACCAGCGTCCTGTGTCTATCCGAAGGCGCCGGACACTCTGGTGGAAGCGCTTCAAAGTGCTTCCACTGCGGAGGAACACCGTACCCTTATGGGTTTGGTGGTTGAAAAGGTTCGGTCCGCTAAGAGCGGATTGAACCAAGCCTAAACCAGCATTCTATCAAGGTTTGAGGTATGTGGCGTAATATTTTTAGTTATTTGCAAAAAAAATACCTGTATATAGCTAGTAGCCCCTGAGACTCTGTTCGGCTTTGTGAAGAAAGGAGAAACAGAGGATCGAATAATATTCTGCAAGAGCTAACATATATGTCTCTTTGGATGAATAGGCTGCGAGGTTAGCAGCAACCTCACATGCTGCCGAAGTCTCCAAACTAAAGCGGAGGTTAGAGGACAAACAAGGTATATGATACAGAAGAATATCTGAAATGATATGAGTTTCAATTTGTTGTCTAAATGAGCTTTATGTTTATGCTCATAGTTGACACGTCTGAGGTCGAGGCCCTCAAGAGTGCTTTGGCCGAAGCCAAGAAGGAGGCAGACAAGGAATGATCCGCCCGCAAAAAACATAAAGCGAGGTTGGAGGAAGTCCAACAAGAGCTCACGGATGCTATAAGAAAACGTGAGTCCTTGGTGCGCAAGGTGTCAGATCAAGAGTCCGAACTTGCTATGGCGCTCCAGAGTGCAAAGGAGGCCCGGATTGAAGCCCAAGGCGCCTGTCGGGAGATCCGAGAGGCCAAGAAAATTGCAGCGGGTAAAGCCTTTAACATGCAGAGAAAATTTGTAAGGAGAAAGTATACCTTACTAACACGCGTTTGGAGTTCACCAGGAGCATTTGCGGATCTATGTTGAAGTGTTGCTAATGCTGCAAATTTCTTTCGGGCCGAAGAGGGGAGCTCAACAAAGAAGCTTTTCTGGTCGCAGTACCTTGCGCCAGAGCATCCTGTGCCCCTCAGTGATTAGCTAAAACAACTGACCGAGCTATATAGGGTGGCCAGACTGGCCATGAAGGATGTCATAGTCCGTCTTTGGCCAGCCGAACCCATACCTAGCAGCTACTTTGGGCTTGTGAAGTGGGTGGTCGAAGCCTGCCCACGACTTGATGCTGTAAAGCGGCCGGTCTGTATCAAAGGTGCCCGGATGGCCTTTGCCCATGTCAAGGTGCAGTGGGCGAATATGAATGCCACCAGTCTTGCAACCGAGGGATCGCCCGCAGGAAAGGAGAATCGTACACCGGAGAAATATTTCAACGAGGTCCTGGAAGGCTCCCGCATTATAGAGGGCCTGTATTCAAAGGACATCATGTTTGAATGAATGTATATGTGCTGCCCAACTTTGTATAATGAAAACAAGGTGTTTATATAATTTTTCTCTTGTTTTATCTGAATTTATTTATCCTCTATTGCAGCTGTTTATTGAATCTGAGAGTTGGCCTGTTGTCAGCTTCAACCCCTCGCGTAGATACTACGGGGGTGTTCGGAATAGCACAAAAACACACTTGACCCAACGACTTGGTCCTTGAAGGAGGTGCTAGTGCGGCGAACCAGGTAATCAGACTATGCGGCTTTATCACTCTCACTTAGCCATAGGAAGTTGACAATAAGATTGTAGGCGCAACCCCTGGTATTGTTCGGCGATCCGAACTCGGGTGTTGTAGACACCTGACCAGGTAAAAACCGGTCCTTCGTGTGACACGGAAAAAATTGCAAGAGATTTATACTGAGTCACTGAATAGCTGACCAGCTCTCGCCGCACCATGACAGTCAGTTTTTGACTTTCTCTACTGAGGTGTTTATCCGGCTAACCAGAAACACAATCGCAGTAGTTCTTCCTTTAATTCCTTAGCCGAACAATCGGAGCATAAGGTAGTAAGCACAGGAGCCGGGCAACCCAAATATTGACCCAAGACATGATTCGGAGTCAATGCATATAATTCTAGATTCGGGACGCCGAATTGCACTTGTGAAAAGTGTTAGGACTTATGGTAAATTTAAGAAATGTACGCGGCTGAATGGAGCCCCTAGCGATTTAGGTCGTGCCGAGGTGTACATGACAATCAGATGATAAAGAAGAAAGAATAAGAATAAGCCAGTACCAAATAGTTTTGGGATAAAAACTGCTTCCATTATAGTCTGATTGATACGTCAAAATGTATTTGTACAAATGATGCTATAACCATCAAGGCTACTTTACATGCCGAACAAAATGGAAAGCTGTGTACAAGTATTAGAAAAGGGGAGGAGGGAATCTTAAAAGATCCCTTAGGTACTCCGCTGTACATCTGCGCTACTTTTCGCCTTGGTGTGTGATCCTTTGAGAGGATCAGTGAATAAGTTTTCATAAGGGGCCGGAAAAAGGGCCCTTGACACCACAGGAAGGGTGATGTGGGTTGTAAAGAACTTGAAAAGAAAAGATGAATTTAAGAAAAAGATAGATGGGGATCCATGTACGTTGAGCCGTATTGTGGACTTTATCCTTGATATGCCTCCATCGTTGCCCATGGTATTTTTAGTGCATAGTTATGAGCACGCGGTACATAAGCTGCTACTTGGTTGGGGCATAGACAGAGGCCGGATTGCTAAGTGAGCTCCTGACGAGCTGGACTATCATTCTGTGGGGTAGTCCAGACTCGCTTGACAGGGTCCAGTGGCTTGACTACCGATCTGGAGTTCGGCTTGATAAGGCCGATCTGTACTTCCGTTGCAAAGGCCGTTATGTGTTCCTCGGTACTTAGGGAGTGATCCATGTTTCATGGACTGTTATGTCGGTGTTCTGGGAACGGGGGTCCCCAGACTTGCTTGCCTGCGGCCCGCGACATGGCTCCACCAGTGGCCCAGTATGACCCGTCTTCATCAACCAAACACCCAAGACCCTCGCGAGGTGCCAAGCCTCGTGGGGTGGATGATGCAAGGCCTCCTCGGGAGCGGCCTCACCAGGTAGGCTCATGAGGGAGGCGGAGAGATCAAGGCAAGGAGTGCCTTGCGAGGTTCCCGTGACTCAAGCCATCACGACCAAGGCCGAGCTGGCGCCAGGCGGGCGGCAGCGCGCCCAATGTCCTCGTTTCCCCTTTGGTGCTAAGGGGGAAAGCGCACGCGCGGAGTACCGAGGCATCAGGCAAAGGTTTCCATATCGGTGCAACAAGACCAAGACTAGCAGGACGGCAGGACGGAGGTCACCGTGGATCCTAAGACGGCGTCACCACCAAATCCTTTGGCAGGCAAAGACCACCTTTAGTCAGGATGGCTTGTACTAGTTGTCCCCTTTCAAAATGGCCGTTGTTGGATCCATTCCCCCGCTCAATATTTTGGAAGAGGACCAGGGCCTCTATAAATAGGGCTAACCACCACCAAGGCAAGGGACGGATTCCTCCTTGAGCAGAAACACCCACCTAACACAAGAACACCTCGCCTCAGGAGGCTGTTCTTCCCCTTCTACTGTTCATCATCAGCCCAAGAGACAATCCACCAACACCACACTAGAGTAGGGTATTACACCACAACGGTGGCCCGAACTTGTATAAATCTTGTGTCTCTTGTCCTGTGAGATCATCAACATAAGCTTAGGGACCGCGGCTAGGCCAAGGGCGAGATTTGGTAGGGGGAAATCTTCATGCACACCCTAGTGTTCGAACCTCAAGGATTTTGCCGGAACCCAATATCCGGCATTTGGCGCGCCAGGTAGGGGTGCCGGAGTTATTCCTTCCGTCGACCCGCTCTCCGCCAGCACCGTGCTTCGCCCTCATGGCGGACATCGCGCTTCCGACTTTGGCGACTGACACCAGCGCTGGGGCCAGGGCCTTCGAGCCTTGGCCCCCGCCTTACAGCAGGTGCAGTGGCCGACCAAGTTCAAGCCAGAGACGCGGCCGCGCTACGATGGCGCGACGGACCCGACGGTTGTCCTGCTGGCATACGAGGAGGCCGTCCTCAAGGGCGGGGGTGATGACAAGGTCATGGCCAACTCGCTTCCCATGGCCCTCACTGGTGTCCCGCGCGCATGGTTTCTCAACCTGCCGGCTTGTTCCGTGGCCTCCTAGGAGGAGCTGCGCGTCCTATTCCGCGCCCACTACGTGGCGCCGGCGCCCCCGGTCATCGCAGCTCTCCTGGGCGGCTCGCAGGCACCACCCTCGGATCGCCACGCTAAGCTGTTCTTTCGCCAGATCGGTGCCGCCCTCGCGCAGCAAGTAGCTCCCCCGGGTTGGGTGGCGCCCAAGGCCGACCTGACCTTCAACTCGAAAGATCACCCCATCAGCATCGCCTGTGCAGGTGCGCTCCCAATGCTCTGCACGCCCACCAAAACCCTCATCGACGGCGGTGCCGGCCTCAACGTGCTCTCTATGGAGGCCTTCAGCCTCCTCCATGTACCGCTAGAGTGGCCCCGACCCAGCAGACCTGTCTCGGGCGTTGGGGGCGGTTCCTCCAGTTCCCTGGGGCAGATCTGCCGCAGTGTGACCTTTGGCACCCACGAAAACTACAGCACGGAGCTGATCGACTTCGACGTTGCTCACATCGGCCTCCCGTACAATGCCATCCTCAGATACCCTGCCCTGGCTCAATTCATGGCGGCAACCCATCTGGCCTACAACCTCATGAAGATGCCCGGGAGCGGCGGCGTCCTCACCATAGCTGGAGATACCAAGGAGGCTCTGCTGGCCCTCAAGCTGGCCCTCAAGGCCACCGTGATGGTGCAGTCCGCCGATGCGGATGCCTCCAAGGCCAAGGAAGCTGCACCAACCAAAAAGAAGCAGTTGTTCACTCAGGATAAGGCGAAGACCAAGCAGGTGCTGGTTGAGGAAGACAGGACCTCGGGAGCCACCTTCACCATAGGTGCCGACCTCGACCCTGACCAAGAGGAGGCGCTGGTGAAATTCTTGTGTGCGAACAAGGAGGTGTTCGCTTGGGAACCAAAGCAGCTAGTGGGGGTCCCAAGGGAGGTGATTGACCATCACATGAATGTGTGCCCCAATGAGCGCCCTGTGAAGCAGAAGGTGAGGCGGCAGTCCACGGAGAAGTAGGCCTTCATCGTCCAAGAATCCCACAAGCTGGAGGCGGCAGGTGTTATTCGCGAGGTTCGCTACCCTGAGTGGCTGGCAAAACCCCGTTGTCGTGTCGAAAAAGGGGGGGAAGGAGCGCATGTGCGTCGACTTCACCAACCTCAACATGGCCGGCCCACAAGATCTGTTCCCGCTCCCCCGCATCGACCAGATCATCGACTCCACAGCCGAGTGTGACCTACTTTGTTTCCTGGATGCGTTTTCAGGCTATCACCAGATCAAGATGGCTGTGGAAGACGTAGAAAGGACAGCCTTGCTGACCCCGTGTGGGGTATACAACTACACTTGCATGTTGTTTGGGTTGCGCAATGTGGGACCGACCTTCCAACAGCTGATGCAGATCGCCTTGGGCTGGCAGCTCGGGAAGAACGCCGAAGCTTATGTCGATGACATTGTGGGGAAGTCTCGGGAGGCAAAGACCTTAATCCAGGACTTAGAGAAGACTTTCGTGAGCCTTCGCCAAGTAGACCTGGAACTCAACCGAGAGAAGTGCATGCTTGGTGTCCCTTTAGGCAAGCTGCTGGGCTTCCTAGTGTCCCACATGGGGATCGAGGCCAACTAGGAGAAGGTCAAGGCAATCGAGGACATGAGCCCGCCTCAGACCCTCAGAGAAATGCAGAATCTCACTGGTTGCGTGACTGCGCTAGGAAGCTTCATCTCCAAGCTGGGGGAGCGCGCCCTACCGTTCTTCAAGCTAATGAAGAAAAAGGGCCCATTCAAGTGGACACAGGAGGCCGACCAAGCATTTGAAGATCTCAAGAGGTACCTGACCAGCCCTCCCGTGATGGTGGCGCCACACCCTCTCGATCCCCTGGTGATCTACCTCGCTGCCACTCCCTACTCTGCCAGCACAGCCCTGGTGGCGGTTCGGGAGGAGCGCCAAGCCAAGGCCGCGTCCCGCCCAGCTACAGCCTTAGCCGGGCGACGGAAAACCAGGAAGGCCTCACGAGGACCACGACAACGGCAGCACGGGACCAAGCTCAGCAGGAAGATGCCACCAGGGCTTAAGAGGCCGCCCCAGGCAACCAGGCGCTGGGGGCTCCATTGTCCCAGGAAGCTCCTCAACCCCCGGAAGACATAGGCCACGTCAGCGCACCCACCCTCATCGAGCACCCGGTGTACTTCGTCAGCACAGTGCTACGGAATGCTAGGTCACGGTACCCCATGCCTCAGAACCTCCTACTTGCGCTCTTGGTGGCCTCGCATAAGCTGCGGCACTACTTTCAAGGTCACCGCATCAAGGTCGTTTCGGCCTACCCACTGAAAAGGGACCTCAGGAGCCCCAACTCCGGTGGAAGAGTTACTGAATGGAACATCGAGTTGCTGGCGTTTCAGTTGGAGTTCAGCACAACCAGGGTCATCAATGGAGCCACACTTGCTGATTTCATGGCAGACTGGACAGACGCGTCGGGGCTCAAGGTAGGCGCGGATCGGTCCCCAGGAAGTGAGGCACCAGACGACTGGGTCATGTATTTCGACAGTGCCTTCTCGCATCAAGGCACGGGGGATGGCGCAGTGCTGATATCACCCACTCAGGACAAGCTCTACTAAGCCATACAGCTATGGTTCCAATAGGGCGAGAAGGTCTCCAACAATATAGCAGAATACGAGGGCCTCATAGCAGGCTTGAGGGCTGCGGCAGCATTGGGAGTGAAGTGCCTCGTCATCAAGGGGGATTCAAAACTCCTCGTCAACTTCTCCAACAAGGTGTACGAGCCGAAGGACGAGCATATGGAAGCGTATCTCGCGAAGGTACGCAAGATGGAGAAGCAGTTCTGGGGGCTGGAGTTGCAGCATGTGCCCCGCGGCACCAACCAAGAGGCTGATGACATTGCCAAGAGGGCGTCCAGACGGCTGCCTCAGGAGCCTGGCGTTTTCGAGGAGCGACTCTTCAAGCTGTCGGCGGCGCCACCACTTTCAAGGACGGCACAGCCTCGGGAAGAACTCCCTCAGCCACCTGCCACAGGAGCCCCGGCCTGTGGCCCGACCTCGGGAGTGCGCCTACTCTTGGCGCTGGAGCCTCAAGAGGGATGCTGGACCAAGGAATTCAAGGAATACCTGGCGCAAGGGACGCTGCCGGAGAAGGATGAGGACGTGGAGCGCGTGGACCGACAGGCCACGGCCTACTGCACCCAAGACGGTGAGTTGTAAGGAAGTAGCCGAATGAAGTTTCTCTGCATTGCATCTCCAGGGAACAGGGGAAAGAGCTATTGGCTGACATACATGGAGGAGATCGCGGCCACCACTTGTCGTCACGGACCCTCGTCGGCAAGGTGTTTCGCAGTGGGTCCTACTGGCCTACGGCACTCAACGACGTGACCGAGCTGGTGCAGTCCTGTGAAGCCTACCAATTTCACGCCAAGCAGATCCATCAGCCAACACAGGGCCTGCAGACCATCCCGCTCTCGTGGCCGGTCGCGGTCTGGGGGCTGGATATCTTGGGCCCATTCCTCCGAGCGCCTGAGGGCTACCACTACCTCTATGTCGCCGTCGACAAGTTCACCAAGTGGGCGGTGGTGGAAGCCGCCCGTGCCATCTTAGCCGGTTCTGCGGTCAAATTCATCAACGGTCTCGTGAGCCGGTTCGGGGTCCCTAATCGCATCATCACCCAACGGTTCACAATTCACTAGCAATCTCTTCAAAGCGTATTGTGCAAACCTTGGGACGCAGATCTGCTACGCTTCAGGGGCGCACCCCCGGAGCAACGGCCAGGTCGAGCGCGCCAATGCGGAGGTCCTAAGGGGCCTCAAGACTAGGACCTTCAAGATGAAACTGGAGGCCTATGGTAGGGGCTGGCACGATGAGCTCCAGTCCATGTTGTGGTCCTTCCGCACTACCGCAACCAAGCCAACGGGCGAGACCCCGTTCTTCCTCGTCTACGGAGCAGAAGCGGCTCTCCTTCACGAGGTCAGGCGTCACTCCGTGCGGGTCCTGGCGTTTGATGTGGTGCAGTAGGACACCATGCAGGGGACGGACCTCGTGCTGAGGGAGGAACGCCACTGTGAAGCCGTGCTACGGGCGGCAAGATACCAGCAGGCGCTGCGGCGGTATCACTATCACAGCATCCACCCCAGGACGCTCGAGGTAGGTGACCTCGTGCTTAGGCGGGTGCTCTCCAGGGAAGGGCTGCATAAGCTTTCACCCATGTGGGAGGGCCCGTTCAAGGTCACCCATGTCTCCAGGCCTGGCGCCGCACGCCTGGAGACTCAGGATGGGGTGCCCATCTCGAACGCCTGGAACATCCAGCACCTCCGGAAGTTCTACCCCTGAAGAAAGGCCCGGTGCCTGTGAAGAAAGCCCAGTGCCTGTGAAGCTCGCCGCCCAAAGAAAGGCCCGGTGCCTGTGAAGAAGGCGCAGTGCCTGTGAAGCTCACTGCCCAAAGAAAGGTCCGGTGCCTATGAAGAAGGCCCAGTGCCTATAAAGCTCGCCGCCCGTGACACTCTCACATAATAATGAGTGGGGCTGTACATTCTCCGAAGTCTCAGGAGTGCCTCCCTTGGGCCTCGGGGGCTCCCTCCCACGCCTAGTGGCAGCACTTAGCTTTGCACTGGTCAGAAGACGTCGAAGACTAGACTAGGTGCCGGACGCGGATTTTCATTTGCTTTCTGCAGTTGGCTCGCTCTTTCTTGTTTGAACCTTTGTTAAAGTTTCTTCTGGTGTTCCTTTGCCTTCTGCCTCCATTTTCTATCTTCAGCTCTTTGTCTGACTTCCTCTCTCTCTTGCAAGCCTCACGAGGGGGCTGCACGGGTGCCCTCGTGAGCCTTTTCCCTTCTAACTTTCACGAGGCTCTCTCGTTCGAACTCGTAGCGGGAGCATCCCTCCCAGTCCGTGCCCCTCGGGTACCACGACACGAAGACCAGACTGTGACCGGCAGCCCTTGCGGCCAAGGTTCGGAAAATGATAGCCTCTCAGCGAGTTTCTTTCCGCAGATCTTAAGATGCCTGACAAGGCGTGAAGCGGGCGCCTCGCGAGGCGGGAACTACTTCAAACGTACCAAGCTAAGTTGTTCCTACACGCCAACGTACAACAACGAAGCCATGATGTAGCACAGGAACAATAAATGTAGCAAGTTAACTGGGAAATCATAGTTGTTGCATGCGCCCACGGGGCCCCATACTTGTCTTTCTTAATGCAGGAAGGAAAACAAAGCAAAAGCAGCGCGTGCCCTACAGCGGCTCACGAGGAGGGATCTACGGCGACCTCCTAAGCTCAATCAGACCCCACCTCGCGCTTCACCAAAGCGCGGCGACGGGACACCCTGGAGCCGTCCTCGAGGCGGACGCGGCGGCGCGGCGGTTGATCATAGCCGTTGTTGGAGGAGATGTCACCTGACGAGGATCCGCCGTAGCTTGACGAGCCGCGGTCGCCACCGGGCGCAGGTTCGCCTTCACCCCCGACATGACCGTCGCCGAGTCCGACCACCTCGTCGCCATCGTTGTCTTCGGGGCAGCACCCAACGCGACGGCCATCCCCTCCAAACACCCTCACGTAGAGTGTCGCATTGCCATCATACCTAAAGTGGAGGGTGCATGGCCTGCCCAGACCACGTGCGCGGGCAAACATCTGCCAGCCTCGAGCCAAGGCTGCATTTCCGGCAACAAAGACCTCTACCGCGACCCAGGAGGCCCTGCTGCAGCAACCGTCCACCTGCAACCAGAGCCCGCCTGGGCCAGTGGCCGGGAGCTTGCCAACGAAGATGCGCGGGAGCTGAAGCTAGTTGCCGGTCAGGTTTTCCGACCACACGATGAACTTCGGCGGCACCTCCGCCGAGTGGAAGCGCGCCGGGGAGGCCGCGCAGCCACAGCACACCTTCCCCCACCAACCGGGCTGCCTCAACATGGGCGGCCACCACCACATGAAGGACCACCGCCGCGACCACGGGAAGCCATGGCAGGGGTCATGGAGTGCTTGCGAGGGCGACCGTTGACCTCCACGATCGCAGGTAATGATAACCCTTTTTGCATGCAGCATGGACTCGTCAAGTCGGGCAGTTGCCGAGGCAACATGGGAAAGCGAAGACGCCCACGTCCTATCAGTCACCACGTGTCGACCAAGGCCGCAGGCTGTTGGGGCCCGCGGCGCTCCGCACTTGCCATTTGGCTTTGCCGCTAAGCCATGTCCGAACGCGCCTTGGGCCCGGGGGCTACTGTCAGCGTTCTGGGAACGGGGGTCTCCAGACTTGCCTGCTTGCGGCCCGCGGTGTGGCTCCACCAGTGGCCCAGTACGGACCGTCTTCATCAACCAAACACCCAAGACCCTTGCGAGGTGCCAAGCCTCGCGGGGCGGATGATGCAAGGCCTCCTCGGGAGCGGCCTCACCAGGCAGGCTCACGAGGGAGGCGGAGATATCAAGGCAAGGGATGCCTCGTGAGGTTCCCGTGACTCAAGCCATGACGACCAAGGCCGGGCTGGCGCCAGGCGGGTGCCAACTGGTGCAGTGTCCTTGTTTCCCCTTTGGTTCTAAGGGGGCAAGCACAGGTGCGGAGTACCGAGGCATCAGGCAAAGGTTTCCATATCGGTGCAACAAGACCAAGACTAGCAGGACGGCAGGACGGACATCACTGTGGAGCCCAAGACGGTGTCACCACCAGAGCCTTTAGCAAGCGAAGATGACCTTTAGTCAGGATGGCTTGTACTAGCTGTCCCCTTTCAAAATGGCCGTTGTTGGATCCCTTCCCGCTCAATATTTGGGAAGAGGACCAGGGCCTCTATAAATAGGGCTAGCTACTACCAAGGCAAGGGACAGATTCCTCCTTGAGCAGAACCACCCACCTAACACAAGAACACCTCGCCTCAGGAGGTTGTTCTTCCCCTTGTATTGTTCATCATCAGCCCAAGAGGCAATCCACCAACACCACACTAGAGTAGGGTATTACACCACAACGATGGCCCGAACTAGTATAAATCTTGTGTCTCTTGTGCTGTGAGATCGTCTAGATAAGCTTAGGCACCGCGATGAGGCTGAGGGCGAGATTCGGTATGGGGAAATCTTCATGCGCACCCTAGTGTTCGAACCTCAAGGGTTTTGCCAGAACCCGATATATGACATGTTATAACACTGAGTGGTCCTGGGATTTTGTGTTTTAAGTAAGCATAGTGCGGGACCACATTAAAGTAGGAAAACGCATTTCGTCCAAGCAGTGCGTGATAACAACTTCGAAAAGGGACGATGTCAAAGATCAAGTCTTCGCTTCGGAAGTTGTCCGACGTACCAAATACGACCTCCAATGTGATTGAGCCCGTGCAGCGGGACTCGACATCAGGTATTACTCCTTTAAAGGAAGTTTTGGTGGGCTTGATTCTTGACGAGTCAATACCCATTTTCCGGGTTGTGTCCTGATAGAGCAGGTTAAGACTGCTGCCGCCGTCCATGAGGACTCTCGTGAGGTGGAATCCATCGATAATTGGATCAAGGACCAATGTGGTTCAACCTCCGTGATGTATATTGGTCGGATGGTCCCTGCGATCAAAAGTGATTGGGCATGCTGACCATGGGTTGAATTTTGGGGCGACTGGCTCTATCACGTAGACGTCCCTTAACGCGCGCTTGCGCTCCCTTTTGGGGATGTGAGTAGTGTATATCATGTTCACTGTCTTGACTTCGGGGGAATTTCTTTTGTCCCCCTGTGTTCGGTGGGCGAGGCTCCTCATCATCGTCCTCGCTGGGCGATCCTTTCCCTGTGTGTTCAGTATTTAGCTTACCGGCCTGTTTAAAGACCCAACAGTTTCTGTTGGTATAGTTGGTAGGCTTGTCATGGATGCCATGAATCTGGGAAGGTCGATCGAGTATTCGGTCTAGGCTAGATGAACCGCCTTTTTTCCTTTTGAATGGCCTCTTCCGTTGACCAGGCTTGGAGCCACTGAATCCGGTGTTGACCGTCGTGTCTTCGGCATTCTCCGCGTTAGTCCGACGCTTTTTTTTATTGCATCAGGGCCTGCCGTTTATTTTCCTTGCTTTGGAAGTGCCGCGTTCCCTGGTACTCTTGCTGCTACAGGCAAGCCAACTATCTTCGCCTGTGCAAAAGCGGGTCATGAGTGATGTCAGGTCTACCATGGACTTCATTTTTTTCTTGGACGAGGTGTCGCGCAAGCAATTTGTCACTGATGTTGTCTTTAGAGTCCGCTAGAGCCTCGACGTCCGGACAATCAACAATTTGGTTCTTTTTAATTAGGAACCGGGTCCAGAAATTCCTGGCTGACTCTCCGGGCTGCTCGACTATGTGGCTGAGGTCATCAGCGTCCGGAGGTCGGATCTAAGTGCCTTGGAAGTTGTCTTTAAAGGCATCCTCCAGGTCTTCCCAGCTACCAATAGAGTTTTCTGGGAGTCTGTCTAACTAGTGCCCAGCTGGTCCCTTAAGTTTGAGAGGGAGGTATTTGATGGCATGTAGATCGTCACCGTGAGCCATGTGAATGTGGAGACGAAAATCTTCAATCCATACCGCGGGATCTGTTGTGCCATCATTTGATTCAATATTCACGGGTTTAAACTGTTCTGGGAACTGGTGCTCCATGACTTTATCAGTGAAGCATTGGGGGTGTGCGGCGCCTCTATATTGGGCCACGTCCCAACGCAGTTCAGATGGAGTCCGTATGCGGTTTTCAGCCCGGATGAAGTTGTGCTTGTCGCACCAGGCTTGATGGTCGTCCTCTCGTGCTGGGGCCCGCCCCTTGATCCATATATTGATCTGGTCTGATCGGCTCTATTATCCAGGTCGTGCCGTAGGTTGTAAGTGTATCCTGCATCTGCTCTCTCTCTGCCTTTGTGGCGGGGTGGTGCAGGCTGGTGTTCGGCGTGAGTTGCCGCTCTGTCTCGGCCACGTGGTGGTCAGTCAGGTCTATCGCCAGCTTTACACTTTGGCGGTACAGGCTCCGGGGCCTCATCATCAAATTGGGGTAGCAACTTGCACTTTGGGTAACTCTTGGTAGGGCGCTCGAGTTTGTATTCCTCGGGTGCTAGGACATCAGTCCATCTGTCATTGAGAAGATCTTGATCAGCTTGAAGTTGCTGCTGCTTCTTTTTCAGGCTTCTCGCCGTGGCTACTAGCCGGCGCTTAAATTGTGCTCGTTCGAGGGGATCCTCTAGAACGTTGAATTCTTCATCACCGAGGCTCTCGTCCTCTTCGGAGATCGGTACATAGTTACTCTCCTCCGAGCCCGCATCCTCGATAGGATCGTCGGTGTTGACTTGCCTGTCCTCCAAATCATCCTGTTCGTATGTTTGTTCGATAGGGGCTTCTTGGTCTTCGGCATTTTCCGGAGTATTATTGTCTCTGGTGCCGATAGTGATGGCTTTGTCGCAGCACGATTTTGAGCGGCGCCGTTGACGTCAGCGCTTTGGTGATGCCTCAGAAGGCTTGTCCTCATCTGGATCCTTCCCACCATCGCCGTCATCCTCTTTGGGTGTGTCTGATACGTCTCCAACGTATCTATAATTTTTGATTGTTCCATGCTATTATATTACCTATTTTGGATGTTTATGGGCTTTATTTTATACATTATTATCATTTTTGGGACTAACCTACTAACCGGAGACCCAGCCCATATTGCTGTTTTTTTGTCTATTTCAGTATTTCGAAGGAAAGGAATATCAAACGGAGTCCAAACGGCATAAAACCTTCGGAAGCGTGATTTTTGGAACGAACATGATCTAGAGGACTTGGAGTGCAAGTCAAGAAGCAGTCGAGGCGACCACGAGAGGGTAGGGCGCGCCCCCTGTCTCGTGGGCCCCTCGGGCGGCCACCGACGTACTTCTTCCTCCTACATACCCCGAAAACATCCAAGGTGCAACCGAAACACAATTTCCACCACCGTAACCTTCTGTATCGGCGAGATCCCATCTTGGAGTCATCGCTGGCGTTCTGCCGGAGGGGGATTCCACCACGGAGGGCTTCTACATCAATACCATAGCCCTTCCGATTAGTTGTGAGTAGTTTACCAAAGACCTTCGGGTCCATAGTTATTAGCTAGTTGGCTTCTTCTCTCTTTTTGGATCTCAATACAATGTTCTCCCCCTCTCTTGTGGAGATCTATTCAATGTAATCTCTTTTTGCGGTGTGTTTGTCGAGATTCGATGAATTGTGGGTTTATGATCAGATTTATCTATGGATAATAATTGAATCTTCTCTGAATTCTTTTATATGATTGAGTTATGTTTGCAAGTCTCTTCGAATTATCGGTTTGGTTTGGCCTACTAGATTGATCTTTCTTGCCATGGGAGAAGTGCTTAGCTTTGGGTTCAATCTTGCGGTGTTCTTACCCAGTGACAGAAAGGGTTGCAAGACTGAAAGTCCAACTATCCCTAGGTGGTTTTGGTAATTCATAACAACATATAGATCACTGAGCTAATGCTATTCCAAGACTATTATTTCAGGAAAGCTCAATGAATGGCATCGCATGGATAATGAAAGTGGATCCCTCAAAATATCAAGGACAAAGGATTGGCTCAAGCTCAAAAGCTCAAGGCTCTTCATTTTACATTTTAGTGATCCAAGATCACATTGAGTCTATAGGAAAAGCCAACACTATCAAGGAGGGATGAGGTGTTGCTTAATGAGCCTCTTGCTTCAAGTGCATAGTGATATGCTCCAAATACCATCAACTACTTTCTCACATCCTCATATGACCTAAACCTAAAGTCAAAATCTGTCACACCGATTCTTTCTATCCGGCGCCACAAAGTTCAAATGTCATAGCCACTACCACAAACCCTAGGCAAATCGGTCTCACCGATAGGGATTTCGGTCTCTACGAGATGGGATTGTAATCTCTCTGTTTCCCTTCGTAACGTTTCGGTCTAACCGAAGTGAGAGATCGGTCCCACCGAGATTGCAATGTAAACTCTTTGTTTCCCTTTCGTAACATTTCGGTCTTACCGAAAAGAGCGAATCGGTCCCACCGAGTTTACCTGACCAACTCTCTGGTTAGCTAATTACCAAAATCGGTCTCACTGAGTTTGTGTAATCGGTCTTACCGAGATTACGTTATGCCCTAACCCTAACCATATCGGTCCTACCGAGTTGCATGTCGGTCCCACCGAAATTCCTAACGGTCACTAGGTTTACTGAATCGGTCTGACCGAGTTTGTTGATTCGGTCCCACCGAGTTTGGTAAATTGTGTGTAATGGTTAGATTTTGTGTGGAGGCAATATATACCCCTCCACCTCCTCTTCATTCGTGGAGAGAGCTATCAGAACAAACCTACACATCCAACTTACCATTTCTGAGAGAGAACCACCTACTCATGTGTTGAGACCAAGATATTCCATTCCTACCATATGAATCTTGATCTCTAGCCTTCCCCAAGTTGCTTTCCACTCAAATCTTCTTTCCACCAGATACAAATCCTATGAGAGAGAGTTGAGTGTTGGGGAGACTATCATTTCAAGCACAAGAGCAAGGAGTTCATCATCAACGCACCATTTGTTACTTCTTGGAGAGTGGTGTCTCCTAGATTGGCTAGGTGTCACTTGGGAGACTCCGACAAGATTGTGGAGTTGAACCAAGGAGTTTGTAAGGGCAAGGAGATCGCCTACTTCGTGAAGATCTACCGCTAGTGAGGCAAGTCCTTCGTGGGCGACGGCCATGGTGGGATAGACAAGGTTGCTTCTTCGTGGACCCTTCGTGGGTGGAGCCCTCCGTGGACTCGCGCAACCGTTACCCTTCGTGGGTTGAAGTCTCCATCAACGTGGATGTACGATAGCACCACCTATCGGAACCACGCCAAAAACATCTGTGTCTCCAATTGCGTTTGAATCCTCCAAACCCTTCCCTTTACTTTCTTGCAAGTTGCATGCTTTAATTTCCGCTGCCTATATACTCTTTGCATGCTTGCTTGAATTGTGTGATGATTGCTTGACTTGTCCAAAGATAGCTAAAATCTGCCAAAGTCTAAAATTGGGAAAAGGATAAGTTTTTAATTGGTCAAGTAGTCTAATCACCCCCCCCCTCTAGACATACTTCAAGGTCCTACAAAGACACGTATTGTATTGTTGCCATCGAGGATAAAAAGATGGGGTTTATATCATATTTGGTTGAGTTTATCCCTCTACATCATGTCATCTTGCTTAATGTGTTACTCTGTTCTTATGAACTTAATACTCTAGATGCATGCTCGATAGCGGTCGATGTGTGGAGTAATAGTAGTAGATGCAGGCAGGAGTCGGTCTACTTGTTACGGATGTGATGCCTATATACATGATCATCCTAGATAACGTCATAATTATTCGCTTTTCTATCAATTGATCGACAGTAATTTGTTCACCCACCGTAATACTTATGCTCTTTAGAGAAGCCACTAGTGAAACCTATGGCCCCCGGGTCTATCTCTTATCATATTTGCTTCCAATTCACTTTTATTTGCATCTTTATTTTCTGCATCTATATTATAAAATACCAAAAATATATTTATCTTCTCATATTATCTCTATCAGATCTCACTTTCGCAAGTGGCCGTGAAGGGATTGACAACCCCTTTGTCATGTTGGTTGCGAGTTCTTTGTTTGATTGTGTAGGTTCGTGGGACTTGTTGAGAAGCCTCCTACTGGATTGATACCTTGGTTCTCAAAAAGTGAGGGAAATACTTATGCTACTGTGCTGCATCACCCTTTCCTCTTCAAGGAAAACCAACGCAAGCTCAAGACATAGCAAGAAGGATTTCTGGCGCCGTTGCCGGAGAGGCTTCCACCAAGTCAAGTCAAGATTCGACCTCCCGCCAACGTGCGATTTCTGGCGCCGTTGCCGGGGAGGTCTTCGCTCAAGTCAAGACATACCAAGTACCCATCACAAACTCATCTCCCTGACAGTTACATTATTCGCCATTTGCCTCTCGTTTTCCTCTCCCCCACTTCATCGTTGCTGTTTTATTCGCCCTCTCCCTATCTCCTCTCCTTTCCGTTTGCCATTTTCGGTTTGCTCGCATGTTAGATCGTTTACCTTGTCGTTATGGCTAGTTCCTTATCCACTCCTATGTCTACCGAGTTTGAAGTTCTTCACTTCAAGCAAAGGCAAGGAGAAAATTTAAAAGATGCTTGGTATAGGATGATGGAATCATATCGCAAGTGCACCTTAGAGGTGAACTTTAGAATTCTTCTTTGCAATTTTTATGTTGGGCTAAACATGACGCATAGACAACTCTTGGACTACATTGCCAAGGGAAACATTATTGAAATTTATCCTAGTATTGCGCATGAAATTATAGATTTTCTAAAAAGAAGAAGCAAAAGAGAAGAATCACCACCAAGAGAGAGGAGGAGTAGAGATGATCGTCATGAATGAAAACCCTCACGGAGAAGCAAGGATTCGGAAAGGAAGGACAAGTCATCAAAGAGCTACTCAAAACGAAGACATCAAGCTCATGTTGGTGAATGGGTATCCGGCTCCGACTCCGACCATCACTCCGAGAGAAGCTATCACTCCGACTCCGAATATACTCAAGATGAAGGTGTTGCCGGTCTAGCACTTGTGTCAACCAACTCCTGCGATATATTTGACCCACCAAATGAAGGAATTGGAAGATGCTTCATGGCCAAAGGTCCAAAGGTAACACATCCCGAGTATGTTGATTTCAATAGTGATGAAGATGACTTGCTAGGTGATGATGATTTACTTATTGACAACTCTAGTGATGAATACTATGATGAAACGTCAATTAATCATGCTAATCAAGATAAAACAAATGACAATGATAAGGAGAAAATTGAGCTTCTAACTAAAGAACTAAAAACTCTTAAGTTAGCTCATGAAACTATCTTCGAAGATCATCGAGAACTTTTTAGGGCTGATGAGAAGTTACGCTTTGAAAAGCTCAATCTTGAGCAAGAGCATGAGTTATTCAAAGAAATCAATGATGATCTCCGTAAGAAAAGTTCTTCTTACATTGCCAAGTGTTTACTCTTATCTACTTACATGCCTCAAGTCAAATCTAGTAACAAGTACAAGAAAGATCCTTCCTCTACTAGTAACAATAATAATAATGCCAAATCCAATATTGTTGCTTCTAGTAGTTCTCTTGATTCCACTAATGATTCTCTTAGCCAAGTTACACTTGAGCAAGAAAATAGCTTATTGAAGGGAATTATAGAGAAAGGTGTATACAAGAGCCTTGCCGGGAGTAAGCAATTCGAGGAAATTGTGCGCAAGCAAGGAAGGCACCGGAAGAATCAAGGTGTTGGTTTTGAACGAAAGTTCAATGCCAATGGAGTTGAGTGGGAAGAAGATCAATACCCCAAGACAAAGTTTGTTCCTCAACAAGCGAAGTATGATCCTACTTCCTTCAAGGGAACACAAGCACAAGATGATCTTCCACCACAAGACCACAAGAACAAAGGCAAGGACAAGCTTCAAGAGGAGATTGATGCATTTGAAGAAGCACCTAAGGCCTTGGTCAAGTGGGTTCCCAAGACTACGTCAAGTTCTACTTCATCAAGTACGACTACAACTCCAAGGATTCCCATAAAGATGATGTTGATCCCGAAGAAGAAGAACTAGAGAGTTCTTGAGGGTGACTCCACCAACATTCTTCACTCATATCATTATGGCAGGGACAAGTGCAATCAACTTATACATCTTGCACTAGTTCAAGGAGTCACAAACCCTCATGTTGGTAAGGCAAGGGACAAGGTAACCTAATGATTTCATGGACATCATCTTGTGTGTGCATCACTCTATGTCTATGGATATTCTTGTTTGTTCCTTGTGGGACTAACCCATGTAGGTATGTTGAAAGTGAAACTCACTCCAAAGGATTGCTCCAAATGATCTACATCAACATTGAGCATCCACATCTTCAACACCTACATGAAGTCATCATCGACAAAACCCAAGGTTAGTTCATCCCTCTAAAAGGGAATCTCACATCTCGGGGGGGGGGGGGGGGGGGGGAGCTTAACTCTAAGAATTGAGTCAAAGAAACTCTAATGGTGTGAACACATCAATGCATTATGTAAAAGTGGTAACCCCACTTGAGCTTAAACGACGAGTATGACCTATGATCAAATGTTCTCATTTGACTCCTAAGTCAATATACTCATATATAGATGACCTAGTCATCGCCAATTGTTTGATAGATGCTAGAATTGGTTGTGCATGCTTTGCCACATATTTCATTTGCCATTTTATTGTGTGAGCATGTTGGTTGCATATTTATCTCATTCAATGACATCCACTTGTTGCTTTGATTGTTTGGGTTCTTTTTATTTTTGCCAAGTGGATGGACAAGAATGCCTAAGAACCTTCTTTAGCTATCTATGCTTTTCTCGTCTCAAACTCTATTCATGCTACATCACAAAATTTGATCAAGTCAGATTCGAACCACTCTGTGTGAGGAGCACTCGAAGTCCCTGATTCATCATAGACATAAACTTCCAAAAATTCTTTGTGATTCTCGGTCTGACCGATTCATCCATTTCGGTCCTACCGAGAGCACTAAGTCGATCTAGGTTTTCAATCTTGGTGCAACCGATTTGAACTTTTCGGTCACACCGAGTTGTTGTAACTGTATACAGTTATGCATCTCGGTGCCACTGAGTTGTTCCACTCGGTCACACCGGCAGGGTCAGGCTATTTATACTCACGGGCAAAATTTTGGAAAACATTCTCTGAAACTCCTCGCCTGCTCTCACTCGCTCTGCCTACTAGGTCTACGGATCATCTCCTTGTCACCAGCCGCCTCCTGTCGCTGGTCTTCGCCGCTGTCGACGGAATTCACCCCCGCCATTGCCGCCGTAGCGAGTTCATCGCCAAGCTAGGGTATGGACTCAATCACAGTGCTATCCTCGTCTGATTCCTAGCACATTGTGTTCATTATGCATCTTGCCACGATTGAAACACTCCTATCCAGTCAATACAATCCTTAGAATAGATGCGATTTGAAAATTTAGGGTTAGGTTTCCGCCGAAACCATCTCGGACCCACTGAGTTGAAAAATTCGGTCCCACCGATTTGGCTAACGCCATTGCACTACTAACTCACGATTTGACTGAGAATTGCTAATCGGTGTGACCGATTTTAAAACTTTGTGAAACCCTAGCAGTCTCGGTGCCCCCGAACTGTGACTCGGTCCTACCGAGTTCACCAGTTTAGGTTCCAAAACTGCTTCGGTATCACTGAGTTTGAAAATTGGTTGATCCGAAATGCTTTCTGTGGAAAACTAAAACTGAATTTTTGAATCATTATTTTTGCAAAAATCTCTGCATTTTTTGATGCTCATTCATTCTATCTCATCTATAACTATTCACAGGTTTAGCAGTCAGTGATTTGCAGCATGTCAAACCAAAGTGACAGCCAGAACAAGTCAGAAGAGCAGATTCACATGAGTGAGGGCACTAGTCCCTCTAGAAGCTTAGATGAAGGGAGCAGAAGCACTCCAAGCAATCTGCCTAAAGATGCCACAAGGACAAGAAAGAAGAAGACCTCAGAATCTGAGGATGAGGATTATATAGCAGAAGAAGAATAGGCTACTTCCAAGAAAGTAGAGCTCAAGAAGGAGTACAGTTCAACTGCAGTAAAGCCAGGCATGAAGATCAAAAGGCCTGCAGGTAGACAACCAATGTCCAATGCCAGAGTCTCCACTCAAGTTCCTTTGGAATCTCAACCCAAAGAGCCTGCTGCTGCTGAAGGAAAGAAAAGGAAAGAAACGGTCAAAAAGACCATGGCCAGAGTTGTTGGTCAACCTTCCATGATGGAAGAGGAAGAAGAGGTTGCTGCACCAGCACCCAAGGCACAAAAGCTAATGGGTGATGCTATAAAGTCAGGGGCTGCAACATCAAAGCCCAAAGAAGCACCCAAAGCTGCCCCCAAGCCCAAGATTGCACCAAAGAGGAATACCAGGAGTATACCAGCAGCTGAGAAGAACAAGGCGCCAATGCCTGATGTTGCTGCTGAGGAAGATTAAGAAGGGCAGGTCCTAAGGAAGCTCAAACCCAAGATTCTAGACCACAATGATGCTCATCCTGTGGCTGAGGACATGAATATCAGGAGAGACTCAGGGTTGAGGCTATGGAGAATGACAGATCCATATGCCACCAGGAGAAGGACTGCTGTAGATTATAGGTTCCATACAAAGGAACATCAGGACTTCTATGAGACAATCTTGTTGGACAAGAAACCCATAGTGTGTGATATGAGGTGGGTCGACTGGACCTACATGAAGGAGAATGAAGAACACTATCCTGGAGTGTATGACAATTTTGTTGCTTGTGGAGTTGCAGATTTTGTTGGGCAAAAGCTCACCAACTGGAATGATGAACTCATTATGCAATTCTACTCCACGACACACTTCTATCCAGATGGGAGGATAGTTTGGATGTCAGAAGGTACAAGGTACCAGTCAACCATAGAGGAATGGGCAAGTCTGATCAATGCCCCCAAGGAGAGTGAAGATGACTTGGATGTCTATGCCAAGAAGAAGATGGGACACAATACTATGTCACATATGCACAAGGAGATCCCAAACAAAGCTCTTGAGACTTTCTCGTTTGGGTTAGTCCATTTTCTTCTGTCAGGGCTGCCTACGATCAACTGGATCCTAAGGCACACTCTTTTGCCCAAGTCAGCTGACCAGAGCATGATCAGAGGGCATGCAATAAACTTGCTACACATATTTGATGTGCCATCATCAGTGCAAGCTCAAGAGGAGAAGGAGAAGGCAAGGAAAGAGAAGGCTGCCAAGATGCCAACTCAAGCAGAGACATCTGAGTACTTTTTGAAGAACAAGCAGGAGCAGCTTGGTTACTTGATAGCATCAACACTGAGGATTGAGAAGGGGTTGGCCACCCTAACTCAAAATCAGGAGAGCCTGTAGAGAATCATGGAACAAAAATTCTATGATCTAGATGTCAAAGTAACTGAGATTTAGTCAGTTGTAGAGCAGCTTCAGGATGACATGCAGGAGAGGAAGGGCAAGACAGCCACTGATGCATTTGCCAGAGTGCCTAGAGCTTAGAGGTCAGCTGCAGTTCTTATGACAGACACTAGAGCCACATCATCTGCACCAGCAACAGCTCCTACAGCTCCAGGGCAACCAGCTCCAGCACCAACTCCTCCAGCTCCATCCACATCAACTGAAGCCTTCGTTCTTGGAGTTCTCTGGACACCACCACCTGAAGATCAAGCCGGAGAGTCAATCTAGCACTATGCATTTTCTATGAACTTTTTGGTAACTTGTTGCCAAAGGGGGAGAAAAATGTATAGATCATAGGCTTCGAGAGAGAGAGTGTTGCTATTATTCTCTCTTGCTTTGGTGGTTAAACTTTGTTTGCTTTTGATTGCTTGAGATACTATTCTATTATTTGTGAGACATTGATGATCATGTGTTTGACCATAAGCTACACTTATGCCTGTTTGATGATATTATCTTACCTATCCTTATATGATCATTCACTTTGCTTGGTGATGAGTGCATGTATTCAATCTTTATTATTTTGAGCGCTCCACCAAGATGTATGTGACATGGAAGAGTAACCCATGAGCCTAATTCCTTGTGCATTTGCAGTCCAAAGCAAATTTTAAACTATGCACAAATTTAGGGGGAGCTCTTGCTTATCACATACTTCTCAAAGCGACGATGTTTTTCAATCTTATTATCATTTTTCGAAGATTTGATCTATAAGTTGTCATCAATTACCAAAAAGGGGGAGATTGGAAGTTCAACTATTATTTCATTGAGCTCATGCTATTCCAAGACTATTATTTCTAGAAAGCTCAATGAATGGCATGGCATGGATGATGAAAGTGGATCCCTCAAAATATCAAGGACAAAGGATTGGCTCAAGCTCAAAAGGTCAAGACTCTTCATTTTACATTTTAGTGATCCAAGATCACATTGAGTCTATAGGAAAAGCCAATACTATCAAGGAGGGATGAGGTGTTGCTTAATGAGCCTCTTGCTTCAAGTGCTTAGTGATATGCTCCAAATACCCTCAACTACTTTCTCACATCCTCATATGACCTAAACCTAAAGTAAAAATCGGTCACACTGATTATTTCTATCCGGCACCAACGAGTTCAAATGTCATAGCCACTACCACAAACCCTAGGCAAATTGGTCTCACCGATAGGGATCTCGGTCTCACCGAGATGGGATTGTAATCTCTCTGTTTCCCTTCGTAACGTTTCGGTCTAGCAGAAGTGAGCGATCGGTCCCACCGAGATTGCAATGTAAACTCTCTGTTTCCCTTCCGTAACATTTCGGTCTCAACGAAAAGAGCGAATCGGTCCCACCGAGTTTACCTGACCAACTCTCCGGTTAGTTAATTACCAAAATCGGTCCCACGAGTTTGTGTAATCGGTCTTACCAAGATTACGTTATGCCCTAACCCTAACCATATCAGAACAAACCTACACTTCCAACTTACCATTTCTGAGAGAGAACCACCTACTCATGTGTTGAGACCAAGATATTCCATTCCTTCCATATGAATCTTGATCTCTAGCCTTCCCCAAGTTGCTTTCCACTCAAATCTTCCTTCCACCAGATCCAAATCCTATGAGAGAGAGTTGAGTGTTGGGGAGACTATCATTTGAAGCACAAGAGCAAGGAGTTCATCATCAATGCACCATTTGTTACTTCTTGGAGAGTGGTGTCTCCTAGATTGGCTAGGTGTCACTTGGGAGCCTCCGACAAGATTGTGGAGTTGAACCAAGGAGTTTGTAAGGGCAAGGAGATCGCCTACTTCGTGAAGATCTACCGCTAGTGAGGCAAGTCCTTCGTGGGCGACGGCCATGGTGGGATAGAAAAGGTTGCTTCTTCGTGGACCCTTCGTGGGTGGAGCCCTCCGTGGACTCGCGTAACTGTTACCCTTCGTGGGTTGAAGTCTCCATCAACGTGGATGTACGATAGCACCACCTGTCGGAACCACGCCAAAAACATCTGTGTCTCCAATTGCGTTTGAATCCTCCAAACCCTTCCCTTTACTTTCTTGCAAGTTGCGTGCTTTAATTTCCGCTGCCTATATACTCTTTGCATGCTTGCTTGAATTGTCTGATGATTGCTTGACTTGTCCAAAGATAGCTAAAATCTGCCAAAGTCTAAAATTTGGAAAAGGTTAAGTTTTTAATTGGTCAAGTAGTCTAATCACCCCCCTCTAGACATACTTCAAGGTCATACAAAGACACGTATTGTATTGTTGCCACCGAGGATAAAAAGATGGGGTTTATATCATATTTGGTTGAGTTTATCCCTCTACATCATGTCATCTTGCTTAATGCGTTACTCTGTTCTTATGAACTTAATACTCTAGATGCATGCTGGATAGCGGTCGATGAGTGGAGTAATAGTAGTAGATGCAGGCAGGAGTCGGCCTAGTTATTGCGGATGTGATGCCTATATACATGATCATGCCTAGATAACGTCATAATTATTCGCTTTTCTATCAATTGCTGGACAGTAGTTTGTTCACCCACCGTAATACTTATGCTCTTGAGAGAAGCCACTAGTGAAACCGATGGTCCCCGGGTCTATCTCTTATCGTATTTGCTTCCAATTTACTTTGTCTTTATTTTCTGCATCTATATTATAAAATACCAAAAATATATTTATCTTATCATATTATCTCTATCAGATCTCACTTTCGCAAGTGGCCATGAAGGGATTGACAACCCCTTTGTCGTGTTGGTTGTGAGTTCTTTGTTTGTTTGTGTAGGTTCGTGGGACTTGTTGAGAAGCCTCCTTCTGGATTGATACCTTGGTTCTCAAAAACTGAGGGAAGTACTTACGCTACTGTGCTGCATCACCCTTTCCTCTTCAAGGAAAACCAACGCAAGCTCAAGACATAGCAAGAAGGATTTCTGGCGCCGTTGCCGGGGAGGCTTCCACAAAGTCAAGTCAAGATTCGACCTCCCGCCAACGTGCGATTTCTGGCGCTGTTGCCGGGGAGGTCTTCGCTCAAGTCAGGACATACCAAGTACCCATCACAAACTCATCTCCCTCGCATTTACATTATTTGCCATTTGCCTCTCGTTTTCCTCTCCCCCACTTGATCCTTGCCGTTTTATTCGCCCTCTCCCTATCTCCTCTCCTTTCCGTTTGCCGTTTTCTGTTTGCTCGTGTGTTAGATCGTTTACCTTGTCGTTATGGCTAGTTCGTTATCTGCTCCTATGTCTCCCGAGTTTGAAGTTCTTCACTTCAAGCAAAGGCAAGGATAAAATTTAAAAGATGCTTGGTATAGGATGATGGAATCTTATCGCAAGTGCACCTTAGAGGTGAACTTTAGAATTCTTCTTTGCAATTTTTATGTTGGGCTAAACATGACGCATAGACAACTCTTGGACAGCATTGCCAAGGGAAACTTTATTGAAATTGATCCTAGTATTGCGCATGAAATTATAGAGGGAATAGTGGGAAAACTACCTCAAAAGGGAGTACCACATCCTAGCCAAGAAGAAACCCAAGTGTTTGGAAAGATTTCCGAAGTAACAAAAATATTACAAAAATCTCTTGAGCCTCTTAAAAGTGTTAGCGGAAATCTTCACCGCATGAATATGTGGATTACCCTTTGCAATAAGCGGTTGGATTCTCTAGATATAAAAATTACCGAGTATGAAGGGAAACGTAAAGAACCTCCCGGATTCGAGCAAGATTCCGCTAAGAAACTGAAAATTAAAGCTGGCACTACTTAGATCTATCTTCGCTTTTATGCCTAGCTAGGGGCGTTAAACGATAGCGCTAGTTGGGAGGCAACCCAATTTTCTTTATGTTCTTTGCTTTTGTTTCTGTTTAGTGATAAATTTTGTTTCTATTTTCTGTTTAGATATGTTTTCATGTTTTACTTAGTGTTTGTGCCAAGTAGAACCTATAGGATAACCTATGATATGAGTTGATTTGACTCTGCTAAAAAATAGAAATTTTGCACTCACGAGAAAAAAATTCAATAAATCACAGGTACGAGATTTTGCATTGATTCTTTTTTATGCTGTTCAACAAAAATAATTTTTAGGACGTCCTATTTTGGTAAGATTTTTGAGGTTCCAGAAGTTTGCGTTAGTTACAGATTGCTATAGACTGTTCTGTTTTTGACAGATTCTGTATTTCGTGTGTAGTTTGCTTATTTTGACGCATCTATGGCTAGTATGTAAGGGTATGAACCATAGAGAACATGGAATACTGTAGGTTTGGCACCAATATATAAATAAAGAATGAGTTCATTACAGTACCTTGTGTGGTGGTTTTGTTTTGTTTCACTAATGGAGCTTACAATATTTCCTGTTGAGTTTTGTGTTGTGAAGTTTTCAAGTTTTGGGTAAAGACTTGATGGACTATGGAATAAAGGGTGGCAAAAGCCTAAGCTTGGGGATGCCCAAGGAACCCCAAGATATTCAAGAATAGCCAAAAGCCTAAGCTTGGGGATGCCCCCGGAAGGCATCCCCTCTTTCGTCTTCGTTCATTGGTAACTTTACTTGGAGCTATATTTTTATTTGCTACATGATATGTGTTTTGATTGGCGCGTCGTGTATTATATTAGTATTTGCTTGTTAGTTTACCACAATCATCCTTGATGTAACACACCTTTTGTGAGAAGCCTATTTGTTTAGGATTTCATAGAATACTCTATGTGCTTCACTTATATCTTTTGAGCTCGATAGTTTTTGCTCTAGTGCTTCACTTATATCTTTTAGAGCACGGTGGTGGATTAATTTTGAAGAAATTGTTGATCTCTCATGCTTCACTTATATTATTTTGAGAGTCTTTTACAACAGCATGGTATTTGCTATGGTTATAAATTGGTCCTAGAATGATGAGCATCCAAGTTGGGTATAATAAAAACTATCATAGGAAGTGAATTGGATGCTATGATTAACTTGATACTTGATGATTGTTTTGAGATAGGGAGGTAGTGATATTAAAGTCTTGCTAGTTGGGTGATTATGAATATAAAGAATGCTTGTGTTGAAGTTAGCAAGTCCCGTAGCATGCCCGTATGGTTAAAGTTGTATAACAAATTTGAAACATGAAGTGTACCTGGCTTGTGCATCCTTATGAGTGGCGGTCGGGGACGAGCGATGGTCTTTTCCTACAAATCTATCCCCCCTAGGAGCATGCGCGTAGTGCTTGGTTTTTGATGACTTCTAAATTTTAGCAATAAGTATATGAGTTCTTATGAATAATGTTGAGTCCATGGATTATACGCACTTTTACCTTTCCATCATTGCTAGCCTCTTCGCAACCATGCATTGCCCTTTCTCACCTTGAGAGTTGGTGCAAACTTCGCCGGTGCATCCAAACCCCGTGATACGATACGCTCTATCACACATAAACCTCCTTATATCTTCCTCAAAACAGCCACCATACCTACCTATTTATGGCATTTCCATAGCCATTTCGAGATATATTTCCATGCAACTTTCCACCATTCCGTTTATCATCATCATGACATACATTACTTTTGTCATATTGCCATTGCATGATCATGTAGTTGACACCATATTTGTGGAAAAGCCACCATGCATAATTTTTATACATGTCAATCTTGATTCATTGCACCATCCCGGTACACCGCCGGAGGCATTCATATAGAGTCATATCTTGTTCTAGTTTCGAGTTGTAATTCATGTGTTTTAATCAATAAAAGTGTGATGATCATCATTATTAGAGCATTGCCCAAAAAAGGCCAAAAAGAGAAAAAAAAGGCCAAAGACAAAAATAAAAAAAGAAAATAAATAAAAGGGCAATGTTACTATCTCTTTTTCCACACTTGTGCTTCAAAGTAGCACCTTGTTCTTTATTGAGTCTCATATATTGTGCTTCAAAGTAGCACCATGTTTTCATGTAGAGAGTCTCATGTGTGGTCACTTTTATATACTAGTGGGAATTTTTCATTATAGAATTTGGCTTGTATATTCCTACGATGGGCTTCCTCAAATGCCCTAGGTCTTCGTGAGCAAGCAAGTTGGATGCACACCCACTAGTTTTCTTTTGTTGAGCTTTCATTCATTTATAGCTCTAGTGCATCCGTTGCATGGCAATCCCTACTCCTCATGTTGACATCAATTGATGGGCATTCCCATAGCCTGTTGATTATCCTCGTCAATGTGAGAATTTCTCCTTTTTTGTCTTCTCCACACAATCCCCAATCAATATTCTATTCCACCCATAGTGCTATATCCATGGCTCACGCTCATGTATTGCGTGAAGGTTGAAAAGGTTTGAGATTATTTAAGTACGAAACAATTGCTTAGCTTGTCATCGGGGGTATAGAAGTTCGGAACATCTTTGTGTGACGAAAATGAAGCATAGCCTAACTATATGATTTTGTAGGGATGAACTTTCTTTTGCCATGTTATTTTGAGAACACGTGATTGCTTTTATTAGTATGCTTGAAGTATTACTATTTCTTTTGTCAATATGAACTTTTTTCTTGAATCGTTTGGATCTGAACATTCATGCCACAATAGAGAAAATTACATTGATAATTATCCTAGGTAGCATTTCACATCAATTTTTTTTATCATTTACCTACTCGAGGACGAGCAGGAATTAAGCTTGGGGATACTTGATACGTCTCCAACGATCTATAATTTTTTATAGTTCCATGCTATTATATTACCTGTTTTGGATGTTTGTGGGCTTTATTTTATACATTATTAACATTTTTGGGACTAACCTACTAACCGGAGGCCCAGCCCATATTGCTGTTTTTTTGTCTATTTCAGTATTTCGAAGGAAAGGAATATCAAACGGAGTCCAAACGTAATAAAACCTTCGGAAGCGTGATTTTTGGAACGAACGTGATCCAGAGGACTTGGAGTGCAAGTCAAGAAGCAGTCGAGGCGGCCACGAGAGGGTAGGGCGCCCCCCCCCCTCCCCCCCGTATAGGGCGCGCCTCCTGTCTCGTGGGCCCCTCGGGCGGTCACCGACATACTTCTTCCTCCTATTTAAGACAACATACCCCGAAAACATCCAGGGAGCAACCGAAACACAATTTCCACCACCGTAACCTTCTGTATCCGCGAGATCCCATCTTGGAGCCGTCGCCGGCGTTCTGCCGGAGGGGGATTCTACCACGGAGGGCTTCTATATCAACACCATAGCCCTTCCGATGAGTTGTGAGTAGTTTCCCACAGACCTTCGGGTCCATAGTTATTACCTAGTTGGCTTCTTCTCTCTTTTTGGATCTCAATACAATATTCTCCCCCTCTCTTGTGGATATCTATTCGATGTAATCTCTTTTTGCAGTGTGTTTGTCGAGATCTGATGAATTGTGGGTTTATGATCAGATTTATCTATGGATAATAATTGAATCTTCTCTGAATTCTTTTATATGATTGAGTTATCTTTGCAAGTCTCTTTGAAATATCGGTTTGGTTTGGCCTACTAGATTGATCTTTCTTGCCATGGGAGAAGTGCTTAGCTTTGGGTTCAATCTTGCGGTGTTCTTACCCAGTGACAGAAAAGGTTGCAAGACACGTATTGTTTTGTTTCCATCGAGGATACAAAGATGTGGTTTATATCATATTGCTTGAGTTTATCCCTCTACATCATGTCATCTTGCTTAATGCGTTACTCTGTTCTTATGAACTTAATACTCTAGATGCAAGCTAGATAGCGGTCGATGTGTGGATTAATAGTAGTAGATGCAGGTAGGAGTCGGTCTACTTGTTGCGGTTGTGATGCCTATATACATGATCATGCCAAGATAACGTCATAATTATTCGCTTTTCTATCAATTGCTCGACAGTAATTTGTTCACCCACCGTAATACTTATGCTCTTGAGAGAAGCCACTAGTGAAACCTATGGCCCCCGGGTCTATCTGTTATCATATTTGCTTCCAATTTACTTTTATTTGCATCTTTATTTTATGCATCTATATTATAAAATACCAAAAATATATTTATCTTATCATATTATCTCTATCAGATCTCACTTTGGCAAGTGGCCGTGAAGGGATTGACAACCCCTTTGTCGCGTTGGTTGCGAGTTCTTTGTTTCTTTTCGTAGGTTCCTGGGACTTGTTGACAAGCCTCCTACTGGATTGATACCAAAAACTAAGGGAAATACTTACGCTACTGTGTGGCATCACCCTTTCCTCTTCAAGGAAAACCAACGCAAGCTCAAGACGTAGCAGTGTCCACCATGTACACATCATATGTGGAAGTGGTCGTCCAGCGTCCGGTGAACTGTTGGTTATGGCTTTGCTCGTCTCCGGCATTGTCGTCCATACAGTTGATGTCTTCGGAATCGAAGTCGAGTGTGTCGGTTAAGTCCTCGATAGTGGCTATGAAGTGGGTGGTGGGTGGGATGTAAAATTCCCTGCACTCAGCCCCTGGTATGGGCTGGGGATAGTTCAGCAGCGATCCTTCTGTAATAGCAAGGGATCGCATTAGGTCCAGGGCCTCGTCTAAGAGCGGGGTCCAAACGGAGAAGCGAGGGTCCGGTAAGTTGGGAGGGGCTGAAGTTCCCTGGAGAGTAATGCGGGCCTCGAGAGTCCGGAGCTAGTGTATGGAGGTGAGTCCTGTTCTACGATGGTGAAGGGAGCTGGCGCAGCTCCGGGCCTGCCGGTAAGGCGATCCCCTCCGGTCCTCCGGTGTCCGGCTCTATGGTCATAAAGAGTCCGGCAGGCTCTAAACTTCCGTCTTTAGACCCGGTAATGCGCTTCGGCTCTAAGGCCAGAGCGGTGTTTGGAGCCGCAAACCCTTGGAAGATCAAGTCTCCTCGGATATCAGTGACATAGTTCAGGTTTCCAAAACTAATCTGATGACCAGGGGCGTAGTTGTCGATCTTCTCTAGCTGGCTAATTGTTGGAGTAATGGGCCACAGGTAGGCTAACCCGAGGCCCAGAACCTTTCGAGACATTGGGACAAGCTGCGCTGCCCATGCCGAGTCCCAGGGACGACTCCAAGATAGGCCGAGTACCAGGGACGACTCCCAAATAGGCCGAGTCCCAGGGATGACTTCCAGATGAGCCGACTCTCAGTAGACGACTTCCAGACAAGCCGACTCTCAGCTGACGACTTCCAGGGAAGCCGGCTGAGGGTAGGAGGCTCGCGACTACAACCACCCCTTGCCTTCGCCGCGAGGGACAGGGCGGGGGGCGGTCACAGCGTGGCCGTCTCTACCCTGTCAGCGAAGGACCAGCATGGCTACAGTGCGCCATATCGCTGGAGATCTCCATCGTGGCGCGACACTGTTGCCATGCCGCCCCTGACCTCAGCCTTAGTGGGCGGCGCACTGTGCCCATGACACCTGCCTGTACGACCCAAGAACGGTGGGACCGCCTGTCAGTGGGTAGATAGAAGACGGCAAGAGCGCCCTGAAGACGGACCCGTGGGAGTCGAGCCCCTGGAGTCGGCCGGCCCCTCCCACGGGCCCCGCGCGCCATTAATCAGACAAGATGGGGAATGGCGATAGTGAAAGCCTGCCAGACGGCGGCACTGTTGTCATGACCTCATGACCAAGCTGGCGTCATCAGAAGCACCGCTACAGTACCAGGCCTGTCTACGGGGCCCGCTAGTCGGCGGGCCCCAGTAATCGGCAGAGAAGACGACGACCCGAGAGACAGACGGCTGGGACCCGCGCCCAGCCGGATTACCATTGTACCCCTGGGGAGTAGGCCTATATAAACCCCCGGGAAGCCCATGCAAAGGGTTCGGACCCAGATAGCACTAGACCCCAGAATATAGGAAGGTGAGAGCTAGCCTTGCCCTCTCCTACCTCTAGATACAACTCCAGGAGCACCATTGTACTCACTTTGCCATAGTGACCATGCGGAGACCCCGAAGAGCAGCAGTAGGGGTGTTATCTCCACGGAGAGCCCTGAAGCTGGGTAAGATCTGCCGGCGTGCATGTTTTCGCCTCATCCCGCTTCCGGGCACCGGCGACGTTCTACTCGCCCCCACCATGATAAGCCACCCTTTGGCATATGTCGTACCCAACCACCAACATTTGGCGCCCACCATGGGGCGAGGCTGCACCGTCGTCCGGAGACCTGCTCTGGACGGGAACCCTTTTTCTCCCTAGCGAGCATAGCCAGCCTGACACGCCAGGTGGAGTCTGTGCCGATGCGCTGCACGGCGCTGAGATCGTCTGCGCGGCCAGCTGCCTCGCCGAGCTTATCGGCGAGGTTCGCCTCTCCGATGTGCCTGCGTCCGACACAGGCACGAGCGGCCCCGAGAGCCTCCTCACGGGTCTCCTCGACCAACTCCACGTCGCCGGCGAGCCTGCCGTGGACCTGGAGTCCATAGGATCCACCGACCCGATGCTGGTCGACTCCGACACCGCGTCGCTCGACGCGTTCCCCACCAATGTGCGGAAGCACCGTCACGGAGGTCCTCGTACTCGATCACGGCGAGCGTTCCGGTGATGGAGCGCACGACCCGCTGGATGCGGCTCTACGAGACCTCACCGCGCCGATTCCGGGAGATGCTGATGCCGAGACGCTGGAGGCGCGCCGCCTCCAGCTTATCGAGGGTGCGAAGAAGCTGGCAAGCATGAGACACTTGTCAGAAGCCTAGCAACGCGAGATGGATCGCGCAGTGGGCGGCTCACCAGCTCCGACTGGGCCTAGCCGCCTAGGCGCGGTCCGGCAGCACGGCGTGGCAATCGCCAATCTGTTTGGGGCCGATCGCCCTGTGTATGCCACGCCTGCGGAGAACATCCGCGCCGCCGAGGCGGCGGAGGATGAGCTCGACAACTTTGAGGGCGAAGAGCGCCGCCTGATGACGGAGCGAGTTCAGCAGCTCCTCGACGTGGCTGCCGCGCAGAACGAAGCCCGCTGCCGCACGGAGGCGCCGCGGCGACAAAACGACGGCCCGCCACCCTGCCGAGATCAAGGCGCGACGTCTCAGACGCCGACTGGTGGGGTCCGCGGAAGAAAAGACAAGGAGCCGTCTGTCAGCCACAGTCGGACTCGCATCACCATCGAGCGCGACCAAGACGGCCGCCCCAAAGCAGTGGAATGGCGGGACGACTATCTGCCTCCCCCCTCGCAGAGAAAGGCGAGTCTCCCCGCTGCCCGTAGAACATCCAACTCTCGGCAACCGCCTCGGCCGCCGAGAGGGAGTCGGAGAGAACGATGCCCTCCACCGGATCGACCGGCTCCACCGATCCCTAGCGCTGGAAGAAGAAGACCAGCTGGGTCCCCCCTGTTTTGGACCCCGCATCCAAGATGAGCCTTTTCCAAAAGGGTTCACGCTACCCCAAGACATGCCCAAGTACACCGGCACCGTGAAGCCGGAGGACTGGCTAATTGACTACTCCACAGCCGTCAATATTGCAAACGGCAACAAGCGTGTTGCCGTGAGATATGTTCCGCTCATGCTCCAGGGCACGGCCCAGGCATGGTTGAACAGTTTGGAGCCCCGCAGCATCAACAGCTGGGTCGACTTCACCGAGGCTTTCGTCCGCAACTTCACGAGCACGTACAAGCGACCTCCCAAGCCTCGCCAACTCTCCTTGTGCGTGCAAGGCCCCAACGAGTCCACTCGCGACTACCTCACACGCTGGGCCGAGCTTCGGAACTCTTGCGAGGGCGTACACGAGGTGCAGGCTATCGAGTACTTTACTAGCGGGTGCAGAGAAGGCACCCTCCTCAAGCACAAACTCCTCTGCGACGAGCCGGAGACCCTCGATGAGCTGCTGATCACAGCAGACAAGTACGCCACGGCCGACTCCTCCATGAAGGCGGAGATTCAAGTCAGCGCGACTGGCAAAGTCGTCCCTCAGGCTCCAAGAACTCCGGCTGGGGACATCAGTCGGCGGCAACAGCAGAACGACCACAAGCGCAAGGCCCCGCAGCCGGCTTCCAACAGCCGGCAAGTGGCGACAGTCGAAGACCAACAGCCGAAGGGGCTGCCTCCGACGAAGCGGCAGAAAGGCGGCAAGTCCAACTAGTTGCCGGCCTTCTCCTACGAGCAGACCCTAGATGGCCCTTGCAAGTTCCACAGCGGCGCGAAGCCATTGAACCACACCACCCGGAAATGCCACTAGCTGACCAGAATCGCCAAGGGAGACGGCCTGCTCCCTCCCCCACCTGCTGGGCCGCCTCCTCCACCATCGCCCCAGCAGCCGGCTGTCAGGCCAGTCGGCGCGATACAAGACGAGTTCCCAAATGAGCATGGAGCCTATGTAGTGTTCACCAGTGTGGCTGGCGATCGATGCAGCAGGCGCCAGCAGCAGCAAGAGGTGAACGCGGTTGCATCAAGCACTCCAGAGTTCATGCACTGGTCTGAAAGGCCCATCAGCTGGAGCAGAGCTGATCAGCCAGAGGTGATGCCGAATCCAGGCTCCTACGCCCTGGTCTTAGGCACCACACTCGCCATAGATAGGCGGGCCGCGCGTTTCTCGCGAGTGCTGATAGATGGAGAAGTTAGGAATCAAGCGAAGACAACTTTAGAGCAGCCGGACTGTGTTCCGCAGCATTGTTCCCGGCCTTTCCTGCTCACCAATCGGCAAGATCCTGATAGACGTCCTCTTTGGGGACAAAGATCATTTCCGCCGAGAGCCAATTTGGTTTGAAGTGGTGGACCTTGAAAGCCTCTACCATGCGTTGCTTGGCCGACCTGCTTTGGCCAAGTTCATGGCAGTCCCCCACTACGCCTACCTCAAGATGAAGATGCCGAGTTCCAAGGGAATTCTAACCGTGGCCGGCGACTGCAGAAAGTCGTCCGCTTGCGCGGCCGAAAGCAGTCGGCTGGCCGAGTCCTTGGTGATCGCGGCTGAGAAGCGACTCCTTGATCGGGTCGTGGCGATGGCCGGCAAGCAGCCCGAGATGTCGCCCGACCCCAAGGAGTCGGAGGCAGAAGGATCATTCAAGCCGTCCAGAGAAACGAAGAAGATACCTTTGGACCCAGAGCACCCAGAGAGGTACGCTGTCATGGGTACAAACCTTGACAGCAAATAGGAAGGCGAGCTCGTCGATTTCCTCCGTGAGAATCGAGACATCTTTGCATGGTCCTCCAAGGACATGCCGGGTGTACCGACGGAATTCGCCGAGCACAAATTACATGTCCGATCTGATGTGAAGCCCGTTAGGCAGCCCTTGCGCCGCCTGTAAGAAGAGAAGAGGAGAGTTGTTGGAGAAGAGATAGCTCGGCTCCTTACAGCCGGCTTCATTATGGAAGTGTTTTTTCCAGAGTGGCTAGCAAACCCAGTGTTGGTGCTGAGGAAGAAAAGCAGTGGCGAATGTGTATCGACTACACAAGCCTCAATAAAGCCTGCCCCGAGGACCCATTCGCTCTGCCGAGAATTGATCAGGTGATAGACTCCACAGCCGGATGCGAGCTGTTGAGTTTCTTAGTTGCATATTCTGGATATCACCAAATCAAGCTGAACCCGGCTGACAGACTGAAGACCGCCTTCATCACGCCGTTTGGTGCCTTCTGCTACCTGACCATGACATTTGGCTTGAGGAATGTCGCCGCCACCTTTCAGCGTTGCATGCAGAAGTGCCTCCTCAAGCAACTCGGCAGAAATGCCCACGTCTACGTGGATGACGTGGTGGTGAAGACGGAAAAACGTGGAACTCTGTTGGAAGACCTCAAGGAAACCTTTGAAAACCTGCGCCGATTCCAGATCAAGCTCAACCCCGAGAAGTGCGTCTTCGGAGTACCAGCCGGCCAGCTCCTTGGTTTCCTGGTCTCTGAATGCGGCATAGAGTGCAACCCTGTGAAGATCAAGGCCATCAAGAGAATGGAAGCACCCAGACGACTGTTAGATGTGCAAAAGTTCACTGGCTGTTTGGCGTCCATCAGCCGATTCATCAGTCGGCTGGGCGAGAAGGCTCTCCCCTTATATCAGCTCATGAAGAAGACAACCTTTTTTTTAATGGACCCCCAAGGCGGACGAGACTTTTCTCCAACTGAAGAAAATGTTGACTACTCCCCCTGTGCTGGCAGCTCCGACTCCCAAAGAGCCCATGCTCCTATACATTGCCACCACTAGCCGGGTAGTCAGCACAGTCATTGTAGTCGAGCGCAAGGAGGAAGGCAAGGCGCTACCTGTCCAGAGACCGGTATATTACCTGAGCGAGGTACTGTCGGCCTCCAAGCAGAACTACCCCCATTACCAGAAGATGTGCTATGGCGTGCATTTTGCCGCCAAGAAATTGAAGTTTTACTTCCAGGAGCATCCGATCACTATGGCCTGCACAGCCCCACTAGCCGAGATCATCGGAAGCCGAGATGCTTCTGGCCGAGTGGCCAAATGGGCCATCGACCTGGCTCCCTACACCATCTACTACGAGCCCCGCACCGCCATCAAGTCGCAAGTACTAGCTGACTTCCTCGTCGATTGGGCCGAGACCCAGTATCTGCCACCAGCGCCCGACTCCACACATTGGCGGATGCACTTCGATGGCTCCAAGATGCGCACCGGCTTGGGAGCCGGCGTCGTCCTCACTTCCCCCAAAGTCGATTGGGCCGAGGAGCCGGCGTCGTCCTCGCTGCAGATCCATTTCGCCGCCTCCAACAACGTGGCCGAGTACGAGGCGCTCATCCACGGGCTCCGGCTTGCCAAAGAACTCGGCATTCGCCGGATCCTGTGTTATGGCGACTCTGACTTGGTGGTCCAGCAATCATCTGGCGATTGGGACGCCAAGGACACAAACATGGCGAGCTACCGCTTCCTTGTGCAGCAACTCAGTGGATACTTCGAGGGGTGCGAGTTCCTCCACGTGCCAAGGAACGACAATGACCAAGCAGACGCCTTGGCACGAATCGGCTCCACCCGCCAAGAAATACCATCCGGCATCGCCCTTCGGCGCCTCCTCAAGCTGTCTATCAAGCCTTCACCAGAATCAGACTCAATCTTTGTGCCGGCTCCACCCGAAGAAGTCGGATCCGACTCCAAGAAAGCTGCAGTCAAAGCCGGCCCGGGGACTTCAGAACCCGGCCCGGGGACTGCGGCGCCCAGGCCAAAGACTCCAGAACTCGGCCCGATGACTGCTCCAGTCGGCCCGGGGACTTCTTCAAGTTAGCAAGCGGTTGTGGACTCTAACCCACCGCCTCCCAGCCCAGCCGCCCTTGTCCAAGTCGCAATAGTGGCAATTGAGGAAATAAAGCACCCTCATGGGCCCAGCCCATCCTCAAGTTCCTAGTAAACAGAGAGCTGCCAACTGATGAAATCTTGGCTCGGCAAGTGCAACACCGAGCAGCAGCCTACACCATAGTCAACAGAGAGCTGGTCAGGCGCAGTGTCACTTGGGTCTACCAGCGCTGTGTTGAGCCAGAGCAAGGCCAAGCAATACTCAGAGACATTCATGAGGGCGAGTGCGGCCACCATGCGGCCTCGAGGGCACTCGTCGCCAAAGCTTTCCGACACGGTTTCTTCTGGCCAACTGCCCTAGAAGAGGCCAAAGAGTTAGTCCAAAAGTGCAAGGGGTGCGAGATGTTCCGCTCCAAGCCACATCAGCCGGCTTCCGCACTCAAGACTATCCCCATTGCCTGGCCCTTTGCGTTTTGGGGCCTGGACATGGTGGGACCATTCAAAATAGCACGAGGCGGCCTAACTCATTTACTTGTCGCAGTGGACAAGTTCACCAAGTGGATAGAAGTGAAACCCATCAAGAAGTTGAATGGTCCGACTGCAGTGACTTTCATCGCCGACATCACGACTCAGTACGGCATCCCACACAGCATCATCACCGATAATGGCACAAATTTTGCCAAAGGCGCCTTGGCCCGTTTCTGCGCGACTCAGGGCATCCGACTGGACTTAGCATCCGTTGCCCATCTGCAGTCAAACGGCCAGGTAGAGCGAGCAAATGGCCTCATCCTGTCCGTCATAAAGCCTCGACTGTTCGAACCACTGGAGCGTTCGGCCGGCTGTTGGCTTGATGAATTGCCATCCGTCCTCTAGAGTCTGCGCATGACTCCAAACAAGTCAACCGGCTTCACACCCTTCTTCCTCGTCTACGGTGCCGAAGCCATCATCCCGACGGACATAGAGTTCGACTCCCCCCGAGTCACCATGTACACCGAGGAAGAAGCAGAAGAAGCATGTCAAGACGGCGTCGATCTGCTGGAAGAGGGCCGGTTGTTGGCACTCAGCCGGTCCAGCATCTACCAGCAGAGTCTGCGCCGATACTACAACAGGAAGGTCAGGCCAAGATTTTTCCAAGAGGGCGACCTTGTGCTCCGACTGATCCAGCGAACAGCCGGCCAGCACAAGCTGTCGGCACCTTGGGAGGGCCCCTTCATTATCAGCAAGGTGCTGGGAAACGAATCCTACTACCTGATCGACGCTCAGAAACCCCGAGCACGCAAGAGGGACGACTCCGGCAAAGAGACAGAACGCCCGTGGAATGCAAATCTTCTCCGAAGATTTTACGGTTGATGCAGTATGTATCACACTACCCTTTGTATTAAAGTACCAAGACTTTGGGCCCCCCGAGACGAGCTCGGGGACTGCCCTTTTTGTTATCCGTATGATAAGAATTATGCCCTCTTTGTTAATGCCGCTTGGCACCAGGCTCGACTAGTCGGCCCGGGGACTCGCCGCCTTGTGCTATGAGGTGCTTCCAGCAGTCAGACAAGTAGTGTGTGGTGCCTAAGCCGTCTCCTGTCCAAAGCCGCAGCTCGCAGAGCGACTGTTTGGTTGGAAGGAGTGAGGAAGAACGGGCGCCCATACAGAAAATGGCTAAGGAACCAGGGCACAAACATAGCCTAAGACGGCCTCCAGCATCTTTTAAGCAAAAAAGCCGACTCATGAGTAGTCGGCTTGCCGCTTTCTACTAGTCTCTATTAAGGAAAGCCGACTCTTTAGTAGTCGGCTTGCCGCTTTCTATCCAACTTGTTAAAAAGACTCTAAAATGGCCGAGTACTTGCCTTCCTAAAAGTAGCCAAGCATTTGATCCAGCGGCATTCCGCAGAGTGGTTGTCCTTCTGGCAAGGCGGCAACTAAAGGAAGGTGGCAAAGGGAAAAGCCTAAAGAGCAATGAGCAAGGAAATATAGAACTCGGATAAATATTTACATAGGCCCTTGGCCGAATCTTCAAGCAGAAGTTCAAGATACACCCCGCGGGTGGAATTGTTCGAATTTAACAAAGTTTCTCAAAAGCCTAATAAGGCAGATAAAGCGAAGGCAAAGATGGCAGCCTAGGAGGCGGCATTTGAGTTTGGAGGGTCGGAGGAGACGGCGGTGTCAGGCTCCAGGGCGGCCGGCTGGGCAGTCTCGGTTTGACCGCCTCCGGTGGCAGTCGGCTTCTCCCGACGCGGCTCGTTGCTGGAGGCGCGGTCGAGCTGAGGCTGGTCGCCCGCTCCGTCTTCTGGCGCCTCCGTCTCGCCTTCGTCCTCCGCATCGTCTTCCTCCTCGGTGCTGGAGCCAATCACCTCTACAAAGTCCTCGTCGTAGTCCGGGTTCATCCCGAACCACTCCGGCGGCACCTCCTCGCCGCCTGCAGCCCGCTCGGGGACGAAGATGCTGGTATCTGTGTATTCTGCAATCGCCACCGCACGCTCGACGAGGGCGCCCTCCACAGCCACGTGCTTCGCCTGGGCCTCTGAACAGAACGCGGCCAGCCGGTCCAGTTCCAACCTTGGATACCACGCCTTGAGAAATTCCAAGGCTCGGCGCGCTCCGGCCCGAGCCGAGGAACCCTTCCAGGCTTAAAGACGGCCAGCTGCGACCTCCAGCCAGTCGGCAGTCTGACTAGCAGTGCGCAGAACCGGCGCGTCTGGCCACAGAGCGGCAACCGCCTGGGCGCCAGCACGCTGAAGCCGGCGCATCAACCGATAGGCCGGCCGAAGACGGGCCTCGATGCTCAGAAGCTGCTCGTCGATGGTCAGGGGGGCGTTAGCAGCGATCTCCGCCCAACCATCTCCGTGCCTCGCGATCAGCCTCGATGGCCTGTGTGACTGCCTGCGAGTGGCCAGGGTAGAAGTCTTCCAAGACAAAAAAGAAACAAGTTAGAGTCAAAAGTCGGCCCGACCCACAGTCGGCGGCTCAAAGAAAACCAAGAAACTCACCATCGACGATGTTCTCAATCTCATGGAAGCCGGAAGTAAGCTGCGCCTCCTTGTCGGTCCAGGAGGAGCGCTCGCTCTCAAACTCGGCCAAGAGCGCAGCCTCTTTCCTATCTGCCTCCTCATGCGCCTTCTTGAGCAGCTCCTTCTGCTCCGCCAGTTGTGCAGCCAGTAGATCACGCTCCGTGACAAGCTTGTTGCACTCCTCCCCCTTGGCGCGAAGTCAGTGTTGGCCTCGTCTAGCTGCTGCTGAAGAGTGGCATTGGCCCCTGAAGAAGAAAAAAGAAAAAGATGATAAGTCATCAACAAAGAAAGTCGCTGAGAATATCCGGCCCGACTGCTCAGCATTCGGCCCGAATCTCGGGGACTACAGCCCACGGGTGCGCCAGCGCGCCCCCGCGAAAAAGAAGAAGGACTCACTCCGGCTCACCGACAAGTCGGCGGTCCGCTTGCCCAGCTCCTCAATATTGCGGTTGAAGGCAGTAGCGCGGAGGTTATGATACTCTTGTAATAAGCATTTCAGGCAAAGTTAAATATTTGGAACTTGCCAGAAGGAGTTGCGAGCGCCTGCTCAGCAGCCGGCCCGAAACTCGGGGACTACACCCAGTGGGTGCGCTGGCGCGCCCCCACAGAGAAGAACAAGAAAAACAAGAATCAAAGAGGAAGGCATACTCAGACAGCCGTTCGCGGTGCCAGATGCGCCCTCATGCAGTTCTGGAGGGCGTCGCCCTCAGCTCGCAGCTTGGCCTGGACGTCCAGAAGTGCCTGGTTTAGCGGACTTATGCCGCCTCCACGCAACCACCCAGCGGGCGCAGCGCTCGTCGCCTCAGCGTCGCGGCACCGAGGTCGCCCTCTCAAGGCGGCGGCGCACTGGCGAGGTAAATTGGAGAAGCAGCCTCGCCTCGGACTCGTCCACGGTCGGTGGCACTGGCGGCCTCGCCGACTGTTTTCCGTGCGCGCTCCCAGACGGCGCCGGAGGCGGCGGTGGCGGCACGAGCATGTCCGACATGGAGGCCTTGCTGCTTTCCTTCTCTGCGATGGGATTCTCGGTGCCAGCTTCTCCAGTCTGCCCCGCGAACTTCGGGGGCGGCGGCGCGGAGGACAGCGGGATGACGAACAACGCCGATTGGCGGTGTGCGGCCTCCTTGGCTTGCCGCCTTGCTGCAACGGCAGCTTCGGCCTCTTCCAGTTTTTTCTGGGCGGAGGCCGCCGCCTTCTCAGCCTCCGCTTTCTCCAGGCGGTCGGCCTCATCCTCGTCGAACTTCTCCCGCGCGTTTCGGTCCGTCGCCTCCCAGAGGTCGGCGGCGGGGTCAACCCGCCGAGTGTTGGCGGACGTCTCCGCCGACCACATGATGGAGGGGGCGGCGGCCCTCTTGAGGGTAAGAGGATCCCTGAAGCAAGGAGGGGGTGTAAAAGACTCGTACAGAATTCACCAAAGGAAAATAAGGCAAAGACAGAGGCACTTACGCAGAGACCAGTGGCGGCCTTTTCACTTCCTTGCGGAAACGATTGGCCTTCGCGGCCGCCTCCTCGCGTTTGGTCACGGCGGCTGCCCCCTTGAACTTCTTCGGCTTGCCGCCGAGTGAACTCGGCCCGGTGTGGTGCCTCTTCGCGCTGCCTTGGCCGGCGGAGGAACTCACACCCGGCGGGCCAGCCCTTGGCTGGTGGCGCGGGACGACTTCCCGTTTGGCATTGTCTTCAGGCCAGTCGGCAAAGGTGGCCGAGGGCCTGAAGCCGCTTCCCGTTCCCCCGCCTCCGCCTTCGGCGTCGGCCTCCATCGCTGCTGCCCCCAAGTCGGGGTCATCGATGTCGCTCTCCGTTCGGTCAGGGACAAATTCGCAGGGCGGTCTTTCCATGCCGGCTGCAGGCTGAATGAGGGGGTTCTGACTCAGAGAAACCAAAAAGATCAGAAGTCGGACTCGGCTACAAAGGAAAGAGAGCAACAAGAGATACGACTTACCGCCGGAGGAGGGTTGGCGCCCGAGTACGGCTCCTTGCCGAACTGCCAGTCCACCGCGAGCTCGCAGTTTGCGATGTGGTTCACCATGTTCGCCACTTCCGCGTGGGGCATTTCACTGGTGCACATCCGACTCGGGTCCCGGTGGTCGCTCGTCTGACTAATCAGATGAGGCCAGCCTTGGAGAGGGAGGACTCGGTGCGCCACGAAGGCAGCCAGCAAATCGGCTCCAACCAAGCCCTCCAACTGCGTCAGAACTCGAAGTCGCACTACGGCGGCGGCTCCGGCGGGATTCAGCGTCTTGACTCGGTGGGACCAGCTAGGGAGCCTCCCAGCCGGCGCGCCGGCTTCGTAGGGCGGCAGATTGACCTAGTCGCTGTCCGGAGCGACGTTCTTCACGTAGAAATAAGACCGCTGCCACATCTTCACCGACTTGCTCAGCGGGATGGAGGGAAATGGATTGTCGGCCGTCGTTCGCCGCATCGCGATGAAGGCGCCGCACTGGGCCGGCACGCCGGCGACGTGCGTGCCGAGCTTGGATTGGAAGAATTCACCCCACAACTCGATGGTGGGGAGAACGCTAAGGAAGCCTTCGCACAGGGTGGCGAAGGCAGCCAGCAGCACCACCGTGTTCGGCGTAAGGTGGTGCGGCTGGAGCCCATGGAACTCCAAGAAGGAGCGAAAGAAGCCACTCGCCGGCAGCCCCAGGCCGCGCATGAGGTGCGAGCGGAAAATGACCCGCTCGCCCTCCTCCGGCGCCGGCAATATCTCCTTCGCCGGCGTGGCGCGGGATAGCACGAGGTTTGCACCGGGGAGACGGCGCGTATTGCGAAGAAACTTGGTGAGGTTGTCGTGCACGTCGGAGCCGTCCCACACGCCGGAGCGCAGAGCAGGAGCCGCGGCCGCGGAGTAAGAGCGCATCATGGCGGGCGCGGCGTGGTTCGGCACGACGGCGGCAAGAAGGAGATAGGAAGCAAAGGAGGAGGGTGAGCAGGGAAGGTGGGCGCGCGTGCTTCGCCGCTCCTCTCCCCCCGCCTACTTATAGCCTCATAGGCTGAGAAGCCGATGGGGCGGGCGTGTGATTAACTGCGCACGGGACCCCACGCCCTCTCCCATGATCTTCCCCACGAAGTTACTGCGCGTAGTAACAACATGGGAAACCCAACCGTCCATGCGGCCGCAATGGATCCGTTCGCATGCCGAGGCACGGTAGTGGCAGGCCCCGCCTGACGGCATGTCCCGTCGCGCGCGTGGGTAGGCAGATTGTCCTCGCCATGTGGCGCTGTGTGACGGGGCCGTGGCGGGCGACCACGGGGAAGTGTATCAGGCACGCCGGCTGATTTCCCGCCGCGACTTTCAAACTCTTTAGGGAGTAAGGCGGCCCTTTGCGAGTCCGACTCCGTATAGTCGGCCTAAAGGAAGACGGCAAGCGAGGCCCAGATTCCGCAACCAGAAGAGTGAAACTGTTGAAGCCCCACGACGCAGTATCCGCGGAGCTTCACCAGCTTCGGGGACTACTGTCGGAGTAATGGACCATGGGTAGGCTAACCCGAGGCCCAGAACCTTTCAAGACATTGGGACAAGCTGCGCCGCCCATGCCGAGTCCCAGGGACGACTTCAAGATAGGCCGAGTCCTAGGGACGACTCCCAAATAGGCCGAGTCCCAGGGACGACTTCCTGATGAGCCGACTCTCAGCTGACGACTTCTAGGGAAGCCGGCTGAGGGTAGGCGGCTCGCGACTACAACCACCCCTTGCCTTCGCCGTGAGGGACACGGCGGGGGACGGTCATAGCGTGGCCGTCTCTACCCTGTCAGCGAAGGACCAGCATGGCTACAGTGCGCCATATCGCTGGAGATCTCCATCGTGGCGCGGCACTGTTGCCATGCCGCCCCTGACCTCAGCCTTAGTGGGCGGCGCACTGTGCCCACGACGCCTGCCTGTACGACCCAAGGACGGCGGGACCGCCTGTCAGCGGGTAGACAGAAGACGGCAAGAGCGCCCTGAAGACGGACCCGTGGGAGTCGGCCCCCTGGAGTCGGCCGGCCCCTCCCACGGGCCCCGCGCGCCATTAATCAGACAAGATGGGGAATAGCGATAGTGAACGCCCGCCAGACGGCGGCACTGTTGCCATGACCTCATGACCAAGCTGGCATCATCAGAAGCACCGCTACAGTACCAGGCCTGTCGGCGGGACCCAGTATTCGGTAGAGTAGACGGCGGCCCGAGAGACAGACGGCTGGGACCCGCGCCCAGCCGGATTACCATTGTACCCCTGGGGAGTAGGCCTATATAAACCCCTGGGAAGCCCATGCAAAGGGTTTGGACCTAGATAGCATTAGACCCCAGAATATAGGAAGGTGAGAGCTAGCCTTGCCCTCTCCTACCTCTAGATGCAGCTCTAGGAGCACCATTGTACTCACTTTGCCATAGTGACCATGCGGAGACCCCGCAGAGCAGCAGTAGGGGTGTTATCTCCCTGAAGCTGGGTAAGATCCGCCGGCGTGCATGTTTTCACATCATCCCGCTACCGGGCACCGGCGATGTTCTACTCGCCCCCACCATGATAAGCCACCCTTTGGCATATGTCGTACCCAACCCCCGACACTAATCGAATTGGCCCGGAGTGCGAAGCCGCCAAATACGAAGATCTGGCCGGGGAGAAAAGTCTCCTTCAGGGCGGTATTGATGAGGATGTTTGATTGAGCCATTGAGCCTTCTAGTGATGACACAGTGGAACTCTCAATGAAAGCACCAATATCAGTGTCAAAACCGGCAGTCTCGGGTAGGGGGTCCCGAACTGTGCGTATGAGGATCGAAGGTAATAAGGAGGCAGGGGACACGATGTTTACCCAGGTTCGGGCCCTCTTAATGGAGGTAATACCCTACTTCCTGCTTGATTTACTTTGATGAGTATAGGGGTTACAAGAGTTGATCTACCTCGAGATCGTAATGACTAATCCCTAGATGTCTAGCTTGTATGATTGTGATCTTGCCTATGGACTAAGCCCTCCGGTTTATATAGGCACTGGAGGGATCTAGAGTTGTACAAAGTTGGTTACAGAGAAAGGAAGGTACATGATCCAAATGCAAAGCTTGCCATCCAAGCAAAGGAGAGTCCCATCCAGACACAGGGAAGGTCCTTCTATCTTGTATCTTCATGGCCCATCAGTCCGCCCATGTCACACATGTCGGTCGCCGGAGGACCCCTTAGTCCAGGACTCCCTCAGGTACAATGTATATAACTAAGGCGATATATATTGCATCGTTTGACCCATAACGGTAAGTGTGCATACAAAATAGGAACAAATATATTACATCATTTGACCCATAAACGGTTAAGTGTGTACACAAAATAGGAACATACATATTACATCATTTGACCGATTACGGTTTCTCAGCGTCGATTTTTTGTTGTTGAGTGGGCTTATTTCCCTTCTTGTTCATTGACGAATACTTGAGCCCCTCATTGTGACTTTTCCTTTTCCATGGAGTATGATCTTTCTAAGGTAATCTAGTATTGATTCTTCTTTTGACGTATACTTCATCGTCATCGTCATCTTTCCTCATCAGGTTGCCGTACTGATCGCAGTCTTCCTCATTGGCGACTCCATCCATTCCAATGATGTTCCTTTTGCCTGTCCTCACGACAACACGGCTGGGATTGCTCGGGTTGGTTATGAAGAAGAATTCTGTCACATGCTTAGCATGCACCCATGGCTCATTTTTTGTGATGGCGTTCACGGTAGCGCTCTTGGCGTCGGGTATAGTCATGGTTGTGAAATACCGGTTTTCTCTTTCAACATTCTTAGCCCATCTAACACGGAACATCATTGCGAGGTGCAGTCCAGAGTAGTCAAGATCCCAGATCTCCTCGACCCTTCCATAAAATCTCTTAGTTGCGCCGTTGTCGTTGCCGGTCATGCATTACATTGTCACCCCTGAGTTCTGAAAATCATTGTTCATATCTTTGGCCTTCATGTAGAACATGTATCCGTTGACATCGTATGCCTAACAGGTCACGAGGTTGGGAGAGGGGCATGTGCTAAGGCGTATATGAGCAATCCGTCCTTAGAGCCCTCTTCCGGGGATTAGCAAGAATATGCTCTTTGAACCAATGCAGGAAAGTGGAGTTATGCACTCTAGTAACTTTGTGTTCGTCCTGCATACCCCCCGGTCATGATACTTCTTTGCGATGGTTTCTTTGTGCAGTGTCACGAAAGGATCTACCTGGTCTAGATGTTGTAGCACTACTAAGTTTGCTCTGTCAAAGTCATTGCATTGATACGAGTAGGCCACATGCAGTTCCCTGCGACTGTTGGAGTGACCTTCTCCTTCGAGCCTCCCAACGTCCTTCTTAACGGGCAACCCAACACCAAGCGACCAGTCTCCACCATATAGTAAATTCTCGCAGAAAGAGATGCACTCTTCTGCTAGATAGCCCTGGACGATGCTTCCATCCCGACGGGACATGTTACGAACGAATCCTTTGATGATCCCATTCATCTTCTCAAACGGCATCATGTTGTGCAGGAATGACGGCCCCAGGTCTATTATGTCATCCACAATATGGACACACAGATGCACCATGATGTGAAAGAACGCGGACGGGAAGTACGTCTCAAGCTCATTTAGTATTACAATGATCTCTCCTATAGATTTCGGAGCTGCTTCACACTGATCGACTTTCGCGATAGGACGTCGAAAATTTTGGAGAGCCCAATAAGCATGTCATGGACGTGCTTGTGCATTATCCCTCTAAGGGCAACAGGTAGTATCTGCATCATCATCACATGACACTGATGGGAATTCATCCTGCTGACCTTTTCTTCTTCGTGTCTAGAAATCTGCTTATCTTCCCACAGTAACCGGAACTAATTTTGATTCCTGTAAGGCACTTGAAGAACTGATCGATCTCAGCCGGACTTAAGGTGAAGCAAGAAGGGGGGCAATAATCCTCTTCCTTTACTTTTTTGCCCTTCTTCTCCCGTGTCTCTGTCTTTGTCTCCTCTGACTGTTTATGGGGCGGCATCTGCAGATCTGCCCTGATCTCCAAATCTTGCAAGTTTTTTCTTGCCTTCGGCCCATCCTTGGTCTTATCCGGCATGTTCGTCGGTGTCGCAAGAAAGCTCTCAGGTACATTCTTATAGATATGCATTTGATCAAGGCAATGAGGCATGTAGAGTTTGTGCCAGTAATCCAAGTCCCAGAAAATAGACCTCGTCTTCCATACCTTCAGCAACGGCTCCGGCGCCTTTTTCACCGTCTTTCCAGGCACGGGGCACTACTCCCAGTTTTTCAACAGCTCATCGATTTTGGCACCGCTCCACTTACATGTAAGTCCTCGATGCTCAGCCTCACCATTGAATAGATCTCCACGGTTTCTCCACGGTCCATCCTTCTTGAGCCATTCATGATGCCCCATGTACACGATTTTCCCAGACCCACCATCTTTCGTTGATGTTAGCTGCTGAGACGTCATATCATCCATGCACAGCATGCATCCGCTATATCCATGGCACACGTGGCATGTGACATATTCGTAACCGAGATAGTCGTGCACCGTCATCATCAGCATGGCTCTCATATAGAAATACTCGCCTTTGCTGGCGTCCCATGTCTTGGCCGGTGTTTTCCATAAAGTGTCTAACTCCTCTTGAAGTAGCCCTAGATATAGATTAATATTATTTTCCGGTTGTTTCGGCCCTTGAATCAGCATGCTCATGTGTCTGTACTTTGACTTCATGCACAACTAGGGGGATGTTGTACATCCATACAAACACGGGCCAAGTGCTATGGTTGGTGTTCTTGTTGCCAAACGGATTCATGTCATCGGTACATGCACCAAGCACGATGTTCCTTGCATCACATGTGAAATACCGATATTCGTCGTTGAACACTCTCCACTGGCTTCTACCCACAAGGTGTCTCAGCTTCGAATCATCTCCATCGTCAGGCTTTTTCCTCTCTGCGTGCCAATGCATGAGCTTTGCTTCCTTGGGATCTAAAAAATAACGTTGCAACCAGGAAGTCATCGGTAAGTACCATACAACTTTTTGGGGAGATTTCTTCCCGACCTTCTTGTATCGAGAACCATTGCACACCGGACAGCTAGTTTTTTCCGCGTGATCCTTCTGAGAAATTATACAATCATTGATGCATGCATGGTATTTAACGTGCAGCAGATCAAGAGGGCACATGATCTTCTTGGCCTCATCCACACTAGTAGGACATAGATTCCCTGCGGGAAGACCATCCTTTAGGTACTTGAGAAGCTCATCGAGGCTAGTGTCGGTCCATTTGTTTTTAGCCTTCGTCTTTAGAAGTTTGAGCGCGAAAGTCAAGCGGGTCACCTCGGGATCTCAACCATCTTACAATGGAGTGTTTGAGTCTACCACTGGTTGCTGCAGCTTGGCCTCCTCTCTAGAAGCAGCTCTGTCAGTACTCGTCTCCTTGTGAAGCAGTTCTTGAACACGAGGGTCCTGCATGATTGAACTTAGTACTGATGAAGTCTATGGCGTGGAGTCCATGTTTTCTCCACCGCCATGTCCGGCCTCTTCCCCACCACCATGTCCGGCCCCTTCTCTGCCGCCATTATCAGTCATCTCTTCGTCTTGCCCCGCGTCGTCATTGCGTGATCATCATCATCCCCATCTTCAATGATTCACCGAGTATAGCCATCCATAAAACCATTCATGAGCAAGTGCACCATCACACGACAATCCTCATAGGGGGCGATCCAACCTCCTTCTTTGCATCTTCGACACGGACATAAAATCTCTGTCCGATTATTTTCTTTCGTGTCCTACACCGCCGACCGCAACCATCTTTCCACCATCGTTCCACTGACCATCATGAATGCCTGCACGGTAATAATAAACAAATTGATTATAAAAACACATGCATGAATCAAAGTCAAACAAAAAATTGGCATGACCTTCCCTAAAAATAGGACAAATAGAGTTTGCCTGAAATTCGCCGAAACAGAAATAAATCGACATTTTGGCAAAACATAGGCAACTCATAAGCACAATTTTGCGGCAACCATGCCACACACACAATTTCCATCATATCGCCCGATTATGTCATATCGCACACATACACATATTTCCATTTTTGTAAGAGCACAAATTTTTAATAACCTATCTCGAGATCGAGCATGGTGTCGGTGTCGCCACACACCTATGGAATGATCAAAAGTGGACAAATCTAAATTACTTCTTGACAAGGCTAGATCTAGTAAGGGAGGTACATAGGTCACTTCACTAAATTCTAGGGCATTGTTTGTTTGGGCTTTTGCTTCTGCTTTTGTAGCTTTTCCACTTTGGTCAAAAAGCCACAAAAGCTCCTAAGTAGGTGCTTTTGGAGATTTTATGGCTTTTGGAGCTAAATATTGTTATACTGATTCATCAAAATCCCTAAAAGCACCTATTTAGGAGCTTTTATGGCTTTTTACCCAAAACGAAAAAGCTGCAAAAGTAGAAGCAAAAGCCCAAACAAATAGGGCCTAAATCTATGTAGCTAGTTTGGGAAGGATATAAGTTCAACTAGTGGATGGGGAAGGAAAAAGAGAAAGGAGATGCATTAATGGAGGTGGGATATAAGTTCAACTAGGAGCAATAAAGAGAGAGAAAGAGAGGTAGAATAAGGAGAGTAATGGGGGGGAGAAGTAGTGAGGAAGAAGCAAAGTGAGGGACAGAGGAGGTGGGATCTAGGGGAAAGTGAAGGAAGAGAGGATGGGAGAGGGGGAGGGAAAAGGTGGTCGATGCAGTTTAGCAGTAGCGCTGGTTGTAAAATGCGCTACTGCAAAGAATATAGCAGTAGCGCCCCCCTAGAAAAGGCACTACTGCTATGTGGGGCCCACCATGTGGCCAGGTTCAAACCTACCAGTAGTGCCCTACACAAAAAAGTGCTACTACTATTAAATTAGCAGCAAGACGGTTATATGAGGCGTGCTACTGCTAAACCTAGCATGGCGGGAACGGTGGGGCAATTTTAGTAGTAGCGTTGTCTTATCGCCCCGCGCTCTACTAAGTCGATAGCAGTAGTGCCTTGTTATGACACGCGCTACGGATAATTAGCAGTAGTGCCTCTTTTTATCCAGTCCTACTGCTAAGGTTATGTATATAAAGTTTTCCCTAGTAGTACTCATAGCAAAAAAAAGCCTGGCTAATGCTCACATCAGCGCGCGATGTCGCCTGTAGCGAGCATGTTGCGGCAATCATCGACTGACATCCATAGAAGCGTCGCCTGCACAGCAAAAACCATGGCTGGCATCCCTTGCCTTTGCACGTGATAGCCCCCTCCTTCCTTTCAGGCGCCGCCCCTCATAGCTTCGTCGGGGGTAGGGGGCTCACAACTAGAGCTAGACGAAGACCATCGCTGAACCAACGAGGATTGCAGGTGGCTATGGATGTGCAAGAGAGATGAGATGCAAAGAGAAATGAAAGCCTCTCGTTTGGTGAAGAGACAAGGGAGTAAGTGGAAATTGTTTCATGGGCCCCACAAGACACGCTGTGCTTCGAGCAACCAATGCAATTCCTAGTCGGACACCCGATAAGAATAGTTTCCCTTTCTTTTTACAGTGAAACCTACAGGCCCAAAAATTTAGGGAATTCTTATACTTGATGTACCTGAAAATTTCATTTGTGTTAGTCACTTTCACCGGGACCATCGAATCTTCACCAAAGATACAAAAGCCGATCGTACATCGTTCATCTTCAACCTTCCCTTCTTCCTCACGCAACGACCCACCCACCCCGCTGCAACCACCTGCATCCGCCCCCATGGTCGACGAGCGCTGCCTCATCGTCCTGCTATCGCTTTGGCCTTCCCCTACCGCTCGTGCATGGCTCGTCCTTGCCATGGTTGACGCTCCTCAAAATGTCCTAATGTCTACTACACAACCTTCTTCTTATAGACATTGTTGGGCCTCCAAGTGCAGAGGTTTGTAGGACAGTAGCAAGTTTCCCTCAAGTGGATGACCTAAGGTTTATCAATCCATGGGAGGCATAGGATGAAGATGGTCTCTCTCAAGCAACCCTGCAACCAAATAACAAAGAGTCTCTTGTGTCCCCAACACACCCAATGCAATGGCAAATTGTATAGGTGCACTAGTTCGGCGAAGAGATGGTGATACAAGTGCAATATTGATAGTAGATAAAGGTATTTGTAATCTGAAATTATAAAAACAGCTAGGTAACAAGTGGTAAAAGTGAGCGTAAATGGTATTGCAATGGTAGGAAACAAGGCCTAAGGTTCATACTTTCACTAGTGCAAGTTCTCTCAACAATAGTAACATAATTGGATCACATAACTATCCCTCAACATGCAACAAAGAGTCACTCCAAAGACACTAATAGCAGAGAACAAATGAAGAGATTATGGTAGGGTACGAAACCACCTCAAAGTTATCCTTTCTGTTCTATATATTCAAGAGTTCGTAGTAAAAATAACATGAAGCTATTCTTTCCGCTCAATCTATCATAGAGTTCATACTAGAATAACACCTTAAGACACAAATCAACCAAAACCCTAATGTCACCTAGATACTCCATTGTCGCCTCAAGTATCCGTGGGCATGATTATACGATAAGCATCACACAATCTCAGATTCATCTATTCAACCAACACAGAGTACTTCAAAGAGTGCCCCAAAGTTTCTCCCGGAGAGTCAAGACGAAAACGTGTGCCAACCCTTATGCATAGCTTCATGGGCGGAACCCGCAAGTTGATCACCAAAACATACATCAAGTGGATCACGTGATATCCCATTGTCACCACAGATAAACACGGCAAGACATATGTGAAGTGTTCTCAAATCCTTAAAGACTCAATCTGATAAGATAACTTCAAGAGGAAAACTCAATTAATCACAAGAGAGTAGAGGGGGGAGAAACATCATAAGATCCAACTATGATAGCAAAGCTCGTGATACATCAAGATCGTGCCATGGAGAGAACACGAGAGAGAGAGAGAGAGAGATCAAACACATAGCTACTGGTACATACCCTCAGCCTTGAGGGTGAACTACTCCCTCCTCGTCATGGATAGCTCCAGGATGATGAAGATGACCACCGATGAGGGATGCCCCCTCCGGCAGGGTGCTGGAACAGGGTCCCGATTGACTTTTGGTGACTACAGAGGCTTGCGGCAGCGAAACTCCGGATATATCTTTGTTGTCGATGTTTTTAGGGTATATGGGATTATATAGGTGAAAGAAGTCGGTCAGGGGGTGCTCGAGGGGACGAGGAGACAGGGGGCGCGCCCAGTAGGGGGGGCGCCCTCCTATCTCCTGGCCTCCTCGAGGATCTTCTGACATGAAATTCAAGTCTCTAGGATCATATTCTTCCAAAAAAATGACGCTACCGAAGGTTTCATTCCGTTTGGACTCCGTTTGATATTCCTTTTCTTCGAAATACTGAAACATGCAATAAAACAACAATATGGGTTGGGCCTCTGGTTAATAGGTTAGTCCCAAAAATAATATAAAAGTGTAAAATAAAGCCCGTAATCATTCAAAACAGATAATAAAATAGCATGAATGCTTCATAAATTATAGATACGTTGGAGACGTATCAGCATCCCCAAGCTTAATTCCTACTCATCCTCGAGTAGGTAAATGATAAAAGAAAGAATTTATGAAGAGTGAATGCTAGCATGTGCACAAGTTTGATCAATGATAATTTCAATCACCTTTTCTAGCATCATTATATGTCATAACAGTAGTTCATCTCATAAAACTTTTCACGATCAAGTAACAAGCTATTAACATGTTAAAGCATAGACCATAAACTTTCTTGAAAACTAGCAAACTTCATTCTTAGTTATCAAACAAGTGCAATTCATCTTAGTTTAAGGAAGGGTCTACTCAGAGCTTTGATTTAGCAAACTTCACATACTAAACTATCATATAGTCTTCTACAATTGCTAACACTCACGCAATACTAATGGGTCCAAAGTTTTAATTGAACACAGTGAAAGATAGGGGCTTATAGTGTTGCCTCCAAACGTATTCACCTTTGGGTGATGTCAACAATAATAGTTCATGCTAACTTACATCCAATTGGATATATATATCAGGATCACCCCAACACAAAGTGCTTGCCAAAGGATAAAATGAAAAAGGGAAAGGTGAAGATCACCTTGACTCTTGCATAAAGTAAAAGACATAAAGTAAAAGATAGGCCCTTCGCAGAGGGAAGCAGAGGTTTTCATGCGCTTTTAGGGTTGGATACACAAAATCTTAATGCGAAAGAACGTCACTTTATATTGCCCCTTGTATATGGACCTTTATTATGTAGTCCGTCGCTTTTATTGCTTCCATAACAAGATCGTACAAAGCTTATTTTCTCCACACTAATAAGTCATGCATATTTAGAGAGCAATTTTTATTGCTTGCACTGATGACAACTTACTTGAAGGATCTTACTCAATCCATAGGTAGATATGGTGGACTCTCATGGCAAAAACTGGGTTTAAGGATATTTGGAAGCACAAGTAGTATCTCTACTTGGTGCAAGGAACTTGGCTAGCATGAGGGGGAAAGGCAAGCTCAACATGTTTGAATGATCCATGACAATATACTTTAACTGAGATGTGAGAAAACATAACCCATTACATTGTCTTCCTTGTCCAACATCAACTCTTTAGCATGTCATACTTAATGAGTGCTCACAATTATAAAAGATGTCTAAGATAGTATATTTATATGTGAAATCTCTCTTCCTTCAATATTCTTTCATGAATTATTCAAATGACCAATACAATGCTTGCTAACCTTCAATAAATTTTAAACCTCTACTTCTTAGATGTGAAGTCATTACTCCCCATGGGATAAGCAAATGAGGCATATATAATTTCAGATTTATGACATTCAACTCATTCAACCATTAACTCATAGGATATAAGTGAAGCACACGATTAAATGACAAACTACTCCAAAAAGATATAAGTGAAGATCAATGAGTAGCTAAATAATAATGTACCTATGCGAAGACTCTCTAACATTTAAGAATTTCAGATCTCGGTATTTTATTCAAACAACAAGCAAAGCAAAACAAAATGACATTGCAAGGATAGCACAACTCATGTCAAGAAGCAAAAACTTAGGCTCAACCGATACTAACCGATAGTTGTTGAAGAAGAAAGGTGGGATGCCTACTGGGGCATCCCCAAGCTTGAGCTTTTGTGTCTCCTTAATTCCTTTCATGTCACGGTTTCTCTTTTTATCAAAAGCTTCATCCACACCAAACTCAACAAGAACTCGTGAGATAGGTTAGTATAAACCAATGCAAAACCTTACCATTTTCTACTGTAGCAAGTCACAAACATTATTATTAAACATTGAATACTAAATGTCTCTGCATATCTAATACTCCTATCCTCAAATAGAATTATCAAACAAGCAAGCATATGCAAACAATGCAAACATAACAGCAATCTGCCAAAACAGTATAGTCTGTAAAGAATGCAAGATTCATCATAATTACCTAACTCCAAAAATTATAAGAAAAATACAACGCTGTAAAAGATTTATCAGAGCTCATCATGCAAAAAGATTCAACATTATATCATTCGCTGGCTTTTCTAGGGAATTCTTGCAACAGCGGTACACTTTCTGTTTTCAAACAGCAACATGTATACTAGCAAAATAAGCATGGTAAAGGCTATCCTTGACATTTTTATTGCGAATAAGGATGCAAAACATTATTCTAAATAACAGAAAGCAAATACTAATAAAATAAAATGATGCTCCAAGAAAAACACATATCATGTGGGAATAAAAATATAGCTCCAAGTAAAGTTACCGATGAACGATGACGAAAGAGGGGATGCCTTCCGGGGCATCCCCAAGCTTAGGCTCTTGGTTGTCCTTGGATATTACCTTGGGGTTCCTTGGGCATCCCCAAGCTTAGGCTCTTGCCACTCCTTATTCCATAGTCCATCGAATCTTTTTCCAAAACTTGAAAACTTCAACCACACAAAACTCAAAACAAAACTCGTAAGATCCATTAGTATAAGAAGACAAACCACCACTTTAAGGTACTGTAATGAACTAATTATTTATTTATATTTGTGTTAAAACTACTGTATTCCAACTACTGTATGGTTCATACCCTTACATACTAGCCATAGATTCATCAAAATAAGCAAACAACACAATGAAAACAGAATCCGTCAAAAACAGAACAGTCTGTAGTAATCTGTATCAAACGTGTACTTATGGAACCCCAAAAATTATGGAATAACTTTGTGGATATGAGGAATATGTCTATTAATCGTATGCAAAAATAATCAACCCAAAAGCTCTCTCCAGTAAAAAATTGCAGCTATTATCGTGAGCGTTAAAGTTTCTGTTTTTTACAACAAGATCACAAAGACTTCACCCAAGTGTTCCCAAAGGTTCTACTTGGCACAAACACTAATTAACACATGAAACCACATCTAACCAGAGGCTAGATGAATTATTTATTACTAAACAGGAACAAAAATCAAGAAACTAAAATAAAGTTGGGTTGCCTCCCAACTAGCGCTATTGTTTAACGCCCCTAGCTAGGCATGATGATTTCAATGATGCTCTCATAAAAGATAAGAATTGAAACATGAAGGGAGCATCATGAAGCATATGAATAGCACATTTAAGTCTAACCCACTTATTATGCATAGGGATTTTGTGAGAAAATAACTTATGGGAACAATAATCAACTATCATAGGAAGGGAAAACAAGCATAACTTCAAGATTTTCAACACATAGAGAGGAAACTTGATATTATTGCAATTCCTACAAGCATATATACCTCCCTCATAATAATTTTCAGTAGCATAATGAATGAATTCAACAATATAACCAGCACCTAAAGCATTATTTTCATGATCTACGAGCATAGTAAATTTACTACTCTCCACATAAGCAAAATTCCTCTCATTCAGAATGGTAGTGGGAGCAAACTCAACAAAATAACTATCATGTGAAGCATAATCCAATTGAACACTAAAATCATGATGACAAGTTTCATGGTTATCATTTTTCTTAATAGCATACAAGTCATCACAATAATCATCATAGATAGCAACTTTGTTCTCATAATCAATTGGAACCTCTTCCGAAATAGTGGAATCATCACTAAATAAAGTTGACACTCTTACAAATCCACTTTCATATTCATCACAATAAGATTCAATATCCTCCAAAATAGTGGGATCAATAGTACCTAAAGTTGACACTCTTCCAACCCACTTTATTCAATATAATCATCATAAATAGGAGGCATGCTTTCATCATAATAAATATTCTCCTCAAAACTTGGGGGACAGAAAATATCATATTCATCAAACATAGCATCCCCAAGCTTGTGGCTTTGCATATCATTAGCATCATGGATATTCAAGGAATTCATACTAACAACATTGAAATCATGCTCATCATTCAAACATTTAGTGCCAAACATTTTATAGATTTCTTCTTCTAGCACTTGAGCACAATTTTCCTTACCATCATTCTCATGAAAGATATTAAAAAGGTGAAGCGTATGAGACAAACTCAATTCCATTTTTTTGTAGTTTTGTTTTATAGACTAAACTAGTGATAAAACAAGAAACAAAAAGATTTGATTGCAAGATCTAAAGATATACCTTCAAGCACTCACCTCCCGGGCTACGGCGCCAGAAAAGAGCTTGATGAATACTACACAACCTTCTTCTTGTAGACGTTGTTGGGACTCCAAGTGCAGAGGTTTGTAGGATAGTAGAAAATTTCCCTCAAGTGGATGACCTAACGTTTATCAATCCATGGGAGGCATAGGATGAAGATGGTCTCTCTCAAGCAACCCTGCAACCAAATAACAAAGAGTCTCTTGTGTCCCCAACACACCCAATGCAATGGCAAATTGTATAGGTGCACTAGTTCGGTGAAGAGATGGTGATACAAGTGCAATATGGATAGTAGATAAAGGTAATTGTAATCTGAAATTATAAAAACAGCTAGGTAACAAGTGGTAAAAGTGAGCGTAAATGGTATTGCAATGGTAGGAAACAAGGCCTAAGGTTCATACTTTCACTAGTGCAAGTTCTCTCAACAATAGTAACATAATTGGATCACATAACTATCCCTCAACATGCAACAAAGAGTCACTCCAAAGACACTAATAGCAGAGAACAAATGAAGAGATTATGGTAGGGTACGAAACCACCTCAAAGTTATCCTTTCTGTTCTATCTATTCAAGAGTTCGTAGTAAAATAACATGAAGCTATTCTTTCCGCTCAATCTATCATAGAGTTCATACTAGAATAACACCTTAAGAAACAAATCAACCAAAACCCTAATGTCACCTAGATACTCCATTGTCGCCTCAAGTATCACACAATCTCAGATTCATCTATTCAACCAACACAAAGTACTTCAAAGAGTGCCCCAAAGTTTCTCCCGGAGAGTCAAGACGAAAACGTGTGCCAACCCTTATGCATAGCTTCATGGGCGGAACCCGCAAGTTGATCACCAAAACATACATCAAGTGGAGCACGTGATATCCCATTGTCACCACAGATAAACACGGCAAGACATACGTCAAGTGTTCTCAAATCCTTAAAGACTCAATCCGATAAGATAACTTCAAGAGGAAAACTCAATTAATCACAAGAGAGTAGAGGGGGGAGAAACATCATAAGATCCAACTATGATAGCAAAGCTCGTGATACATCAAGATCGTGCCATGGAGAGAACACGAGAGAGAGAGAGAGAGAGAGAGAGAGATCAAACACATAGCTACTGGTACATACCCTCAGCCTTGAGGGTGAACTACTCCCTCCTCATCATGGAGAGCTCCAGGATGATGAAGATGACCACCGATGAGGGATCCCCCCTCCGGCAGGGTGCCGGAACAGGGTCCCGATTGACTTTGGTGACTACAGAGGCTTGCGGCAGCGGAACTCCCGATATATCTTTGTTGTCGATGTTTTTAGGGTATATGGAATTATATAGGTGAAAGAAGTCGGTCAAGGGGTGCTCGAGGGGCTGAGGAGACAGGGGGCGCGCCCAGTAGGGGGGGCGCCCTCCTATCTCCTGGCCTCCTATCTCCTTCTTCTTATAGACGTTGTTGGGCCTCCAAGTGCAGAGGTTTGTAGGACAGTAGCAAATTTCCCACAAGTGGATGACCTAAGGTTTATCAATCTGTGGGAGGCGTAGGATGAAGATGGTCTCTCTCAAGCAACCCTGCAACCAAATAACAAAGAGTCTCTTATGTCCCCAACACACCTAATACAATGGCAAATTGTATAGGTGCACTAGTTCGGCGAAGAGATGGTGATACAAGTGCAATATGGATAGTAGATAAAGGTATTTGTAATCTGAAATTATAAAAACAGGAAGGTAACAAGTGGTAAAAGTGAGCGTAAATGGTATTGCAATGGTAGGAAACAAGGCCTAAGGTTCATACTTTCACTAGTGCAAGTTCTCTCAACAATATAATAATAACATAATTGGATCACATAACTATCCCTCAACATGCAACAAAGAGTCACTCCAAAGACACTAATAGCAGAGAACAAACGAAGAGATTATGGTAGGGTACGAAACTACCTCAAAGTTATCCTTTCTGTTCTATCTATTCAAGAGTTCATAGTAAAATAACATGAAGCTATTCTTTCCGCTCAATCTATCATAGAGTTCATACTAGAATAAGACCTTAAGACACTGAAAGCACAAGTGCTCCCTGGGTGGTGTTGGTAATTAATGTCAACATATCTCTTGTTGGACTAACACTTTTCTAGTATATTTCAGACGAGTTCAACAATGGAGTGGCATGGACTAAAGGATGTGGAACTCCTTCAAGATGCTAAGGACAAAGGATTGGCTCAAGCTTCAAGCTCAAGACTCTACATTTTATATTTTAGTTATCCAAGATCACATTGAGTCTATAGGAAAAGCCAATACTATCAAGGAGGGATGAGGTGTTGCTTGATGAGTTTCTTGCTTCAAGTGCTTAGTGATATGCTCCAAAAACCCTCAACTACTTTCTCATATCCACATATGACCTAAACCTAAAGTCTAACTCAGCCCCACCGATTCTTTCTATCCGGCGCCACCGAGTTTAGATGTCATAGCCACTGCCACAAACCCTAGGCAAATCGGTTTCACCAATAGGGATCTCGGTCTCACTAAGATGGGATTGTAATATCTCTGTGTATGTCCATTATCAAAATCGGTCTCACCGAGTTTGAGCAATTGGTACTACCGAGATTACAATGCAAATTCTCTGGTTAACTTATTACCAAAATCGGTCCCACCGAGTTTGCCTGACCAACTCTCTGGTTAGCTTATTACCAAAATCGGTCTCACCGATATTACGTTATGCCCTAACCCCAACCATATCGGTCCTACCGAGTTGCATTTCAGTCACACCGAAAACCCTAACGGTCACGTTATTTACTAAATCGGTCTAACCGAGTTTGTTGATTCGGTCCCACCGAAATTGGTAAATTGTGTGTAACGATTAGATTTTGTGTGGAGGCTATATATACCCCTCCACCACCTCTTCATTCATGGAGAGATCCATCAGAACAAACCTACACTTCCAACTTACCATTTCTGAGAGAGAACTACCTACTCATGTGTTGAGGCCAAGATATTCCATTCCTACCATATGAATCTTGATCTCTAGCCTTCCCCAAGTTGCTTTCCACTCAAATCTTCTTTCCACCAGATCCAAATCCTGTGAGAGAGAGTTGAGTGTTGGGGAGACTATCATTTGAAGCATGAGAGCAAGGAGTTCATCATCAACACACCATTTGTTACTTCTTGGAGAGTGATGTCTCCTAGATTGGCTAGGTGTCACTTGGGAGCGTCCGACGAGATTGTGGAGTTGAACCAAGGAGTTTGTAAGGGCAAGGAGATCACCTACTTCGTGAACATCTACCGCTAGTGAGGCAAGTCCTTCGTGGGCGATGGCCATGGTGGGATAGACAAGGTTGCTTCTTCGTGGACCCTTTTGGGTGGAGCCCTCCGTGGACTCGCGCAACCGTTACCCATCGTGGGTTGAAGTCTCCATCAACGTGGATGTACGATAGCACCACCTATCGGAACCACGGCTCAAAAATCACCGTGTCTCCAAATTGCGTTTGAAATCTCCAAACCCTTCCCTTTACATTCTTGCAAGTTGCATGCTTTAATTTCCTCTGATCATATACTCTTTGCATGCTTGCTTGAATTGTGTGCAGATTGCTTGACTTGTGCTAAGATAGCTAAAATCTGCCAAAGACTAAAATTGGGAAAAGGCATAGTTGTTAATTGGTCAAGTAGTCTAATCACCCCCCCCCCCTCTAGACTTACTTCTCAAGATCCCACAGACACAAATCAACCAAAACCTTAATGTCACCTAGATACTTCATTGTCACCTCAAGTATCCGTGGGCATGATTATACGATAAGCATCACACAATCTCAGATTCATCTAATCAACCAACACAAAGTACTTCAAAGAGTGCCCCAAAGTTTCTACCGGAGAGTCAACACGAAAATGTGTGCCAGCCCTTATGCATAGGTTCATGGGAGGAACCCGCAAGTTGATCACCAAAACATACATCAAGTGGATCACATGTCACCACAGATAAACATGGCAAGACATACATCAAGTGTTCTAAAATCCTTAAAGACTCAATCCGATAAGATAACTTCAAGAGGAAAACTCAATTCATTACAAGAGAGTAGAGGATGGGAGAAACATCATAAGATCCAACTATAATAGCAAAGCTCGCGATACATCAAGATCGTGCCATAGAGAGAACACGAGAGAGAGAGAGAGAGAGAGAGAGAGAGAGAGAGAGAGATCAAACACAGAGCTACTGGTACATACCCTCAGCCTCGAGGGTGAACTACTCCCTCCTTGTCATGGATAGCGTCAGGATGATGAAGACAGCCACCAATGAGGGATCCCCCCTCCGGCAGGGTGCCGGAACAGGGTCCCGATTGACTTTTGGTGGCTACATAGGCTTGCGGCAGCGGAACTCCCGATCTATCTTCATTGTCGTTGTTTTTAGGGTATATGGGATTATATATGTAAAAGAAGTCGGTCGGGGGGTGCTTGAGGGGCCCAGGAGACAGGGGGTGCGCCCAGTAGGGGGGGGGGGCGCCCTCCTATCTCCTGGCCTCCTCGAGGATCTTCTAACGTGAACTCCAAGTCTCCAGGATCATATTCTTCCCAAAAATCATGCTGCCGAAGGTTTCATTCCGTTTGGACTCCGTTTGATATTCCTTTTCTTCGAAATACTGAAACATGCAATAAAACAGCAATATGGGCTGGGCCTCCGGTTAATAGGCTAGTCCCAAAATTAATATAAAAGTGTATAATAAAGCCCGTAATCATTCAAGACAGATAATAAAATAGCATGAATGCTTCATAAAGTATAGATACGTTGGAGACGTATCATGTCCCCGGCTTCGGTATCAAGCAGAAATCGACTGACGCTGACAAGAATTTCTGGTACCTGACAATTAGAAAATTTGGAAAAGGGTTAAGGGGCAGATTAGCAATCCCACCTTTCATCTCTGCCATTTGGATACTGATCCAATGGCCCATGTCGTTAGTTTCCAATTTTTTTTGCCATTTTGCAGTTTGCACAGGATACATTGCCTTGTTTTAGTTTGTTTGCATTGGTGGAATCTATTTGAAATAATAATTTTGGACTATTAACATTGACGTATCAATGTTGTGTTGGTTGTTCCTACTTTTGACTGGAATGCAGATCGTGAGTTTCAAACTCAGCGGTACCTATTTTCCCCCATCACTACCTTATTTACGTGTAACTAGGGCTTTATTCAAAATCCAAAATGTTTGGAATACAAATGATGTCCGGGACAGTTCATAGCCACACATGGCGACCAACGTCGGGAGTTGACGCAGCCTTAGCTAAACTATCAGCCTCACTATTACATTCCCTTGGTTCGTGACGGAAGATAACATGCTCAAATTAACTCCTGCGAATTGATATTTCATTCAGAATTGGCGCATAAACTACAGCTGTACCTCTGCTAATGTTTGTGATAACTTCTGCACAATCACAGGCGATTAGTAGTTGCTGGATGTGTAGGTCCTGGCCCAAGACCAAAGCCTCATTGCATGCCCACACTTCCAAGCTAGCTGGGTCAGAGAGGCCATAAAAAATGACAGTTGATGCTCCAATGAAATATCCAGTACTGTCTCTGCAAATAGCTGTTGCTGCACCTTTGTCGCTGTTTTGGGATAAGCCTCCATCCACGTTTATTATTACCTCTATTTTGCTGGGAGGAAGCCATCCGCATTGCCTCGCACGCGGCAGCGCAACTATGATAGACCTTGACAATGACGTAGAGCTGATCTCCAAGTCCAGCAGGTAGTGGTTGATGAAACTCATTGTAGATAAAGGGCTCTGAAACTCATTGTCATGGATGTCTTTCCTCCTAGCCCACCAATTAGACCACATCGTGATAAGCACACGGGCTAGGTCTTGTCGTGGGGGCGTATCAAACAGCAAAAAAAGCCAATGTCTTGCATCCTCAGGTTGATTTGATATTACATGCTCTAGAATTCCTTCATCTCCCAGCGACCCGACACACCGAGCCATACGATAGTTCAGAAGAGAATGACGCCAGGTATCTCCTGTCGCCGAGCATATTGTGCATACCCGAGATGTGGGTATCTTCTGCTCATGCCTGGTCGAGCCTGCAGCAGAGACTTGTGAGCCAAACGCCACACAAAAACCCGAACCTTGGATGGCACTTCTGCTTTCCACAGCCTGGCCTAATCTTTCTTCATTGCTTGTTCGGTTTTCCAGCCAATCTTCCCACTGGAATTTAGTCCCCGAGATCATTCTGTAAGTAGACCGAACAGAGAACATGCCCCTTCGATCATAGTGACATGCCCAGAAATCGTCATGCAACCGTGTATGAGAGGGATATTTTGAATAACATCTATGTCTGGTGCAATGAAGTGTTACTCTAATACTTGCCTATTCCAGGCCCTGGTTGTCTGATTAATCAACTCAGATACCAGCAAGGGCGGGTTTTCTAATCGAGGACATATCAGACGCAACTTATAGTCCCGTGGTATCTAGTTGTGATGCCAAATTTGATTGCCCTCTCCCGTACCAATCCGTTTGATCTAGCCCAAGTTCAAAACTTCTCTTCTCTCCCTGATTGAGCGCCAGACCTGAGAAGGGTTAGTTCCAAGTGGTGCATCCAAAAACTCTCCATCCGGGAAGTACCTTGATTTCAGAACATGGACAATCAGGGAGTTCGGTTCTTGCAATATCTTCCAGGCTTGTCTAGCTAGCAATGCCAAATTAAACTTCTCTATATCAGGAAAACCCATTCTGCCCATGTACTTCGGCTTCATCATAATTTTCCAGGAGACCCAGGCTTTCTTCCTTTCTCCCCTCTTACTCCCCCACCAAAATTTCTTCAAGAGCCCATTAATATGATTACATAGCCCACGGGGAAGCTTAAACATAACATCGACTAAGTACCCTGGCTTTCCTGACTCGCTCTGAGTCGTGAGTACTTTCTCCCTTCGATCAGAGTAAAGATCTCCCTCCACCAACTAACATACTTTGATCACTACGTTCGGTGTTGCTGTCGAGTTGTGTCGCCAATCCAGGGGACCCGTCTCTCCTGTCAACCAGGAAGATGATGACAAATCAACCAATTGGATTTCCTTGTCCTTCCACTTCCCTAGTAATGCAGTGAACTAGTGACGACTCGAGCGACTCTAACGAGTCGACTCTCCTCTAATTAAACCAAGGAATTCCCTATTACTCCTCAAGGAAACTCAGGGGAAATCATGCATACCCATGACATGCACTTATTGCGTATCATGATCACAGGCATAGGGCTGTGGTTGGTTCATCGATAAAGATGAGCCGCAGCCAGGACAATCGTACTGGTTGCCGTCCTTGAAGGGACCGATAGCTATACCGGAACCCCAACAGGTTGGATGTCAGCAAGAGAATGGGAAATGAGACTAACTGTGTTGACTAGTCCACTGCCCGTCAAATCAACTGGTCAGTTAGGAACTCTCCCATTCCATTTGCATATCACTTTAAGTTTTTGTCAAAGCTTTCCATACCTGTTCCGTGCAGCAGGAGGTTAGCAGATGGGGCCCCTATTCTGTGAGGGAGAAATCGCGCACACGCAAGGGAGGAAATCGCCCGCGCGCGCACGCGTGTATATAGTACTGCTCCATTATATAGTTTAGTACTGCTCAATCCAGTCATGAGATTGGAGCATAAATCTAATTAGATTTGTGCATCTACTCCAAAAGGAAGTGGAATAAGACCAGCATTATGAACTACTGTTCACTGAAAACCGTATGTGTACTACTCACTTCCAATACAAGTAGAAGTGGACTTACTTGATTTGATCTCTCACGGGGTATTGATTGAGCAACCAATTTAATCAAAACCTCTTTTCCTCCAGCTAAGAGGCACTTGTCCATCCGCCCTTGCACGTGCTTCCAAATCCTATCTTTCAAATATCTAAAATATCCTTCCTTGGATTTGCCAACATCTGTTGGTAGACCCAAGTATTTATCCGATAATGATTCGTTTTGGACTGCTAGAGTCTCTTTTATCTCCCCTCTCAAGCTGTCCGAAACTCCTTTTGCGAAAAAAATGAACTTTTATCCACATTAATTCGTTGGCTGGTGGCGTTGCAATATACCTGCAGCAAGTCCCATACTCTGCCAGCTTCGTCATTTGATGCTTGAAAAAACAAAAGACTAACCTCGGCGAACAAGAGATGATTGATTTCTGGAGCCGACGGTGCAACCTTAATGCCTCGAATTGCACTCTTCAATAAACAAGATAGTCCCTCTGCTGCAATAAGGAATAAATAGGGAGATATTGGATCCCCTTGTCGAACACCACAAGAAGGCCTGAAATCATCCAATACAGCTCCATTAAAAAGTACTGTAAAGGACACTGATGAGATGCACCTCATTATAGTTTCAGTGAACCTCGGCTAATGCCCATTTTTAGCATGACGACTTCAAGTATGGCCACTCCAATCGGTCATACGCCTTCATCATGTCTAGTTTAAGCGCACAAAACCGATTACTTTTCACTCGCTTAGTTTTCAAATAATGCAAGCAGTGATGAAATTATCCGTGATGAGCCATCCAGGAACAAACACTGACCGCTCTTCTAAAACCACCTCTAGAAGAATCATTTTCAGCCTATTGGCTAAGACCTTTGAAGCAATCTTGTAGATTACATTCCATAGGCTTATTGGCCGAAATTGTCCTAAAAATTTTGGACTGGCAATTTTTGGAATCATAACAATGAACGTACGATTGATCTCCTCCGGGTGAGTGAACTCCATCAAGCACTCTAATGATCATAACTGTAATCTCGTCACCACACAAATCCCAATGCCTCTGAAAGAAGTGCGCCAGGAATCCGTCCGGTCCTGGAGCTTTTGTGGGAAACATTTGGAATAGAGCTTCTTTAACCTCCTCTTTATTGTATGTCCTATTCAAACGTGCATTCATCTTAGCATAAACCCTGGATGGTATGTGAGAGAGCACTTCTTCCATACCAATTGTACCTTCCGAAGGGTAAAGATTAGAGTAAAACTCAGTGGACATTTGTGCCAACTCATCCGTGTCTTTACTGATTGTACCATCATCTTTCTGAAGTTGAGTTATTCTGTTTTTAGCCCTGCGAGCACTCGTTTTTCTAGAAAAATTGAGTATTTTTATCGCCTTCCGCTAGCCACTCGATCTGTGATATCTGCCTCATCATGATGTCCTCAGCCAAAGATATTCCAATCATACGATCCTGGACTCGCAGTTCCTCCTCACTTGGTCCTACTCAACCATGCACTGCCCGCAGATCGGCCAACTGCCGTTGCAAGGAGCGAAGCTCCTGTTGGACTGAACCAAAAGAATGGCTCCCCGACCAAGCTAGCGCGGAAGCAACTGAGTTGAGTTTCGAAGCTAGGTATGAGACTGACATGGAAGGTTGATTACGGTTCCAAGCTTCCTCCACAAGCTTCCCACATACACTCGTATCAGAAAGGTTTTTTAGAACATGTCTCATGTTTGTTGTCTCCGACTCTGTATTAAGAAGAATAGGGCAATGATCTGATTTGGCTGCTGTGAGGTGCTCAAGAAATGCAAACAGAAATATTGTCGACCAACTAGAATTAGCCAGCGCATGATCCAAACGCAATCTGCAGAACTCGCCCCCTCTTACCCTATTTTCCCACGTCCAGTCAAGTCCTTTATACCCTAGGTCAGCAAGCTCGCATATATCCACGGCTTCTCTGAACCCTGCTATCTGACCACTATCTCGGGCGTTAGTACCCATATGCTCCTCCGGGCACAACATGTCATTAAAATCTCCAATACACACCTATGGGAGTGTGCTCTCCCCTCTTAGCCTCTTCATCATCTCCTAAGTGGGAAAACTTTGTTTTTGCCACTCTAGTTTTTGCCAACTTTGCTTATGCCACTCTAGAATTTGACATTTCACTTTTTCCACTCTTAGCTTTTGACAATATATCACTTTTGCCATTCTATGGCAAAAGCAAAATTTTTAGAGTGGCAATTATGATACATTGTCAAAAGCTAAGAGTGGCAAAAGTGAAATGAAAAATTATTGTTTTTTCCATAGAATGGCATTTGTGATGTATTGTCAAAAGCCAAGAGTGGCAAAAATGATATGTCAAATTCTAGAGTGGCATAAGCAAAATTGGCAAAAGCTAGAGTGGCAAAAACAAAGTTTTCCCCTCCCAAGTATTATGTCTCAAGCTTCTGTTGGCTTCACCATAGAAGCAAGTTAAACGCCAAGCATATCAGCACCTGGTTGTGTAATCCATGAGTCTATGTGATACTGCGAAAAATTCTTTATTGCAAGATTAACATGATCCTTCCAAAAATACATAAACCACCACTACGACCACTACAAGGAACTGCAAAACCGCCTGAAAAGCCTAAAGAACCAGCCAAACCCTCCACTCGAGCCTTCGCAGGCTGAGTTTCAACAATTCATAGGATCAACGGCGCACACGCCTCCACGAGATCGTGGAGCTCCCTAACAGTCGCGAGATCACCAATTTCCCGGCAGTTCCAACACATGGTCCTCATCACGCCTGGCGGCCCTCCTCGAGGGAGGCTGCCTCTGCTTGTTCCATGTCCATCTCTTCTCCTCCTGCCTGCTTCCTCCTCTTGACAACTTGCACTTTCGCTGGTGTTGTATTCACCTCCTTGCATGCACTTGTGGAAGTGCCCTCAATCCTCAGCACCAACCCAGACACTCTTCCAACCAAATGCGGCAGAGCTTGACCCCGTATATTAAGACTGCCATCTGCTGCCACCAGTCTCTTCCTAGCATTCTTCTCCCCTGGGTCACTACTATTTTGTGATATATGGTCCACAGCAGATAGCCTAGCGCCATGGCCCATGCCCACACCACCTTGTGATGTTCCCCTACCTGCATATCCATCCCCTCCACTACAAGAAATATGTCAACTTGAGACCTTCTGTCAGTGATCCTGGAAGAATTGGTCATAAATCTTCGACCATTTGAGACAAATTGGTGAAAAGATGTTCGGGGGGCTCCAAACCCTGAACTATAACGACCACTTTGGTCAGAAAGGTCGTAATTTGCTTACACGAAATGGTCATAAAGTAGATAGCACTAGTTCGTTGCCTTATTTCCAGCTGATCACGACCAATATAGATGGTCATAACCTTGTAAATTGTAGCGGTTTGCTATGACTAGGCGCCACCTCATCAGTTTTGCATATGTGTCATGTCCATGTGTCAATTTTTTCCCTAGGTTGTGAAGCAACCTATATTTCTGTAATTCCCAAAATTCCCAAAAAAATCTCATAAATTTTTTGGGTCATATCTTCGTCAAATATGTAAAAAAAAACCTTCCTTGCCTAGTTCAAAAATAATTCAACAATATTCATTTTCCTATTCTGTTCAGAACAACACTTTGTGAAGGAAGTGCTATTTATATATTCTTGATTACCCTCAAAAATTTTGGGCACTATTTCCTATCCAAATCATTGCCTCATGACAAAATTAAGCTCCATTTGCCCAGTAAATCTTCCTCGGTAAATTTCCAATGTTCTTGTCCACCTAAAACCTTTGTGAAAGAAGTACTAGCTATGCATATCCTAATGAGTTGAATTTTTGCCACATTTTCTATATGCCTATGTAACATACCAACACCAAATTTGATCTCATTTCATTTAGCCAATTTCTCTCACAAATTTCCTGAAGTTTCTGTCCAGAGAAGAGCATTGTGAAGGAAGTACCACTTTGGCATGTCCAAATGGTATCCATTTTCTACAGTGCTTTCGTATGCCCAAATAACCATCCTCCACCAAATTTCAGCTCAATCATTCATTATTTTGTGCCCAGCTTCAACATTCGTATTTATGTCTACTGTGGTACTTTGCAAAGCAAGTACCACCTAGGCTCCTAATTTTGAGCTGAAAAATAGTGAGGAAAATCTTCTTAGTAACTGATCATCCTCAGCCAAAACTCATGCCCATTAGCCATGTGCATTTCCTGTACCGCTAATCAAACACTTGGCTGCTAATTCATGTTCGAGCATAGTTCAGTCTCCTCCTGAGAATATTATGTTGTAATTTTTCCCTAGCACCTACATGGGGAGTGTCGAACCCACTAGACATGCCTAGGACGCCCAGAATGCATGGAAACGTCGCGGTCATGCGGTGACCACGCGGCGGGCATGCGAGTTTACACGCTCTAGAGTTGGGGCCCTCGGCCACTGTCCAAACCTCGATGTATCACCACCAAACCATGTATTTATGATTAGATAGATACTTATGTACCAAGAAATGATTTTTGTAAAAAATAAAGAGCAAACTATGAGGTAGCTGCAGTTCAAATTTGACCCGCTTCCTACAGAATCGACGGAAATTTGTCTTTTTCACGAGAGGTGGATCAAAGCTTTTCACACCCAACCATTTGGTCAACTGTGCATTAAATATGTACTAGTATTTTAGAAAAATGATTTGGTACAATTTTGCAACAAATATTTGCTAGGTCCTTCACAAAAAAAGCTCATTTTGGGAACTCGAAAAATGGAAAATGGTTTTTTCATGCAAAGAAAATGATAACTTCCTTAGGAAACATTGTTTGCCATTCCAAGATGCACCCTTATGCATAATATAAGATCATTTGAACAAACTATGCCACGAATGTGGCCATTAGATTGAGCATTTGGGTTGAAAGCCATGCATCTTCACACTTGATAGCTCGTTTCTGAGAACACTTTTTAAAAATAATTGTAGTATTACAAGTTTATTATTTTTCCTGGTAACTTGGTCACATATAATGACATAATGCGAAGCTTTTTTAATTTTTTGATTTTTTTTAAATTTTTTAGGCCCGTTTCAAAATGTGGTCAAAACGGCGGGAATGATCTTTCTTAGCTAGATGTTGAATCTTGGAAAAAACTTGATGTTTCTCTGATTAAATAGGTACTTATGTACCTAGAAATGAATTTTGAGAAAAATATATAGCAAACTATAAGGCAGCTGTAGTTCAAACTTGACCTGCTTCCAACTAGATTGGTAGAAATTTGTCTTTTTCACTAGAGGTGGATTGAAACTTTTGACACCCAACCATTTGGTCAATTGTGCATTAAACATGGCCTAATATTTTATAAAATTGATTTGGTCCAATTTTGCAACAAATATATGGTAGGTCCTTCACAAAAAAACTCATTTTGGGCACTCAGAAGAATGGAAAATGAATTTTTCATCCAAAGAAAATGAAAACTTCTTTAGGGAACATTGTTTGCCATTCCAAGATGCACCCTTGTGCACGAGGTGAGATCATTTGGACAAACTATGTCATGAATGTGGCCATAAGATTGATCATTTGGCTTGAAAGCCATGCATCTTCACACATGATAGCTCATTTCTGAGAACACATTTTTAAAATAATTGTTGCATTATAAGTTTATTATTTTTCCTGGTAAATTGGTCACATGTAATGACACAATGCGAAGGTTTTCCAATTTTTTGATTTTTTTTTGAATTTTTAGTGTCCGTTTCAAACTGCGGTCAAAATGGCGGGTATGACCATTCCTATCTAGTAGTTGAATCTTGGAAAAAATTTGGTGTTTCTCTGATTAAATATATACTTATGTACCTAGAAATGATTTTTTGGAAAAAATAAAGAGCAAACTATGAGGCAGTTGCGGTTCAAATTTGACCTGCTTCCAACTGAATCGGTGAAAATTTGTATTCTTCACGAGAGGTGGATAAAAGCTTTTGACAACAAACCTATTGGTCAATTATTCATTAAATGTGGCCTAATATTTTAGAAATTGATTTGGTCCAATTTTGCAACAAATATATTGTAGATCGTTCACACAAAAGCTCACTTTGGGCACTCCAAAAATGATTCTCTTGTAAGAAAACTCATTTCTAAGAACACTTTTTGAAGTTATTTGTTTTATTCAAAGTTTGTTATTTTTACTAAAAAGTAGGTCACCCTTGGTGACACAATGCGAAGGTTTTTCTTTTCTATTTATTTTACTAAACTTTCTAGACCGTAAAATAGTTGACATAAGTTAGCATTTTATTTTTAATCGATTACGACCAATTTGAATGGTCATAACGTCATCAAAGGGGTACTGCATTCTAATTGGTCAAAAAGCATATCACGCGGATCATGGATTAAGCACCGTCAGATGATACCGGATCCGACAGCACCCCATGTCCCACCTACCCAGACCAGATCCACCGCCCTAAACCCTAACCCACTCCTCGTCCCACCCACCCTGATACTTCCTGAGGGAGTCCTGGATTAGTGGGTGTCCGGATGGCTGGACTATGACCTTTGGCTGGACTCCCGGACTATGAAGATACAAGATTGAAGACTTTATCCCATGTCCGGATGGGACTTTCCTTGGCGTGGAAGGCAAGCTTGGCGATACGATATGTAGATCTCCTCCCATTTTAACCGACTCTGTGTAACCCTAGCCCTCTCCGGTGTCTATATAAACCGGAGTGTTTTAGTCCGTAGGACGAACAACAATGATACCATAGGCTAGCTTCTAGGGTTTAGCCTCTCTGATCTCGTGGTAGATCTACTCTTGTACTACCCATATCATCAATATTAATCAAGCATGAGTAGGGGTTTACCTCCATCGAGAGGGCCCGGACCTGGGTAAAAACATCATGTCCCTTGTCTCATGTTACCATCCGCCTAGACGCACAGTTCAGGACCCCATACCCGAGATCCGCCGGTTTTGACACCGACATTGGTGCTTTCATTGAGAGTTCCTCTGTGTCGTCACCTTTAGGCCCAATGGCTTCTTCGATCATCAACCACGACGCTGTACAGGGTGAGACTTTTCTCCCCGGACAGATCTTCGTATTTGGCGGCTTTGCATTGCGGGCCAATTCACTTGGCCATCTGGAGCAGATCGAAAGCTACGCCCCTGGCCATCAGGTCAGATTTGGAAGTTTAAACTACACGGCTGACATCCGCGGATAATTGATCTTCGACAGATTCGAGCAACAGCCAAGCGCGCCGCACTGTCACGATGGGCATGATCTAGCTCTACCGCCGGACAATGCCCAGAGCGCCGCTCAGGTGTCCGCTCCGACTAGGGATGGCACCCGCAGGTTTTGGGTACGGGTGGAGCCACCCCATACCCTTACCATTCCCCTCTGAGCTTACCCATCACACTTACCCATACCCATCATGGGTATAATATTTTCCCATACCCGTTACCCGACAGGGTACATGCGTACCCATGGGTAGAATTACCCATGTTTGCAAAGCATCAGTTTGAACTACTCATAGTCATAAAAACAACATATAATTATAATTTATAAACAACAATAGATTATAACAACGACAACACACTTTTAAACAACATCACTTTCTCATAAACAACAACACATCAAAACATTATCACACAGTCATATATTTTGAGTTCACAAATTCATGATAAAGTGTAGAGATAATTTTGAGTTCATATAGATTTTATATGGGTACATGGGTATGTGGGTATGGGTTACATGATCCCATACCCGTACCCACTCTACCCGATGGGTTTAACATTTCCCTATTCATATACCCATGGATAATTTTTTGTCCCATACCCTTACCCTAATAGGGTTTTTACCCGCAGGGTACGTGGGTAATGGGTACCCATTGCCATCCCTAGCTCCGACCCTTAGCTCGGAGCCGACTGCGCCAATCGAGGACGGGTGGCTAGACACCGCCTCGGGGGCTGCAATCTCTATGGCGATCGAGTCGAACACCAATCTTGTCCGTCGCGGAGCTCGTGACTCCAAGGTGACGGACTATGTTCCGGACTCCGAATCTTCCGCACCCCTCCCGATCGAACCGAATTGGGCTCCGATCATGGAGTTCACCGCCGCGGACATCTTTCAACAATCGCCCTTTGGCAACATCTTGAATTCACTAAAGTCTCTCTCTTTATCAGGAGAGCCCTGGCCGGACTATGGTCGGCAAGGTTGGGACGCGGACGACGAATAAATTCGAAACCCACCCACCACCCACTTTGTAGCCTCTATCGACGATTTAACCGACATGCTCTACTTCGACTCCGAAGACATCGACGGTATGGACGCTGATGAAGGAGACGACCAAGAACCAGCGCCTATAGGGCACTGGAAAGCCACCTTGTCATACGATATATACATGATGGACACCCCAAAAGAAGGGGATGGCGATGGAACAATGGAGGATGAACCCTCCAAGAAACAGCCTAAGCGCCGGCGTCAGCGGCGCCGCTCTAAATCCCGCCAAAGCAAAAACGGCGAGTCCGGCACCGGAGACAATAACACCCCGGACAATGCCGAAGACAACCCCCTCCAGCAGGATTCAGCGCAAGAGGATGGAGAAGCCAGCCCTCATGAGAGAGCAGCAGACAGAGAGGTCGAGGACGATAATTACATGCCTCCCTCCGAAGACGAAGCAAGCCTCGATGACGATGAATTTGTCGTGCGTGAGGACCCCGTCGAACAAGAGCGTTTCAAACGCAGGCTCATGGCCACGGCAAGCATACTCAAGAGAAAACAACAGAAGCTTAGAGCTAACCAAGACTTGCTAGCCGACAGATGGACTGAAGTCCTCGCTGCCGAAGAGTACAAACTCGAACGCCCCTCCAAGATCTACCCAAAATGCAGGCTGCTACCCCAACTAGAGGAGGAAGTAACTAAACCTACATCACCAGCGTATGATGCGGCCGATCGGCCACCCCGTGGCCGCGAAAGAGAGGCCTTTTGGCCATAAACTCAAGCCGCTCCCCGGCGCCGCTCAAAAAGTACCAAGGCACGGGGAAACGCGCCAGGCCTGCGAGACATATTGGAGGACAAGGCAAGGCAAACAAGATCGATCTACGGATCGTGTGGGTGCCCCACGACACGTGACGATAACCGTCACGCCGGATATGGCAAATACGGCCAGGCCGAACACAACAGACAAAGCTCATCCGAGCTACGTCGTGATATAGCCTAGTACAGAGGCGCCTCACACCCACTATGCTTGACAGATGAAGTAATGGATCATCAAATCCCCGAGGGTTTTAAACCCGTAAACATCAAATCATATGATGGCACAACAGATCCTGCGGTATGGATCAAGGATTATCTCTTTCATATCCACATGGCCCGTGGTGATGATCTACACGCTATCGAATACCTCCCACTCAAGCTTAAAGGATCGGCTCGGCATTGTCTTAACAGCTTGCCAGCAGAGTCAATTGGTTGCTGGGAGGACCTGGAATCCACATTCCTGGACAATTTCCAGGGCACCTATGTGCGACAACCAGACACCGATGACCTAAGCCACATAATTCAGCAGCCAGAGGAATCGGCCAGACAATTCTGGACATGGTTCCTGACCAAGAAAAATCAAATAGTCGACTGTCCAGACGCAGAGGCCCTCATAGCCTTCAAGCATAACATCTGAGACGAATGGCTTGCCCGGCACCTAGGACAGGAAAAGCCGAAATCCATGGCAGCCCTTAAGACACTCATGACCCGCTTTTGCGCGGGAGAAGACAGCTGGCTAGCTCGTAGCAATAACATGACCAAGAGCCCTGGTAATTCGGATACCTAGGACAACAATGGCAGGTCGCGTCGCAACAAGAACAGGCGCCGCATTAACGGTGACAATACTGAGGATACGATAGTTAATGCCGGATTCAAAGGTTCTAAACTCGGTCAGCGGAAAAAGCCATTCAAAAGAAATACTCCGGGCCCGTCTAGTTTAGACCGGATGCTCGATCGCTCATGCCAGATACACAGCACCCCCAAACAACCGGCCAATCACACCAACAGGGATTGTTGGGTGTTCAAGAAGGTAGGCAAGTTAAGTGCCAAAAACAGAGACAAGGGGCTGCATAGCGATGACGAGGAGGAGCCCCAGCCGCCGAACAACAGAGGACAGAAGGGCTTTCCCCCACAAGTGCGGACGGTGAACATGATATACGCAACCCACATCCGTAAGAGGGAACGGAAGCATGTGCTCAGGGACGTATATGCGTTGGAGCCAGTCGCCCCAAAGTTCAACCCATGGTCCTCCTGCCCGATCACTTTTGATCGAAGGGACCACCCCACTAGCATTCATCACGGCGGATTCGCCGCATTGGTCCTAGACCCAATCATTGACGGATTTCACCTCACTAGAGTCCTCATGGACGGCGGAAGCGGCCTGAACCTTCTTTATCAGGATACAGTGCGGAAAATGGGCATAGATCCCTTAAGGATTAAACCCACAAAGACAACCTTGAAAGGTGTCATACCAGGTGTAGAGGCCAGCTGTATAGGCTCAGTTACACTCGAAGTGGTCTTCGGATCCCCATATAATTTCCGAAGTGAGGAGTTAATCTTCGACATAGTCCCGTTCCGCAGTGGCTGTCACGCCCTGCTCGGGCGAACCGCATTTGCAAAGTTCAATGCAGTGCCGCACTATGCATATCTCAAGCTCAAGATGCCAGGCCCTCGAGGAGTCATCACGGTCAATAGAAACACCGAACGCTCTCTCCGAACAGAGGAGCACACGGCGGCCCTCGCGGCGGAAGTACAAAGTAGCCTCTCAAGGCAATTCTCCAGTCCGGCTGTTCAGCGGCCGGACACCGTCAAGCGCGCCCGGAGTAACCTACAACAAGATCGTCTGGCATGTTCCGAGCTAGCATAGCAGTGCGGCCCCAACCCTCGCAAACTCGTGAAAGCAGTACCATGCGTACATAATTACGCTCTGGAAATACCATGGGCATAAGGGGAGGGGCACAACCACGGCATGCCTAGAATGCGGCTCAACCGGACTAGGGGCTCCCGATTTTGTGATTTTTCTTTTTTTTTACTTTCAGGACTCCACTATTTGGAAGACCTGTCCCGCAGTACAACCGCCAAACACACGATGCAATAGCCAGGGAGACAACAAGCCACATCGAATGTCCAGGTGCTCTCTATAACGAGCTAAATACCTGTCTTACTTAAAGTCTCGCAGCTTGCCCCGGGAGGGGGACATGTCAAATAATCCCATCTCTTGCTCATCGCACTATTTGTATCATTCTGCTCTCATAGAAGCCCTTTAATAAAAAAAATATAGCTCTTGTCTATTATTGCATTTATTTTTTACATATGTTCAGTTATGACATTATGCAACCGTACACTTTGGTACGGCCAATACACCAGGGGCTTAATTACTCCCGAATACGGTGTGAGAAGACCGAACACTCTCATGAGTGCAGCACCCTGAACTTATAGCATTATATGCATCGGCTCTGAATCATGTCTTGGGTCAATAGTTGGGTTTGCCCGGCTCCCATGTTTTGGTACCTTACGTTCCGCTATATCGGCTATGGTAGCGTTGGGAGAACTACTGCGATTGTGCCCCAGTTAAGCTGGGTTAACACCTCAGTAGAGAAAGCTAAAATTGACCGTCATGATAGGGCAAGAGTCGGTCGCTGTTCGCGAGGTTTTTCGAGTCCTTAAATACTTATGCCGCTTAGAGCGACGAGCTGGCTTGGTCCGGCCTAGGCGTGGATAGCGCCCCGAACTCGGTCATCCGAATACTAGGGGCTTCCCGAAATTTAAAATTATAGAATTCTATGGCTAAGTGAGAGTGATAAAGCATTATAAGTCCGATTGCCTTGTTCGTTGTGCTGAGCGCCTCCCTCGAAGGACCCATGAATGGGAACAAGAGCGCTCAAGTTTATCCCAAACACCCTAGCATTCGCGGCATGGGGGTAGAAGCCGGCGACTTGCATCTCTCAGATTGAATAAACGGTAGCACAGAAGGTAATATTTTAAATTCAAAAAGTGTTGCTTAGCGCATATGAACAAGTTTTCAGCGCACAGGATAAACACAAGCGAGTTTACTTAGAAATTACATCCCTGGTACATTCATTCGCCACAAGGCGGGCACCCTTCAGGACGCCCTCATAATACATCTCGGGCCTGCGATGCTCATTCCCCTCCGGTGGCCCTTCTGTCACCAGCTTCTCAGCATCCAGCTTGCCCCAGTGCACTTTAGCACGGGCAAGAGCCCTACGGGCGCCTTCGATGCATAAGGAGCGCTTGATGACTTCAAGCCGCGGACAGGCATCCACCAGCCGCCTCACCAGCCCGATGTAGCTCTTAGGCAGGACCTCCCCAGGCCACAGCCGGCCTATAAGGCCCTTCATGGCCTGTTCGTCCACCTTATGGAGCTCGACCAGCTGCTTCAGCTGGTCGCTCAAGGGCACCGGGCGTCCGGCCTCAGCATACTGGGACCAGAACACCTTCTCCGTTGAGCTCCCTTCTTCGGCTTGGTAGAATGCGGCGGCATCGGACACACTGCAGGGCAGATCTGCGAACGATCCTGGAGAGCTCCGGATTCAGGTAAGTAACACGTAATTCACTTTCACATGCTTGCTTTGCATAAAGAATGCCTTACCCGCCGCTATCTTTTTCATCGCCTCAATCTCCTGGAGGGCCTTTTGGGCTTTGACTTTGGCAGATTTGGCACTTTCAAGTGCCGAGGCAAGCTCGGACTCTCGCGTCTTTGAGTCAAGCTCTAAACTCTCATGTTTCTTCACGAGAGCATTGAGCTCTTGCTGCACCTCCGCCACCCGCGCCTCTTGTTTCTCTCGCTCGGTGCGCTCCATGGCCGCACTATCTTCGGCCTTGGACATCGCTTCCTTCAGGGTCACCACCTCGGTTGTGGCCCCTGTCACATTCATGTTGGTCCTGTCACTATTTGCAACCATGTATTTTTATATACCCTTACATAAGGTACTACCTACCTTCCATGTCCTCGAGCTGCTTCATGGCAAGGCCAAGCTCGTTCTCAGACCGCTCGAGGCTCTGCTTCAATGCATCGACCTCCGCAGTCAGTGCGGCAGAGGTCAGCAGCGCGGCCTGCATCCCCATATTAACATTTTTATGTTAGACTCCTGCGTATATCTTTTTGGATCCTCAGTCCGGTATTTCTTTCCGAACACCAAACTAAGCATCAGGGGCTACTGTCTATGCGGTAATATTTTTACATGTTTTAAATACATACCTCGAAGCCTGTTAGAAGGCTGGCACGGGCTTCTGTCAGCCTGCTCTTGGCAGACTAAACCTTCTCGATCACAGCACTCATAACAGTGCGGTGCTCCTCATCGATGGAGGCGCCGTTAAGCACCTCCAGCAAATTGTCCGGCGCCTCTAGTTGGACGGAGGCCGCTGGCGTCGTAGGCTTTCCCTTCTTGCGAAGGGGCCGCCTGCCGGACTCCGGAACCACTGAAGGTTCCGGTGCGGTGTCCGGCCGAGGGCCGGACTTAGATCCCTCCGGGGTTTTATCCCCTTTGGGCCTGGAGTCCGGGAGGTCGCCTTGCTGCGCCTCCAGGACCACCTCCTCCTGGCTCAGCCCCTTTTGGGACTCCACCTCGGCTTCGTCCGTAGGGCGGGGGAAGGAAGCCGTCGGGAGTGAAAGACTATTCATATCCGACGAGTCCAGGGAGCCACTCGATGAATTGTCGAGCTGACCCTTGGGCAGACTGCATGATTATATTCGGTGTTAGAAGGTACTCTGCAATAAAGGAATGCCGTGAGTTATTTTGGTATCCGGATACTTACGATTTTGAAAGGGGCTTAGCCCTGGATGGCCACTCCTCTCTGTCGTGTTTGACGTCGGAGGCGTAGTCCGGGAGAAGGGTCTTCCACTTCTTGGACCCTCCGGCCTCCCCAATTGGGGCGGCCTTCCTTTTCTTTCCTTCCCCCGCTGGAGGGGGAGAGGCTTATTCTTCCTCCTCCTCGTCTTCGGAGGAGGAGTGCGCTTTGGGGTCGTCGGGCGATGAGTCCGACACCACCAGTCGCCGGGAGCTCCTTCGAGTTCGCGTGGCCTTCTTCTTGGCCTTCTTCTCTGGCACCATGTGGGGTGCCAGGACCATCAGCTTTGTCAAGCGTGCGTCTGCTGGGCCTTCGGGCAAGGGAGCCGGACAGTCAATCTGTCCGGCCTTCTTCTGCCAGTCTTGTTAAAGGAATGGGAGTTTACATCCCGCATAGAGTCAAACTATGAAAAACAAGTTCCCTGTAATGGGCAAACTAAGCTTACCGCACTGGCTTGGCGCTTCGCGCAGAATCCGCGATCCTTGGTAGTGGGAGGGTGAACCTCGGAGCTCTTGAAAAACACCTTCCAAGCATCTTCGTGTGTTGTGTCGAAGATCCTGGATAGAGTTTGGTGCTGGGCCGGGTTGAATTCCCACATATTAAAAGCCTGCCGTTGACACGGGTGGATCCAGCGGAAGAGCATGACCTGAACTACGTTGACGAGTTTAACTTTCTTGTCCATCAGGTTTTGGACGCAGGTTTGGAGTCCAGTCGCCTCTTCCGGATTACCCCATGACAGGCCCTCTCTTTCCATGAGGTGAGCCGCATGGGGATGCCAGATCGGAACTCGGGGGCCGCTGCCCATTCACGGTTACGCGGCTCGGTGATGTAGAACCACCCCGATTGCCACCCTTTGATGGTTTCCACAAAGGATCCCTCGAGCCATGTGACGTTGGCCGTCTTGCCCACCATGGTGCCTCCGCAATCCGCCTGTCGCCCGCCCACAACCTTCGGCTTGACATTGGAGGTCTTCAGCCATAAGCCGAAGTGGGTTGGATGCGAAGGAAGACCTCGCACACGACGATAAACACCGAGATGTTGAGGATGAAGTTTGGGGCCAGGTCATGGAAATCCAGGCCGTAGTAGAACATGAGCCCCGGACAAATGGGTGAAGAGGAAAGCCCAGTCCACGGAGGAAATGGGGGAGAAACACGACAATCTCATGGGGCCTGGGGGTGGGGATGAGCTGCCCCTCATCTGGGAGCTGGTGTGCAATGTCGTTGGACAAGTATCCGACTTTCCTCAGATTTTTGATTTGCCCCTCCGTGATGGAGAAGGCCATCCACCTACCTCCCGCTCCGGACATGATTGGAGAAGGTTGAGGTGGGAAGTGCGAACTTGGGCACTGGAGCTCGAGTGCGCAGCAATGGATAAGCGAAGGAAGAGGAAGGCGTAGATGGGAAGGGTGGATCCTTATCCCCCTATATGGGCGGCCGAAACTATGTGCCCCTCCCAGCCTAGCAAAACTCGCTTATCTACCAAGCGCCATGATTAATGGCGCGGTTGGGTTACCCATGCCCGTATTGATGAGAATCCTGGAATAAGGGGACACGATCTCTGCTTTCACAAGACGTGCCAAGGAAACCGCCTCGCTAAACACGCTGAGGTGGGACAGTAAAATGATTCGAATAAAGGCTTGGCTGTGACATGATGTCACGCTACGGTGGTATGTGGAAATTATTTTGCAGAGCCGGACACTATCCTTGTGTTCAACATCTTCTATGAAGTATTCGGAGGGGGAACCCGCCTTGCAATGCCGAAGACAATTTGCGTGCCGGACTCGTCGTCATTGAAGCCTTGTTCAGGGGCTACTAAGGGAGTCCTGGATTAGGGGGTGTCCGGATGGCCGGACTATGACCTTTGGCCGGACTCCTGGACTATGAAGATACAAGATTGAAGGCTTCGTCCCATGTCCGGATGGGACTTTCCTTGGCGTGGAAGGCAATCTTGGCGATACGATATGTAGATCTCCTCCCATTGTAACCGAGTCTGTGTAACCCTAGCCCTCTCCGGTGTCTATATAAACCGGAGAGTTTTAGTCCATAGGATGAACAACAATCATACCATAGGCTAGCTTCTAGGGTTTAGTCTCTCTGATCTCGTGGTAGATCTACTCTTGTACTACCCATATCATCAATATTAATCAAGCAGGAGTAGGGTTTTACCTCCATCAAGAGGGCCCGAACCTGTATAAAAACATCATGTCCCTTGTCTCCTGTTACCATATGCCTAGACGCACAGTTCGGAACCCCGTACCCAACATCCGCCGGTTTTGACACCGACACTTCCCCTCCCCTCGTCTCTCGCATCACCCCCACCACCCACTCACCGCCCCATCTCCCCCACAGCTTGCCACCGACAGCCTCTCCCCTCCCATCGGCTTTCCACACACCTCAGGCGGACCCCCACCCATCCATCTCTCTCTCCCGCAACTTTTCTCTCTCTCCCGGGACACATCTCCGCTGCCACAGATGTCGACCGATTATAGTAGCAAAGCTCATGATACATCAAGATCGTGCCGTAGAGAGAACACGAGAAAGAGAGAGATCAAACACATAGCTACTGGTACATACTCTCAGCCCCGAGGGTGAACTACTCCCTCCTTGTCATGGAGAGCACCGGGATGATGAAGATGGCCACCGGTGATGGGTTCCCCCTCCGGCAGGGTGCCGGAAAGGGCTCCTGAGAGGTTTTTGGTGGCTACAGAGACTTGCGGCAGTGGAACTCCCGATCTATTGTTCTCTTTAATGTTTTTAGGGTATATGGACTTATATAGGTGAACAAAGTCGGCCAGGGGACGCTCGAGGGGCCCACGAGACAGGGGGCGCGCCCAGTAGGGAGGGCACCCTTGTGGCCACCTCGAAGCTTCCTTGACTTCAACTCCAAGTCTCCTAGATCACATCCGTTCCAAAAATTACGCTCACGAAGGTTTCATTTCGTTTGGACTCCGTTTGATATTCCTTTTCTTTGAAACACTGAAATAGGCAAGAAAACAACAATATGGGTTGGACCTCCGGTTAATAGGTTAGTCCCAAAAATAATATAAATATGTATAATAAAGATCGTAAACATCCAAAACAAATAATAAAATAGCATGAATGCTTCATAAATTATAGGTATGTTGGAGACGTATCAGCATCCCCAAGCTTAATTCCTGCTCGTCCTCGAGTAGGTAAATGATAAAAGAAAGAAATTATGAAGTGTGAATGCTAGCAGGTGCATAAGTTTGATCAATGATAATTTCAGTCACCTTTTCTAGCATGATTATATGTCATAACAGTAGTTCATCTCATAAAACTTCTCAAGATCAAGTAACAAGCTATTCACATGTTAAAGCATAGACCATAAACTTTCTTGAAAACTAGCAAACTTCATTCTCAGTCATCAAACAATTCAATTCATCTTATTTTCAGGAAGGGTCTATGTCAGAGCTTTGATTTAGCAAACTCCACATACTCAACTATCATATAGTCTTCTACAATTGCTAACACTCACGCAATACTTATGGTTATGGAATTTTAATCGGACACTGAGAAAGATAGGGGCTTATAGTGTTGCCTCCCAACGTATTCACCTTTGGGTGATGTCCATAACAATAGTTCATGCTAACTTACACCCAATTGGATATATATATATATATATATATACATATATATATATATATATATATATATATATATATATATATATATATATATATATATATATATATATATATATATCAGGATCTTTCTAACACGAGGTGCTTGCCAAAGGATAAAATGAAAAAGGGAAAGGTGAAGATCACCTTGACTCTTGCATAAAGTAAAAGGCATATAGTAAAAGATAGGCCCTTCGCAGAGGGAAGCAGAGGTTGTCATGCGCTTTTATGGTTGGATGCACAAAATCTTAATGCAAAAGAACGTCACTTTATATTCCCACTTGTATATGGACCTTTATTATGCAGTCCGTCGCTTTTATTGCTTCCATAACAAGATCATATAAAGCTTATTTTCTTCACACTAATAAGTCATACATATTTAGAGAGCAATTTTTGTTGCATGCACCGATGACAACTTACTTGAACAATCTTACTCAATCCATAGGTAGGTATGGTGGACTCTCATGGCAAAAGCTAGGTTTAAGGATATTTGGAAGCACAAGTAGTATCTCTACTTGGTGCAAGGATTTTGGCTAGCATGAGGGGTAAAGGCAAGCTCAACATGTTTAAATGATCCATGACAATATACTTTAACTGAGATGTGAGAAAACATAACCTATTATGTTGTCTTCCTTGTCCAACATCAACTCTTTAGCAAGTCATACTTAATGAGTGCTCACAATTATAAAAGATGTCCAAGATAGTATATTTATATGTGAAATTTCTCTTCCTTCAATATTCTTTCATGAATTGTTCAAATGACCAATACAATGCCTGCTAACCTCCAATAAATCTACAACCTCTACTTCTCAGATGTGAAGTCATTACTCCCCATGGGATAAGAAAATGAGACATATATAATTTCAGATTTATGACATTCAACTCATTCAACCATTTACTCATAGGATATAAGTGAAGTACATGAGTAAATGACAAACTACTCCAAAAAGATATAAGTGAAGATCAATGAGTTGTTCAATAATTATGTAAATATGTGAAGACTCTCTCTTATTTAAGTATTTCATATCTTGGTATTTTATTTAAACAGCAAGCAAAACAAAACAAAATGACATTGCAAGGATAGCACAACTCATGTGAAGAAGCAAAAACTTAGGTTCAACCGATACTAACCGATAATTGTTGAAGAAGAAAGGTGGGATGCCTACCGGGGCGTCCCCAAGCTTAGATGCTTGAGACTTCTTGGAATGTTATCTTGGGGTGCCTTGGGCATCCCCAAGCTTGAGCTTTTGTGTCTCCTTAATTCCTCTCATATCACGGTTTCCTAAATCTCAAAAGCTTCATCCACACCAAACTCAACAAGAACTCGTGAGATAAGTTAGTATAAAACAATGCAATAACCTTATCATTTTCTACTGTAACAAATTACTAACATTATTATTCAACATTTCATACTAAATTTCTCTGCATATTTAATACTCCTATCGTCAAATAGAATCAATAAACAAGCAAACATATGCAAAGAATGCAAACATAACAGCAATCTGCCAAAACAGTATAGTATGTAAAGAATGCATGGTTCATCATACTTACCTAACTCCAAAAATTATAAGAAAAATATTAAGCTGTATAAGATCTATCATATCTGAATATGCAAAAAGATTCATCATTATATCACTCTCTTAATTTTCTAGGGAATTTTTGCAACAGCGGTAAACTTTCTGTTTTGAAACAGCAACATGCATACTTGCAAAATAAGCATGGCAAAGGCTATCCTTGACATTTTTATTGAGAATATAGAAGCAAAAAATTATTATAAATAACAGCAAGCAAATACTAACAAAATAAAATGACGCTCCAAGTAAAACACATATCATGTTTTGAATAAAAATATAGCTCCAAGTAAAGTTACAGATGAACAAAGACGAAAGAGGGGATGCCATCTGGGGCATCCCCAAGCTTAGGCTCTTGGTTGTCCTTGAATATTACCTTGGGATGACTTGGGAATCCCCAAGATTAGGCTTTTGCCACTCCTTATTCCATAGTCCATCTAATCTTTACCCAAAACTTGAAAACTTCAACCACACAAAACTTAACAGAAGACTCGTAAGCTCCGTTAGTAAAAGAAAAAAAACCACCACTTTAAGGTACTGTAATGAACTCATTATAAATTAATATTGGTGTTAAACTTACTGTATTCCAACTTCTCTATGGTTCATACCCTCCGATACTACTCATAGATTCATCAAAATAAGCAAACAACACATAGAAAATAGAATCTGTCAAAAACAGAACAGTCTGTAGTAATCTGTATCATTCGAATACTTCTTTAACTCCAAAAAATTGGAAATAAATTGTTGGACCTGAGGAATTTGTCTATTAATCATCTGCAAAAATAATCAACCTAGATGCACTCTCAAGTAAGAAATGGCAGCTAATCGCGTGAGCGCTAAAGTTTCTGTTTTTTACAGCAAGATCATAAAGACTTCACCCAAGTCTTCCCAAAGGTTCCTCTTGGCACAAACACTAATTAAAACATAAAACCACATCTAACCAGAGGCTAGATGAATTATTTATTACTAAACAGGAACAAAAAGCAAGGAACAAAAATAAGTTGGGTTGCGTCCCAACAAGCGCTAACGTTTAATGCCCCTAGCTAGGCATGATGATTTCAATGATGCTCACACAAAAGATAAGAATTGAAACATAAAGAGAGCATCATGAAGAATATGACTAGCACATTTAAGTCTAACCCACTTCCTATGCATAGGTATTTTGTGAGCAAACAACTTATGGGAACAATAATCAACTAGCATAGGAAGGCAAAACAAGCATAACTTTAAAATTTTAAGCACATAGAGAGGAAACATGATATTATTGCAATTCCTACAAGCATGTGTTCCTCCCTCATAATAATTTTCAGTAGCATCATGAATGAATTCAACAATATAACCATCACATAAAGCATTCTTTTCATGATCTACTTGCATAGAAAATTTACTACTCTCCACATAAGAAAATTTCTTCTCATCAATAGTAGTGGGAGCAAACTCAACAAAATAACTATCATGTAAGGCATAATCCAATTGAAAACTAAAATCATGATGACAAGTTTCATGGTTATCATTATTATTTAAAGCATACGTATCATCACAATAATCATCATAAATAGGAGGCATGCTTTCATCATAATAAATTTGCTCATCAAAACTTGGGGGACAAAAAATATCATATTCATCAAACATAGCATCCCCAAGCTTGTGGCTTCGCATATCATTAGCATCATGGTATTCAAAGAGTTCATACTAAAAACATTTCAATCATGCTCATCATTCAAAGATTTAGTGCCAAACATTTTATAGATTTCTTCTTCTAGCACTTGAGCACAATTTTCCTTTCCATCATTCTCACGGAAGATATTAAAAAGATGAAGCGTATGAGACAAACTCAATTCCATTTTTTGTACTTTTCTTTTATAGACTAAACTAGTGATAAAACAAGAAACTAAAAGATTCGATTACAAGATCTAAAGATATACCTTCAAGCACTCACCTCCCCGGCAACGGCGCCAGAAAAGAGCTTGATGTCTACTACACAACCTTCTTCTTGTAGACGTTGTTGGGCCTCCAAGTGTAGAGGTTTGTAGGACAGTAGCAAATTTCCCTCAAGTGGATGACCTAAGGTTTATCAATCCGTGGGAGCCGTAGGATGAATATGGTCTCTCTCAAGCAACCCAGCAACCAAATAACAAAGAGTCTCTTGTGTCCCCAACACACCCAATACAATGGTAAATTGTATAGGTGCACTAGTTCGGCGAAGAGATAGTGATACAAGTGCAATATGGATAGTAGATATGGGTATTTGTAATATGAAATTATAAAAACAGCAAGGTAGCATGCGATAAAAGTGAGCGTAAACGGTATTGCAATGCTTGGAAACAAGGCCTAAGGTTCATACTTTCACTAGTGCAAGTTCTCTCAACAATAATAACATAACTGGATCATATAAATATCCCTCAACATGCAACAAAGAGTCACTCCAAAGTCACTAATAGCGGAGAACAAACAAAGAGATTATGGTAGGGTATGAAACCACCTCAAAGTTATCGTTTTTTATCTATCTAATCAAGAGTCCATAGTAAAATAACATAGCGCTATTCTTTCCGTTCAATCTATCATAGAGTTCATACTAGAATAACACCTTAAGATACAAATCAACCAAAACCCTAATGTCACCTAGATACTCCATTGTCACCTCAAGTATCCGTGGGCATGATTATACGAAATGCATCACACAATCTCAGATTCATATATTCAACCAACACAAAGTACTTCAAAGAGTGCCCCAAAGTTTCTACCGGAAAGTCAAGACGAAAACGTGTGCCAACCCCTATGCATAAGTTTATTGAACCCGCAAGTTGATCACCAAAACATACATCGAGTAGATCATGTGAATATACCATTGTCACCACAGATAAGCATGGCAAGACATACATCAAGTGTTCTCAAATCCTTAAAGACTCAATCCGACAAGATAACTTCAAAGGGAAAACTCAATCCATTACAAGAGAGTAGAGGGGGAGAAACATCATAAGATCCAACTATAGTAGCAAAGCTCGCGATACATCAAGATCATGCCATAGAGAGAACACGAGAGAGAGAGAGAGATCAAACACATAGCTACTGGTACATACCCTCAGCCCTGAGGGTGAACTACTCACTCCTTGTCATGGAGAGCGCCGGGATGATGAAGATGGCCACCGGTGATGGGTTCCCCCTCTGGCAGGGTGCCGAAAAGGGCTCCCAAGAGGTTTTTGGTGGCTACAGAGGCTTGCGGCGGCGTAACTCCCGATCTATTGTTCTCTTTGATGTTTTTAGGGTATATGGACTTATATAGGTGAAAGAAGTCACTCAGGGGATGCTCGAGGGCCCACGAGACAGGGGGCGCGCCTAGTAGGGGGGGTGCCCCCACCCTCATGGCCACCTTGAAGCTTCCTTGACTTCAACTCCAAGTCTCCTGGATCACATCCATTCCAAAAATAACGCTCCCGAAGGTTTCATTCCGTTTGGACTCCGTTTGATATTCCTTTTCCTCGAAACACTGAAATAGGCAAGAAAACAACAATATGGGTTGGGCCTCCGGTTAATAGGTTAGTCCCAAAAATAATATAAAAGTGTATAATAAAGCTCGTAAACATCCAAAAAAATAGCATGAATGCTTCCTAAATTATAGATTCATTGGAGACATATCAGCAACCAAGGCCCCTGGATGGTGCTCCTCTCCCCGGTGGCCATGGGGTGCTCGAGCTCCTCCTCCACATGCGCCAGGTGTTCTTCGTCGACCCGGATAGTGAGGGATTCCTTCTGGGTAGTGCTCCTTCTTCTCATAAATTTCATTTAAATTTTTAGGAGCTAGTCGATTTATGCTGCCTCGCTTTATACACCTCCAAATTAGCTGCAACTCTTAGTTGTAGCAGTGCAACTAACTGTACCTCTAAATCAGCTGCACTTTGTATGGTACATCATAATCGTGAAATAGTTGAACTCGATAAGCTTTGAATGCTTGAGACAAAAGTGATTGCCTGATACATGTGGAAAAATATACATGTATATTCTGTCAAAATAATTAATATTTTTGTTAGGTCTTGATGAAGTATTACAAGTGTTAGTTACAGAGCTAAGGTCACAAAACAGATTAGAAGGTTATCACCCGGAGTCTATTCTACAGCACTGGCTAAAGTAGAGTAGTGATGCAGGTGGTTTGTCCATATTATTGGAAACCATCACACGGCTGTGGTTCCATACTTCCATAGCTTCGATCACAAGAATAACCCACTAGGAAAGACTTAGGGTGTTAATGTAGGTAATACACTAGATAGTATGTGCATTGCTGCACTGTTAACTTAGTTAAGATGCCATGATAAATATTGTCCTCTCTGTAGAAACCAGATTTGGGTCACTAGTTCTCTCCTGGCATTATTATACATTGATCCAATCCAATACTGTATACCTTCGGCTCAAAATTATTACATGCATAGAACTAATGCTTTGGTTAGTTGCAATCTGTTCGTCGTACTTACAATCAAATTGAACTGGTATTGGTATTTCTCTAAAACATATGTTCACTGCAATAATTGGCCCAAGAAATCCCATTCTCTCATCACTGCCTTGTAATTTGAAAAAACATTTGAATACTATTGGTAATATGTTTGTTCCCCCCTGTTTGTCCTGCAGGTTAGTGAGCAGCATCAGGAGGGGGAGCTCAACCAGGCCACCACGATGCACCACCACAGCAGCAGGTAGCACGTCTATCTCCCTCTCCTATGCTGCCGCCTGAAATCAATAGAGCTAGGCAGCCAGCTAATCCTGTCCGGCGTGTGTAGTAGTAATAGATGATAGGTTCTCTGTTTCTGAACTCTGCCACTTCTGCATATTCTTATATATAGCTTAAAACACCTCCTCTAGCACTACATCTGGGCAGTGCGCTGTTCATTATAGTGATCTAAAACACGTCTTACATTCGTTTACAAAGGGAGCACTTTTTTTAGTTTTTACGTATCAGTTGTTCTAAATTCCTAGTCAGTCACAACTCACAAGTAACTGTGAAACTGTGTAGACTTCTCCCTGTGCGAAAGATTGAGCTTGACCAGAGTGGCTCCAGGCAGACTTCTCCCAGTGCGAAATACTGGGAGGTCGTGCAGCTCACCGCGTGTCCTGCCTAGGGTTTCCAGTGGCTACACGCCGGCCACGGGTCTCTGAACACCATGAAGGCGGTAGTTCTGATTTGATTCGATCCTCAAGGTAGCCCTTCCATTCCCCTTCTGTCTTTGATTCGCTCCAATCTGGCAGCCATGGATGGAACACTGACCACAGTGCATGTTGCTCTATTCTTCGTGTTCTGTTGTGCTGCAGGACACCCATGGATCTTGCTGCAGGAGGTTGGTTTTGAAGAAACAACCTGAGATGCAGGAAGTAGGTCTTGAGTCGTGCTCTGCTCGAGCAGGAAGGGAAGGAGGGGTTTGCTCCTCTGCTCCTAGGGTGGCCAAGAGGTCCTGCCCTGAGCTCAAGCACGTCCACGCCGACCCACCACGACAGGTAGCATCTCCATCTCCCTCTCATCTTCCTCTGCTCGCTACTGCTGCTATGTTGAGGAATAGTTGATGAAAATCTTGGTAGTGTCAAGGAATTCAAGAGGGATTTGTATGAACAAGTCCACTTTATTTATTTATTTAGTTAGTACCAAACAGAGAGAGAAAAAATAAGCTCCAGATTGGTCAATTTTGCTTCTACCACATGGAATTGTATCTATGCAACCATCTCCATGTTGTTTGTATTGTTTGGATTGCAAAAATTCAGTTTTGGGTGACCTCCACTTAGTTTAACTTCTCTGAATAATCAACCATTTGACCTAAATATGCCGTGTACATTCTGAACTCCCCATCACAATTGATATGTATATGCAATAGGGCAATACATAGCATTATAAGTTAAATTCTTGCTTGCTTTGTTTGTCAACCCTTGCTTATTTATTTTTTGTTTGGTTTGGATGCAGCAGGTGTCGTCCTTCCATGGACGAGGAGGGCAATTATCTAGACCTCGACGGCGATGTTGTCAACCCCGCACAAGGTTGCTCGCACCCAATAAACATTTTTTTCAAGTTACCACTATTGTTTTTGCAATCCGCGCATTGTTTATTAAACTGGTTACTAGTGTTTGCGAACATAGCCTCCTTGTTCACCAAATGAAGAATCCTCCCAAGAAGTTGACCATTTTCATTTGTAAAAAATGAATGGCTGCTACTATTTCTAGTTTTAGGTTTGGATGAGATGCGTGTTTGCATGATTGTGCGTATGTGGTTGATGATCACATATGTACTAGTCTTGCTGGTGTTGGTCATGTAGTTTCTGGTATGTATGTTGGATTTGCAGCCCAATGATAGTATTAGTATTAGAATATTGCATTCTTATTAGGATGTGGCTGAAACCATTAGTTGATCTTCCTGGACATGTTTTGTTGCTATCAATATTTGTCCCATATTTTGTTTCCTTGCATACTTATTACTACATTCTTTACTACTGCTATTGTCATATGTACTAGTTATGGTTCCCTCAAATTGACTAGTTTCATAGAATATCTCTATTCACATGTACACTGCAACACCTTTGTACTAATGTTATTGTTGTATGGCAAACAACACAGGCAAATCATATTTGTGATGCAGTTTCTATATCTTGGCATTTCTATATGGCTTGTTTATATTATTATACAATGTGGCGTTCCATACATACGTTGCTGGTTGAACATGATCCTTGGTTCGATATAAAAGTAGAACGGTTCATTGCTAGTTTAATGCTCTAGCATTGACAAATGATAACACTCCATTCATGCTTGTTGACCCACACCTTGGTCGGCTTTTTTCGCAGACACGATGATGCCATGATGCTTACCTTGCTGGAGTGCATCAACCCCGACCATGGCACCACATTCATAGTCTTGAGGTAGTCGTGCTGCGACAACATCAACGCTATCTTCTCTGAATGGATAAGTCTTCGGTCTATCCCATCATTTTCTTTTGTTACTTGGTCGATGGGCCATGATGCCATGACATATATTATTGTGTTGATTCCCTATGTGATGCAGAAGCTATTGTGTTTTGTTTTGAGTCTGTTGTAAATTGTAATTGATAATGATTTGTGTAAAATTAGTGTAGAACATATGTCTTGTTATCTTAAATTGTGTGTGCGATGCTTAATGATTCATCTAAGATTGAATCATTTTCTGCGTTCAACATCTAGAACCATTCTGGGAGTTTTGGTATTCATGCAACAACTGTGCGTTCTTGTCTCTTGTGTTGTTTCTGTGAGCTAGTCCTTGTGGTTATTACTGTTACATGTTACATGTAGAGATGCTTCATGATTTAGTCCCTAGCTGTTTTCTATATTTGTTTTTATTTTGTTTCTAACTATTTTGGTTTATTGTTAGATGCCTTTGTTCAGCCTGTATGGACATTTCCGGAATTGGTGTTTCCTCTCATTTAAGGAGCTCCAGCCTAAAAGTGAAGAAGTCAAGAGTATATTTGTAGTAGTAGTTATGTGTTGTGATAGTACCACATGTAATGATGAAATGAATTATGTAAAGATTGTGCTATTAGCCAAAATTGGCATGTAGTTTGATGATTTTCATTTCTTTGTTGTTCTCATGGAAATTGAAACCTGGGCTCTCATTAATTAGAACCTGACAAGTGGGACCTAACAGTATTTGGTATCTAAAAAGGCCACTTTCCAAATAATATTCACAGGAAAATATATGAAAATTAAGGAAATGGACTATAAAAAGGACGAGGCGTGAACATGGTGCCCAGAGCGGAAAGATGGAAAATGCTCGACCCAAGCAAAGAAGAACACAGCTAAACTCTCCTACCAGAGAAGCTATCCAACTAACAACCAAACTAAACATAGCTCCAAAACTAGCACTCAAGACGCCACGAGCAAAACAAGACAATGCCTTCACGAAGAAGAACGACACCGAGACGCCGTAATCGTTCGGTCCGGAAATACGGACCTAGGGTTTCCCCCAAAGCTCGAAGAGGGGCCAAGAAGATGGTTGAGGGAGTCCTGGATAAGGGGGTATGAAGATACAAGATTGAAGACTTCGTCCCATGTCCAGATGGGACTCTCCTTGGCGTGGAAGGCAAGCTTGGCAATTCGGATGTAGATCTCCTCCTCTGTAAACCGACTCTGTGTAACCCAAGCCCTCTCCGGTGTCTATATAAACCGGAGGGTTTAGTCCGTAGGACGAGAACAACAATCATACCATAGGCTAGCTTCTAGGGTTTAGCCTCTCCGATCTCATGGTAGATCAACTCTTATAATACTCATATCATCAAGATCAATCAAGCAGGAAGTAGGGTATTACCTCCATCGAGAGGGCCCGAACCTGAGTAAACATCGTGTCCCTAGCCTCCTGTTACCATTAGCCTTAGACGCACAGTTTGGGACCCCCTACCCGAGATCCGCCGGTTTTGACACCGACATTGGTGCTTTCATTGAGAGTTCCACTGTGTTGTCGTGATAAGGCTTAATGGCTCGTCTCGTTGTCAAAGACAACATCACCTCCGGGGTAGCCCTGGCTCTAGGCCAAACTCTCCGGTTGGGCGGCTTTGTTATGACCGCCCGATCGGCTGTCGCACCAACAATGACTTCTCAAGTCATTAAAAATAACCTCCACGTAGATTCGGAATTTGCCAAACAGATGGACCCAATGGAGCTCTTCTCCCTCAATGAGCTCTTGGATCTCATCACCGCCCTGGGCGTCGCTATGGACTATGACTGGACCGGGCTTAAACCCGGCCAAAGGGAGATTCACTCTCCACCGGTCACCCATGAGATAGCGGTAGTGGAATAGCATCATCCTAATTCTCCCTCTACTTTGAGGACGAACTATGTCCAGATTTCCGAGCTCTCCGAGCCGGACACCCGCTCGTGGGAGGTCATGACCCAGGCCCCGGACTCAGAATCGGGTGGCGGGCCGAAGAGATTGGGTAATGCCCCAGAACCCGAGTCGTTAAGCTCGGAAGCCTCTTTGCCCCTGGGTCCCAGATCGGGTCGGGATTAGGATTCAAATCCACCCACCCACCCAGATTTATCCAAACTTTCACATATCTGACAAGAGCCCCAAGAAACAGTACATCATTACTGGGCTAGATTCCTCCTTCTGATAAACAGGGTCAAGGACTGTCGCGAGGCAGACGCAATCTCCCTCTTTTGCAAAAATTGCACAGACAAAGGGATTCTCAACGCTATAAGTCGCCGTGACATAGTACACTTCGCTGACTTAGCAGCCATAGTGCAAAAATACTGCGTGATGGAAAGCACCTGGAAAACCCAAACAAGCTTCTGGGACAATCCGGCTCTAACCAAATCCTCTGCCCGAACTAAAAGGGTAAACTCTCGTAAGTCACCCGATTCAAGTACCAAAAAAAATAAAGCCCGCCGCAAGGCGTGGAACCGTATTGGAAGAATGGCTAAACGGGTCGTGCAACATTCACAGCACACCGGATACTACGCCAACCCACAGCCTTAGAACATGTTGGATACTCTGGCAGGTAGCAAAGAGCGGCGAGGATCTCCTCATAGAACATACAGCAGAGCAACATCCCGCCGGAGACAACAATACGGTATTCACAGTCTTCGAGACTTTCGCCTCACATAATAGGCGCAAGCGAGCTCAGCGCAGCCTCATAGAAGTTTGCCATGTGGCAACAATAAATCCATGGAATGACACAGCTATGACTTACAATGCCAGTGACGAACCTTAATTCCGAACAGTCCGAGCACCAGCTACTTTGGTCCTTAGCCCAATCGTGGATGGCTTCAGGCTCACTAAAGTGCTCATGGAGGCGGAAGCGGACTAAACCTCATCTATGAGGAAACCCTTCACAAGATGGAAATTGACAAGAGCCGCATTGAGCGAAGCAGCACGACCTTCAGGGGAATCATCCCTAGTCGGGAGGCACAATGCGCGGGAAAAATCACACTGGATGTCGTATTCGGCACGTCGGAGAATTACAGGTCTGAAGAAATTACATTCCAAGTGGCCCCGTTCACCAGCGGATACCATGCCCTCTTGGGGCGGGACGCATTCACGAGTTTTCAGGCCATACCCCATTACGGGTACATGAAGCTCAAAATGCCCAGGCCCAATGGAATCACTCAAGCTAGTGATCTGGACGTCGCACTCCGCGCCGATAATAAAACTGCCGCCCTCAACCTGGATGCATTATCAGAAGCCCTCGCGGCCGAAGAATTAACAATGCTGCGAGCAACAGTGGACAGAGACGACGTGATACTCAACAAGCGACCTAAATCCACCTCCTTCAAACCAGCGGATGAGATAGTCAAATTCCAGGTCCACCCAACGGACCCTTCGAAGACAGCTTCCATCAGGACACAGCTGAATCCCACAATAGACGCCGCACTGCAAGACTTCCTGTGTGAGAATTGGGATATCTTCGCCTGGCACCCTTCAGACATGTCGGGCATCCCACGCAGGCTCGCCGAACACAGCCTCAATATACAGAAAGGATACAAGCCAGTCAAGCAGACTCTTAGACGCTTCTCAGAGCCTAAGCAGCAAGCCATGGGAGAAGAGCTAGCCAAGCTACTCGAGGCCGGATTCATCAGAGACATCAAACATCCAGATTGGCTAACAAATCCTGGCGCTTGTGTGTCGATTTCAAGGACCTCAATAAAGCTTGCCCTAAGGATCCCTTCCCCCTCCCCCGCATTGATCAAATAATCGATGCCACCGCAGGACACGACTCATTGTGTTTCCTCGACGCATACTCTGGATACCACCAAATAAAGATGGCGGAGTCCGACCAGGCCGCAACAGCCTTCATCACTCCGTACGACCCCGTTTGTTTCAACACCATGCCCTTCAGGCTCAAAAACGTCGGTGCAACCTATCAACGCATGATTCAGACATGCCTGGAAAAACAAATCGGCAAGACAGTAGAGGCCTACGTAGACGACGTAGTCATCAAAACAAGACACATCGAAACTTTAATAGATGACTTGAGGCTTACGCTCGATAATCTCCGAACATACGACATCAAGCTCAACCCAGAGAAGTGTGTCTTCGGAGTACCCTCCGGAAAATTGCTTGGCTTCATCGTTTCCAATAGAGGAATTGAAGCTAATCCGGCAAAAATCCGAGCTCAGTCACAGTTGGCTATCCCAACAGACCTCGAGCAGGTCCAGAAACTAACTGGATGTGTGGCTGCCTTAAGCCGCTTTATCTCCCGCTTAGGAGAAAAGGCGCTACCTCTGTATCGCCTTCTTCGATGCACCAAACACTTCGAGTGGACGGATGCGGCCATGGCCGGACTGGAAGAAATAAAGGCACTATTTGCCACAAATCCAGTCCTGGCCACGCCAAACATTGGTGAACCCATGCTATTATACATAGCCGCAACAAACCAAGTTGTGAGCGCAGTGCTCGTCGTCGAATGAGAGGCAGACGGACACAAGTTCCTGCTCCAAAAGCGTGTATATTACGTGTCCACTATCCTCACTCCATGCAAATCTGGGTACCCACACTATCAAAAGATAGCATACGCGGTCTTCATGGCAACCCGGAAACTATGACACTACTTTAAAGAGTGTTCGATCACGGTGGCCTCCGAAGTACCACTCAATGACATAATAAATAACCGCGATGCAACAAGACGAATTGCTAAATGGGCTATTGAGATCCTTCCATTCGACATAACATACAAACCACGGCGGGCCATTAAGTCGCAAGTACTGGCTGACTTCGTCGCCGAATGGACAGAAGTCAAACTCCCTAAAGAATATGGCGCATACTCAAATTGGATCGTGAATTTCGACGGCTCTAAAATGCTGGCCGGATTGGGAGCGGGTGTCGTCCTGACTTCCCCCACAGGAGACACGGTGCAGTACGTCCTCCAAATATTATACACATACTCCAACAATGCAGCCGAATATGAGGCTCTGTTGCATGGTCTTCGGATGGCAGTCTCCATGGGCATCCAACGCCTCGAAGTGCGCAGAGACTCGAACCTCGCAATATCTCAGGTAAATGGAGACTTTGATGCCAAGGACCCGAAAATGGCGGCCTATTGCAATGCGGTCCTCAAAATGTCAGCTTGGTTCGAGAGGCTCAAATTCCACCATGTGGTCAGAGAAAACAACCAAGTGGCTGATATCCTCGCCCGCATCCGCGCTAAACGCGACCACGTCCCACCTAATATCTTCCTAGAAAGGCTGTTCAAACCGTCCGTGGCATGGGAAGGGGAGTCCAGCACTATTAGCCCAGCTCCGAACACAACCCTAGATTCTGAACCTTCAACGTAATTGGCGGCTCTGCCACCGAAATAACACCTTCGGCCCATGAAATAATGGCTGTCATCGCCCCGTGGACCAAGCCCTTCCTGGCCTACCTAAATAGGCAAGAGCTCCCCGAGGATCAAAATGAGGCACGTTGTATTGTGCGACGCTCTAAGGCCTACAAAGTCCATGAAGGAGAGCTCTACAAAAAGAGCACCACAGGAGTGCTCCAACGATGCATCTCCGAAGAGGAAGGGCGGCAGCTCTTAGCCGAAATCCATTCCAGACTAGGCGGGCACCACGCGGCAGCCCGAGCTCTCGTAAGAAAGGCCTTTTGGACAGGATTTTATTGGCCGACAGCCCGGGCGGACGCACAGGACCTTGTCCAAAATTGCGTTGGTTGTCAACTATTTGCCAATTAGAGCCATATGCCCCCTACCGCTCTCCAAACAATCCCCATAACTTGGCCCTTCGTGGTCTGGGGGCTGGATATGGTGGGACCCCTTAAAGGGGGAAGCCATAAGAAAAAATACTTATTGGTCATGGTGGACAAGTTCACCAAATGGATAGAAGCCAAACTAGTTAAAACGGCTGAATCTGGACCAGTGATAGACTTCATATCGCAGGTTGTACACCGTTACGGCGTCCCCCATAGTATCATCACTGACAATGGCTCGAATTTTACAGCCGAGGAGGTGAAAACCTGGTGCGGCAAAATGGGCATTAAGCTCGACTACGCCTCTGTCTATCACCCCCAAACAAACGGTCAAGTCGAACGTGCAAATGGTCTTATCATGAGCGGCATTAAACCCAGACTAGTGCGATCCTTGAAGGAATCAGACACACATTGGGTCGAGGAACTCGACTCCGTACTCTGGGGGGCTGTGGACCACGCTGAATCATACCATCGGATACACACCATTCTTTATGGTGTACGGCGCAGAAACAGTGCTGGCCTGCGATATAATCCATAACTCACCTTGCGTGCGCATGTATGAAGAGAAGGAAGCCGAGCTAGATTGGCAAGACAACTTAGATGCTTTGGAGGAGGAGCGTGATGTCGCTAAAGCCCGTTCCACATTCTATCAGCAAGAGGCTCGAAGGTATCAAAGCAGAGACGTATGGGCCAAAACTTATAACATTGGCAAACTTGTTCTACGCCTCCCCGGCAAGAAGAAGGACAAGCTCAAACCCAAGTGGGAGGTTGCCCTCATCATTTATAAAGTACTCACCGGAGGAGCGTACCATCTGCACAGTGCATCTGATAACAAACTCGAGCCAAACCCATGGAACGCGCCCAGACTCCGAAGATTCTACGCCTAGCGCTGAACTCAGTGTTTGTCTCCTTAACTCCACCTGTTCAATTATGTTCTCTTTCCTCCTTTCTCACCCCTTTCTCCTTTGTAAATTACAGCCTTAAAACTGTACGGATGCCCTAAGCACTCCGGCCGCATTATGCGTGCACACTATACCTGGGGGCTTCATATTCGGAAGCTAAATAGAACTACTTTAATGGTTTCTTGCCAGCCACATATGCATCTTTCTTTCCATATGTGCCTTTTCTTCACCATTATATGCATCGATATGACTTAAGTTTTGGCCATGCTGGGTTGCCTGGCTCTTGTATTTATGCCCTACGTTCCCATTAATTCGGCTAGGGCATAAGGGGAGCACCTCTGCGATTGTTACTGCCGGTTGAGCCAGATGTGTACCTCAGACTGGGTGAAGCCGAAAGCTAGCGTTCTTAAGGGAATATTCGGTCGGTGAACAAAAGATGTTCTCGTTCATTACAACGAAAATACCCAGATGTTTTGCTTCCTACGCTTCTGTTCGCAGTTCGGACATGCACATCGATGCATGCGCACCCAGAGAAAGGAACCCCTAACGGAACTATTCTCTCTGGAAGATGTTTCTTACTATCCATGTAATATAACATAACTAGTTGGGTACTTGTCTGTTCAAGCACTTATGACCCCTATGCCTGGTTTCCATGTATACCCCGGTTTTTCATAACTGTGTGGGTATTCGGATACACCCCGGACTGTCGGATCCAGGGGCTAAAGCGAACAGGTCCGCCATGACAAATGATTTTCAATCCGGCTAGGGAGTACATGAGCCCATTCAAATTACATAGTCATATAGACTGGCTGTACTCTTCCTCTATACCATCCAACAGGCTGTCTAGCTTACAATCTTGTTGGGAATACTTTATAGCTAACGCTACTTGGTCATATACCAGACTAACGGGTATCTCTTGTCCATCTGACCCAGCCAGTCTGACTTCGGCCATATGGTTCAGGTCAGCCTTGGCGTATCGCGTCTTCACCATGGCCCAAGCTTCTCTTGCACCTTGCCAGCAAGCTGATATCTTCCATAATCGGAAGCGCCGCCGTGCTCCTTTGAGCATCTTTACATGTTCGCTCATGCCTCCTGGCAGGGAAGCGGACGGCCACAAAGCCTGCGCAATACCTTGCATCACCTGTCGAGCTCGTTCGTGCAGTTGTGAAAGCTCTTGCAGCATATCGCCTGCGGAACCGGGCATCTCCTCTTCAGGGCGGCCCGTCAACATACCTGCAGACATAACTCTGTCAATACGCCTCCTCGCCGAACTATACTACAGTTTGTTCAAGCACTTACTATAAATGCCGCGTCGTAGCCTCCAGTTCTCCTTCACGGAGTCCACGAGCTGAGCTCGAACATCTTTCAATTCCACGCTCAGTCGGAGATTAGCATCTTGCAGCTTATTCTTCTCCTGAATAGACTGCGTCAGCACGCGTTCACCCGCTTTCGGCTGACTTTGCAGATGCAGCTCATTATCTCCCACAGTCTTTGGATTTCCTCCGGGATTGTCTGTCGAATCTTTCGTCAGATTTATAAACCATGCCAAACAAACAAACTGGTAGAAGGAAATTATTACCAGAAGAAGCCTTTTTGGATTCCCCTTGTTCAGCTACATTGTCCTTCATTTGGGCCTTACATTCCTCCAGCTCTTGAGACAACTGGGCATTCTTCTCTACAAGAAGCTATGCATTTAATGATCCTTAAATCAGTTGTGCCAACTGTTTCAAGTCTCAGGGGCTACTACTACACATACTTATTAAATTCTCTTACATGTATATCCTTCACATACTGGTCCGTTGCTCTAGCAAGTCCATCTTGAGCAGCGCGGATATATGCGTGTCCGGAATTGAAGGCATTGAACGCCTCTTCGGAAAAAATACCACCGTGGAGTATGGCCCGTCGGCGCCTAATTCATGGCGCTCTCCACTTCAGAATTTGTGGCGGAAAGCATATCCGTATCCTCCCCAGGAGGACAGTTTGGCACTATCCCCACATCAGCCTCCGCCCGTAAATCCGGTCCAGGAATCCGGCTGCTAGAGGCGTGGCCGGTAGGGTCCCCGGGTATAGTCCAGCGTTTCCTGTCAGGACATAATTAAAGCCGTCACGCCTCGACAAAAAGGCCAAATACACCATAGGGCAAGTTTAATGAATACCTCTGCGCCTGCGTCTCGCTCCTAACCGCCTTCCTTTTAAGCCTACCTTGTCTAGGCGCTTCTTGCTGAGAGGCCCCCGCGGGTTCCTCACGGCGTCCCGACTACCGTTTCTATAAAAGTACGGCATGTGAGCATAAGGTACGGCAAAACGAAGGAATTCTTTCGGAAGGTTGGAACCCCGACATTACTTACATGCGACACGGGAAGCAGTCCGGGATAATCCGAGATGATGGCTACTAAAGAGCCGCCACTGCTTGCCTGGTAGAAAGTCTCGTCGATGAATTCCACAGATATGTCTGGATCTTCTTCAAGTCCAGGGTCAAGAGCCCGTCCGGGATCCTCTGGCTGTAGAGAGGGGCTGTTGAACTCTTTCACGGCCTTCCTTAGTTCCTGTTTTGAAATGGCAAGGTAAATAATTGTGACAAAGAAGGTAAGAACAGATAGAGTCAAGTAAAAGATGACGACTTACCAAGCTTTGAGGGTTATACATGGAAAATCCATCCCGCAGTTTAATGCGGAGGAACTCCTCTTCTTCTCCTTTGTACAATTCGGACAGTATCCTCGCCAAAGATATGGCGGAGTGCGGACCTTTGCGGCCGCAGCGGGAGGCATCATCTTCTCCATTGAAGTGCTACATGGGTTTTCCCCTATATTGAAGTGGCTGCACTCCCTTATTACACATATTGACATAACTTCGATTATTGTCAATCCTGATTTGGCCAGGGTTTGTATTCGGCTCATCAGACATAAGACTTCCCTGTTATCTTCCTCCTGGGGGCTCCGAGGGAGCTAGCTTTGGCATTTCTTCAGCGGAGTATTGGTAAACTCAGGAAGGCCAGTCCGGACTGGGTCCGGAAGGGGAACATCATCGACATAAAACCACTCCGAGGGCTAGTATTCGGACGCCTTCTTTGGAGTACCGGGTAGGTATCCGGTCTGGGCGATGCGCCATATTTCGGCTCCGCCCACTTGATATATGGATCCCTCCTGGATGCGGGGGACGAGGCAAAATAACCTCTTCCATAACTCGAAATGAGCTTCACAGCCCAGGAACAGCTTGCAGAGGGCAACATAACCCGCGATGTGCAGTATGGAGGCGGGGGTAAGATTATGCAACTGGAGACCGTAGAACTCCAGGGGCCCGCGGAGGAATGGGTGGATTGGAAAACCGATGCCTCTTGGCAGATATGGTACGAGGCATACTCGCTCCCCCCGAGATGGGTTAGGGAATTTCTCCACTTGCTCCCCGCCATTATAGGTGGCTAGTCCGGATCGGACGGGGACCATGTATGCGGGCGGAAGGAACCCTTTGGTCTGCAGCTCTATTAGGCGGCTGTGAGAGATGGAACACTTTTCCCAATCCCCTAGTTTCGAGCTAGAGGAGCGACGAGCAGGGCTGTGATGACCGGTCATGATGGGATGGCCTCTTTTGGATGCGCTCTACGGAATGCTTGCTTGGGAGAAGGTGGTGTGACTTGGATCTGAGGATCCCCGTCTCCTCAAATAGATGGCTTACCTACGGGATTAGGGTGGCAACTGTAAAAATGCCCCGGCCCCTCGTCTTTGATCGACACGTGGAGGTGGCCATTATTGAAGCACAGAAGCCGAGGAGTACAACCTTACTGGGAGGCCGAACACTATTCGCTACGACAGGTGCACTGGATTTGGAGAAGAACCCGCCTTGCAATGCCGAAGACAATCTGCACGCCGAACTCATCGTCATTGAAGCCTGGTTCGGGGGTTACTGAGGGAGTCCTGGATAAGGGGGTATCCGGATAGCCGGACTATATACTTTGGCTGGACTGTTGGACTGTGAAGATACAAGATTGAAGACTTTGTCCCGTGTCCGGATGGGACTCTCCTTGGCGTGGAAGGCAAGCTTGGCGATTCGGATGTAGATCTCCTCCTCTGTAAACTGACTCTATGTAACCCTAGCCCTCTCCGGTGTCTATATAAACCGGAGGGTTTAGTCTGTAGAACGAGAACAACAATCATACCATAGGCTAGCTTCTTGGGTTTAGCCTCTCCGATCTCGTGGTAGATCAACTCTTGTAATACTCATATCATCAAGATCAATCAGAAGGAAGTAGGGTATTACCTCCATCGAGAGGGCCCGAACCTGGGTAAACACCGTGTCCCCAGCCTCCTATTACCATTAGCCTTAGACGCACAGTTCGGGACCCCCTACCCGAGATCCGCCGATTTTGACACCAACAATGGCCATGGCAGTGCCTTCAAGAATAAGACGACATCCACAGGTGTTGCCGCTGCCAGCATAAGCTCCAGGGATTTCGCCCTAGCCAAATTCTGAGCAATCCCAAGCATCGGAGCACAGATTATATATGAGGCAGTTGGGCCTAAGCCGGAGCAACGACTGCAGGAAGGGGACCACACACGACACCAAAGGAGGTACCGGTCGCTGCTGGACGCGCGAGCTATGGAGGACGATGAGGTAGCGTGGCTGAGCGGAGTGAAAGGTGGCGGGATGCAATGGTGAAAGCTCATGGATGTCGCCTAGAGGGGGGCGAATAGGCGCTTTAAAATAATTACGGTTTAGGCTTGATCAAATGCGGAAAAAACCTAACGGTTAATTTGTCAAGCACAAAACCTACAACAACTAGGCTAACCTATGTGCACCAACAACTTATGCTAAGCAAGATAAACAACTAAGTGATAGCAAGATATATGACAAGAAACTATATGGCTATCACACAGTAAAGTGCATAAGTAAAGGGCTCGGGTAAGAGATAACAGAGGCACGCGGAGACGATGATGTATCCTGAAGTTCACACCCGTGCGGATGCTAATCTCCGTTTGGAGTGGTGTGGAGTCACAATGCTCCCCAAGAAGCCACTAGGGCCACCGTAATCTCCTCACGCCCTCGCACAATGCAAGATGTTGTGATTCCACTAAGGTACCCTTGAGGGTGGTCACCGAACCCGTACACTTTGGCAACTCTTGAGGGCGGTTGTCGGTGTCAAAACCGGCGGATCTCAGGTAGGGGGTCCCAAGCAGTGCATCTTAGGATCAATGGTAACAGGAGACAAGGGACACGATGTTTTACCCAGGTTCGGGCCCTCTTGATGGAGGTAAAACCCTACGTCCTGCTTGATTGATATTGATGATATGGGTAGTACAAGAGTTGATCTACCACGAGATCAGAGAGGCTAAACCCTAGAAGATAGCCTATGGTATGATTGTTGTTGTATATGTCTATCAACTAGCCTGGCCCCGGTTTATATAATGCACCAGAGGCCTAGGATAACAAGAGTCCTAGCCGAATACGCCGGGGTGGGAGGAGTCCTTGTCTTGAGCGCCAAGTCTTGTTGATTCTTCCTTGTATGCGGCAGCTATCCGGACTGGCCCGTGAGTATACGGCCATGGGGATCCTCGGCCCAATCCACGTGATCGGGAGACGAAGTGGTGAGTAACCCCTAGTCCAGGACACCGTCAGTAGCCCCCTGAACCGGTCTTCAAGTTGGGGACGCTCCTCGATTCTTCCGAACTGTTCTTCATCTTCGGTTGTCGGTCTTCAAAACTGGTTCAACAAATCTTCTTATCTTCGATCTTGAGGATCGTCGAAATGCATTCGACAAGTTTATACGTCGGGTATCCGAGGAGCCCCTTTAAGTTTCCGGCCTTTATCAATGCCTTGTTATTTTTATGCCATGCCTCAGGTTTGAAGTTATTCCCAGGAGGTAGTGTCCTCTTGCGTCCGAGCTCTAACGCCGGACTGTATTCGAGGTATCTTTTGCAGCCGAGCACCAACACCAGACTGCTTCCTAGCTCTATCGCCGAACTATGTATCCGAGCTCCAATGCCGGACGGTATCCGAGCTCCAACGCCGGACTATGTATCCAAGCTCCAACGCCGGACTATATCCGAGGTGTCGTAAATCACCTTGGTTCAAAGAAGTTTGAAGGAGTTTAGCCGAGCTTAATGCCAGAAATGCCCTCTATGGAGCCAGCCACTAGCGTCCGAGCTTTATGCCGGACTGCTTCCAAGGTGGTGCACCACCCCGAATGTGGGCTGATTTTTGTCAATATTTATTTACTGGTGCAATTTATTCTCTGCCAAGATACATAGCCAGTAGCCCTCAAGGTGGGTATCGGTCTAAAACCCGAGATGCCCATGAAGGATGACATAAGACCGCTGATCCCCGTAGCTGCTGAGACTCAAGTTGATATGCAAAATCGGTATGAGGATCAAGTCCTAGCTTGGCAGAATACTTCGGGACACAAAAAGCGGCGTGCTCAGTCCTCGAGACTCGGGTTGGGTGCGGCCGACCAACCTGAGGATCAAAATCTCCTCGGAGACTGTATTACACTTAAAAATTTCTGCATTGGGCAGGCAATGCAGTAGCCCCCGAGACACTGGTCGGGTGGCAACACCAGATCAGGGGATCGATGTGCCCCTTTAATATTTGTACATAATAAGCCCGAAGCCCAGTAGCCCCCGAGCATTAATGCGGGCACGGGAGGCCGAATTAAGGATCGACATCCATAGTAAAATCACAAATTATGTGTAATGACTCTATATATCCAAGTACTTTACGTCATTAATGCTCGGATCCACATTGTACAAAACTTTGTTGACCGGCCATCGGCTTCCACCTCCTTGGCCAATAGCCGAGGAGTGTTTGTCCTACTTTATAAAGCCTTTATGAGGGCAAAGATTTACAACAAACAAGGCAATCTGGCCATACGGTTTTATAAACAAAGGTACGTGGAGAGACATGTTATATTACTGTTTAACAGAAGAAATGTCTTCCAAAGAAAATAGTCCCACTATCGGTTCCTTTCTTTGGGTTGTCATGCTAAGCATGATCATGAAACCTCAGCTCCAATGTAAGAGCAAAATATCGAGGATTTAGTTTGGGAGGCCAGTTAATGCCCCCCGGTAGTGTTCGGCGACAGTCGAGGTCAAGCCGTAAACACTTCGGCCATTGTTATGAATAGCCCGTCGTTTAACGCCGTCATCGGATCGCCGACCAGTTTACGCTTATTGTGACAGATAGTTTTCGGCTTTCTCCACTGAGGTGCTTAACCATGTGAGCTGGAAGCACAATCGCAGTGGTTCTCCCTTTGCACACCTAGCCGAACAAAGCGGAACATAGGAGGCAAGCGCAGGAGCCGGGCAACCCAACTATTGACCGAAGACACAATTCAAAACTGATGCATATATAGCAATATCCGAGAATGTTTTTGCCGAATCTCTAAAGGTGTCCGGCGTTGCACTGCGAGACTTGTGCTGAAAATACACAAATAGTTTAAAAGTGCCATGGGCTCGAAAAGCCAAAAAACTTATTCAAAAGGTTAATGTCCGAACTAGATCAAGTGTTCGGTGCCAATCCAAAAATTGGACTTTAGAAAAAAAAAGGTGCTTCTGTCGTGCTTTAACATGACATATCCTATCTCAAAACTTCAAGCGGGTCAGCCTACGGCTTCAACCTCCTATCCCGAAGGCGGAGTACTTCTTACTAGGCCAGTTTAGCAAACTAAACTCTAGCCGCTTTGAGAGAGAAATTAGGCTCCCCGGCTAGTGACCGCACACTTGTGTCGAAAAAAGGAGTGATAAATAATAAAAACTTTGCAACGACTAAGAATAAAAACACTTATGATAAAACAGCTCATATAAATTTAAGAGCCCCCAAGTGACTTGGGTAAAAGAATGATTGCATGTACCGAAGTACTTATATCATATCTATGTTCAACTGAACTTTAAACGCGTCTCAACCGACCGTCGGCTTCTCCCTCTTCAGTCAAGGACCGAAAAGTGTTATGTACTCCATCTGTCGAGAATATCGACGGTGTATCCAATAACCAGGCAATCAGGCCATAAGGCTGTAACAGACAAAGCGCGCTCAGGGAACTTATGCTATATTACTGCGAAGAGTAAGAAGCATCTTCGAAGAAAATAGTACCCCCACCGATACCTTTCTTCGGTGCTCTTTGTTATTATGAGACTTTTGCAATAGATTTTTTGTACTCATGAGTTCCATTGTGTGCCGACCATGATTGAAAACAATAAGAGCGCTAGCTTTCGGCTTCACCCAGTCTGAGGTCCTGCTCGGGTGACCCGATCGTGACAAAAGCAGAGGTGCTCCCTTTACTCCCTAGACGAACAATCGGGAACATAGGGGTAAGCACAGGAGCCAGGCAACCCAGCTTGCAAATCGCTTAAGTCAATATGGTGCATATTGTGGCGTAATACACGAACAAGGAACAAAGCCGTACAAGTATAACCATATGCAAGAGGAAAAAGCTTCATGAAGGAAGCCCCCAAGTAAACGGGGTATTTGAATTTGCGCGTCACAAAAAAAGTTTGGACAAGGAAATTTTTACAAGCAACTTTTTTCCAAAAAAGTATAATGCTTGGCTGAGCCGAACACAAGTTAAAAATTTAAAACTTTGAGCATGAAGACAACTTAGCTGGTTAATGTGTTCGGTATTGATGACGCGGTCCGAGCTTGATGCGGGACAAGGTTCCATCCCCGAGCCGGTCCCGAGGTGGCGGAGCAAAGAGCTCGGCAATCCGAAGTGGTGACATAGCACGGTCAATGCATGACGGCAGGGTGATGCTGAAGTCCCCGGCATGGGGTAATGAAGTGTTGACGAAGCCCCCCGTCCAGCCGAGGTGACGCCAAAGGATATAGTCCGGCTGGATCATTTTCCTGTGCACAAAAAATAGTGCAAACCGGAGATAATAATAATAAAAATAAAAAAAATTCGTTGCATAACAAATAATTTATGCAAAGTGAGTAATAAAAGAAATATGGCCTGCCGCCGAAGTCAATGTCGATGCAGGGCGGCGGCGTGATGCGGTAAAGGCATGGCAAGGCCTGAATTCACAAGTCAGTTCGAGTTCCGGATGCGGCGTTCGCTGGACTATGTACGGAAACTGACCAAACCATCATGCGACCATTGTTAATGCGGCCACCATTTGATAGACCTGCGTACATATGACGAACAAACCAGAGTAATAATTCATTGGAAAAATGAACCCTAACAAGCAAAAAATACTAGGATTAATAGCACCTGGCTTATTTGTTGTAGAAATCCGAAGAAAGGTGATTCCCAAAATTGGGACTGGATCCGCACACCTATCACCTGATGGGCGATAAAGCAACGGCATGGCGATGCTGGCAAAGGTTGGCTCACCGAGGCAAAGCCCTCGGTCCAGCTAACGTGACGGAGCTGGTCGACCAGCAACGTCGAAGTCTCCTGAGTAGGTTGATGAAGAGTTGATGAAGCCCCCGGTCCAGCTAACGTGATGAAGCCTCGGTGTCAGCCGATGAGTCGAAGTAGGTCGGCGTGATGGACACTAGCTTGAAAAAGCAACAGTGCGACCCTGCCGATGCAGGTCGTGACGTGGTCGATGCCGGCTTGATGAAGTGACCGTGCGGCGATGCAGGTGTGCCCTCTCCGTGTAATCCATGGGGCGGCCATGTTGGTGATGATTTATCCTTCGCGATGCCGAACTATTATTCGGCTGGCCGAGATGATGATCCGAAGAAATTGAGCTCGGCTCAACAAAGCGACGACGTGTCTAACGCAGGTCGACCGCCGTGGAATGATGTTGTCGGGCTAGTTTGACACCGGCGCGACGATGAAGTTCGTATTGCAAGAATAGTTTTAATATTACTGGGATTTGTTTGAGAATAAAACACAACACCCCATATGAAAACTTCCTTCAAAAAGGATGTTCGAGATCCCGTTCATAAAGAAGATGAATTCGGGTCGGATTCATTCTCGCGCAGAAAACAGATCCAAAAAGTGATGCACTAATCGGAAGTTTCCCGGAGTTTGGACGGTCGGATTGAGCTGAAGTTTTAGCAGGTGGTAGATAAGGGAATTCCGCAACAAATCAATGGTTGGATCCTCCAAAGGACATCCAAGCTAGACGCTGGATACCACGCCCTAAACTCGTCCGGATTCTCGTCCAGATTCAACAGGGCTCCGGTATATCGGAGATTGCCGGAGATTCCTCCATCGGAACTCGACAAAATTTTTGCAGGGTTGTTATAGACTTAATTCCGCATAATTCCACCGAAGTAATCGTTTAAGCGACACTCGAGGAGGCGGTGGCGGCGGATACAAGTTTGCTATCCAGAAAAACAGCACGGTCGCCTGAGGGCAATGTTGATGTTGAGCCCCCGAGCTCCATGGATGACTCCTCCATGATCTTGATAGAGATCGGAGTTGGTGTTGATGAAGGCCTTCATCCGAACATGACGATCAGAGGTAGGGCGCAATCCTCGGTCAAGCCAAGGTGACCAGTCGAGCTGGTGATGAAGAAGTCGATGTCGCAGTTGACCTGCAGTTGAGCCATTGATCCTTTCGCCGATCACACAGCGGAACTCTCAATGAAAGCACCAATGTCGGTGTCAAAACTGGCGGATCTCGGGTAGGGGTCCCAAGCAGTGCGTCTTAGGATCAATGGTAACAGGAGACAAGGGACACGTTGTTTTACCCAGGTTCGGGCCCTCTTGATGGAGGTAAAACCCTACGTCCTGCTTGATTGATATTGATGATATGCGAATTACAAGAGTTGATCTACCATGAGATCAGAGAGGCTAAACCCTAGAAGCTAGCCTATGGTATGATTGTTGTTGTATATGTCTATCGACTAGCCTGGCCCCGGTTTATATAATGCACCAGAGGCCTAGGATAACAAGAGTCCTAGCCGAATACGCCGGTGGGGGAGGAGTCCTTGTCTTGTGCGCCAAGTCTTGTTGATTCTTCCTTGTATGCGGCAGCTGTCCGGACTGGCCCATGAGTATACGGCCATGGGGATCCTCGGACCAATCCACCTGATCGGGAGACGACGTGGTGAGTACCCCCTAGTCCAGGACACCGTCAGCGGTCACCGGTACCCGTCAAATTGCTCGGGGCAATCTCCACAGCCTAATTGGAGACCCCGACACTTGCCCGAAGCTTTACACCACAATGATTGAGCTCCGAACAACACCAACCATCTAGGGCGCCAAGGCACCCAAGAGGAACAAGCTCTAGGGTGCCCAAACACCCAAGAGTAATAAGCTTCTCAAACTTCACTTCCATGTATCACCGTGGAGAACACAAACCGATGCACCAAATGCAATGGCAAGGTCACACGGAGTTCCCAAGTCCTTCTCTCCCAAATCGCACCAGAGCAACTAATGCTAGGAAGGAAAATGAGAGAAGAACGAAAGAAGAACACGAAGAACTCCAAGATCTAGATCCAAGGGGTTCCCCTCACTTAGGGGAGAAAGTGATTGGTGGAAACGTGGATCTAGATCTCCTCTCTCTTTTCCCTCAAGAACTAGCAAGAATCATTGGAGGGATTGACAGTTAGCAAGCTCGAAGAAGGTCAACAATGGGGCGAGAACACGAGCTAAAGAGGTAAGGTCCATTGGGGAAGAAGATCCCCTTTTGTAGGTGGGAAAAAATCCAACCGTTATGCTCACAGCCCGCACAGAGCGGTACTACCTCTCGACCTCACGGTACTACCCCTAGGGGTAGCGGTACTACCTCAAAGGGTAGCGGTACTACTGCTTGCGAGCGGTACTAAAAAAATACATCTGTGCCTAACACCGCTGGACTTGTGACGAGTTTTTGGTCCGGAGCGGTACTACCTCTCTAGAAGCCATGGTAGTACCGCTCTGGAGTGGTAGTAAAAAATTACATCCGCTCATGTCCGCGGTAGTACCGCTGCAGCCTTTTCAGAACACCAAAACTCCCACAACTTCTTTAAACGGACTCTGAATTCAACGAAACCAAGTTTGTTGGAAAGCTAGCGACAAGGGCTAACACAATATTGATTGAACTAACAAAAATAATGAAATTAGAAAAGTCTCATGATAAAATGGTGAGAACCCTTCCCCGAATAAGACCGGTAAAACCTCCAACACCGAAAACGCAAAAGAAGAAGCATATGAAATCAGTTTTCAATGAACTAGAGCTTGGCACGAAGATAACCACAAGCTCTAATACTTCAAAAGAAAATACAAATAAGAATCAAGAAATATGATGCAAGGATGCAATGGTTTGAGCTATCGACGAATGATATGATCAAGCTACTCACTTGAGAGCCCCCCTTGATAGTACGGCTATCGATCCTATAACCCGGTCTCCAAACTACCACCATGAGACCGGAAAAATAGAAAACCTATCAAGGGCAAACCTTTTCCTTGCACATGATCCACTTGAGATAGATGATGACGATCTTGTCCTCCTCAAGATAGACAACCTTTCTTGATTGCGTTGGGTCGATGAAGGCTAGATGATTGCTCCCCCATACTCCACTATGGGTGAGCCACTATTCATCGCATCTTCACAAGTCCACTAACACCACAATGGACGCCAAGCTTCAAGCACTTGATCTCTTTGCCATGCTCCACTTGAACTTGCACACGGCAATCTTGATGATGATCACCACTTTGATGTCATCCTCTCCATGGTTTGAGTGATATCTTCCTATTGACCCAAGCCCATGAACACGTACCTAACCCCACATAGAACTATCACACAGACCATGGGTTAGTACACAAAGCACAATGGACAATGCTTACCATACCATGGGATCACTTGATCCCTCTCGGTACATCTTCTATGCTTTGTGAGTTGATCAACTTGGTTCACTCTTGACTTAGTCTTGATCAACCTTGAATCTTTCTAACTCTCTTCATTTGGATGACGTCTTGAAGGTAAACATGAATGATCACACAATCTTCTTCTTCAAGACATGCTTACAATAAGCTCAACACTCACATGACCAATCTTTGGATAATCCCTTCATAGCACCTTGGTCAACTTATAAACTCCTTCAAACCAACACATGGACGTCAAGAAAAGCCTATGGACAAATCCTTCAAATATAACTCAAGACTACCATTAGTCCACAGAGATTGTCATCAATTACCAAAACCAAACATGGGGGCACCGCATGTTCTTTCAATCTCCCCCATTTTGGTAATTGATGAAAATCACTTTCAAGAGAGTTTTTATAAGGAATTATGCATCACCATGCAATGCAACAACCAATAGTGCATGCGAATGAGATGCAAATGCTAAGGAACAAAACCAAAGCAAGAGGAGATAACTCTCTAAACTTCTCCACAAAACTCTCTGAAACTTCTCCCCCATTGGCATCGATTGCCAAAATGGGCGAAAATCTAAGAAGGCCAATATAAATTATGGTCCTCCATAAATTGTGTATTTCTCAACAAGAGAGTGGAATGCAATACACATACCCAAAGGTAAATACTTGGAGGAACACAAAGTACATTGAGGCACAAAGATTGCTAAAGAATGATATGCCACAAAGCCATAACAAAGAGAGACAAAAGCAATCAAGCAGTCAAAATATACCAATTGAAGCAAGCAATCAAAGGATATCAACTGAACCAACTAGACCAAGGATTCTATGAGCCACAAGAATAAATGATATTATGATATGAGCAGAGGAGTGTTCTAAAGAAACTAGAGAAGCTCCCCATGATTTGTGCACAAATAAGAATATTTGTATTGGATACATTGTGCACAAAATAGGATCATAGCTCCCCCAAAATCAATAGAAACTCACAACCAGTGCAAGTGAGCATATAGGAAACAAAGCCTAGCACTTGCAACAAGCACATGGTTGAGCAACATGTAAAAGAGGCAACTTAAGAATAGGCTCAACCAAAATGATGTGTGCGAGTCATGACAAAGAACTTAAGAAGACTAATATAAGGATAAGCATAAAGCATCAACATAGTCTTGGGTAAATGAGATACACGGTGCATGACATGTCGTCCCCACACACATCCAACAAGCAAATGGGTTCACAAGCTCACTAAAATGTGAGTTAACAACAAGGTTTGCGACAACCCATGGTGAAGATAGACGATGAAAGCCCTATCAAGACGAGGGATACCAATTAAGATGGCAAAAGCCTCGTAAAGACAAGCATGTGGAAAATAATCTTCACCACACAAGAGTACATCAAGATGTAACAAGATATGACCCGCACTCAAGGCAAAAGCTTTCACGGTGCCACCAAAGAAAAATCCTAAGAAAGACAAGATCGACATGAAAGAAAGGATATCATCTGGAGATGTAATTTCTCTCAAGTGTATAATGTTCTAGGTAGATGAAATCATGATGATATATATCTGCAAAGAAGGATGTACACCCGAAATAGTTACAACAAGAAGGAACAAGATATCCAAAAGGAAGTCATAAATATACCAATAAGATATTTTCTTGAAAGCATAGCACATGGCTAGATATTATCTTACAGTATATAAATGAGCTTCAACCAAACAAACATCAAAGACATCATAACTATCAACAAGAGATCATTGTTGAGATGCTTTGAGAAGGGAAACAAGTATCACAAGAACTAATCAAGAAATTCATGCCATGATGCAACCTACACAAGGTTGAATGTAAGAGGTGTATGCATGAGTAGATACTTGTTACCGAGATAGCATTGGAAGGATGTAGTATATACCAATTAAAGGTAGATAGTAGATCATTGATCATCCTAGCTTGACTCCAATAAGCACATGGTGACACCACCTTCCTTGTGAGTGAGCCGAGCATCCAATGCATCTACAATTGTTCCTAGAACAACAACACAAACAAAATGGTACCCAAACTCATTGGGACCAAAGAGTTAGAGAACCAACAATACATAGGACAAACTCCACATAAATATGTGCATATAGATATGAAAATGAATTTCATGCACATCTCATCCAATTTGAGACTTGGTGGAGTTTCCCCTATATATTGGGTCAAAGAAAGAAAGCATGCCAAAGAAACTACATGAAGTAAATATGCATGCTCAAAACTTTCAAGAACCGATACCAATTGACAAAGAAATACCAAGAGAAGAAAAGATACCAGATGAATAAATCATTACTTGGAGTATATCCACAACAAATACATCGAGGAATGAGATATCCATTGATACACACTAAATTAAAGATGTCAAACTCCCAAAGACAGGATGGTTCCAAGCAAACCAAGCTCTCAACAAAGTTTCATGATGGCACAAAGTACCAAAAAGAAGGCGGCTTGCCTTCCACCAACACACACTTGATAAGGATCACAAGATGAGCATTTTATAGAAAATAGGATAGCTCCCCCAAGACTAGTGCATTGTAGAGAATTTGCATTTGAATGCAAAATTCACAAGGTGGGATCACCACTTTCACTATATCTACAAAACACTAGACAACATCAAGAAATTAACAAGATCCACAAGTGATATGTAAGACAAAGGGAGTTGACACAAACTTTAGCAAGCCATAAGGCAAATAAAAGCAAAAGCCAATATAAAGATGATCAATAATTTCTACCACACAAGTGAGTACCAATTGTCAAAAGACAAGAAGTATTTGGAAATAATTCCCAGTGGTAGAAAGCAAGGTTATCCAACATAATCTTCACACCAAACACACAAGCAAATTTGCAATTTGTAGAGCTAACATGCCACCTAGGAACAAGATAATTTACAATATCAATTCTAAGTGACAATATCTCAAATGTACACATTTTCTAGGCTAGTAATATACACATAGCATATTACTCCCCCATAATGTGATACCAATTAAAGATAAACAAGAGGCGAATAAAGGATCCAACAAGAGATAATTAATGGACTATTTAGAATTTGAATTTCTCATGAGAAGACATACCACATAGTGACTAGATAATCTTGTAATATCAATACTAGATGGTATTCCTCATGTACACACATTTATAGGATTCTGAGGTGCACAAAGCACATCACTTCCCAAAAATAGAATTTTCCAGTAATCTCTCACAAGAGAAAACTAAGATACAAACAAGATGCGCAAAGGCTCAACGCACTACACACACGTACATGATGTGCAAACCAACACACACATACTTGATTACTCAAGATAAGCAAATTGGAAGAACAACATATACAACACATGCAAGGACCAAAACCAAAACATGCAAAGGGCAAGTAACTTTTAATGTAAACAATTTAAGTACAAGTTACCGCAAGGAGGCATATTGGATATAAGATAGAAACTTGATAACCCAATTGATTTGGCTTGAGACAATATGAATGATGAAGATCCCTTAATTCTTCATGATGTAGCCAAGTCTCCAATGCCCTCCAATAATACCTATTGATCAAGTTTGAGCTTGGTGGTCCCCAACCAAGTTGGGTCCTAAGAGGTTAGTCACAATAGACTTGGCTACCCAAATGGTTCTTTTCTTGACAACACTTTGAGTACCAACAAGCTTGGCAAACACATTGCCAACCTTATCCTTCCCAAGAGAATAGATATCATCAATAATAATTGGGTTGGATAAGTTACCACTAGTGCATAAAGAAGCGATGTGACCTTTCTCACGACATATGTAGCAACGTCTACTCTTCACTTTCTTCTCACTTGATTTCTCAACTTGAGAAGCTTTAGCTTGAGTCTTCTTGGGAAGAGGCCTTTATTCAACTTGAGTTTGAGCATGAGAATGAACTTGTGGCCGCTTCCCTTATTGCTTGTCATTAATGGGCTTCTTCTTCAATGGGCAAGATCTAACATGATGCCCTTCAATTTTGCACTTGAAGCAAATAATCTTGGCTGAATTCTTGACTTGTTCTTGGCCCTTCTTCTTGTTTCTCTTGGACTTCTTCTTCTTATTGGAGTTGAATCCAAGTCCACCTTTGTCACTAGGGGATTTTTGCACACTCAAGATATTGTTGAGTGTGGACTTCCCTTCATGAAACTTTTCCCAAGTCTTTCTCAAAACAAGTGACTTGAGCCTTGAGATCTTTAATTTTCTCTACATGGTTAGTATCAACACAAGTACTAGAGGAAGTATAAGCTTCACCGTTAGAGCAACAAGGCAAGGAGAGTAATTCATCACAAGAAGTGACAATGTTATGAGTAGTCGAATTACAAGGACTAGCACATGGCAAGGTAGCATTTTGACTTGAAGTAGTGCTAGTGTCCACATGCGACTTACTAGAACTTACCTTAGACATAGCCTCATGAGCTATCTTTAGCACATTATGGGATACTAGAAGATCATCATGACAGCTTGTGAGCTTTACATGATTTTCTTCCAACTTCTCATATTTGCTAGATAGCGACTCAAGTTGAGCTCGTAGCTCAACATTCTCCTTCAAAATGGATGCTTCACTAGAAGTAGAGTTAATAGCACAAGCATCATCAATAATAGCAAGAGGAGAAGGCAACTTGGCAAGATCTTTAGAATATGAAGCTTTAAGTTGTACATGAGACTCGGTGAGTCTGATGAGCTCACTCTTAATGACCCTTGAGCCATTTTCGAGGTGCCCAAAGTCCTCAAGGACTTTAGCATGCGCAACTTCAAGCTTCTCATTTTTAGTTTCAAAATCATTGGCCACCTCAAGAGCTCTATCATGAGATTCCTTCACTCTAGATAGTCCTAGAGCAAAAGTCTCCTCAAGAGATTCATAGGCGGTTTGTTCATCTTCAAGAGCTTGAGATAGCTCCGCGATCTCATTTGCGTAATCACACTCATGAGCTTCCATTTTCTTAATGGTGAACTCATGCTCCTCTAGATGAGATTCCAACTCATCAATGTATTTATTGCCCTCAATGGCAATAGACATGATTTCCATGAAGTTGGAACGAGCAAGTTTATTTTTGTGAAGAGCTTTAAAAATCATTTCCCCCTTAATTTTAGGAAGCAATATTATCATTCTCTTCATCATTAGCATTAACATCATCATCAAGCGACATATTGGGGTTCAAAGTAGGAGATTCCTTTGGCGCCTTAGCCATAAGGCAAAAAGCAATATATGATGATGTAGGATCCCTTGAGGCACCATTCAAGACCACATCTTGTTCCATGGAGTTTTGGGTTTCCTCTACATTGTTAACACAACAACTAGAGGAAATACAAGCATTTTTATCATGGCAACAAGACATAGCAAGCATATCATCATGAGATTTAGTCAAGCAATTTCTACATGATATGCAAGGACTATCAACACAAGCATGTGAAACATGTGGAGTGCTCAAAGTGTTAATGTCCAAAGAAGAAGCATTGTAATAAGATAGTGGTGAAGGATCATCGATAATAAGCACACTATCATCATTGCAATGATCAACACTACTTACCATATCATTACCTTGTGGCAAACCACATGTAGGTGAAGTAGAGGCAGTTGAGAAGACAACACGGCAGGAGGTGGAGGGCGAACAATCATCCCCACAAATCTTGGACATACCATATTTATCTTGAAGCTTCGTCCACAACTCATGAGCATCCTGGAACGGCATGAGTTGAAAAATAACTACATTGCTCAGATCATCAAAGAGCACATTAGAAGCTTGAGCATTGAGATAAAAGTTTTTCTCATCATCTAAAGATAATCGTTGAGGATCCTTTGGAGGAGAAAAACCCATATCTACAAGTCGCTCTAAATTTGGCTCCATGACCCTAAAGAGATTAAGCATGTGGATTACTAAAACATCAAAATTTGTGCCATTAAAACTAAGACTGTCAGAGAATCCTAATCCCCTAGTCGACATCTTTACTCTCTAGGTGATTAAGCCTAACAAAGAGATACAATGCTCCGATACCAATTGAAAGATCGTGTATGTTGACTAGAGGGGGTGAATAGGCGCTTTAAAATAATTACGGTTTAGGCTTGAATAAATGTGGAAAAACCTAACGGTTAATTTGTCAAGCACAAAACCTACAAAAACTAGGCTCACCTATGTGCACTAACAACTTATGCTAAGCAAGATAAACAACTAATTGATAGCAAGATATATGAGAAGAAACAATATGGCTATCACACAGTAAAGTGCATAAGTAAAGGGTTCGGGTAAGAGATAACTGAGGCACGCAAAGACGACGATGTACCCCGAAGTTCACACCCTTGTGGATGCTAATCTCCGTTTGAAGCGGTGTGGAGGCACAATGCTCCCCAAGAAGCCACTAGGGCCACCATAATCTCTCCTCACACCCTCGCACAATGCAAGATGTCATGATTCCACTAAGGGACCCTTGAGGGCAGTCAACGAACCTGTACAAATGGCAACCCTTGGGGGCGGTCACCGAACCCGTACACTTTGGCAACCCTTGAAGGCGGTCACCGGTACCTGTCAAATTGCTCCGGGCGATCTCAAAAATCTAATTGGAGGCCCTAACGCTTTCCCGGAGATTTACACCACAATGATTTAGCTCTGAATAACACCAACCGTCTAGGGCGCCAGGGCACCCAAGAGGAACAAGTTCTAGGGTGCCCAAACACCCAACCGTATCACCGTGGAGAACTCAAACTGATGCACCAAATGCAATGGCAAGGGCACACGGAGTGCCCAAGTCCTTCTCCCCCAAATCCCAAAGCAACTAATGCTAGGGAGGAAAATGAGAGGAAGAACGAAAGAATAACACGAAGAACTCCAAGATCTAGATCCAAGGGGTTCCCCTCACTTAGAGGAGAAAGTGATTGGTGGAAACGTGGATCTAGATCTCCTCTCTCTTTTCCCTCAAGAACTAGCAAGAATCATTGGAGGGATTGAGAGTTAGCAACCTCGAAGAAGGTCAAGAATGGGGGAAGAACACGAGCTAAAGAGATAAGGTCCATTGGGGAAGAAGACCCCCTTTCATAGGTGCAAAATAATCCAACCATTATGTTCACAGCCCGCACTAAGCGGTACTACCGCTCGACCTCACGGTACTACCGCTAGGGATAGCGGTACTACCTCAAAGGGTAGCAGTACTACTGCTTGCGAGCGGTACTAAAAAAATACATCTGTGCCTACCACCGCTGGACTTGTGAAAAGTTTTTGGTCTGGAGCGGTACTATCACTGTAGAAGCCATGGTAGTACCGCTCTGGAGCAGAAGTAAAAATTTACATCCGCTCCTGTCTGCGGTAGTACCGCTGCAGCCTTTTTAGAAAACCAAAACAGCCACAACTTTTGCAAACGGAGTCCGAATTCAACGAAACCAAGTTTGTTAGAAAGATAGTGACAAGGGCTAACACAATCTTGATAGAACTAACAAAAATAAGGAAATTAGAAAAGGCACATGAGAAAATGGTGAGAACCCTTCCCCGAATAAGACTGGTAAAACCTCCAACACCGAAAACGTAAAAGAAGAAGCATATGAAATCCGTTTTTGATGAACTAGAGCTTTTCACGTAGATAACCACAAGCTCTAAAACCTCAAAAGAAAATACAAATAGGAATCAAGAAAAATGATGCAAGGATGCAATGGTTTGATCTCAAGACGAATGATACGATCAAGTTACTCACTTGAGAGTCCCCCTTGATAGTACGACAGTCTACCCTATAACCCGGTCTCCAAACTACCACCATGAGACTGGAAAAATAGAAAACCTATCAAGGGAAAACCTTTGCCTTGCGCATGATCCACTTGAGATAGATGATGACGATCTTGTCCTCCTCAAGATGGATCACCTTTCTTGATTACGTTGGGTCGATGAAGATAGATGATTGCTCCCCCATACTCCACTATGGGTGAGCCACTCTTCAGCACATCTTCACAAGTCCATTGACACCACAATGGATGGCAAGGTTCAAGCACTTGATCTCTTCGCCATGCTCCACTTGAACTTGCACACAGCAATCTTGATGACGATCACCACTTGATGTCATCCTCTCCATGGGTTGAGTGATATCTTCCTCTTGACCCAAGCCCATGAACACGTACCTAACACCACATAGAGCTCCCACATAGACCATGGGTTAGTACACAAAGCACAATGGACAATGCTTACCATACCATGGGATCACTTGATCCCTCTCGGTACATCTTCTATCCTTTGTTAGTTGATCAACTTGATTCACTATTGACTTAGTCTTGATCAACCTTGAATCTTTCCAACTCTCTTCATTCGGATGATGTCTTGAAGGTAAACATGAATGATCACACAATCTTCTTCTTCAAGACATGCTTACAATAAGCTCAACACTCACATGACCAATCTTTGGATAATCCCTTCATATCACTTTGGTCAACTCATAAACTCCTTGAAACCAACACATGGACTTTAAGAAAAGCCTATGGACAAATCCTTCAAATATAACTCAAGACAACCATTAGTCCATAGAGATTGTCATCAATTACCAAAACCAAACATGGGGGCACTGCATGTTCTTTCAGATGGTGTCCGGAGCCCCGGACGAGCCATGATCTTGAAAGGGGCGCAGATCAAGGACACCAGGACTAGAGCAGTAGGGACAACGGCGTGCCCAGGGAGCCGGAAGGGGACGCAGCTTCCAAAGTGTGCCGGTGGCGAAAATGCATCGGGATGGTCAGCAAAACAAGGTACCGGAAGGGTGGTGCTGACGCGGAGATGCCGAAGAACCAGTGAGCCAAGGGAGCCGGAAAACGCAGCTCCCCAGGCACGCTAGGTCCAAAGCTGTGCCGGCATGCCAGGAGCACCGAAGAAGACGCAGGCCCATGGCCACCGGGCTGAAGCCGCTCCTGCCGGGTGGAAGATGAGGGGAACTCGCGCACAACCCAAATCCGTACGACGCGTGGCCAGAAGCCGCCACCATCGAGCGCAAACATCCGCCTCCAACGCAGCGTCCCAAGGAGGCCGAACCGGAGCTCGAAGGGAGGGGGTCGGAGGAGGGGACGCGAATAGCAGGGCGCGCCCGGCCGCCACGGGGAGCGACCAAAGAGCACCACAACCAGCCAGAATGGACCCTTAGATCCAGGGCCAGACGGAGCTGCCGCACGGACTCGGAGCCGGGGGTGGGTGGGGAGGGGGGTGCACCAGGTCTTCCAGCACATCGGAGCAGCCGGGGAGGGACACACGCACCGCCGGTGGAGGTCGCCGCCGCCGCCGCCACAAGCACCAGATCCGGACCCGGGGGGCGGAGGGAGATAGTTGGAGGAGAGGAACGGCCCCGCCATCACCATCCCAAGGCCCGTCGCGGCATAGCTAGCCGGCCCTCCGGCGACTGCGACGTGGGGGTGGGCTGGAGGCGGGGAACGAGCCTACGACGGCTAGGGTTTCCCCCGAATCGCCCGGCTCGGGTGACACGTGGGTCGGGGGCGGGGCTATAGTCACGGGATGGGACAGGGAGTACTTCGTTGCATTTACAACAGAGAGAATGACCTTTTGTTTTGTTCGTTACCTTCCATGACCTTATCCCGAAGAAGGTCGTTAATTTCAGCTTACGGCCGCCAGCTTTTGACCATCTGTTTTTGGTCAAAAAAATGTCACAAATGGAAAACAATGACCATTCACTGACCAATAGTGGTGGTCGCAAGTTGACGTATTTCTTGTAGTGCTCCTCTCCCTGATCTGCCTCCTCTTTCTCCCCTTCCTCCCATTCTTCATCGGCCACCCATATCTCCCCCGCCCCTTCCAATGAAAGGACGATCAGATGGCGGTTCAGGATCCCATAATAGCCAATCACCCCACTCAAATTTCAAGGGATCATGGACGCTGTCGCCACATTCGTCAACAATATGTCCCATGAGCCCACACGCAAAACAAAAATCAGGGAGCTTCTCATAGAAAACTGTATACCTCTTACTACCCTTCAATGTTATTGGCACAAAATGAACCAGCGGCTTGGTCACATCTAGAAATACCCTAGCACGAAGAGTGCTAGTTGGGTTAATCCTCCCTTCATTGACTATCACCATGAGAGGTGGCTCTCCTACCTTGGCAGCTACCTTCTCAGCCGGCTCCTTTTTCCAGGTAAGGCCATCAGGGAGCTCTTTGATTCTTACCCAAACCGGGATCTTGTTTAGCTTATATTCAGAGACATCTGAGAATCCGTCATATTCTGTATCACAACTGGAGCCTTCCAAAATAGCCACAGTCCTCCTTCCATGATCCTCCTCCAGTCCACCAAACAGTGGCATTGCACCAAAAAGAGATTAGGGCCCTTGATGCTAAAAGTGACTCCTCGAGCTGATGACCAAGTGTTTCGCATCTGATTGAGCAGCGCCGCATGACTGAAAGGTCGAGTGGTGTGCACCCGGAATAAGCCCAGCCAAAAAACATCCTTGGTGAGATCATCTACCTCGCTGGAGAAGTCAAGATCTTCCTCCTCTTTCCCATGGAGGGTCATACCCACAAAACTGTCCTCGAGATCCGGCGTCGGCCCCATCACTACCTATTTTTTTCATGTGGCTCACTGCCCAAAACAGGCCTAGTCTAGTGTTTCTGAGGAGGCCCGGCACTGCAATAATGCCCACTAGTTGTCTCAAAAATTAAGGAAAGTCCAGTACAGTCTGCTTAGAACAAAAAAGAGGAAAGCCCAATACCTAGTGCGGGCTGGTTACATACGAAAAAAGGGACGCACAAAAGATACTACTACCTCAGATAGAAAAAATATTAAAAATATAATATGGGTGAACGGGTTAAAATATCAGAGAAACACACCCTGTTTTATTTATCGGTATGGATGATTTTTTTATATTAATTCTATTAATATTTTCATCTTCGCACCGAGTCGAATTATTGGCATATGACATGTGTGACACATGTTTCACACTAGAACTCGCCAGTGAAGTGCCCCCTGTCGGTGTCAAAACCGGCAGAAATCAGGTAGGGGGTCCTGAACTGTGCATCTAAGGATCGAAGGTAACAAGGAGGCAGGGGACACGATGTTTCCCCAGGTTCGGGCCCTATTAATGGAGGTAATGCCCTACTTCCGGCTTGATTGACTATGATGAGTATAGGGGTTTACAAGAGTTGATCTACCTTGAGATCATAATGGCCAAACCCTAGATGTCTAGCATGTATGATTATGATCTTGCCTATGGACTAAACCCTCCGGTTTATATAGACAACGGAGGGATCTAGGGTTCTACAAAGTCGGTTATTGAGAAAGGAAAGTACACGATCCGGACGCCAAGCTTGCCATCCATGCAAAGGAGAGTCCCATCCGGACACGAGGAGGTCCTTCTATCTTGTATCTTCAAGGCCCATCAGTCCGGCCCATGTCACATAGGCCGCCTCCCTGAGGACCCCATAGTCCAGGACTCCCTTAGTAGCCCCTGAACCAGGCTTCAATGACGACGTATTCGGCGCGCCAATTGTCTTCGGCATTGCAAGGCGGGTTCCTTCTCCGAATGCTCCAAACAGTCCTCCGCTCATGATAGCTGTATCCGGCTCTGTTTAATAACTCCAACTTCAAGCTGTAAGGGCAACAAATACCTGAAAATAAAGTCACGTCCATAGGCGACTTCTCCGGCTAGGCATTACGTCCTAGCCTTGTTAGTATTCCGAACCGTTTTACAGCCCTCACTTCGTGTTTCGAGGCACGGTCATAGGCATGTCTTGTCAAAGCAGAGATCATGTCCCCTTATCACGGGATTCTCATTAACAGGGTTTTGGGTAATCCAACCGTGTCGTTCACACATCCCCTTGGGAATAGGCGAGATTTAAGGCTCCAGAGGGGACGCTTGATATCCACCGCCATTATAAGAAGACAAGGATCCCTATTTTTACCCCACGCCTTCTTCCTCCTCTGCCTATCAGCCATTCAATCTCCAGCGCTCAAGTTTCAATCCTTTCCATTGCCACCAAACACTCCGAGCCATGTCTGGATCTGGAGTGCAGGGCAAGTGGATGACCTCCTTTGTTACAGAGGAGAACATCAAGGAGCTCCGGGAGGCTGGGTATCTGGCCACACAAAGTCCATCGGCTCCCTGCCAAAAAGCAGATCATCCCCACTCTGGAACCCAATGAAAAGCTAGTGTTCATCGCCCCATTCCTTCGTGGACTATGATTTCCCCTTCATCCTTTTGTCCGCGGTCTCATGTTCTACTATGGGCTAGATTTTCACGATCTAGCCCTAAATTTCTTCCTCAACCTTTTGCTATTTATCATCGTGTGCGAGGCATTCCTCTGCATCCCTCCCCACTTCGGCCTATGGCTCAAGGTCTTCAATGTGAAGCCAAAGGTGGTCGAGCGCCAACGCGTGGAGTGCGGCGGTGCCATGGTGAGCAAACTCCCCAACGTTACCTGGCCAAAGGGGACCTTTTTGGAGAGCGTCAAAGGATGGCAGCAGGGATGGTCCTATATCACGGAACCCCGCGATGCCACATGGGCCGCCGCTCCTGAGTTCAAATCTGGGCCCCCGATACGGCTTACATCCTGGCTCAATAAGGGACTAGATTGGGAGTCGCCTGACAAGGTGACGACACTGGAGAGCCGCATCAACGGCATGATAAACAAGAACGCCAGCCTCGCCAGCATGATCCAGGTGATGCTTTTTCACCGGATTCTCCCTTGTCAGCACCGTACTCAATATATGTGGGAATTCGACCCGGTCGGCCCTCAAACACTGCAGCGGTTCTTCGGCGTGACGCACGAAGATATATGGAACCTGCTCTTCAAAACTCAAAAGTCATGGTCGGAGACAACCGAAGAACGCGGCCTTGACAGAGCATGTCCGGCCACTCCTTTAAGTTTTATGATAACTTTTATTTGCAAATCCAAGGAGTATATTGAACTTTCTTATTCCCATAGGGCATGACCAAGAACGCGGAGCAGACCAAATGCCCGGCACCACTGCCAGAGGATAAAGCCACCCCCTTGCTGACGAAGATGTTGGTTCCAGCGCCATATCAGGCGTCGGAGAAGAAGGCCCAGAAGAAGGGCAAGGAGGCCAGAAGTGGCCTCTGGCGTAAGGGCGCTTCAGATGCCGTGTCCGAAGGCAGCGGGCCCTCCTCCTTTCATGACAAAGATGTAGAGGAGGAAGAGAGTAACTCTCCCCCCAAGGGGGGAAGAATAAAAGGGCGGCTTCCGCGGATCTGGAGGCGGAGGCGAGCAACAAGGGAAAACCCTCCCTTTCGGATGATTCCAAAGCAGATGCCTATGCCATCCCAAAGCGGCGCCCCAGGCTGAAGTCCTTGGCGGAATCGTAAGTATCCGAAGACACCATACACATATCCGATTTTATGCCATATTATTTTAAAGTACTGAATTGTGTATTATAGCCCAGCTCGGGATCTCCCCCAACGATCATCATCATCTGGGAACTCACTAGGGATGAACGCAATGGAGAGAGGGTCGCCTACACAAACCTCTACACCCACTGCCACGGATAACACCGAAGTGTTGTCGCAAAGAACCTCTCCAGGCCATGGGGAGGTACAGGAGACCGTGAAGGTGGCGACAGAGGGTAATACCTCTATTGCCGAAGAGAGGGGGAAATCAACTCCAATGGAGACCGGTGATGGGGGCAACGCTCAATTCAGCCCTCAACCGAACATCATTCTGGAGACCCATACGGCTCCAGAATCAGACCAGCAGCCTCCTTCGAAGAAAGGAGATGGGCCGTCTCCACCGGCGTCCTCTGTCTATCCGGAGGCACCGGACACTCTGGCGGAAGCGCTTCAAAGTGCTTCCATTGTGGAGGAAAACCTAAGAGCGTATTGAACCAAGCCTATACCAGCCTTTTAACAGGCTTTGAGGTATGTGAAGTAATATGTTTTTGGTTATTTGCGAAAGGAAAACCTGTATATAGATAGTAGCCCCTGAGACTCTGTTTGGCGTTTGAGAATAAAGGCCGAACAGAGGATCGAATAATGCTTTGCAGGAGCTAACATATATGTTTATTTTGATGCACAGGCTTCGATGCGAGCGGCAACCTCGCATGCCAGCAAACTGTCCGAACTAAATCGGAAGTTGGAGGAAGAGCAGGGTATGTGAGGCAAAAACTTATCTTGAAATGATAAGAGCTCCAATTTATTATCAAACTGAACCTTATGATTCTGCTCATAGTGGGCACGTCTGAGGTCGAAGCCCTCAAGAGTGCGCTGGCCGAGGCCAAAAAGGAGGCGGACGAGGAACGAGTCGCCCATCAAAAGCATGAGGCGAGGTTGGATGAAGTCCAACATGAGCTCACTGATGCTATAGGAAAATCTGAGTCCTTGGAGCGCACGGTGTCGGAACGAGACTTCGAACTTGCTACGGCGCTCCAAAGTGTGAAGGAGGCCCGAGTTGAAGCCCAAGGTGCCTGTCAGGAGTTCCGAGAAGCCAAGAAGATTGAAGCGGGTAAGTCTTTCAATTTGCAGAGAAAATACGTAAGGAGAAAGTACACCTTACTGACACACATTTGGAGTTCTCCAGGAGCATTTTCGGATCTGCCCCGAACTGTTGCAGATGCTGCAGAATTCTTCCAGGCCGAAGAGGGGAGCTCAACAGAGAAGCTATTCTGGTCGCAGTACCTTGCGCCAGAGCATTCTGTGCCCCTTAGTGATTAGTTGAAACAACTAACTGGGCTACATAGGGTGGCCAGACTAGCCATGAAGGATGTCATAATCCATCTTTGGCCAGCCGAACCAATACTCGATAGCTATTTTGGACTTGTGAAGTGGCTGGTTGATGTCTGCCCACGGCTTGATGCTATAAAGAGGTTGGTCTATATCGAAGGTGCCCGGATAGCCTTTGCCCATGTTAAAGCGCAATGATCGAAGATGAATGCCACCAGTCTTGCAACCGAAGTCCTGCCCGCGGGGAAGGAGCATCGTATGCCGGAGAAATATTTCAACAATGTCCTTGAAGGATACCGCATTATAGAGGGTATGTGCTCAAAGGACATCATGTTTGAATGAATGTATTTGTGATGCCCAAGCTTTGTATAATGAAAACAAGGTGTTTATATAAATTTAGCCTTGTTTTATCTAAATTTATGTATCCTCCATTGCAGCCTTTTATTGAATCTGAGAGTTGGCCAATCATCGGCTTCAGCCCCTCGCGTAGATACTACGGGGGTTTTCGGAATAGCACAAAAGCACACTTAACCCAACGACTTGGTCCTTGAAGGAGGTGTTAGTGTGGTGAACCAGGCAATTAGACTATGCGGCTTTATCACTCTCACTTAGCCATAGGAGTTTTACAATGAGATTGTAGGCGTAGCCCCTAGTCTTGTTCGGAGATCCGAACTCGGGTGTTGTAGACACCTAACCAGGTAAAAACCATCCTTCGTATGATACAAAAAAATTGCAAGAGATTTATACTGAGTCACAGAATAGCTGACCAGCTCTTGCCGCATCATGACAGTCAGTTTTCGGCTTTCTCTACTAAGGTGTTTATCCGGCCAACCAGAAGCACAATCGCAGTAGTTCTCCCTTTACTTCCTTAGCCGAACAATCAAAATGTAAGGTAGTAAACACAGGCGCCGGGTAACCCAACTATTGACCCAAGACACGATTCGGAGTCGATGCATATAATGCTAGATTCGGGACACCGAATTGCACTTGTGAAAGTGTTCGGACTTATGGTATGTATAAGAAATGTATGCGGCTGAATGGAGCCCCTGGCGTTTAGGTCATGCCGAGGTGTACATGACAATCAGATGAAATAAAGGAAAAAATGTGAATAAGCCAGTACCAAATAGTTTGGGCAAAAAAATGTTTCCATTATAGTCTGATTGATACATCAAAACGTATTTGTACAGATAATGCTATAAGCATCAAGGCTATTTTACATGCCAAGCGTAAGGGAAAGTTGTGTATAGGTATTCGAAAAGGGGAGGAGATGATCTTGAAAGATCCTTTAGGTACTCCGCCATACATCAGTGCTGCTTTTCGCCTTGGTGTGTGATCCTTTGAGAGGATTAGTGAATAAGTTTTCATAAGGTGCCGAAAAAAGGGCCCTTGACATCATAAAAAGGTTGATGTGGGTTGTAAAGAACCTGAAAAGAAATAATGAAGTTAAGAAAAAGATAGATATAGGCCTAGGTACGATTGAGCCCTATTGTGGACTTTATCGTTAATATATCTCCATCGTCGCCCATTGTATTTTTAGTGCATAGTTATGTGTGCACGGTACATACGCTGTTGTATGGTTGGGGCTAAGACAGAGGCTGGATTGCTAATCGAGCTCCTGACGGGCTGGACTATCATTCTGTGGGATGGTCCGAACTCATTTGACAAGGTCTGGGGGCTTGACTGCTGATGTGGAGTTCGGCTTGATAAGGTCGATTTGTACTTCCGCTGCAAGGGCCGCGGTGTGCTCCTTAATATGGAGGGAGCAATCCATGTTTCCATGGACTATTATAACACCGCGTGGTCCAGGCATTTTGATTTTTAAGTAAGCATAGTGCGGGACCGCATTAAAGAGGGCAAACTCAGTTCGTCCGAGCAGTGCGTGATAACCACTGCGAAAAGGGACGATGTTGAAGATCAAGTCTTCGCTTCGGAAGTTGTCCGGTTAACCAAATATGACCTCCAATGTGATTGAGCCCGTGCAGCGTGCCTCGACACCAGGTATTACTCCTTTAAAGGAAGTTTTGGTGGGTTTGATTCTTGACGAGTCAATACCTATTTTCCGGACAGTGTCCTGATAGAGCAAGTTAAGACTGCTGTCGCCGTCCATGAGGACTCTCGTGAGGTGGAATCCATCGATAATTGGATCGAGGACCAATGCGGCTGAACCTCCATGACGGTACTGGTCGGATGGTCCCTGCGATCAAAAGTGACCGGGCATGCTGACCATGGGTTTAATTTTGGGGCAACTGGCTCTATCGCGTAGACGTCCTCAAATGCGCGCTTGCGCTCCCTTTTGGGGATGTGAGTAGCGTATATCATGTTCACCATCTTGACCTCGGGGGGGAATTTCTTTTATCCCCCTGTGTTCGTTGGGCGAGGCTCCTCATCAACATCCTCGCTGGGCGACCCTTTTCCCGTGTGCTCGGTTTTTAACTTACGGGCCTGTTTAAAGACCCAACCACTTCTGTTGGTATGGTTGGCAGGCTTGTCCGGGGTGCAATGAATCTGGCAAGCTCGATCGAGTATTCAGTCCAGGCTAGATGAACCGTCTTTATTTCTTTTGAATGCCCTCTTCCGCTAACCGGGCTTGGAGCCACTGAATCCGGCGTTGACCGACGTGTCTTCGGCATTTTCAGTGTTGCTCCGACGCTTGTTTTTTTTGCGTCTGGGCCTGCCGTTTCTGTTCCTTGCTTTGGAAGTGCCTGGATCGCTAGTACTGTTGCTGCTACGGGCAAGCCAACTATCTTCGTCTGCGCAAGAGCGGGTCATGAGTGATGTGAGGGCTGCCATGGACTTCGGCTTTTCTTGGCTGAGGTGTCGGGCAAGCCATTCGTCGCGGATGCCGTGTTTAAAGGCTGTGACAGCCTCGGCGTCCGGACAATCAACAATTTGGTTCTTTTTATTACAATCTGTGTCTAGAATTTTCTGGCTGACTCTCCGGGCTGCTGGACTATGTGACTGAGGTCATCGGCGTCCGGGGGTCGGATATAAGTGCCCTGGAAGTTGTCTCTAAAGGAATCCTCTAGGTCTTCCCAGCTTCCAATAGAGTCTTCTGGGAGGCTATTTAGCCAGTGCCGAGCTGGTCCCTTGAGTTTGAGAGGGAGGTATTTGATGGCATGTAGATCGTCACCGCGAGCCATGTGAATGTGGAGAAGAAAATCTTCAATCCATATTGCGGGATCTGTTGTGCCATCGTATGATTTGATGTTCACGGGTTAAAACCCTTCTGGGAACTAGTGCTCCATGACTTTGTCAGTGAAGCATAGGGGGTGCGCGGCACCTTTATATCGGGCCACGTCCCGACGAAGTTCGGATGGAGTCCGTATGCAGTTTTCGTCCCGCGCGAGGTTGTGCTTGTCGTGCCAGGCTTGATGGTCGTCTTCTCGCACTGGGGTGCGCCCCTTAATCCATATATTGATCTGGTCTGACCGGCTCGATTATCAAGGTCCTGTCATAGGCCATAAGTGTATCCTGTAGCTGTTGTCTCTCTACCTTTACGGCGGGGTGGTGCAGGCGGGTGTTCGGCTTGACTTGCCTCTCTGTCCCGGCCACGTGGTGGTCGGTCAGATTTGTCGCCTGCTTTACGCTTTGGTGGTGCAGGCTCCGGGGCCTCATCGTCGAATTGGGGTAGCAGCTTGCGCTTTGGGTAACTCTTGATTGGGCGCTCGGGTCCATATTCCTCGGCTGCTAGGACATCAGTCCATCTGTCATTGAGCAGAGCTTGATCAGTTTGAAGCTATTGCTGCTTCCGTTTCAGGCTTCGCACCGTGGCTATTAGCCGACGTTTAAATTGCTCTTGTTCGAGGGGATCCTCTGGCATGATGAATTCTTCGTCGCCGAGGCTCTCGTCCTCTTTGGAGATCGGTACGTAGTTACTATCCTCCGAGTCCGTGTCCTTGATAGGATCGTCGGTGTTGACTTGCCCGTCCTCCAAATCCTCCTGTTTGGATGTTTGTTCGATAGGGGCTTCTTTGTCTTCGGCGTTCTCCGGAGTATTATTGTCTCTGGTGCCGGTATTGTTGTCTTTGTTGTGACGCAATTTTGAGCGGCGCCGCTGACGTCGGCATTTTGGCGGTGCCCTAGAAGGCTTGTCCTCGTCTGGATCCTTCCCACCATCGCTGTCATCCTCTTTGGGTGTGTCCACCATGTACACATCATATGTGGAAGTAGCCGTCCAGCGTCCGGTGACCGGTGGGTTCTGGCTTTGCTTGTCTCCGGCATCGTCGTCCATACCGTCGATATCTTCGGAGTCATAGTCAAGCATGTCGGTTAAGTCCTCGACAGTGGCTATGAAGTGGGTGGTGGGTGGGACGTAAAATTCCCCGCTCTCGGCCCCAAGTGCAGGCTGGGCATAGTTCGGCAGCGATCCTTCTGTAATGGCGAGAGATCGCATGAAGTCCTGAACCTCATTTAAAGGTGAGGTTTGGATAGGGAAGCGAGAATCTGTGGAGCGGGGCGGGACAGGAGTTCCCTAGCCGACCTCGTATAGCACAGACCTCGAGATTTCGGAGCTGGTGTGCGGAGGTGAGTCCGGATCGATGAGGACAGAGGGAGCCCGGAGTGACTCCGGGCCGGCCGGTGAAACGATCCCCTCCGCATCTCCGCTGTTGAGCTATATGGCTACAGGGAGTCCGGCGGGCTCTAAATTCCCATCTTCGGACTTGGCAAGGGGTTCCGGATTTAAGGCCGGAGCTGCGATTGAGGCTATGAACCCTTGGAAGATCAAGTCTCCTCGGATATCAGCGACGTAGTTTAGGTTTCCAAAACAGATGTGATGACCAAGGGTGTAGCTGTCGATCTGCTCCAGATGGCCAATCAAATTGGTGCACAGTGCGAAGCCGCCGAATACGAAGATTTGGCCGGGGAGAAAAGTCTCTCTCACTGTGGTGTTATTATAGATGATTGATGGAGCCATCGAGCCTTCTGGTGACGACACAGCAAAACTCTCAATGAAAGCACCAATGTCGGTGTCAAAACCGGCAGATCTCGGGTAGGGGGTCCCGAACTGTGCGTCTAAGGATCGAAGGAAACAAGGAGGTAGGGGACACGATGTTTACCCAGATTTGGGTCCTCTTAATGGAGGTAATACCCTACTTCCTGCTTGATTGACTATGATGAGTATAGGGGTTTAAAGTTGATCTACCTCGAGATCGTAATGGCCAAACCCTAGATGTCTAGCATGTATGATTATGATCTTGCCTATGGACTAAACCCTCCAGTTTATACAGACACTGGAGGGATTTAGGGTTGTACAGAGTCGGTTGCAGAGAGAGAAAAGTGCACGATCCGGACACCAAGCTTGCCATCCACGCAAAGGAGAGTCCCATCCGGACACGGGGGAGGCCCTTCTATCTTGTATCTTCACGGCCCATCAGTCTGGCCCATGTCACATAGGCCGGCTCCCTAAGGACCCCATAGTCCAGGACTCCCTCACCCCCCCCCCCCTAATTTTCCTTGCATGGGAAAAGAGTGACCAATTACCCCTTCTCTATTTTCGGGTGGCAATTCGATTTTCATACGACATGTGAATATTCATTTTTGCTAATTTCGTTGTAGTTTGTAAATAATCGTGCAATTTTTTTATGTATGAGGAAATAATCATGTGGTTGCACACTCCTCCATATGGTGTTATTCTTGGTGATGAAAATTCAACAATTATTCCAAAACTTAATACTTTGAGGCTCCGGATTGAAATTAATTCTACAATCTAGATGATATCGGGACGAACCAATTCTGGATCTCATATTGCAATTCCAGGCTCTTCAGTAGGATCCGAAATCATTGTCATTCTAAAACTTTAACCAAACACACCCAAATACGAGTTGGCGAGGACTTAATCATAGGTTGTGAGGATTCACAATCTTCTTGGTAACATGTTTCTTAGTAAGAATAAACTATCAACTTGTATGTTTTTTAATCATGTGTTCATGATATGGTGACACTTTAAACCCCGTCCAAATTTGTTTGGCATTATTCCCAAAACTATTTCATACGTATGCTACCACTTTTCCACATCAATTGGGTTGATCCTAATAGCTCGACCCCGCTCGTCTTAACAACACTTTGCTTAGACATGGACAGTTGCTCACCACATGAAATATGTCTTCCAGAACACACCTTTGCCATCACATAAACAAGACTCGATCATTGTTCTAGTGTCGTTATATTAAACACCATAATAATTGCCAAGATATGATGAGTAGCTTCAGCAGGGCGATGACATGTCATTTTGTTTGACAGGCTAATGCATGCGAGGCTGCTCACGCGATCGCTAAGTTTAATAAAGATCATCACAGTCATTCTTGATTCCAATCCTTGTATCGGGCATGATTATTATTCAATAAGACCGTCAAAGTACAAAAATAAATAATGATTCATACATGTAGGACCTCATAGAATGAGTACAAACAAAATCAATTAAAGACTTTTCGTGTGCGGGGCACCTTGCTTGTACTTGATTCCAATTTTTTGCATGGCAAGTGCCCTAATGTTGTCAAAAGCTTCTTCAACCACTAGATAATGTATGTTGTCCCATTAATATGCAATCTCAAATTGTAGATATAAATTCAATTAGATCAAAGCACAACCAATGAATTGTACAAGTTCTTCCTTCAACGAATTAAACAAGGATCCCTGCGACAACAACAAAATTAAGCAAGCAAGATGCGGTTAATTGGGTCAAATAATTTGTACTTTTTCTGCACAAAATAATTTCTACTTGTTGATGATGCATGGTCCAATCAAATCTCACTATCTTTCAATTGTCAAAGAGTGAGGCCTTTTGTCGGGCTTGGATGGGATCTTTCCTTGACATGGTCGCGGAAGGATCATGATATATCTTCAAATGTGAGACAAAAATAAAGTAGGATATCGTGGCACCGAAAATAGCACGCGCTACAGAGAAAATACGGTACTAAATATTCAACAGCTTTGATTAGTTCAAGTATCGTTGAATGATTTAGACCGACAAACGTTTAAAGATGTGGTCAAGTCATTCGTTGTCGACCATATTATCACACTGTCGTCTCTTGTTTGATTGGTCGCATAGGAATGAGCACTGAGCTAAGGTCACCATGATGTGGTGATGGTTGGACTTGTGCTCTAGTCTGGTGGTTGCCAGCTTCATTTTGTTTCCTTGCCTGCTTAGTTTATTACTCCATGCATAGTACTCTCATATTTAGTCGTGTGACTGATTAAGAACTCTCATATGTAGTTGGAGTTTTCTTCTTAAATAGTCAAAGTATTTGCTGGAGTTGGTGGCATCCATAGATGGCACCCCCGGCAAGTCAGTAGCAAGGTGTAAAAATAACCTACATGTAATTAAACACAGAAGCAGATGGGGAGGATATTCTCACGCCCAAAACACTTGTTTTGGTTGGAGCTTGACGCCAAAGATTTGTAAAGGAAGATCTCTGCCGAACCTGCTTGCTTTTGGTACACCTCATTATGTAATCTGTTGATGCGATAGAACCAAAAATATTTTAAGTTTCCGAAAAGGTACGTACCGAGCAACCTAGCTAAGGAGTAGCAAAGCAGAAGTCTACATGAAAAGATGCACTTAGTATTAATATGGTCCATATACGGCTGGTGTTTTGTTTTTCTCCCATATGAAGAAATTAGTAGAAATACTAGCTAGCTAGAGGATACAAAAATGATATGACTTTGCATGAAGAGGCCAAGAATGCTCCATCCGGTTGGATTTATATAAGTCGAAGTAGTATACTGTTATAAAGACAATGGTCAAAATTGCAGTACCGCTACTAGAAAGACACCCTTCCTTGATCGGTCAGCAGGGTCGGCCGACGAGAACACATACTAAAGTGATATAAATGCTCTTATGTTTCTTTAGGGCATCTCCAACGGCCACCCGTAAATTTCCTTCCGCATCCATCCCCGTAGGGGATCAGTATATGGACACAGATGCAGAAGGCCGTCATCCAACTCTATTTTCTATATGTCTGCTTTAAATTTAAATGTGCTCTGATCCACACAACGCATCAGATCACATGTCCGATCACAACCAAAAAAGGCAAGTATGCTTAATTTTTACATGCCCGAATTCAAAAGAACACCAGTGGCAGTTCATGCATTTCTGCACTCCCGGACCGGTAATCCCAGCCGTCTGCTCCCCGATCAAGGTTATGCCGCGTAGGCAGCCTCCGCATCCACGTCCGCTTCCGCCTCTGCCCGTCCTCATAGTCCGCCGCCGCCAACTCATCTTTCTGCCGTTGCAACATCTGGCAGCAGACGGATTGCACGATCATTCTTGCGTCGGCATCCAAAGAGTCGACATTCAAGGTCAACATCTTGGCGTCCTTTGCTTTGACAGCGATCTTCACCATCATTTCCTCGAGCGCAGCTTTCCTCTCTTCGATAATGGTCCTCCTCTCTTCGAGCTTGATCTACTTGTTTGTTGCCTCCATCAATAATTTGAACCTCCCCGCCTTCTTCTCCTCCTTGATGTCTGAGCGCTTCATGCATGCCTCCTCCTTCATCTTCAAGATGTCCTCGAACCTCTCCGTCAGCTTGGCCGCCGCACCTTCTCGCTTCGCCCTCTCCTCCTCCCACTTCTTCCCTATAAATTTTTCTAACCTTCTTCGGCAGTTCTTGAGTTGGGTCGGTAGGGTCACCGGCTTCTTCCTCATTGTCTTGGGGGCGGTCTTGGCAATGAAAAGGTTCCACTTCAGTTGCCCATTCAATTTAAACCAACAATGCATGACTGTGAAGGACTTCTTCTCCAACTTCTTGTACACCACACGAGCATGAGTAGGCTACAAAGTGAAACATTGTCGACAATGCATATCCATCTACTAGCAACAAAACAATACATGTCCGGCTAGTGAGCAACAAAACAATGCATATCCGGCTAGTGATCAACTTACTTGCTTGGTGATTTGTGCACTGTTAGGCCACCATGTGATGACATGCTTCAAGTGCCTGCAATACTTGGACACGGACTCTTGGATGGTGTACCATCGATAGTTGAGAAACTTCCATTCACGGTTGCGGATGACCGCGTCAGAGTAGCGTGTGAAATGCTTGTGTTCATGGAACTATATGTGAATGTTCCTCCAAAAGGTTGTGCCCTTTTGCTCAGTACCATGGATATGATCAATGCAAGTGGCCAATCATGCATCGCACAACAGCTCGTCCTCCCGCATGTTGAATCTTTCTCCTCGACCCTCCTTCCTCGGACCACTGCATGTATTGTCCGAATCATCATCCTCGCCCTCCTCCTCCTCCTCCCCATCCGGTTGCTGCTGTCCGGTGGCCCAATGTTGTTGTTGTGTGTCATCGTCGGTCTGGGTGTACGACTGTTGTGTGACCATCTGGGTGCATGACTGTTGTTCTGGTAGTTGTCGGACTGGGTGGGATCCGAGTCTTCCACATGCATGTCCTCATAGCGCCCTACTCCTCCATCGCCTTCATTGTGGATGATGTCGAGCATCTCCCTGTCCAAGTCATCGTATGTCGGCTTCTCCGCTCTAGGCATTGCAGCAAACAGCCTGCGGGCACCCATCCGCTCCCTGTCCACTGTCTATGCCCAGACAAGCTGCGGCGAAAAATACTCGGAGAAGAGCGGCGCCATGTTAACATCGACGATCTAAGGCACCATACTGGCGGGGTTTCTGAGCTGCTTGGAGGCATTGTAGAACGGAGGCTTGTAATGCTCTGGCCACGGCACTGTCTGTACCATGGGCGCGCCCGTATGGCGGCGTTTGCCACGGCCGCCTCGTCCGCCATAACCTTCACGCCCAACGCCACTACCAGGCCCACCGGCGGCCAACCACTTCTTGAGGTTCTCCTCCTTTTGCGGCCTTCGCTTTGACATGGTGAGTTTGCCGCGTAGCCGAGCTGATCTTTCGGGCGAGTGTGATGCTCGGGTTCTCTGGCACCTCCGCCGGCTCCATCTTTGACAGGTTCTCCGACGGTTCCATGCGGCGGCGGCAGAAGGAATTAGAGGGTTGGATTAAAGAGCGGGAATTGGGCGGAGAGCGGCGGGGATGGAATAAGAGAGTGGGGGATTTTGGTGAGAAAACAATGCGGGATGCTCCAAAAATGCTGGCTCCGCCTTCCTTTTTGGTGGGCCAGGGAAGCATAGAGCGATGTTTCACGTGTCCGGACTCCAGCAAAGCCCCATCCACCCCCCCCCCCCCCCCCCTCATGTTTGTCTCCGGCTTGCGGAAAAAAACACATCCGAACTGCCCCACGGACCGATACAGGATCACGTTGGATGGCTTCCGCGGAACGGATGGATGCAGGCAGTTTGTGGGTCACCGTTGGAGATGCCCTTACAAAGGGAGTAATTACTAAAGTTTCACTAATGAGTAGTTGGGGAGGTGACTCAACAAATGGAGCAGTTTCAGCAAACAATATTACTACCGACGGATCCCAAGCTAGGTCTGTCAGCGGTGATATCTAACTATTGACAAGCTCACACTATTTATGGGCCAAACATTTTAACTCGACTGTGGTGTAGGCAGAACTTGTGGCTTGTAGAAATGTTGGCCTGATTGTGGCGATATTGACACTGAAAGTCCAAATTCACTGACTTAGGATAAAAAGAACCACTCTCAGTATCTAACCCTGAGTCCACAGTTCCTCTCAACCTCACATTTTTAGGTAGCTCCTCGATTGCACCACTGCGGCCACCATTGCCCCTCCGCTGCTCAGAATCTTCGATCATGATCCCATCCTTGCACCCACCCTCCTCATCAGTCGTGCAACAAAAGAAGGCGAGGAGCCTCACAATGGTGCCCGCCCATATCCCTCCATGGAGAGGCCACCTCGTGGCGCCCCACTCGTCGGTAGCCGCATATCAATCATCAGCGAGCTCAGCTTCTACCTACCTAACTCAATGGAGCTAGCAGAGGTGGAGGCGGACATACTCGCGGACAACCCGGCGATGGAGGTAGTGGAGCTCGAGTTGCACGAGCTTGATTATATGGAGCTCGAGTAAGAGGCGAACGAGCTCATCCCCTTTCGCTCCTTCAAGACAAATCGCTTGAAGGGGCAACGGCGAAGAACGAGGGGCGATGGGCCATTGACGAATGGAAGAAGTACTGCCACCGTGAGCTCTGGTCCCACAAAGGAGTTGCCAGCAATGGTGGTGGTGGGCATCGATGTCGTTACCATCTTCTCTGACTCTGGTGACAAGGACTAGGGCGATGGCCAATCCATTAAGCTTCTTTATTCGTAGTTATCCAATTTACTTTAGGTTATAGTTTTCTCAAGATAGTTGAGATTAGCACAAAATAAGTATTTATTTTATTTTCTTTTATGAGTAACTCAATTTGAAGAAGTTGATTTCAAATTCTGACCTTTGGGTTTAGTTTTTGAGCATCAAATAACAATTATCCTCTCAACTCAAAGTTAAAGTTTGGGTGTCAATTAGAGTTGCGCAGCTAAGAGCATTTCCAGCAGATCCCCCATACTAAGAGCCTATTTGGGACTGCTCTGCTTCTTCAAATTCAGCTCCGCTCTAGAAAACACAAGCCAAACAGGGTAACTCCATGATATGCGGCTCCGCAAAAAAACTAGAATCTGAGGTACAGCTTCTAGTTTTTTATGAAGCTCTTGAGGGAGTACTACAAGAAACTCTAGAAGCTAGAGTTGGGTGGAAATTACCCACCACTGCCACCAGTAAGCGGATACCCCTTTGTTTCTCCCCCTCAACCAATCAAATAGATCATTTCCACCAAATTTCCCATTCTTGAAGCTGGAGCTACATGGAAGCCAACATTCTCTTTGGTAGTGCTACAACTTTTGGATGAAACTGCTCCAAAGTGAATTCAGTGGAGCGAAATTGATTTTTGTGAAGTTGAGCAATCCCAAACAAACCCTACAAAAAGTGCTCCATATCCTACTATATTTTTTTTAGGGAAATCACTATTCTACAACTAGCAGATCTCATATCTTATGTTAAACTTTGGTTTCACAAATATTAAAATATATTTCGCAACTAATCTAACAAATTGATCACATTTGAACACAAACATGAAGAATATGAATGCATCCTACTACAATTCAACTACGAGCATAAATATAATTCAACGAATCCATCGGGCATAACCACATTTAATTCCAAAAGTGAGTGAATGAGCAACTTCGCTCCAAAAACCCACCAACACACGGCGGATCAAATGTCATCATAGTTCAAATGTTATGGGTCTGGCCACAGCTTCCCCCCCCCCCCCCCCCCGAACCCATCACCGCTCCTCATGCTTCATCAGGGCTTCTCTCTTTTTGTTGTATGGCATAGTCATCGAGACCAAGTGCATGGCTTGAACTAAATTCATAATGAAAGCTCGACTATTATAGTTCATTTGCTCACTACAAAAGTAAAGGAAGAACCTAGCAATCAATATCGAACAATGCATCGCTATACTAAGCAAATGCAAGCAATAAAACAAAAAATATATGTTTGTTACTTTCCGGGCATTTCATCGAGCATGTCATCGTCGCAAGTTGAAGTGTCTAAATCCATCCCGTCCTCGTCCGCCGGTGGTGGAGGGGTTCCTTGTGCGACAACATGAGGCAGGGTAGCACTCACCGGAGCCGCGACATATTGAGAGGGGAGCAGCTAGGTGGCTGCATTCTTCTTTCTCTTTGTCAGTGGTGTTGTGTTGACCGCCGCCTTTTTGTCGGCGGACAGTCCCTATTGCCGGTCTGCTTCACCACATTCGACACGCTGGTCGCGCCGGAGGTACTAACGACAACTGTCGTCGATGCTTTGCTGCTGGCGAGGTTCCTCCCCGGGCGTCGCCTTTTTGGTGGTTGCGCTGTCGAGTTAGTGGCCGCCAGTGGTTCTCTGGTGTCAACGCTGGTGTCAAGGGGTATGGAGGGGGGCGGCCTTCCTATTCTGTTGGTCATCGGGGAAGGGGGTGTCGAGCTGCGGCTAATGGCCGGCAGCGTCGGGTGGGCGGGAGAGAGCACAGGAGTTTTACTAGGCCGAGCGGACGTGCACTTAATTTTGGAGGGGATAAGTTTTGAGGATCAAAAACTAGAATCTAATAAATTTTGGATTTAAGATATATAAGTGATCTAACCACTTGTTGGCTGGTTGGCTTTTTTTACGCAAATATCATTTTTGTTTATTATTAAATTTGAGTTTTAGAGAATTTGCTAAGCTGCCCTAAGGCCAACTTCACCGCACGACCCCAAACGGATGTCCGTTTAGCCTGGATTCTGTCTGTTTGGGGCGGGCAGTGGGGTCATGTCCGGGCCATTTCAGGGATACGGTGGTCGTGCGCCCAACGCAGGGACGCATCCTTCGGCTGCATCATGTCCGCCTCCTTTTTCAAACGCAAATTTTTGAATAAACCACACCCTAGTTCATGCCAGCGGCCCAGATTCATGCTGGCAACACGGGCTACCTACAGATCCTCGACGGCAACACAGCCAATGGCCAGCAATAGAGCCAGCCTACAAAATGAACAGTTTTGTCACCGGCAACATAGCCAACGGCCGGCAACACAGCCAGCCTCCAAAATGAATAAGTTTCTTGCCGGCACACAGCCAGCGGCCCAGCGGCCGGCACCCATGCAAGCCTCCATAAAGAACAGCCACGGTCGAACAGACCACCTAGTTCAGGCCGTCGACATCGAACATCTCCTTCTGTCTGGCCTCGAACCAGCTCCTCGTCTTCTCGCTCATCTTGGTCAAGTCCATGCTCATCATCGCGACGTCACGAACGGCCGGCCGCCGCTGCTGGACCTCGGTGTGACGTTGAGGTCGATGACGGCCGAGGGGCGAGGGGTGGACGGCGCGATCACGCCAACGTCCGGCGACCCCGAGAAACGGGTCTGGCCTTCGTGCCTTGGCGGAGAAAAACCGGGCGACAAAGGCGTGGTCCGCGACATCGCTGAGGGGCAGTGCGGAGGCCTAGCGACCGACGAGCCTGTGCCCGCCGGGCCGACGGGCGCTACCGAGAAACCCACCGGACGGCAAATCCCAAGCATGAGGAGGGCGTGCCCTTTGTTGACGATGTCCTCCTTCTCGTCGATGTCGTCCTTGCGCCGCGCGGCCTCCAACGCATCGCGCCCGGCCGCGAACTTGGCCGCCGCGTTCGTGCCCTTGGCCGCCGCCCTCTGGTTCCTCCTCTTGGCCGATTTCGCGTCCAGCTTTGCGAGCTCGGCCGACATGAGTTCCGACCGCAGCTTCTTCGGACCCTTGGCCGCCGCCGCCGCCTTCTTCACCTTTCCGGGCGGGTCGACGGCCTGGCTGCTAGAATTCGGCGGGGCATCGGCCATGGACGAGGAGGGTGGTGGACGGGACGTGGAAGGGTTTGGAGGAAATGGCGTGAAATGGGGCGTCGGGTGGTGCTTTGTGCCACCGATGGGCGGGGCCAAGGGAGGACAAGTGTGAGCGTCCCGTCCGTCCGCGCGCTGTCCGTTTCACCCAAAAACGACACAAACTTGGGCCAAAGATGGGTCGAAAGCGGACATAAAACGGCCAAAAGTCCGTTTGTGCCCACGGGCTGGACCGTCTGATTTGTCCGTTTAGCCTCACACGAACGCACCTTAATAGGATAGGGTCGCACGCTGGAGTTGGCGTAAGTATGAACATCAAGAAGCCAAAGCGGGATGCGGGCGGAGAGCAACTGCCCATGTGCGGTGCCTCCCGCGCCAAACTGTTCTCCTCTCGTCGTGTTCGATCGACCAAAGCTCCGTCCATGCGACACCGCGCGTGCGTGGAGCATCCACCATTGCCCGACCGCTTTTGACCGCAAAAAGCTACCAAGAAAAGATTACCACACGGCCCGTACGCGGCATACTTTACAACTTTTTTCATGTGCCGACCTTCTTTTCTTCGACCATCGTGTGCCGATCTTTTACACAGTAGGTATGTAGTTTCTTCTTTCTTGGATAAACATCCAGTAGCTATCTAGAGTAGCTACGAAGTAAGCTGCAGTCCAAAGTCCAAACTCATTTATAGTACTGCTTTTGGAGCCTTGTTGCAGACAAGAGACGAACGTCTGTCCCCTCCCTCGACGTTTTCGGCTCCGTCCGAAGCGTCCGATTCTGTCGTGTTGGATGGAACACCTACGTCCACGTACAAACCATGTACCAGTACAAAACTGCCGCTGTGTACACCTCCATCGCGTGGTCGGCCGAGGTGCATGATACGTGCTGCGGTGGCGACACTGCGTATGTACACAACAGTAGTATTTTTTCTTTATTGCGGGGATACGCAACAGTAGTAGACACGTACAAGCAAACTACATACTTCTACTGTATCCACGTGGGTGTACACATTTGACATGGTATAATATTACAACATTTGCTGCTCATATGTTGTCTGAAATTGGATGGGGTGTCGGTCGATGCAAAGGCGTTTTAAATAATACTCTCTCCGTCCCATAATATAAGAACGTTTTTGACACTATTATGCGACGGAGGGAGTACATTTCTATATTAAATTACAGAAATAATGCATGGTTTAGATATATTACACAAATAATACGGCGTCGACTTGGGGGAAGACGAATGGAACTAATCGTCCTCCTGTAAGATGATTAGTCCTAGTCGTCCTTCCTCAAGAAGATTACCACTAGTCGTCCTCCCTTGAGATGATTGGAACTAGTCGTCTTCCCTCAAGATGATTGAAATTAGTCATCCACTCTCAAGATGACTAGTTCTGCTGCAACCCTTAGGAAAGTTGCATTCTTATGTTGTTGCTTCTTCCACCTTCGATGCAACCTGAGAAGTTCTTTCTGTGTCTCCTAAAAGATCCTTGCAGGCCACCCTTACCTACTTAATGCGTGAACCAACTCATTCAGTATGGTGTCACTACTGATGAGTTCGTCCCATTGAACTATCCTATTGTCTATCTTGAAATTGTTGGCTAACCTCAGAAGACATTTCCACATATTCGGGTGGAAACTACGATCAAAAGGATAATTAGACATCTTGACGAGACAACAATGCACTACTTATCAACCTTTATGTATGGGGAGGGGAGGTTATACGTCGAGAAGAGAAAGATGGCGGGAAAGAAGATGACGGGAACGGAAGGGCGGGAAAGAAGATGGTGGGAACGAAGTTGGCGGGAAAGGGTTGGCGGGAACGTATTATGAAAATGTGTTGCGGAAAATTAGGCCAGGTTGGAGTGAGGACCAATCATCTTGAGGGAGGATGACTAGTTCCAATCATCTTGAGGGAGGACGACTAATGTTGGGGATATAACTGGTGGGTATAAACCGCCCAGGAGGGGCCGGCTTATCCTCAGAGAGGCTGCCAATATTGAAGCCCATGAGTTATAGAAGACGGCGACTTGTGAAGGAAACATGACAAGGGAGCCCAAAGCTCAGAGGCGGGTTAGGGACCATAGACATAAACCGACATAGGCGTGTAACTTGTAATGTAAGGTAGGAAAGAGTGGATACCGAGCCGGACACGTTTATGAACCGGCCTCGGGATTCTATAGACCGACGGGCGTTAACCTGTGTATATAAAGGGACGACCCGGCGGCGGTTTAGGGACAAGAAACAACAACTCGAGAGCCAAGTTACGCGTATTCGCTCCCTGGTTATCGAAACCCTAGCAATTTCACCTCAACTGGATCGTAGGCTTTTACCTTCACCGCAAGGGGCCGAACCAGTATAACTCACCGTGTCCTTTGTCCGGTTTAACCCCTTTAATCTAATCTCATTGTGATGGCTCCACGACTAAGTCCTCACACTAGGACATCTGATGTGACAATTCCACGACAGTTGGCGCCCACCGTGGGGCTATCACACGATGGTTTCGAGTTCTTAGAGGGCAATTTCGAAAGACTCAAGGGATACGCAGTGGGCCGGATGACCAACAGTCGTCTCGGCAAGCTCTACATCGACGACGCAGGCTAGAGCCCCGACGCCGGCTCAATCGAGTATCGGTACCGGGTCCCCTTCAGAGGAATTCATGTCTTCATTGGCAAGATCGGCGAACCGGGCCCTGAGCCGGACATCTGTGCCGACCTCATCGAGACGGCTCAGCGTGCAAGCCCCGCGCAGGTTCAGCCCGCCATGAAGCGTGCATTTGTAGGATTCATCTATGGTGCAGAATATGAACCGGTATCCGACGGTGAGATGGTTGTCTATTCAGATGGCAAGTCATTGCTACGTCTTGAGCTTGCGTTGGTTTTCCTCGAAGAGGAGAGGGTGATGCAGCAATAGTAGCGTAAGTATTTCCCTCAGTTTTTGAGAACCAAGGTATCAATCCAGTAGGAGGCTCCTCAACAAGTCCCACGAACCTACACAAACAAACAAAGAACTCGCAACCAACACGACAAAGGGGTTGTCATTCCCTTCACGGCCACTTGCAAAAGTGAGATCTGATAGAGATAGTATGATAAGATGAATATATTTTTTGTATTTTATAATACAGATGCAGAAAATAAAGATGCAAATAAAAGTAGATTGAAAGCAAATATGATAAGAGATAGACCCGAGGGCCATAGGTTTCACTAGAGGCTTCTCTCGAGAGCATAAGTATTACGGTGGGTGAACAAATTACTGTCGAGCAATTGATAGAAAAGCGAATAATTATGATGTTATCTAGGCATGATCATGTATATAGGCATCACATCCATAACAAGTAGACCGACTCCTGCCTGCATCTACTACTATTACTCCACACTTCGACCGCTATCCAGCATGCCTCTAGAGTATTAAGTTCATAAGAACAGAGTAACACATTAAGCAAGATGACATGATGTAGAGGGATAAACTCAAGAAATATAATATAAACCCCATCTTGTTATCCTCGATGGCAACAATACAATACGTGTCTTGCAACCCTTTCTGTCACTGGGTAAGAACACCGCAAGATTGAACCCAAAGCTAAGCACTTCTCCCATGGCAAGAAAGATCAATCTAGTAGGCCAAAGCAAACTGAAAATTCAAAGAGACTTGCAAAGATAACTCAATCATATAAAAGAATTCAGAGAAGATTCAATTATTATCCATAGATAAATCTGATCATAAACCCACAATTCATCGGATCTCGACAAACACACCGCAAAAAGAGATTACATCGAATAGTTCTCCACAAGAGAGGGGGAGAACATTGTATTGAGATCCAAAAAGAGAGAAGAAGCCATCTAGCTAATAACTATGGACCCGTAGGTCTGTGGTAAACTACTCACAACTCATCGGAGAGGCAAGGGTGTTGATGTAGAAGCCCTCCATGGTCGATTCCCCCTCCGGCAAAGTGCCGGTGAAGGCTCCAAGATGGGATCTCGCGGATACAGAAGGTTACAGTGGTGGAAATTGTGTTTTGTCCTGCTCCTGGATGTTTTCGGGGTACGTAGGCTTGTATAGGAGGAAGAAGTACGTCGGTGGCCGCCCGAGGAGCCCATGAGACAGGGGGGCGCGCCCTACAAGGGGGGCTTCCCTCCTATATCGTGGGAGACTCGGCTGCTTGTTGACTTGCATTCCAAGTCCTCTGGATCACGTTCGTTCCAAAAATCACGCTCCCGAAGGTTTCATTCCGTTTGGACTCCGTTTGATATTCCTTTTCTTCGAAATACTGAAATAGGCAAAAAAAACAGCAATACGGGCTGGGCCTCCGGTTAGTAGGTTAGTCCCAAAAATGATATAAATGTGTAAAATAAAGCCCATAAACATCCAAAAGGGGTAACATAATAGCATGGAACAATCAAAAATTATAGATACATTGGAGACGTATCAAGCATCCCCAAGATTAATTCCTACTCGTCCTCGAGTAGGTAAATGACAAAAAACAAATTTTTGATGTGGAATGCCACCTAGCATAATTCTCAATGTAATTTTCGTTAATGTGGCATGAATGTTCAGATCCAAATGATTCAAGATAAAAGCTTATGAAACATAAAAAAATAATGCTTCAAAGCATACTGAGGGAGTCCTGGACTGGGGGGTGTCCGGATAGCCGAACTATCATCATCAGCCGGACTCCAAGACTATGAAGATACAAGATTGAAGACTTCGTCCCGTGTCCGGATGGGAATTTCCTTGGCGTGGGAGGCAAGCTTGGCAATACGGATATGTAGATCTCCTACAATTGTAACCGACTCTGTGTAACCCTAGCCCTCTCTAGTGTCTATATAAACCGGATGGCTTTAGTCCATAGGACGGACAACAATCATACCATAGGCTAGCTTCTAGGGTTTAGCCTCCTTGATCTCGTGGTAGATCTACTCTTGTAATACCCACATCATCAATATCAATCAAGCAGGACGTAGGGTTTTACCTCCATCAAGAGGGCCCGAACCTGGGTAAAACATCGTGTCCCTTGTCTCCTGTTACCATCCGCCTAGACGCACAGTTCGGGACCCCCTACCCGAGATCCGCCGGTTTTGACACCGACATTGGTGCTTTCATTGAGAGTTCCTCTGTGTCGTCCCCGATAGGCTCGATGGCTTCTTCGATCATCAACAACGACGCAGTCCAGGGTGAGACCTTTCTCCCCGGACAGATCTTCGTATTCGGCGGCTTTGCACTGCGGGCCAATTCACTTGGCCATCTGGAGCAGATCGAAAGCTACGCCCCTGGCCGCCAGGTCAGATTTGAAAGTTTGAACTTCACGGCTGACATTGATCTTCGATGGATTCGAGCCACAGCCGAGCGCGCCGCACTGTCACGATGGGCATGATTTAGCTCTGCAGCCGGACAGTGCCCTAGAGGCCGCACACGAGTCCGCTCTGATCCTCAATTCGGAGCCGGCTGCGTAGATCGAGGACGGGTGGCTAGACACCGCCTCAGGGGCTGCAACCTCTACGGCGATGGAGCCGAACACTAACCTTGTCCCTCATGAAGCTCGTGACTCCGAGGCGCCGGACTCCTCGCCGGACTCCGAACCTCCCGCGCCCCCTCCAATCGAATCTGATTGGGCGCCGATCATGGAGTTCACCGCTGCGGACATCTTTCAACACTCACCTTTCGGCGACATCTTGAGTTTGCTAAAGTATCTCTCGTTATCAGGAGAGCCCTGGCCGGACTGCGGTCAGGACAGTTGGGATGCGGACGACGAAGAAATTCAAAGCCCACCCACCACCCACTTAGTAGCCACTGTCGACGACCTAACCGACATGCTAGACTTCGACTCCGAAGACATCGACGGTATGGACGACGATGCCGGAGACGACCAAGAACCAGCGCCTACTCGGCACTGGAAAGCCACCTCAACTCACGACGTATACATGGTGGATACGCCAAAAGGAAGCGATAATAAGGAACAACGGGACGTGGCGAAGGACAACTCCCCTGACAAACAACCAAAACGACGACGCAAGCGCCGCCCGAAGTCCCGCCTCGATAACAATGGCACCCATACTGACCCGGCCTTAGAGCAGGGCGAAGCAGTGGACGACGAACATGCCACCAAGCAACCATCCGAACAGGATGAATTGGACAAGCAACCCATCCCCGGCGAAAAGAACAGTCCAGACGATCTCACGCCGGACACATCACCAGAGCATAAGAACATTCATAAAAGGCTCGTCGCCACTGCAAGAAGTCTGAAGAAGCAAAAGCGGAAGCTCAAAACAGCAGAGGACGCACTCAGAATGAGATGGAGCAAAGTACTCAATAACGTAGATAAATACGGCGATAGTCACCAGGCAAAGAGCTACCCGAAGCGCAAGCTGCTGCCCTAATTTGACGAGGAGGCCGTAGAGCCCCCACAGTCAAAAAAGAAAGAGGCCGCCTGGCCGGATAGACGACCAAATGACAGGCTAAGAGCGGCAAGCGGCGCCGCACAAAAGCCGGCACACGATCCACATAAGGATCCTCGCAAAAAGGATGTCTCGGTCAGGTCCATCTATGGGCCAAAAAAGAAGACTCCAGGGAGCAACACAACCCGCCGAGTGTTTGAAGACAACGGCACACCTAAATACAGGGGCGCCGCACACCCACTATGTTTCACCGATGAGGTACTGGATCATGAATTTCCAGCGGGATTCAAACCCGTAAACATAGAGGCATATGACGGAACAACAGACCCCGGAGTCTGGATTGAGGATTATATCCTACACATACATATGGCCAGAGGAGACGACCTCCATGCCATAAAATACCTACCCCTCAAGCTCAAAGGTCCAGCTCGGCATTGGCTCAAAAGCCTCCCGAAAAATACCATTGGAAGTTGGGAAGAGCTCGAGGATGCATTTCGAGCAAATTTTCAGGGGACTTATGTCCGCCCTCCGGATGCAGACGATCTAAGTCACATAAATAAACAGCCCGGAGAGTCAGCACGCAAATTCTGGAATAGGTTCCTCACCAAAAAGAACCAAATAGTCGACTGTCCGGATGTCGAAGCCTTAGCAGCCTTTAAGCATAACGTCCGAGACGAATGGCTCGCCAGACACCTCGGCCAGGAAAAACCAAGAACAATGGCCGCGCTAACAAGCCTCATGACACGCTTTTGCGCGGGGGAAGATAGCTGGCTAGCAAGATGCAGCACCAGCGACCCGAGTACATCCGAGGTCAGGGATGGAAATGGGAAATCACGACGCAGAAAAGATCAGCGCCGGAATAAGGAAAATGGCCCAAATAGCACGGCAGTCAACGCCGGATTCAAAAGCTCTCGGCCGAGTAATAATACACTGCCTCTCAAGGACAACAGTGATGAGCTATCCAACCTAAACAAAATCTTGGATAAGATATGTCAAATACATAGTACCCCCGGGAAGCCTGCAAACCATACCCACAGAGATTGTTGGGTCTTCAAGCAGTCCGGCCGACTTAACGCCGAACACAATGGGCTCGACACACCAAGCGAAGATGACGACGAACCCCACAAGCAGCACGTCGGAAAACAGAAGACTTTCCCACTAGAAGTTAAAACAGTGAACTCGCTTCATGTGATAACAAGGAAAAATAGTGCGGCACCTGCTAAAACACGCGCCGCACGGTCCACCCCAGCAGAGTCCCGAAATTGGATGTTTAAACCAATTACTTTCGACCGTCAGGATTACTCCAGAAGTGTTCGAAACACAGGAGGGACTGCTTTGGTACTGGATCCCATAATCGACGGACTACAATTTACACAAGTCCTAATGGATGGCGGCAGTGATATAAACCTGCTATACCAGGACACCATCCACAGAATGGGGATAGACCCTACCAAAATTCACCATAGTAGCACTTCCTTCAAAGGAGTGACGCCTGGCCTTTACGCCAATTGTACAGGCTCTGCACTACTAGAGGTCGTGTTCGGTTCATCCGACAACCTCCATCGCGAAAAGCTCATTTTCCATATCGCCCCATTCAAAAGTAGCCACCAAGCACTACTGGGACGCGAAGCTTTCGCCCGCTTTAACGCAATACCGCATTACGCGTCTCTTACAGTTAAAATGCCCGGTCCACGCGGCATAATCTCATTAAAGGGTAACTTTGAGTGTTCCTCGACCACGGAAAACGTGAGACTGCTTTGACAGCCACACACTAATCCGACCTTGCTGGTCAAAGCCCCTAAAAACAGGTCATTCAGACCTCGGACACGGTTAGGCGAGTCCGGCATAAATAAACAAGGGGCTTCCCAGCCGCATACCTCTTTACAAGGGGCTGCATGTATAAACAATGAGAGCCAATAAAGCTCAACTTTATCATACTGTATTTTAAATACATCTTTTGCACGATATTTTTTCCAAACTAAGTTCTTCTCTTTTACAGATGAAGCACGTGCTACACCCGTCCAGGATACAGCACAACAGAGACACAGGCGCAGACGTGCAGCAGGGACCCGTTGCAAGGATTCTTTTCAGATTAAGACCCTGCGTAAAACTTTCTTACTGTCTCTTGTTGATACACATCCCCCGGGTTTCCTACCATAACCGAGGAGGAGGCTGGCGTTTTGGCATCGGCCGCGTCAGAAGTTCTCGCCCGTACCTGGACACTAGGGGCTTAGGGCATTGTTCTGCCCGGTATCATAAAGATCGAATACCTCAGGGAGTGTTTGGCGTCTCGAGTTAGGCCTTATATGCATCAGCTCCGAATCATGTCTTTGGTCAAATGTTGGGTTTTCCCGGCTCTTGTGTTTTGCTGCCTTACGTTCCGCTCCATCTGCTAACGCGGCACCAGGAGAACTACTGCGATTGTGCCCCGGTTCGGCCGGGCGAGCACCTCAGTAGAGAAAGCCAAAAAATTACTGTCATGATATAGCGAGAGACTGATCAATCACTCGATCGACTACTGGAATGTTTAGAATTCCCCCGCTTTGATGAAGGACCGCTTCCCGGTCAGGCACATACGCGCCCCGAGTTCGGAGAGCGCGGTGCCTCTAGGGGCTATATCGTAGCCCCACCTTCGAGCTCCTATGGCTAAGTGAAAGTGATAAAGCATTATAGTCCGGTTGCCTAGTTTGCTATGCTATCACCTCCTTCAAAGGACCAAGACGTTGGATTAAGTGTGAAAAAGCTCTTTTCTTTTGCAAACACCCCCGCACCATGTGCGTGGGGGCTGAAGCCAAAGACTGCCATCTTTCAGGTTATACATACATATACGGCCGCACAGGAGATAGTTCAATACTTGAATGCACAAGTATAAAAAGCTGTTACATTATAAACATGATCTCACAAATCATACACGTCATTTGAACATAACATCCTTCGAGCACTGCGACTCTATTAAACGAGCGCCCGGCAGGACTTCCTCAAAATAGTGCTCGGCGGGTAATCGGCTTTTGTCCAAACCCAGGGATGCAACAGCGGTGGCATCCATCTCCGCCCAGTATGTCTTAACACGGGCAAGAGCCATCCGTGCACCCTCTATGCATGCTGACCGCTTCATCGCCTCGATATGCGGCACCGCCCCAAGGAATTTCTGCAACAGGCCAAAATAACTCTTCGGCTTGGGCCTTTCTGGCCACAGATGAGCCACCACATCCGTCATGGCAAGTCCGAACAACCTATTCAGCTCAGCCCACTCCGCCAACCGATCAGTCAACGGAAGTGGATGCTCCGGACTATGGAATTGAGACCAGAAAAGCTCTTCCATTTCGTGATCCTTCTGGCTTCGGAAGTGCACGACTGCGTCCGCCGCACTCGCCGCCAAACCCAGATAAGGATCCTCTGCACCACACAATTGGGCCAACTGAGCATACTTCGGATCCGTGAACTTCCTACGCAGCAGAAAGGGCTTCCCAGCCGCAATGTCTCCGGCCTGACGCAGTTCCTCCTTCATAGCCCGCATCGCACTACGGGCATCCTTGGCTTCGGCGACGGCTTTCTTCAGGTCCTCTTGCTCTGCTCGGTGTTCTCTTTCAAGAACCTCATAGCGGTTGGTAGCATCTTTTAATTTCACGGCCATTCCGGCCATCTCCTCCATGCTTCGGCAGTGAACAGCCTTTTCGGCTTTTAGCTCTTCCGCTGCCTTCGAGGCAGCCGCATCACTTTTCCTGGCGTGCTCCTTAGCTCGAGCAAGCTCTGCTCGAAGGTCTTCCACATCAGCGGCACCATCTGCATTAAGCATACAAATTTTAGGGAACGGGCATCAGCTCCCTTACTCGGTGACCACGGAGCAACCACTTACCTTATGACTCGTCAAGTTGTTTATTGACCAGCGCGATGTCCGCATCCGCAACGTCGAGTTGCCGCTTCTGCTCGGCAGCTCCATCAGTCCGGCTAGCCACCGATGGTTCCACCACCTGCATAGGAAAGGCGACATTCTATAACTGAGATTATGATCCTCGTCACGCTGTCACTTTTGACAGCATACCAAGTCTCAGGGGCTACTATCTATACAGGGCGCACTCCATTTGCAAAACTGTCAAAAGGTATGTCATATTTTGCGTACCTCAAACCCCATCAGCAAGCTTCCGACGGCCTCATACAACCCGCTCTCGGCGGATAAGATCCTTTCAATCACCATACTCATTAATGTGCGGTGATCTTCTGAGATAGACGCCCTCTCGAGCAAATCATGCTGCTCCACCGGCCGTACTCCAGTGGGTGCCGAACTCCCCGGCCACGCCGGACTCGGGGAGACCCTCCGTGACGACACCTCAGGATCGTCCGCCCCACCCGACGGGGCGGCAGATGGAGGCGTTTCGCTCTCCATCATCTCCGGACGAAGGTCCCCCGAAGATGAGCTCTGCTGAGAAGGGCTGAGATCCAAACTACAAGGTGAAAACTTCGATTAACCTTGGAAATAAAGTAGGGATGTCCCCTATTACAAAACCCCCCTTTTTTACTTACGGCTCGCTGGAGAGCTGATTCCTTTGGGGAGATTGTGCGGCCGGGGCTGTTCCCGGCACGGGACCTTCCCGTGATTTCCTTCCCTGCTTTGAGGCCTTGGCCTCCGGGTCTTCGGAAGCGGTCCTCTTCTCCCCCTGGAGGGAGGGACCCTCGTTTCCCCCCTCACTGCAAGCCTCCTTGGCAGAGGTGGTAGTTTCCCTGTGCCCCCCTTTGCCCTCCTCCGAAGGTGCAACCTCCAACATTTTAATTAACACGGGATCCGGCGTGGTCTCAGGGAGGAGGGCCGGACACCGTTTCAATTTTGCTTGCGCTATCCACTCCTGTTCAAGGGATAGCTGGTTAAAAGGCAAACCCATGATAAACAAATGGACAATGTGTCCGGACACACGGCTACTTACTTGAGTATCCGGGCGATTCCAGCTTAGGCCAGCGTCCTCGGTCAAGTCCGGACACATCTCTTGTGATCCGAAGAACAGTTCGTACATCTCCACGGGTGTCAAACCCATGAAGTGTTGGAGAGCTCGTGGTCTCTCCGGATTAAATTCCCACAGGCGGAGGGGGCGACGTTTGCAGGGTAGAAGGCGCCGAATTACCATAACCTGTGTCACTACGACCAGATTGATCTCCCCTTCCTGGAGGTCTCGAATCCGGCCCTGCAATAGGGGTACGTCTTTGGATGGCCCCCAGTTAAGCCCTTTGTTGACCCATGACATCAGCCGTTGTGGAGGGCCCGGGCGAAAGACGGGCGGCGGCCTCTGCCTGCTGCCCCTGCGAGCGGTGATATAGAACCACTCCTGTTGCCACAAACCGAGCTCCTCCTGAAAAGAGCCCTCGGGCCATGGAGCATCGGCCCTCTTGTTTATAACCGCCCCGCCACACTCTGTCTGACGCCCCGCAATCATATTCGGCTCCACATTGAAGGTTTTGAGCCACAAGCCGAAGTGGAGGGTAGTGCGGAGGAAGGCTTCGCAGACGACAATGAATGATGAGATGTGGAGGATGGACTCCGGAGCCAAGTCGTAAAATTCCAGCCCATAGTAAAACATGAGCCCCCTCACGAAGGGATCCATTGGAAAGCCTAAACCCCGACGGAGGTGAGACACGAACACGACACTCTCGCCGGGCTCGGGAGTAGGAATAACTTGCCCTTGGGCAGGCAACCTATGCGAAATCTCATAGGTTAAGTACCTGGCGTCTCTCAGCTTGAGCACGTCCTGTTCCGTGATAGAGGAGGGCATCCACCGGCCTCGTAGGTCGGAGCCGGACATTGTCGAAGGTCGAAAATACCCGAATCTGGAGCCTTGGGTGTTGGAACTCGGGGCGAGGGGTGGATTTGATTGAGGGTTGAAGAAAAAGAATGGGCCTTGGTCTCATTATAAAGAGGGAGAATACCAAGAGCCGTCCCCGTGACCGTTTGGAACCCGCCTTCGATGGAGGGGGCGTGGCAACGGGCGTGGTTGGGTTACCCACGTCCGTATTAATGAGAATCCCGGAATAAGGGGAACACGATCTCTGCTTCGACAAGACATGCCAAGGAAACCGCTTGGCTAAACGCGCTGAGGTGGTACAATGAAAACAATTCGAGTAAAGGCTTGGTAGTGGTGTGACGTCACGCCACAAAATACGTCAGCAGATTGAACTTGTGTAAATATTATTCTCTCTACGGTGGTATGTGGAATTTATTTTGCAGAGCCGGACACTATCCTGGTGTTCACAATCTTCTATAAATTATTCGGAGAAGGAACCTGCCTTGCAATGCCGAAGACAATATGCGCGCCGGACTCATCGTCATTGAAGCCTGGTTCAGGGGCTACTGAGGGAGTCCTGGACTAGGGGGTGTCCGGATAGCCGAACTATCATCATTAGCCGGACTCCAAGACTATGAAGATACAAGATTGAAGACTTCGTCCCGTGTCCGGATGGGACTTTCCTTGGCGTGGGAGGCAAGCTTGGCAATACGGATATGTAGATCTCCTACCATTGTAACCGACTCTGTGTAACCCTAGCCCTCTCCGGTCTCTATATAAACCGGATGGCTTTAGTCTATAGGACGTACAACAATCATACCATAGGCTAGCTTCTAGGGTTTAGCCTCCTTTATCTCGTGGTAGATTTACTCCTGTAATACCCACATCATCAATATCAATCAAGCAGGACGTAGGGTTTTACCTCCATCAAGAGGGCTCGAACCTGGGTAAAACATCGTGTCCCTTGTCTCCTGTTACCATCCGCCTAGATGCACAGTTCGGGACCCCCTACCCGAGATCCGCCAGTTTTGACACTGACACATACTAACAAATAATCATGTCCTATCAAAATAATATAGCCAAAGAAAGCTTATCTCTACAAAATCATATATTTAGGCCATGCTTCATTTTCATTACACAAAATACTCCCATCATGTACAACCCCGATGACGAGCCGAGCAATTGGTTCATACTTTTTAACGCGCTCCAGCTTTTTCAACTCTTACGCAATACATGAGCGCAAGCCATGGACATAGCATTATGGTGGTCTAATATGGTGGTTGTGAGGACAAAAAGTGGGAGAAGATAGTCTCACATCAACTAGGCGTATCAACGGGCTATGGAGATGCCCATCAATAGATATCAGTGTGAGTGAGTAGGGATTGCCATGCAACGGATGCACTAGAGCTATAAATATATGAAAGCTCAACAAAAGAAACTAAGTGGGTGTGCATCCAACTTGCTTGCTCACAAAGACCTAGGGCACTTTGAGGAAGCCCATCATTGGAATATACAAGCCAAGTTCTATAATTAAAAATTCCCACTAGTATATGAAAGTGACAACATATGAGACTCTCTATCATGAAGATCATGGTGCTATTTTTGAAGCACAAGTGTGAAAAAAGAGATAGTAGCAATTGTCCCTTCTCTCTTTTTCTCTCTTTTTATTTATCTTTTTTTCTCTTTTCTTTCTTTCTTCCTTTTTTTCTTTCTCTTTTTTTTTCTTTTTGGTGGGCTTCTTTGGCCTCTTTTATTTTTATAAAGTCTGAAGTCCCATCCCAACTTGTGGGGGATAGTCTTCATCATCCTTTCCTCACTTGGGACAATGCTCTAATAATGAAGATCATCACACTTTTATGGATTTACAACTCAAGAATTACAACTCAAAGCTAGAACAAGATATGACTCTATGTGAATACCTCCGGTGGTGTACCGGGATATGCAATGAATCAAGAGCGGCATGTACGAAATTATGAAGGTGGCTTTGCCACAAATACGATGTCAACTACATGATCATGCAAAGAGCAATATGACAATGATGAAACGTGTCATAATAAACGGAACGGTGGAAAGTTGCATGGCAATATATCTCGGAATGGCTATGGAAATGCCATAATAGGTAGGTATGGTGGCTGTTTTGAGGAAGGTAAATAATGGGTTCAATACCGGAGAGAGTTGCGCGGTAAAATCGAGGTTAGCTAAGTGGAAGGATGAGTGTGCGTATATCCGTGGACTCACATTAGTCATAAAGAACTCATATACTTATTGCAAAAATATACTTTTCCCTCGAAGCAAAGTACTACTACGCATGCCCCAAGAGGGATAGATTGGTAGGAAAAAATTCCATCGCTTGTCCCCGACTGCCACTCATAAGGAAGACACGCAAAAGAGCACCTCATGCGACAAATTTGTCACACAACTTTTACCATACGTACATGCTACGGGACTTGCCAATTTCAACAAAAGTATTTCTCAATTTCATAATTATCCACTAGCATGACCCTAACATTACTACCTTTATATCTCAAAACAATTATCAAGCAACAAGTTCATCATAGCATCCAATTCAATTTCTATGATAGTTTTTATTATACCCAACTTGGATGCTCATCATTCTAGGACCAAATTTGTAACCAGAGCAAATACCATGCTGTTCTAAAAGACTCTCAATATAATACAAGTGAAGCATGAGAGACTAGCAATTTCTATAAAATCAAGCCACCGCCGTGCTCTAAAAGATATAAGTGAAGCACTAGAGCAAAAACTATCAAGCTCAAAAGATATAAGTGAAGCACATAGAGTATTCTAGCAAATTCTAATAAAATAGGCTTCTCCAGGTGTGTACAGCAAGGATGATTGTGGTAAACTAAAAATCAAAGAGTAATATAATACGCGACGCTCCAAGCAAAACACATATCATGTGGTGAATAAAAATATAGCTCCAAGTAAAGTTACCAATCAACAAAGACGAAAGAGGGGATGCCTTCCCGGGGCATCCCCAAGCTTAGGCTTTTGGCTATCCTTTAATATCTTGGGGTGCCTTGGGCATCCCCAAGCTTAGGCTCTTGCCACTCCTTATTCCATAGTCCATAAAAGCTTTACCCAAAACTTGAAAACTTCACAACACAAAACTCAACAGGAAATCTTATAAGCTCCGTTAGTGAAAGAAAACAAAACCACCACCTAAGGTACTGTAATAAACTCATTATTTATTTATTTTGGTGTTAAACCTACTGTATTCCAACTTCTCTATGGTTTATAAACTATTTTACTCGCCATAGATGCATCAAAATAAGCAAACAACACACGAAAAACAGAATCTATCAAAAACAGAACAGTCTGTATCAATCTGTAACTAACGCAAACTTCTGGAACTCTAAAACTCCTACCAAAATAGGATGTACTGGAAAATTTGTGTATTGATCAGAAGAAAAAAGAACAAATGCAAAATCACGTTTCTGTGATTTATTGAATTTTTTTTCGTGAGCGCAAAGTTTCTGTTTTTCAGCAGAATCAAATCAACTATCATCATAGTTTATCCTATAGGTTCTACTTGGAACAAACACTAATTAAAAGCTAAAAACACATCTAAACAGAAAGTAGAAACAAAATTTAACACTAAACAGGAATAAAAACAAAGAACACAAAGAAAATTGGGTTGCCTCCCGACTAGCGCTATCGTTTAACGCCCCTAGCTAGGCATAAAAGCGAAGATAGATCTAACGAGTGCCATCTTTGGCACTTGATTCATAAGTAGCCCACATGATAGATTGACAATTGGGATGACCCCTTGTGGATTTGAGATCCACGTCTCCCTTAATAGAAGATTCACCCTTATTTTTAGGAACATAAATAAGCTTGGCGGTTTTTGTAGGGGGTTTTGGAGTGTTTTTCATGGAAGAAAATGCTGAAACTAAATTGGTAATTATATCCTCAAGTTTACCAATTCTAGCAGAATCAAGATCTATTTTTTATTAACTATAGGTTCTTTCTCTTTAAGATTTTTCAAAGTAACTCCAACCCTAGATCCATATTGGGTGATATGACTATGAATCTTTTTATCCAAATTTTCAATCAACTCAACAGTGGCAATTTTATTTTCAATAATATCAAGTCATTGCATAACGTGTTCTAAAGTTAAAATGGTTCCATTGACCAAAAGAGGTGGAGGGCCAAACAAATCCAACATGGCATTATAAGCATCAAACATATGGCTACTCATGAAATCACCTCCGGTAGAAATGTCAAGAACACATCTATTCCAAGGAGTAATGCCTACATAAAAATTGCGGAAAAGAATGAAAGTGGAAAGCTTCCTAGAAGATTTATATTGGGCATTGCAAATTCTATGCCAAGCATATTTTAAATTTTCTCCCTCCCTTTGCTTAAAATTGAGAATTTCTTGTTCGGGAGTTATAATAAGCCTAGGGGACTAGCCATAACGACAAGATAAACGAGCAAACACACGGGCAACGGAAAAAAGGCAAGTGGAAAAGAGAGGAGGAGATTGGGAAAGAGAGGGCGAATAAAACGGCAAGGGTGAAGTGGGGGAGAGGAAAACGAGAGGCAAATGGCAAATAAAGTAAATGCGAGGGAGATGAGTTTGGGATGGGTACTTGGTATGTCTTGACTTGAGCGAAGACCTCCCCGGCAACGGCACCAGAAATCCTTCTTGCTACGTCTTGAGCTTGCGTTAGTTTTCCTCGAAGAGGAGAGGGTGATGCAGCAATAGTAGCGTAAGTATTTCCCTCAATTTTTGAGAACCAAGGTATCAATCCAGTAGGACGCTCCTCAACAAGTCCCACGAACCTACACAAACAAACAAAGAACTCGCAACCAACACGACAAAGGGGTTGTCAATCCCTTCACGGCCACTTGCGGAAGTGAGATCTGATAGAGATAGTATGATAAGATAAATATATTTTTGGTATTTTATAATACAGATGCAGAAAATAAAGATGCAAATAAAAGTAGATTGAAAGCAAATATGATAAGAGATAGACCCGGGGGCCATAGGTTTCACTAGAGGCTTCTCTCGAGAGCATAAGTATTATGGTGGGTGAACAAATTACTGTCGAGCAATTGATAGAAAAGCGAATAATTATGACGTTATCTAGGCATGATCATGTATATAGGCATCACATCCATAACAAGTAGACTGACTCCTACCTGCATCTACTACTATTACTCCACACATCGACCGCTATCCAGCATGCATCTAGAGTATTAAGTTCATAAGAACAGAGTAACGCATTAAGCAAGATCACATGATGTAGAGGGATAAACTCAAGCAATATGATATAAACCCCATCTTGTTATCCTCGATGGCAACAATACAATACGTGTCTTGCAACCCTTTCTGTCACTGGGTAAGAACACCGCAAGATTGAACCCAAAGCTAAGCACTTCTCCCATGGCAAGAAAGATCAATCTAGTAGGCCAAACCAAACCGAAAATTCGTAGAGACTTGCAAAGATAACTCAGTCATATAAAAGAATTCAGAGAATATTCAATTATTATCCATAGATAAATCTGATCATAAACCCAGAATTCATCGGATCTCGACAAACACAGCGCAAAAAGAGATTACATCGAATAGTTCTCCACAAGAGAGGGGGAGAACATTGTATTGAGATCCAAAAAGAGAGAAGAAGCCATCTAGCTAATAAATATGGACCCGTAGGTCTGTGGTAAACTACTCGCAACTCATCATAGAGGCAAGGGTGTTGATGTAGATGCCCTCCATGGTCGATTCCCCCTCCGGCAGAGTGCCGGCGAAGGCTCCAAGATGGGTTCTCGCGGATACAGAAGGTTACGATGGTGGAAATTGTGTTTCGTCCTGCTCCTGGATGTTTTCGGGGTACGTAGGCTTATATAGGAGGAAGAAGTATGTCGGTGGACGCCCGAGGGGCCCACGAGATAGGGGGCACACCCTCCAGGGGGGCGCGCCCTCCTATCTCGTGGGAGCCTCGGCTGCTTCTTGACTTGCACTCCAAGTCCTCTGGATCACGTTCGTTCCAAAAATCATGCTCCCGAAGGTTTCATACCGTTTGGACTCCGTTTGATATTCATTTTCTTCGAAATACTAAAATAGGCATAAAAAACAGCAATACGGGTTGGGCCTCCGGTTAGTAGGTTAGTCCCAAAAATGATATATATGTGTAAAATAAAGCCCATAAACATCCAAAAGGGGTAATATAATAGCATGGATCAATCAAAAATTATAGATGCGTTGGAGACGTATCAGTCATCCACCCGTGAGACCGAGTCATGCCAGATGGCTGGTTCGGGGGCTGTTCCGATGGCGTCTATATTGTGGACCCCCTTGAACTACCAAACCGGGTTACGATCTTCATGGCCGGTACGCAGCCCACGTAGCACTCCTCAGCTGCGGCGGCAATGATTTCCGGATCGGCAGCCGGGGCCGGAGGCCCTGTGCCTGCCGGCTCAAGTCCTATCTGGTTTATTGGACGCCTTGAATACTTTGTTGACCACAGAGGTTAACCCGGATAATCGAGATCAGCATAACGCGGAGATCACAGAACAACAAGATTAGATAGCTCGGGCCAAGGAGGACATGGCTGCTGAGGAAACCAGGATGGTTGAGGAGCGGGCCGTTCTGGATGCTCAGGCATAGCGGATTCATGCAGAATCTTACCGGCTCATGCTGGATCAGAATGCTTCAAACGACATGATGAAGAGGAGGCATCGGTCTCGTCTACCATCGGTTTATGAAGCAAGGAATCCTTTAGCATGCCAGGAGCAGGAACCAGTAACCCGGCAGCGGTAAACCAGGTTGAAGCACCTGGGATAGGAGCGCCGGACCCGCCTCAGCACATGCCAGCACCACCGGGTCATTTTCCTACCCCTTTGAATAACATGATCACTGCGGCGTCGCGATTGGCAGCTATTCCAATGGAAGGCGACTCTCCGACAGCGGTTGAGACACGGCGGGCCAGAGATCTCCTTCAAACAGCAATGGTTCAGCAACAGGCTTATTCATATAGTCGAGACAGGATTCATTCCACCCCTCTCCCGAGCCGGAGTTACAGCAGGCATATTGAAGAACTGGCCATGTCAAGCAGTGGACGGAACCATAATCCGCCCCGTGGGCCTAACCCGGCAGGAGAGGGAGCTGATGCTCAGAACGTAGTGGACCAGGGCAGAGCGTGTTGAGAAGTCGAGTTAGCTGTGCAGTATGCGGCACGTCAGCCTACCCCGGTTCATGCAACAACTTCAGTGGAACCAGGGGTTGCTTTCAGTTCTTTGGGGGTGCTGTGTCTCGCCCCGGCTCTACGCAATGTGCGGCTGCCCATGGATTTCAAGGGTCCTCGTAAAGTGCCCAATTACACTGTCGACTTACACCCCGAGTCATGGGTCGAAAGCTATGAGATGGCGATGGAGATGCTGGATGTGGATGAGGCGGCATGTGCTAAATACTTCACCATGATGTTGGAAGGAACAACTCGCACTTGGCTGAAAAGTTTGCCAGCTAACTCCATTGGGTCATGGGCCGAATTAAAGGCCCGGTTTATCCAAAATTTCAAGGACACGTGCAAGCAGCCAATGTCAATTGTGGACTTAGCTTCCTGTGTCCAAGAAGAAGGTGAATCGACAACCCATTGGGTGCGCTGGGTTTCAGAAATCTTGCATTCATCGGACCGCATCAATGCCGATACAGCAGTCTTAACGTTGGAGGGCAATTGTCGGTTCAAGCCTCTGAAGCTGAAGTTGGGACGGCTCAAGCGTCAGTGCAACGACATGGGAACGCTTATGGCAGCTCTGGTTAAGTATGCCGACTCTGATAGTACCAAGGACCCCGAGTCTGATGATGAAAAGCCGGCAAAGGGAAAGAAGGGCGGCAGCACCAAGGGGCAGCAGCATAACCCGGCGGGCCATGGAAACAACTGTAGGATCGAAAGTATGTCTAGAGGGGGGTGATTAGACTACTTGACCAAATAAAAGCTTATAATTTTTACAATTTTAATTCTTGACAGATTTTAACAAAGATAGACAAGTCAAGCAATCTTAACACAATTCAAGCAAGCATGCAAAGAGTATATGAGCAGCAGAAAGTAAAGCATGCAACTTGCAAGAATGTAAAGGGAAGGGTTTGGAGAGTGCAAACGCAATAGGAGACACGGATGTTTTTGTCATGGTTCCGATAGGTGGTGCTATCGTACATCCACGTTGATGGAGACTTCAACCCACGAAGGGTAACGGCTACGCGAGTCCACGGAGGGCTCCACCCAAGAAGGGTGCATGAAGAAGCAACCTTGTCTATCCCACCATGGTCGTTGCCCACGAAGGACTTGCCTCACTAGCGGTAGATCTTCACGAAGTAGGCGATCTCCTTGCCCGTACAAACTCCTTGGTTCAACTCCACAATCTTGTCGGAGGCTCCCAAGTGACACCTAGCCAATCTAGGAGACACCACTCTCCAAGAAGTAACAAATGGTGTGTTGATGATGAACTCCTTGCTCTTGTGCTTCAAATGATAGTCTCCCCAACACTCAACTCTCTCTCACGGGATTTGGATTTGGTGGAAAGAAGGTTTGAGTGGAAAGCAACTTGGGGAAGGCTAGAGATCAAGATTCATATGGTAGGATTGGAATATCTTGACCTCAACACAAGTTTAGTTGGTTCTCTCTCAGAAAATGTAAGTTGGAAGTGTAGGTTTGTTCTGATGGCTCTCTTCACGAATGAAGAGGAGGTGGAGGGGTATATATAGCCTCCACACAAATTCTAACCGTTACACACAACTTACCAATCTCGATGGGACCGAATTGAGAAACTGGGTCAGACCGATTCAATAAATCTAGTGACCGTTAGGATTTTCGGTGGGACCGACATGCAACTCGGTAGGACCGATATGGTTAGGGTTAGGGCATAACTTAATCTCGGTGAGACCGATTTCTCAAACTCGGTGAGATCGATTTTGGTAATAAGCTAACCAGAGAGTTGGTCAGGTAAACTCGGTGGGACTGATTCGCTCATCTCGGTGGGACCGAAACATTACGAAGGGGAAACGGAGAGTTTACATTGCAATCTCGGTGGGACCAGTCGCTCATCTTGGTGGGACCGAAAGGTTACGAAGGGAAACAGAGAGATTACAATCCCATCTCGGTGAGACCGAGATCCCTATCGGTGAGACCGATTTGCCTAGGGTTTGTGGCAGTGGCTATGACATCTAAACTCGGTGGCGCCGGATAGAAAGAATCGGTGGGGCCGAGTTTGACTTTTGGTTTAGGTCATATGTGGATGTGAGAAAGTAGTTGAGGACTTTTGAGCATATCAATAAGCACTTTGAGCAAGAACCTCATTAAGCAACACCTCATCCCTCCTTGATAGTATTGGCTTTTCCTATAGACTCAATGTCATCTTGGATCACTAAAATATAAAATGTAGAGTCTTGAGCTTTTAGCTTGAGCCAATCCTTTTGTCCTTAGCATTTTGAGGGGTCCACTTTTCTCATCCATGCCATGCCAATCATTGAGCTTCCCTGAAATATTTATCTTGGAATAGTATTAGCTCAATGAGCTATATGTTGTTAGGAATTACCAAAACCACCTAGGGATAGTTGCACTTTCAATCTCCTCATTTTTGGTAATTGATGACAACATATAGATCAAAGCTTCGACAAATGATAATAAGATTGAAAACATTGTCGCTTTGAGAAGTATGTGAAAAACAAGAGCTCCCCCTAAATTTGTGCATAGTTTAAGATTTGCTTTGGACTGCAAATGCATAATGAATCAGGATCATGGGTTACTCTTCCATGTCACATACATCTTGGTGGAGCGCTCAAAATGATAATAATTAAATATATGCACTCATCACCAAGCAAAGTGAATGATCATATAGAGATAAAAGGATAATGTCATCCAACAACCATTAAGGTAGCATTGTATATGATCAAACACATGATCATCCAAGTATCACACAAACGCGGAATGTATATCAAACAAGCAAACAAATAAGGTTCAACCACCAAAACAAGAGAGAACAAAAGCAACACTCTCTCTCGAAGCCTATGATCTATACATTTTCTCCCCCTTTGGCAACAAGTTACCAAAAAGTTCATAAAAATGCATAGTGCTATATCGATTCTCAGGCTTGCTCTTGATGTGGTGGTGTAGAAATGACTCCAAGGATGAAGGCGTCAGTTGAGGTTGATGGAGCTGGTGGAGTGTCTGCTGGAGATGGTGGCACTGAAGCTGTTGCTGGTGCTGATGAAGTTGCTCTGGTGTCTGTCACTAGCACTACAGCAGATCTCTGGCCTCTGGGCACTCTAGCAAATGTATCTGTGGTAGACTTGCCCTTCCTCTCCTCCATGTCATCCTGGAGTTGCTCAACAACTGATTATATCTCAGTGACCTTCACATCTAAGTCACAGAACTTCTGCTCCATGATCCTCTCAAAGCTCTCCTGGTTTTGTGTCAGGGTGGCCAAACCCTTCTCAATCTTCAGAGTGGAGGCAATCAAGTAGCCAAGCTAATCTTGCTTGCTCTTCAGGAAGTACTGAGATGCCTCTTCAGTAGTTGGCATCTTTGCAGCCTTTTCAGTCCTTGCCTTCTCCTTCTTTACTTGTGCTTGCACAGAAGATGGTTCATTTTCATCCATCACTACAGTGTTGTCCTCAAAGTCTGGGTAGATGGGCATATGCTCCTTGTCCAAGAGATATGTGCCTATGCCCATCTTGGAGTTGATGAGCTCCTAAATCTGTGGGGCATACCCACAACTTTTCTTCTGGTCAGTAGCAGTCCTCTTGATAGTCCCAACAATTAAGCTCATGACCTCGAACTTTTGAGGCACATCAAATATGTGAAGCAAATTAATTGCATGGCCTCTGATCATCTTGTGATCACCTGACTTTGGCAATAGAGTGTGGCTGAGGATCCAGTTGATTGTTGGCAATCTCGATAGAAGGTAATGTACTGATCCAAATTTGTGAGTCTCAACTACAGCATCTGGGATCTCTCTGTACATATGTGCCATGGAGTTGTGATCCTTCTTCTTCTTGACATAGACATCCAAGTCATCTTCATTTTCCTTAGGAGCATTGATCAACTCTGCCCACTCTTCAACTGTTGATTGGTACCTAGTACATTCAGACATACAGAGAATCCTTCCATCTGGGTAGAAGTGAGTTGTGGAGTAGAACTGCATAATAAGCTCATCATTCCACTTTGTGAGCTTCTGCCCAACAAAGTCATTTACCCCACAAGACTTGAAGTTGTCAAAGACTCCTGGGTAGTGTTCTTCATTCTGCCTGATGTACTCCCAGTCCACCCATCTCATATCACAGACAATTGGCTTCTTATCAAGCAGCACTGTCTCATAGAAGTCCTGGTGTTCCTTTGTATGGAACCTGTAGTCCACAACAGTCCTTCTCCTGACAGCATAGGGATCTGTCAATCTCCATTGTCTGAGACCTGCATCCTTCCTGAGCTTCATATCCTCAGCTACTGGGTGAGCATCATTGTGATCTAGAATTTTGGGCTTCAACTTCCTCAAGACATGTGACTCATCATCTTCTTCTTCATCAGCATCTTCAGGCACTAGGGCCTTGTTCTTCTCTGCAGCTGGTATGCTCCTAGTGTTTCTCTTGGGTGCAGTCTTGGGCTTGGGAGCAGCTTTGGGAGCATCTTTGGGCTTAGATGAAGCAGTCCCTGATCTGATTGCATCTCCCATAAGCTTCTGAGCTTTAGGTGTTGGTACAACAACCTCTTCCTCTTCTTCCATCATAGAGGGTTTTCCAACTACTCTGGCCATAGTTTTCTTAGCTATTTCTTTCCTTTTTCTTTTCAGCCACTTCTAGGTCTTTGGGTTCAGATCCCAAAGTCTCTTGAGTTGATCCTGTGACCTTCAGCATAGGAGTCCTCTTGGCTGGGACTTTCCTGTTCAAGCCAGGCTTGGTGGCTGCAGCTGTGCCATATTCTTTCTTTAGCACCTTCCTGGAGGTGGCTTCATCCTCTTCTGCCACATAATCTTCATCCTTGGAATCTGAGGTTCTCTTCTTTCGGGCCCTGGTGGCAGCTTTAGGCAAGTTGCTGGGAGTGCTCCTGCTGCCCTCATTTGAGGAACTGGAGGGACTAGTGCCCTCACTCAAGTGAACTTGTTCTTCTTCTCCGTTCTGGCTGTCACTCTGATCAGACATAGTGCAAATACTAACAACAGACCCTATGAATAGATATAGATGAGATAGAGGGGATGAGCATCACAAAGCACAGAGATTTTTGCAAAAGAATGAGTTATAACTTAGTTTTAGTTTTCCATAGAAAGCATTTCGGATCTACCGATTTGTAAACTCGGTGATACCGAAGCAGCTTTCGGAACCTAAACTAGTGAACAAGGTCAGACCGAGTCACAGTTTGGTGGCACCGAGACTACTAGGGTTTCACAAAGTCCTGAACTCGGTCACACCGATTTGCAATTCTCGATTAGACTGAGAATCACATGTGCAATGGCCTAAGACAAATCGATGGAACCAATTTCTACAACTCGGTCAGTCCGAGATGATTTCGGCGGAAACCTAACCCTAAATTCTTAATCAAAACTAATCTATTTTGTTGGATGGAACGATCTCAATTGTGGCAAGATACATGGAAAAAACAACGTGCTAGGAATCGGATTGAGATAGCACAAGGATCAAGTCCATACCCTAAGTTCGACGGAGGACTTGCTACGGCGGCAACGGCGGAGAAGATTTCCGTTGACGGCGGTGGGAGGCGGCTGGCGACGAGGAGGATGATCCGGAGACCCAGGGAGGCAGAGCAGGCTAAGCGCGGGCGAAGTGATTCGGAGAAATTTCCAAATTTTGGCCTGGGGGTATTTATAGCCTGACCCTGTCGGTGTGACCGAGTGGAACGACTCGGTGGCACCGAGATGCATAACTACAAGCAGCTGCTGCAACTCGGTGTGACCGCAAAGTTCAAATTGGTTGCACCGAGATTGAAAACCTATATCGACTTAGTGATCTCGGTATGACCGAAAAGGATGAATCGGTCAGACCGAAACGCACAAAGAAGTTTTGGAAGTTTAAGTATATGACGAATCGGGGACTCCGAGTGCTCCTCACACAGAGTGGTTCGAATCTGACTTGATCAAACTTTGTGATGTAGCATGAATAGAGTTTGAGACAAGAATAGCATAGATAGATAGAGAGGGTTCTTAGGCATTCTTGTCCATCCACTTGGCAAAAAGAAAAGAAGCCAAACAAGCAAAACTACAAGTGGATGTCCTCGAGCGAGTAAAATATGCAAACGACATGCTCACACAATAAGATGGCAGATAAAATATGTGACAAAGCGTGCACAACCAATTCTAGCATCTATCAAGCAATTGGCGATGACTAGGTCATCTATATATGAGTATTTTTACTTAGGAGTCAAATGAGAACATTTGATCATAGGTCATACTCATCGTTTAAGCTCAAGTGGGTTGCCACTTTTACATAATGCATTGATGTGTTCACATCATTAGAGTTGCTTTAGCTCAATTCTTAGAGTAAAGCTCCCCGTAGATGTGAGATCCCCCAAAGAGGGATGAACTAAGCTTGGGTTTTGTCGATGTTGACTTCATGTAGGTGTTGAAGATGTAGATGGTCTATGTTGATGTAGATCTTTTGGAGCAATCCTTTGGAGTGAGTTGCACTTTCAATACCTACACGGGTTAGTCCCATAAGGAACAAACAAGGATATCCATAGACATAGAGTGATGCACACACAAGATGATGTCTATGAAAGCATTAGGTTACCTTGTCCCTTGTCTTACCAACAAGAGGGTTTGTGACTCCATGAACTAGTGCAAGATGTGGAAGTTTGTTGCACTTGTCCTCGCCAAAATGATAAGAGTGAAGTATGTTGGTGGAGTCACCCTCAAGAACTCTCTAGTTTTTCTTCTTCGGGATCCACACCATCTTGATGGGAATCCCTGGAGTTGTAGTCATACTTGATGAAGTAGAACTTGACATTGTTTTGGGAACCCACTTGACCAAGGCTTTAGGAGCTTCTTCAAATGCATCAATATCCTCTTGAAGCTTGTCCTTGCCATTATGCTTGTGGTCTTGTGGTGGAAGATCATCTTGTGCTTGTGTTCCTTTGAATGAAGTAGGATCATACTTCTCTTGTTGAGGAACAAACTTCGTCTTGGGGTATTGATATTCTTCCCACTCAACTCCATTGGCATTGAACTTTCCTTCAAAACCAACACCTTGGTTTTTCCGGTGCCTTCCTTGCTTGCGTACAATTTCTTCGAATTGCTTACTTCCGGCAAGGCTCTTGTAAACACCTTTCTCTATAATTCCCTTCAATAAGCTATTTTCTTGCTCAAGTGTAACTTGGCTAAGAGAATCATTAGTGCAATCAAGAGAACTACTAGAAGCAACAACATTGGATATAGCATGATGATTGTTGTTACTACTAGACGAAGAATCTTTCTTGTTCTTGTTACTAGACTTGACTTGACGCATGTAAGTAGATAAGAGTAAACGCTTGGCAATGTAAGAAGAATTTTTCTTGCGAAGATCATCATTGATAGTTTTTAAAAACTCATGGTCTTGCTCAAGGTTGAGCTTTTCAAAACGTAATTTCTCATGAGCTCTTAAAAGTTCTCGATGATCTCCTAAGATAGTTTCATGAGCTAACATAAGAGTGTCTAGTTCTTTAGTTAGAAGCTCAATGTTCTCCTTATCATTGTCATTCATTTTATCTTGATTAGCATGATTAATTGACGTTTCATCATAGTATTCATCACTAGAGTTGTCAACAACTAAATCATCATCACCTAACAAGTCATCTTCATCACTATTGAAATCAACATACTCGGGGTGTAATACCTTAGGGCCTTTAGCCATGAAGCATCTTCCAAGTCCTTCATTTGGTGAATCAAATATGTCATACGAGTTGGTTGACACAAGTGCTAGACCAGCAACACCTTCATATTGAGTATGTTCTGAGTCGGGGTGATAGCTCTCTTGAAGTGATGTTCGTAGTCGGAGCCGGATACCCATTCACCAAGATGAGCTTGATGTCTTTGTTTTATGTAGCTCTTTGATGATTTGTTCTTCCCTTCCGAGTCCTTGCTCCCCCGCGATGTTCTTTGTTCATAACTGTCGGTGTCAAAACCGGCGGATCTCGGGTAGGGGGTCCCGAACTGTGCGTCTAGGCGGATGGTAACAGGAGACAAGGGACACGATGTTTTACCTAGGTTCGGGCCCTCTTGATGGAGGTAAAACCCTACGTCCTGCTTGATTAATATTGATGATGTGTGTTACAAGAGTGGATCTACCACGAGATCAAGGAGGCTAAACCCTAGAAGCTAGCCTATGGTATGATTGTTGTCCGTCCTATGGATTACAGCCATCCGGTTTATATAGACACCGGAGAGGGCTAGGGTTACGCAAAGTCCGTTACAAAGGTAGGAGATCTACATATCCGTATCGCCAAGCTTGCCTTCCACGCCAAGGAAAGTCCCATCCGGACACGGGACGAAGTCTTCAATCTTGTATCTTCATAGTCTTGGAGTCCGGCCGATGATGATAGTTCTGCTATCCGGACACCCCCTAGTCCGGGACTCCCTCAGTAGCCCCCGAACCGGGCTTCAGCGACGACGAGTCTGACGCGTATATTGTGTTCAGCGTAGCAAGGCGGGTTCTCCTTGAAACTTCATGTTCTTGTCGAATAGTGTCCGGCTTCCTTATAAATGTTGCGCTCCTTGGCTTCTACGCCCAATAATGGCCTTCTTCCACGTGTCGTACGAATGCGAAAGGCTGGGGTATTTTTACATTTTTACCCCCTAGTCGTGCGAACGAGCCGCCTATAAGAGAGGCGAGGATCTAGATCCAGATCACACCACCCTCCATCCGCAAGTTCTCATTGAAGCGCCTCTGACAAAAATCCATTCCATCATGGATAGTCGACGCGGCTCCTCCTCTCGCGCTCCCAGCCCTAAGCCAGGAGATTGGGGGAGATGCTCAGTTCCACACAGCGAGCTAGTGGCGCTCCAAACCGAGGGATATCTTCCCCCAGCTTTCATGGTTCTGGTTCGAGCCGGACTAGCCACTACAAGGGTGGAAAGCAGGCGGAGAGCGTCCCCAACCCTTCCAAAGGAGAGCGGGTATGCTTTGTCCCCTATCTAATAAGGGGACTCGGATTTCCCATACATCCGTTTCTCCGGGGGCTCCTACAGTTCTACGGACTCCAGCTTCACCACCTCACGCCCGCCTCCATTTTGCACATCGCGGGCTTCGTAGCTCTTTGCAAACTGTTCTTGGGCATCGAGCCCCATTTTGCGCTGTGGAAGAGATTGTTTTGCCTCGTACCCCGTTCTCATGAGGGGTCGATATATCAAGTGGGCGGAGCCAAAATATGGCGCATCGCCGGGACCGGATATCTATCCGGCACCCCGAAGAAGGCGTCCAAAGACTGGCCTTCGGAATGGTTCTACATGGAGGACGCCCCTCTACCGGATCTAGTTCGGATCGGCCTCCCAGAGTTCAGCAATGCTCCCTTGAAGAAACGCCTGAGTTGGCGCCCGCGGAGCCCTCAACGGGAAGATGATAGGAGCGTCCATTATCTGATGGGCCGGATTAGGTTACTGGCCCACTCCGGATTGACCATGATTGGAGTCATGGCCACGTGCATTATGCGAGGGGTGCATCCGCTCCAATATAGGGGCCACCCTATGTGGGATTTCAACGGGGAAGACGACGCCACCCGTCATGGCCGCAGAGGGCCGAGCTCGGCAGCCGATCTGGCAAAGATCATGTCCGGCTTGTACAAGGGGGAGGAGGAGGACTTTCTCCGCACGAATCCATTGAACGGATTCTCCATGAATAACCCTCGGAGCTGGGTAAGCGGATGTTTATCTACCCGATCCATACTTCCAGAGTCAAGTATTTTACTTTGTGATTTTGACGCAGGAGCTGCGCCAGGACGTGGAGGGCATACGAAGCCTAACTCCACACCCCGAGGATCCAGAACGATCCCTTGATCCGACCTCCGAAGAGGATCCGGACATAAAAGTGGAGCTGATTGATGGGGTGTTCCACCAACTTAGCATGGACAATACCCTAGTCGCCATTACGGCTGACTACCCCGGTTTGTTTCCGGCCTCCCAGGTGACTACGACCGAGGTCATGACACCATTCTTTGATCCATGCTCAATTCTGTCCAACTTATACTGATGGTGCATCGCAGGAGGTGCCTTTAAGGCGGGAAGCCGAACCTACAGCGGCTGACCAGCAAGGGTCAGTTCGGCCCAGGAGGCGGAAAAGGAGTGCGACGTGAATCGAGACGTCGCCGCAATGGTACGGCGTACCGCTATTTTTAAGGGAAGGATCCCTAGGAGGTATATTAATGCTCATAACTTTTCTAGGAGAAAGAGCGCTCGCCGGACAGAGTCCGGAGAGGTTGCCAATCAAGCCTCCGCCAGCCATGCTCCATCGCACGGTCCGGAAGGGGAGGCTAACACAAGGCATGAGCCAGACACTCCTCGAAAGGAGGATGCCGACAGGCTGTCCGCCACCCGATCTGAGGTGGAGAGCGCCATGAATCTCAGGCGTCGCCGGACAGTTCTTCGTGATGCGTGTTTCTCCCCGGAGGCGTTAAATACCTTTGATGCGGGAAACGCGCACCTCCATGCCGCTCAAGATGGTTTAACCAGAGCCACGGAGCAGTATGTGAAAGACATATGGGTAAGTAATTTTAATAGTTATATATGCAAGTAGCCCCCGAGACTTAAAATAGTTAAAATAACTAATTTAAGGATCAATTATTATGCAGGATCTTACGGAGAAGAATACCCACCTGTCCCAGGAGCTCCAAGAGTGCAAGGCCCAACTTGAGGCCGCACTGGCCGCCATAGGGGGAGCCACAGAGACCCCCGCTGGTAAGACGTACTTCGAAAAGATAAGTAATTAACAAAGTGCGGCGTGTGCGTGAATCTGACAATAATATTGCAGAGGGCGCCGGACTAGATCTGGACAAGCAACAGCTACTGTGTCAACTAAAGGCCGGCGAGAGGGTGCTTATGAAGGTGCAGCAGGGGAGAAACAAGCTCCAAGATGCCCACATCCAGCTAGGAGAAGAGTTGAAAGATGTTCGGGCCCAGCTGTCTAGCTCCGTGAAGGAGAATCAGCGGCTTCGTCGCGGAATTTATAGTAAGTGCTTGAGAAAATTCCTTTGAAAATAAGAATTCGGCGAGGAAGTCGATTGACAAAAATGTGTCTGTAGGTGTGCTCACAGGTCACCCTGCGGAGGAAATGCCTGGTTCAACGGGTGACCAACTTCCCGAGCTGGTGCAACTGCTTGAACGTGTTCGGCAGGCGATGAGTGGCGTCGTTCATGCCTTATGGCCTTCCGTCTCCCTACCCGAGGGCCTTGGAGGGCTTGCTGGGAAGCTTCAGGGAGCACGGCGACGCCTCCATTTTTGGAAGATATCGGCCTGCCATCAAGGCGCCAGGGAGGCCTGGGTCATGGTGAAGACGCGGTACCCGAAGGCTGACCCAAACCACATGGCCGAGGTCGGACCTGCGGGGCCTGATGGGAAGGAGATCCCTGTGAGCTTGATGTACGGCCAAGTAGAGCTGGCCGCGAAATATTCCCAACAGGACTGTAAATTAGACAGCCTGTTAGATGGGATTGAAGAGGAGTACAATCAGTCAGTTTGACGATGTAATTTTTTTTAAATGACATGTAGAATGCCTTCTAGCCAGATTGTAGATCGTTTGTCTTTGTGGACCGTTTCGCTTCAACCTCTGGACCCAACAGTCCGGAGTGTGTCCGAATACCCTTACGGTTATGAAAGAACCGGGGCATGCATGGAGACAAGGCGTCGGGGTCATAATTGCTTTATTAGACAAGTGCCCAACTAGCTTTGTTATATTACATGGTTAGTAAGAAACATCTTCCAGGGAGAATAGTTCCGTTAAGGGTTCCTTTCCCTGGGAGGCATGCCCTAAAGTGCAATGCTGGACTACGAAAATAGCAGAAAAAACATCTGGGGGCAGATAAATAAGTAAGTAATAAATCATCTTTCAAGTCACCGACCGAATATTCTCTTAAGAACGCTAGCTTTCGGCTTCACCCAGTCTGAGGTACACATCCGGCTGACCCGGTAGTAACAATCGCAGAGGTGCTCCCTTTACCTCCTAGCCGAACAATCGGGAACGTAGGGGTAAGAACAGGAGCCAGGCAACCCAGCTTGGCCAAAACTTAAGTCATATCAATGCATATAATGGTGAATAAAAGGTACATGCGGAAGTATGACACATGTATTGGGCATGAAGCCCGTATGAATAAGCTTCTGTTAAAGAAGCCCCCAGGTATAATGAGTACTAGGAGCACATCAAGTGTGTGCGAACAAAGCGCAAATCAGCCTATAAAAGGTATTGAAAAAAAGGTGGGAAGAAGGAGGGGGACAAGAGACAGTGAAAAATATAAAAAGGTGGACGGGGGAGTGAGACGAATTCTGAGTCCGGCGTTAGGCGTAGAATCTTCGGAGACGGGCTGCGTTCCATGGGTTCGGCTCGAGCCGGTTGTCCGATGTGTTACGTAGACGGTATGCTCCGCCGGTCAGGACTTGGTCGATGATAAAGGGACCTTCCCACTTGGGCTTAAGTTTTTCCTTTTTCTTGTCCGGCAGGCGTAGAACAAGTTCGCCAATATTGTAAGTTTTGGCCCGTACTTCTCTACTTTGATATCTTCGAGCCTGCTGGTGATAAAATGTGGAACGAGCCTTTGCCACGTCCCGCTCCTCCTCTAAGGCGTCCAAACTGTCCTGCCGATCCAACTCGGCTTCTCTTTCTTCGTACATGCGCACACGAGGTGAGTCATGAATTATATCGCAGGGCAGAACTGCCTCTGCGCCGTATACCATGAAAAATGGTGTGAATCCAGTAGTTCGGTCTGGCGTGGTCCGCAGCCCCCAGAGTACGGAGTCGAGCTCCTCTACCCAGTGCGTGTTAGATTCCTTGAGGGACCGCACTAGTCTGGGTTTGATGCCGCTCATGATTAGACCATTTGCTCACTCGACCTGACCGTTAGTTTGGGGGTGATAGACTGAAGCGTAATCGAGCTTGATGCCCATGTTTTTGCACCAGAGTTTAACCTCGTCGGCCGTGAAATTCGTGTCGTTATCAGTGATGATGTTGTGGGGGACGCCAAAACGGTGTACTACCGCGGATATGAAGTCTATCACAGGTTCGGATTCTGCCGTTTTAACCGGCTTGGCCTCATTCCATTTGGTGAATTTGTCCACCATGACCAATAAGTATTTGTGCTTGTGGGTTCCCCCTTTAAGGGGTCCAACCATGTCAAGCCCCCAGACCTCGAACGGCCAGGTGATGGGTATATTTTGAGGGCGGTGGGTGGCATGTGGCTCTGATTAGCAAAGAGCTGGCAACCGACGCATCGTTGGACTAAGTCTGAGCATCTACCCGGGCTGTTGGCCAATAAAATCCTGTGCGGAAGGCCTTGCCTACAAGGGCCCGGGCTGCAGTGTGGTGTCCGCCGAGTCCGGCGTGAATTTCAGCCAGGAGATTTCGCCCTTCCTCTTCGGAGATACACCTTTGAAGGACTCCGGTTGTGCTTTTCTTATAAAGTTCTCCGTCATGGACCTTGTAGGCTTTAGATCGCCGAACTATGCAGCGGGCCTCGTTTTGGTCTTCGGGAAGTTCCTGCCGGATTAAGTAGGCTAGGAATGGTTCTGTCCACGGGGCAATTACTGCCATTATTTCGTGGGCCGAAGGTGCTATTTCATTGGCTGAGCCGCCGATTGTGTCAGAATGGTCTGAGTTAGGTGATGCAGCTGGCTCCGGATTGTTATATTCGGACTCCTCTTGCCATAATACGGATGGCTTAAAGAGCCGTTCCGGGAAGATGTTAGGAGGGACGGCGTCTCGTTTCGCGCCGATGCGTGCTAACACGTCTACTGCCTGGTTATTATCCCGGGCTACATGGTGGAATTCGAGTCCTTCGAACCGAGCTGACATTTTTAGGACGGCATTGCGGTAAGCTGCCATTTTTGGATCTTTGGTGTCAAAGTCTCCATTTATTTGGGATATTGCGAGGTTTGAATCCCCGCGCACCTCTAGGCGTTGAATGCCCATGGAGATTGCCATCCGGAGGCCATGTAGAAGGGCCTCGTATTCGGGTGCGTTGTTGGAGTCCATGTACATTATTTGAAGTACGTATTGGATTGTGTCTCCAGTTGGGGACGTCAAGACGACGCCAGCCCCCAAGCCAGCCAACATTTTGGATCCGTCGAAATGCATGATCCAGTTGGAGTACGCGCCATACTCTTTAGGGAGTTCGGCTTCGGTCCATTCGGCGACGAAGTCAGCCAGAACCTGCGACTTTATAGCTCGCCGTGGTTTGTAGGTTATGTCAAATGGTAAGAGCTCAATAGCCCATTTTGCAATCCTGCCCGTTGCGTCGCGATTGTTTATAATATCGTTGAGAGGTACTTCGGAGGCCACCGTTATGGAACACTCTTGAAAGTAGTGTCGCAGCTTCCGGGATGCCATGAACACCGCATATGCTATCTTTTGATAATGTGGGTACCGGGACTTGCATGGAGTGAGAACAGTGGATACGTAGTACATTGGTTTTTGAAGAGGGAATCTGTTCCCTTCTGTTTCTCGTTCGACGACGAGTATCGCGCTGACAACTTGATGTGTTCCTACGATATATAATAACATAGGTTCGCCCAGGTTGGGCGCGGCCAGGACCGGATTTGTTGCCAGTATGGCCTTTATTTCTTCGAGTCCGGCTGTGGCAGCATCCGTCCATTCGAAATGTTCGGTGCGCCGGAGGAGGCGGTAGAGGGGCAGAGCCTTTTCTCCCAAACGGGAGATGAAGCACTTAAGGCCGCTACGCATCCGGTTAGTTTTTGTATTTTCTTGAGGTCTTTTGGAATATCCAATTGTGACAGAGCTCGGATCTTGGCTGGGTTTGCTTCAATTCCTCTACCGGATACAATGAAGCCCAAGAGCTTTCCGGCTGGTACTCCAAAGACGCATTTTTCCGGATTGAGCTTAATGTCATATGCTCGGAGGTTGTCGAATGTCACCCTCAAGTCTTCTACTAGAGTTTCGACGTGTTTGGTCTTGAAGACCACATCGTCTACGTATGCCCCTACTGTTTTGCCTATCTAGGTAGCCAGACATGTTTGAATCATGTGCTGATATGTTGCGCCGGTGTTTTTGAGTCCGAAGGGCATTGTGTTGAAGCAGAATGGCCCATATGGAGTAATGAATGCCATTGCGGCCTGGTCTTTCTCCGCCATCTTGATTTGATGGTATCCGGAGTATGCGTCAAGGAAGCACAATGAATCGTGCCCTACGGTAGCATCGATGATTTGGTCGATGCGAGGGAGAGGGAAAGGGTCCTTTGGACAGGCCTTGTTAAGGTCTTTAAAATCGACGCAGAGGCGCCAAGATTTGTCCTTTTTTGGTACCATTACTAGATTGGCTAGCCAGTCCGGATGTTTTATATCTCTGATGAATCCGGCTTCTAAGAGTTTGGCTAGCTCCTCTCCCATTGCCTGTCCTTTGGGTTCGGAAAATCGCCGAAGAGCTTGTTTGACTAGCTTGAATCCTTTTAGGATATTTAGGCTGTGCTCTGCCAGCCTGCGTGGGATTCCTGGCATGTCTAAAGGGTGCCAGGCAAAAATGTGCCAATTTTCCCGAAGGAATTCTCGTAGTGTGGCTTCGACATCAGGACTTAATTGTGCCCCAATGGAGGCCGTCTTTGTGGGTTCCGTTGGATGGACCTGAAATTTGACTATTTCGTCTACTGGTTTAAAAGAGGTTGACTTGGACCTCTTATTGAGTATCACATCGTCCCTATCCACCGTGGAGCACAGCGCAGTTAGTTCCTCTGCCGCTAGGGCTTCGGACAATGCCTCTAGGGCCAGTGCGGCTGTTTTATTTTCAGCGCGGAGTGCTGTATCTGGATCACTGGCGAGAGTGATTATTCCATTGGGTCCGGGCATTTTGAGCTTCATGTACCCGTAATGGGGTATAGCTTGGAAGATTGTGAATGCCTCTCGCCCTAATAAAGCGTGATATCCGCTGCCGAATGGGGCCACTTGGAACATGACCTCTTCGGACCTGTAATTGTCCAGTGAGCCGAACACTACATCTAGTGTGATTTTTCCTGTGCAGCATACTTCTCGACTAGGGATTATTCCTCTGAAGGTTGTGCTGCTTCGCTCAATGCGGCTCCAGTCAATTTCCATTTTTTGAAGGGTTTCCTCATAGATGAGGTTTAATCCGTTGCCGCCATCCATGAGTACCTTAGTAAGACGGAAACCATCCACTATCGGACTGAGGACCAATCCGGCTGGTGCTCTAGCTGTTCGGAATTTAGGTTCGTCGCTGGCATTGAAGGTGATAGCCGTGTCGCTCCATGGATTTGTTGTTGCTACTTGGTAGACTTTGGCGAGGCTGCGGATTGTTCGTTTCCGTATGTTATTTGATGCGAAAGTCTTGAAGACTGTCAATACTGTACTGGTACTGTTGGGTTGGTTGCCCGGGGCTAAAAAGCCTACGCCACTTTTGGCCACCTGCCGTAGTATCCAACATGCTCGAAGGCTATGTGTTGGAGTGGCGCCCTCCGTACTGTGGATTTTGCAGGGTCCGTTGAGCAATCCCTCCAGTACGGTTCCGTACCCTTTAGGGGGGTTTTGCTTTTTGGTTTTTAACCCAAGTGCTTGAGTATGACACACCCTTTTATTGAGGACTGGGGTTGTATTCAGGGCCGGATTGTCCCAAAACCTAGTTTCGGTTTTCCAGGCACTCTCCATCGCGCAGTATTTTTGTACAATGGTCACTAGGTCGGCGAAGCGTGTAACTTCGCGACGACTGATGGCGTTTATGATTCCTTTGTCCGTGCAATTGTTGTAGAAGATTGAAATCACACTTTCTTCACGGCAGTCCTTTATCCTATTCATAACCAGGAGGAATCTGGCCCAGTAATGATGTACTGTTTCATCGGGCTCTTGCCGTATTTGAGATAGATCGCTTATGTTTGGGTGGGCGGGTGGAATTAAGTTCGGAAAACCCGCCCGATCTGAGGCTCGAAGGCCAAGAAGCTTCCGGATTTGGGAGCTTGGTTTGCTGAGCGCTTTCCAACAAATCTGGTCCGATGCTTGACTTTAGGTTCAGTATTTGATTAGCGTCCGTCCCTCCGCGGGAATCCGGCATGGAGGGATCCAGAATCCGAACATAGTTGGTTTTTAACATAGAAGAAGAGTCGTCGCATTGTTCCTCTACCACGACAACGTCGTGGGTAACCTGGGGAGAGTTAATTTCTCTCTGATCGGTTTTAAGCCCAATCTGATCGTAGTCGGTAGCGACTCCCAGGGCGGCAATGCGATCCAAGAGCTTGTTTACGGAGGAGAGCTCAATCGGATCTAGCTGCTCGGCCAATTCCGAGCTGACATGAAGATCGCTTTTAATGACTTGAGAGGTCATTGTCGGGGCGGTGGCCGAACAGGCGGTCATGATAAAACCGCCTAGCCGGATAGTCTGGCCGGCGGCCAAAGCTCCCTTGACGATGGCGCCGTATTTAAAGACGGGAAAAGGCATCCTTCCTGATGGTGACGGCACAGAGGAACTCTCAATGAAAGCACCAATGTCGGTGTCAAAACCGGCGGATCTCGGGTAGGGGGTCCCGATCTGTGCGTCTAGGCGGATGGTAACAGGAGACAAGGGACACGATGTTTTACCCAGGTTCGGGCCCTCTTGATGGAGGTAAAACCCTACGTCCTGCTTGATTAATATTGATGATGTGTGTTACAAGAGTGGATCTACCATGAGATCAAGGAGGCTAAACCCTAGAAGCTAGCCTATGGTATGATTGTTGTCCGTCCTATGGACTACAGCCATCCGGTTTATATAGACACCGGAGAGGGCTAGGGTTACACAAAGTCGGTTACAAAGGTAGGAGATCTCCATATCTGTATCGCCAAGCTTGCCTTCCACGCCAAGGAAAGTCCCATCCGGACACGGGACGAAGTCTTCAATCTTGTATCTTCATAGTCTTGGAGTCCGGCCGATGATGATAGTTCGGCGATCCGGACACCCCCTAGTCCGAGACTCCCTCAATAACGATCATCTCTACTCCTCCTCTCTCTTGGTGGTGATTCTTCTCTTCTACTTCTTCTTTTAGGTGATTCTTCTCTTCTCTTGTAGGGAGTCATACACTCATTGGAATAGTGTCCGAGTCTTCCACAATTGTAGCAATTACGCTCTCGACTCGAAGATCTTTTGTCATTGTAGGACCTTGACTTGGAACTTCTTTCCTTGCTTCTACTCTTGTAGAACTTGTTGAAGTTCTTCACCATTAGGCTCAATTCTTCATTGAAGGTTTGTTTCTCACTTGATGATGTGGGAGCTTCACATGAGGCTTTGTAAGCACCACTTGACTTGTTATGGAGCTCTTCCTTATCCTTGAGTGACATCTCATGAGCAACAATTCTTCCAATGACCTCCGTTGGCTTGAGATTCTTGTAATTGGGCATCATTTGGATCAATGTGCACACGGTATCATATTTACCATCCAAGGCTCTTAGGATCTTCTTGATGATGAATTTGTCGGTCATCTCTTCACTCCCTAAGCCGGCAATCTCATTTGTGATGAGAGCAAGCCTAGAGTACATTTCAACGACGCCTTCACCATCCTTCATCTTGAACTTGTCAAGTTGACTTTGAAGCACATCCAATTTGGATTCCTTGACAGAGTCGGTACCTTCGTGCATGTCAATCAAAGTGTCCCAAATTTCCTTTGCATTTTCAAGACGGCTAATCTTGTTGAATTCTTCGGGGCACAATCCGTTGAAGAGGATATCACAAGCTTGAGCGTTGTATTGCAGCATCTTCAACTCTTCCGCGCTAGCTTCATGGTTCGGTTCTCTCCCATCAAAGAATTCACCTTGCAAGTATACACACAATAGCCCATACGGCGGGGTTATGTCCAAGAATATGAATTTTCATCTTATGCTTCCAACTAGAAAAATTAGTACCATCAAAGTAAGGACCTCTACGCTGAAAATTTCCCTCACTAGACGCCATACTCTCCTAGGTTGTGAAACCAAGGCTATGACCACCAAAAGCTATGGAAATCAAAGCAATTGGAGACCAAAGCTTTGATACCACTTGTAGGATCAAAAGTATGTCTAGAGGGGGGTGATTAGACTACTTGACCAAATAAAAGATTATCCTTTTCCCAATTTTAATTCTTGACAGATTTTAACAAAGATATACAAGTCAAGCAATCTTAACACAATTCAAGCAAGCATGCAAAGAGTATATGAGCAGCGGAAAGTAAAGCATGCAACTTGCAAGAATGTAAAGGGAAGGGTTTGGAGAGTGCAAATGCAATAGGAGACACAGATGTTTTTGTCGTGGTTCCGATAGGTGGTGCTATCGTACATCCACGTTGATGGAAACTTCCACCCACGAAGGGTAACGGCTGCGCGAGTCCACAGAGGGCTCCACCCAAGAAGGGTCCACGAAGAAGCAACCTTGTCTATGACCGTCGCCCACGAAGGACATGCCTCACTAGAGGTAGATCTTCACGAAGTAGGCGATCTCCTTGCCCATACAAACTCCTTGGTTCAACTCCACAATCTTGTCGGAGGCTCCCAAGCGACACCTAGCCAATCTAGGAGACACCACTCTCCAAGAAGTAACAAATGGTGTGTTGATGATGAACTCCTTGCTCTTGTGCTTCAAATGATAGTCTCCCCAACACTCAACTCTCTCTCACAGGATTTGGATTTGGTGGAAAGAAGGTTTGAGTGGAAAGCAACTTGGGGAAGGCTAGAGATCAAGATTCATATGGTAGGATTGGAATATCTTGACCTCAACACAAGTGTAGGTGGTTCTCTCTCAGAAAATGTAAGTTGGAAGTGTAGGTTTGTTCTGATGGCTCTCTTCACGAATGCAGAGGAGGTGGAGGGTTATATATAGCCTCCAACAAAAATTCTAACCGTTACACACAACTTACCAATCTCAGTGGGACCGAATTGAGAAACTCGGTCAGATCGATTCAGTAAATCTAGTGACCGTTAGGATTTTCGGTGGGACCGACATGCAACTCGGTAGGACCGATATGGTTAGGGTTAGGGCATAACGTAATGTCGGTGAGACCGATTTCTCAAACTCAGTGAGACCGATTTTGGTAATGAGCTAACCAGAGAGTTGGTCAGGTAAACTCGGTGGGACCGATTCGCTCATCTCGATGGGACCGAAACGTTACAAAGGGGAAACAGAGAGTTTACATTGCAATCTCGGTGGGACCGATCGCTCATCTCGGTGAGACCGAAACGTTGTGAAGGGAAACAGAGAGATTACAATACCATCTCGGTGAGACCGAGATCCCTATCGGTGAGACCGATTTGCCTAGGGTTTGTGGTAGTGGCTATGACATTTAAACTCGGTGGCGCCGGATAGAAAGAATCGGTGGGGGCGAGTTTGACTTTTGGTTTAGGTCATATGTGGATGTGAGAAAGTAGTTGAGGGATTTTGAGCATATCACTAAGCACTTTGAGCAAGAACCTCATTAAGCAACACCTCATCCCTACTTGATAGTATTGGCTTTTCCTATAGACTCAATGTTATCTTGGATCACTAAAATATAAAATGTAGAGTCTTGAGCTTTGAGCTTGAGCCAATCCTTTTGTCCTTAGCATTTTGAGGGGTCCACTTTTCTCATCCATGCCATGCCAATTATTGAGCTTCCCTGAAATATTTATCTTGGAATAGTAGTAGCTCAATGAGCTATATGTTGTTAGGAATTACCAAAACCACCTAGGGATAGTTGCACTTTCAACAACAGTAAGCGTAAAGCGGATAATAGTTCAGATTTTGTGGCTAACACCAACACGCAGAATAATGGTCGGCGTCGTAAGGGTAAACCGCCCCCGCGGAGTGGAGGATCAGGTGTCAATCTTGAGCGCATGTTAAACCAGCCTTGCCCAAGGCACAGGACGCGCGAAAGGCCTGCTACGCACCTCTGGAAGGATTGCTTTATCATGCAGGAATTCAAAAACTCGGATCTTTTCCAATACGATCATGGACCGTCCGGCGGTTCAGGACCCGGGTCTCATGGGTCGGGTTATGGTGGAGGCAGTTCTGGCTCAGGATTTCAAGGTAATCAAAGCGGACATGGCAATCAAGGCAGTCGGGGAAACCAGGGTGGTTATAATCATCAAGGGAGTCAGCAGCAGCAACAGTCAGGTTACCAGAGCCACCCGAAGCAGTTGAACAGTGGGCAGTATCATGTCTTCACAACTAGCTTATGCAAGCGTGACCAGAAGCTTCATAAGAGAGCAGTAAATTCGGTTGAACCATCAGTCCCACGTTATTTACATTTGTCTGAATAGCCCATCATATGGAGCCGAGAGGATCATCTGCCCCGGGTTGATAATCCGGGTCATCTGGCATTGGTGGTGGCGCCTCGGGTTGGAGGGTATAAGTTCACCAAGGTGCTCATGGATAGAGGGAGCAGTATCAACATTCTTTATTATGAAACCTTCTGTCGCATGGGGTTGACAGATAAAAATCTTAAACCATCAAACACCGTTTTCCATGGTGCGGTACCTGGTAAATCGGCATATCCAGTTGGTAAGATAGCCCTAGAGGTTGCTTTTGGAGATGATCATGATTCAAGATCAAAGACATTGACTTTTGAAGTGGTGAAATCCAGAGCCCATATCATGCCCTGTTTGGACGGCCGGCATATGCTAGGTTCATGGCAAGGCCCTGTTATGTTTATCTACAGCTCAAAATGTCAGGTCATAAGGGGACCATCGCGGTACATGGGAGTCGTAAGATTGCTTTGGAATGTGAAGAAGCTGATGCGGCCTATGCTGAGTCGGTTTGTGCAACAGAGGAGTTGAAGTTCTACAAGGACAATGTTGATCTGATGGATGTGACTTCTTTGAAAAAGCCAACTACAGAGCATGATCCGGCCTTGAAGTTTAAATCGGCTGATGAGACTAAATTGGTTGGTTTTGTTCCTAGTGATTCATCCAAGCAGTTCAGGATCAGTGCTAATCCGGATCCGAAATAGGAAAATGCGCTCATCGAGTTCATCCATGAGAACCGGGACATCTTTGCATGGAAACCTTCTGACATGCTAGATGTACCGAGGGAACTCACTGAGCACACCCTCAATATTGATCCCAAGTTTAAACCGGTCAAGCAATTTCTTCGCCACTTCAATGAAGAAAGGTGCAAGGCCATTGGTGAGGAGGTAGCCTGGCTTTTGGTGGCTGGGTTTATCATTGAAGTTTTTCATCCAGAGTGGTTGGCTAACCAGGTGTTGGTGCTTAAGAAGAATGGCACTTGGCGCATGTGTGTGGATTACACGGATTTGAACAAGGCTTGTCCAGTTGATCCTTTTGCTCTCCTCGTATTGACCAGATCATTGATGCTACGGTGGGTTATGAGCGCTTGAGTTTTTTGGATGCTTATTCTGGTTATCATCGGATCAAGATGGCAGTTAAGGACCAGGAGAAAACAACTTTTATAACTCCCTTTGGAGCCTTCTGTTATGTGTCTGTGCCCTTCGGGCTCAAGAGTGCCCAGGCGACTTATCAGCGATGTGTGCATAATTGCCTTCACAAGCAGATTGGGCGCAATGTTCATGCTTATGTGGATGATATTGTGGTGAAGTCTAGGAAGAAGGAGACACTGATAGATGATTTGAAGGAAACCTTTGATAACCTCTGGGTTTATAAAATGATGCTTAACTCGGCCAAGTGCGTCTTTGGTGTACCGGCAGGCAAACTTTTGGGTGTTTTGGTGTCTAACAGGGGCATTAAAGCTAATCCAGAGAAGATCAAGGCCATCACTTCTCTGGCTAAACCGGCGTGTATCAACGATGTACAACGTGTGGTGGGTCATATCGCAGCGCTGAGCCGGTTTATCAGCCGGTTGGGTGAAAAAGCTGTCCCTTTATACCAGATGTTGAAAAAGACAGACAACTTTGTTTGGGGTCATGATGCTGAGGTGGCGTTGGAGGACTTGAAGAAGCAGTTAGCCGAGCCACCAGTTCTTGTTGCCCCTGTTAATAAAGAACCATTGCTGTTATATGTGGCTGCTAATGCCCGGGCTATCAGCGTGGCTATTGTGGTGGAGTGCAAGGAAGCAGGTAAGGAGTATCCGGTTCAGCAGCCGGTTTATTATATCAGTGAGGTGCTCATTGAGTCGAAACAGAGATATCCACATTGGCAGAAGCTTGTGTATGGGTTTTTTATTGCAAGCCGGAAGCTTAAACAATACTTTCAGGGCCATCCCATTACTGTGGTCAGTTCTGCTCCTTTGGGAGATATCATCCAAAATAGGGAGGCAACTGGTCGAGTTGCTAAGTGGGCTATTGAGTTTGGACCTCATGGGTTAAAATATATGCCCCGAACGGCTATCAAGTCCCAAGCGCTGGTGGACTTCATCAATGACTGGACAGAGTTGCAGGCATCGGAGTATAAACCGGATAACACATACTGGACTATTCACTTCGACGGATCCAGACAATTGGAGGGCTCGGGGGCCGGAGTTTTTCTTACTTCCCCTCGAGGTGACAAATTTTGTTATGTTCTCCACTTAATGTTTCCTTGCACTAACAATGCAGCTGAGTATGAGGCCTTGCTCCACGGTCTTCGGGTGGCTAAGGAGATGAACTTAAGCTGGGTACGATGCTTCGGGGAATCTGATTTGGTGGCTCAGCAAGTCTCTGGTACTTGGGATTCTAAGGATCCACTCATGGCGGCTTATCGATGTGAGATAGATGTTATTGCTAGTCACTTCAAGGGTTACCAGGTTGAGCACATTGATCGGCGCAAAAATGAAGCGGCAGACGCTTTAAACCGGCTAGGGTCTCAGTGTAAACCGGTGCCGCCCTTTCTTGACGTTTTGCATAACCCGTCAGTCAAGTTACCTACATAGGAGGATCTGGTTGTTCCTGATCTGGAGGCTCAATTGGTGGCGATTCTTCATGTTACCCCTGATTGCACGGTGCCATATTTGGCGTATATGACCAGGGGCGAGTTACCAGAGGACGAAACTTTGGCCAGGCAGATAATCCGGCAGTCCAAGTCCATGACTATTTTCAACGGGAGTTACATCACTGCAGTGTCTCGGGGGCGTTTCAGCGATGCGTTTCTCCTCAAGAAGGCTGTGAGATTCTGCATGAAATCCACGAAGGGGATTGTGGTCATCACGCCGGCTCAAAATCCCTTGTGGCTAAGGCTTTCCTACACGGTTTCTATTGGCTAACGGCTCATGCTAGTGTTGAGGATTTAGTAAGGAAATGTGACGATTGTCAGAAGTTTTCATGTCGAAGCCATGTTTCGGCTCAGGAGTTGAGGATTATTCCAATCACTTGGTCGTTTGCAACTTGGGGGCTTGATATGGTAGGGCCTTTTAAGAGGTCCAAGGATAAGAAGACCCACCTTTTGGTGGAAGTTGACAAGTTCACTAAATGGATAGAGGCGGAGCTAGTCAGCAAGTGTGATGCAGCTACGGTGGATCAATTCATGAAGAAGGTGATTTTCCGCTTTGGTTTTCCACACAGCATCATAACAGATAATGGCACGAACCTCTCCAAGGGTGCTATGGAGGACTTTTGTCAATGTGAGCACATCCGACTTGATGTATCATCAGTGGCTCACCCCCAGTCTAATAGTCAAGCTGAGAGAGCTAATCAAGAAATCCTGAAGGGCATCAAGCCCCGGCTTATGGTTCCTTCACAGAGGACGTCGGGTTGTTGGGTGAAAGAATTGCCTTCTGAATTGTGGAGCATTAATACTACCCCCAATAAATCTATGGGTTATACACCTTTCTTCATGGTTTACGGGGCAGAAGCAGTTCTCCCCAGTGATATTCGCCATGACTCGCCTCAGGTGGCAGCTTATGTTGAAGCGGACAACGAACAAGCATGCCAAGATGCATTGGACCTGTTATATGAAAAACGGGACATAGCGGCGGCTCGTTCGGTGATTTATCAGCAAGATCTGCGGCATTATCACAGCCACCGGGTTAAAACCAGAGCTTTTCAAGAAGGCAACTTAGTGCTCCGGATGATCCAGGATCAGACCGATATGCACAAGTTATCCCCACCATGGGAAGGACCCTTTGTGGTCAGCAAGAATCTGAACAACGGGTCATACTACCTTATCGATGTTCGAGAGCACAAAGACTCACGCAAATCGGAGGAGGAGACCCGCCGGCCGTGGAATATTGCTCATCTTCGGCCTTATTACACCTGAGACATAGGCTCTTCTGATGTACATATTTTGACAATGTATATATTATGATCAATATAATAAACCAGCATCCTTGCTAAAGCGGGGCCTCTGCTGTTCTTCCTTAAAGGTTTTTTGGTTACATGGGGGCTTCTGTTTATAAAGCGGAGTTCTGATTGTCCATTAATCCGGCTTATAAAGCCACAAAAAAAAGGGAAAAATAAAACTTGGGGGCTTCATACCCCAAAATCATAAGGAGCCAAAGAGAGTTTGTTGCAAAGCATAGCTCAAACATAGGCGCCCACTGAGCACAGCTCACAATATTGCTCGGGGGCTCTTTGCTTCTACACGAACAAAGAGTCTATAACCTTGTAATAGGCTATAAAAGCCAGGCTTGGAAGCCAGGTGTATTCACCTAAAACCCCGGTTATCCTGCCTTTTTAAGTAAGTCACTCCGCCTAGGTAATCCTGGTACGACCCGTCGAACGTTTGACAAGTCAATCTTATAAAGACCCTGAATTTGTCATAGTTAAAATGACGATTGGTTAATTTGAGGTCCATCTTATAAGGCTTTGTAAAATGGTTTAACTCAGTGGCCTGGTAGCCCATGAAAAGCCTCGCCTTTTTTCATGTTTTCTTCTCAAATCTTTCTTTTAGCAGTTTATTTGATGAGGTTTATGTTCAATCGGTGTCTCCTGACCTGGTCTGGTTTTTGAAGTTGCCAAGTTACAAGATGACCAGTGTCAGTTGACCCGGCTTGGCTTTCAACTATAAGTTATCAATGCACGATCCGTTATAATCCTGTGTTTATTATAACCCGGTACGGCTTCATTATAAGCCGGCAAAACATGTGGGAAGTTATCAGTACTCAAGATTTGGTTATCACCCTTACTACAATAAGTTGGTAAACCAACGATGTGATTCAATGTCACAGGTATGATGTATTTCATATTTAATTATTCTTAAAAGTACAGCCTTGGTTATAAACCATGGTTTCATGTTGGGCGTTATGACCCGTCCGGAGGTAAACCGCCAGGACATTTTAAACCTGTTGTATGGAGGAACATGATTGAATAAACCTGCTAAGGATCATAAGCAGACATAGCATAATCATGACTGGTTAAACAGTATTATGCAAAGTGAATATGCACGATGGCATAGCAGACCAAGTGTTTAAACTAGCCTATTACAAGGCGCTTTGATGCCCAAAAGGATAATTGTTTATCACACGCATTGCAGTGTGCAGAAGCTAAATCGGCTTCCCGATCATGATTCTTCACCAGGCTGACTTGTAGGATGTGGATCATCCTGCGTCGGTTCATCCTCCTCCTCTCCACCCAGTGGCTGGAAGTCCATGGTTGCCCAGTCAATCCCAGTCAAGGCTTGGAAGATAGCTTCATCACTTATAAGGGTGGACGGTTCAACATCAGGGGAGTAGGTATGTTTACGGATTGGCGGGATAAGATTTTGCACATCATAAGTCGGTGCATTAAGCCATTTGTTGTTGGCATCATAAATCGACTGGTAAAATGACAAATCAGTGTCTTCGGCCAGTTTGCTTGCCAGTGGACGCATTTCCCTCATTAGGGCCCTCAGGTCGTCATTATCAAAATCTGACCCGTCCTCTTTTTGGCCTGGATAGCCGTTTCCAATATCTTCTGGATCAAGGTCAGATATCCATGCCTTGGCCCGAGTCAATGCAGTAAGAGCGCCGGCCCTAGCAGCTAATTTCTTTAATTCCTCAAATCGGGCAGGCATCATAGATAACCTTTCCAATGTTTCCTTGATTAAAGTTGGGGGTGGTTTATTATGTGAAGTTGTACAGATGACCCGTTGAACGCCGGTATATAATTGTTCTATCAATGTATAAGAACCCTTCAGTTTTTTGCGCATGTCCGAGCCAAGATGAGTAACGTGGCTACCTGCAATGGTCAAAATATTAGTAAACCGGCAGTTTCATGGATGTTGCTTATTCAAAGCTTATGAAGAGGATATTGACCAAAGACAGCAGTGATCATAGCATTGATTTGCTGCTTCAACCCAGTCAGTTCTTCTACTACCGGATTCAAGGCTGCCTCAGCGTCCTCCGCCTGCTTTAGTAGAGTTGCTTTTTTAGCATCCCATCCTGCCCGTTCGCTTTTCAAGTTTTCCTTCAGTTGTTCCATGGCTGTTAAAGCGATGGTCAGCTCTTCTTTAGCCTTGGAAGTTTCTGCTTGCTGGGACTTGATATTTTCTTGAAGGTCGGCGATTTGAGATTCCTTTTTGTTCAGATCAGCCTGGAAGAGACATTTAATGAGTTGGTAGGGCATATTTGAAGTCCCAAGCACATAACAAGTTATACACTTGGCACTTGGGGGCTAATGCATATTGCTTCTTATCAACTGTCATTTTAAGTCCCAAGCACATAACAAGTTATACACTTGGCACTTGGGGGCTAATGCATATTTGCTCAAATCAAAGTTATGGTTTTTTCCTCCTCAATCGGATTACAAAGATGATTATCAAGAATTTTGGAGCTTCATGACGGAAAGGTACCGGTTCATCCTAAAGGTATAAACTGGTCCCTGGGGGCTACGCAAGCAAAATTAAATATTGTTCTGCTACAAGTCCCGGTTCACATTAATATTATGAACCGGCCCTTTGGGGCTACTGGAATTGATAGTCTAAGCCGGTCATAAGGAAAAGAAAGCTTATGAAGAGTGAGTGATATTTACCTCATATCGCTCCTTCATCAGGCCCACTAAACCGGCTTCATAGTCGCGGCTTGTGTACAGGCGGTTTAAGAATCCATAATGAATGTCTTGGCCGTTGATGTGGGCATAGCTTGATAAATTTGTTTTCCACTTGCCCTTGTCCATAGCAGAAAGTTCTTCCTTGGCATTATGCTTTGATAAAGCGATAGGATTGCCAGGGGAGGTGTAACCCATGCCAGTAACGACAACATCCTCATCAGCACCTTTAACCGGGCTTGGTGGATCATCAGCATGAGCTGATGGATCAATATCCATGTGTTCAGGTTCAGTTGCTTGATCCGGCAACGACGGGCCATCGGGAATATTGTCAACATCTAGGTGTGACGGTTCAGGAGTTTTTTCTGTTTCATCTCGAATGGGGTCTTCAGCCGGTTTGTTCACTTTGGCCTTCTTTCTGGCTTTGGCTTTGGCCCTGGAAAATAATAAGTATGCATTAGAGCAGTGCAAGGATCAAAAATATAAAGGAATGACGGGTTAGTAAAATTTGCTCACCCATGAATCGTTTTAAGGGTTGGAAGCTTCGTCCATGTTGATTCGCCAGAAGATGAATGTGAGGTTCATTGGTAATTGGAGTCAGGCGGATTAAGAGGATGTCGGAAATAACACGTCTGGGACAAGGTGTATCAGAAGTACAAGAGACCTCTTGGCGGTGTTTACGAACCGGAGTGTTCAGTAAACCAGAGGAAGTAACCACTTGGCCGCTATGCTGGGTTGTGCAGCGAGCTTCATGCTGTTGTGTCCTCAAAAGAAAGAGCAGATCCAAATAAGCTAGAGGGTGTGAAAATCTTACTTTTCGAACTGTTTGACGGGTTTTCGGTGTTGGCAAAGGATCTGAGCCAGAATAAAGAATAATTACCTCTACATCACCAGCATGGCTAGCCTCCGCATCATCCTGATAATGATCGTTGTCAATGATGTGTATGAAAAAAGAACCAAGAGAATCAAATTCTACCTCTGACTCCGGATTATCAAGGTCTTCATCATTGGCCGGGTCAGGGGATTCGGCAGTTTTCTTCTTCGTGGGTTTCTTTGTAGCTTTGGTTTTAAGGCGAGGCGTTTTCGCCGGTTTATCCTACGGCTTCTTCTTCCAGAACGGATCATCACCCTGCTAGGATGGACAAAAGGTTATAAGGAAATATTTAAAGGGGGTCGGATTAAGACAAGAATGATGTAATTCTTACAGTTGGTGGTTTATTGGAGACACAGAAAGGACTAAGCCCTGTCTTGCTGCACTCAGATACTAGTTCATCCAACATCTTCTTGACAGATCCAGTAATCTTGTTGTCAGTTAGCTGAATATCAATGTGCCGCTGAGGGTCTTTGACATCCATTATGTACTCGCACATTAAACGGGGCGATGGCTTAAGGGAAAGATACTCCAAGAGACCCAACAACAGACAAAGTCGACACCAGTTAAACCATTCGCCGTAAAGGCTCAGAGCTTTGAAAGCTGTGGTGCATACTTAGCTCGTTCCTTTGTAGTGAGTCGTTGGGGAAATGGATGTGTATTGGTAAGCCGGTGAGTATGATAACCCGGCAGAGGATTTTTGTCAGCTGGAGATGTGCTTTGACAATAAAACCAAGTATGATTCCAGTCTTTGGGGTGGCTATGATGTTTGGCGTGAGGGAAATTGACATCTTTCCTTTTCTAAATTGAAACTCCGCCAAGTTCAGTATTGGGCCCATCCATAAATTCATACGGCGGTTTAAGTAAAAGAAATCTTTGAATAATTCAACGGTAGGTTCTTCTTGCAGATAAGCCTCGTAAAACACTTGAAAATTGCAAATATTGGACACGGAGTTTGGTCCAATATCTTGAGGGCGGAGTTGGAAGCTAGAAAGCACGTCATGGAAGAATTTTGATCCGGGAGGGCTAAATCCTCGACCCAGATGATCAGCAAATACAATCACCTCTCCGTCCTTGGGTTCAGGAGGATTCTCTGGACCGAGGACTCTCTAGTGGATGACTTCTTTTTTTGCTAAAGCGCTGGTTGCAGCACACCCGTTCAGCTGTTCTTCCATAACCCGGGAAGGAACCCAGTTGCAAGCATAAAATTGTTTGGCCATTTATTAAACAAGACCTGAAGGAAGATTGGAGCCGGTTTAAGAAATCATGATCAACTGCTAAAAGTAAAGGGGCAGGAAGTATTCAAGCGTGAAAGAGTTATAAACCGGAGATATACATTGTCAGCTTGCAGAGATAAGTAGTTGGCGGTTTAAGAGGGGACTAATGGTATACTGGCGGGTTATGGCTCCAAGGTTAAACCGCCCGCACAGCTGCTAATTTTTAGATCTATGAGTGAAAAATGACTAAGTGTGCAGAAACAAGTTTTACAGATTAATGCTATTATTTTGAATCAAATGTAGTTCAAAAAAAAGGGAGAAAATTCTGAAACCCTAAGTTGTGATAGAGGAGCAGTTTATGGATTCAGATGGGATCTCTTGCAAAAGGGGAGGCCTTCAAATATAAAAAAATGAGAACTAACATCAGTACCGCGCGTGATAGGCACTAGGCCTTGCATCAACAAACTACATGACAGGGGAAGCAAAAAAGAATGGGGATGAACTACTGAAGAACTTGAGAACAACTTAATGCAGATCTAGGGTAAGAGAAAGGGGAGACTCACTGAAGCTGTTGAACAGCGGAGAGGCAAGGACGAACTCTGGTGCGCTCAGGTCAATGCAGCAGCCAAGGATGGTGCAGCAGTTGAAGGTTGATGGCGGCGGCGGAGCTTCAAGGCTTGGGCGTCGCGAGGTTGACGATGAGACGAAGAGGCACGGAGGGGAAAAAGATAATGGGACCCTCTGATACGTCTCCAATGTATCTATATTTTTTGATTGTTCCATGCTATTATATTACCTGTTTTGGATGTTTATGGGCTTTATTTTACACATTTATATCATTTTTGGGACTAACCTACTAACCGGAGGCCCAGCCTGTATTGCTGTTTTTTTGCCTATTTCAGTATTTCAAAGAAAAGGAATATCAAACGGAGTACAAACGGAATGAAACCTTCGGGAGCGTAATTTTTGGAATGAACGTGATCCGGAGAACTTGGAGTGCAAGTCAAGAAGCAAACGAGGCGGCCAGGAGATAGGAGGGCGTGCCCACCCCTCCTGGGCGCGCCCCCTGTCTCCTGAGCCCCTCGAGCGGCCACCGACGTACTTCTTCCTCCTATATAAGCCTACATACCCCGAAAACATCCAGGGAGCCACCAAAGAAATATTTCCGCCACCGTAACCTTCTGTATCCGCGAGATCCCATCTTGGAGCCTTCGTCGGCGCTCCTCTGGAGGGGGAATCGACCATGGAGAGCTTCTACATCAACACCATAGCCCTTCCGATGAGTTGTGAGTAGTTTACCACAGACCTTCGGGTCCATAGTTATTAGCTAGATGGCTTCTTCTCTCTTTTTGGATCTCAATACAATGTTCTCCCCCTCTCTTGTGGAGATCTATTTGATGTAAACTCTTTTTGCGGTGTGTTTGTCTAGACCCAATGAATTGTGGGTTTATGATCAAGTTTATCTATGAATAATATTTGAATCTTCTCTGAATTCTTTTATGTATGATTGAGTTATCTTTGCAAGTCTCTTCGAATTATCGGTTTGGTTTGGCCTACTAGATTGATCTTTCTTGCCATGGGAGAAGTGCTTAGCTTTGAGTTCAATCTTGCGGTGTCCTTACCCAGTGACAGAAAGGGTTGCAAGGCACGTATTGTATTGTTGCCATCGAGGATAAAAAGATGGGGTTTATATCATATTGCTTGAGTTTATCCCTCTACATGATGTCATATTTCTTAATGCGTTACTCTGTTCTTATGAACTTAATACTCTAGATGCATGCTAGATAGCGGTCGATGTGTGGAGTAATAGTAGTAGATGCAGGCAGGAGTCGGTCTACTTGTTGCGGACGTGATGTCTATATACATGATCATGCCTAGATAATCTCATAATTATTCACTTTTCTATCAATTGCTCGACAGTAATTGTTCACCCACCGTAATACTTATGCTATCTTGAGAGAAGCCTCTAGTGAAACCTATGGCCCCCGGGTCTATCTTTTATCATATAAGCTTTAATTTGCATCTTTACTTTTTGTATCTACATTATAAAATACCAAAAATATATTTATCTTATCATATTATCTTTATCAGCTCTCACTTTCGCAAGTGGCCGTGAAGGGATTGACAACCCCTTTATCGCGTTGGTTGCGAGTTCTTTGTTTGTTTGTGTAGGTTCGTGGGACTTGTGAGGAGCCTCCTGTTGGAAATATGCCCTAGAGGCAATAATAAAAGGATTATTATTATATTTCCTTGTTCATGGTAATTGTCTTTATTCATGCTATATAATTATATTATCCGAAAATCGTAATACACGTGTGAATACATAGACCATAATATGTCCCTAGTAAGCCTCTAGTTGACTAGCTCATTGATCAACAGATAGTCATGGTTTCCTGACTATGGACATTAGATGTCGTTGATAGCGGGATCACATCATTAGGAGAATGATGTGATGGACAAGACCCAATCCTAAGCATAGCACAAGATCGTGTAGTTCGTTTTGCTAGAGCTTTTCCAATGTCAAGTATCTCTTTCTTAGACCATGAGATCGTGTAACTCCCGGATACCGTAGGAGTGCTTTGGGTGTACCAAACGTCACAACGTAACTGGGTCACTATAAAGGAGCACTACATGTATCTCCGAAAGTGTCTGTTGGGTTGACACGGATCGAGACTGGGATTTGTCACTCCGTATGACGGAGAGGTATCTCTGGGCCCACTCGGTAATGCATCATCATGATGAGCTCAAAGTGACCAAGTGTTTGGTCACGGGATCATGCATTACGGTACGAGTAAAGTGACTTGCCGGTAACGAGACTGAACGAGGTATTGGGATACCGACGATCGAGTCTCGGGCATGTAACGTACCGATTGACAAAGGGAATTGTATACGGGGTTGCTTGAATCCTCGACATCGTGGTTCATCTGATGAGATCATCGAGGAGTATGTGGGAGCGAACATGGGTATCCAGATCCCGCTGTTAGTTATTGACCGGAGAGCCGTCTCGGTCATGTCTACATGTCTCCCGAACCCGTAGGGTCTACACACTTAAGGTTCGGTGATGCTAGGGTTGTATGAATAAGAGTATGCAGCAAACTAAATGTTGTTCGGAGTCTCGGATGAGATCCCGGACGTCACGAGGAGTTCCGGAATGTTCCGGAGGTAAAGAAAACTATATGGGAAGTGCTGTTTCGGCCATCGGGTAAGTTTCGGGGTCACCCGGTATTGTACCAGGACCACCGAAAGGGTCCCGGGGATCCACCGGGTGGGGCCACCTATCCCGGAGGACCCCGTGGGCTGAAGTGGGAGGGGAACCAGCCCCTAGTGGGCTGGTGCGCCCCCCCTTGGGCCTCCCCTGCGCCTAGGGTTGGAAACCCTAGGTGGGGGGGCGTACCACTTGCATCTCCCAGGGCCGGCGCCCCCCTGGGGGCCTATATAAAGGAGGGCAGGGAGGAGGGCAGCCGCACCCTGTGTCTTGGCGCCTCCCTCCCCCTGCTACACCTCGTCCTCCTCCCGCAGCAGCTTGGTGAAGCCCTGCCGGAATTCTGCTGCATCCACCACCACGCCGTCGTGCTGCTGGATCATCATCAACCTCTCCTTCCCCCTTGCTGGATCAAGACGGAGGAGACATCACGCTGACCGTACGTGTGTTTAACGCGGAGGTGCCGTCCGTTCGGCGCTAGGATCTCCGGTGATAGGATCACGACGAGAACGACTACTTCAACCCCGTTCTTTTGAACGCTTCCGCTCGCGATCTACTAAGTGGTATGTAGATGCATCTCTCCTTTCACTCGTTGCTTAGATGAACTCATAGATGGATCTTGGTGAAACCGTAGGAAAAATTTTATTTTCTGCAACGTTCCCCTACAGTGGCATCATGAGCTAGGTCTATCCGTAGTTCTCTATTGCACGAGTAGAACAAAATTTTGTTGTGGGCGTAGATCTTGTCAACTTGCTTGACGCTACTAGTCTTTTCTTGCTTCAACGGTATTGTGGGATGAAGCAGCCCGGACCGACCTTACACGTACGCTTACGTGAGACAGGTTCCACCGACTGACATGCACTAGTTGCATAAGGTGGCTAGCGGGTGTCTGTCTCTCCTACTTTAGTTGGAGCGGATTCGACGAAAAGGGTCCTTATGAAGGGTAAATAGAAGTTGACAAAATCATGTTGTGGTTATTCGTAGGTAAGAAAACGTTCTTGCTAGAACCCAATTGCAGCCACGTAAAAGATGAAACAACAATTAGAGGATGTCTAACTTGTTTTTGCAGCAATTGTCATGTGATGTGATATGGCCAGAAGTTGTGATGAATGATGAATGATATATTGTGATGTATGAGATCATGTTCTTGTAAAAGGAATCACGACTTGCATGTCGATGAGTATGACAACCGGCAGGAGCCATAGGAGTTGTCTTTATTTTTTGTATGACCTGCGTGTCATTGAAGAACGCCATGTAAATTACTTTACTTTATTGCTAAACGCGTTAGCCATAGAAGTAGAAGTAGTCATTGGCGTGACAACTTCATGAAGACACAATGATGGAGATCATGATGATGGAGATCATGGTGTCATGCCGGTGACAAAGATGATCATGGAGCCCCGAAGATGGAGATCGAAGGAGCTATATGATATTGTCCATATCATGTCACTACTATATAATTGCATGTGATGTTTATTATGTTTTATGCATCTTGTTTACTTAGAACGGCGGTAGTAAATAAGATGATCCCTTATAATAATTTCAAGAAAGTGTTCCCCCTAACTGTGCACCGTTGCTAAAGTTCGTCATTTCGAAGCACCATGTGATGATCGGGTGTGATAGATCCTTACATTCACATACAACGGGTGTAAGACAGATTTACACATGCAGAACACTTAGGGTTAACTTGACGAGCCTAGCATGTACAGACATGGCCTCGGAACACAAGAGACCGAAAGGTCGAACATGAGTCGTATGGAAGATACGATCAACATGGAGATGTTCACCGATGATGACTAGTCCGTCTCACGTGATGATCGGACACGGCCTAGTCGACTCGGATCGTGTAACACTTAGATGACTAGAGGGATGTCAAATCTGAGTGGGAGTTCATTCAATAATTTGATTAGATGAACTTAATTATCATGAACTTAGTCTAAAACTTTTGCAAAATATGTCTTGTAGATCAAATGGCCAACGCTCATGTCAACATGAACTTCAACGCGTTCCTAGAGAAAACCAAGCTGAAAGATGATGGCAGCAACTATTCGGACTGGGTCCGGAACCTGAGGATCATCCTCATAGCAGCCAAGAAAGCATATGTCCTAGATGAACCGCTAGGTGAAGCGCCCATCCCAGAGAACCAAGACGTTATGAACGCTTGGCAGTCACGTGCTGATGATTACTCCCTCGTTCAGTGCGGCATGCTTTACAGCTTAGAACCGGGGCTCCAAAAGCGTTTTGAGAACACGGAGCATATGAGATGTTCGAGAAGCTGAAAATGGTTTTTCAAGCTCATGCCCGGGTCGAGAGATATGAAGTCTCCGACAAGTTCTATAGTTGTAAGATGGAGGAAAACAGTTCTATCAGTGAGCACATACTCAAAATGTCTGGGTTGCACAACCGCCTGTCCCAGCTGGAGATCAACCTCCCGGACGAGGCGGTCATTGACAGAATCCTTCAATCGCTCCCACCGAGCTACAAGAGCTTTGTGTTGAACTACAATATGCAGGGGATGGTGAAGACCATTCCCGAAGTATTTTCAATGCTGAAGTCAGCAGAGGTTGAAATCAAGAAAGAACATCAAGTGTTGATGGTCAATAAGACCACTAAGTTCAAGAAGGGCAAGGGTAAGAAGAACTTCAAGAAGGACAGCAAAGATGTTGCCGCGCCCGGTAAGCCAGTTGCCGGGAAGAAGTCAAAGAATGGACCCAAGCCTGAGACTGAGTGCTTTTATTGCAAGGGGAAGGGTCACTGGAAGCGGAACTGCCCCAAATACTTAGCAGACAAGAAGGCCGGCAACACTAAAGGTATATTTGATATACATGTAATTGATGTGTACCTTACCAGTACTCGTAGTAACTCCTGGGTATTTGATACCGGTGCCATTGCTCATATTTGTAACTCACAGCAGGAGCTGCAGAATAAGCAGAGACTGGCGAAGGACGAGGTGACGATGCGCGTCGGGAATGGTTCCAAGGTCGATGTGATCGCCGTCGGCACGCTACCTCTACATTTACCCACGGGATTAGTTATGAACCTCAATAATTGTTATTTAGTGCCAAGTTTGAGCATGAACATTGTATCTGGATCTCGTTTAATACGAGATGGCTACTCATTTAAATCTGAGAATAATGGTTGTTCTATTTATATGAGAGATATGTTTTATGGTCATGCCCCGATGGTCAATGGTTTATTCTTGATGAATCTCGAACGTAATGTTACACATATTCATAGCGTGAATACCAAAAGATGTAAAGTTGATAACGATAGTCCCACATACTTGTGGCACTGTCGCCTTGGTCACATTGGTGTCAAGCGCATGAAGAAGCTCCATGCTGATGGACTTTTAGAGTCTCTCGATTATGAATCATTTGACACATGCGAACCATGCCTCATGGGCAAAATGACCAAGACTCCGTTCTCCGGAACAATGGAGCGAGCAACCAACTTATTGGAAATCATACATACCGATGTGTGCGGTCCAATGAGCGTTGAGGCTCGCGGAGGATATCGTTATGTTCTCACTATCACTGATGACTTGAGTAGATATGGGTATGTCTACTTGATGAAACACAAGTCTGAGACCTTTGAAAAGTTCAAGGAATTTCATAATGAGGTAGAGAATCAACGTGACCGAAAGATAAAGTTCCTACGATCAGATCGTGGAGGAGAATACTTAAGTCACGAATTTGGTACACACTTAAGGAAATGTGGAATCGTTTCACAACTCACGCCGCCTGGAACACCTCAGCGTAATGGTGTGTCCGAACGTCGTAATCGCACTCTATTGGATATGGTGCGGTCTATGATGTCTCTTACCGATTTACCGCTATCATTTTGGGGATACGCTCTAGAGACAGCTACATTCACTTTAAATAGGGCAGCATCTAAATCCGTTGAGACGACACCGTATGAATTATGGTTTGGGAAGAAACCTAAGCTGTCATTTCTATAAGTTTGGGGATGCGATGCTTATGTCAAGAAATTACAGCCTGAAAAGCTTGAACCCAAGTCGGAAAAATGCGTCTTCATAGGATACCCTAAGGAAACCATTGGGTATACCTTCTACTTAAGATCCAAGGGAAAGACCTTTGTTGCCAAGAACGGATCCTTTCTGGAAAAGGAGTTTCTCTCGAAAGAAGTAAGTGGGAGGAAAGTAGAACTTGATGAAGTACTACCTCTTGAACCGGAAAGTAGTGCAGCTCAGGAAAATGTTCTTGTGGTACCTACACCAACTGGAGAGGAAATTAATGATTACGATCAAGGTACTTCAGATCAAGTTGCTACTGAACCTCGTAGGTCCACAAGGACACGTTCCACACCACAGTGGTATGGCAACCCTGTCCTGGAAATCATGTTGTTAGACAACGGTGAACCTTCGAACTATGAAGAAGCGATGGCAGGCCCAGATTCCAACAAATGGCTTGAAGCCATGCAATCCGAGATAGAATCCATGTATGAAAACAAAGTATGGACTTTGACAGACTTGCCCGATGATCAGCGAGCAATAGAAAACAAATGGATCTTTAAGAAGAAGACGGACGCGGATGGTAATATTACCATTTATAAAGCTCGACTTGTCGCTAAGGGTTATTGACAAGTTCAAGGGGTTGACTACGATGAGACTTTCTCGCCCGTAGCGAAGCTGAAGTCCGTCTGAATCATGTTAGCAATTGCCGCATACTATGATTATGAGATAAGGCAGATGGACGTCAAAACGGCATTCCTTAATGGGCATCTTAAGGAAGAACTGTATATGATGCAGCCGGAGGGTTTTGTCGATCCTAAGAATGCTAACAAAGTATGCAAGCTCCTGCGATCCATTTATGGGCTGGTGCAAGCATCTCGGAGTTGGAACATTCGTTTTGATGAGATGATCAAAGCATTTGGGTTTATGCAGACTTATGGAGAAGAATGCGTTTACAAGAAAGTGAGTGGGAGCTCTGTAGCATTTCTCATATTATATGTAGATGACATACTTTTGATGGGAAATGATATAGAACTTTTGGACAGCATTAAGGCCTACTTGAATAAGTGTTTTTCAATGAAGGACCTTGGAGAAGCTGCTTACATATTAGGCATCAAGATCTATAGGGATAGATCGAGACGCCTCATAGGTCTTTCACAAAGCACATACCTTGATAAGATTTTGAAGAATTTCAAAATGGATCAGTCTAAGAAAGGGTTCTTGCCTGTATTTCAAGGTGAGAGATTGAGCTCAGCTCAATGCCCGACCACGGCAAAAGATAAAGAAGACATGAGTGTCATCCCCTATGCTTCAGCCATAGGATCTATTATGTATGCCTTGCTGTGTACCAGACCTGATGTAAACCTTGCCGTAAGTTTGGTAGGAAGATACCAAAGTAATCCCGGCAAGGAACACTGGACAGCGGTCAAGAATATCCTGAAGTACCTGAAAAGGACAAAGGACATGTTTCTCGTTTATGGAGGTGACGAAGAGCTCGCCGTAAAGGGTTACGTCGACGCTAGCTTCGACACAGATCTGGATGACTCTAAGTCACAAACCGGATACGTGTATATGTTGAATGGTGGAGCAGTAAGCTGGTGCAGCTGCAAGCATAGTGTCGTGGCGGGATCTACATGTGAAGCGGAGTACATGGCAGCCTCGGAGGCAGCGCATGAAGCAATTTGGGTGAAGGAGTTCATCACCGACCTAGGAGTCATACCCAATGCGTCAGGACTGATCAAACTCTTCTGTGACAACACTGGAGCTATTGCCCTTGCCAAGGAGCCCAGGTTTCACAAGAAGACCAGGCACATCAAGCGTCGCTTCAACTCCATCCATGAAAATGTTCAAGATGGAGACATAGATATTTGCAAAGTACATACGAATCTGAATGTCGCAGATCCGTTGACTAAACCTCTCTCGCGAGCAAAACATGATCAACACCAGAACTCTATGGGTTTTTGATTCATCACAATGTAACTAGATTATTGACTCTAGTGCAAGTGGGAGACTGTTGGAAATATGCCCTAGAGGCAATAATAAAAGGATTATTATTATATTTCCTTGTTCATGATAATTGTCTTTATTCATGCTATAATTGTATTATCCGGAAATCATAATACACGTGCGAATACATAGACCATAATATGTCCCTAGTAAGCCTCTAGTTGACTAGCTCGTTGATCAGCAGATAGTCATGGTTTCCTGACTATGGACATTAGATGTCGTTGATAGCAGGATCACATCATTAGGAGAATGATGTGATGGACAAGACCCAATCCTAAGCATAGCACAAGATCGTGTAGTTCGTTTTGCTAGAGCTTTTCCAATGTCAAGTATCTCTTCCTTACACCATGAGATCGTGTAACTCCCGGATACCGTAGGAGTGCTTTGGGTGTACCAAACGTCACAACGTAATTGGGTGACTATAAAGGTGCACTACAGGTATCTCCAAAAGTGTCTGTTGGGTTGACACGGATCGAGACTGGGATTTGTCACTCTGTATGACGGAGAGGTATCTCTGGGCCCACTCGGTAATGCATCATCATGATGAGCTCAAAGTGACCAAGTGTTTGGTCACGGGATCATTCATTACGGTACGAGTAAAGTGACTAGCCGGTAACGAGACTGAACAAGGTATTGGGATACCGGCGATCGAGTCTCGGGCATGTAACGTACCGATTGACAAAGGGAATTGTATACGGGGTTGCTTGAATCCTCGACATCGTGGTTCATCCGATGAGATCATCGAGGAGTATGTGGGAGCCAACATGGGTATCCAGATCCCGCTGTTGGTTATTGACCGGAGAGCCGTCTCGGTCATGTCTACATGTCTCCCGAACCCATAGGGTCTACACACTTAAGGTTCGGTGACGCTAGGGTTGTATGAATATGAGTATGCAGCAAACCGAATGTTGTTCGGAGTCTCGGATGAGATCCCGGACGTTACGAGGAGTTCCGGAATGGTCTGGAGGTAAAGAAAACTATATAGGAAGTGTTGTTTCGGCCATCGGGAAAGTTTCGGGGTCACCCGGTATTGTACCGGGACCACCGGAAGGGTCCCGGGGGTCCACCGGGTGGGGCCACCTATCCCGGAGGGCCCCGTGGGACGAAGTGGGAGGGGAACCAGCCCCTAGTGGGCTGGTGCGCCCCCCTTGGGCCCCCCTGCGCCTAGGGTTGGAAACCCTAGGTGGGGGGCACACCACTTGCCTTGGGGGGCACTCCACCCCCCCTGGCCGCCGCCCCCTTGGGAGATTGCATCTCCCAGGGCCGCCCCCCCCCCCCCCCTGGGGGCCTACATAAAGGAGGGCAGGGGGAGGGCAGCCGCACCCTGTGTCTTGGCGCCTCCCTCCCCCTGCTACACCTCGTCCTCCTCCCGCAGTAGCTTGGCGAAGCCCTGCCGGAATTCTGCTGCATCCACCACCATGCCGTCGTGCTGCTGGATCATCATCAACCTCTCCTTCCCCCTTGCTGGATCAAGACGGAGGAGACGTCACACTGACCGTACGTGTGTTGAACACGGAGGTGCCGTCCGTTCGGCGCTAGGATCTCCGGTGATAGGATCACGACGAGAACGACTACTTCAACCCCGTTCTTTTGAACGCTTCCGCTCGCGATCTACAAAGTGGTATGTAGATGCATCTCTCCTTTCACTAGTTGCTTAGATGAACTCATAGATGGATCTTGGTGAAACCGTAGGAAAAATTTTATTTTCTGCAACGTTCCCCAACACCTCCTACTGGATTGATACCTTGGTTCTCAAAAACTAAGGGAAATACTTATGCTACTGTGCTGCATCACCCTTTCCTCTTCAAGGAAAACCAACGCAAGCTCAAGACGTAGCAAGAAGGATTTCTGGCGCCGTTGCCGGGGAGGTCTTTGCTCAAGTCAAGACATACCAAGTGCCCATCACAAACTCATCTCCCTCACATTTACAGTATTTTCCATTTGCCTCTCGTTTTCCTCTCCCCCACTTCACCCTTGCCGTTTTATTCGCCCTTCTTCTGTTCGTCTTTTCGTTTGCTTTGATGTCTTACTTGGCTCGTTTGCTCATTTGGTTCAAATAGTTGTTTATTTATTGCTAAACAGAGAACTTAAGATCTATGGATCCTCATCCTCTTGCTAATCTTTTTAAGAGATCCAATTATTATGAACCAATTGCTAGTGAGTTTTGTGCACTAGATTATCTTTATGAAGCTTTGCTAAAGATTTGTGAATCTGAAAATTATGATGATGAACTTTATAAAGAGATTCACGATAACACCTTGAATAAAAAGCATGATTGCAATGATTTTCCTATAAATTCTCTTGATGTCAATTGTTCTAATAATATGCAAAACCCTAAGCTTGGGGATGCTAGTTTTGCTATGTCTACTACTTGTTTCAATGATCATGATTGGGGTGATTCTTCTTATAACCTTGAAAATTTATTTAAGCCCCATGATGAATATGAGATTGGTAATAGTGTTTGCAATAATATTTAAAGTGGGTTTGGAAGAGTTTCAACTTTAGATCCCACATATTTGGAGTATGTTCAATCTTATGATATTTTTGATAAAAGTGGGTTCGGAAAGGTCATGACTTTAGTTAATGTTAATCCCACTATCTTGGAAGAGTGTCAACTTTGCATGCATGTGGATCATGTTGAGAATATGTTATGTGATAGCTATTTTGTTGAATTTTCTTAAGATCCTACATGTAATTATTTTGAGAGAGGAAAATATGGTTGTAGAAATTTTCATGTTACTAAATTACCTCTCTTCATGTTGAGATTGCTATCGTCTTCTTCCTTGCATATGCTAGTTTTTGCTTGCCTTGATAATTTGTTTGCTTATAAAAAACCTAGGCATAGGAATTATGTTATACTTAAGTGTGTTTGTCACATGTTTTATGATGCTCTCTTTATGCTTCAATTCTTGTCTTTCATGTGAGCATCATTGAAATCTCAATGCCTAGCTAAAAAGGCTTTAAATAAAAGCGCTTGTTGGGAGACAACCCAATATTTTTCATTGCTGTTATTCAATAAATTTTGTATCTACTTTCTGTTTAGATGTGTTTTCTTGTTTTAATTAGTGTTTGTGCCAAGTAGAACCTATAGGATAACCTATGATGATAGTTGATTTGATTCTGCTGAAAAACAGAAACTTAGCGCTCACGAGAAAAAATTCAATAAATCTCAGAAAAGTGCTTTTGCATTGATTCTTTTTGCTTCTGATCAATAAACAAATTTTCCAGGACTTCCTATTTTGGTAGGATTTTTAAGGTTCCAGAAGTTTGCGTTAGTTACAGATTTATACATACTGTTCTGTTTTTGACAGATTCTGTTTTTCGTGTGTTGTTTGCTTATTTTGATGTATCTATGGCTAGTATAATAGTTTATGAACCATATAGAACTTGGAATACAGTAGGTTTAACACCAATATAAATAAATAATGAGTTCCTTACAGTACCATATGTGGTGGTTTTGTTTTCTTTCACTAACGGAGCTTATGAGATTTCCTGTTTAGTTTTGTGTTGTGAAGTTTTCAAGTTTTTGGTAAAGATTTGATGGACTATGGAATAAAGAGTGGAAAAAGCCTAAGCTTGGGGATGCCCAAGGCACCCCAATATATTAAATAATAGCAAAAAGCCTAAGCTTGGGGATGCCCCCGGAAGGCATCCCCTCTTTCGTCTTCGTTCATTGGTAACTTTGCTCGGAGCTATATTTTTTCGCCACATGATATGTGTTTTGCTTGGAGCGTCGTGTATTATATTAGTATTTGATTTTTAGTTTACCACAATCATCCTTTCTGGACACACCTTTTGGGAGAAGCCCACTTGATTAGAATTTATTATAATATGCTATGTGCTTCACTTATATCTTTTGAGCTAGATAGTTTTTGCTCTAGTACTTCACTTATATCTTTTAGAGCACGGCGGTGGATTAATTTTAAAGAAATTGCTAGTCTCTCATGATTCACTTATATTATTTTGAGAGTATTTTAGAACAGCATGGTATTTTCTATGTTTATGAATTTGGTCCTAGAATGATGAGCATCCAAGTTGGGTATAATAAAAACTATCATAGAAAGTGCATTAAACACTAGGATCAATTTGATGCTTGATAATTGTTTTGAGATATAAAGGTAGTAATGTTTGAGTCATGCTAGTGGATAATTATGAAATTAAAGAATTCTTGTGTTGAAGTTAGCAAGTCCCGTAGCATGCACGTATGGTTAAAGTTCTGTAACAAAATTGAAACATAAAGTGTACCTAGCTTGTGCATCCTTATGAGTGGCGGTCGGGGACGAGCGATGGTCTTTTCCTACCAATCTATCCCTCTAGGAGCATGCGCATAGTGCTTGGTTTTTGACGACTTATAAATTTTTGCAATAAGTATATGAGTTCTTTTGACTAATATTGAGTCCATGGATTATACGCACTTTTACCTTTCCATCATTGCTAGCCTCTTCCGTACCGTGCATTGCCCTTTCTCACCTTGAGAGTTGGTGCTAACTTCGCCGGTGCATCCAAACCCCGTGATACGATACGCTCTATCACACATAAACATCCTTATATCTTCCTCAAAACAGCCACCATACCTACCTATTTATGGCATTTCCATAGCCACTCCGAGATATATTGCCATGCAACTTTCCACCGTTCCGTTCATCATCATCATGACATACATTACTTTTGTCATATTGCCATTGCATGATCATGTAGTTGACATCGTATTTGTGGCAAAGCCACCGTGCATAATTTTCTTACATGTGACTCTTGATTCATTGCACCATCCCGGTACACCGCCGGAGGCATTCATATAGAGTCATATCTTGTTCTAGTTTCAAGTTGTAATTCATTATGTTGTAATCAATAAAAGTGTGATGATCATCATTATTAGAGCACTGCCAAAAAAGAAAAGAAAAAGAGAAAGGCCAAAAGAAAAAAAGAAAGGCCCAAAAAAAGAGAAAAAAAAGAAAAAGTAAAAAAAAAGAGAAAAAAGAAAATAAATAAAGGGGCAATCTTACTATCTCTTTTTCCACACTTGTGCTTCAAAGTAGCACCTTGTTCTTCATTAGCGAGTCTCATATATTGTGCTTCAAAGTAGCACCATGTTTTTCATATAGAGAGTCTCATATGTTGTCACTTTCATATACTAGTGGGAATTTTTCATTATAGAACTTGTCTTGTATATTCCTAAGATGGGCTTCCTCAAATGCCCTAGGTCTTCGTGAGCAAGCAAGTTGGATGCACACCCACTAGTTTTCTTTTGCTGGGCTTTCATTCATTTATAGCTCTAGTGCATCTGTTGCATGGCAATCCCTACTCCTCATGTTGACATCAATTGATGGGCATCTCCATAGCCCGTTGATTATCCTCGTCAATGTGAGACTTTCTCCTTTTTTGTCTTCTCCACACAATCCCCATCATCATATTCTATTCCACCCATAGTGCTATATCCATGGCTCATGCTCATGTATTGCGTGAAAGTTGAAAAAGTTTGAGATTATTTAAGTACGAAACAATTGCTTGGCTTGTCATCGGGGGTATAGAAGTTGGGAACATCTTTGTGTGATGAAAATGAAGCATAGCCTAACTATATGATTTTGTAGGGATGAACTTTCTTTAGCCATGTTATTTTGAGAAGACATGATTGCTTTTATCAGTATGCTTGAAGTATTACTATTTCTTCTATCAATATGAACTTTTATTTTGAATCATTTGGATCTGAACATTCATACCACAATAAAGAGAAATTACATTGAGAAATATGCTAGGTAGCATTCCACATCAAAAATTCTGTTTTTATCATTTACCTACTCGAGGACGAGTAGGAATTAAGCTTGGGGATGCTTGATACGTCTCCAACGTATCTATAATTTTTGATTGTTCCATGCTATTATATTACCTGTTTTGGATGTTTATGGGCTTTATTTTACACATTTATATCATTTTTTGGACTAACCTACTAACCGGAGGCCTAGCCCGTATTGCTGTTTTTTTGCCTATTTTAGTATTTCAAAGAAAAGGAATATCAAACAGAGTCCAAATGGAATGAAACCTTCGGGAGCGTGATTTTTGGAACGCACGTGATCCGGAGAACTTGGAGTGCAAGTCAAGAAGCAAACGAGGCGGCCAGGAGATAGGAGGGCGTGCCCACCCCTCCTGGGCGCGCCCCCTGCCTCCTAGGACCTCGAGCGGCCACCGACATACTTCTTCCTCCTATATAAGCATACATACCCCCAAAAACATCAAGGGAGCCACCGAAGAAATATTTCCACCACCGTAACCTTCTGTATCCGCGAGATCCCATCTTGGAGCCTTCGCGCTCCAACGGAGGGGGAATCGACCATGGAGGGCTTCTACATCAACACCATAGCCCTTCCGATGAGTTGTGAGTAGTTTACCACAGACCTTCGGGTCCATAGTTATTAGCTAGATGGCTTCTTCTCTCTTTTTGGATCTCAATACAATGTTCTCCCCCTCTCTTGTGGAGATCTTTTCGATGTAAACTCTTTTTATGGTGTGTTTGTCTAGATCCGATGAATTGTGGGTTTATGATCAAGTTTATCTATGAATAATATTTGAATCTTCTCTGAATTCTTTTATGTATGATTAAGTTATCTTTGCAAGTCTCTTCGAATTATCGGTTTGGTTTGGCCTACTAGATTGATCTTTCTTGCCATGGGAGAAGTGCTTAGCTTTGGGTTCAATCTTGCGGTGTCCTTACCCAGTGACAGAAAGGGTTGCAAGGCACGTATTGTATTGTTGCCATCGAGGATAAAAAGATGGGGTTTATATCATATTTCTTGAGTTTATCCCTCTACATCATGTCATCTTTCTTAATGCGTTACTCTGTTCTTATGAACTTAATACTCTAGATGCATGCTGGATAGCGGTCGATGTGTGGAGTAATAGTAGTAGATGCAGATAGGAGTCGGTCTACTTGTTGCGGATGTGATGTCTATATACATGATCATGCCTAGGTAATCTCATAATTATTCGCTTTTCTATCAATTGCTCGACAGTAATTGTTCACCCACAGTAATACTTATGCTATCTTGAGAGAAGCCTCTAGTGAAACCTATGGCCCCCAGGTCTATCTTTTATCACATAAGCTTTAATTTGCATCTTTACTTTTTGTATCTATATTATAAAATACCAAAAAAAATATTTATCTTATCATATTATCTTTATCAGCTCTCACTTTCGCAAGTGGCCGTGAAGGGATTGACAACCCATTTATCGCATTGGTTGTGAGTTCTTTGTTTGTTTGTGTAGGTTCGTGGGACTTGTGAGGAGCCTCCTACTGGATTGATACCTTGGTTCTCAAAAGTTGAGGGAAATACTTACGCTACTGTGCTGCATCACCCTTTCCTCACTACAAAAAAAGACACATCCGTGACATTTTGGGCCAAACGAAAAAATTTATGTCATACATATGACACTTCTATGACGATAATTGTGACAAAACCCGGTATCATCATAGATGTGGTGGGCTCCTACTTCTATGACAAAAAATCTTGACAGAAAATGGGCTTTTCGTCCTGGGCGGGCCGGAGACGCAGCTGCATGACATTCTTTGGGTCGTCCATGACGGAAAAAACCATGGTAGAAGCGAGGGGGTGGAAAAATTTGGGGAGTTGCCGGTTACGATGGGAGGTCGAGGGCCGAGCGATGCGCGTTTCTCTCATACGTACGCGCGTGTGTGTGCGAGGCGTTGGCTCTAACTGAAGCCGAGCGAGGCGTTGGGTTCTAACTGAACCCGAGCGATTGCACTGCAGGCTACGCGTTACTGAACCCGAGCGATCGATCGATGGCTGTTAACTAAACCCGATGGAGCGATTCCTTCGCTACTGCTGCTAACTGAAGCCGATCGATAGGATGAACAGTGAGCATTGCGGGGGGTTTAGATGAACAGTGAGCGGTGGCGTTGCCTCTGGATGAACAGGAACCCGTGGTGTGGAGGGCTGGATGAATAGTAGACGGTGGAGGGGTGGCCGTGGAGGGGTGGTTGAACAGGACCCCGTGGTGTGGAGGGTTGGATGAACAGTAGACGATGGAGGGGTGCCCATTGAGGGGTGGTTGAACAGTAACCGGTGGAGTAGCACGCGGTGGAGGCTGGATGAACAGTAGCCGGTGGAGGCTGGAGGAGGTCGACGGTAGCCCGTGGAGGCTGGAGGAGGTCGACGGTGGAGATGAATAGTATCCCGTGGAGTCCCGTTTTGCGGTACGCCACACCCCTCCCCCCCCCCCCCGTTTCGACCGTAGCGCTCCAACACAAGTCCGTTTCGTCCGTTTTACAGTACGCCACACCCCTCCCGATCAACAGGACCCTCGTTTCGATCATAGGAGGTCCGTTTCCTCCGTTTTGCGGTACGCCAGACCCCTCCCGATCAACAGGACCCCATTTCGACCGTAGGAGGTCCGTTTCCTCCGTTTTGCGGTACGCCAGACCCCTCCCGATGAACAGGATCCCGTTTCGAACGTGGCCAGTCGAACACAAGGCCGTTTCCTCCGTTGTGCGGTACGCTAGGCCTCATTTCCATCGTCTGTTCCGTCCAAGCCCTCCCGATGAACACGACCACGCATTCCTTCTGACCCAGCCGGTTGGCTCCCACGCGTTCTGTTGCCTCCCGATGAACACGACGCATTCCGTTGCCTCCCCATGAACACGACGACGATGCTGTTTCTCCGTTCCGACCCAGCCATGTACGTATGCGCGAGTAGGCGTTCGAGACACTGCTCGTATGTACGTACGTGGACGTATTTTCTTTCTTGCACCCTCGCCACTGTACGTACATGTACGTGCGCGCCTCTACTACGACCAGTATGTACTTACACGTTCGCGACCAGAATGACAATGCTACGTACGCTTCGACCAGGTGGGTCCCGACTGTCAGGCACTTCCTTGCCTGTGAAGATGTAGTTGGTGGGTCCCAGCAGTCAGGGAGGCGAATCGTTTTGTTTTTTTTTGCCCGGACGCACTTCCTTGCGTGCGAAGATGTAGCTGGTGGGTCCCAGCAGTCAGGGGGGCGAATCATTTTTTTTGCCTCGACGCACTTCCTTGCGTGCGAAGATGTAGCTAGTAGGTCCCAGCAGTCAGGGGGAAACGTTTTTTTCGCGAAATACGGTGGCCCGTCCGGTGGGTCCCCGCTGTTAGGTGGAGGAATAATTATTTTGTGCGTAATAAGGAGGCACTTCCTTGCGGCCGCCGTGGACCCAGCTGTCAGCCTCTCCACGCACAGTACTCTTCCGATGGAAGTCGGTCGTCAACCACATTGACCACGCCGCGCCGAGAGCACCACGGCGGTGGACGATGGCGAGGCCTAGGAAGAGGACGACGCGGAGCCGGGGAAGACGCAGCAGTGGATGCCCACGCGAAGAGGAGTACGAGGGTGAGGCTGCCGTCGCCGTAGAATAACAGGGGTGTGGGTGAGTAGAGGGATGGCCTGGCCAGTGGTGGGAGTGTAGGGGCGGTGAGGCCTCCGCGGCATCACAGCCGGCCACGGGAGGCAGGAGCACGCGGCACGACCGGTGCTGCTTTGGGCGGCTGGAGCACGAAGACCAGAGGTTTAAGAAGCACTACGGCCATTGGATGGACATCATACGGTCACTGGAGCTAGAGTCATTCATATTGACTAAGTTGACAAAGCCCTCCGTCCCTGTAAACTTAGTAGGCCCACAAGTTAGCCTCCCACCAAGGTGAGTCCCAGCTAGCAGGGGGGGTATTCATTTTTTTGTGCGTAATAAGGAGGCATTTCTGGTGGGTCCGAGCTGACAGCGGGGGGAACATTTTTTTCGCGAAATACAGAGACCCTTCTGGTGGGTCCCAGCTATCAGGTGGAGGAATCATTATTTTGCGCGTAATAAGGAGGCATTTTCCTGTGTGGGCCCCTACTGTCAGCCTCTTCCGATGGTTGTTGTTTGTTGACCATGCTGACCTCGCTGCGCCGAGAGCACAAACGCGGTGGACGAGGGCGGGGCCCAGGAAAAGAACCACCCGGAGCCGGTGAAGCCACCGCAGCGGATGCCCACACTGAGGGGATAACGAGCACTGATTGGTCGGCTGCGGGGTGAGGCTGACGTCACCGGAAAATAACAGGATGTGTGGGTGGTTAGAGGGATGGACTGGCGGCAGCACAGCCAGCCATGGGAGGAGGGAGCAGGCAGTCCTGCCGGCGCTGGTTTGGGCGGCTGGAGCAGGAAGATCAGAGATTGAAGAAGCACGGCGGCCGTTGGATGGACATCCAACAGTCACTGTTGTGTGTTGACTAAGTTGACAAAGCCTTGCGTACGCGTCAAAAAAAATTTAGGACAGCGTCATCGTCAACCTAGTAGGCCCAGAAGTCAGCCTCCAAATCTGTAGAAAACAGCATACAGCCCATTAGCCATTATTTTCAATAATTTATAGCCCATTTGCTAATTCTTAAGGATATTTGAAGCTCATATTCTTTTTATTAGCATTACAGACCATATATTCTGGGCACTGCTAAAAAATTCAACGAAATTTTGCATATTTCGGTGGGGTACGAACTCTTTTAATCACAAAATTTCGAGTCACGTTAAAAATAGTTTTCAAAAAATTATATCAAAATAAAATTCAAAAACAATTCTCCACAAAAAAAAATGAATGAAATTTAGAATCTTAACTAGCAAGATGCCCGTTCGTTGCACGGAACATGAAGATGCATTTGTATGAGTAGTTTATCTTGTGGGTGAAAAGATGATATTTTAATGTAATTGCCAGTTAGCTTTGGTTTTTATAAGAGTAGAGAGTAGAGAAATCCTAAAAAAATGATATTTTAATGCAATTGCCGGTTGGCTTTGGTTTAAAATTTTACAGCCCATTTCTTACAACTTATAGCCCGTTTTCTGGGGAAGCCCATTTCTTATCCCTCCTCCTCGTCTTGAAAGATTTGCAGCCCAGCAGGGCTGAGAAAAGCAAGTAGGCCTCGGTTTTGGTATTCTCCAAAAAAAAGAACTGGGCTAGCCAATTTCAGAAAGAAAAAAATATCAACTAGGCTCGTCATGTGCTTAATAAAAGCGTAAGCGTGGGCTAGACAGGCTAAGCGCGCAATTGAGCTCCGTCTCTGAAACTGAAAAACAACTGGGCGAGCTGTTGGGTCCCTGGTGTTATCCGCTCATTGTGTAATTTTCTCGTTTATTGACTACATTGACAATGGCATGGAACCTAGTTGCCAAACAATTAGGAGGAAGTATTGTTTTGGCTTGTAATAATGAGGCACCTGCTTGCAAAATGCAATGACCCTAGTGGGTCCCTACTATCAGCCTCTCCACGTATAGTCATCTCCTGATTCCTCTTGGTTGTTGACCATGTTGACAACAACAGACGGCGGCGAGCATAGCGAGCTAACCAAGGCGGAGAACGATGGCCAGGCCTCGTACGGGAACGAATAGCAGCCATGAAAGATGCGGCAGTGTAGTGGCAGGTCGAGGGGAGTACGAGGGCAACAACATGCAAGTCAAGCATACAAATGGTACAAAAAGCCCAAGGATTAATTGTTCATCAAATTTCTAGACAAAACCCAGATTGAACATGACAGTAACATCTAACCCAACCACTCTTTTTGGCAGTCACAAACAAATGGATCGGTCTAATCCATAAAATCAACATCCTATGCAAAAAAAATTATTTTAGGATGTCTACAACTTGTTCTAAATAGAAGCCGAGCACGTTTAGAAGCCCATTTGTCCACCTGAAACTTCTTTTTTTGTTGTTCAACATGTTCGTCCGTGAGAAATCTCTTGCTGTAAAAATTAAGCCTCATGGACAGTTGTAACCTCGCATTCAACAGGAAGAATGTGACAAAGCTTCTGTTTGCCTGGTTGGATGCATATCGTCCCATTGTTATTGTCCTCAAACGAATGTCATGAGAACTGAGAAAATCCTTGTGCTTATTACACCGACGATTGGTTATATGTTTTTCTCCATGTGGTTCTGCCTAAGTAGACATGAAGATTGAAAATAGTTAAGGTCTAAAAAAAGAGTATGTCGAAAGAACGGCAGCTGAACAGTTAATTCTAGTACAATATATGCGGGCTTTCAATGTGGATAAATCATCACCTCTATGTATAAATTCTCCAGAGATTGAAAGCATCGCAGCAAGCCAATAATTATGTCCAGATCAAAACTATACATTCTGATATATATGATCTTGACAGAATCCAGCAGCATTGATAGGCTATCAATGGACGAACTCTTGATTGAGCATATAACATAATATTAGTACCCAAAGTGTACTCCAAGATGATATAAAACTTATGCGCACAAATGAAAAATGCAGCATATGATTACAAATGTGTAGATGATAATATACGGTACCTGAAAAGGTGAGGAGCCAAACACCAACTCCATGTGATTATTAAACGGGTCATGAATTACACCCAAGGTCTCCAGTTTGGGCACAGAGACGACAATTATTTCTGAATGTGTATAACAATTATTAAGGAGCAACCTTTCAAGTGAAGGGGCATCTTCGATGATGAGCTGTTGTCCTTCAAAACAAATTCCAATGCTTTTAAGGTGAGGCGACTTTATTTGGAGACAACTGGTACGATTTCTATTCCCAAAACAATCAGCAAGCCCTCCAGGGTAGGGCAACTGGAGTGGATGATGTTGTGCAGTGAGGCCTCCGACAGATAAACCACCACAAGCGAAAGTTTTTTTAGCAGTGGGAGTCGAAGCATTTGTACCAGATCATCTGGTAGATGGCATCGGGCGAAGGTGGCGGTGTGGAGAGAGGAAGAAAACCGTGAGATGGACAACGGTGGTGTGGGCACGAATGTTTGGTATGTTCGTGGTATGAAACTTTTGTGGTAATGGTAGAACTCAAACTGCTGGAGTTTTCCGAATTTAGGGGATGTCAGCCAAGCGTCCACCTTGCCGGGTATGGACAGCAGGTAGCTTGTCGGGATGCAGAGGCATTGAACGGGGCCCTGCTGGTGAGAAGAGACGATGGCTCTGATGAGATCAAATTCAGGAAGGACAGATATCTGACGACAGTCGAGATTGAGGGGTGCGGTGCGCCATAGAGGGCGCCACCGACTTGAGAGGACTTGTGTGCGGTAGCAATCCTTGGTGGGGAGAAGCGAGATGATCTCCTCAAGGATGACGTCCGGGAGATCGCTGATGCGGTCCACCAGAGATTCTACCGGTTCCTCAGATCCGGGTGGGGGGGCTCGCCGCTTCGCCCCACACTACCAGGTGCAAGATCTACAACCGGCGTCACCGCTGGCGGGAGCCTCATCTTCTTGGCTCTGGGGCCAGCCGACTCCATTTTCCTTGTGGGTGTCGCGTCGAGCTCACGGGTTTGAGCAGAGTGGCCAGAGAAGAGCCTAGTGGCAGTGCGAGTGGGGAAGAAGGAGGGTTGGGGATTTCTGTAGGAGTGGAAGAAGAAGAGCAGGCGTTTTCTGTACGAGTGAGGAAGAAGGTGAGCGGGGTTTTCTGGACGAGTGAGGAAGATTGGGGAGCGGGGGGAATTGGGTGGGGAGACGGAAGCGGGAGAGCGAGTTGTTCGTGTTTATAAGGCACGCTGCACTAACTACTCGCTTTTTCCCAAGAACCGCTCTCTTCTTTTGCGTTGCTGCATGACTGGCTATGCATGCAGGATGCATGTGCCCGCCGGCCACTGCATGCACCTGGTTTGTTACTAGGCCTATTTAATAGGGTGGTTATGGAGAAAATTAAGGAGATTTATTTTCTCTGTGTGCATCCACCAATTAGAGGATGCGGTACTGGATGCAGACACTCACATTAAACTAACATTCAGAAGAACAAAAGTTCAGCATGTCTATGCATCTCAATGATTCACCATACTATAACCAATATACAAAACTGTGAGAAGGTGTGGAAATAAAGAAAATCGATCGATGCTTCTCTGAGCAAAGGGCCTCCCTGCGCATGCATTAATTTCCTGGGCATGCTTGTTTCTTCTCAATGTTGCGAGCACTTTGAGCATGTTGGCAACTCCACAGCTATCTAGCTGCCTCATCTTGCAATTGACGCTGACACATTTGCAGCAAACACATGAGGCAATAGAGATGACTCAACATGGGTCCATATTGTGCAGTTCCCCTGATATCCTATTCATTGTCCTGAATCTGAAAAGATAGGAAAGCAGTAGCTATACTTAAACGGTGTTGCAAAACAGTAGCACATATCAATAGCTCGGCATGACAAAACACGATCATCTGGACGAAGGGGATACTGACCTGCCTGAGGAAGATTACATATAATTTCATAAGTCCTTGGTTGATTTCCACCTTCGGCTGCACTACTTGTTTACTCCTCCAGACATGACAGGATCATTCCGCACTGCATTCAGCAAGTCAACGTACGAATAAGCTAATTTCATCTTGCGGTGGTCATTGTACCTAGTTACGAATGTAGGAATACCTGGAGAACCATGAGGTTAGCTGACAGCAGGTAGATGCAGCCATATAAATTTTGTGCGGTGCTACCAAAATTGAGGTTTGTATCCCTTCCCGTTATGAGAATTCTTCTTGAAGTTGGTAGAATGTGATGGCTTATTCTTTGCATCAAACTTGCCTTTCCCCTGAGATTTGTTCTTGTTGTTTTGGGGCTGGTTGGGCTGGAAGTTCTTCTCGTGTACCATGTGGGCACTAGAAGCTCCCTCGGCGACCCGAGCACGTGTGTTTTTTGCTCTCGCCTTCTCCTCAAAATCAAGAGCGCTAATGAGATCCAAAACAGAATACTCATGTCTCTTATTTTTCAGAGAAGTAGCAAAATCGTTCCACGAAGGTGGAAGCTTGGCAATGATGGTCCCAGCAACAAATTTGTCCGGCAACACACACTTAAAGTACTCAAGTTCCTTAGAGAGTGACTGTATCTCATGAGTCTGTTGAACAACAGAGCGCTCATCAGTCATCTTGTAGTCACAGAATTGCTCCATGACGTACAACTCGTTGCCAGTGCCCGAGGGCCCATACGTGGCCTCGAGCGCAGCCAACATGTCTTTGCCACTGTCAAACAACATATACGAATCCACAATGGAATCCTCAAGAACACTCAGCAGGGTGGCTTTGAAGAGGGTATCCATGTTCTGAAAAGCTTCCTGCTGTGTAGGATTAAGATCGCCCTCAGGCTTACCCTTAGTGGCGTCATAGCAGGCATGATCTGAACCAATATACTGCTCTTGTGCGCCACCTTTTATATTGCACCCCCTTAAAAGTAGGCGGCTTCAAAAGCACAGCAAAACAACTCGGAGTAAATTGCCTATGATCAGGTTTTTGGATTCGATTGTTGAATATATGAGCAATTTAGTATGAGATTTAATCCGAATCAGCAGTAAATAGATCATGACGACAATTGCAAACATCAAAGTAATAATGCGGACTAAACCAGGAGGACAGAATCACATACTGTACAGCGGGAGCAGAACCGATGTGGTTGATGTTGTACTCATGTCGTTGATGAAGAGGTTACCGAGGACGGGGAAGAAGGTTGTCATTGAGGAAGTCGTCGCTGGCAGCAGTCACACGAGTGTGCTCCCCAAAAACCTGATCGCCCCTCTCCCGTACAGGATCACGAAAGGCGGGGATCGGAGGACTGTTGTCCCTTCTCGCGGTGCACGTCGGAAGGAGGGCTGGAGAAGAATTGCGTGGCGGGCCTAAGATCTGGAACGGTGCGAAACCATATGATACAGCGGCAGCTAGGGTAGAGCATGTCAGGTCGGAGTATAATAGTAGGCCTTTGGCCCCCAAACCCCACGTCCAAGTCAATAATAGCTCAAAAAAAGTCAATAATAGCCCCACCAAGGTTTGTCTCAAAAAAACGGAGTAATTAAGGCGTCCATTAGTCCCTTTAGTATAAATACAATATCATTAATAATGGCCCCACCTTTTGTCTCACAAAGTAGAGAATGTTGGAGTACAACCGGCTACACGTTTACAATTCGCTTCTCTTCTCTCTCCTCTTCTCTCTCCTTCAACTAAGCACAAATACTATATTTAAATCCTTATAGCCTGCTTATGACATCTAATTATAGTGGTACTTGCTCTAGAAGTTACTATCCACTGTGTAGTCTGAAATGCCGGGCGTGCAGCGGGCGGTGCCCTCGGTCGGTGCGCCGCTTCAACGGCGGAAGTAGTGAGAGGTCGCGTCGCCCTGACTTGCCATCAATGTGGAGCGGCGGGCTCAGCTGGCGCCGGGCGGGAAGCGCGCGCGGGAGGGGGGAGGGGTTTTTGTTGGGCCAAGAAGGTGAGAAGCCAACTTGGGATCGGTCCGGACGGGGAAATATCATGTGCTCCCATACTCTGCATATGACACTAGTGTATGTTACTACTCCCTCCTTTCCGGTTTATAAAGATGTTTAGAGTAACATAGTAATATGTTACAGTACAAGTTACTCCCCACTATGACCAGCCTTGGCCTCTCCCAGTGCTCCACCATGTATAGCTGCTAAGCCTGCCACGTAGGCATAAAATATGATGTGGCACCAATAAACTAAGCACCTATGCATTGAACACTTGAGTTACTAAGCCATTTAATGCACTTAGCACCTCATCTAAAGAGCATTAATAGTATAGACAGCTGCTGGCTATAAGCCTACAGCCCATCTTATAGTCAACATGTACTACAAAGTGCCTAGGAGCACGTGCTAGAGCTGGCTCTTCACGAAGAGCCCGCTTACCTTCTCTCTCCTCTTCTCTTTCCTCCAACTAAGTAGAAATATACTACTGTTTATTCCTTATAGCCCACTGACTCAGCTCTATTGTACTTTCTCTAAGCACATCTGACTAGCCACAGTGGGAGTAACTTCAGTAGTAACATCGAGTCCAACTCAGCAAATTTGCTTATGTGGCAATGAGTTAATGAGGAGAGAGGTAGTTACAGTAACTTAGCTAGTTACTGTAACATCACATGTCCCAATGCAATATGAGTCTATAACCTAATAAATGAAGCTTTGTATGTTATCACACTTATGTTACTACCCACTATGAAGGTAGTAACATAGTCTAGGGATATGTGTATGTTACTAGTGTATGTTACTATGCATTGTGGCTAGTCTTAAAGCACTTGCTAGCACCCCCTTGACCGTGGACCTTGACGGTGTACGTCACCTTGTGTCTCATAATTTTCCTCGTCATCATCTGAGTCCTAGAAGATCTCACCCACATCATCATTAGCATGCAGCCGCCTTGATAGACAATGTGCGCAGAAGCAGTAGAGGCGACTGGGGACACACCACCACCACGTCGTGGGCACTCCGTATGTTCTCGTGTGCGTGCAGCGTGCATGTTTTTCCATCGGTGCTAGCTCTAAGGCCGAGGCTGCGGTCGTCTTCATCTCCGACTAGTAGTTGAGCAACAACGGCAAAGAGGTGCTGCAAGAGATGCGTATGCGCCGTTGCGTGCGAGCTTCACCGTAGCACGACGAACCGGACGTCGCCACGGATGGCGCACGCCTCCATGCAGCCGAGTGTGTGCGCATGCATGTGTTATTCACGTGCATTCTGCGGTCGAGCGTGTGTGCATGCACGTCTTGTGTACATGCGTTGTGTGCTCCATGCTGTGCGCGTATGTGCATGAGTTGGATCGGATGGAGTTAGTGCGTTCGCTTGTGTACATATTTTAGGGTGTAGATTCACTCATTTTGTTTTGTAAGTAATCCCTTATTGAAATATCTAAAAAGACTTATATTTGGGAACGGAGGGAGTATAAAACATCTGCAACTTAGCATCCTGATGTACCGTTTCTAGTGGTTAGCGAAAAGTTCATGTTCTTTTAGTTGTTTATAGGTGGGCAGGCGGCAAAAAACAGGGGAAAATGCGCAAGGTACCTTGCAGACGCTCCACCGCGAGGTTCCTTGCTCCTCCTCGGTCGTCGGGAATCTATGCTCTTCAACTCTTTTCTTTTACGTGAGATTTGTTCATCCTTTTCCCAAAACGCGAGACATCTAGCATCAAGGTGCATATGTCATGCAAGAAAATGGAGATAATCAGATAAGCAGTGCATAAGTGAGTCGTGCGGGGGGGGAAGCGGGGGGAAACCCTTTTCCGTAAGTGAGTCGTGCACTTCGATGGCACCTACGCAATATTTTTTCTCCTCGATGGCACGTGAATAGTGCATGTACTCAACGATGGAGCACGGGATGGTAGCAATGACATGGTCAGCCCTTTTTGGAGAGAGTACGTACTACTAGTAAATAACTTTGATGTGTCCCGTCAACTCGCAGAACAACGAGAAGCTTGATTACGCCTTCTCCCTCGCCAACGCGTGCGCGGTGGCTCGCAGCACGAGGAGAAAGTTTTGCTTACAAGCGGTGGACGTGCAGCAGTTCATTTGGTGTCAGATTGCCAGAAGCACTACTTTAGAACCATCGACTTCCGGAAGAGGCAAAGAGCCAAGCGCAAGGTCACCTACTAACCTTAGGCTAGGCGTAGTGGGAGTAACATAAGTAGAGGTACCTCCTTTTTTTTATTCTAGAAACAACCACACACGAATATCAAGGTGCTGGTTACGTAGAACAAATTTCCTGCAGTCCGTGCTCAGCACTCCTCTATCTCTCTTCTCAGCCAAACAGCGGACGCGCGGAGCCCATCGTCTATTTGCTCACATGCGGTCCCGCATGTCAGTGAAAACATAAGCGGACCCACTGAACCTGCACATCTTTCACCTCGACGTGCTGGTGATGAAAAACAAATCCAAGAAAGATCTTCGGTGGCCGCTTTCGGAGTTACTCAAGAGTAGTAAGATTCTATTTACAGTTTAACCCAAGATGCACATCTCGTGGCTTCAACTTATCAACTACCACTCTATTTTCTTTCATGACACGACCTGGATGATGGATGTCCCACGTGTCGCAAAAGGAGGAAGAACCCGACCAAATCATCGGTTGTGCTCTCGGATTAGACTAGTTGTGCTAACTTAAAAAATTTATTGTGTACTCCCTCCGTTCCAAAATACTTGACTTCCATTTGTCCAAAAATGGATGTGCCTATATACTAAAACATGTCTAGATACATATATATATTGACAATAGTAGAACGGAGGGAGTAGAATGGATGCAAGTTTTTGTATTGGGAAGAAGAGTACATCCATATATTGATAGAGCGTTGGAGTTGGCCTTACAAGTGGGACCCCAGTTGAGGAAACCGACTATCGGCAAACCCCCACCTCGCCCGCCGCGTCATGGCTGAGTTAGAGAAACGATGAGGTTGAAGAGATTGCTGGAAAAATAATGGGAGTCGTGCTGGTGGCGTGTGCCGTACTCCTGGACGTGAATGCTTGTTCTGGCCCATGCCACCCTACTACTCCTACTACTTACTAGTACTATATAGTACTACTAGTATCGAGGATTCGAGGTGCTGGTTACGTAGTACAATATGGCTATAGTAAAAACACCCGCACGACGCGTGAAGCATGTGAAGCTAGTACAAATAGTGTACTACTATTGTTGATGATTGGCCTCATCCGATAACCTATTGCAATGCACGTTTCATGGAATTAGTTGCCAGGCGCCAACGAGTATATGGGCGCTGCTCATCCTCATGCTCATGATCATCACCATCGTCATCTCCCCCTTGGTTATAAAATTTTTCAAGTATAGGTGGTGGAATTTTCACAGGACCTTGAAAACACAAGAAGAAGGTTAATTAGTAAAGGGAAACTTGCTAACCCGCATGCATGTGGATGGAACAATTATAATTACGGTGGAAGACAAACGTACCGAAATCATAACAATTCCATGCAAAAACAGTGCCACGAGTGGTGGCAGCAAACACAAGAGGCCCTCGTATTCAATTGCATCACAGTACTCATCCGTGTACAGAAACTGATTTTTGAGCAATGGCCATCGAGTCAAACCAGCAACGACGGCAACAAGCTCGTCGAAGATAGCAACAACTTCATAGTTGTTGTAATTCCAAGAGCAGGTGGGAACTCGAGAAATTGCTATCTTCCGTAGAAGACAGTCACCATGATTGTATTTGAACGTGCGTACAATATCGATGTGCTCAACCTCTGGGCAGTCTGCTGAGATTTTTGGAAGTGGAACCCGGTCACGAGTGTACACATTCACAAGTTCCCACTCGTAGTTGGACCCAATGTAAACAACCCAATCTCCATTTGCGCCTGCCCAGGCCTTGCCCTCAAGCGATGGCATCTTAACATCACACGTATCATTATCAAGAGGCATCAACTTGCACAGGACGAGGCCTCCGTCGTGACGGTGCCGGTCATCAGGGTCGCGGCGAAGAAGATAGGGGAGATCAAACCGTTCCTTGACTCTTGGGTTCCTTGTAATGATGTTATTAGTTGAGTCAAGAATGGGCTTGAATGAACCTGCCATGCTAGCCGAGGTGATGACGTCGCACCGATCAATGAGTTCCTCCACCACGTCATCTTTCAGATCGGGGCAAGAATAACGGGGTCGTTTCCGTCATGTTCTCTCCATGGAGAAGAAGATCGAACAATGGCAGAAGAAAGTGTGAAGGGCTGAAGGAAAATGGAGGAGGGAGAGGAAGAGCATGCGACAGCAGTTCCAAATCGAGAGGGAAAGGCGAAGCGTCGGTGGACGGTTGCCAGTTTGCCACGGTTCACGAAGGGGCGCCCCGGCCTACTCGTCGGTTCAGAAATACTCCTACTATTCGCCGTTGTCTCATTGATATGTTGGAACGGGACAACATGTCAACGAAACATGGTGTGTAATTTCTCGTGCAAAATGCGATCTGACCGCGTTGGCCCGAAGTGCCGCATTAGTTTTTTTTTAAAGTTTGCCGCATTAGTTATCGACCTTTATTTTTTTTAACATGCAATCAGAATGGATAGCTCCTGTGGTCATCACACGTGAGCGGATATAGTGATGGTTGATTCGCCCGAGCAACTTTACTGTGGGAATATGGGAGTACCAGTGGATTGAAGGAACAGAGAAATGATGGTTGCTTCGTCTGAGGAACTTACTGTGGCGAAGGTGGGGCTCTGTGATTTGACTGCTCACTAGTCATTACTACTGCGGCGCAACGACCGGGGTGAATATTTCCCTGAAGTTGTGTTGTGCACTCAATATTGCTGCATGGCAGGTGGAGCCGGATGAAGGATGTCCAACATGTCGGTGAAACGAAGTTGAATTGTTTCTGGCATTGCTATCAATCCTTCAGGATTTGTTTATATGTACGCATAATTTTGATGAAATTGTACTGTGATGCTATGAAGGTTTCAACTCTGGTTCCCGCAGGAAAAAAAAGGTTTCAACTTAGGATTCATGTGTCTTGCCTCGAGATTATCTCGTTACAACATTCCATCAAATACAAATGAAACTACCATGGCTAATGCATCTCAATGGTTCGCAGATCAGCGGCAATATTCACATCACAACTGAAGACAAGGTTGTGAGAAGGAGTACAAATAAAGAAAAAAATATAATTGATCGATGTTGTTCGTAGGCATGGCTCCATTTCCTTGGCACAGTGTTCATTGCTTGGCAGCTAGTTTCACCCAGCTCTGTAGCCAAAAAAGAGATGTATGAAGGACACCACAATCCGATCATTTTGTGCAGCTCCACTAAAATCGGGCGGACCATCCCAGTCAGTGTGATTACAATAATAGTGGAACTAGATAATGAAACATAACACACATAAATAGAAGCCGATCACCTCTACGATCTCTCTTTAGGACTAACTTCTTGTCGGAGAAGATTAGGCACGGAGTTGGATGAGGAGGATAGCAAAACCAATCTCCCTTTCCGTAATCCCACAGAAATGTAAAAACGTTGCCTGTGTGACATTTTGGCGGAACTGCACAAAACACTCTTCAGAAAAGTGATTTGTGCAGTTCACCAAAAGGTCGCAATAGCAACGAGGTGAAAATGGATAGCCCTGTTTGCAAAAGGAGGTCGAAAGGAAACAATTACTGCCCAATAACACGAGTTGAAGACACATACGCCGACAAAAAAGAAGCATGTTCCATGTAAAAAGGGAAAGATAGCACATGGTGGTTTATCAAAAATGGTTTGAGGACGAGATTGCAAGATGGAAAGTACATCGGCCGAGATACGATTTAAGCAAACAACTAAAGAAGATCCACATGCAGCAACATGGGAAGATGGGCAGTGGAGCAAGGCCGGAAGAAGCTGTACCTGAGGGTTGTCGGGATGTTACTAACAGGGTGCCGGCGGCCGGGATCTGCCCATACTGCGGCAGCGAGCAAGTGGCGAAGGCCCTACCACGCCGGAGCTTGGTCAGAGAGAACGGCGGGTACCGCAGATCGAGACGAGCTGCCTCAACACCGTCGAATGGAGAGATGATGCACATCCTCCCTTTTCGCCGGCGGACGGGATGCGGCCGGATCACTGACCAACGCTGAGAGAGAGAGGCCACGGCGGCCTTGTGTGAGATTGTGTGACGAGACTCACGAGAGACAAACCCATTTTTCCATTTTCCCCACGGCAATCGTTTTATATTCTAGGCGTGGTACAAGACCCTCCTTCGAGTAAACAACTGCTACATGCGTCAAATTGTCACGTGGGCTGCCTTTTCGTACAGAAACGAACTCCACAGTGTACCCGCGCGGGTGTGGCTGGGAACGAGACGTGAGTACGTGCGTCCTGCGTGCACTTCTTCTTTAGGTGCAGGTACGTACGTGGGTGGGTGTGAGAGAGATGGTTTGTGCGAAACAGAGGCAATGTGTTGATGATATCTCAATCAGAAAAATGTAACATATGCAATGTGTGTGAAACGGAGTCATGGACGTGAGATATCGATAGAATTGAAAATAGGGATGAAGTGTGTGGATGTGCGATCGATAAAGTATGCCATCGAATTTGTGTTTGCCCATGTCAAAGATACAGGGCGGCTAGCCTACTAGAATTTGAGAGGGCAGAGGTGCAGTTCTTCTCCGTGGCATGGATACCTACCAACAACGTTCGACTATCGGTGTGTGTGGGGGGTAGAGACCGGTCGACTAGTATATGTCTGGGGAAGGAGAGATACCTAGCTATGTATTGAGGGAGATCGATCGACATCCATGGATATGTGTAGCAGAGGAATAAGGTTGGGAAAAAGACAAAGGTAGAGCGTTGGAGGGTTGGTGGTGGAGTGGCGTCTCACAAATGGTGGGAGAGGCCTGCTAGACAAACGGAGGGTATGAGTGCAATATCAATAAGAGAGGGTGGGGGATGTCTGTCTATCTATGCACGTGCGTGTGAGAGACGGGTCGGGAGGTATTCAAGGATGATGAGGGGAGAAGATATGGTTGTGGTAAGCATGCGTAACTACATAGGAAGATCAACCGTCGTGTGTCCGAGAAAAGGAGAGACATAACTAGTGAGGTAAGTGTATCGGTGCTTGGTGAAAACGAATTATAGTTGACCTGGCTATATGTAGGGAGATCAGTTCATATACACGTCTGCATGTGTTAGAAGCAAATAAGGTCCGGAGAGGCAGACAGGGGGAATGAGTGTGGCTAGTAGCTGGTGCGAGAGGCCTACCATGTCGAGGGGGGAGGAGTGTGCAAGCACGTGACTAATGAAAAGAGGGGCGGGAGTGTGCACCTGCGTGGAATCGTATTGGATATATGGGGGCATGGACGGTGAGAAGAGAAGAGGGGAAGTATATATGTGTTTGTTGTAGGCACACTTGGCTAGAGAGGTATATCGACCGGTGTGTGCCAGAAATGAGCCGGGGGCCTACACACACCGCTGGTGGACGACCTAAAGAGAAATAATGAACGTGCGCGATGGAGGGGACGCTAAGGGTGTGTGAGGGGGGCGGGCGTGTGCATGCACGATAGAAAGTTAGCGCTAGCTAGCTACAAATAGAAGAGGATCGTGAAGGTGTAAAAGACAAACAAAGATCATAATTCATTATAAAAAGGTGGATACGAATACTTGAAGAAGATATCATAATGTACAACATTGATTATAATTTGGGCTAATGTATGGCTTTTGCAACTCAGGTCTAAATACTTGTCATAATGTAGGGGGCGGGGCACTATACTTTGTGTGATAAACACGGTGTACGTATGGAACATGGTTTAGATTATGAATATATAGTTAGTACATCAAATGTACTATTATTTGGATCAACATCAAGTGTATTCAAAAAATAGAATTCGAGTTCATGTAGTACACATAGTTCATATCTATCTCTATAGTAATCATGTGGTGTGTTATTAAGGTAATACACGAATGATGGTTGAAGTTGGCAACAATCATGATTGTAGATTCTTATTGAAATAGAGAAACAATTTCAAATTTAGTTCGAATTGCAGCGGTAGTATAGACATTTGGAATGCACTAAAATGTTGGTATGAGTAGGTTACATGCATTATACAGCAAAGTGAGAAAAATTAGTCGGGCATAACATGGATTCATACTCCCTCCTTCCATCTATATAGGGCGTAATGAGATTTTTAAGACCGCCTTTGACTATTGACAAAATTAATAGTACATGACATGCACAATGTGAAAATTATATCATTGAAAGAACCTTTCATAGACGAAGTTAACGGTGTGCTTTGTGTAAGTTGCATGTCATATATCATTGCTCTAATATTTGGTCAAAGTTAGCACCGAAAAACGCATTAGGCCCTATATAGATGGAAGGAGGGAGTAGCTTTGAATAGCATTTGTATAGTAAAACGGGGCAAGACTCTCTCTTTGTGTGGTGTGAATAGTTTTATTTTTTTCGTTTTATTTTTGGTTGAGGGAAGTGCGAATTTATTTGGTACGTACAAGTACAATATTACTACACGTTAGTCTTGTCCCTAAAATTTAACCCGCGTCTTGTTATATCCCGAAAATTCAGATATCGTGCTCCCAAAACTGGCGCCTTCACAACCCGCGCCTTGCTATCCCGAAATTACAACGCGCGCGAAAACTCCCTCCAGCTGCCAAATCCCGACACGTGAAATCCCCCTTCTAACCCTGAGCCGAGCCGCTAGTTCAAATCGGTGGGGGTACTTTTGTAACACACCCTACATTTTGGACAAGCGCGTCCCTAAGTCATGCTTCACCCCCTCCCATCACCCCCTTTTCGCCATTCGAAATCCCAGGCCGCCATAACCTCTTCGCTCCAGCCGCGAAACCCCACCCTCCTCCGTCTGCCACGTCACCGTTGCCCAGCCGGAGCCTCTTCCCCGACGATGTCGTCCACTGCAACAGCTCGATGTCCCTCATCCACCTCCCCGGATGAGGATCTGTCGTCCATCTCGCTGTCCTGCCGGTTCAGCCGCCCCGTCCTCCACCTCCAAGGAGCTGCTCCGACGATCGCCTCGTCTATCGCGGCTGCTCCATCCCCACAGCGCCGCCTTAACCTGCTCCACCGGAACCGCAGCATCCTCACCGACTCCTCGGACGAAGCCGAGGCCTACTCAGCGCCACCAAAGAGGTTGTACACTCATCGCATCACACCTTCTCCTTAACTCAACCTCCCGGCGCCGATGGTGCTCCATCCCGCACCGCCATGGAGTGGCTACCTTGAAGCCGGCGCCGCGGGCGACATCTCCACGGCGGCTCTCCCCCAGTGCGAGGCCCCTTCGGCGGTGGCGTCCATACCAGCCGGATCTGCTGCTGCTGCTCCGGCTCTCGCTCGCTCGCTCGCGCTGCTGCTGCTGCTCTGGCTCTCGCTCGATCGCTCGCTCGCCCAGCTGCTGCTGCTGCTCTCCCCCTCGCTCGTGCTGCTGCTCTGCTCCGATTAAGCCACACTTCAGTCGACTGAATCGACTTTTGGGTTAGTCGATTTTCAGGGGTTGAGGGGGGGGGCTCGCCGGAGTTAAGGAAGAACCACCCGCAGTGGGGACGGGGGCTCGCCGGAGAGGTACCCCACTATCTATCTTAGGGTTCAGGGTGGGGGCGGGGGGCCTAGAGGGCTGGCCGGGGCGGCGGTGGCGAGTTGTTTCGGGGCGGCGAGGCGGCGCTGGGGCCGGCGGTTCGGCCGGTGGTGGCAGTCGGCTCAGGGGTGTGCAGGTTGAAGATGAACTGCAGGCCCTCCCTAAACTACATGTCAAGTGTCTCTCTGCTACCATTGCGTTCAGTTTCGACAGTAGCATTCAGATTCCACAGTTAATTTCAGTTTTGACAGTTAAGTTCAGAGTCAACAGTTTTTACCTCATCTGTTGTAGTCAGGTGGTTTTTGGTGATGTTAATTTTACATCCATTTTTCATCATCTATTGGAGATGCTATTAGAATACCACTTGAGATTGACGATGTCTGTCTTGTGTTGCTTCAGCCTTGACGTCTTACGGCTCACCGGAGCTGCTCCAACGACAGAACGATCCATCACAACAGAGCAGTGCCCTGGACGCCGTCTACATATTCCTCAGATCTTCCTCCACACCTCCGACAGCCACCTCTGCCTCAACTGCTTCAGCGACTAACCCAATGATGCTGAGGTCGACACGGCTACGGCAAAGAGGTTGTACACTTGTTGCGTCACTTATTACTATACATTCATGTTGATCCATTAGGGTTATTTTGGTTCAACGGAAAAACATAGCAATAGGGAATTTTCCAATGGCACTCTACTATTCAATTATTCATGCATTTTGTTGAAAGGAATGAAGCAAAACATCCACCTGGACCTACTTTTCAAAATCATATGCATGAAAACAAGACCAAGTGCATTAGTGCCAGAATAATATTCTAAATGTACACGCTTTCATATGGTTTCTCTTTATTTTGGCCATCTTTCTTTGCATTCCTCTGCTCTTCCAATTTCTGTAAACCAAACACCCAAGTTGATACAAATTCTGTGTTTACAAATGCTCTGTTTACCTTGTGCATTTTCCTATCCTATTCTGGTGTTTTTCCTATCCCTGCGTTTTAAGAATCATGCAAGCCAAATGAGCCCTTACAGAATTACTTCAGTTATAGGTACGTGTCGAAGGGAACTTTGTGTGGTTTGACCTACTCCTGTCGCGACGTCGTCCACCTCACCTGAGTTGCTCCATCAACAGAAGCATCCACCAAACCAGACATCACGACTCTTGACCGTCTTTCGCCGCCTCAGATCTCCTTCCCTGCTGCCGGCGCGCACCCCAATGGCATCACCATCATCGACTCAGCAGATGAACCTGAGGAGTACACGGGTCCACAAGAGAGTCGCACTCTTTTGTTTCTGCTTATGTTATGCATTGCTTAAACTTACCTGCTACTTTATCATCCTGTTCAGCTCTTGGACTCCCAACTCAGGTCCAAATTCATGTTCAAACTTGAGTTCTAAATTAGTTGTGGGGCACATATCGAGGCAGCAATGAAAAGTATGTTTGTCTAATATCTGGTTCACCTAGGGTATGCCTATGTTGTTCATCTTGGGTGGGAAACAAATAGTAAAGCAATCACCATCTGTCTTTTTATTAATTTAAAGCAATCATCAGCCTGCTATCATTATTTTTGGATCCATCCACTGGTTGTTACCATCACTCTAAATTTCTGCATGCTCTCCTTACATAATCTCACCATATTTTTTCGTATGCATGTCAGATATTGTACATAGTCATGCTGAACATGTAGAGAAAAAGAGAAGAGTTTTGCGCGGCAATACATTGTCATGCAGACATCGCTCCATGGTGGGTTCAATGGCAAACCCTCCACACCCCTCTCCAGATTGTAATCCAGAGGAAGATATCTATTCTGAGGAGGATTCAGACCCCGCTGACCACTCCTATTTACCCCTCAAGGTGTTTGCTCTACCTTGGCATGATGATGTTAGTCATATCATGCATATGTTGCCTTGCAGTGCCTACTTTTGACATCATATATGGCATCTGCTTAGTTTAGACATGTTTTGTAATGCCACCTGTTTAGTTTCTATATCATATATGGGAATTATGCAGTCTCATGTCTTTTAGCCAGCCATAATATATGTGAAATGTGCAATGCCATCCTGTTTAACCAGGCATCATATATTTGAATGATATCTTGCCCATCCTTTTCTTCATTACATTTCCATTTGTCGACAATGTTTGTACATTAAACTACTCTTCCTGTGAATCAGCCATTTGGGTGGGAGATGGAAAAATCTGGAGTGAAAACAAGGCCTTCAGAGCAGACAGTGCTACATGTCGAAGCAGATCTCTTGTTGGGTCCCGATAGCTCCTCAGAGATGGATTCAGAGACAGATGACCAGTCCTATTCCCCTATTGAGGTGTATGCTCTAACTTGGCACGGTTATACTGCTCATATCATGCATACGGTGTCTTGCATTGCATAGTTTAGACATCATATACACAATATTCAACACCATGTTCTTAGTTCAGACATCATATCGAATGCCCTCTGTTTAGCATATAAATCACATATGTGAATTAAATGATGTGATCCTGATTACTTAGATAACATGTAGGTGAATTATGTCATGCGATCCTGTTTTGTTATTCATCATATCTTTGAATTATGTTATGCTATGCTATCCAGTTTAGATAGCCATCATATATGTGAAATTATGTCATGTTATCCGTTTTAGTTAAACAATATACATGTCAACTATTTCATGCCCTCTTTTTCCACACTATCTATTGCATCTATCTCTCATACAATGTCTGTACATTCAACTATGTTTCCTGTTTATCAGCCATTTGAATTGGAGCAGGTGATGCCAGTATCTAGCGGAAAAAAAACACGGTCTTCAAATAAAACAGTGCTACCTATTGGTGGAGATAGCACCCCGGTTGTACATGCACAAGAACCAGCCCTACCACACATAACCCAAACTCTCGCAGATTGTACCCCTACTGCGATGGACAGAGAACCACCTTCACCCAATCTAACCCCAACCCCAGCCGATAGTAACCCAGTTCCTGTTGACACAGCACCATCTCCACCACAGAGCTCCCAAACAAGAGCAGTTAGTAAGGCAACTCCAGTGCCCAAAGGGCCAATACTATCATGGCGAACCCCAGCTCCACCAGTTAGTACGCCTATTCCCGTGGAGGAAGCACAACCAGCCAGTCGTAGTTTAGCATCTATCACATTTGATGTTGTTAAATCGTATGTGCGTATCTTCCCATCTTGGAAATATTATACTGAAGATGAAGGAAAATGCCAGTTGCAGGTGTTTGTCCAGGAGTTATGTGTAAGTAATGTTATTCATGGCAATTACTTTGCTTCGTCCCATACATCCTACCTCCATGATGGTTATAATACAGCAAATTTTCCCATTTTTCTCTATAGAGAAGGACCGATTTGAAAACTCAGGATGAGGTAACCTGTGCTAATACCTCTGCTATCTTCAAGAATGCTTGGTGGCAGTATCGGAATTACCTGAAGATAACGTACTTCACCGGCAAAGAAACTCATCAAATTCCCTTACGTTCTCCTGAGACACATTTACTGGACGATGACTGGGAACGCCTTGTTCTGTACTGGTCCCGAACCAAGAATGTGGTAAGGTCTATGAGCTCATTTTCTATTTTTAAGTATTATATTCTTGCGTCTTACTGTACTCAGTTCATGTAGAACAAGTGCCTAAACCTGAAGAACAACTGTTCTAATTTAAGCTTCCATTGCTATCATAGTTCAAAAAAGCGCTAGGCGTTAATTGTGTGTTTTGCCACCGCTTTGCACTTTACTGACCAAAGCGCATGCTTATGCGCAGTTATGCACAGACTAAGCATAGTTATGTGCAATGCGTTTTGCCAACGCCTAGAGCCTAGGCGCGCTTAAGCGCTCGCTTAGGCACGCTTTTTTAACTATGATTGCTTTGCTCTTGTATCATTGTATTTACTCGTACAAACTTATTTTTAAATTGAAGGATCCAATCGAAACTCCAATGGCATGGCAGGTATGTTCACGCATGTTTCTTTAACAGGTTTGCTCTTATCAATACCTCTTTTGATTTCAATTTCAATTGTGTATACAGTTGACTTTCATATCATGCACATTACTAGCATCACAACAGAGCCAATAGTGTTGTTGTACATGTAGACCCGTGGTACCCATCTGAAATCTTGTTGTGCCATGTAGTTTCCCACGCTTTGTATTCTTTCACTGCTGCTTTGTCTTGAACTGATATGATTTGAACCGTGTCTCTATTTTGATTTGGCAAGACAATGCAGTGACCATAGGACATAGATATATATTTGTTTGATGCTTTTATTATGTACTAGTACTTGACAATAGAAGACTTGGTAGTTTAATCCTGTCCACCTTACTAATAAACTGGTTCATCGAAATGAGTTTCATATACTAGTACATGCTAAACTTGTTATGTGTCTGCTTGTTTCTTCTTTTAGAATGCTGACAGAATATTGCGGAAGAGTGCCTTATTAAGCAATGGTAAAGGAAGTAATGCAGATAAGGTTCAGGATAGTGACACATCCTTGTTGGTCTCCAACAAAGCTAATAAAACAGCTAAGGAAGACTATCTTGAAGACAGCGAGACAACCCCAAAGTCCTGTCTTGGTTTAGTGTTTGAGTTACTGGCCACTACCGCTTGCACAAGCTATTCAAACTCACTGTCTGAATCAGTTAAGTTTCTTGAGTCTCAACTACAAGCTGAAAGACATCGATCAGTTGTGCTGCGACAAGAAGCGGAAGGACTGCGGAAGTCCCTGTAGCATTCAGATGCATACTTTCTGGTGCAACAGTAAGCGTTGGAGGATTTTAGCGCCAAACAGGACAAAGCTAATCAGCTTGCTAAGCTTATTGCCAGCATGGTGGATACCCAGGATAACGTTTCTTGAGCTCTTCTGAAGTTGTTTTAGTTATGCTCTTGTTTTGCTGCCGCGTTTATTTGCACTGGTGGCCAATTTTGACAGCCAAGTGTATGTAATATGCTACTTTGTTCCCTATATTTGCACTGGTGGCGAACTTTGATGCCCAGTGGATGTAATATGTGTAATAGCGGTAATAGGCTAGCCTTAATTGCTTGCTTACTTATTTCCTTATTGTCTTGTTTACTTGTTTGCTTGTAGTCACTGCAGTTCTTTTTCTGTGTTTTTCTAGTGGCCACAATAGCCTATTCTTGGTAACTAGGCCAAAATAATCATGGCAACACACGGACTGTTGTAACCATGGGCCTCCTAAAGGCCGTATGATCCATGGGCCTTCGTTCGGCCGTAGGACCATTGGCCTTCTATACGGGCTGTAGGATCCATCGGCCTTCTATACGGGCCTTAAGGATCAATGGGCCTTCTACGGGCCGTAGGGTCCATGGGCCTTCTACGGGTCGTACTATCCATGGGCCTCATATGGGCCGTAGGATCCATGGGCCTTCTACAGGACGTATCATCATTTCGCCAATCATGGGTCGTACTACTCGTGGACCATAACGTGCCGTTAATAGGCCGTATTTGATAACTCTATGAAAACAGCCCAACGGGTTTTTTTTTACATGAAAACGGCCCAACGTATTAACGGTCCGCAAACGGGCCAACCGTAACGATGGGCTGAATTTGGCCCACAAGCAGAAAATGACAGTAACGGGCCGTATGTAACCGAATGCTGCAAATGAGCCCAAGAATCAATGGGCCCTGAGAAGGCCGAAAGATAACTTGGACTGGAAACGGCCCAATGGAATAACGGGCCGTTAATGGGTATAAAGTGATACACTGTTCATTACGAGCCAGTTTCACCACGGGCCGTTAATGGGCCAAGAGTTACAAAGGTCCTCATATGGGCCGAAAGAAGTCATGGGCCACACACGGGCCGGAAGTTAAAATGGGCTGAATCATATTGGACGGCCCAGATGACGCTACTCGGCCTAATTCGGATAGGGCGTAACGGGCCCTAGGTTAGCGGGCTGTAAATGGGCTATATGCGAGCAGGCCGTTAACAGGCTTTCCGTGAGCCGGCCCACCACCTTTTGACCAAGTCAAACAGGCCGGCCTTTTCACAGGAATGGGCCTTTGTTGGGCCATGCCACGTGTCGCCGTATCATAGGTGCCTTTGGTCCAATGAGCGGATGACATCTGCCCCAACGGTGAGCCGACACGTATTTCCTCTAGCCAATGATGATTTTACACATGGACAGTGGAAAGCAGTTCTGTGACGCGCGGTTTATCGTCATGGAAGTGGACACTTCTGTGATGATAATTTTGGTAATATCATGGAACACTTCTACGACAGCACAGGTATGACTATCTTGATTCTGTCATAAATTTGTCATGGATGTACATGCATGAAAAAAACGCGACCTACTGTGACAAACACGTACGTATCATCACGGAAGTGTATTTTTTTTTGTAGTGCCTCTTCAAGGAAAACCAACACAAGCTCAAGACGTAGCACCCTCCGGTTCTATTTATAAGGTGAATGGATAAAGGACAAGCGCGGGAATCGAGGAGGCCAAAAAAGCGGGGTTGTAGGCGTGCAGGCGCCTCAATTTTCGGAGATCCATTAAAGAAAAGAGGATACATTAAAAGATTTAAGTTCTAGGAAGAGTTAATGGCAAGTGATGTCACGGCAAGTTGTCATGGTGTCAGAGGATGACATCATGGCGAGTTATGAAAATCTTACGAAAGAAATGAAGGAGGGATTTTTCTAAGTGTTAAAGATTGATATGAACAGGTTCAAATCAACCTGGGTCCTAATGTTGGGGATATAACTGGTGGGTATAAACCGCCCAGGAGGGGTCGGTTTATCCTCAGAGAGGCTGCCAATATTGAAGCCCATGAAGTTATAGAAGACGGCGACTTATGAAGGAAACATGACAAGGGAGCCCAAAGCCCAGAGGCGGGTTAGGGCCCATAGACATAAACCGCCATAGTCATGTAACTTGTAATGTAAGGTAGGAAAGAGTGGATACCGAGCCGGACACGTTTATGAACCGGCCTCGGGATTCTCTAGATCGACGGGCGTCGACCTGTGTATATAAAGGGACGACCCAGCGGCAGTTTAGGGACAAGAAACAACAACTCGAGAGCCAGGTTACGCGTATTCGCTCCCTGGTTATCGAAACCCTAGCAATTCCATCTCAACTGGATCGTAGGCTTTTACCTTCACCGCAAGGGGCCGAACCAGTATAACTCCCCGTGTCCTTTGTCCGGTTTAACCCCTTTAAACTAATCTCGTTGTGATGGCTTCACGATTAAGTCCTCACACTAGGACATCTGACGTGACAATTCCATGACAACTAGGACTAATCATCTTACAGGAGGATGATTAGTTTCGGTCATCTTGTCGCAAGACGACACCGTATTATTTGTGTAATATATCTAAAACATGCATTATTTTTGTAAATTAACAAAAAATGTACTATTTAAAAAATTTAGCTCGGTTGATGTTGCCGGAGAAGAAGGCCATATGACGCGGAGTTCGGAGGCTGAGATGGGATGCCACGGCCATCCTTGCAGTCCTTGGCGGTGAGACCGAGCCGAGAGCAAGGTGAAGAGGCGAAAGCTAGCGTCCACGGAAGCTAGTCGGAGAATTGGCAGTGGGGTCATCGGCGCCGGTGCTGGTGGACGGGGTTTAGGATAACGGTGACACCATAGAGGCGATGAGTGTGGGTGGCGGTCACCCATGGTTCGGCCTGCAGTATGTACGCGTGGAGAAGGAGGAGAATGAGGTGTCATCCAACGGCTGAGAAAATGGATTGTGCTAAACCATTTCTTAGACAACTTACATTTTTTCGGGAAACTGTCGATCTATTAATCTTTAATCATGGCAATTCAACGAATACCAAAAATAATAAAAATTACATCCAAATTCATAGACCTTCTAGCGACGACTACAATCACTGAAGCGAGCCAAAGGCGCGCCGCCGTCATCGCCCCTCCCTCGTCGAAGCCGGGCACAGCTTGTTGTAGTAGACAGTCGAGAAGTCATCGTGCTAAGGTCCCATAGGATCAACGCCCTAGAACAGCAACCGCCGTCAATGAAGAGAATTTTAGACCGGAAGGATCCAACCTGAAGACACATGAACAAAGACGAACAAAGACCGGATCCGAGCGGATCCACCAAAGACAACCACCGACCAAATCTCGCGAGATCCGCGAGAGACACCTCCACACGCCCTCCGACGATGCTAGACACACCATTGGGACGGGGGCTAGGCGGGAAGAACCTTATTCCATCTTCAAGAAGCCACCGTCGTCTCGTCTTCTTGAGCAGGACACAAACCCTAGCAAAACTTGAGAAAGCACCTAAAAATGGAGCCCTCTCGCCAGCAAGAGCCAGGATTCACCGCGCACCCATGGCCCTAAGGCCATAGGAGACGTAGGAGATCGGCGGCGGCGCCGATGGGAGGCAGAAACCCTAGCCGCCTTTCCTTGGAGGAGGGACAAAGGGAAGAGACGCACCCTAGACAACTTACAAATTGCTAGGCTAGGCCCATATAATTCTACAACTTACTGTGCTTTTGCTTCAGTCTGCTCAGAATAGACACCGCGAACATAACCTCTTTCTCGGTGTCGGATCCGTCCCTCGTGTCTCATGAACCCAACTACCCCCTCTGTTTCTAAATATTTGTCTTTTTAGAAATTTCAAATGGGCTATCATATACGGATGTATATAGACATATTTTAGAGCATAGAAACGTTTATTTTACTTCGTATGTAGTCATTGAAATCTGTAAAAAGACAAATATTCAAGAACTGAGGGAATACTTAACCGTTCATGCATGCATGTGACCTCGACACAATAGAGCCACTGCCACAACTAGAATCCAATCCACGAAGAGAGAAGCAGCCATCATGCATGCATGGAGCTAGAACACAAGCCTGCGATCGAGGGGTCCGGTCCCTCGTGTCGTCGGGGTCCATGAAGTGTGCATGCCAACAACCTCCATTCTGTGGGAAACAGCATCCATCCGCTGCTCTTTAATTCCTCTCTATGTAAAACAAAAGCTATATTCTCTGTTCATCTCTCTCACACTCGCACACACTCCCTGAGTTCCTGACATGATCGATCGATGGATCATTATACATGTATAGGTAGCTGCAACACACCAAACAGTTGATGTATGGTGTGCAGATGACGATGATAATCGATGCACTCAAGAAACCACAAACAGTACGTATGTGTGTGTGTGTGTGTGTGTGTGTGTGTGTGTGTGTGATGATTTAGGCCCACATACATAGGAGACTTTCTAGATAGGGGGTTTGAGCACGACGTCGCACCCATACCTACATTCTCTTCTCCGGTTGCGGGATCTCCAAACGCGGTAAGAAAGGCAGCGCATGTACCCGTGGTAGTATTACTACCGCACGACATCTAGGCTCTAGCTACTGTACTACTCCGATGACGAGGATGACAGACGTAGCCATTCATCTATCGCTATCAGTTCAGTAATGCAGCTCGATAAGTGGGTCTCCATGTGTTGTACACGATAACACACAATATTACGAGGGGTACCCATGTTCAGTTGTGTCGAACTAAAAGTTGATTAGCTAAATAAAAGGAAATGTTTATCTGGCTAACTTCTCGTTGACGACGAGTTGCCAGCGAACGCCCAACTTGCCGTGTGAAAATAACTAAAATTGCCAAGCCTTTTGTAAGGGAATATCATGTGATGTGTGGATTGGAAGGTGAAATTGCCATGAATAGGAAAAAAAATGGCAGCGTTTTAAAAAAAAAAGTTGCCATGCACGTGATCCGGATACTATGGATGTGACCGCGTTCGATGGGACTGCCTTTCCAAGGAATGTTCACCCATCAGCATTTTTTAAATAAAAATAAGGCATTCACCCATTGAGATTTTCTTTTTTGAGTCGTGGGTGTAAAAGCGCATGCTCTAGCCAATGCAATCAAAAAACCGATCTGATGAAAGAGACTAGGCAGCACATTATACATCAACACTCCCCTCACGTGTGCCTCCCTCAGACCTAAATATGGACCGAAAGTGGGCTACAATTTTAATTGCGTCAGTCAAGTCTTGAACTCAAAACCTCTTGGCTTTAATACCATGTAGAAGCGCATGCTCTAGCCAATGCAACCAAAAAACCGATGGACGAAATCACTGTTTTGACCTTGTCAGAAAACTATAGCACAAAATGAACTCTCCATGAAAGTATTTCACAATCTGACCCTTTTAGCAATGCCACAGACCATGGCGTTTTTGCTCCATATAAAAACGCCGAGCTAGCTAGCGTTGCTGCTCCTCGTAAAAACGCCGAACTAGCTAGCGTTGCTGCCCATATGAAAACGCCAGGGGCGTTGGCGTTGCTGCCCATATGGAAACGCCAGGGGCGATGGCGTTGCTGCCCTAAAAATGATTTTAATAGATATCTTGCTAGTGCTCAGTGGACTTGATTGATGAGTACATTAAAAGAATGAATAAACAAAACCTTTTCTCATGCCTTTTCACTGTGTTGTTAGTTGCTAGCTGCTCCTCTGCATGTGCTGCAGGTTTACATGTGCAGGCTGTCCGTCTTTTTCACATGGGAATCCAGTGCACACGAACATGATGTACAGGCATCTGCATGCTCATGGCCTAGGAGCAATGCAACATAGGTTGGGTAGCAGTTGTTTGTCCGACGGGTCAACAAGCATTTCGAGCTGCATGCATGCATGGGCTAGATGGGGTGATGGGTTTCAGGCCTTTGCGTCAGATCGGCATAGCAGCGGCTGAAATCATTGTCAGAAAAATTAAATACCCGGGGAAGCAACGCCAACGCTCCTGGCATTTCCATATGGGCAGCAACGCCAACGCCCTGGCGTTTTCATATGGGCAGCAACGCTAGCCAGCTCGACGTTTCCACGAGAAGCAGCAACGCTAGCTAGCACGGCGTTTTTGTATGGAGCAGAAACGCCACGGTCTGTGGCGTTGCCAAAAGGGTCAGATTGTGAAATACTTTCATGGAGAGTTCATTTTGTGCTATAGTTTTCTGACAAGGTCAAAACAGTGATTTTGTCCAAAACCGATTTGATGGAAGAGACTAGGCAGCACATTATACGTCAACAGTGGGCCATCAAGATCATGTGTACATGGAATTGGGAACGTGTACATACACCGTGTGGCATATAAACAATCGATTCACTAGTGCACACCAATAACTTAACTAGCAACTTGCATAAAAAGATACTTCCTTTGTTCCAAAATAAGTGACGTGGTTTTAGTTTAAATTTAAACTAAAATCACAACACTTATTTTGAAACCGAGGGGATATTAAGTACATACTGTGGGCCAAGTAAATGTATACGACCTTAACAAGAGTCTTTTCAGAAGGAACTTAATATGGGGTTTGTACATACATGCTTGTACAATTGTACATGAGCTCACGAGGAGATCACTAGTGCAGAACCGGGCAATAGCACCAGTTCGTAAGGCCCTTTAGTACCGGTTCCATAACCGGCACTAAAGTGTGGGCACTAAAGCCCCCCCCCCCCTTTAGTACCGGTTCAGCACGAACCGGTGCTAAAGGGAAACCACGTGGCACGAGCCAGCTCCAGGGGCCTGGAGCCCTTTAGTACCGGTTGGTAAGACCAACCGGTACTATAAGGTTTGGGGGGTTTTAGTTTTATGATTTCTTTTTCATTTAATTTTGTGTTTCTGTTTTAATTCTTTTTCGTTTGCTGGTATTTTACAATACTATACATTGTACACGTTATGCATATATATATATATATATATATATATATATATATATATATATATATAATTTCTAATAGAATCAATCATGCATATATATATCATCAATGTCTCACAAATCATCATATTAATTAATTCACACACACACACATGTATAGCTATATACAATTTCTCCTACATATGCATGTTGCCTTCGGAGCCAGTGGCATTATAGCCTAATTAGTGCCTTCGGAGCATGATGACAATTGGAAGTGGTTTTCATGGGGCGGTAGCGGGTAATAGTATTCTCCCTTCGGATTTATGACCTGGTCGAGCAAAAATCCCGCTATTTTCTCTTGAAGTGATTCTACGCGCTCCGTTTCTAGGAGCTTCGCCCGCACCTCTCTGAACTGTTAAGAAGGAGATCAATATGCATGTGTATTAGTTGTGTGACTAGATATCGATAATGGTGTAAAAATTGTGAATAGTGTTTTGACAAGCGTACCCATTCCTGTCTTTGAGATCTGCTCCTTTCGGACGCCATCATGCGAATGTTCTCGCAAACGCAGAATGCACACAGATCAGTCCCCTGCGCCTGCTTCAGGGCCTTTACGAGAATGGAATTTGATCAGATAATAATTAATCAAGCATGATAATTAAAGAGATGGCAACTAGCTAGCTAGCTAGTACTACTTAATTACTTACCTTGGGTCTTCCCCATTTAAGCTTTTCTTTCCATTCGCCGTCCGTGACCCTGATGAACCTTGCCCAAGCCCTGCCCGCTGACAAAGAAAATGAATAAAGGGGTTATTAAATAGTTCATATCATGAAATGACGAACTAAATAGGCCGAGATATATAATTAATAATGATTGAAATTACCTGTTGACTATCCCAAACAAGATGTTATAGTCAGTTTTTTCTTTGAGTAGTGAGTCCAGTATTTCAACTGTTCCGGCGTCAACTTTAATGATACACAAGACCCAGTGAAATCTGCATGCACACACGTTTGTATGTCTTAATTAAGCGGGCATATGTAAGCAAAAACATGTAGCTAGCTAGTAGGCAAAAACAGAGAATTTGTAGTACAAGACAGTGTGACTCACTGGAAGTTGTAAGGAAGTAGTATATCTTCATTGTATTTGAGGCGCTTCATGAACTCTAGCATGCTGTCCTCTACGGCCTTTTGATGACGTTCATCTATTTTCCATGTGTATTCATTAACGGTGTTTGGGTCAATGAAGCCAATGCCATAGCGTCCACCTTTTCTCATTTCATACATCTTCATCCTGCATATAATACCACGGAAAAGAATATAGTGAGAATAATTACAGGTAATGATTGATCAAAAGGATCACTACAGCTAGCTTGAGACTTAAATTACAGAAAGAAATCACTTACAGACAATAGCAACTGACGATAGATTTGTCGAGTGCGTCTTGATTGTATAACTGAAACAGTTCAGAATACTCAACGGACACAGCTTTCTCATGGTAGTAATGCTCCTCCTTGACATTCACCATGAGGGACAATCGATCGGAAATCTTGGTAATGTTCATGTACCATTGATGCAATTCATACATTCTCGTTGGGAGGTTCTTGACCTTGTCTGGCTCGACCAAAGGTTGGCCCCGGACATATTTCCGTTTTATTTCATCCTCTCTAAGCACAGGCATGGGCTCGATCTCGAGGAGTTGTCCAATAGTGATTTTGAGAACTTCAGCCTGCATTATATGCTCCTCCGTTATTACCACATTGCCCATCTCAGGAACGTAAACTGTTTGCCCACAATAATATTGGGCGCGCGTACTGTCACGTGTTGTTGGCACAACAAGCGAGGGGATCGATTGCGCCGCATGTTCTCCCAGCTGGGGAATGGTTTTCCCGTATTTTTTGACAGCTGCTTCTTGTTTGCTCGATCCCGAGCTCGCCTCCTTACGTACACGTGCTCGATTTAACTTCCTGATGTGGCGCTCATAGTCTGTGTCAACAGGCTTGGGAGCTGGTGGTTGAGCCATACGAATGAAGTGGTCAATCGTTTCCTCAGGCACTTTCTCCCTTGGCGGCGTTGGCGGTTTCGGTGCAAAATGGGCTTCCACCTCGGACTTCGATATGGCTGCGATTTCCTCCTCGGACCTGTCATAAGCCCTCTACGGAAGAGGCGTGAGGCCTGGACCATATTTATATCGCTTGCCTCTGCCTGTACTTCCTGTACTACCTCGACTCGTACCGCTACGCACCATAGCTGCGGGGTGTCTCTTCTGTGATTGCTGAGGCGGCGGAGACGGCTGACAGGGCTGAGTTGGACGAGGAGGAGTGGCCTCCTGAAGCTGTGCCGGACTTGGAGGAGGAGTGGCCTGAGGTTGTGCCGGACTTGGAGGAGGAGTGGATGTCTGACGCTGTGGCGGACTTGGAGGAGGAGGAGTGGCCTGACACTTTGCCGGACTTGGAGGAGGAGTGGCCTGACACTTTGTCGGACTTGGTGGACTTGCAGGAGCGGGAGACTGCTGACTCGGTGGTGGACTTCGACGAGGAGTCGGCTGACGCGGTGTCGGTAGCCTTCGAAAGATGATGCAATCCTTTTTCCATAGGATGATACGATGTTTGGCGTCTCCGAGAAAGCGCTCGTCATCACCTCCAGGATAGTCAAGCTCTAGCTCCGAATATGGGTCCACCACCTCATCAACCAAGACACGAGCATAGCCCGCTGGAATCGGGTTGCAATGGAAGGTTGCCTCGGGGGGATTTGTAAAAGCAACGGCGTTCGCCACCTTCATGGATATGTTCTTCATTTTAACGTGTAGCTCGCAGCTAGTGTTCTCCGTGATGTCATCCACGCGGTATCTACCCAGCATTGCGTCGTCCGGGGCGGAACCCACGCTGCTTCTCGGCATGGATGGGGCGGTGCTATCCAATGCTGGATCATTCGCTAGCTCCTGCAGCTGCTGAGACCCCCTTTACTGGGTAAGTGAGTCGATCTGCTCCTGCTGCCGCTGGAATTTGACTACCAATTCCGCTTGACTTGCTTCTAGGCCTTGAAGGCGTTCATAGTCCCGCTTCCTCTGCTCCTCCTCCATCTTCCTCTTCTTCTCCTCCGCAATCTTCTTTCTCGCACGGGTTCTGTAGTCGGTGTTCCAGTCTGAGAACCCCTCATACCACGGAATAGCGCCCTTGCCTCGTGTTCTTCCCGGGTGTTCAGGATTTCCCATGGCACGCGTAAGCTCGTCGTTCTCTCTGTTGGGCTGGAACACCCCCGATCATGCCTCTTCTATTGCAACAAGTATCGCATCGTCGGCTCCCTTCAGACTTGCCCTCGTCGAAACATTGCCTGTCTTCGGGTCCAACTCCCCCCCATGCGCATAGAACCAAGTCCTGACCCTGGGGGGCCAGCTCTTAGTAACCGGAGTGGCACCTGCATCCTCCATCTCTTTCTCAGACTTATCCCACTTAGGCATTGCCACCGCATAGCCACTTGGCCCCAGCTTATGGAACTTATCCTTTTTTCGGCATTCTTCTTGTTTATTCTCGACCGTTCCTTAGCTAATTCTGAATCCTTGAATTTCACAAAATCGTTCCAATGAGCATGTTGGTTCTCTAGTGTTCCCTCGAATACTGGAGTCTTCCTTCCTCCCTTGACGTGCTTGTCCCATTCACGATTCTTGTGGTTCTTGAATGCAACCGCCATCTTCCTAAGAGCAGCGTCCTTGACTTTCTGCACATCTGCTTCTGTGAAATGATCTGGTAGGGTGAAATGTTCCATGAGAGTATCCCAAAGCAGATCTTTTTTATTCTTGTCGACAAAAGTAACATCTGGACGTGGAGCAGCGTCCTCTTTGCCTTTTTGTCTTTTGTCTTTTGCTGGCTCTCTCCATTCTTGAAGGGAGATCGGGAGTTGGTCCTTCACAAGAACTCCGCACTGATGAATGAACTTGTCCGCAATCTTCTTAGGCGCTAATGGTTCGCCATTAGGTCTGACTGCCTCGATATTGTACTTTACGCCCTCCTTCAACTTTTTGTTCGGGCCTCGTTTCGTCCTTTTGCCTGAAGATTTGCTCGATCCGGATGGCTAAAAGAACAAAGATCGATTCGTTAATATATCTTCAAGTCATTTAAAACATGTGATGATCACCAGATACCTGCTTATATAAATATATATACCTCGCCGGTCTTTGTTGTTTCAGGATCAACATGTTCTTCGTCATCGTCATAATCGTAGTTCATGACTTCATCAATTCGGTCGTCGCGGTCGAATATCATATCACCCTCTCCGGTGTTGTTTAGAAATTTGGAGCTGTCATAATCTTCTTCATTCTGATCATCATCTGGCCCGCGTATCATATCGAACATGGTCTGTTCTCCCTCTCTGTCGGTATTGTCTGCCATAGCTTTTATTTAACTAATTCAAAAGAAATATAAAACAATTTAGTATTCAAATTACATCGTCTCGAATAATAGATATAATCTCGAATACTTCCTCTAGAATAATAGATATAATCTCGAATACATTGTCTCGAATAATATATAATATTGAATAGTACATCACTGGCTAGCTAATTAAAGATCGAATACTACAGAAGAATCTAGGACACTCGCGGTTCCTGCGGCGCGGGCGGTGGACACCCAAAGAGAAGGAACCCTCACAGGATCATAGCTGAAGTGAGATCCCCGAAGATACTGCCAGGTATTGGAGAACCTGCCGCCCTCTAACGCAACCATGTAGCGATGGACGTGCTCGTCCTCCTCCCTGACACGGCGACGTACCACCTCCGGCGGGGCCGGGTCCCTCCGCACCGAAACTGGCCCACGCGAACGCCACCAAACGAGATCAGGGTCGACGACGGGACCCGGGGCCGGGTTCCTCATCAAGCGGCGCGCCCCTCCAGGCAGCACCTCCTAGTGCCAGCCCGACAGAGCCCAGTCCCGGACATGGGTCGGCTGGACGTCGTCGCGGACGGGTCGACGGCGAGGATGCGGGCCGGGCATCGTCGAGAACAAATACTAGCTATATGCCCGCAAAAAGTAATATTTTTTAATGATTGGATTTTGATAACTAAAATTTCTAACATTTCTACTATTTCAAAAATCTATATACTATTTCATACTAATTAAGGATCTAACACTAAAAACAGAAAACACAACTTCTATACATCCATTAAAAAACTGAAAAACAACATTATATAAAAAAAATTCATACTAATTAAACACTAATTATATCCATCTAACATGCATTCATACATATATAATAGTGAAAAAGTAATAATCTAAATAATCTAAACTAATTAAACATACAAAATACGTATATACTAATTAAACACTAAATAATCTAAACTAATTAAACATACAAAATACATATGCACGTGTGTGTGTGTGTGTGTTCATGCATGCTTGTGTGTGTGTGTATGGGCTCGGGGAGGGGCGGCGCCCATGGTGGCCGCCAGGGGCGAGGGAGAGGGGTTAGAGGGGGAGAGCTCACAGCGGGCGACGGCGAGGCGACGGCGGGGACGGCGCGATGGGGACGGGGACGGCGCGACGGGGACGGGCCCGGGGCGGCGACGGAGACGAGGGCGACGACGGGGACGGGGGCGGCGACGGAGACGAGCGGCGACGGAGACGATCGAGGGCGGCGGCGACGGCGACGGAGACGGAAACAGAGGAACAAACAGAGAGGAAAACTGAAATTTTCGTAGCTGTTGTATATATAGAAGGCACCTTTAGTACCGGTTGGAGCCACCAACCGGTACTAAAGGCCTGTTTTGGCCAGGCCAAGCGGCAGGAAGCGACACCCTTTAGTACCGGGTGGTGGCACAAACCGGTACTAAAGGCCCCCCTTTTAGTACCGGTTTGTGCCACGACCCGGTACTAAAGGGGTCGCGCTGCCACCCCAAAGTTTAGTCCCACCTCGCCGGGCAAAGGGCAGCCGCACTGGTTTATAAACCCAGCCACGGCTACCACTTCGAACTCCTCTATACAGCTAGCAGGCTTGTGGGCCTAAACTCTGCGCGCTGCCCTGTGAGTGTTGGAAATATGCCCTAGAGGCAATAATAAAAGTATTATTATATTTCCTTGTTCATGATAATTGTCTTTTATTCATGCTATAACTGTATTATCCGGAAATCGTAATACATGTGTGAATACATAGACCACAATATGTCCCTAGTGAGCCTCTAGTTGACTAGCTCGTTGTGATCAACAGATAGTCATGGTTTCCTGGCTATGGACATTGGATGTCGTTGATAACGGGATCACATCATTAGGAGAATGATGTGATGGACAAGACCCAATCCTAAGCCTAGCACTAAGATCGTGTAGTTCGTTTGCTAGAGCTTTTCCAATGTCAAGTATCTCTTCCTTAGACCATGAGATTGTGCAACTCCTGGATACCGTAGGAATGCTTTGGGTGTACCAAACGTCACAACGTAACTGGGTGGCTATAAAGGTGCATTACAGGTATCTCCGAAAGTATCTGTTGGGTTGGCACGAATCGAGACTGGGATTTGTCACTCCGTGTAAACGGAGAGGTATCTCTGGGCCCACTCGGTAGGACATCATCATTTGCACAAATGTGACCAAGGAGTTGATCACGGGATGATGTGTTACGGAACGAGTAAAGAGACTTGCCGGTAACGAGATTGAACCAGGTATAAGGATACCGACGATCGAATCTCGGGCAAGTATAATACCGCTAGACAAAGGGAATTGTATACGGGATTGATTAAGTCCTTGACATCGTGGTTCATCCGATGAGATCATCGTGGAACATGTGGGAGCCATCATGGGTATCCAGATCCCGTTGTTGGTTATTGACCGGAGAACGTCTCGGTCATGTCTACATGTCTCCCGAACCCGTAGGGTCTACACACTTAAGGTTCGATGACGCTAGGGTTATAAAGGAAGTTTGTATGTGGTTACCGAATGTTGTTCGGAGTCCCGGATGAGATCCCGGACGTCACGAGGAGTTCCGGAATGGTCCGGAGGTAAAGATTTATATATGGGAAGTCCTATTTTGGCCACCGGAAAATGTTCGGGATTTTTCGGTATTGTACCGGGAAGGTTCTAGAAGGTTCCGGAGTGGGGCCCACCTGCATGGGGGGACCCACATGAACGTGGGTAGTGGGGGCAAGGCCCCACACCCCTGGTCAAGGCGCACCAAGATCCCCCCTTAGAAGGAATAAGATCATATCCCAAAGGGATAAGATCAAGATCCCTAAAAAGGGGGGATAGCAATCGGTGGGGAAGGAAATGATGGGATTTCTTTCCTCCCACCTTTGCCAACGCCCCAATGGACTTGGAGGGCAAGAAACCAGCCCCCTCCACCCCTATATATAGTGGGGAGGCACATGGGAGCTTCACCCTTGCCCCTGGCGCAGCCCTCCCTCTCCCAAGTGCTCCTCCTCTATCGCGGTGCTTGGCGAAGCCCTGCAGGATTGCCACGCTCCTCCACCACCACCACGCCGTTGTGCTGCTGCTGGATGGAGTCTTCCTCAACCTCTCCCTCTCTCCTTGCTGGATCAAGGCGTGGGAGACGTCACCGGGCTGTACGTGTGTTGAACGCGGAGGTGCCGTCCGTTCGGCACTTGATCATCGGTGATTTGAATCACGACGAGTACGACTCCATCAACCCCGTTCACTTGAACGCTTCCGCTTAGCGATCTACAAGGGTATGTAGATGCACTCTCCTTTCTACTCGTTGCTGGTCTCTCCATAGATAGATCTTGGTGATACGTAGGAAAATTTTTGAATTTCTGCTACGTTACCCAACAGTGGCATCATGAGCTAGGTCTATTGCGTAGATTCTTTGCACGAGTAGAACACAAAGTAGTTGTGGGCGTTGATGTTGTTCAATATGCTTACCGTTACTAGTCCAATCTTGTTTCGACGGTATTGTGGGATGAAGCGGCCCGGACCGACCTTACACGTACTCTTACGTGAGACAGGTTCCACCGATTGACATGCACTTGGTGCATAAGGTGGCTAGCGGGTGCCAGTCTCTCCCACTTTAGTCGGAACGGATTCGATGAAAAGGGTCCTTATGAAGGGTAAATAGCAATTGGCATATCACGTTGTGGTTTTGCGTAGGTAAGAAACGTTCTTGCTAGAAACCCATAGCAGCCACGTAAAACATGCAACAACAATTAGAGGACGTCTAACTTGTTTTTGCAGGGTATGCTATGTGATGTGATATGGCCAACAAGAATGTGATGAATGATATGTGTTGTATGAGATTGATCATGTTCTTGTAATAGGATTCACGACTTGCATGTCGATGAGTATGACAACCGGCAGGAGCCATAGGAGTTGTCTTAATTTATTGTATGACCTGCGTGTCATTGAATAACGCCATGTAATTACTTTACTTTATTGCTAACCGGTAGCCATAGTAGTAGAAGTAATAAGTTGGCGAGACGACTTCATGGAGACACGATGATGGAGATCATGATGATGGAGATCATGGTGTCATGCCGGTGACGATGATGATCATGGAGCCCCGAAGATGGAGATCAAAAGGAGCAAAATGATATTGGCCATATCATGTCACTATTTGATTGCATGTGTTGTTTATCATGTTTATGCATCTTGTTTACTTAGGACGACAGTAGTAAATAAGATGATCCCTTACAAAATTTCAAGAAGTGTTCTCCCCTAACTGTGCACCGTTGCTACAGTTCGTCGCTTCTAAGCACCACGTGATGATCGGGTGTGATGGATTCTTACGTTCACATACAACGGGTGTAAGACAGATTTACACAGCGAAAACACTTAGGGTTAACTTGACGAGCCTAGCATGTACAGACATGGCCTCGGAACACGGAGACCGAAAGGTCGAGCATGAGTCGTATAGTAGATACGATCAACATGAAGATGTTCACCGATGATGACTAGTCCGTCTCACGTGATGATCGGACACGGCCTAGTTGACTCGGATCATGTAATCACTTAGATGACCAGAGGGATGTCTATCTAAGTGGGAGTTCATAAGATGAACTTAATTATCCTGAACATAGTCAAAAGACCTTTTGCAAATTATGTCGTAGCTCACGCTTTAGTTCCACTGTTTAGTTATGTTCCTAGAGAAAATATAGTTGAAAGTTGACAGTAGCGATTATGCAATCAGTAGAAAGCTTATGTCCTTAATGCACCGCTCAGTGTGCCGAACCCCAAATGCCAAAACACATAACTACCCTAACTATTACATACATTCCCCTCTCGGTGCGAAACACAGAAGAAAGTGATGATAGCTAGTGAAGCCGATCACATACCAGATCTTTGGGTGTGAAACTTTTTCTTCGCGTGTGTCCCTTTGCACCGTAACCATGGAAAATCTTCATCATTTAACGGGATGCTCGGGTCAATATTCACTGTGAATGCAGCAATTTCATCAAACTTTTCATAATCTTCTGACTTGTCTGTCTTGTCATCTACTCCCACGATGTTTCTCTTCCCAGAAAGAACTATGTGCCGCTTTGGCTCATCGTACGATGCATTCGCTTTCTTATCTTTTCTTTTTCTTGGCTTGGTAGACATGTACTTCACATAGAAAACCTGTGCCACATCATTGGCTAGGACGAATGGTTCGTCTGCATACGCAAGATTGTTGAGATCCACTATTGTCATTCCGTACTGCGGGTCTTCCGTTACCCCGCCTCGTGTCATATTGACCCATTTGCACCGAAACAAAGGGACCTTTAAACCACGTCGATAGTCAAGTTCCCATATGTCCTGTATATAACCATAATATGTTTCCTTTCCCGTCTTGGTTTCTGCATCAAAGCGGACACCACTGTTTTGGTTGGTGCTCTTCTTATCTTGGGCGATCGTGTAAAATGTATTACCATTTATCTCGTACCCTTTGAAAGTCATTATATTCGAAGATGGTAACTGGGACAGCAAGTACATGTCATCTTCAATAGAGGTGTCATGCATGGTACGTGTCTGCAACCAGCTGGCGAAACTCCTGGTTTGTTCACGTGTAATCCAGTCATCAGACCGCTCCGGGTGTTTGGAGCGTAGCAAATTCTTGTGTTCATCCATATATGGAGCCACCAAGGCGGAATTCTGTAGAACTGTGTAGTGTGCTTCAGTGAGAGAATGTCCGTCCATACATATTATTTGTTCCCCTCCTAGCGTGCCTTTTCCATCCAGTCTACCCTTATGCCGCGATTCAGGAACACCAATCGGCTTAAGGTCAGGAATAAAGTCAATACAAAACTCAATGACCTCCTCATTTTGATGGCCCTTGGAGATGCTTATTGTGTAGAAATACAGGACCCAAAACGTTAATCTCTTCGCACAGGTGAACTAGGACGTGTGTCATGATGTTGAAAAAGGATGGTGGGAACACCAACTCGAAACTGACAAGACATTGCACCAAATCATTCTGTAACCTTGGTATGATTTCTGAATCGATTACCTTCTGAGAGATTGCATTGAGAAATGCACATAGCTTCACAATGGCTAATCGAACGTTTTCCGGTAGAAGCCCCCTCAATGCAACCGGAAGCAGTTGCGTCATAATCACGTGGCAGTCATGAGACTTTAGGTTCTGGAACTTTTTCTCTGCCATGTTTATTATTCCCTTTATATTCGACGAGAAGCCAGACGGTACCTTAATACTGAGCAGGCATTCAAAGAAGATTTCCTTCTCTTCTTTGGTAAGAGCGTAGCTTGCATGACCCTGATGTATGTCGTCTTCTCCGTGCATACGTTGCTGATCCTCCCGTGTCTCAGGTGTATCTTTTGTCTTCCCATACATGCCCAAGAAGCCAAGCAGGGTCACGCAAAGATTCTTCGTCACGTGCATCACGTCGATTGCGGAGCGGACCTCTAGGTCTTTCCAATATGGCAGGTCCCAAAATATAGATTTCTTCTTCCACATGGGTGCGCGTCCGTCAGCGTCCTTTGGAACAGGTTGTCCGCCAGGACCCTTTCCAAATATCACTTTCAAATCCTTGACCATATCATGTACATCAGCACCAGTACGGTGGCGAGGCTTCGTCCGGTGATCCGCCTCACCTTTGAAATGCTTGCCTTTCTTTCTTACGGGATGCCTGCTCGGAAGAAATCGACGATGTCCCAGGTACACATTCTTCTTACAACTATTCAAATATATACTGTCGGTATCATCCAAACAGTGCGTGCATCCGTGGTATCCCTTGTTTGTCTGTCCTGAAAGGTTACTGAGAGCAGGCCAATCATTGATGGTCACGAACAGCAATGCCTTTAGGTCAAATTCTTCCTGTTTGTGCTCATCCCATGCACGTACACCTGTTCCATTCCACAGTTGTAAGAGTTGTTCAACTAATGGCCTTAGGTACACATCAATGTCGTTGCTGGGTTGTTTAGGGCCTTGGATGAGCACTGGCATCATAATGAACTTCCGCTTCATGCACAACCAAGGAGGAAGGTTATACAAACATAGAGTCACAGGCCAGGTGCTATGGTTGCTGCTCTGCTCCCCAAAAGGATTAATGCCATCTGCGCTTAGACCAAACCATACGCTCCTTGGGTCATCTGCAAACTCCTTCCCGTACTTTCTTTCGATTTTTCTCCACTGCGACCCGTCAGCGGGTACTCTCAACTTTCCGTCTTTCTTACGGTCTTCTCTGTCCCATCGCATCGCCTTGGCATGCTCTTTGTTTTGGAACAAACGTTTCAACCATGGTATTATAGGAGAATACCACATCACCTTGGCAGGAATCTTCTTCCTGGGGCGCTCGCCCTCGACATCACCATGCTCATCGCGGCTGATCTTATAGCGCAATGCACCACATACCGGGCCAGCGTTCAAATCCTCGTACTCACCGCGGTAGAGGATGCAATCATTAGGGCATGCATGTATCTTCTGCACCTCTAACCCTAGAGGGCAGACAGCCTTCTTTGCTTCGTACGTACTCTCGGGCAATTCGTTGTCCTTTGGAAGCATATCCTTTATCATTACCAGCAACTTTCCAAATCCCTTGTCAGATACACCATTCTCTGTCTTTCATTGCAGCAATTCCAGTGTGGTACCCAGTTTTTCTTGTCACCTACGCAATTCGGGTATAACAATTTTTTGTGATCCTCTAACATGCGCTGCAACTTCTTCTTCTCCAAATCACTTGCGCAGTTTTTCTTTGCATCGGCAATGGCCCGACCTAGATCATCAACGGGCTCATCTGATGCCTCTTCTTCAGCTTCTTTCCGCATTGCCGGCTCAGCTTCTTCCCGCATTACCGGCTCAGCTTCTTCCCCCATTGTTGTATCATCGTATTCAGGGAACCCATGGCCAGGATAGCTGTCGTCGTCCTCTTCTTCTTCATTGTCTTCCATCATAACCCCTCTTTCTTCGTGCTTGGTCCAAACATTATAGTGGGGCATGAAACCGGACTCAAACAGGTGGACGTGAATGGTTCTTGACGTAGAGTAATTGCGACCATTCTTACAGCGAGCACATGAACAAGGCATAAAACCATCCGCCTGCTTGTTTGCCTCAGCCGCAAGCAGAAAAGTATGCACGCCCTCAACGAACTGGGGAGAGCATCGGTCATCGTACATCCATTGTCGGCTCATCTTCATTACACAACACCGAATAGACCAAATTAATACAAGTTCATACATAAAGTTCATACAACACTTAAATGCAACAAACAAATAACTCTCTAGCTAAAGCATTTAAATGCAACAACAAATGCGATCAAGATCGCAACTAAGGTAACAATTGATCCAACAGCATAATGATACCAAGCCTTACTATCGATGGCATATTTTATAATCTTTCTAATCTTCAAGCGCATTTTCTCCTTCTTGATCTTGTGATCATCGACGACATCGGCAACATGCAACTCCAATTCCATCTTCTCCCGCTCAATTCTTTTCAATTTTTCTTTCAAGTACTCGTTTTCTCTTTCAACTAAATTTAACCTCTCGACAATAGGGTCGGTTGGAATTTTCGGTTCACATACCTCCTAGATAAAAATATCTATGTCAACTTGATGGGCATAATTTGTCATAAACACGAAATGCAACAAATAGTTTTAAAAGAGAATATACCACATCCGAATCATAACAAGGACGAGGGCCGACGGGGACGGATATCAAAACCATGGCACTATGTATAACAAATAACGTACGGATAAGATAATTATTATACGAGTAACTATATATCCAAATCACACAAACATCAATTTTTTATATAAAATTTCATGAACAAGAGGCTCACCACAAGGTGGTGCCGGCGACGGGACGGTGCGGGCGATCGACGGTGGTTACGACGGAGATTTAGAAGGCACTAAGTAAACCACACCTACATATGCAAACTAAGTGTTATTTTAACCTCAGATTGCATATAAATCAAATACTAGCACATATATATATATATATATATATTTCCTCCCAAATTACTAAACTCACAAATTAATAACTATATAAAGCATTGCAAGAGCTAATCTAGCAATGAGAGATGAAAGGACAAAGTTGCTAACCTTTGTGATCATTTGAATGGATGGGGGCCTTCAAATCTTGACAAATTTTGGGCAAAATGTGTGATGAGCTCGAGAGAAAGGGAAGAACAGAGAGGAGAGGGGAAACGGGAAGAACAGAGCGAGCTCGGATGGACGAAGGGTTTATGTAGGACGACCTTTAGTACCGGTTCGTGCCAAGAACCGGTACTAAAGGTGCTGAAGGGGGCCCGGACTGACAACATCCTGCCACCACTCTCATTAGTACCGGTTCGTGGCACGAACCGGTGCTAAAGGTTAGCTACGAACCGGTACTAATGAGAGCGGCCCGGCTAACCGTTGAAACCGGCACTAATGTATACATTTGTGCCGGCTCAAATACAAACCGGCACTAATGTGCTTCACGTTTGACTCTTTTTCTACTAGTGGATGTCAATCATCACTCATCGGAGCATGTAGTTGCTGGATTCTCACAAGGTACGTAGCAAACCGCGGAGGACTAGTATAGAGTACAACACGGTAATTAATGTTGGAATCGTCTAAATTACCGGCCGCGGTATTACTTGGACGCACGTACACCGCTTACATTAGCCACTGTGCTGGTACGGCTATTCTTGGTTCATACTAACGCGTGCAGAGGCATGTGTATCCATATGTGTTGTACTACTACTGACCACTGTTGTGCACAGTGACAGTATATCTGTACATGCATTATGCATACGCTCCGGTTGCAGAAGCGACAAATCCGAGTGTGCATGTGTTGCCACTGCTTTGTCCTTTGCTTTCGAAAAAAGAATGCAGCACCGTGCGGGCCGTGGACTGTGGCGGGAAATTGATGACCCTTGCAATTGTTGCCATTTAGGTAGAGATTTCGTAACCCTCAAAGAAAAAGGTAGAGATTTCGCGCGCTCTAGGATTTAGGGGAGCTAGGGATTTGAGGTTTGATACATTTTTCCTTTTTGCAAGATCATGTAGCAAACTGATCAATTTGCTCATAGTATTGATAATAAAAAAATGAGACCAACCCAAAGGCTAACCCTCATTGGCATTTATTTATAGAAGAAACTCCGCGAGCACCACGTGTCCAAGCCGGGACTTGAACTCGGGTGGGCTGGCAGCAACCTCAGCTGCCCAGCCAACAGGTCGACACCCCATAGTATTCAATTATTATCACTTTATGTCACGAGAGTGTACTCTTTGACCACTAAATTTGGTATTTCAGTAGTAAGCGCATCCCATAAACGGCTCATCAAATTGGCCCGGGCCAGTCCAGGCGCACGAAATTTCACATACCATACTCAAACTGGAGGTAGGTCTTTATGGGAGTCCATACTCAAACTGCGTATGATGTACACCTTACGAGTCCGATCCATGCTCGGTTGGGCCACTTCTTCCCGCAGCCCACGTCCTCCACTCATCTCTTTCTTCCCACAGCCCGTTCTGAGTCATAGTTCAAAATCCGAATTTAAAGGAGCGAGTGGATGAAGGGGCTATTCGCAGACATTTTCCTTAACACATTACAGACGCAAGCGCTCATACATATACACATACACTTACCCATATGAACGCATACACACACGCTCTACCCCTGTGAGCAGCTCCAAGCGACTGAGCCGGCATATCATATTGAGATTTACGAAGTCACCATAGACGCCTTGTCATCGACGGGAACGTATCCTTCCACTGAAGGCGCATCGCAGGAAATCCTGAAATAAATTCAGGAATAATGCGAGCACCAGGACTTGAACCCTGGTGGGCTAGGGATACACCACTGTTCCTCTAACTATCCAACCATAAGTTGGTTTGCTATTTGTGGACATTTGATGAAGTCTGTTTGGTGATCCGCTTTGAAGATGCTGGATTGTATGTGATGAGAGACGAGAATTAGACAACTCCCTGGCAAGGCTAAGCATGTGTGTACGTTTAGCTCTCTCAAACCCCAAGAGTACCTAATTTAGTTAGCATTCAGAGTTTCAGATCCCCATGGTAGCTAGTACTACAACAGAATATACCAATACTACTGTACTAATCTACTGTTGCGATGTACTCAAGGACTTGTAGCACCAGCAGTACCAGTAATGATTTGATCAAGAAAAGGCTGTAGGATCTCTTCTACGTACGTTAAGATCCCTGGCCACGTACGTACTACATAGAACTGAGCACATCTGCAGTCACTGGTGCACATTACTTGCGCTGCCCAGACGGCACATGTGCACGAGCCTAATGTGTGGAGATCATTCATCACAGCAATTACCCGACTCTCAGGACTGAATCCACCACAAGGTATATAGACCACGGTGTAACAAATTTCTCTTGACATGGTACACCATGGGCTAGTGGAGATGGGCACATGGGTGAAGAAAACAATCGACGACGTTGAAGCAATCCGGAGGTTGGATGTGGAATCCTGAACTGTTGTTGGTGTAGCCAGGCCAACAACTGTCGTATGAAAAACAGAGTTTCCGGCCAACTCAGAAAATAAAAAAGAGATATTAGAGCAACTTTAATGGGGCGACCCATTTCGTCCGCGTCATTCGTTTGGATCGGCACGGACAGAAAAGACGGCCCAACGCGCCGACGCAAACGGACGCGCATCCGCTTTTCGTCCGCGGTCTACCCATTCCCGGTCCATTTTTAAGCCGGATTTGCATCAACGCGGACACATCGCCCTCCTAATTCAACAGCAACCCTCGCCCTCCTCCTCCGTCGCCGACGCCACCGCCCATTTTTTTGCCGGCGAGTGTGTCAGCTGTCGGGGCCTCCACATCCGTCCAGCTGCGCTGCCCACTCCCACGTCGCCCCGCCGTCGCCGTCTTGCCGCCGGGAGCCGACTGCTTCCCACCCCCCGCGCCCCCCACCACACAGCCGCCCCCGATCAAGAAGCCGCCCCCACCGGGATCCTCACCGGCACGCTCGTCGGACGCCAGTAGGACAGCAGCTGGTCCGTGCGCGCCGCGACTCCCTTCGTCGGTCGGGTCCTTCGCCGAAGCCTGCAAGTTGTTCGACAGTTTGTCAAGGTACAAAATGGACTCCGCCGACGAGTTCTTTTTTCACAATTTTCTTTGCGACTCCGACAATTCGTCCTCCTATGACGAGGAGGGGATATTGGCTGCCGTGTTGGTCCATCACCACCTCAACAGCCAGCGGCCATTGTTCCGTGGCTCCATTCCGGGCCACCTTCCGGCGTTGAATCGCGACCGAGAGAGCGGGCATTTCCTTCTTTGAAAGGACTACGTTGATACAACAAACCCGTTGTTCAAACATCAGAAATTCCGCCGCCGTTTCCGTATGAGTAGGCATGTCTTCAACCGTATTAGAGAGGGGGTGGTCTGCTATGATGACTATTTCGAGTGCAAAGAGGATGTTGTTGGCAAGATTGGTTTTCCTCTTATCAGAAATGCATTGCCGACATCCGAATGCTTGCATATGGAGTGTCCGGTGATCTCATTGACGAGTACGTCCGTATGAGCGAGTCTACTTGCATAGAGTCCCTGTATAAGTTCTGCAAGGCTGTTATTGTTGTGTTTGGCCCTGAGTACTTGAGAGAGCCGACTGCTGAAGATACAACCCGTTTGTTGGCGATGAATGCCAGCAGGGGCTTCCCAGGGATGCTTGGTAGTATAGACTGCATGCATTAGGAGTGGAAGGACTGCCCTTCTGCTTGGCACGGGTAGTATAAGGGCCATGTCAGGGCTTGCACCATCATACTTGAGGCCATGGCGTCTCAAGATCTCTGGATCTAACACTCTTTCTTTGACATGGCCGGATCACACAATGATATCAACATGCTTCAGCGCTAGCTGGTGTTTGCTAGGCTTGTCGAAGGCAACAACCCACCGGTGAACTTTACTGTCAACGGCCACACCTACGACAAAGGTTACTATCTGGGTGACGGTATCTATCCTCAGTGAACCACTATTGTCAAGACAATACCCAACCATGTCGGAGAGAAGAGGAAAAGATTTGCCCAAGAGCAAGAGAGTGCTAGGAAGGATGTCGAGCGTGCCTTTGATGTTTTGCAATCTCGATGGGGCATCGTTCGGTATCCTGCTAATACCTGGAGCATGCAGAAACTGTGGGGGATGATGACTGCTTGTGTGATCATGCATAATATGATCGTAGAAGATGAGCGTCCAGAATGTCTGTATGATCAAGGCTTTCAATTTCAGGATGAGAATGTTGTGTCTGAGCATGGAGTAGCGGCAACCTTTGAGCAGTTCACCCAATTTCATGAAGACATGCGTGCTTGGAAAACTCACGTGCAACTGTAAAATGATTTGGTTGAATATATATGGACTAATGTTGGCAACCAATAGATGTATCTTCTTTTATTCGTTTTGCAAAACTATGTGAGAGCTATGTGAGATATTTTTATTTTCATTTGGCTTGTAATAAACTATGCTATTTTATTTGGTCCAAAACGATGTTATTTTAAACTATGCAATCATGCAAAAAAAATAGGCACCCACGCCGGTACATATGGATCGGCGTGTTGGGTGCTCTGCCGACCCATATCTAAAACAGGGCGGACGCCGGGCGGATGGCCGACCCAAACGAACAAATAGCGGACGAAATTGCCGTCCATTTAGGTCTCCCCATTGAAGTTGCTTTTATAGTCGAGACAGTGTGCCGGGATTAGCAGGGTTTCAGGCCCAGGCAAAACCGGCCGCAGACGAACGGGCTGGGGAGGCTCATGTGCATGAGATCGCATTGGTTCGCGAGTTATCCCATGCACGATCGCCCTCTCTCTACCGATTCGTAGATTTCTCTAGGGTTCGCCGCCGCGGACGGGTTGGCTTCCCTTCTGCTGCGACTCGACGTGTGAGGCGGGTGCTGCAAAGTCGCGGCCTTCTCTCGTCTGCCGGCGAGGTCGACATGCCGCCCAAGGCCCCGCCGCTGGCCAAGGGTCCGCCGCCAGCGAAGCCGCCTGTGAGGGCTGCGTCGGGTGGTCTGAATGCGGCGGTGCCGGCGTCGGCTGCGGCTTCGGCGCCTGCGCTGGCTGCGGCTCCTTCCGCCAGGACTGCGGTGCCGCCGCCGCCTGGGGTCGCACCCCCTCAGACGCAGTGCCCCTGGGCTCGACAGATGGCTGCCGGGCGGGGTGGAACTGCCAATGGTGCTGCGGGCCGCGGGTCGGGTGCGTTCGCGGGGGACAGCCGCAACCCTCCCCGTGGTCAGTGGGGTGATGATGGGTACGACGCTTATGGTCAAGGTCTTCATCGTGGTTCATCATCCACTGGTGGTGGGCGGGGCTATGGTTGGACGGATCACGGTGCTGCCGGCCGAGGGTTTCAAGGACCGCCGGGGAATTTTGTTGAGGGTGCGGTTGGCCCGAGCCGTTTCCGGGGCCGCTACCGCGGTGGTCGTGGTGGGTACCGTCGCTATCCTCCGTGCAACTTGCCCTGTGCCACGGGTTCGGACACCACAGAGATGTCCACCGATGACGCTGGTCTTACTCAGGCGGCGGTGGAGACGGTTCGGGAACTCGCCGATGTGACTGTACCGGTGACCTTGCAGCCTGATGATGCTGATTCTGACAAAGGTTCGGAGAAGGCCGGGGGTGACAAGCTGTCCAAGTGGGCGGCTAAGAAGAAAAAATTAATCTGTTTCCGGTGCGGTGAGACGGGTCACTTTATGGTTGATTGCTCTGCTGAGTTATGTGATATTTGTTGGAAACCTAAGCATGTGGCGGCTGGGTGTCCGCTTCTTCTAGGCCCCAAACCGACACTTAATATCTATGGGCTCTATTGTTCTGAGTTGATGTTCTTTGAGTCACCAAGCGTGGCTCCGGTGGCTCCTGTCATTGAAACTTCCTTCCCCGGGGTGGTTAAGGTGGTTAATGGACCTCTCACTGAAGCCCAGATTATTCAGCAGTTGCGGGAGTTGGCTCCAGGGAATTTTAAATGGTCCTTGTTGAAGCTATCAGATCATACTTTCAAAGTGGACTTTCCATCTAAGGAGGATCAGAAGAGAATTCTCAAGTTTGGCATGAGTAGAGTTACCGGCACAAGTTTTGTGTTGCAGTTTGATGAGTGGAAAAAGAAGGAGCCTCAGGGTACGCCACTGACTCAGATCTAGGTACGTTTTCTGGGGGCGCCATCTGAGCCCTTGGATAACTTCTTGGTCACATGGAGCCTGGGATCCTTGCTCGGTAAGACGGAGCAGGTAGATATGCCCTTCACACGTGCTCATGGTGTGGCGCGCTTGCTGGTTAGCGTGGCTAACATCGAGTTCTTGCCGGAGGTGGTCAGATGGTGTCAAAGGGTATTGCTTACATGTTGAATGTCGAGTATGAGGACCCTAATTTGTTTCAGGATTTTGAGGAGGTACATCATATGGATATTACTGAGGGGGGAGGTGCTCCGGGGAACCATGGTGATAGCTCACATAATGATGGTGACAGGGATTCCAGGCCTGCGGATTCGTCTAAGGCAGGAGAGTCTGCTCAGGGGAAATTGCCGGTTTCGGTCCCGTCCAACATGTTGCAACTTGGTTCCGTAGGAGCTTTCTCAGCGCCTCCTCGTCTCTGGAGTGATCGTGTGGACATGGATGACCCATCGGAACATTTGCTGCCGGCGATTACGGGGTTTGACTCTGTCTTGTTTGTCGATGGACCGGGAGGAATCACTGGACAGGAGGTTCACGTTACTCCTCCTTCATCGCCGTTGCCTAGGCTGGAGGTGACGGCCACGCTGGACGGCTCGGTGGATTTGGGCGGGCGTGAGGTCCGGCCCTCATATGCTCTTGATGCACCTGATTCAAGGAGGCCCATGGCCTATGCGGAGGTTATGGCCTCCCCGGGGGCTCTGGCGGCTTCGGGTGGGACACGCGGGAAGGAGGCCTGCGCACCACTCTCTCCCTCCATGGCGGTGAGTTCCCCTTCGGTTTATTTGGCGCCATCTGAGGCGGTGGCAGCTTTCTTGGGAGGGTCGGCCGCCGGGGGCGGCAACGGGCTGACTACCGCTTCTCTGGCCAGACCCGCTCCTACGGCGGGCGCGGCGTTCATCTCCACGTCACCGCGCACGGGCGGGGGTGTGGCAGGGTAGGTGGCCGCTGGCTCACCGGGCCCCATTGTGGTGGGAGGGCTGGGCGACGCCGCCATCTCACCGGCTTCCTCCCCATAGCACCGCTCGTGGGTTGCCCCGGACCCTGTTGTTGGCGGGTCTCCCGCGGATAGGCTGCGGGCGACATCGCCGCGTTGTTCTCCTGCTCCGGTGACTACGACCCGGGGCGCCGCTGTTGGGGGACGGGCAGGAGGCCTTTCCCCTAGCAGAGTTTCTCGCGAGGAGGTCATCGCCTTTGGCGGTATCTCGGATCCTGTCTCCCAGGGGAGGCGGATCGGCGGGAGGCTCCAGGAGCAGCCGGGCGTTGATGACATACAGTTGAGGTGTGCTTTGAGGGCTGCCAAGTTGCATGACGTCGAGATCTCCACTGGTATGTCTGTTAATAAGTCAAATTCCATTTTGCACTTTACTGATGATGAAATTATTCATAATGCAAATCAAATAGGAGTTTCACTTGGTAATAATGATCTTGAAATATCCAAGTCGGTTAACGACATTCTTGATTTGGAAGCTGAACGTGCGGTAGATATGATTCGTCGCATTGCTGCCGTTAAACCAATGAACGACTCGGAGATAGATGCGCTTGGGGTTAAGGTTCTTGATGGCATGTGTGCCGATCTTGATCCTGCATTACTTGAGACACAGGAGGACACCAATCCTGAGACGTCTCTTCATGTAGATGAGCCCTTAGTGCTAGAAGCAGAGAATGAGTGCGGTGATCAGGCTGATGGTCACATAAAGCCAAAACGGAAGGTCTATCCAGTCTCGGCAGCGCGTAGGAGTGCTCGGATCCGTACTGCCAAAAAATTCATGATGAATTATGCGAGGCATTTTCTGGAATAGCAGAGGTCTTAGAGACTTGGCTAAAAGGAGGTTTCTAGCGGATGCTTCTCTTGATCATCATTTAGATTTTATTGCTTTGTCTGAGACTGGAAGAAGCAATTTCACTTCTCAATTTCTTGCCACTTTGTCTGGGGGGTTGATTTTGATTGGCATTGCCTCCCCCCTCAAGGAAGATCCGGTGGGGTTTTACTTGGGGTCAAGTGCGAAACGTTGGAAGTTCAGAGTGTAGTTATGGGAGAGTTCGCTGTCAAGTTTCGAGTTAGAACTAAGGCAGATGGGTTTGATTGGGCCTTGGTGGCAGTTTACGGAGCAGCGCAACCAGAACTCAAGCCAGATTTTTTGGCGGATCTGGTACGTATTTGTGGTAACGAATAGCTACCTCCCTTAGTGGGGGGGATTTCAACATTATCTGAAGAAAAGAGGAAAAGAATAATGACAATTTTGATGGCCGATGGTCGTTTATGTTCAACACTATTATCGAAAGCTTGGATCTCAGAGAGATTGAGCTCTCGGGTAGGAAATTCACTTGGGCTAATTCGTTACCGGTTCCGACATTTGAGAAACTTGACCGTGTGCTAGCAAGTGTCGAATGGGAACATAAGTTTCCTTTGGTAACTGTGCAGGCATTGACACGAGGTGTCTCGGATCATACTCCGTTACTAGTCGACTCCAGAGTTCAAAATTTTGTGGGCAACAAGAACATTTTCTCGTTTGAACTTGCCTGGTTTGAAAGAGAAGGGTTCCTTGAGTTGTTAGCTCGGGAGTGGGCTAATGACTCAGGAGGAAGGACGCCTATCGAGCGATGGCAATGCATGTTTCGTCATCTCTGAAGGTTCCTTCGTGGTTGGGCTAAGCACATGCATGGAATTTATAAGGCGGAGAAGGAGAGACTTCTTCTACTTATTCAAAACCTTGAAGTTAAAGCAGAATCTTCTATCTTGGATTCCAATGAGTTGGAAGCAAAGATAGAGGCGGAGATGCAACTTAAAAAGCTTCTTCGCGAGGAGGAATTGAAGTGGGCGTTGCGAGCTAAGGTTCGTAAAATCGTAGAAGGCGAGGATAATACTGAATTCTTTCATATGATTGCTAATGGGAAGCATCGTAAAAAGAGAATTTTCCAACTAGAACAAGATGAAGGGACGATAGTTGGTCAAGACAATCTGAAAGTTTACATTACCAATTATTATAAGCAGTTGTTTGGTCCCCCAGAAGAGACTTTTGTGTCGTTAGATGAGTCTAGGGTTGAGGATGTGCCTCAACTTGAGACTGCCGAGAATGAGCTCCTGACTGCTCATTTCTCGGAGAAAGAGGTGTTTGAGGCCATTGCACAAATGGAGAATAATAAGGCTCCAGGACCGGATGGGTTTCCGACGGAGTTCTACAAGAAGTGCTGGCATTTTATCAAGGGAGATTTGATGCCCATGTTTCAGGAGTTTATTGAGGGGCAGCTTCAGTTGTTTAAGCTGAATTTTGGGACGATAACTCTTCTTCCTAAGAAGACAGAGACTGTTCGCATTGAGCAGTTCAGACCTATATGTCTGCTTAATGTGAGTTTCAAAATCTTCACCAAGGTCGGGACGAACAGACTTACGCAGATTGCGCACTCAGTAGTTCAGTCGTCCCAGACTGCTTTCATGCCTGATAGAAACATCCTTGAAGGGGTTGTTGTCTTGCATGAAACGCTTCATGAGATCCACTCCAAAAAACTTGATGGAGTAGTTTTTAAAGCGGATTTTGAAAAAGCATATGATAAAGTTAAATGGCCTTTCCTTCAACAAGCTTTGCGTATGAAAGGTTTTGATCCGGCCTGGAGAAACCAGATTGATTCCTTTACGCAAAAAGGGAGTGTCGGGATTAAGGTGAATGATGACGTAGGACACTATTTCCAAACACACAAGGGGCTAAGGCAAGGAAACCCTATGTCACCGATCCTGTTTAACATTGTGGCTGGTATGTTGACTATTTTAATAGGTCGGGCAAAGGATGCAGGGCAGGTAGGTGGCCTGGTTCCACATCTAGTTGACGGCGGGATTTCCATTCTTCAGTATGCTGATGATACTATCATCTTTATGGAGCACGACTTGGCGAAAGCAAGAAACATGAAGCTGCTGTTATGCTTATTTGAACAATTGTTTGGGCTCAAAATCAACTTCCACAAGAGCGAATTGTTTTGCTTTGGAAGAGCTAATGATGACCGGGAGACGTATCAACAATTGTTCGGATGTGAATTGGGCTCATTACCGTTTACGTACTTAGGTATACCCATTCATCATCGTAAGCTGACTAATATTGAGTGGAAATGCATCGAGGATCATTTTGAAAAGAAACTGAGCTGTTGGAAAGGGAAGCTCATGTCATACGGAGGACGATTGATTCTAATTAATTCGGTCCTTACCAGTATGCCTATGTTTCTCTTATCCTTTTTCCTGGTTCCGGTGGGCGTCAGGAAAAGGTTAGATTTCTAACGATCTCGATTCTTTTGGCAAAATGATGAGCTTAAACGAAAGTATAGGCTTGCTAAGTGGGATATTATCTGTAGGCCTAAGGACCAAGGAGGTCTAGGTATTGAAAATCTGGAAGTCAAAAACATATGTCTCCTTAGCAAGTGGCTATTTAAGCTGTCATCTGAGACGGAGGCTACTTGGGCACAGATTTTGCGTAATAAGTATCTTTATGCTAAAACCTTGGCTCAGGTGAATGTGAGGCCTTCCGACTCACCCTTTTGGAAGGGTTTGATGAGAGTTAAACAACTCTTTTTCAACAAGACAAAATTTATTGTTGAGAATGGTGCCACTACGAGGTTTTGGGAGGATACGTGGCTTGGGGAGACCCCCCTTGCACTTCAATATCCTACATTGTACAACATTGTTCGATGTAGAGAAGCCTATGTTGTAGATGTTTTACAATCCGCTTTCCTCAATATTAGTTTTAGACGGACGCTAGTTGGAAATCGTTGGGAGGCCTGGCTCCATCTCGTTAGACGTTTAATGGAAGTCCGGCTCTCTCGGCAGCCAGATCAGCTGCATTGGAAACTTACTAAGAACGGTGCGTTCTTGGTCAAATCAATGTATTTGGATGTCATTAACTCTAGCGGCATCCCTACCATGTTACACGTTTGGAAAGTTAAGGTACCCTTACGTGTCAAAGTGTTTATGTGGTTTGTGCATAAACAAGTCATTTTGACTAAGGATAACCTTGCAAAACGAAATTGGGTGGGCTCGTCTAGATGTAGCTTTTGTGATCATAACGAAAACATCAAACACCTCTTTCTCGATTGTCCGTTGGCTAAGATTCTGTGGTGGTCGATTCATATTGCATTTAATATTAATCAGCCCACCTCTATCAACATGTTATTTGGAACATGGCTTGATGGGGTTGATTCTGATACTGCAAGACACATTCGGGTTGGCGTTTGTGCTTTATTGTGGGCAGTATGGAACTGCAGAAATGATTTAGTCTTTAACAGATCAACAAACATTCACTTTTTGCAGGTTATCTTTAGGGCCACGGCGTTCATCCGTATGTGGTCGCTACTCACTCCGACGGAGGCCAGGGAGCGTTTGGTTACTGCGTCTACCCGATGGGAGATGGTAGCTCGAGATATTTTCAACCGGTTTGGATGACGGTCATGTAATATGATAGGCATGTAGTGCTCCTATTGTTTTGCCAGCCGATTGTGGCTTTGGGTCTTACCTCTTTTGAGCTTTTGTTTATGTATGCACTACGACCTTTCGAGACTTTGTTACTGGATTATCTTTTTAATAATATGAGCCGTATGCATCTTTCTGATGCAGAGGCTGGGGTACACCCCCTTTTCCAAAAAAATAATAATAGTCGAGACAGTGTGCACGTGAGATGTGACGGGACGTGACGACCACGCGCGCCCTCACCGCCGCCGCCTCCGCCACCGCACCCGACCACCACTCTCCAGCGACCAGCTCGCAGGGGGCAACTCACCCCGGGATCCACACAAAACCTTAATTTTCCTCGACCCTGGGGCTACGTCAAAGACTAACTAAGCTCACAGACAGAAAACTACGTCAAAAGCGGCTAGGCTGGGTCGTCCACGCTTTCCGTTGCAAAGAACTAATCTAAATGGACACTAAATTAGTTGATCCATAGCACAGTACTGTACACAGAAGGTTTGACTCGGATTCAGTGTTCAGTGTCCCTGGACATATTAAGCATAATCACCCAATGCCATCGTCTCATTTTACTGCTGACTCTTGAGTGGTACAGAAGATGGTGCAATGCAGCGACAACGAAGCAGTTAAACGAAACATAAGGTACGGGTGTGTTTGGTAGGGTGCATGAAGGATGTATGAGCCCAAGAGTTTCCTTCTCGACCCACTTTTTAGGTGTTTGGTAGACTGTATGAAGGGTGCATGAGTTCACACTAGTTTAGCACAAATACACTAAAACATGCATGAAGAAAGCATGCATGAAAAGGGATGTTGAGTTGAGCATGCAAGGAAACAACTATGCGGAGGTGGGAATGCAACCAAACACACCCGTACGTGCCTGCGTTCACTCACCTGAGACTGACCAGCATAAACCAGCATATCAAGTGAGCAAGGTGAAAAAATTTCAGTCAGTTCAGCAGGTCATCAAGTGGTGAAATGGACAAAACTGGCCCTTATGTGAAACTTCAAGACAAAATGATCTCAATCTGAAAATATTACACGAAATAGCCCCTTTTGCATGACGCCTGGGGTAGGGCGCCATGCTAGAGAGCATGACATCCCGGGCTAGGGTGCCATGATCAGTCCTGGCCATGATATCGACATGTAGCATGACGCCCCGGTCTAGGGTGCCATGTCAAATAGCATGACAGTGTAGCCCGTGCTCATGCTATCTAGCTTAGCATAGTCCGGCGCGTCATGCTATCTAGCATGGCGCCCTAGCCCCGGGCGTCATGTAAAACAGGGGCATTTCGTAAAATACTCTTAGATTGAGATCATTTTGTGCTGAAGTTTTAGATAAAGGTCAGTTTTGTTCGTTTTCACCGTCAGGTGCGCAATCTTAAAGCACTCTGCATAGGTAAAGCTCAGACCGTGGTTAATTTAGACGCCTGTTTCAGGTCCGGCGATCACATGCGCTCTTGCATCGTGTGGAGTTTTCTACTCGAATCTTGTTTTGCGTGTACTTTGGACTTGGGATCATGGGGATCGGGGCACTCTCTTGTGTCGTTGACCCGATGCGCCATGATCATTTTCTTGGGGTGGGTGAGCCGGTGAGCTAGCAGCCAAGCACACGTGAAGGGAGATCGAGTGAGCTCGAATCAAGGTCGGTGGCGTGTGTAACGAACCGGTATATCAGTTTCAGTTTGTCTATGAAGTTCAAAAATAAATAAATGAAGTTGGAACCTTCCTGGCACCCATGAGTCATGACCTCCACAAATTCAGTTTCCACCTTGATTCAGAAAAGGTAAGACAAGTGGTGAGATTGATGAGCCTTAGAAGTGCGGAGCACTGAGCACATACTAAGAATACTAGGCCCGTAAGGGTTCCCTTTTCCTGGTTTTTTTGAATTTTTTTTATTGCTGTTGTAAAAGTGACACGTGTTTGGAAGAGTTTGTGGACATTTTCTCTGGCGTGGTAGTTACCTATTTATGTGGTCTTGTCTACCATCAGTTTCCAGAGAGTTCTTGCTTTTTTTTTTATCTGTCTCTGCGTTTTTCACATTCGATTCACAGGGCAGTTGCCGGTTTAGGTGTATTGGCCCCGTCACACGCGTCGTTGCATCTTTTTTCTGCTTTTCTTTTAAGTTTTTTGGGTGTACAACAGGTCAATCTGGATGTCACGCGTGTAGTCCTGAGGGTAAGGAGGGATCACCAGATCGACACGTTAACTTATCTAGAGACGTCCCCTCCTCTGTATAAATGAGACACACGTCTCCTCTCATTGCCTCCGAGCAGTCGCTCGAGATCGAGTCAGCCACCGCCCGCAGCAATTCCCCACGCCCCCTCCCCATGACCTCCACCTCATCTCTTGACGCCGCCGGAGGGAGCTTCTCCCATGCCCTCCATCTCATCTCTTACCACCGGCCGGAGGGAGCTCCGCCGCTCTCCCTCAGTACGCCGCTCCTCTTTCCCCAAGGCGACGAAAATCACAAAACGGGGGCACACCATATGGCCAGGGGCTCCTACATCGCTGCTTGGGTCATCGGTCGCGGTGTTGACATTGAAGGATGGGGCGGCAATGCCATTGTAGTCTTGGAAAAGCAGCTCGGGCAGAGGAAGAGGACGCGCCCAGCGTCGGAGGAGGCTGGGCGGGTGACGATTGTTCTGCTGCAGGTACGTGAATAGGGTGTCTAGGTAGACACGCTGGCCTCCTCTAGCAGCCTCTCTGCCCCGCGCCAGCTCTAGCCCCTCGCTTGCCGCCTCCTGCGACGCTGGTGTTCAGCTCGCATGCGAGGTGTTCTAGCAATTGACCAAACCGAGCCAAGCCTGAGCATGAACGATGGTCACGTACTTTCCTTCGTCAAGTAGTCCAGTACTGCACCAGAAGCGACGCCGGCCGAACAGGCGGAGAGGAAGAGGCCACAGAAGGATTCTTGCATCCAAATGATATGTTCATTTTTGCCAATTCATGATCCATCATTACCTGACTCACGATGTCCAGTGGACTCAGCTCACAGTGATTGATGATTGATCAATAGCAACACGATTTGATTCTCAATTTACAAGTTGATTTCACCGCTATGGATTGGATTAATCTGATTTTTGATATCTTGGTTTAGTGAGTTTCAGGTTCACGGTCTGGATGGTGGATTCGTTCTTCGATGGCCAGACCATCCATGTCAAGCAGCGGCATGAGAAGAGCTCCGGCGAGGTCATCATGTGCCGGTGCATCTCACCTTCAAGCACATGCTGCAGACTCCGACTGGTGTGGCTCCGTTCCTTCCCAGTCCTATTTTTATTTACTCTCCCTTGGTTACTGTTTGCCTCAATCTTGATTTGTTTTGTTGGTTCATGTTGTTCATTAGTTCTTTCTTTGCTGGATGTTCGGCCCGCTGATGCTGCATGGAAGCTTTCGAAGTGAAAAAAATCTTCACATACCTTCCTGTAAGTGCATCTCCCCTTCTTAATTTGGGTTGCTCTCGCTGTCCCGCTTACCTGTTCTACTTCGCCCATCATTCAGAGTTAGGTTGGTTCATGAGATCAGATAATGTACTGCCGTTTATTTTACCCAACTGCTACATTCAAGATCGAGGAGTACAAGTGTGTATTGATCTGAACACAAAGTGTTACAATAGCTTATCTCTGCAAGTGGATAAGGTGGTCATATATCAGCCTGCACTTTTGGACCAAAACAGTTTTACATGGGCTTCTCCGGAGGAAAAGGAAACCCCACCTGAACTTTTAGCTTTCTTTATATGTGAGATCACTTGCTGAGTTTTCCCACATGATAGCTTTTCTTATGAATTCATGGGATTTTAGATTTTAATCAGGTCATGCAGTTCTGAGTTTTAATTCATGTGCAATAGTCACAAACAGATCTGTCCTGCATTCAAAATATTGCAGGCTTGAACTGAGTATTTACATTTCAGTTAAATTTTGTTCACCAATGTCAGCCAATGTGAGAGCAAAGTTTTCCTCCGATTATTCTAAATTATCCTTGGACTATTCTGAATCTGTAAATGGAAGTTGAATTCTTAATACATCTATGCCATCTATAAAATAAGATGGCCTCGAGTGCCACTGTGCAACACCACGACGATTAACATCACCCAGTGAACACTGAACAAGTCTCGAATCAATATGCATTGGCGATTTGTGGTTCTGTCCTGTTTTAGTAGGGTTGCATTTCTTCCATAATCTTTTGGTAATTTTGTAGATTAGGAAGTTTACTTCTTTTCCGATGATAGTTTAATAGTAGTCAAGATATGCGATCTGCATGTCCATTTTACTGTATATATCTGTTTTTACACTTCTATTATAGGTCTGGGAGTATTATGCCGAGCCTCCCCAGCAAGGTTTTCAATATTAAGGGGGAAATCTGAAGGTGTATAAGGTAAAGAGACAGAGCTCTAGATACATTTACTAATAAATTTTCTTTATACCTTGCATTATAATTACACATGGGAAATACAGATGAGGTGCCTGATGTCAGCTGCAATCACAGATCTAAGAATATGTGTTCATCTGGAAGCCTATAGACAGAAATATGTGTTCATCTGGAAGCCCATAGACGCTAAACAATATTTTAGTGATCTTGGATGCTATCACCTACATAGACTATTTTCCCGTAATAGTGTGCTTCCAGTTTGTTTGGTTCATGGACGGTCAGATGGCATTTCACCTAGCTCTTCCAGTTTGTTGGTTCATGGACAGCCAGATGGTATCTCACCTAGCTAACCTGCTTTAAAGTATCAGTTTGCTAAACTGGCAAATGCTTCTACAATTTTCGCTAGCACTATATAATACATCAATTGGTTTTTTATTGTTGAAATTTGAAGATCTGCAAATTAGAAGAATTGTCTTTTTTTATAGGATGCCTGTTTTGTGTTAGAAGTATTTTCTAATGTGGTGCAAAATTTTGTGTTGTTCTTATGGCCCATGGTCCTACGTAAAGTATTCCAATACATTTCCACAAATCAGTTTTTTATTTATTTTTCACGTAACACATGTTCATGTCCAATCAGTGATGGGTTCAAGTGGTGCTGGGACATGTATAGAGAAGGAGCTCATTATATATGGAGACAAGTTTTGAATTGGGGCGTGTTGCTTCCTACCTGATGGTGTAGACGTTAGATGAGGGATCTCCATATAAGTAGAATGCCACACATATGGATGTTGTATCTTGGATGATTCATAGAAAAGAAGCCAAAGAACGATTCATCAGTTGCATATCTTTTTTACCTTCTACATGTTATTTTTTTCTCCATAAGTTGGTCTGCACTTCAAAAAAGCTGAGAATGTGACTATATGAGAAGCGTAGTTAAGTGTGTTCAAGAAGTATATGTAGGAAAAAAAAATAGACTACTGGGCGTAAAAACTCTCGAGCTGGCTCAAAGGTATGCATATGCAGACCGTACAACAAAATTTCAAAAACTATAACAAAACAAACACATAATGAACCAATGGGTGCGGCATGCCGCCGTGCACAGTTGGCCGCGCATGCTTCGGTGGATCAACTTGAATGGATTGCGCGGCTTCTGTGGATTGATTTGAACAGATTGAATCGACTTGAATAGATTGGTTGGTGATGATATGTCTCTTAGGACCCGTAGCGATGGTTTGAAGAAGTAAATTTCACTACCATTACATCACAAAGACAAATCCAGCTGGAGAACCAATATCTCGGGTCTAGGAAGAAAACAAGTGCTTCGCAATTCCAGCATCCACTATCACTACATGTTGTAGATCACTCATGCATGTACCAATTAGATGTATCTTTTCTTGTATGAGCTACTTTGCCGCGAATCAAGTCTCGGGATGACTTCCCAAATATTTAAAAAAAAATTATAAATAGCCTATAATGCTATGGCGCCGCGCACTACTCGCTAGTAATAAAACAGAAGAGAAAGATAGAGAGAGACCATGTTGCCAGAAGTTTTTTTTTATAGTTTCTACTTCCAGGAATTATCACGGACAAATGCATGCAAGTTACTCCCTCGTTCCCAAATACAAGTCTTTCTAGAGATTCCAACAAGTGACTATACACAGACTAAAATGAGTGAATCTACACTCTAAAATATGTCTACATACATCCATATGTTGTAGTTCATTTGAAATGTCTAAAAAAACTTATATTTAGGAACGGAGGGAGTACATCAGAGCAGCAGCTCGACGATGAACTTTAGAGAGAGAGGAGTCACTTTACCATTTAAAGTCTGTTAGAGAATCAACAACATTGCACGATCGTCTTCATTCTGCAACCGATACAACACTCCAATTTCCATGGATCCGCTACTGGCCATGTGCGATGCCTCCCGCGCCAAAGCTGTTCTCATCTCGTCGTGTTCGATCCATCAAAGCTCCATCCATGCAACACCGCGCGTGCGTGCGTGGAGCCTCCACACTTGTTCACTTTTGACCAGCGAAAAATAAAAAGGAAGGCGACAGAGAAAACAACTAGCCCGTAAGTACGTGCAAATGTATATACTACTCCTTCCGTTTCATAATATAAGAGCTTGTAATGTCAAAAACACCAGATCGTTTTCCTCTCGTCCCTGACAACTGGAACCCTAGCCGCTGCCAGGAGAGGCAAATCTTTCAGCGGCTCCCCTCCGCTGGCAACCTCGGTCGTCGGTGGTGAAGGGGGTCTCCGGATCCACACGCGTGGATCATTTCTACTCCCTTGTAGTCTAGGTTTTCAGGTTGTTCATCGTCTTGGCTTCGGTGGCGACGATGACGGCGCTAAATAAAGATTCTTCGGATCCTTCCCTGACGAGGCTATCGGTCCTATGGTTTGGGATGAATTTGGAAACAAGTTTGTTCAAGCAAGCAAGGATGGCGTGGCGACGGCAGCATCCTCGTGGTGGACCTGTGTCCCTCGGGCTCCATCCTTGCAAGGGTGTTTGCTCCAGCGTCGACGCGGAGCTTGGGAAGTAGTCGAGGAGCGGACGAAGATTGTGATCTGCATTGACGACATCTGAAAGACGGAACCTGTGCTGGGTTCGTGGTTCATGAATGGCAGGTATGGTTTCCTTCTTCGGCGTGTTAGTCGTGGCGGGGTGCTAGATCTGGAGTTCGATGGCTTGTCCGAGGTGTTGCTCCAGTTTGATTCGTCCAACGGCAAGGGCTTCACTTTTGGTGAGCCACCTTGAAGGTCCGCAAAACTGCATATCAGCGATGGAACCGTGTCAAGCTCAGGTGAGGACGTGACCTGTCATTCTTTTCTTCGGTGATTGTTGTGATGGTGCTAGAGGCAGGTGACAGACGTTGATGTCAAGCTTAGAGATGTTTTTCTATCTTTTAAGTTTTGCCATGTCGGTCTTTACATGGTTTATATTTTGCTCTTTATGATATGAATGAGCGCATGTATTGCCAAGAAAAAAATCTATTATAAAACGAAGGGAGTATTTTACAACTTCGCGTACGCCGGAGGCAGATCGCGGAGGAGATCCAGGCTCACGCCGCCCGCATCGCTGCCGGGCTGCCTTTGGACTCTGCCGAAGCCGAAGCCGAAGGAGAAGGAGCAGTCGGATGAGGAGCAGGAGGGAGAGCAGCTGTCGGAGCCAATGGAGGTGGCGGTTCGGAGGAGGATGAGGCAGAGGAGCCTGCTCCAGGGTTCAACATGGAGGAGGGGGAGGCAGAGTATGCCACCGCCCAAGCTGCGGAGATGGCGGAGCAGTAGGCGATCCTGGAGTCCATCCAGGATGAGGCCTATGTGGAGGCCAATCGGCAGTTCCTCCGACAGGAGCGGGCGGCAACCGACGCGCTCTTCGTCGAACTCGACGCGGAGATAGAGAAGGAGGCCGGAGCGAGCAGCTCGAATGGAGCAGCCGGAGAAGCAGCTGCCGCCTATGTACCTGGAGCTGGGCACGGAGATAGTCGACATCTCCAACGAGTAGCTAGATGATCTATGTACTATGTAATTTTTTTTGTTTACATGCTTTTGTATGGATTTAAGAATCTAGTATGATGCATCCGGATGCAGTGTTAATTTGAGGAGTGCCCAATCAATGCCCGGACGCGCCTGACGCATCTGCGGGCGTTTGAGGGGTTACACTTGTCATATGTGAATGCTCTAACTAGGCGTTGTTTTATGGAAGATCATATTCGCCGCATTCTGCGGCAAGCAGACCTCACTTCGCACAGGGCGCGCCCGACTGGACTGGCCCATTTCAAGTTCAACAAAGCGAGCTGTCGAGCAAAAAAAGCGTGAGCTAGGATGCGAACTTCAAACAGCTTGTGATGAATCCTGCTAACCAGTCAACCTACCGAACCTTGTCGACAAAGTAAGCAGATTGAAGTCTAAAGTGTTACATTTTCCGGTGTAAACTAAACATTACTTAAAACATTGGAAACAATATTAAAAATTTCAAACATTTTTGTTAAGTTACAAATATTTTTTAACAAACGCCAACGAATATAAAATTTCACATTATCTTCTCAAACAACGAAGAAAATTTAACTTCCCAAACATTTTTTGAAAAAGCAAAAAAAAATCAAATTTGTAAAAAAAACTTGAATACAAAACACGAACATTTTTTAAAATTTTTAGAACATTTTTGAAAACATGAACATTTTCAGAAATTCCAGAATATGATTTGCAAATGAGATTTTTTTTCGAAATGGTGAACAAAATTAGAAAACAGGAAGAACGTTTTAGATTCAGAACAAAAATTTTAAATTGAAAACAAATTGGAAAATCCTGAACAATTTTTGAAAATACCAATATTTTTATATAGGTGAAAAAATTGAAACGGAAACAATTTTCTAAATCTTTGAACATTTTTCGAAAACGCAAACATTTTTTGGATTGGTAAAAAATTTTGAAAGCAGAAATAACTTTTGAAATAAGTGAAACAAAATTTAAAAACTGGAACATTTTTTGAAATTTGTGAACATTTTTTAAAACAGAAACATTTTTTGAAATCTTGGCCATTATTTGAGAAGTTCTAAAAAGTTTCAAAGAAAACATTCGAAATATTTATAAAAAATAAGTACATTTTTTGAAATGCCCAAACATTATTTGAATTTATGAACAATTGTTAAAAACACGATTTTTTTTCAAAAAAATGAAAATATTGTAAAAGCACGAACATTTTTTCAGTTTACGAACATTTTTTGAAACATGATATTTAAAAAATATACTTGAAACAAAAATGAAAATAAATGAAAATAAAAGGAAAAAAGAAAAGAAATAAAAATTAAAAAATTAACAGCAAAAAAGAAAAAAATAAAATACAAAAAAAAGATGCAGTAAAATGGGTAAAAGAAAAAACTCAGTTTAAGGTACCTTCTAGAAGGTTCCCAAACCCAGAAAACCCAGCGGGAAAACTCTAGAAGGTTCCTAAAACCGGAAAACGCTCCAACACATCAACCGGAAAACTCTAAAAGTGCCGTACGTCTACAATTCGATGCAGCGAGCGGGAAATAGGCAATTCCCAGTTTTGTCTCGCTTATAGCAAGGCAGAGCGCTCCCCCGCTTGTGGTCCTAAATAGGTCAGCCCATAATCACACACGTACACATAGCCACATAGGCACCAACGCTATTTTTGTTCTTTTATACTCGTTGGTCCTAAATGGAGTATATATTTTTTTCAAAAATATATAATTGCATAAATTCCAAAAAAAAGTTACTCATTAGTTTCTAAAAAATGTTCATCATGAATTTAACTAATGTTAACAATGTAAATTTTCTTACCTTAACTATGAGAAAATGTTGATAGAATTAGAAAAATGTTCTCAGGTTTCAGAAAATTCCTGTGATTTTTTTGTAATTTTATGCAATGTAAAAAAGGCTTCCGTAATTCAAAAATAATAATTTCTACCATTAAAAAAATATACGTGCCATTTTTCAAAAAACTATCCAACTTAAAAAAATGTACTAGTTGTTCAAAAAAATGTTTCCTGTAACTAAATGTAAAATAAATATTAAAAAATATGGATTCAAGGAAATTTATGAAAAACATGTATTTCAGAAATGTTCGACATGTGTTAAAAAAAATTATGTATGCATATGAAAATGTACACTGTGTACTGAAAACACACACATGCACTAGAAAGGAAGATAAAAAGAACAAAAAATACAAAGAAAAAATGGTGAAAAGAAAGGAAAGAAACAAACAAAACCCACACAGGAAACAAATAAAACAAGAAAACAACAAAGAAACACAAAAACTAGAAAACCCGAAAAAAAAAGAATAACAAACACAAAAACAGGAAGGAAAAAATTGCAGCCGGAAAACCTCTCCCGCTGGAACACAAATTAGGCTAGCCCGAGAGCTCCTAGTCGGCGCTTGAGGCACCTGATCGTTGAACTGGCGCTCATGCAGCTTTGCTTGGGCCGACCAAATAAAAGGCATCCGCTCGTTGGTCGCCTCTTCCTTCGCATGGTTGTCCCTCGTGATTCTCTCGTTCATTGTTGATTCTTGGGTTTTTTTAAAAGACATAGAGTTCGTGAAATAAAAAAAGAGTTGAAAATAAGTTTGTAAATTTCGAAAAATAGGTCAAAAATTTGAGAAAGTTCATGAATTTGAGAAAAGTTCACAAATCTGATTTTTTTTGAAAAGTAGTAAAAAGTTCATGAATTTGAGAAAAGTTCGTAAATATGAACAAGGTTCAAGACCTGGAAAGTTCATAATTTAAAAAAAGTCCAAAAAATTATTTTTCTTTTATGAATTTCAAAAACAGTTCACAAAAAACAATTTTACATTTTTTAAATTGTCACAAAATTTGAAAGAAGTTCATGAATTTTAAATTTGAAAAAGGCTTCAGTGCTCAAAAAAATTGAAAAAACAAATCCAAAATTGGAAAAGGATCACACATTTGAAAAATATAAAAAAGATAGAAGAAAAAACAAAACAACCAAAAGCAGTTCTACAAAAAAAAGCAAAAGAAACCTACCCCCCAAAAAGTAAAGAAAACCAGTTCATTTCCCTTTTGGGGGTCGAAGGAAACCAGAAAACCGATGAAGGTGAGACTAGAATTGGCTGGCCCATTTATGACGTAGCGATCGCTCCACCATGCGCTGCGTATGACCCTGGGAGCTATATCTTGCTTAATTTTTTTTTTTGAACAATATCTTGCTTAATTCGAGTAGTCCTTCGGTCTCGAGTGAAGCTTCGACCCTGAACTGTAGATACATGACCGACCCATTTCTTTTTTTTATTCGTTGTGTTTCGTTCAGGTTCGCTTGCTGGGTTTAGTTCATGGGTTTTTTCCCTGTGTAGATTTTTCTATAGTTTTTATGTTTTGTATTTTTTTTATTTCTTCATCTGATTTATGTCTTCTTTTTATTTCTCTTTATTTTTGGACATTTTATGTTTTTCCTCGGATTTTCTGTTCTTTTCACTATTTTCCTTTGGTTTTCTTCTTTCCCTTTTCTCTTCAATTTTCTTGTTTCTTTCTTAGTTTCCTTATTTTATATTCGGTTGTCTCATTTTTCTTTATTTTTCTTTGTTTCCTTATGGGTTTCGCGGTTTTCTTTATTTTTCTGCAAAGCCTTGGGAAACTTAAACGAAAACCTTTTTTTTCAAAAAAAAACCGTTAGAAAATCCCATCTAAACCCCGAAGACACATGCACAATCTTTTTATAAAAATGAAATCTAGAGAGAATGGCCAGCACACGATGTGTGGCGATGGCTAGACACACTACTTGACGTGTTCTAAGGGCACAAAAAAAATCGCTGGAGGTCCCCGCAAGGGGTAACATATAGTTAATTGCTCTTCTTTAACGCGCTCTTAAGGCGGTGAATAAGAGTTGATGGTTGACCTATCTCGCAACAGGCGAGAAATAGCTCCCGTGGAGGTCTATCAGTCCAGCAACCCACCAACAGCACACCCAACCGAGGAAAATAGTGCACTAGAATCCTGTCATGCCTGCATACTAGACCTGGCCAGATGAGCCGGTCCAACACTACACGACACATTGTGAGTTACTAGATGATTCCCCGCGCGTTGCGGCGGGAACCTCTGCTTGTAAACTAATGTAACAAAACCTATATTTCTTTTACCATTTAAAAATTGACCCAAATAGGAATTAATTTATTTCAAGGAAGTTCTCATGAGAGCTAGATTTTAAGTATATGATTAAAAGTAAGAAAAGCTATATTTGTTTTACCATTGAAAAACTGACCCGATTAGCAATTAATTTATTTCAAGGAAGTAATGAGATCTAAATTTGAAGTATCTGATTAAAAGTAGAAATCAAGACGATAAGCAATGGCGGGTGCCAAATAAAAATCGACAAATAGTAGAAAAAATGTACTACATTATTTCCAAGTGAAGAAGCTTTGATCATTCATCTTTAATTTTGTAATTGGATAATGGAATAGAAGACACTCATTCATCAAGAGCACACATCACAGAAAGAAATAAAATATTAATAAGTGTGATGCAATGCATGCAGGTAGATTTAAAAGTCAACCGAATCTCGACTTAATTGTTCCACCGTTGCTTGTGTTCTGAAATAGAATTCACTGCTGTGTCTCATGCCTAGGTCTCGGTTGATGCCAAAAATCCTTGTCACATGGATCTCAATATAATGCCGTGAACAATGGAGCAATACTACCAAGGCATAACGAATGCTCCAGAACTTCATTGTGTAGCAGCATAGCAAACATATAATCTACATCAAACAAAAATAGTAGAGGTCAGAGTATGTTAAGTTCTTATAATAAACCCCACAAAAAAAGTTCTTATTATAAAATAAACCTGTTTAAATCCTCATAGTGAAATTACATAAGTAAAAGCTTGAGAAAAAAGTGATCACTTGTTGGAAATTAAATATCGAGCCAAACAAAGCTAGTACAACTAAAAAGACACATTGGGAAGAGGAATAAAAGTAAGATGGGTCACTACTGTGATGTTACTTATTGGTTTATTTTTCACTGACTTTATCATATGAAAGGAAAGGAACACACACAAATTGCATCTACAATATTATCTAACTTGAGAAATATAAACTCTTAATGCCGCCTCTTTGGTAAGGAATAGGAGGGATTCTATTCAGATATTAGTTGAAAAATCGAAAGAATATGCCAAGAAAAATAGACAACATGATTCAACTAACAATTTCTACTAAACAATAAATAAAACTCAAGTTATATCAAGAGAATAAGAAAACTATTTTACCTCATTCTTCTATTTCGTTTCTTGGACCTTTTTTTTTCATAAATGGATTATTTTTGGATCAGAATGGAGAGCAATGTGTCTCTTGATCTTCATCACCACATTCTGCTAATGCCTGAAAGATGAGCCAATTAAGAACACAACAAACACTTTATTTTCTCCCGAAGTGTTTTTGCTAAATCATCACATCATTAATTATATCCGGGGAAAACAGTAAAAGTAATTGAGAGGGAATAATAATATGTTAATGCGAATTGGAAAAAAAATAGCAGGCCCGTCTGGTTGCAATTTGCAAGAAGGAATGCCACAGCTGCGGCTGCAGCATAAAGAATGAGGATTGTAAGCAAGATATAAAAATATAATATGAGATAAATAGATACAACACAAACTGAGTCTTGACGATATACATTGACTTGTTATCGTTGGTGACCGCGCACTCGGTAGAACCTATTAATCCGTGAACAGTAGCAAAAATCATCATGTCTGCACATATACAGGATCCCACCAAGAACGAAATCAATCAATCCTGATGCATAAGAAGCAAACAAACCAGGCAAGCAAGAAACTTCCCGTGCATACTATAGCTAAGAATTATCAGGTGAAAGCAATTAGCCAAGGAAAATAACTTACCAGCCATGTGATATGTCAATATGTCATCCTGTATCCGGTGTCACTTGACATGGAAGAGAGGCCGCCGAAGGGATTAATTAAATGTCTGTAAGATTCAAAGGAAGATGCGTCTACAGATCAGACGTCTTTGCAGCGTTTCTGATTATCTGCCCTCTGTCTCCGGCCGTTCAAGAGGACGGATAAAGTGTTTATTTCTTCTATTTCTTCCGTCCGCAAATGACGTTGAAGAACATCTCATAGGCTGGCCATGGAATTAACAGCGAGAACAGGAACTCAGCAAGGTGGGGCTTGTAATGAGGGGTGATGAATGCTGCCGTTTCTAGGTTATTTGTGGTTGCAATCCAGCTCGGGAGACGGGGAGAGCGTCGGTCAGAATCCCAGGAGGGAGATGAACCGAGAGCACGTAATAATACGATATGATAAGAGTCACATGGGCCCAACAATAAGTTCCCAATAGGCCACGTACAAATATTGGCTGGCTCGGCCCAGGAGGAAAAATCGTAGGCTTTGCATAGCCCAGGCGTAAGAAATCTGTAGAGTCGCTCAGGTAGTAAATCCACCGTACGGATGCCAGTCCACGAAAATTACCTGCAACTGAACTGCTGATGTGGCACATGTGATGACGTGGATAGGCCGCATGTTGAGATAAATCCTATAGTGGGGATGGATCTCTTAGGTATATAGGATACGGGCAAGGCACCACCCAGCCAGGCACGGTAACTACACGGGTCGTGCTGGGCCAGAACTTGTGCTGGATTCCCTGGCCCAGGCATGACACAGTAAAGAAATGGGCCGGCCCATCGACACGATCATCACGTCTGATTTTGGCTATTTTGACGTGCCGGGCCAAGCACGATCAGCACGCAGGTTATATATATAATCTGTACAAATAAATAAAAAACTAAATGGTCCATGCCATTCCGGCACTTGTGCCCAGCCTTGCGGCCTTAGGCGGGCCACGTACCAGCACGGCCCGCCACATGACATGCCGGGCCAGGCTCGCGGGTTATCGGGCCGGTACGCTAAGACCGGCCCATTTGGCGAGGTCCAATCTAACTAACCTAGCCGCCACACTTCCTAAAAAAAACCCTAGCCGCCGGCCCGCCACACCCCACCCGCTCGACCTGCTGCCGGCCGCCGTCTTCCCCCCTCGACGCCGCGGCCCACCCAACCGTTGGATCGGAATATTCCGCCTCCCGCGTGGACGCGCCCCCTCGCGCCGCCGCTCCGCTCACATACCACGTACACGCTACCTAGGGTTCGCTCTTTCCCTCCCCGCCGCCGCCACCGCCGACGCCGATGGCGCAGCGCTGGCGCTCGAAAGCGCGGCGCGATCCGGACCTGGACGACGCCGGCTCGCCCTCTCCCGCGCGGCCCCGCGCGGCCCCCAGCGACGACGAGGACGAGGAGGGCAACGAGGATCTCACCCTCGAGATCGTCGCGCGGGCGCGGCGGCGCGAGGCCGCGGGAGGCCAGCCCGGGTTCGCCGAGGTGCTCTCCCTGTCCTCTGACGAGGAGGTCGACGAGGACGCCGTCGTGGAGCTCGGCGAGGCCGACCCCAGCAGGAGGAAGGACAAGAAGAAGAAGAAGCAGCGCCGCAAGGAGAGGAGGAAGAAGCAGCGCAAGGAGGACGCCGCCGCCGCCGACAAGGAGGAGGTAATTGTTGCTTGGCCCAAGCTTAGCTCGTGATTATGCAGTACCATGTGTTCATTTTTAGCAATCGAAATATCGTATGCACACAGGATTTTGATAGAGGCTTCAGTAGCAATGTCGTGTAGAATCACCTTGAATGGGAAGCTTTGTATGTGGTTCAACTGCCTCAAGTGTGAGCTCACTGGAAGCTTGCCTTTTCACCTTGAATTGGAAGCATTCTTCTTTGCTAATGCTGCCTTATTGCTACGATTTTTTTGGTTAACTATATGCTTTACCAGGAGTCAATGGTTGGCACTACCCAATTTCCTTCTTTGGAAACGGTATAAAAGGCAGTATGCTGCTCTTTCCTACACAGAAGGCACTTACTTTTGGTTTCTTACAAATCAAAGTGATACAGTGTTTTTGTTTTTATCCGTTAATAGTAAGTAAAACATGTGCACGCTAAAACATTCATGAACTGAATAGTGGATTGAAAAGCTCGGCTTGTGTAGAACAACTGATTTTATCTTATTAGTGGATCGACATCTGTGTTTGATATTCCTTTGTTGGGAACAAATATGATAGTCTTCCTGGAGCTGCAGTTGATGATTGTATTTGTCCCTTTCAGCCTCAGGTTGCTGGCACTCAGGAGGGGAACACTGGGACAGTGGAATCAGTGCCCACCGAAGATGGCGTTGATGCCCCTGTATCTGATAACACAGTTCTGCGGAAGCTTCTTGTAAGTGCCAAGTGATTTTTTCCTTGCAGTGAATTTCCCTGTACATGGATAACTGTGGTAAGCTGATAGTTATGTTGCTTCTGCTTATGACCAGCGTATACCAAGATACTTTGATCCTGGGGAAACTATATTGGAGACTTGCTTTAACTGTGGTGAGGAAGGTCATGTGGCTGTAAACTGCCCAATGGAGAAGCGGAAGAAGCCTTGCTTCGTTTGTGGATTGTTTGGACACAATGTGAAACAGTGCACGCAGGTTGGTCTCTCTAGCTCGGACGAATTATCGCTCCGTGACTTGGGTATGTCCACTCATACCCTTGATGAGCTCACTTTATATGGTTTCCTTTTCCAGAGGTTTTTTCCTTGCTTTTTATGTGTCTGTCTCGTTTAGGGTGCCATCATCTCATTTAGGTTGCCACCAGGCAAATGTTAAGACCTTGATTAACTCTGTCATTCAATATAATTTGGTCAACAAATTCTAGGACACTTGATCATACTCATTTGCTGTACTAACTTAAACATTAAGTGCAACAACAACAACAACAACAACAACAAAGCCTTTAGTCCCAAGCAAGTTGGGGTAGGCTAGAGGTGAAACCCATAAGATCTCGCAACCAACTCATGGCTCTGGCACATGGATAGCAAGCTTCCATGCACCCCTGTCCATAGCTAGCTCTTCGGTGATACCCCAATCCTTCAGGTCTCTCTTAACGGACTCCTCCCATGTCAAATTCGGTCTACCCCGCCCTCTCTTGACATTCTCCGCACGCTTTAGCCATCCGCTATGCACTGGAGCTTCTGGAGGCCTGCGCTGGATATGCCCAAACCATCTCAGACGATGTTGGACAAGCTTCTCTTCAATTGGTGCTACCCCAACTCTATCTCGTATATCATCATTCCGGACTCGATCCTTCCTCGTGTGGCCACACATCCATCTCAACATACGCATCTCCGCCACACCTAACTGTTGAACATGTCGCCTTTTAGTCGGCCAACACTCAGCGCCATACAACATTGCGGGTCGAACCGCCGTCCTGTAGAACTTGCCTTTTAGCTTTTGTGGCACTCTCTTGTCACAGAGAATGCCAGAAGCTTGGCGCCACTTCATCCATCCGGCTTTGATCCGATGGTTCACATCTTCATCAATACCCCCATCCTCCTGCAGCATTGACCCCAAATACCGAAAGGTGTCCTTCCGAGGTACCACCTGACCATCAAGGCTAACCTCCTCCTCCTCACACCTAGTAGTACTGAAACCGCACATCATGTACTCGGTTTTAGTCCTACTAAGCCTAAACCCTTTCGATTCCAAGGTTTGTCTCCATAACTCTAACTTCCTATTTACCCCCGCCCGACTATCGTCAACTAGCACCACATCATCCGCAAAGAGCATACACCATGGGATATCTCCTTGTATATCCCTTGTGACCTCATCCATCACCAATGCAAAAAGATAAGGGCTCAAAGCTGACCCCTGATGCAGTCCTATCTTAATCGGGAAGTCATCAGTGTCGACATCACTTGTTCGAACACTTGTCACAACATTATCGTACATGTCCTTGATGAGGGTAATGTACTTTGCTGGGACTTTGTGTTTCTCCAAGGCCCACCACATGACATTCCGCGGTATCTTATCATAGGCCTTCTCCAAGTCAATGAACACCATATGCAAGTCCTTCTTTTGCTCCCTATATCTCTCCATAAGCTGTCGTACCAAGAAAATGGCTTCCATGGTCGACCTCCCAGGCATGAAACCAAACTGGTTTTTGGTCACGCTTGTCATTCTTCTTAAGCGGTGCTCAATGACTCTCTCCCATAGCTTCATTGTATGGCTCATCAGCTTAATTCCACGGTAATTAGTACAACTCTGAACATCCCCCTTGTTCTTGAAGATTGGTACTAATATACTCCGTCTCCATTCTTCTGGCATCTTGTTTGCCCGAAAAATGAGATTGAAAAGCCTGGTTAGCCATACTATCGCTATGTCCCCGAGACCTTTCCACACCTCAATGGGGATACAATCCGGGCCCATCGCCTTGCCTCCCTTCATCCTTTTAAAAGCCTCCTTGACCTCAGACTCCTGGATTCGACGCACAAAACGCATGCTGGTCTCATCAAAAGAGTCGTCCAGTTCAATGGTAGAGCTTTCATTCTCCCCATTGAACAGCTTGTCGAAGTACTCCCGCCATCTATGCTTAATCTCCTCGTCCTTCACCAAGAGTTGGCCTGCTCCGTCCTTGATGCATTTGACTTGGCCAATATCCCTCGTCTTCCTCTCTCGGATCTTGGCCATCTTATAGATGTCCCTTTCGCCTTCCTTCGTGCCTAACCGTTGGTAGAGGTCCTCATACGCCCGACCCCTTGCTTCACCAACAGCTCGCTTTGCGGCCTTCTTCGCCATCTTGTACTTCTCTATGTTGTGTGCACTCCTATCCAGGTATAGGCGTCTAAAGCAATATTTCTTCTCTTTAATCGCCTTCTGGACATCATCATTCCACCACCAGGTATCCTTATCTTCGCTTCTCCTTCCCCTGGACACTCCAAACTCCTCTGAGGCCACCTTACGAATGCAAGTCGCCATCTTCATCCACACATTGTCCGCATCCCCTCCTTCCTCCCAAGGGCCCTCCTTAATGACCCTCTCCTTGAACGCCTGAGCTACCTCCCCCTTGAGCTTCCACCACTTCGTTCTAGCGACTTTAGCCCGCTTATCCCGCTGGACACGAATTCGAAAGCGGAAGTCAGCAACCACCAGCTTATGCTGGGGTACAACACTCTCTCCAGGTATCACCTTACAGTCTAGGCACGCACGCCTATGTTCCCTTCTCGAGATGATGAAATCAATCTGGCTAGAGTGTTGGCCACTACTAAAAGTCACCAGATGTGATTCTCTCTTTCTAAAGAGGGTGTTGGCTACAATCATGTTGTAGGCTAGAGCAAAGCTTAAGACATCTTCTCCTTCTTGATTCCTGATGCCATAGCCAAAGCCCCCATGCGCCCCTTCAAAACCTGTGTTAGATGTACCCACGTGGCCATTGAGGTCTCCTCCTATGAAGAGCTTCTCACCAATCGGTACACTCCTAACCATGTCTTCCAGGCCTTCCCAGAACTCCCTTTTGGTGTTCTCATTGTGGCCTACTTGCGGGGCATACGCGCTGATAACATTGAGAACCAAGTCCTCAACTACCAGCTTGACCAGGATAATCCGGTCCCCACGTCTCTTGACGTCTACCACTCCATACTTGAGGCTCTTGTTGATCAAGATGCCTACGCCATTTCTGTTTGCAGCCGTCCCCGTGTACCATAGCTTGAAGCCGGTATCCTCCACCTCCTTCGCCTTCTGTCCTCTAACATTAAGTGCAAAAGGCCAAAAACATCAGGAAAACGCGTTCTGTTCAAATTCATTGTCCAGTCAATCCTAATTTAAACAACTCATTCTACCAATCATGCAAGTTCAATTTTGCATCAAGTAGTTTGTGCTTCCAGATCTATTCGTTCATTGTTCTTGTGTCGTACTTGTCATACCATTTGAAGGGGAGTGATACCCGTGCTTTATGACATGTGATTTCTTTGGAGGGATCCTCCTTTCGGACTGATTCATGCATGCATGCATGCATATTCTTAGTTTAAGATTCCAATAGTACTGTCTATATTGCCTGTGCTTGTGGGTTGCACGTGTAGATTATTTTGGGCTCACATCCTAAATAGCCTTGATCTGCAAATGCTTCTTTCCAGGGGTTGTCATTGTCAGGAATCAAATATCTCTTAATTCTTTTTGTAGGGTCAAGAGTGTTTCATCTGCAAAAAAGGAGGTCATATGGCGAAAGATTGCCCTGACAAGCACACAAAGAATACTCAGCAATACACCGCATTGTGTTTGAGATGCGGAGAAACAGGCCATGATATGTTTGGATGTTCCAATGATTATCCACTGGATGATGTCAAGGTGAGTTCATTTTTGCCATTATTGTCTTCTCAAAATTTTCATCTTGCTGCCGCAGATGAGTGTTCGTATGCTGGTTACTTGCCTCTTTATAACAAAGTGATGCTCCTTTATGTTTTCTGAAGAAGGTTACGAAAGCCTGAAAGATATTCTTTCTCCAAAACTTTGAACTGAAGAAAAAGGTCTATAAATGTATTGTGCCCTGACCTGGTTGATTAAATTGCTGGGATGCACTTGTTAATCATGTTTCCCGTGCAGCTCATAAATTATGTTAAATTTGATGACTCCGATCATTTTTGTGTTGGGCATTTCCTATCATTCTATGCTAATCTAGTACCTGAATCCGCATATATAAGTATTTTCCACTTAGTAACACATGGTACGAGATAAATTATTCCGTATGTGGTTGAACAGTCTCATTCAAACTGCAACTTTGAAGTCGCTGAATTGACTGAGACTGTCATGAAAATTGCAAATTTGCTTTCTCCTCATTATCCATCTTGGTTGACTATGCAGGAAATAAAATGCTATGTGTGTAACCAGAATGGTCACCTGTGTTGTACCGACTTCTCTGATAGTTGTTCAAAAGAAGTTACTTGTTATAACTGTGCTCAATCTGGTCATACTGGTTTGGTAAGTTTTAATCCTTCCATCCTCCTGTGTCTCTGTCTGTTTCTTTTCATACCAGTTGTTTAGTGACCAACATTTGATCATAGGGATGTGCCAAGCAACGTAGGGAGACGAGTGTTGCGACAACTCCGACCTTATGCTACAAATGTGGCGAAGATGGTCACTTCGCACGTGGCTGCACAAATAGTGCTAAGGTAAGCATCTCATGATTTCCTCTGCTGATAAGAATAGCTTGGGTATTTATCATGTGTACGTTATTATTTTTGCAGCCCGGCCGGTTCAAAGGCGAGTTGTCGTCGCATAGTCGTAGAAAGGACAAATGGAAAAATGACTCTGGCCCTAGATCAGCTCCTCATGGTTCTCACAAAAGAAAAAGCCCCCTATTCGAGGATAGATGGGAGACACCTCGTGGTAAATCCAGAGCCAGGGGTGGTTGGATTCCTGAGGACCATGATGATCTGCCATCCAAGAAGTACAAAGGCAATGGGTGGGACTCCCAATCTACTCCTAAGAAGCCCTACAACAATCACCACCATCGCTCCTCTGGCGGTGACTATTCATCTCCTCAAGGGCAGGATTTTTCATGGCACAACTCACAATATTCACCAAGTGCGAGGAAACATGGCTCGTCTTCGTCAAGATTTGCTAGCAACACCCATCACCGCTTCGAAAGAAGTTAGGCTGGAGCTTACTTTTGGTTTTGTTGTTCGTTTGATAGTAGGTCTCTTAGGGATGTACTCTGCCTGTAATACCGGTTCCCTGAAAGAGCTGTTTTCTGTATCTTCAGAGTTGTATACGTTGTGTCCATTCCTGGTATGGGCATGTTTTGTGTTGCACTTCAATGTCTGCCTACCTCGAACAGGAGGGTGTCACTCTGCAGCGCTATGCAGCATCAAGTTCCACCTACTAATACAAGAGCGCAATATTATTTTTGACAGCCCAATGGTTTGTGCCACTCTATCTGGTCATTTTACAGTGTTCTATGAAGTCGGAGCAATTGCCGTGGTACTCAGAAAATGTATAAAACGTGAGTTGAAAAATAAGATGTTACTTTTGCACGGGGGTGCGAATGGACCGGGTAGGCATTTTCATCTCACTGTGTATGAGATCCATCCAAGTGTAAGGAGTTAAATGCCTCAGTGTTCTCCATCAAGTGTAAGGAGTAAAATGCATCGGTGGTAACTTAACTCACGACGAAAACTCACTTTGGTCATCGTACTCAAGAATACGATCAATAGATTCACTATATATAATGAGACCATACTCAAGAATATGATACTATATATGACGAGACATGATGGTACGGTCGCTGTGTAGCATACAATGCTCATACTTGGCTCTATTGACCACATGTTGACCGGTCAGCGACGCCAGTTGGCAAAAAAAGCAGGGGAGCACGGTGTGTTATGCAAAGAAAAACATGGTGTCATGAAAATAGACCAAACCATTCATGCCTCTTTGTCTTCCACCAAACCAAGAGAGGGTGCAGTGTGGCGCTACGCATGACAGATCAAGGCGATACCTGCTGGTCGCCGGTGAAATTGCGCGGGCGGGTCGAGACTCGCCGCCGCAATGCGCTCATCTGCTTCGCCGCAATGGCCCCTGTCCGTCATCCTGACGACGCTCTTCCCCCTAGCTATAGTAAATTGTGAAATCTTGGTGTAATATGAAACTATTCGGCTTTGAATCGACAATCTTCGTTTGGGCATTTTGCATCTTGAGTTACTTTCATAGGTTTGCCCGCATTGGTGCAGTGGTTTTGCTATGGTTTTGCGCTTGATTTGGGGGTTTCTAGGTAGGGTTTTAGCCTTTTAAGGGAGACAACTTGTATACGATGATGATTCATGTATATATGTTTTAATCTTGCAAGGACCACAACGTAACAAGTTTCCAGTGCAGTTTAACCATGGCGTTTATTTTCTTGGCCAATGTAGTAACTGTTCTTATGTGAATAAGCATGTGGTGTGGTATGATGAGTAGATAAAGTGACACGGTCTCCAATTATTGAACATTTTGATGGGGAATGTTGCATGAAAATCAAAAACATTCCTACGGAACACCCAAGATCTAATTTAGGATATATATATATCAACAAGAGGGAAGTGTGTCTACATACCCTTGTAGACCGAAAGCGTTAGCATTATAACGCGGTTGATGTAGTCGTACTCTTCACGATCCAATCCGATCTATTGTCAAACGGACGACACCTCCGAGTTTAGCACAAGTACGGCTCGGCGGCGTCATGTCCTTATTTATCCAGCAAGCGAGGGAGAGGAGGCAGATGAGATCTAATATAACACGGCGACGTGGTGGTGGTGGTGGCAGCGGAATTCCGGCAGGGCTTCGCCAACCGCTGACGGAACATGGAGGAGAAATAACAGGAGGGAGACGGGGCAAGCACGGAAGGGTTGGCTGCCCCCTGCGCCTCCCAACTATATATAGGGGGTGAGGGAGAGGCGTTCCGTCCCTAACACCCCTCCCAAGGTGGGGACGGTGGCCAAGGGGGGAGGAGTGCCCTCCCCCTTCGGGTTTTCCTTCCCCTAGGCGCATGGGCTAAGTAGGGGCTGGTGCGTCTGGCCCAATAAGGCCAGGGTGCCCCCTTACAACCCATGCTACTGTTTGGGACGTGGTGGAACCCTTCGAAGACTTACGAACCCCTCCGGAACCCTTCGGAACCTTCCGGTGACTCCCCGGTACAATACCAAAAAAACCAGACTTTTTCTCGGAACCCCGACAACAACTTCCATATATAAATCCTTACCTCCGGGCCATTCCGGAGCTCCTAATGATGTTCCGGATCCCATCCTTCGGACTTTCCACTATTAATATCTCAATACTACCCTAGCGCTACCGAACGTTAAGTGTGCGACCGTACGGGTTCGAGAATCATATAGACATGACCGAGACTCCTCTCCAGCCAATAACCAATAGCGGAACCTGGATGCCCATATTGGTTCCAACATATTCCACGGATATCTTTATCAGTTGAACCACAATGTCAAGGATTGAGTTAATCCCGCATACAATTCCCTTTGTGCGGCGATATGTTAATTTCCCGAGATTCGATCGTTGGTATCTTCATACCTAGTTCAATCTCGTTGCTGGCAAGTCTCTTTACTTGTTCCGTAATACAAGATCCCGTGACCAAACTCATTGGTCACTTGGTTGCAAGCTTCTTATGATGTTACATTACCGAGAGGGCCAGAGATATCTCTCCGTCACATGGAGCGACAAATCCTAGTCTCAATCCATGCAACCCAACAGATACCTTCAGAGATACCTGTAGAGCACCTTTATGATCCCTCAATTATGAAGTGAAGTTTGATAACACAAAAGTATTCCTCTGATATCCGGGAGTGGCATGATCTCATGGTCTAAGGAACTGATACTTGACATGAAGAAAGCTGTAGCAAATAACTAAACAATCTGATGCTAAGCTTACGGTTGGTCTGTCCATCACATCATTCTCCTAATGATGTGAGCACATTATCAAATGACAACTCATGTCTATGGTAGGAAGCCTTAACCATCTTTGATCAACGAGCTAGTATGTAAAGGAATACTAGGGTCACGGTGGTGTTTATGTATCCACACATGTATTTAAATTTCTGATCAATACAATTCTAGCATGAATAATAAACATTATCATGAATGGGAAATATGATAATAACCATTTTATTATTGCCTCTAGGGCATATTTCCAATAGTCTCCCACTTGCACTAGAGTCAATAATCTAGTTTACTTATGAATCTAACACCCATGGAGTCCTGGTGCGGACCATGTTTTGCTCATGGAAGAGGTTTAGTGGACGGGTCTACCACATTCAGATCCATATGTACTTTGCAAATCTCTCTGTCATATGTAGATGTTGCTACCACACTCTGCTTGGAGCTACTCCAAACGACTGCTCCACTATACGTATCTAGTTTGAGACTTAGAGTCATCCGGATCGGCGTCAAAGCTTGCATCAACGTAACTCTTTACGACGAACTCTTTATCACCTCCATAAACGAGAAACATTTCCTTAGTCCCCTTTAGTTACTTAAGGATAATTTTGACCCCTGTTCAGTGATCTATTCTTGGATCACTCTAGCACCCCCTTGCCAGACTCTTGGCAAGTCACGAACCGGTCTCGTACACAACATGTCATACATTATAGAGCCTATGGCTGAGGCATAAGTGATGACCTTCATCCTTTCTCTTTCTTCCGCCATGGTCGAGCTTTGACTCCTACTCAATTTCACACCTTGCAACTCAGGCACGAACTCCTTCTTTAACCGATCCATTTGAACTCCTTCAAAATCTTGTCAAGGTATGTGCTCTGTGAAAGTTTTATCAGGCGTCTTGATCTATCCCTATAGATCTTAATGCCCAATATGTCAACAACTTTACCCGGGTCTTCCTTTAAAAAACTCCTTTCAAATAACCCTTTATGGTTTCCAGAAATTCTACATCATTTCTAATCAACAATATGTCATCCACATATACTTATCAGAAATGCTATAGAGCTCCCACTCACTTTCTTGTAAATACAAGTTTCTTCATAAACTCAGTATAAATCCAAAAACTTTGATCACCTCATTGATACGTCTCCAACGTATCTATAATTTTTGATTGTTCCATGCTGTTATATTATCATTCTTGGATGTTTTACAATCATTTTATAGCAAATTTATACCATTTTTTGGGACTAACCTATTGACATAGTGCCCAGTGCCAGTTGCTGTCTTTTGCTTGTTTTTTGCTTTGCAGAATATTAGTATCAAACAGAGTCCAAACATAGCGAAACTTTTAGGAGATTTTTTGGGACCAGAAGACACCTTGAGGACCAAGAAAGCACCTCAGGGGAGGCCCGTGGGGACCACAACCCACCAGAGCGGGCCTAGGAGCCCTGGTTTGCCCAGGAGGGTTGTGGGGCCCATGGTGACCTCCTCCATCGCCTCTTCGCTCTATAAATGCTCAGAAATTCCAGAAAACCCGGGGAGCAAACGAAACACAATTCCAGCCGCCGCAAGTTCTAGAACCACAAGATCCAATCTAACACCATCATGGAGGGGTTCATCATCCTCATTGGTGCCTCTTCGATGATGCGTGAGTAGTCTGCCATAGACCTATGGGTCCATAGATAGTAGTTACATGTCTCTTGATACGTCTCCAACGTATCTATAAATTTTGATTGTTCCATGTTGTTATATTATCATTCTTGGATGTTTTACAATCATTTTATAGCAACTTTATATCATTTTTTGGGACTAACCTATTAACATAGTGGCCAGTGCCAGTTGCTGTTTTTGCTTGCTTTTTACTTCACAGAAAATCAATACCAAACGGAGTCCAAATGCAGCAAAACTTTTTGCAGATTTTTTTGGACCAGTAGACATCTATTGGGCCAAAGAAGTACCAAAGGAGGGCTCCGAGGGGAGCACAACCCACCAGGGCACGCCTGGGGGCCCAGGCGTGCCCAGGTGAGTTGTTCCCACCTCGGCCGCCTCCCGCACCGCCTCTTTGCTCTATAAATACCCCGAAAATCCAAAAACCATAGGGGAGTCGACGAAACACAATTCCAACCGCCGCAAGTTCCAGAACCACCAGATCCAATGTAGACACCATCACGGACGGGTTCATCATCCTCATTTGTGCTTCTCCAATGATGTGTGAGCAGTTCATTGTAGACCTACGGGTCCGTAGTTAGTAGCTAGATGGCTTCCTCTCTCACTCTTTTGATTCTCAATACAATGGTCTCTTGGAGATCTATTTGATGTAACTCTTTTTGTGGTGTGTTTGTTGGGATCCGATGAATTTTGAGTTTATGATCAGATCTATTTTATCCGCGAAAGTTATTTGAGGATCTCTTATATGCATGATTACTTATAGCCTTGTATTTGTTCTTCAAATATTTGGTTTAGTTAGGCCGACTAGATCGATTTTTCTTGCCATGGGAAGAGGGGCTTTGTGATGGGTTTGGTCATGCGGTGTTCTTTCCCAGTGACAAGTGGAAGCAAGACACTTATTGATCGTTGCCATTAAGGATAACAAGATGGGGTCTATTCCTAAACGAATAGATCTTGTCTACATCATGTCATCATTCTTATTGCATTACTCTGTTTCTCCATGAACTTAACACACTAGATGCATGCTGGATAGCAGTCAATGTATGGAGTAATAGTAGTAGATGCAGGCAGGAGTCAGTGTACTAATCTTGGACATGATGCCTATATAATGATCATTGCCTGGATATCGTCATAATTATTTGAAGTTCTATCAATTTCCCAACAGTAATTTGTATACCCGCCGTATGCTATTTTTCTTGAGAGAAGCCACTAGTGAAATCTACTGCCCCCGGGTCTATCCTTCTTCATATTTGCTTTCCGATCTATTATTTGCTACCTTTATTTTCAGATCTATATTTCCAAAAACCCCAAAATACCTTGCTTCACTTTATTTTATTTCACCTTTATTCGAGATCTACTTATCCAATCTATCGCAATTTTTATCCTGTAAACTTGACAATTTCTGGCACCGTTACCCGAAAGGGATTGACAACCCCTTTAACACATCGGGTTACAAGTATTTGTTCTTTGTGTGCAGGTACCGTTTACATAGTGTTGCTTGGTTCTCCTACTGGTTCGATAATCTTGGTCTCATCACTGAGGGAAATACCTACCGTAGCTGTGCTGCATCATCCCTTTCTCTTTGGGGAAATACCGACGTAGTTCAAGCGACATCAAATGAAATTTTTGACACCGTTGCCGGGGATACATCAGCAACATCTATCAGGTTCCTAATCATAAATCTCATCTCCTTGCAATTTACATTATTTTCCATTTGCCTCTCGTTTTCATCTCCCCCACTTCACAAAAAATTACCGTTTTATTCGCCCTCTTTTTTGATCGGCATTTTCTCGTCATATCTATTTTTGTGTGCAATATTGTTTATGTAGTCATGATGACTCAAGAGAACTCCACTCATATGATTTTTCCAATACCAACAATAATTATTTTATTAGCACTCCGATTGCTCCTCCCGCCACTAGTGCGGAATCTTGTGATATTAATACCGCTTTGTTGAATCTTGTTATGAAAGATCAGTTTTCCGGTACTCCTAATGAGGTTGTCGTGTCCCATCTTAACACATTCGTAGAATTATACAATATGCAAAAGAAAAAAGATGTGGACAATGATATTGTGAAGTTGAAATTGTTTCCATTTTCTTTGCGAGATCGTGCAAAAATTTGGTCTTCTTCTTTTCCTCACAATAGTATTAACTCTTGGGATAAATGCAAAGATGCTTTCATTACTAAGTATTTTCCGCCCTAAAAAATTATTTCCCTTAGAACTCAAATAATGAATTTTAAGCAACTTGAGATGAATGTGTTGCATAATCTTGGGAAAGAATGAAACTGATGCTAACAAATTGTCCTACACATGGTTTAAATCTTTGGATGATCATACACACCTTTTATGCGGGATTGAATTTTCTCTCTAGAAATCTTTTAGATTCCGCCGCGGGTGGTACTTTTATGGAAATTACTTTGGGTGAAGCTACTAAATTTATTGATAATATTATGGCAAATTATTCGCAATGGCATACCGAAAGAGATCCTACTAGTATAAAAGTTAATTCGGTTGAAGAAATTAGTACTTTGAGTGAAAAAGTTGATGCTCTTATGAAATTGGTTGCTAATAAAAATGCTCCTATTGATCTTAATGACATGCCTTTGTTTACTTCGATTGAGAAAAATAGTGATACCGTAGATGTGAATTTTATCTCGCAAAACAATTTCAATAACAATGCTTATAGAAGTAATTTTAATCCTAGGCCTTTTCCTGGAAATTCCTCTAATAATTATGGTGGTTCCTATGGTAATCCTTCTTATAATAATAATAGGAATACCTCTGATCTTGAGAATAATATTAAAGAATTTATCAATTCTCAAAAAGTTTTCAATAATACAATAGAAGAAAAGTTGAATAAGATTGAGGTAATTTTAATCCTAGGCCTTTTCCTGGAAATTCCTCTAATAATTATGGTGGTTCCTATGGTAATCCTTTTTATAATAATAATAGGAACACCTTTGATCTTGAGAATAATATTAAATAATTTATCAATGCTCAAAAAGTTTTCAACAATACGATAGAAGGAAAGTTGAATAAGATTGATATGATATGTCTAGAAGCATTTGATAGAATTTCTCATGATGTAGAAAATCTTAAGATTAATTTTTTTGTACCCAAGGTTGAAGAATCAATTGAAGCTTTATATGTTTCTATGGATGAAAGTAAGAAAAGAACCGCTGTGCTTAGAGCTAAAAGAGAATTTTTAGAAAAAAAACATTTTCTAGTGATTGCTTTCATAAAAGTGATGAAGATCTTACAGTGGTTGGTGTTTCTTCTATTTATCCTTGTTTAGTATGATTGAAATTGATGATAAAGGGCTGGAGAAGAGTCAACTTTAGCTAGAAGGTGCCCCGATAATTCGGAGGGTGAAAATCTTGATGAAAAAATTGATAAGCGTGGGTTTGGAGAGGTCAAAACTTTAACTAGTGATGTGCCCACTCTTTTGGATTAGAAAGGATTTAATTATCATAGTTGCTCTTTGATTGATTGTATTTCTTTGTTGCAATCCATGATTAATTCACCGCATGCCTATGAACAAAATAAAGCTTTTACTAAACATATCGTAGATGCCATGATGAAAGCTTTTGAAGAAAATTTGGAATTAGATATCTCAATTCCTAGAAAATTACATAATGAATGGGAACCTACTATCAAAGTCAAGATTAAAAAATATGAGTGTTTTGCTTTATGTGATTTGGGTGCTAGTGTTTCCACAATTCTGAAATCTTTATGTGATGTGCTTGGTCTTACCGATATTGAAGAGTGTTCTTTAAATTTGCACTTGGTGTATTCTACTATTAAAAGCCTATGGGAAGAATTAATGATGTTCTTATTCTTGCAAATAGGAATTATGCACCCATAGATTTTATTGTTCTTGATATTGATTACAATCCGTCTTGTCCAATTATACTTGGTAGACCATTTTTACGTACTACTGGTGCCGTGGTTGATATGAAAGAAGGCAATATTAAATTTAAATTTCCACTAAGAAAGGAAATGGAACACTTCCCTAGAACAAGAATTAAGCCACCATATGAATCAATCATGAGGGTATCTTATGTATCTATAACTAAAGATGACAATACTTAAATCTATGCTTTATGCCTAGCTAGGGGCGTAAAACGATAGCGCTTGTTGGGAAGCAACCCAGTGAATAAAATTTATTTTTTTATTTTTGTTTTTGTTCTTGAGTGTTTGCATAATTATGCCTCTGTTATGATTGTGTTTTTTATGTTTTAGTTAGTGTTTGGGCCAAGCAAAGCCTTTGGGATCATGTTGGGTCATAGTTGATTTGATCTTGTTGAAAAACAGAAACTTCGGTGCCCAGTAAAGTAATTTTAGAAATGCACAGGAACGTGATTTTGCTATGAAATTTTTACACAAGAGCGATATACAAATTTCCCACATTTTCCTAATTTTTTAGAATTTTTGGAGTTACATAAGTATATGAAGTTTACAGATTGCTACAGACTGTTTTGTTTTTGACAGATTCTGTTTTCTTTGCATTGTGTGCTTATTTTAATGAATCTATGGACTTTATCGGGGGGTCTGAGCCATAGAAAAGTTGGAATACAGTATATATAATGCAATAATAAAATATTAATGGGTTTTAAATAGACTTAGAGTGGTGATTTGCTTTGTTATACTAACGGGTCTCACGAAGATTTTGTTAAGTTTTGTGTGATTGAAGTTTTCAAGTTTTGGGTGAGATCATGTTGTATGAAGGAATAAGGAGTAAGAAGATCCTAAGCTTGGGGATGCCCATGACACCTCAAGGTAATATTCAAGGATGACCAAGCAACTAAGCTTGGGGATGCCCCGAGTGGCATTCCCTCTTTCTTCTAACGACCATCGGTATTTTACCTGGAGCTATATTTTTATTCGTCACACATCATGACTTTTGCTTGGAGCGTCTTTTATTATATGAGTATTTTCTTGTTTTGCCTTTTTTTTGTGTCAAGTATCCTTGCTGAACACACCTATTTGAGAGAGCCAAAATTATGCTTTGATTTGTTAAAATTGCTCTATGTGCTTCACTTAATTGTTTTTGAGCTATGGAATTGCTCTAGTGCTTCACTTATATCTTTTTGAGCACGACGTGCTTTAATAATTTTGAAAAAATTCTCTCATGCTTCACTTAGATTTTTTTGAGAGTTAGTAACTTTGAAGAAATTCTCTCATGCTTCACTTATATTATTTTGAGAGACGAATTTTTTTTATGCTCATGTTCTTCACTTAGATTCGTTTGAGCTATAAAAAGCAACATTTGAAACTAGTCCCAAAGCGATAGATATTCAATAGGGATATAATAAAAACTTTCATGAAGATCATTGGAAAAATTAAACTTGATTCTTTGTAATAGTTTTGCGATATGATGATAGTGATATGTGAGTCATGTTGATGAGTAATTGTGCTTTAGTAAGAATATTGGTGTTAAGTTTTGTGATTCCCTATGCAAGAACGAAAGTTAATAGTGATGCAATGAAATTACATCCTACTTGTGCTACATTATTCGGTGTTAATTATCCTTAATGCTCACTTATGGGATTTTTCGTTTCTTGGTTGGTTGCTTCTCAATCTTTTTGCTAGTCTCCACTTGTACTAAGTAGGATTACTACTTGTGCATCCAAAATCCTTAAACCCAGTTTTGCCACTTGAGTCCACCATACCTACCTATATGATGTATTCCCGTGCCGTTCTAAGCAAATTTGTATGTTCCATCTCTAAAATTTCAAAATAATTTCCTTTTTGTGTGCTCGTACCGCTCATGAAGCGGCAGGGGGTGGCCAATATTTTCCATGCTAGACATGTTATTCTCAAGATGAGTGTTTATTCACTTGTCATTGTACGAGAGTATGACAAAGGTATTAGGGATGCCTAGTCCCAAAATGAAAAATGAATTTACTTTATATTGTAAAATAATAAATTCCTTGGAAAGTGTTGGTATGGAGGGCACCTGTGGATACGACTAGCCATGGATTGTGAAAGAATGGTGGAAAAGGAATAAACTTTATTTTCTATTTGGGAACCGCCTATGATATATCTAGCATGGAAAGTGTTGGGAATAACTCGGTCGTTTTCATTGACGAGAAAAGTATGCCACCAAAAATGTTTTATCTCTTTTTTTGCTTTGAGCCCTGGCACCTCTACAAATCTCTACTTCCCTATGCGAAGGGCCTTTCTATTCACTTTATGCAATTTTTTATTTTTGTTTGAGTATCCATCTTCTCTTATAAAACACCAACTAAGGGGCACCATGATCGTACTTGACCATTGGGTGTAGCTAATATATGAGTGTGTTTCATGAATGGATCACGATTAAGCATAATGGGCTAGGGATAACTTGCTTTAGTGTTGATATTTTTAAAGACATGGTTGCTTGTTGATATGCTTGAGTATTGAAATCGTCATGTCAAAACTAGACTATTGCTTTGAACCATATAAAATCCCAAAGGTCCATGCTACAAAAGAAAAGAATACGTGATAAACATGTTAGGTAACATTCCACATCAAAAATTCTACTTTCATCCTTTACCAGTCGAGGACGAGCAGGAATTAAGCTTGGGGATGCTGATACATCTCCAACGTATCTATAATTTTTTATTGTTTCATGCTGTTATATTATCATTCTTGGATGTTTTACAATCATTTTATAGCAACTTTATATCATTTTTTGGGACTAACCTGTTGACATAGTGCCCAGTGCCAGTTGCTGTTATTTGCTTATTTTTTACTTCGCAGAAAATCAATACCAAACGGAGTCCAAACGCATCAAAACTTTATGGAGATTTTTTCTGGACCAAAAGACACCTGTTGGGCCAAAGAAGCACCAGATGGGGGCTCCGAGGGGAGCACAACCCACCAGGGCGCGCTTGGTGGCCCCAGGCGCGCCCAGGTGGGTTGTGGCCACCTTGGCCGCCTCTCGCACCGCCTCTTTGCTCTATAGATACCTCGAAAATCCAAAAACCCTAGGGGAGTCGACGAGACACAATTCCAGTCGCCGCAAGTTCCAGAACCACCAGATCCAATCTAGGCACCATCATGGAGGGGTTCATCATCCTCATTGGTGCCTCTCCGATGATGCGTGAGTAGTTCATTGTAGACCTACATGCCCGTAGTTAGTAGCTAGATGACTTCCTCTTTCTCTTTTGATTCTCAATACAACGGTCTCTTGGAGATCTATTTGATGTAACTCTTTTTGCGGTGTGTTTGTTGGGATCCGATGAACTTTGAGTTTATGATCAGATCTATTTTATCCATGAAAGTTATTTGAGTCTTCTTTTGATCTCTTATATGCATGAGTACTTATAGCCTCGTATTTCTTCTTTGAATCTTTGGTTTAGTTAGTCTGACTAGATCATTTTTTCTTGCCATGGGAAGAGGTGCTTTGTGATGGGTTCGGTCGTGTGGTCTTCTTTCCCAGTGACAGAAGGGGTGGCAAGACATGTATTGATCGTTGCCATTAAGGATAACAAGATGGGGTCTATTCATACATGAATAGATCTTGTCTACGTCATGTCATCGTTCTTATTGCATTACTCCATTTCTCCATGAACTTAATACACTAGATGCATGCTGAATAGCGGTCGATTTGTGGAGTAATAGTAGTACATACAGGCAGGAGTTGGTCTACTAATCTTGGACGTGATGCCTATATAATGATCATTGCGTGGATGTCGTCATAACTATTTGAAGTTCTATCAATCGCCCAACAGTAATTTGTTTACCCACCATATGCTATTTTTCTTGAGAGAAGCCACTAGTGAAATCTACGGCTCCCGGGTCTATCCTTCTCCATATTTGCTTTCCAATATATTATTTGCTATTTTTATTTTCAGATCTATATTTCCAAAAACCCAAAAATACCTTGCTGCTCTTTATTTTATTTCGTGTTTATTCGAGATCTACTTATCCAATCTATCGCAACTTTTATCCCGTCAACTTGACAATTTCTGGCACCGTTATTTGAAAGGGATTGACAACCCCTGTAACACGTCGGGTTGCAAGTATTTGTTCTTTGTGTGCAGGTACCATTTAGATAGTGTTGCTTGGTTCTCCTACTGGTTCGATAACCTTGGTCTCATCACTGAGGGAAATACCTACCGTAGCTATGCTGCATCATCCCTTCTTCTTTGGGGAAATACCGACGTAGTTCAAGCGACATCAAATGGAATTTATGGCACCGTTGTTGGGGAGACATCATCAACATCTATCAGGTTCCTAATCACAAATCTCGTCTCCTTATAATTTATATTATTTGCCATTTGCCTCTTTGTCGGTGTCAAAACCGGCGGATCTCGGGTAGGGGGTCCTGAACTGTGCGTCTAGGCGGATGGTAACAGGAGACAAGGGACACGATGTTTTTACCCAGGTTCGGGCCCTCTCGATGGAGGTAAAACCCTACTCCTGCTTGATTAATATTGATGATATGGGTAGTACAAGAGTGGATCTACCACGAGATCAGAGAGGCTAAACCCTAGAAGCTAGCCTATGGTATGATTGTTGTTCGTCCTACGGACTAAAACTCTCCGGTTTATATAGACACCGGAGAGGGCTAGGGTTACACAGAGTTGGTTACAATGGGAGGAGATCTTCATATCGTATCGCCAAGCTTGCCTTCCAGGCCAAGGAAAAGTCCCATCCGGACATGGGACAGAGTCTTCAATCTTGTATCTTCATAGTCCGAGAGTCCGGCCAAAGGTCATAGTCCGGCCATCCGGACACCCCCTAATCCAGGACTCCCTCAGTAGCCCCTGAACCAGGCTTCAATGACGACGAATCCGGCGCGCAAATTGTCTTCGGCATTGTAAGACGGGTTCCTCCTCCGAATACTTCATAGAAGATGTTGAACACAAGGATAGTGTCTGGCTGTGCAAAATAAGTTCCACATACCACCGTAGAGAGAATAATATTTGCACCAATCTAATTTGCTGACGTATTCCGCAGCGTGACATCACGCCGCGGCAAGGCTTTTATTCGAATCGTTTTACTATTCCACCTCAGCGCGTTTAGCGAGGTGGTTTCCTTGGCACGTCTTGTCAAAGCAGAGATCGTGTCCCCTTATTCCGGGATTCTCATCAATACGGGCGTGGGTAACCCAACCGCGCCATCAACCGCGGCGCTTGGGAGATAAGAGAGTTTTATTAGACTGGCGGGGGCTCATAGTCTTGGCCGCCCATATAAGGGGATAAGGATCTACCCTTTCCATTTACGCCTTCTTCCTCCTTTGCTTATCCATCCCTGCGCACTCGAGCTCCAACGCCCAAGCCCGCACTTCCCACCTCAACCTTCTCCAATCATGTCCGGAGCGGGAGGTAGATGGATGGACTCCTCCATCAAGGAGGGGCAAATCAAAAAGCTGAGGAAGGCCGGATACTTGTCTGACGACATCGCGCACCGGCTTCCAGATGTGGGGCAACTCAACCCCACCCCCAGGCCCCACGAGAGGGTTGTTTTTCTTTCACATTTCCTCTGCGGACTGGGTTTTCCTCTTCACCCGTTCGTCCGGGGGCTCATGTTCTACTACGGCCTGGACTTCCACGATCTGGCCCCGAACTTCATCCTCAACATCTCGGCGTTTATCGTCGTGTGCGAGGCCTTCCTCTGCATCCAACCCCACTTCGGCTTATGGCTGAAGACTTTTAATGTCAAGCCGAAAGTAGTGGGCGGCCGCCAAGCGGAGTGCGGAGGTGCCATGGTGGGCCGGATGGCCAACGTCCTATGGCTCGAGGGCTCCTTTGTGGAGACAATAAAAGGGTGGCAATCGGGGTGGTTCTACATCACCAAGTCGCGCGACCCCAAATGGGAAGCGGCCCCCGAATTCCGATCTGGCTTTCCCACACGGCTCACCTCCTGAAAAGAGACGGGCCTAACGTGGGGAGATTCGGAAGAGCTAACCAGACTCCAAACCTGCGTCAAGAAGCTAGTGAACAAGAATCTCAAGCTCGTCAACGTAGTCCAGGTTATGCTTATCCGCCGGGTCCTCCCATGCCAACAATGGGCCTTCAAATTGTGGGAGTTTGATCCGGCAAAACACCAAACCTTGAGCGAGCTCTTTGACACCACGTACGAAGATGCCTGGAAGGTGCTGTTCAAGGGCGCCGAGGCCCCCGCATCCGCTACCAAAGATCGCGGATTCAGCTCGCGGCGCCAGGACAACAAGGTAAGCTATTCTACCCTTTACGGGACTCTTGTCTTTCATAGTCTGACTCTATGTAGGGTCTAAACTCCCCTACCTTTTACAGGACTGGTTGAAGAAGTCCGGGCAGGTTATCTGTCCGGCTCCCCTACTAGAAGACCTAGCGGACGCCCGATTGACGGGGCTGCTGGTTCCGGCACCTCATGTGGTGCCGGAGAAGAAGGCCAAGAAGAAGGCCGCGGAGACTCGAAAGAGCTCCCAGCGCCTGGTGGTGTCGGGTTCATCGTCCGACAACCCCGAAGCACCCTCCACCTCTGAAGACGAGGAGGAGGAAGAATAAGCCTCTCCCCCTCCAACGGGGGGAGGAAAGAAAAGAAAGGCCGCCCCAACTGGGGAGGCCGGAGGGTCCAAGAAGGGGAAGACCCTTCTGCCGGACTACGCCTCCTATGCCGAAGACGGCGGGGAGGAATGGCCATCTAGGGTCAAGCCCCTAGCAAAATCGTAAGTGTCCGGTTACCCGAATGACTTATGGAGCTCCTCTATTATTCGGTAGCTTCTGACGCCGAATTTAATTATGCAGTCCGCCCAGAGCTCAGCTCGGCGATTCGTCGAGCGGCTCCCTGAATTCATCGGATGTGAACATCGCTTCAATTCCGACGGCCTCCTCCCCTCTCCCTACGGACGACGACAAGGTGGAGTCCCAAAAGAGACTGAACCAGGAGGAGGTGGTCCTGGAGGTGCCTCAAGGCGACCTTCCGGACTCTAGGCCCAAAGGGGGTAAAGCCCCTGAGGGATCTAAGTCCGTCCCCGGGCCGGACACTGCTCCGGAACCATCAATGGTTCCAGAGTCCGATAGGCGGCGCCTTCATAAGAAGGGCAAGCCTATGACGCCAGCGACCTCCGTCCATCCGGAGGCGCCGGACAATTTGCTGGAGGTGCTTAACGGCGCCTCCATCAACGAGGAACACCGCACTGTTATGAGTGCGGTGATTCAGAAGGTTTAGTCCGCCAAGAGCGGGATGACAGAAGCCTGTACAAGTCTGTTAACAGGCTTTGAGGTATGTGTTCAAAAACATATAAAAATGTTACCGCATAGACAGTAGCCCCTGATGCTCAGTTCGGCGTTCGGAAAGAAAAACCGAGCTGAGGATCTAAAAAGATATATGCAGGAGTCTAACAAAAATATGTCAATATGGGAATGCAAGCTGCGCTGCTGACCTCTGCTGCACTGACTGCGGAGGTCAATGCATTGAAGGAGAGCCTCGAGCTGTCCGAGAACGAGCTCGGCCGTGCCAAGAAGCATCTCGAGGACAAGGAGGGTATGTAATACCGCATGTAAATGTATATAGAAATACTTGGTTGCAAATAATGACAGGACCGAGCGAGAGAAGCAGGAGGCGCGGGTGGCGGAGGTGCGGTAAGAGCTCCAGGCTCTCGTGAAAAAACACGAGAGTTTGGAGCGTGACTCAAAGACTCGAGAGTCCGAGCTCGCCTTGGCTCTTGAGAGTGCCAAGACCACTAAGGCCGAAGCCCAGAAGGCCCTCCAGGAGATTGAGGCGATGAAGAAGATAGCGGCGGGTAAGGCATTCTTTATGCAAAGCAAGAATATAAAAGTAAATTATCTGTTACTTACCCGAATCCGGAGCTCTCCAGGAGCGCTCGCCAATCTGCCCTGTAGTGTGTCTGATGCTGCCGCATTCTACCGAGCCGAGGAGGGGAGCCCGACGGAAAAGGTGTTCTGGTCTCAGTATGCTGAGGCCGAACATCCGGTACCCCTGAGCGACCAGCTGAAGCAGCTGGTCGAGCTCCACAAGGTGGCCGAATAGGCCATGAAGGGCCTCATAGTTCGGCTGTGGCCTAAAGAAGCCATGCCTGGGAGTTACTTCGGTCTGGTGCGGCGGCTGGTGGACGCGTGTCCATGGATTGAAGTCATCAAGTGCTCCGTCTGTATCGAAGGTGCCCGTCGGGCCCTTGCCTGTGCTAAAGTGCACTGGGGCAAGCTGGACGCTGAGAAGCTTTTGACGGACGCGCCACCGCCGGGCAAGGAGTATCGCACGCCCGAGATGTATTATAAGGGCATCCTGAAGGGTGCCCACCTTATAGCGGACGAATGCTCCAAAGATGTAATTTTTGAGTAGACTCGCATCTGTTATCCTGTACGCTGAAAACTTTGTTCATATGCGTTAAGCAACGCTTTGTTAATTTAAAATATTACCTTCTGTGCGGCCATTTATCAAATCTGAGAGATGCAAGTCGTCGGCTTCTACCCCCATGCCACGAGTGCTGGGGTGTTCGGATAAACCTGAGCGCTCTTGTTCCCATTCTTGGGTCCATCTAGGGAGGCGCTCAGCACAACGAACCAGGCCATCGGACTTATAATGCTTTATCACTCTCACTTAGCCATAGAATTATATAATTTTAAATTTCGGCGAAGCCCCTAGTATTCGAAAGACCGAGTTCGGGGCGCTATCCACGCCTAGGCCGGATAAGTCCGGCTCCTCGCTCTAAGCGGCATAAGTCTTTAAGGACTCGAAAAACCTCGCGAACAGCGACCGGTCTCTCGCACTATCATGACGGTCAGTTTTATCTTTCTCTACTGAGGTGTTAACCCAGCTCAACTGGGGCACAATCGCAGTAGTTCTCCCAGCGCTACCTTAGCCAACATTGCGGAACGTAAGGTACCAAAACATGGGAGCCGGGCAAACTCAACTATCGACCCAAGACATGATTCGGAGCCGATGCATATAGTGCTATAAGTTCGGGGTGCCGCACTCGTGAGAGTGTTCGGTCTTCTCACACCATGTTATGGGGTGCTTAAGCCCCTGGTGTATTGGCCGTACCAAAGTGTACGGTTGCATAATGTCATGACTGAGCATATTTGTATAAAAAATAGATGAGTACAATAATAGATAAGAGCTATGTATTGTTTATTAAAAAAGGGCTGCTACGAAAGCAGAACGATACAAATAGTGCGATGAGCAAGAGATGGGATTATTTGACATGTCCCCCTCCAGGGGCGAGCTGCGGGACTTTAAGTAAAACAAGTATTAAGCTCGTTATAGAGACCACCTGGATATTTGACGCGGCTTGTTCTCTCCCTGGATGCTGCATCGTGTGTTCGGCGAGTGTATTGCCGGACAGGCCTTCCGGATAGTTGGATCCTGAAAGTATATAAAAAGGAAACGGTGGAATAGGGAGCCCCTTAGTGCGGTTGAGCCGCATTCTGGGCGTGCCGTAGTTGTGCCCCTCCCCTTATGCCCATGGTATTTCTAAGGCGTAATTATGTACGCGTGGTACCGATATCACCATCTTGCGAGGGCTGGGGTTGGGGCCGCACTGCTATGCTTGCTTGGAACGTGCCAGCCGGCTTTGTTGTAGGTTACTTCGGGCTCGCTTGACGTTGTCCGGACGTTTAACACCTGGATTGGAGAATTGCCTTGAGAGGCTACTCTGTACTTCCGCCGCCAGGGCCGCCGTGTGCTCCTCCGTTCGGAGAGAGTGTTTGGTGTTTCCATTTACCGTGATGACTCCACGAGGGCCTGGCATCTTGAGCTTGAGATATGCGTAGTGCGGCACCACATTGAATTTTGCAAATGCGGTTCGTCCGAGTAGGGCGTGATAGCTACTGCGGAATGGGACTATGTCGAAGATTAACTCTTCGCTTCAGAAATTATTCGGGGATCCGAAGACCACTTCGAGTGTAACCGAGCCTGTACAGCTGGCTTCTACACCTGGTATGACGCCTTTAAAGGTTGTCTTTGTGGGTTTAATCCTTGAGGGATCGATACCCATTTTTCGCACTGTATCCTGATAAAGCAGGTTCAGGCTGCCGCCGCCGTCCATTAGGACCCTGGTGAGGTGAAATCCGTCGATAATTGGGTCTAGGACCAATGCGGCGAATCCGCCGTGATGGATGCTAGTGGGGTGGTCCCTTCGATCAAAAGTGATCGGGCAGGAGGACCATGGGTTGAACTTTGGGGCGACTGCCTCCAACGCATAGACGTCCTTGAGAGCATGCTTCTGCTCCCTTTTGGGGATGTGGGTTGCGTATATCATGTTCACCATCTGCACTTGCGGGGGGAATCCCTTCTGTCCTTTGTTGTTCGGCGGCCGGGGCTCCTCCTCGTCATCGCTATGCAGCCCCTTGTCTATGGTTTCGGCACTTAACTTGCCTGCCTGTTTGAACACCCAACAATCCCTGTTGGTGTGGTTGGCTGGTTGTTCAGGGGTGCCGTGTATCTGGCACGAGCGATCGAGTATCCGGTCTAAACTGGATGGGCCCGGAGGGTTTCTTTTGAATGGCTTCTTCCGCTGACCGGGTTTAGAGCCTCTGAATCCGGCATTGACTGCCGTATCCTCAGTATTGTCGCCGTTAATGCGGTGCTTGTGCTTGTTGCGACGTGACCTGCCATTGTTGTCCATGGTATCCGAATTGCCAGGGCTCTTGGTTATGTTATTGCTACGAGCTAGCCAGCTGTCTTCTCCCGCACAAAAGCGGGTCATGAGTGTCGTGAGGGCTGCCATAGATTTCGGCTTTTCCTGTCCTAGGTGCCGGGCAAGCCATTCGTCTCGGATGTTGTGCCTGAAGGTAGCAAGGGCCTCGGCGTCCGGACAGTCGACTATTTGATTTTTCTTGGTTAGGAACAGTGTCCAGAATTGTCTGGCCGATTCTTCTGGCTGCTGGATTATGTGGCTTAGGTCATCGGCGTCTGGTGGTCGCACGTAAGTGCCCTGGAAGTTGTCAAGGAACGCGGATTCCAGGTCCTCCCAACAACTAATTGACTCTGCTGGCAGGCTGTTAAGCCAATGCCGAGCTGGTCCTTTAAGCTTGAGCGGGAGGTATTTGATGGCGTGTAGATCATCACCACGGGCCATGTGAATATGAAGGAGATAATCCTCGATCCATACCGCGGGATCTGTTGTGCCATCGTATGATTCAATGTTGACGGGTTAAAAACCCTCGGGGATTTGATGATCCATTACTTCGTCTATGAAGCATAGTGGGTGTGCGGCGCCTCTATACTGGGATATATCGCGACGCAGCTCAGATGAGCTTTGTCTTCTGTGTTCGGCCTGACCGTATTTATCATATCCGGCGTGACGATTGTCGTCACGTGAAGTGGGGCGCCCACGCGATCCACAGATCGATCTTGTTTGCCTTGCCTTATTCTCCAATATGTCTCGCAGGTCTGTTGCGTCTCCCCGCACTCTGGTATTTTTTGAGCGGTGCCGGGGTGTGGCTTGGGTCGAGGGCCTGAAGGCCTCTCTGCGCGGCCACGGGGTGGCCGATCGGGCGCATCGTACGCTGGTGATGTAGGTTTAGTTGCTTCCTCCTCAAGTTGGGGTAGCAGCCTGCGCTTTGGGTAGCTCTTGGAGGGGCGTTTGAGTTTATACGCTTCGGCCGCCAGGACTTCGGTCCATCTGTCGGCTAGCAAGTCTTGGTCAGCTCTAAGCTGCTGCTGTTTTTTCTTGAGGCTGCTTGCCGTGGCCATAAGCCTGCATTTGAACTCGCTCTTGTTCGACGGGATCCTCTGGCACGACGAATTCGTCGTCGTCGAGGCTTGCATCGTCTCTGGAGGGAGGCATATAATTGTCGTCCTCGACCTCTCTGTCGGCCGCTCTCTCATGAGGGCTGGCTCCTTCGTCCTCCTGCACTGAATCTTGCTGGAGGGGGTTGTCTTCGGCACTGTCTGGCGTGTTGTTATCTCCAGTGCCGGACTCTCCGTTTTTACTTTGGCGGGATTTAGAGCGGCGCCGCTGATGTCGACGCTTTGGTTGCTTCTTGGAGGGGTCGTCCTCCGTTATTTCATCGCCATCCCCTGCTTTGGGGGTGTCCACCATGTATATGTTGGGGAACGTTGCAGAAAATTAAAATTTTTCCTACGGTTTCACCAAGATTCATCTATGAGTTCATCTAAGCAACGAGTCAAGGGGTGAGTTTGCATCTACATACCACTTGTAGATCGCGTGCGGAAGCTGGCAAGGGGATGGTGATGATGGAGTCGTACTCGACGTGATTCGGATCACCGATGACCAAGTACTGAACGGACAGCACCTCCGCGTTCAACACACGTACGGGATGGGAGACGTCTCCTACTTCTTGATCCAGCAAGGGGAAGGAGAGGTTGAGGAAGAACGCTCCAATGGCAGCACGACGGCGTGGTGCAGTTGGAGTAGTAGTATTCCGACAGGGCTTCGCCAAGCACTTATGGAGGAGGAGAGGTGTTGGGGAGGGGAGGGGCTGCGCCTTGGCTTGTGTTAAGCTCCCATGCGCCTCCCCACTATATATAGGGATGGAGGGGCTGGTTTCTAGCCCTCCAAGTCCATTGGGGCGTTGGCCAAGGTGGGAGGAAAGAAATCCCATCATTTCCTTCCCCACCGATTGTTATCCCCCCTTTTTAGGGATCTTGATCTTATCCCTTCGGGATATGATCTTATTCCTTCTAAGGGGGGATCTTGGTGCACCTTGACCAGGGGTGTGGGGCCTTTCCCCCACTACTCACGTTCATGTGGGTCCCCCCATGCAGGTGGGCCCCACTCCGGAACCTTCTAGAACCTTCCCGGTACAATACCGAAAAATCCCGAACATTTTCCGGTGGCCAAAATAGGACTTCCCATATATAAATCTTTACCTCCGGACCATTCCGGAACTCCTCGTGACGTCCGGGATCTCATCCGGGACTCCGAACAACATTCGTTAGTCACATACTAGTCTTCCTAATAACCCTAGCGTTACCGAACCTTAAGTGTGTAGACCCTACGGGTTCGGGAGACATGCAGACATGACCGAGACGCTCTCAGGTCAATAACCAACAGCGGGATCTGGATACCCATGTTGGCTCCCACATGCTCCTCGATGTTGTCATCGGATGAACCACGATGTCGAGGATTCGATCAAACCCTGTATACAATTCCCTTTTGTCAATCGGTACGTTACTTGCCCGAGACTCGATCGTCGGTATCCCAATACCTTGTTCAGTCTCGTTACCGGCAAGTCACTTTACTCGTACCGTAATGCATGATCCTGTGGCCAACACTTTGGTCACCTTGAGCTCATTATGATGATGCATTACCGAGTGGGCTCAGAGATACCTCTCCGTCATACGGAGTGACAAATCCCAGTCTCGATCCGTGTCAACCCAACAGCTACTTTCGGAGATACCTGTAATGCATCTTTATAGTCACCCAGTTACGTTGTGACGTTTGATACACCCAAGGCACTCCTACGGTATCCGGGAGTTACACGATCTCATGGTCTAAGGAAGAGATACTTGACATTGGCAAAGCTCTAGCAAACGAACTAAACGACCTTTGTGCTATGCTTAGGATTGGGTCTTGTCCATCACATCATTCTCCTAATGATGTGATCCCGTTATCAACGACATCCAATGTCCGTAGCCAGGAAATCATGACTATCTGTTGATCACAACGAGCTAGTCAACTAGAGGCTCACTAGGGACATATTGAGGTCTATGTATTCACACGTGTATTATGATTTCCGAATAATACAGTTATAGCATGAATAAAAGACAATTATCATGAACAATGAAATATAATAATACTTTTATTATTGCCTCTAGGGCATATTTCCAACAGTCTCCCACTTGCACTAGAGTCACCAATCTAGTTACATTGTGATGAATCGAACACCCATAGAGTTCTGGTGTTGATCATGTTTTGCTCGCGAGAGAGGTTTAGTCAACGGATCTGCGACATTCAGATCCGTATGTACTTTGCAAATTTCTATGTCTCCATCTTGAACATTTTCACGGATGGAGTTGAAACGACGCTTGATGTGCCTGGTCTTCTTGTGAAACCTGGGCTCCTTGGCAAGGGCAATAGCTCCAGTGTTGTCACAGAAGAGTTTGATTGGCCCCGACGCATTGGGTATGACTCCTAGGTCGGTGATGAACTCCTTCACCCAAATCGCTTCATGCGCTGCCTCCGAGGCTGCCATGTACTCCGCTTCACACGTAGATCCCACCACGACGCTCTGCTTGCAGCTGCACCAGCTTACTGCTCGACCATTCAACATATACACGTATCCGGTTTGTGTCTTAGAGTCATCTGGATCTGAGTCGAAGCTAGCGTCGACGTAACCCTTTACGACGAGCTCTTCGTCTCCTCCATAAACGAGAAACATGTCCTTTGTCCTTTTCAGGTACTTCAGGATATTCTTGACCGCTGTCCAGTGTTCCTTGCCGGGATTACTTTGGTATCTAGCTACCAAACTCACGGCAAGGTTTACATCAGGTCTGGTACACAGCATGGCATACATAATAGATCCTATGGCTGAAGCATAGGGGATGACACTCATCTCTTCTTTATCTTTTGCCGTGGTCGGTGACTGAGCCGAGCTCAATCTCACACCTTGTAACATAGGCAAGAACCCTTTCTTGGACTGATCCATTTTGAACCTTTTCAAAATCTTATCAAGGTATGTGCTTTGTGAAAGACCTATGAGGCGTCTCGATCTATCTCTATAGATCTTGATGCCTAATATATAAGCAGCTTCTCCAAGGTCCTTCATTGAAAAACATTTGTTCAAGTAGGCCTTAATGCTGTCCAGAAATTCTATATTATTTCCCATCAAGAGTATGTCATCTACATATAATATGAGAAATGCTACAGAGCTCCCACTCACTTTCTTGTAAACGCAGGCTTCTCCATAAGTCTGCATAAACCCAAACGCTTTGATCATCTCATCAAAGCGAATATTCCAACTCCGAGATGCTTGCACCAGCCCATAAATGCATCGCTGGAGCTTGCATACTTTGTTAGCGTTCTTAGGATCGACAAAACCTTCCGGCTGCATCATATACAGTTCTTCCTTAAGATGCCCGTTAAGGAATGCCGTTTTGACGTCCATCTGCCATATCTCATAATCATAGTATGCGGCAATTGCTAACATGATTCGGACGGACTTTAGCTTTGCTATGGGAGAGAATGTCTCGTTGTAGTCAATCCCTTGAACCTGTCGATAACCCTTAGCGACAAGTCGAGCTTTATAGATGGTAACATTTCCATCTGCGTCCGTCTTCTTCTTAAAGATCCATTTGTTTTCTATCGCTCGTCGATCATCGGGCAAGTCTGTCAAAGTCCATACTTTGTTTTCATACATGGATTCTATCTCGGATTTCATGGCTTCAAGCCATTTGTTGGAATCTGGGCCCGCCATCGCTTCTTCATAGTTCGAAGGTTCACCGTTGTCCAACAACATGATTTCCAGGACAGGGTTGCCGTACCACTCTGGTGCGGAACGTGTCCTTGTGGACCTACGAAGTTCAGTAGCAACTTGATCCGAAGTACCTTGATCATCATCATTGGTTTCCTCTTCAGTTGGTGTGGGCATCACAGGAATATTATCCTGAGCTGCACCACTTTCCCGTTCGAGAGGTAGTACTTCATCGAGTTCTACTTTCCTCCCACTTACTTCTTTCGAGAGAAACTCTTTTTCCAGAAAGCATCCGTTCTTGGCAACAAAGATCTTGCCCTCAGATCTTAAGTAGAAGGTATACCCGACAGTTTCCTTAGGGTATCCTATGAAGATGCATTTTTCCGACTTGGGTTCGAGCTTTTCAGGTTGAAGTTTCTTGACATAAGCATCGCATCCCCAAACTTTTAGAAATGACAGCTTAGGTTTCTTCCCAAACCATAATTCATACGGTGTCGTCTCAACGGATTTAGATGGTGCCCTATTTAAAGTGAATGTAGCTGTCTCTAGAGCGTTTCCCCAAAATGATAGCGGTAAATCGGTAAGAGACATCATAGACCGCACCATATCCAATAGAGTGCGATTACGACGTTCGGACACACCGTTTCGCTGAGGTGTTCCAGGTGGCGTGAGTTGTGAAACGATTCCACATTTCTTTAAGTGTGTACCAAATTCGTGACTTAAGTATTCTCCTCCACGATCTGATCGTAGGAACTTTATCTTTCGGTCACGTTGATTCTCTACCTCATTCTGAAATTCTTTGAACTTTTCAAAGGTCTCAGACTTGTGTTTCATTAAGTAGACATACCCATATCTACTCAAGTCATCAGTGAGAGTGAGAACATAACGATATCCTCCGCGAGCCTCAACGCTCATTGGACCGCACACATCGGTTTGTATGATTTCCAACAAGTTGGTTGCTCGCTCCATTGTTCCGGAGAACGGAGTCTTGGTCATTTTGCCCATGAGGCATGGTTCGCATGTGTCAAATGATTCATAATCAAGAGACTCCAAAAGTCCATCAGCATGGAGCTTCTTCATGCGTTTGACACCAATGTGACCAAGGCGGCAGTGCCACAAGTATGTGGGACTGTCGTTATCAACTTTACATCTTTTGGTATCCACACTATGAACATGTGTAATAATACGCTCGAGATTCATTAAGAATAAACCATTGACCATCGGAGCATGACCATAAAACATATCTCTCATATAAATCGAACAACCATTATTCTCAGACTTAAATGAGTAGCCATCTCGTATTAAACGAGATCCAGATACAATGTTCATGCTCAAACTTGGTACTAAATAACAATTATTAAGGTTCAAAACTAATCCCGTAGGTAAATGTAGAGGTAGCGTGCCGACGGCGATCACATCGACTCTGGAACCATTCCCGACGCGCATCGTCACCTCGTCCTTCGCCAGTCTCCGTTTATTCCGCAGCTCCTTCTGTGAGTTACAAATATGAGCAACAGCACCGGTATCAAATACCCAGGAGTTACTACGAGTACTGGTAAGGTACACATCAATTACATGTATATCAAATATACCTTTGGTGTTGCCAGCCTTCTTATCCGCTAAGTATTTGGGGCAGTTCCGCTTCCAGTGACCCTTCCCCTTGCAATAAAAGCACTCAGTCTCAGGCTTGGGTCCATTCTTTGACTTCTTCCCGGTAACTGGCTTACCAGGCGCGGCAACCTCCTTGTCGTCCTTCTTGAAGTTCTTCTTACCCTTGCCCTTCTTGAACTTAGTGGTCTTATTGACCATCAACACTTGATGTTCTTTCTTGATTTCAGCCTCTGCTGACTTCAGCATCGAGAACATTTCAGGAATGGTCTTTTCCATCCCCTGCATGTTGTAGTTCATCACAAAGCTCTTGTAGCTTGGTGGGAGCGACTGGAGGATTCTGTCAATGACCGCCTCATCGGGGAGGTTAATATTCAGCTGGGTCATACGGTTGTGCAACCCAGACATCTTGAGAATATGCTCACTGACAGAACTATTTTCCTCCATCTTACAACTGTAGAACTTGTCGGAGACATCATATCTCTCGACCCGGGCATGAGCTTGAAAAACTAGTTTCAGCTCTTCGAACATCTCATATGCTCCGTGATGCTCAAAACGCTTTTGGAGCCCCGGTTCTAAGCTGTAAAGCATGCCGCACTGAACGAGGGAGTAATCATCAGCACGAGTTTGCCAAGCATTCATAATGTCTTGGTTCTCTGGGACGGGAGCGTCACCTAGCGGTCCTTCTAGGACATATTGTTTCCTGGCAGCTGTGAGGATGATCCTCAGGTTCCGGACCCAGTCCGTATAGTTGCTGCCGTCATCTTTCAGCTTGGTTTTCTCTAGGAACGCGTTGAAGTTCATGTTGACATGAGCGTTGGCCATATGATCTACAAGACATATTTGCAAAGGTTTTAGACTAAGTTCATGATAATTAAGTTCTAATCATATTATGAACTCCCACTCAGATTAGACATCCCTCTGGTCATCTAAGTGTTACACGATGTCGACTAGCCCGTGTCCGATCATCACGTGAGACGGACTAGTCATCGTCGGTGAACATTTTCATGTTGATCGTATCTTCCATACGACTCGTGTTCGACCTTTCAGTCTCCGTGTTCCGAGGCCATGTCTGCACATGCTAGGCTCGTCAAGTTAACCCTAAGTGTTTTCGCTGTGTAAAACTGTCTTACACCCGTTGTATGTGAACGTAAGAATCCATCACACCCGATCATCACGTGGTGCTTAGAAGCGACGAACTGTAGCAACGGTGCATAGTTAGGGGAGAACACTTCTTGATGTTTTGTAAGGGATCATCTTATTTACTACCGTCGTCCTAAGTAAACAAGATGCATAAACATAATAAACATCACATGCAATTGTATAGTTGTGACATGATATGGCCAATATCATATAGCTCCATTGATCTCCATCTTCGGGGCTCCATGATCATCTTGTCACCGGCTTGACACCAGGATCTCCATCATCATGATCTCCATCATCGTGTCTTCATGAAGTTGTCACGCCAACGACTACTTCTACTTCTATAGCTAACGCGTTTAGCAATAAAGTAAAGTAAGTTACATGGCGTTCTTCAATGACACGCAGGTCATACAAAAATAAAGACAACTCCTATGGCTCCTGCCGGTTGTCGTACTCATCGACATGCAAGTCGTGAATCCTATTACAAGAACATGATCTCATACATCACACTTCATCATTCATCACAACTTCTGGCCATATCACATCACATGATCAATCGCTGCAAAAACAAGTTAGACGTCCTCTAATTGTTGTTGCATCTTTTACGTGGCTGCAATTGGGTTCTAGCAAGAAGGTTTTCTTACCTACGAATAACCACAACGTGATTTTGTCAACTTCTATTTACCCTTCATAAGGGCCCTTTTCATCGAATCCGCTCCAACTAAAGTGGGAGAGACAGACACCCACCAGCCACCTTATGCAACTAGTGCATGTCAGTCGGTGGAACCGGTCTCACGTAAGGGTACGTGTAAGGTTGGTCCGGGCCGCTTCATCCCACAATGCCGTTGAAGCAAGAAAATACTAGTAGAGGCAAGTAAGTTGACAAGATCCACGCCCACAACAAAATTGTGTTCTACTCGTGCAAAGAGAACTACGCATAGACCTAGCTCATGATGCCACTGTTGGGGAACGTTGCAGAAAATTAAAATTTTTCCTACGGTTTCACCAAGATACATCTATGAGTTCATCTAAGCAACGAGTCAAGGGGTGAGTTTGCATCTACATACCACTTGTAGATCGCGTGCGGAAGCTGGCAAGGGGATGGTGATGATGGAGTCGTACTCGACGTGATTCGGATCACCGATGACCAAGTACTGAACGGACAGCACCTCCGCGTTCAACACACGTACGGGACGGGAGACGTCTCCTACTTCTTGATCCAGCAAGGGGAAGGAGAGGTTGAGGAAGAACGCTCCAATGGCAGCACGACGGCGTGGTGCAGTTGGAGTAGTAGTATTCCGACAGGGCTTCGCCAAGCACTTATGGAGGAGGAGAGGTGTTGGGGAGGGGAGGGGCTGCGCCTTGGCTTGTGTTAAGCTCCCATGCGCCTCCCCACTATATATATGGGTGGAGGGGCTGGTTTCTAGCCCTCCAAGTCCATTGGGGCGTTGGCCAAGGTGGGAGGAAAGAAATCCCATCATTTCCTTCCCCACCGATTGTTATCCCCCCTTTTTAGGGATCTTGATCTTATCCCTTCGGGATATGATCTTATTCCTTCTAAGGGGGGATCTTGGTGCACCTTGACCAGGGCTGTGGGGCCTTTACCCCACTACTCACGTTCATGTGGGTCCCCCCATGCAGGTGGGCCCCACTCCGGAACCTTCTAGAACCTTCCCGGTACAATACCGAAAAATCCCGAACATTTTCCGGTGGCCAAAATAGGACTTCCCATATATAAATCTTTACCTCCGGACCATTCCGGAACTCCTCGTGACTTCCGGGATCTCATCCGGGACTCCGAACAACATTCATTAGTCACATACTAGTCTTCCTAATAACCCTAGCGTTACCGAACCTTAAGTGTGTAGACCCTACGGGTTCGGGAGACATGCAGACATGACCGAGACGCTCTCAGGTCAATAACCAACAGCGGGATTTGGATACCCATGTTGGCTCCCACATGCTCCTCGATGTTGTCATCGGATGAACCACGATGTCGAGGATTCGATCAAACCCTGTATACAATTCCCTTTGTCAATCGGTACGTTACTTGCCCGAGACTCGATCGTCGGTATCCCAATACCTTGTTCAGTCTCGTTACCGGCAAGTCACTTTACTCGTACCGTAATGCATGATCCCGTGGCCAACACTTTGGTCACCTTGAGCTCATTATGATGATGCATTACCGAGTGGGCCCAGAGATACCTCTCCGTCATACGGAGTGACAAATCCCAGTCTCGATCCGTGTCAACCCAACAGCTACTTTCGGAGATACTTGTAATGCACCTTTATAGTCACCCAGTTACGTTGTGACGTTTGATACACCCAAGGCACTCCTACGGTATCCGGGAGTTACACGATCTCATGGTCTAAGGAAGAGATACTTGACATTGGCAAAGCTCTAGCAAACGAACTAAACGACCTTTGTGCTATGCTTAGGATTGGGTCTTGTCCATCACATCATTCTCCTAATGATGTGATCCCGTTATCAACGACATCCAATGTCCATAGCCAGGAAATCATGACTATCTGTTGATCACAACGAGCTAGTCAACTAGAGGCTCACTAGGGACATATTGAGGTCTATGTATTCACACGTGTATTATGATTTCCGGATAATACAGTTATAGCATGAATAAAAGACAATTATCATGAACAATGAAATATAATAATACTTTTATTATTGCCTCTAGGGCATATTTCCAACAGTATATGTCATATGACGAGGTGGCTTTCCAGTTCCCTATAGGTGCTGGTTCTTGGTCGTCTCCTTCATCGGCGTCCATGCCGTCGATGTCTTCGGAGTCGAAGTCGAGCATGTCGGTTAAATCATCGACAGTGGCTACAAAGTGGGTGGTGGGTGGGCTTCGAGTTTCTTCGTCGTCCGTATCCCAACCATGCTGACCATAATCCGGCCAGGGCTCTCCTGACAAAGAGATAGATTTTAGTGAATTCAGGATACCGCCAAAGGGCGAGTGCTGAAAGATGTCCGTGGCGGTGAATTCCATGATCGGAGCCCAATCGGGTTAGATCGGAAGAGGTGCGGAAGATTCGGAGTTCGGAACAGAGTCCGGCACCCTGGAGTCATAGGCCTCGCCAAGGACTGGGCTGGTGTTCGGCTCTATCGCCGTTGGGATTGCGGCTCCTGGGGCGGCGTCCAACCGTCCGTCCCCAATTGGCGCGGTTGGCTCCGAGCTAATGGTCGGAGCGGGCGCTTGAGCGACACTCTGGGCGTTGTCCGGCGCAGAGCTAAATCATGCCCATCGTGACAGTGCATCGTGCTCGGCGGTGGCTCGAATCTGTCGAAGATCAAGTCCCCGCGGATGTCGGTCGTGTAGTTTAAACTTCCAAACCTGACCTGACGGCTAGGGGCGTAGCTTTCGATCTGCTCCAGATGGCCAAGCGAGTTGGCCCGCAGTGCGAAGCCGCCGAATACGAAGATCTGTCCGGGGAGAAAAGTCTCACCCTGGACCACGTCGTGGTTGATGATCGAAGAAGCCATCAGGCCTAAAGGTGACGACATAGAGGAACTCTCAATGAAAGCACCAATGTCGGTGTCAAAACCGGCGGATCTCGGGTAGGGGGTCCTGAACTGTGCGTCTAGGCGGATGGTAACAGGAGACAAGGGACACGATGTTTTTACCCAGGTTCGGGCCCTCTCGATGGAGGTAAAACCCTACTCCTGCTTGATTAATATTGATGATATGGGTAGTACAAGAGTGGATCTACCACGAGATCAGAGAGGCTAAACCCTAGAAGCTAGCCTATGGTATGATTGTTGTTCGTCCTACGGACTAAAACTCTCCGGTTTATATAGACACCGGAGAGGGCTAGGGTTACACAGAGTCGGTTACAATGGGAGGAGATCTTCATATCGTATCGCCAAGCTTGCCTTCCAGGCCAAGGAAAAGTCCCATCCGGACATGGGACGGAGTCTTCAATCTTGTATCTTCATAGTCCGGGAGTCCGGCCAAAGGTCATAGTCCGGCCATCCGGACACCCCCTAATCCAGGACTCCCTCACTCTCGTTTTCATCTTACCTGCTTCACAAACATTTGTCGTTTTATTCGCCCTCTTTTTCGATAGCAATTTTCTCGCCAGATCTGGTTTTGTGTGCAATCTTGTTTGCGTAGTCACGATGACTCAAGAGAACACCAAGTTGTGTTATTTTTCTAATACCAACAATAATGATTTTATTAGCACTCCGATTGCTCTTCCTGCCACTAGTGCGAAATCTTGTGATATTAATCCCGCTTTGTTGAATCTTGTTACGAAAGATCAGTTTTCGGTACTCCTAATGAGGATGCCGCGTCTCATCTTAACACATTCGTAGAATTATGCGATATGCAAAAGAAAAAAGATGTGAACAATGATATTGTGAAGTTGAAATTATTTCTGTTTTCTTTGCACGATCGTGCGAAAATTTGGTTTTCTTCTTTGCCTCACAATAGTATTGATTTTTGGGATAAATGCAAAGATGCTGTCATTACTAAGTATTTTCCGCCCGCGAAAATTATTTCCCTTAGAACTCAAATAATGAATTTTAAGCAACTTGGGCATGAACATGTTGCACAATCTTGGGAAATAATGAAACTAATGCTAAGAAATTATCCTACACATGGTTTAAATCTTTGGATAATCATACAAATTTTTTATGTGGGATTAATTTTTTTCTCTAGAATTTTTTTAGATTCCGCCGCTGGTGGTACTTTGATTGAAATTACTTTGGGTGAAACTACTAAATTGCTTGATAATATTATGGCAAATTATACGCAATGGCATACCGAAACAGCTCCTACTAGTAACTTGAGCGTATAATTTTTAGCGTATAATTTGCCATAATATTATCAAGCAATACTAAATTATTCGCTACCGAGACAGCTCCTACTACTAAATTGCTTGATAATATTACTTTGGGTGGTACTTTTATGGAAATTACTTTGTGTGAAGCTAGTAAATTTATTGATAATATTATGGCAAATTATTCGCAGTGGCATACCGAAACAGCTCCTACTAGTAACAAAATTAATTCGGTTGAAGTAATTAGTACTTTGAGTGAAAAGGTTGATGCTATTATGAAATTGGTTGCTAATAAAAATGCTCCTAGTAATCTTAATAATGTGCCTTTGTCTACTTTGATTGAGCAAAATAGTGATGTCGTAGATGTGAATTTTATCTCATGAAACAATTTCAATAACAATGCTTATAGAGATAATTTTAATCCTAGGCCTTTTCCTGAAAATTTCTCTAATAATTATGGTGGTTCCTATGGTAATGCTTCTTATAATAATAATAGGAACACCTCTGATCTTGAGAATACTATTAAAGAATTTATCAATGCTCAAAAAGTTTTCAATAATACGATAGAAGAAAAGTTGAATAAGACATTTCAAACTAAATAAAATCTAATTCACTACTAAGAACTACTAACTGCAGAGGGCAATTTCAGTCTTCGGACGGATGAACTTCTTCAGTTCATCCGTCAAGCAGAATGGCGAGGTGCCGGCTGAGCATAGTTGAGGCGAGTAGAGCATCGCAAAGGCTTCTTCTACTTCTCCTTCTACCACAAGGGTTGTCCCTCCTCCTCCTGCTCCTCCATCTTCACCGGGACATCCACGTCAATTGGCTTCTGCATCTCTCCATCAATGGTCGCCTACGCGACGCGAGGGCCAGCCACGACCTGCACCTCGTGCTCCTCCTCACTGTATGTGGAAATGACAGGATGCGCTGCAGGGGGGATTGCGGACGAGGGCGGCATACTCGTGGTCGACACGGTTCGACACAGCGACCTTGGCCTCCACATCTGCATCAGTTGGATCTACCGGAAATTGACTCCAGCAAGCACCATACAAGGATGGCTACCGCCGGCATGCCCTTGCGGCCATCATAGAAGGCGTGTGACCTCTCGTCATCCCTGAACACCAGCACGAGGCCTCTGGCGTGGTTGAAGAGCGCGGGGAAGCTCTTGAACCACTCAGCGAGCTCCTTGCCGATTGTCTTCTTGGTTGGATCCTTGCCGAGCCAGTCGTCTACGACCCACTCCCAACTGCACATCGGCTTCAACATCGGCGGTGCTGGCGACGTCTATGGTGAGTGATGGGTGGTGACTAGTGAGAGTTGAGAGGCGATGGGAGAGAGGCGCAGTGGTTTTCTGTGCGAGACGTGACGGGTAGTGAATGCGGTGTGAGGAGGAAGACGAAAGGTTTTCTGGATTCAATAGGAAAATGAACGGGCGGGGGGTTACGGTGTGTACGACCGGCGGGACGGTGCGAACGAGCAAACATCCGAACCCGACCCCGTGCTACAGGACAAACAAGCCAGCTAGCGCGTCCAACCGAGCCGCTTCCGACCGACCCGCGTCCGCCGATTCCAAATGACCGTTAACAGCCGTTAGCGCCGCGTCGTCACCGTTGTTGTACCGCGAGTGATTGACCACATCAAAACGCGCTCACAAAATGATTCAGTATTTTTTGTTACTGTCAATTTTTTGGTTCGGTACAAAATATTACGTTTTGTAAAGTGATGGTTTTATGGAAGTTGTGACATGAAAGTAGTGATTATGTGTATTTTAGTCAATGCCTGAAGCTATTCTTGTGACACGCTAGATCTGTACGTGGGGTGGCACGGACTTTGTGGATCGTGGCAGTGCACGCTGTCTTGTGTAACCCAAATAAAAGGATGAGACGGAAATCCGAAAAGTCGCAATTGCACGCCAGCGCAAAACTCCTCTGTTTCCAACTTCTTATGTTCTTTTTGTTCTTGAGAGAAGATATGTGAGATCAAGGGAATTTGGCAAAATAATGGCATAGTCGCTTATTGCTTCGGGAGTCGAACATGTGAAAATATAGTATTTTATTAGACAGTTTTGTATCAACAAAACTCGTGTCATTCACTCGTAATCTATTTTTTTTTCTCAAGATTTAAGACCTCCAAACCAGAAGAGGGGAGTAGGAAAGATTCCCGTGCCCACCTCCTTCCGCTGGTGCATGAAAAAAAGAATCAAGCAAAACTATTTTGGAAAGATCGTTCCGTTCAAAACATATCCGGCCGGTTGCATGAGATTAATTACCTTCAATCGACGAGTGAATAGCAAAAAACTACCACATTACGGGCTATCGTTCCAAAAAACTACAGCTTTTCTTAATCTTTCGAAAAGCTACCACAAAAGTGGTGGGCTGTTCCAAAAAACCCAAGTGACTGAACCATTAAGTTTTAAACGAAATTATGACAGCTCGGGTCCACTCGTCGGGTTGACCGTTATCTTTCACTGTTAGGTTGACTGTTAACAGGTTATGGCAGGTGGGCCCCATATATTTTTGAAGTGCATTCAAGTCCCTATAGAAAAAATAAAAGCAATCAGGTCCCTGTAATTTTATTAAAAAAGCAATCGGGTCCTGCAAAAAAGTATAAAAAGCAATCGGGTCCCTGCTGGCGAGCTAATCGCCGTGGTGCACGCGCTGCAGGAGCTGCTCGTCGTGGTGCTCGTGCTCCAGGAGCTGCTCGCGCACTGCGGTCGAGCCTCATGGCAGGCGGGAGCCTCGTTGTCCCGGTCCAGCAAAAGGGGAAGAGGGTGCTGCGGAGCTCCGGCTTTCCGGCGGTTGTCGCCGGAGGCGAGAGGGAAGCTGGACGTGGTGCTGCTGCTTGCAGCCGCGGTTGCTGCTTCTTGCCACTGACCACGAGCTCCAGCTCGAAGGGACGCCCGCGAGGGTGGTGGCAGCAGGGCCCAGATGGCGGCGACGTTCCTTGGCCGACGACTGTTGACTGCGGGGTCGCCGATGCAGCACGCGCGGGCTGCAGGGGAGAGGAGGAGGCGCTGTCTGGAGGAGGGAGAGGATGGGAGGTGGCAAGGAGCAGCTGCTGCACCACCCGCCGCACGCGTCCTTGTTGACATCAGTGGATTGAGGTGGTGGCCACACGGTGGCTCGCGGCGCGGAGGAGAAGTTCCCGGCGGGGGAGGTGGTGCCGGGCATGGCTGCTCTGGTCTTGGTTCTGCTCGGGCGTGGCGGCGCCGACTGGCTCAGGAGAGAAGGAAAAAGGTAAGGAGAGGGAGAGGAGAAGAGAGGAAGAAGAGATGGCTTACATGTGGGTCTCACTTGTAAGATAACGGTCAAACAGACAGTCAACAAATGGTTTGGTTAGGAGCGGGGCCGACCAGTCATAATTTGACTTAATTTTAAACCACATGGCAATTTGTTTTTTTTGGAACAGCCCATCACTTTTGTGGTAGCTTTTTAAAAGATTAAAAAAACGGTAGTTTTTTGGAACGATAGCCCGTAATGTGGTAGTTTTTTGCTATTCACTCTCAATCGACTGACACCTTTAGCAGGAGAGCTGTAGCTTGAGGTTGACGAGGAGAACGAGATAAGGTGTCTGGCCCTGGGCTAGACGCCGAGGCCCATGGTGTCTGGGCCAGACGCCAAGGATTGTGGCGTCTGGCCCTGGAGTCCGAGAAGGACTCTTGCCTTTCGGGTGAAACCGACTTTGTGGAGGCTTTTACTCCAAGTTTCGACCCCAAGGCTCAACATATAAATAGAGGGGCAGGGCTAGCACCAAAGAGAGATCAAGAAACACCAAGCCGTGTGCCGGCAACCCCATCCCCTCTAGTTTATCCTCCGTCATAGTTTCCTGCTTAGGCGAAGCCCTGCGGAGATTGTTCTTCACCAACACCGTCACCACGCCGTCGTGCTGCCGGAACTCATCTACTACTTCGCCCGTCTTGCTGGATCAAGAAGGCGAGGACGTGATCGAGCTGAATGTGTGCTGAACGCGGATGTGCCGTACGTTCGGTACTTGATCGGGGCGGATCATGAAGGTGTACGACTACATCAACCGCGTTGATAAATGCTTCCGCTTAGCGATCTTCAAGGGTATGAAGATACACTCCCCCTCTCATTGCTTTGCATCACCATGATCCTGTGTGTGCATAGGATTTTTTTTTGAAATTACCATGTTTCCCAACAGTGGCATCCGAGCCAGGTTTATGCGTAGATGTTATATGCACGAGTAGAACACAAGTGAGTTGTGGGCGACACAAGTCATACTGCATGCTTACCAACATGTCATACTTTGGTTCGGCGGTATTGTTGGATGAAGCGGCTCGGACCGACATTACGCGTACGCTTACGCGAGACTGGTTCTACCGACGTGCTTTGCACATAGGTGGCTGGCGGGTGTCTGTTTCTCCAACTTTAGTTGAATCGAGTGTGGCTGCGCCAGGTCCTTGTGAAGGTTAAAACAACACTAACTTGACGAAATATCGTTGTGGTTTTGATGCCTAGGTAAGAACAGTTCTTGCTCAGCCCATAGCAGCCACGTAAAACTTGCAACAACAAAGTAGAGGACGTCTAACTTGTTTTTGCAGGGCATGTTGTGATGTGATATGGTCAAGACATGATGCTAAATTTTATTGTATGAGATGATCATGTTTTGTAACCGAGTTATCGGCAACTGGCAGGAGCCATATGGTTGTCGCTTTATTGTATGCAATGCAATTGCCTTGTAATTGCTTTACTTTATCACTAAGCGGTAGCAATAGTCATAGAAGCAATAGTTGGTGAGACGACAATGATGCTATGATGGAGATCAAGGTGTCGCGCCGGTGACGATGGTGATCATGACGGTGCTTCGAAGATGGAGATCACAAGCACAAGATGATGATGGCCATATCATATCACTTATATTGATTGCATGTGATGTTTATCCTTTATGCATCTTATTTTGCTTTGATTGACGGTAGAATTATAAGATGATCTCTCACTAAATTTCAAGATAAAAGTGTTCTCACTGAGTATGCACTGTTGCCAAAGTTCGTTGTGCCGAGACACCACATGATGATCGGGTGTGATAAGCTCTACGTTCATCTACAACGGGTGCAAGCCAGTTTTGCACACGCAGAATACTCAGGTTAAACTTGACGAGCCTAGCATATGCAGATATGGCCTCGGGACACTGAGACCGAAAGGTCGAGCGTGAATCATATACTAGATATGATCAACATAGTGATGTTCACCATTGAAAAATACTCCATCTCACGTGATGATCGGACATGGTTTAGTTGATTTGGATCACGTGATCACTTAGATGATTAGAGGGATGTCTATCTAAGTGGGAGTTCTTAAGTAATATGATTAATTAAACTTTAATTTATCATGAACTTAGTCCTGGTAGTATTTTGCAAATTATGTTGTAGATCAATAGCTCGCATTGTTGCTTCCCTATGTTTTATATGTGTTCCTAGAGAAAACTAAGTTGAAAGATGATAGTAGCAATGATGCGGACTGGGTCCATGATCTGAGGTTTATCCTCATTGCTGCACAGAAGAATTATGTCCTTGATGCACCGCTAGGTGACAGACCTATTGCAGGAGCAGATGCAAACCTTATGAAACGTTTGGCTAGCTCAACATGATGACTACTTGATAGTTTTGTGCACCATGCTTTACGGCTTAGAATCGGGACTTCAATAACATTTTTGAAACGTCAATGAGCATATGATATGTTCCAAGAGATGAAATTGATATTTCAGTCTCATGCCCGTGTCAAGAGTATGAGACCTCTGACACGTACTTCGCATAAAAGATGGAGGAGAATTGCTCAACTAGTGAGCATGTGCTCAGAATGTCTGGGTACTACAATCACTTGAATCAAGTGGGAGTTAATCTTCCAGATAAGATAGTGATCGACAGAGTTCTCTAGTCACCATCACCAAGTTAATGAAACTTTGTGATGAACTATATTATGCAAGGGATGATGAAAACGATTCCCGAGCTCTTCGTGATGTTGAAATTGACGAAGGTAGAAATCAAGAACGAACATCAAAGTGTTGATGATCGACAAGACCACTAGTTTTAAGAAAAAGGCAAAGAAAATGAAAGGGAGCTTCAAGTAGAATGGCAAGCAAGTTGTCACTCCCGTGAAGAAGCCCAAAGCTGGACCAAAACCTAAAACTGAGTGCTTCTACTGCAAAGGAAATGGTCTTTGGAAGCAGAAATGCCCTGAATATTTGGTGGATAAGAAGGATGGCAAAGTGAACAAGGGTATATTTGATATACATGTTATTGATGTGTACTTTACTAGTGTTTATAGTAGCCCCTGAGTATTTGATACTTGTTCGGTTGCTAAGATTAGTAACTCGAAACAGGAGTTACAGAATAAACAAAAACTAGTTGAGGGTGAAGTGACGATGTGTGTTGGAAGTGGTTCCAAGATTGATATGATCATCATCGTACACTCCCTATACTTTCGAGATTAGTGTAGAACCTAAATAAATGTTATTTGGTGTCTGCATTGAGCATAAATATGATTAGATCATGTTTATTGCGATACGATTATTCATCTAAGACGGAGAATAAATTGTTATTCTATTTATATGAATAAAACCTTCTATGGTCATACACCCTATGTTGATGGTTTATTGAATCTTTATCGTAGTAATACACATATTCATAATATTGATGCCAAAAGATGCAAAGTTGATAATGGTAGTGCAACATATTTGTGGCACTACCATTTGGGTCATATCGATGTAAAGCGCATGAAGAAACTCCATGAAGATGGATTTTTGGAATCACTTGATTATGAATCATTCGATGCTTGCGAACCGTGCCTTATGGGCAAGATGACTAAAACTCCGTTCTCCGAAAAAATGGAACGAGCTACTGACTTATTGGGAATAATACATACCGATGTATGCGATCCAATGAGTGTTGATGCTTGTGGCGAGTATCGTTATTTTCTGACCTTCACAGATGATTTGAGTAGATATGGGTATATCTACTTAATGAAGCACAAGTATGAAACATTTGAAAAGTTCAAAGGATTTTAGAGTGAAGTGGAGAATCATCGTAATAAGAAAATAAAGTTTCTACGATCTGATCATGGAGGAGAATATTTGAGTTACGAGTTTGGCCTTCATATAAAACGATGTGGAATAGTTTCACAGCTCACGCCACCTGGAACACCACAGCGTTATGGTGTGTCCGAACGTCGTAACTGCACTTCATTGGATATGGTGCGATCTATGATGTCTCTTATCGGTTTACCACTATCGTTTTGGGTTTATGCATTAGAGACAGTTACATTCACTTTAAATAGGGCACCATCAAAATCCGTTGAGAGGATGCCTTATGAACTATGGTTTGGTAAGAAACCAAAGTTTTCGTTTCTTAAAGTTTGGGGCTGCGATGCTTATGTGAAAAAACTTTAACCTGATAAGCTCGAACCCAAATCAGAGAAATGCATCTTCATAGGATACCCAAAGGAAACTGTTGGGTACACCTTCTATCACAGATCTGAAGGCAAGATATTCGTTGCTAAGAATGGATCGTTTCTAGAGAAGGAGTTTCTCTCGAAAAAAGTGAGCGGGAGGAAAGTAGAACTTGATGAGGTAATTGTACCTTCTCCCTTATTGGAAAGTAGTTCATCACAGAAATCAGTTCCAGTGATTCCTTCACCAATTAGTGAGGAAGTTAATGATGATGATCATGAAACTTCAGATCAAGTTGCTACCAAACTTCATAGGTCTTCTAGAGTAAGATCCGCACCAGAGTTGTACGGTAATCCTGTTCTGGAAGTCATGTTACTAGACCATGATGAACCTACGAACTATGAGGAAGCGATGATGAGCCCAGTGTAGGGGAACATAGCAGAAATTCAAAATTTTCTACGCATCACGAAGATCAATCTATGGAGATTCTAGCAACAAGAGAGAGGGGAGTATATCCTCATACCCTTGAAGATCGCGATGCGGAAGCGTTGCAAGAATGCGGTCTGTGGAGTCGTACACGAAGCGATTCAGATCGCGGCCGAATCCAATCTAAGCATCGAACAACGGTGCCTCCGCGTTCAACACACGTGCAGCCCGGTGACGTCTCCCGTGCCTTGATCCAGCAAGGAGAGAGGGAGAGGTTGTGGAAGACTCCGTCCAGCATCAGCACAAGGGAGTGGTGGTGATGGAGGAGTGTGGCACTCCAGTAGGGCTTCGCCAAGCACTGCGAGAGATGAGGAGGGAGAAGGGTATGGCTGCGCCAAGAGAGAGGGTAACTCGTGTTCCTGGCAGCCCCAAACCCCCCACTATATATAAGGGAAGGGGAGGGGCTTCGCCCCCATCTAGGGTTCCCCCCCTAGGGGTAGCGGCCAGCCCTAGATGCATCTGGGGGGCGGCCAGAGAGGGAGAGGGGGGGGGGGGAGGCACCCTAGGTGGGCCTTAGGCCCATCTGAGCCTAGGGTTTTCCCCCTTCCCCATTCCCTGCGCCTTGGGCCTCTTGTGGGAGGTGCACCAGAACACCTAGGGGCTGGTGCCTTCCCACACTTGGCCCACGCAGGCCTCCGGGGTTGGTGGCCCCTCCCGGTGGACCCCCGGAACCCTTCCGGTGGTCCCGGTACATTACCGGTGACTCCCGAAATACTTCTGGTGGCCAAAACCTCACTTCCTATATATTATTCTTTACCTCTGGACCATTCCGGAACTCCTCGTGACGTCCGGGATCTCATCTGGGAATCCGAACAACATTTGGTAACCACATACAAACTTCCCTTATAACCCTAGCATCATCGAACCTTAAGTGTGTAGACCCTACGGGTTCGGGAATCATGGAGACATGACCGAGACATCTCTCTGACCAATAACCAACAGCGGGATCTGGATACCCATGTTGGCTCCCACATGTTCCACGATGATCTCATCGGATGAACCACGATGTCGGGGATTCAATCAATCCCGTATACAATTCCCTTTGTCAATCGGTACGTTAATTGCCCGAGATTCGATCGTCGGTATCCTAATACCTTGTTCAATCTCGTTACTGGCAAGTCACTTTACTCGTTCCGTAATGCATGATCCCGTGACTAACTACTTAGTCACATTGAGCTCATTATGATGATGCATTACCGAGTGGGCCCAGAGATACCTCTCCGTCATACGAAGTGACAAATCCCAGTCTCGATTCGTGCCAACCCAACAGAAACTTTCGGAGATACCTGTAGTGCACCCTTATAGCCACCTAGTTACGTTGTGACGTTTGGTACACCCAAAGCATTCCTACGGCATCCGGGAGTTGCACAATCTCATGGTCTAAGGAAATGATACTTGACATTAGAAAAGCTTTAGCAAACGAACTACACGATCTTTGTGCTATGCTTAGGATTGGGTCTTGTCCATCACATCATTCTCCTAATGATGTGATCCCGTTATCAATGACATCCAATGTCCATGGTTAGAAAACCATAACCATCTATTGATCAACGAGCTAGTCAACTAGAGGCTCACTAGGGACATGTTGTGGTCTATGTATTCACACATGTATTACAGTTTCCAGTTAATACAATTATAACATGAACAATAGACAATTATGATGAACAAGGAAATACAACAATAACCATTTTATTATTGCCTCTAGGGCATATTTCCAACAGTCTACCACTTGCACTAGAGTCAATAATCTAATTCAAATCACTATGTGATTGTGATGAATCCAACACCCATGGGGTTTGATCATAACTCGCTTGTGAGAGAGGTTATTAGTCAACGGGTCTGAACCTTTTAGATCCGTGTGTGCTTTACAAATCTCTATGTCATCTTGTAGATGCAGCTACTACGCACTATTTGGAGCTATTCCAAATAACTGTTCTACTATGAATCCGGTTTACTACTCATAGTCATCCAGATTAGTATCAAAGCTTGCATCGACGTAACCCTTTACGACAAACTCTTTTAACACCTCCATAATCGAGAAAATTTCTTAGTCCACTAGTTACTAATGGTAACTTTGACCGCTGTCCTGTGATCCATTCCTGGATCACTCTTGTACCCCTTGACTGACTCATGGCTAGGCACACTTCAGGTGCGTTACACAGCATAGCATATTGTAGAGCCTACGTCTAAATCATAGGGGACGACCTTCGTCCTTTCTCTCTCTTCTGCGGTGGTCTCTCTTGAGTCTTACTCAATACTCACACCTTATAACACAGCCAAGAACTCCTTCTTTGCCGATCTATTTTGAACTCCTTCAAAATCTTATCACGGTATGTATTCATTTGAAAGTACTATTAAACGTTTTTGATCTATCCTTATAGATCTTGATGCTCAATGTTCAAGTAGCTTAATCCAGGTTTTCCATTTCAAATAACCCTATATGCTTTCTAGAAATTCTACATCATTTCTGATCAACAATATGTCAACAACATATACTCATCAGAAATTCTATAGTGCTCCCACTCACTTCTTTGGAAATACAAGTTCCTCAACCCAAAATCTTTGATCATCTGCCGGAGTAATGGGCGACGGGTACCCCAAAGACGGCAAGACGGTATTTCAAGACATCGGGGCTAGCAACGCCCCTCAGTCCGACTGCCCGGCCGCTCCTACCGGCTCCCCGTCCGACTGCTCTACCTGGCCGGCTGCCGGCTGCGACTGCGCCAACCAGTCGGCTGCCGACTGCAGCCCGACCCGACACTGACAAGACTCCGACGAGGCGGCCATACCGCGGATGAGACAGCTGTACCGCGACGCCATCATGTACAGTGACACTTGTCCCTGGGCACTATTTATGAAGTGACCCAGGGGACAAGGATGACACTCCACCATGCCTTGCCCGTACCACCACATAGCTTAGATAGCAAGCTAGCTCCACACTATATATAGCTATCCATCCATCCATCCATCCATTCTCTCATGGACTCACGCATGAGTACCCACATGCATGCTCACGGCCATGAGCATGGCCGGCCACTAGATGCCACATATGAGGCATATACGAGGCCAGATGCCTATGGCACTGACCTCAGATACAGCTCCAGGAGCACTCTGTACGAGATATACCAGATATACTCAGACATGCAGGAGTAGGGGTATTATCTCTCCGAAGAGCCCCGGACCTGGGTAAACTACCACGTGCTATTCGCATACCTGCTCCCGGGCCTATCAGCAGCAGTCTTGCCCTCACACGAAGCCACCTTGTGGCATATGTCGTCTTGCACCCCCCGTGAGAATACCACGACATTTGGCGCCCACCGTGGGGCGGTACTATGCTACCGCGCTGCTGCTGGTTTCGCAGTCCGGGTGGGACCACTTTCGTCATCACCGCGGCGTCGCCGTCGTCTCTCCGGTAGCGCTCGGGGACCCGACATCAACACGCCCTCAGAGCAGCCGCGAGGGGCGGCGCGTCCTCGCCATCGGCCTCTTCATCTTCATCATCGCGGCGTCGCGCCGCCTCTCTGATAGCGGTCGGGGGCTCGTCGACATGCCCCCGGAATGGCAGTGAGGGGTGGCGTGACCTCGCCATCGGCCTTGCCTTCTTCACCACCACCACAACATCGACCGTCCGTCCGCGCGTGCGCCGCGCTGCCTCGTTTCGGTGGGCCGTGGCCATCCACGAGTCGCTTGCGCGTGCTCCTCTCCGCGCTGCGCCTTGCTCTGGCCGGAATGCGTTTTCGCTCCTCCACATTTCGTCCATACAAGCTAGCTAGAGCAAGTCAAAACGATGGTCAAACCATTAGCCAGATATTGCCTATACACTATCCACGCATTAGTCAATGCAAGTCAAACACTTCCCAAAACGCAGCCAGATACTACACAAAAATTCAGACAGATGCAAGTCGGGCACTTGCCCGTACACTTCAAAAAATCGGGTCTACTGCCTCGCTGTAGTGCTCCTTTCGCGTCCTCGAGCTGCCACGCCCGCCACCGCCATGAGCATAAGCAGCGGCCAAGCGTCTGCTCCTCATCCAGCGCGGCCACCCCTCCGCCCGCACGCCTGCACCGCCGCGGGCTGCCCCGCTGCTGTCCTGCAGCTCCCCGGCCGCCCAGCCCCTCTAGCATGCGCCCTTGGCTCCCTACTAGCGCTGCTCTGTTGTGGTCGCTGCATCTCTGTCGTCAACGCCGGCTCCTTCGCTCTGCTCCGCCGCCGTCTCGCTGCGTTGCCCCGACTTCCGGCCGCGCGGCCTCCTCGCTGGCCGGCTCCCGGCTTCAGGTGGCCGCCCCGTGCGCAGCCGCGTCCCGCCTCCAGCCCGGCCCCTTCCGCGCCCGCCGGCTCCACGTCCGCCCGGGGCCGGGTCGCGCCTGCCGGCTCCACCTACGCCCGTGGCCGCCTCCGTCGCCCCGTCGGCTCCTGCTCGTCCGCAACTCCACCCCGGAGCGCCACCGCGTCATCCCCCCGACTCCGCGCCAGGCCAACCGATTCCGTGTCCGCATTGCCGTGGCCGAGTCCCATGTGCCGGCGCTGCCGCGCGCCCGCCCGCCGGGTCCGGCTCCGCGCCCCCCTGGTCCGGGTCCTCCCGCGCCGCTGCGCCGTCTCCGCCGTCGGTGCCGGGTCCGGCTCCTCCCGCATCGCTGCGCCGTCTCCGCCGTCGGCGCCGAGTCCGGCACAACCCACGCAGGCTGGTTTCCGCCTGCCTCCCGGCCTCTCGAGCTCCCTGCCGGGTCGCCGCGCCTCCGGCCGCCTTCCAGTGCCGGCCCGCTGGCCTCCCGAGCCCCAGCCGGGTCGCCGCGCCTGCCAGCTTCGCGCGTGCCTGGCCGCTGGGTTGCAGCGTCCACACACTCCTCCGCCAGGCTTCAGGTCGCGCCCGGCCTCCGTAGTCGCCGCGCCGGCTACGCCCGCATCCCGGCCGCCCGCGCGCCGGCTGGCCGGCTCGCTGCTCCGCCTCCGGCCTGCGCTAGTCGGCTCCCGCGCGCCGGCTCCGTCTCCGGCCTGCGGAGGCCGACTTCGCCTCCGACCCGGCCGCCTGCCAGCTCCCGCCTCGTATACCCTGAGGCCGGCTGCGCCCGTGTGTTCCATCGCCGGCTGGAGAAATTAGAAAAAAGAAAAAAAAAGGGTGGAGTCCGGCTGCTCGCGTGGAGTCGGATAAAGAAGTGGCCAAGTGCCCACAGCCGGCTGGCTTTGAAAAAAAGAGAAGAAAAGAAGGAGAGTGTGCGCGGCCGAGTGCCCAAGCCGGCTGAGAAAGAGGTGGCCGAGTGCTGGAAAAAAAAATATCGCGTCCGGCTGAGAAAGTGGCCGGGTGTTGAGAAAAAAGAAATGTGCCCGTCCGGCTACCGGCAGTCGGTGGACGAAGAGAAAAGAGAGGAAGACAAAAGTAGTTGCCGGGAGATCCGGCCCGACTGCTCAACAGTCGGCCCGAATCTCGGGGGCTACACCCAGCGGGTGCGCTGACGCGCCCCCGCGAGGAAGAAGACAAAGTAGTTGCCGGGAGATCCGGCCCTACTGCTCAGCAGTCAGCCCGAATCTCGGGGGTTACACCCGGCGGGTGCGCTGGCGCGCCCCCGCGAAGATTGCAGACAAGAGAAGAGTTTTGTCCGGCTGTCAGCAGCCGGCAGAAGACAAAAAGAAGAAGAAGGGCATTGAAAGACGCCTCGCCGCCTGGCCGGTCGAGCCTGACCGGCCGGGACCTCCCTTCGAGCACCCGGGGGCTCGAGGGCTACACCCAGCGGGTGCGCCGACGCGCTCCGCGAGCACCGAGTCGCGCCGGCTGTCTTCGATGACCGTGACTACACGAAAATCAATGTGAGCTCCTCACCCGCATATTTTTTGCACCACGAAAGCACGGATAACCTCGAGCGATGCTCGGGGGCTATCTCCGCATTTTATTACAGTTGCACTACTGTTCACCCCGGTGCCAGCCAGAGTTGGCCCGGGGGCTGGCCGCTTTGCCTGAGACGTTAATTCCCGCAGACGGCTTAGTAGCGTGCGCGGTACCAAAGGCTCACTCTCAGTCACAGACCGCAGAGCGGCTGTCCGAATGGCAAGAGTGAACGCTGGAGGCCACCCACGTGAAAAACGTCCGGGAAGAAAAACACTTCGGGCGACCCGACCGTTTCCCTTATGATTATCTGCTCGGTTAAATCTGCTCCCAGACTCTGAGTATTGTACACTCCGCTTCACGACCCACTCTCAGCCACAGACCGCAGAGCGGCTGTCCGGCGAGCGAGAGCACACGCCAAAAAGCGGAGGGAACATGAAAAAGATTAAGGGGGCTCGGACAAAACCGAGTCGGCACCCTCCGCATAAAAAACTTGCAATGCTAAAAGCAAGCATTTGATATATCTGCGTGGACTAACTTTGTCTTTTTTATGATCATTTCCATGAACACTCGCCAAAAAACCTCCGCCCAACTTTGCCAAGTTGCCCAGAGGCTTGGGGGCTACTGTCGGAGTAATGGGCGATGGGTACCCCGAAGACGGCAAGACGATATTTCAAGACATCGGGGCTAGCAAAGCCCCTCAGTCCGACTGCCCGGCCGCTCCTGCTGGCTCCCCGTCCGACTGCTCTACCTGGCCGGCTGCCGGCTGCCGACTGCGCCAACCAGTCGGCTGCCGACTGCAGCCCAACCCGACACCGACAAGACTCCGACGAGGCGGCCATACCGCGGACGAGACAACTGTACCGCGACGCCATCATGTACAGTGACACTTGTCCCTGGGCACTATTTATGAAGTGACCCAGGGGACAAGGATGACACTCCACCATGCCTTGCCCATACCACCACATAGCTTAGATAGCAAGCTAGCTCCACACTGTATATAGCTACCCATCCATCCATCCATCCATCCATTCTCTCATGGACTTACGCATGAGCACCCACATGCATGCTCACGGCCATGAGCATGGCCGGCCACTAGCATGCCACATATGAGGCATATACGAGGCCAGATACCTATGGCACTGACCTCAGATACAGCTCCAGGAGCACTCTATACGAGATATACCAGATATACTCAGACATGCAGGAGTAGGGGTATTATCTCTCCGGAGAGCCCCGAACCTGGGTAAACTACCGCGTGCTATTCGCATACCCGCTCCCGGGCCTATTAGCAGCAGTCTTGCCCTCACACGAAGCCACCTTGTGGCATATGTCGTCTTGCACCCCCCCGTGAGAATACCACGACATCATCTCATCAAAGTGTATATTCCAACTCCGAGATGCTTATTCCAGTACTTATAAGGATTGCTAGAGTTTTGCATACTTGTTAGCATCTTTTAGGATTGACAAAACCTTCTGGTTGTATCACATACAACCTTTCCTCAAGATAATCGTTGAGGAAATAATATTTTGACATCCTATCTACAAGATTTTAGAAACAATGCAGTAACTGCTAATATAATTCCAATAGACTCTTAGCATCACTACGAGTGAGAAAGTCTCATCGTAGTCAACTCTTTGAACTTGTCGGAAAATATCTTAGTGACAAGTCGAGCTTTCTTAATGGTGGTACTTACCATCATTGTCCATCTTCCTTTTAAAATCCATCTTTACCCAACAGTCTTACGCCCATTAAGTAGTTCTTTCAAAGTCTTCACTTTGTTTTCATACATGGATCCTCTCTCGGATTTTATGGCCTTGGGCCATTCGTAGGAATCCGGGCCCACCATCGCTTCTCCATAGCTCGTAGGTTCATTGTTGTCTAGCAACATGACCTCAAGACAGGATTACCGTACCACTCCGAAGCAGTACGCGTCCTTGTCGACCTACGAGGTTTGGTAGTGACTTGATCCGAAGTTTCATGATCACTATCATCAACTTCCACTTCAACTAGTGTAGGCGCCACAGGAACAACTTCCTGTGCCTTGCTACAGATTAGTTAAAGTGATGGTTCAATAACCTCATCAAGTCTCCACCATCCACCCACTCAATTCTTTCAAGAGAAACTTTTCCTCGTGAAAGGACCCAACTCTAGAAACAATCCCTTTTGCTTCCGGTTCTGAGATAGGAGGTATACCCAACTGTTTTTGGGTGTCCTATGAAGATGCATTCATCCGCTTTGGGTTCGAGCTTATCAGCCTGAAACTTTTTCACATAAGCGTCGCAGCCCCAAACTTTCAAGAAATGACAGCTTAGGTTTCTCTAAACCATGGTTCATACGGTTTCATCTCAATGGAATTATGTGGTGCCCTATTAAAGTGAATGCGGTTGTCTCTACTGCCTAATCCATAAATGATAGTGGTAATTCGATAAGAGACATCATGGTATGCCCCATATCCAATAGGGTGCATCTATGATGTTCGGACACACCATCACACTATGGTGTTCCAGGTGGCTTTAGGTGTGAAACAATTTCCACAATGTCTTAATTGTGTACCAAACACATAACTCAGATATTCACCTCTGTGATCATATCATAGACATTTTATCCTCTTGTCACGACGATCTTCAACTTCACTCTGAAATTACTTGAACCTTTCAATAATTCAGACTTGTGTTTCATCAAGTAAATATACTCAGCGTCTACTCAAATCATTTGTGAAGTAAGAACATAACGATATCCACTGCGTGCCTCGGCACTCATTGGATAGCACACATCAAAATGTATTACTTCCAACAAGTTGCTCTCTTGTTCCATCTTACTGAAAACGAGGCTTTTCAGTCATCTTGCCCATGTGGTATGATTTGCATGTCTCAAGTGATTTAGAATCAAGTGAGTCCAAACGATCCATCTGTATGGAGTTTCTTCATGCATATATACCAATAGACATGGTTCGCATGTCTCAATCTTTTCAAAAATGAGTGAGTCCAAAGATCCATCAACATGGAGCTTCTTCATGCGTTTTATACTAGTATGACTCAAATGGCAGTGCCACAAGTATGTGGTACTATCATTACTATCTTATATCTTTTGGTATGAACATGTGTATCACTACGATCGAGATTCAATAAACCATTCATTTTAGGTGCAAGACCATTGAAGGTATTATTCAAATAAACAGACTAACCAATATTCTCCTTAAATGAATAACCGTATTGCGATAAACATAATCCAATCATGTCTATGCTCAACGCAAACACGAAATAACAATTATTTAGGTTTAACACCAATCTCGATGGTAGAGGGAGCATGCGATGCTTGATCACATCAAACTCGGAAACACTTCCAACACACATCGTCATCTCACCTTTAGCTAGTCTTCGTTTATTCCGTAGCTCTTTCATTTCGAGTTACTAACACTTAGCAACCAAACCGGTATCTTAATACCCTGGTGCTACCAGGAGTACTAGTAAAGTACACATTTAATATAATGTATATCCAATATACTCCAGTCAACCTTGCCAGCCTTCTCATCTACCAAGTATCTAGGGTAGTTCTGCTTCAGTGACCGTTCCCCTCATTACATATGCACTTAGTCTCGGGTTTGGGTTCAACCTTGGGTTTCTTCACTAGAGCAGCAACTGATTTGCCGTTTCATGAAGTATCCCTTCTTTCCCTTGCCCCTCTTGAAACTAGTGGTTTTACTAACCATCAACAATTGATGCTCCTACTTGATTTCTACTTTCACGGTGTCCAACATCGCGAATTGCTCAAGGATCATCATGTCTATCCTTGATATGTTATAGTTCATCATGAAGCTCTAGTAGCTTGGTGGCAGTGACTTTGGAGAACCATCACTATCTCATCTGGAAGATAACTCCCACTCGATTCAAGCGATTGTAGTACTCAGACAATCTGAGCACATGCTCAACGATTGAGCTTTTCTCCCTTAGTTTGCAGGCTTAATAAACTTGTCGGAGGTCTCACACCTCTTGACGTGGGCACGAGCCTGAAATCCCAATTTCAGCTCTTGGAACATCTCATATGTTCCGCGATGTTTCAAAATGTCTTCGGTGCCTCAATTCTAAACCGTTTAACATTATGCACTGAACTACCACGTAGTCATCAAAACCTGTATGTCAGATGCTCGCAACATCCACAGACGACGCTCGAGGTTCAGCACACCAAGCGGTGCATTAAGGACATTAGCCTTCTGCGTAGCAATGAGGATAATCCTCAGTTTACGGACCCAGTCTGCATAATTGCTACTATCAACTTTCAACTAAAATTTTCTCTAGGAACATATCTTAAATAGTAGAACTAACGTGTAAGCTACGACATAATTTGCAAAGACCTTTTGACTATGTTCATGATAATTAAGTTCATCTGATTATTTAATGAACTCCCACTTAGATAGACATCCCTCTAGTCATCTAAGTGATACATGATCCGAGTCAACTAGGCCGTGTCCGATCATCACGTGAGACGGACTAGTCATCATCGGTGAACATCTTCATGTTGATCGCATCTGCTATACGACTCATGTTCGATCTTTCGGTCTCTTGTGTTCTGAGGCCATGTCTGTACATGCTAGGCTAGTCAAGTCAACTTAAGTGTTTTGCATGTGTAAATCTGGCTTACACCCGTTGTATGTGAATGTTAGAATCTATCACACCCGATCATCACATGGTGCTTTGAAACAACGAACTTTCGCAACGGTGCACAGTTAGGGGGAACACTTTCTTGAAATTTTAGTGAGGGATCATCTTATTTATGCTACCGCCGTTCTAAGCAAATAAGATGTAAACACATGATAAACATCTCAAGCAATCAAATAGTGACATGATATGGCCAATATCGTTTTGCTCCTTTTGATCTCCATCTTCGGGGCGCCATGATCATCATCGTCACCGGCATGACACCATGATCTCCATCATCGTGTCTCCATGAAGTTGTCTCGCCAACTATTACTTCTACTACTATGGCTAACGATTTAGCAATAAAGTAAAGTAATTACATGGCATTATTCAATGACACGCAGGTCATACAATAAATTAAGACAACTCCTATGGCTCCTGCCAGTTGTCATACTCATTGACATGCAAGTCGTGATTCCTATTACAAGAACATGATCAATCTCATACATCACATATATATCATTCATCACATCCTTTTGGCCATATCACCTCGCATGGCATATGCTGCAAAAACAAGTTAGACGTCCTCTAATTGTTGTTGCAAGTTTTTACGTGGCTACTATAGGTTTCTAGAAAGAACGTTTCTTACCTACGCCAAAACCACAACGTGATATGCCAATTGCTATTTACCCTTCATAAGGACCCTTTTCATCAAATCCAATCCGACTAAAATGGGAGAGACTGGCACCCGCTAGCCACCTTATGCAACAAGTGCATGTCAGTCGGTGGAACCTGTCTCACGTAAGTGTACGTGTAAGGTCGGTCCGGGCCGCTTCATCCCACAATACCGTCGAAACAAGATATGACTAGTAACGGTAAGCATATTGAACAAATCCTCGCCCACAACTACTTTGTGTTCTACTCGTGCATAGAATCTATGCAATAGACCTAGCTCATGATGCCACTGTAGGGGAACGTAGCAGAAATTCAAAATTTTCTACGCATCACCAAGATCAATCTATGGAGATTCTAGCAACAAGAGAGAGGGGAGTGTATCTTCATACCCTTGAAGATCGTGATGCGGAAGCATTGCAAGAACGCAGTCGGTGGAGTCGTACACGAAGCGATTCAGACCGCGGCCAAATCCGATCTAAGCACCGAACAACGGTGCCTCCGCGTTCAACACACGTGCAGCCCAGTGACATCTCCCGTGCCTTGATCCAGCAAGGAGAGAGGGAGAGTGAGGGTGAGGGAGTCCTGGACTAGGGGGTGTCCGGACAGCCGGATTATCATTATCCGCCGGACTCCAAGACTATGAAGATACAAGATTGAAGACTCCGGCTCGTGTCCGGATGGTACTTTCCTTAGCGTGGAAGGCAAGCTTGGCAATACGGATATGTAGATCTCCTACCATTGTAACTGACTCTGTGTAACCCTAGCCCTCTCCGGTGTCTATATAAACCGGAGGGCTTTAGTCCGTAGGACAACATACATTACAACAATCATACCATAGGCTAGCTTCTAGGGTTTAGCCTCCTTGATCTCGTGGTAGATCTACTCTTGTACTACCCATATCATCAATATTAATCAAGCAGGATGTAGGGTTTTACCTCCATCGAGAGGGCCCGAACCTGGGTAAAACATTGTGTCCCTTGTCTCCTGTTACCATCCGCCAAAACGCACAGTTCGGGACCCCCTACCCGAGATCCGCCGATTTTGACACCGACATTGGTGCTTTCATTGAGAGTTCCTCTGTGTCATCACCGATAGGCTTGATGGCATCTTCAACCAACAACGCTGTCCAGGGTGAGACTTTTCTCCCTGGACAGATCTTCGTATTCGGCGGCTTCGCACTGCGGGCCAATTCACTTGGCCATCTGGAGCAGATCGGAAGCTACGCCCCTGGCCGTCAGGTCAGATTTGGAAGCTTAAACTTCACGGCCGATGTCCGCGGAGACTTGATCCTCGACGGACTCGAGCCACAGCCGAGCGCGCCGCACTGTGACGATGGGCATGATCTAGCTCTGCCGCTGAACAGTGCCTTGGTGGCCGCACACAGATCCGCTTCGGCCATTAGCCCGGAGCCGATCGCCCAGATCGAGGGTCGGTGGATAGGCGCCGCCCTGGGGGCTTCAACATCCACGGCGATGAAGCTGAACACTAATCTTGTCCCCCGCGAAACTCATGACTCCGAGGCGCCGGACTCCTTGCCGGACTCCGAACCTCCCGCGCCCCTACCAATCGATCCGGATTGGGCGCCGGTTATGGAATTCACCGCCGCGGACATCTTCCAATGCTCGCCTTTCGGCGATATCTTGAATTCCCTAAAGCATCTCTCGTTATCAGGAGAGTCTTGGACGGACTATGGCCAGGACGGTTGGGGAACGGACGACGAAGAAATTCAGAGCCCACCCACCACCCACTTTGTAGCCACTATCGACGATCTAACCGACATGCTAGACCTTGACTCCGAAGACATTGACGGAATAGACGACAATGCTGGAGACGAACAAGAAACAGAGCCTATAAGGCACGGGAGGACTACCTCGTCACATGACATATATATGGTAGACACCCCAAAGGAGAGCGATAACGAGGATCAACGGGCCGCGGCAGAAGATGACCACGCCGATAAACGACCAAAACGGCGGCGCAGGCGCCGTCCTAAGTCCCGCCTCGACAACAACGCTCCCAAAGAGCCCGCAATACGGTAGGGCTCATAAACGGACGACGAACACGCAGATAAGCAACCGTCCGACCATGACGAGTCAGATAATCAGTCCAGGCCAGGTGAAAACAACAGTCCGGACGACCTCACGCCGGACACACCGCCAGAGAGCAAGAACCTTCGGAAAAGACTCGTCAGTACTGCAAAAAGCCTGAAGAAGGAAAAACGGAGGCTCAAAACAGCGGAAGACACACTCAGAATGAGATGGAGCAAAGTGCTCAAAACCGCAGATAAGTATGGCAATGGCCACCAATCAAAGAGCTACCCGAAGCGCAAGCTGCTACCAGAATTCGACGAGGAGGCCATAGAGCCCCCACCGTCCAAAAATAAAGGGGCTGCCCGGCTGGATAGACGGCCAGATGATAGACCAAATTCTGACAGCGGCGCCACACATAAACCAACCAACGAACTTGGAAGGATAGATGGCCCAGCCAGATCCATCTACGGGCCAAAGGAGAAGGCCCCAGGAAGCAAGGCAACACGTCAAGTGTCCGATGATAGCGGCACACACAAATACAGGGGCGCCGCACATCCACTATGTTTCACTGACGAGGTGCTGGACCATGAATTCCCAGCAGGATTTAAACCCATAAACATAGAGGCCTACGATGGAATAACAGACCCTGGAGTCTGGATAGAAGATTATATACTACATATACATATGGCCAGAGGAGATGATCTCCACGCCATAAAATACCTACCCCTCAAGCTCAAAGGGCCAGCCCGTCATTGGCTTAAAAGCCTCCCAGAAAATACTATTGGAAGTTGGGAAGAGCCTGAGGACGCGTTTAGAGAAAATTTTCAAGGGACTTATGCCCGCCCTCCAGATGCAGATGATCTAAGTCATATAACTCAACAGCCCGGAGAGTCAGCGCGGAAATTTTGGAACAGGTTCCTTACAAAAAAGAACCAAATAGTCGACTGTCCGGACGCCGAAGCCTTAGCAGCTTTCAAGCACAATGTCCGTGACGAATGGCTCGCCAGGCACCTCGGTCAAGAGAAACCGAGGACAATGTCCGCACTAACAAGCCTCATGACCCGCTTCTGTGCGGGCGAGGATAGCTGGTTAGCACGATGCAGCACCAGCGACCCAAGTACATCAGAGATAAGAGATGGAAACGGAAAATCACGGCGCAGAAAAGAGCAGCGCCGGAATAAAGAGAAAAGCCCAAAGAGCGCGGCAGTCAACGCCGGATTCAAAAGCTCGCGGCCCAATAATAAAACACAGCCTCTTAAGGATGACAGTGATGAATTGTCCAACTTAAACAAAATTTTGGGTCGGATATGCCAAATCCACAGTACCCCCGGAAGGCCTGCAAATCACACCCACAGGGATTGTTGGGTTTTTAAACAGTCCGGCCGACTAAATGCCGAACACAAGGGGCTCGACGCGTCAAGCGAAGAAGATAAACCCCACCAGCAGAGCACCGGAAAACAAAAGACTTTCCCACAAGGGGTCAAAGCAGTAAACTCACTTCATGTGATAATACGGAAAAATAGTGCGGCACTTTCTAAAAAGAGCTTCGCGCGGTCCAACCCAGCAGACCGTAGAGATTGGATATCAAAACCAATCACTTTCGACCACCTGGACTATTCCAGAAGCGTTCGAAATGCGGGACGGACTCCCCTGATATTGAATCCCATAATAGACGGATTGCAATTTACTAACGTCCTAATGGATGGAGGTAGTGACTTAAACCTGCTATATTCAAACACAATCCGTAGGATGGGGATAGACCCTACCAAAATTCGACACAGCCGCACTTCCTTCAAAGGAGTGACGCCAGGCCATTACGCCAAGTGCACGGGCTCCATATTACTAGAAGTCGTGTTCGGATCGCCGAACAATTCTCGACGCGAAAAATTAATTTTTCACATCGTCCCATTTGAAAGTGAATATCAAGCACTCTTGGGACGAAAGGCTTTTGTCCGCTTCAACGCCATACCGCATTACGCGTCTCTTACACTCAAGATGCCCGGACCGCGTGGCGTAATTTTAGTGCGAGGGTCACTTAAAGACCCCGGACTTGGATAGACGAATCCGGCGTCAGTGGGCTAGGGGCTCCCTAGCCGCATACCCCTTCACAGGGGGCTGCACGCACAAATAACCACGGGTTCATACAAACCCCGCTTTAATTATTTATATTTCTAATATTTTTCGCACAAACTGTTTTTAAAACTAAACGTTCCTCTCTTTTTACAGATGAACAACGTGCATACCCGTCCAGGATAACGGCGCAATGGAGACACAGGCGCAGACGTGCAGTAGGGACCCGTTGTGAGGATTCTTTTCAGATTAAGACCCTGCATAAACCTTTTTTACTGTCTCTTGTTGTTATTCTCCCTTGGTTTCTTCCTATAGCCAAAGCGGAGCCTGACGCTTTGGCATCGGCCGCGTCAGAAGACCATGCCCGTACCTGGACACTAGGGGCTTAGGGCATCGTTCTGCCCATTATTATAAAGACCGAACACCTTAGGGAGTGTTCGGCGTCTCGAGTTAGGCATTATATGCATCAGCTCCAAATCATGTCTTTGGTCAAATGTTGGGTTTGCCCGGCTCCTGTGTTTTGCTGCCTTACGTTCCGTATCATCGGCTAACGCGGCACCAGGAGAACTACTGTGATTGTGCCCCAGTTCGGCTGGGCGAGCACCTCAGTAGAGAAAGCCGAAAACTGACTGTCATGATACAGCGAGAGACTGGTCAGCCACTCGATCGACTATCAGAATGTTTAGAATTCCCCGCTTTGACGAAGGGCCGTTTCCCGGTCAGGAACACGCGCTCCGACTTCGGAGAAGGGCGATGCCACCAGGGGCTATATCGTAGCCCCACCCTCGAGCTCCACTGGCTAAGTGAAAGTGATAAAGCATTATAGTCCGGATTGCCTCGTTCGCTACGCTACCACCTCCTTATAACAGGACCGAGACGTCGGATTAAGTGTGAAAACGCGCTATTTTTGCAAACACCCCAGCACCTTGTGCGTGGGGGCTGAAGCCGGAGACTGCCATCTTTCAAGTTATACACAAGTATACGAAAACGGCCGCACAGGAGAAGTTTTACTACTTGGACGCACAAGTATAAAAAGCAGTTATAACATAATCATCGATTTACAAGCTAATGCGTTCATTTGAAGGTTACATTCTTCGAGCACTGCAACTCTATTACACGAGCGCCACGCATAACTTCCCCAAAATAGTGCTCGGCAGGGAGCCGGTCTTCATCCGAACCCTGGGCAGCAACAGCGGTGGCGTCCATCTCTAGACAATGCGCCTTCACACGGGCAAGAGCCATCCGCGCGCCCTCTATGCAGGCCGATCGCTTCATCTCCTTTATATGCGGCACCGCTCCAAGGAATTGCTGTAGTAAGCCAAAGTAGCTCGTTGCCTTGGACCTCTCTGGCCAGACATGGGCCACGATGTCAGTCATGGCAAGTCCGGACAATCTATTTAGCTCGGCCCATTCGGCCAACTGGTCTGTCAATGGAAGTGGGCGATCCGGACTGTGGAATTGAGACCAATATAGCTCTTCCGTCTCATGATCCTTCTGGCTCCGGAAGTGCTTAATGGCATCAGCCGCACTTGCAGCTAAGTCCATATACGGATCCTCCGGACTCCACAGCCGCTCAAATTGAGCATACTTTCCATCCATAAACCGGCGACGCAGCAGAAAAGGCTTGCCAGCCACGATCTCTCCGGCCTGGCACAGTTCCTCCTTCATAGCCCGCATTGCAGAGCGGGCATCCTTGGCTTCGGCGGTGGCCTTCTTCAGGTCTTCCCGCTCCGATAAGCGCTCCTTTTCAAGAGTCTCATTGCGGTCGGCAGCATCCTTTACTTTCATGGCCAATTCAGCCACCTCGGCCCTGCTTAGGCAGTGCACAGCCTTTTCGGCTTTCAACTCCTCGGCCGCCCTCGAGGCAGCCGCTTCACTCCTTCGGGCTTGCTCCTTAGCTCGAGCAAGTTCGGCCCGAAGGCCCTCCACAGCAGCAGCACCGTCTGTACAAACAACATATAATTTATCAAAGGAGGGCTTCGACCCCCTTAATAAAGCGACTGCGGAGAACTCTTTTACCTTGCGACTCGTCAAGTCGCCTGTTGACAAGTGCGATGTCCGCATCTGCCAAGTCAAATTGCCGATTTAACTCGGCAAACTCACTAGTCCGGCTAGCCCTCGGACTATCCGCCACCTGCATAGGACCGACGGAATTCATTCCTTTAGATTTCGATCCTCGGTACGCTGTCGTTTCCGACAACCTACCGAGTCTCAGGGGATACTATCTATACAGGGCGCATTTTTTATATGCAAAACTGTTAAAAGACAAAGGGGTGCGTCATTCTCGCATACCTCAAATCCCGCCAGCAAACTCATGGCGGCATTACGCAATTCGCTCTCAGCGGACGAAATCCTTCCAATCACCATACGCATTAACGCATGGTGATCTTCTGAAATGGACACCCTCTCAAGCAGATTCTTCAGTTCTCCCAGCCGGACACTAGTAGGTGCCGAACTCTCTGGCCCCTCCGGACTCGGGGATACCCTCCGTGATGACACTTCGGGTTCGCCTGCCGGCACTGCGGACGGAGGCGTATCGCTCTCCATCATCTCCGGAAGAAGGTCCCCCGAAGATGAACTCATCTGAGAAGGCTGCAGATCCGAACTGCAATATAAATATTTCGGTTATCTACAGAAGCACAAATGAAGGTATTTCCTTACTAATTAACTCCCTCTTTCATACTCACGGCTCGCTGGAGGGCCGATCCTTTGATGATGATTGTGCGTCCGGATTCTTTCCGGGCGCCGGACCCCCCGAGGAAGATCTCTTCCCACGCTTAGGGGCTTTGGCTTCCGGATCTTCGGAGGCGGTCCTCTTCTCCCCCTGAAGGGAGGGGTTCTTGGTTCCCCCCTCTTCAGTCGCCCCTTTGGGCGAAATATTAGCTCCTCTATTTTCCCCGTCGCCCCCTTCTGTGGGCGCAACCTCCAACATTCTGACCAGCACGGGCTCCAGTGCGGTCTCTGGGAGGGGGGCCGGACACCTTATCTGCCTTGATCGCGCCACCCATTCCTGTAAAGAACAAAGGGTCAGGAGGCGAACTCTAGAAAGGCACATAAACAGAATGTCCGGACTCTGAGCTACTTACCTGAGTATCCGGGCGATCGCGGCTTAGGTCTGCGTCCTCGGCTAAATCCGGACACGCCACCTGCGGTCCGAAGAACAACTTGTACATCTCCACGGGTGTCGCACCCATGAAGTGTTGGAGAATCCGAGGTCCCTCCGGGTTGAATTCCCATAGACAGAGAGGACGACGTTTGCAGGGCAGAAGATGCCTGATTAGCATAACCTACATCACCTTGATCAGGTCGATCTCCCTCGCTTGGAGATCTTGAATCCGGCCCTGCAGTGAAGGCACGTCTTCGGACGGCCCCCAATTGAGCCCTTGGTTGACCCACGACATCAGTTGGCGTGGAGGTCCCAGGCGGAATAAGGGCGGTGTCTTTTGCCTGCTGCCCCTTGGAGCGGTGATATAGAACCACTCCTGCTGCCACAGTCCAAGTTGCTCTTGGAAGGAACCCTCGGGCCACGGGGCATCGACCTTTTTGCTTATGGTCGCCCCGCCGCACTCCGCTTGACGCCCCCCGATCATCGTCGGCTCCACCTTGAAGGTCTTCAGCCATAGGCCGAAGTGGGGAATGACGCAGAGGAAGGCTTCGCAGACGATAATGAATGCAGAGATATGGAGGATGGACTCCGGAGCCAAGTCGTGAAAGTCCAGCCCATAGTAGAACAGGAGCCCCCTCACGAAGGGATCCGTCGGAAAGCCTAAACCCCGACGGAGGTGGGATACGAAAACGACATATTCACCGGGCTCGGGGGCTGGCACAGCCTGCCCTTGGGCAGGCAACCTGTGCGAAACCTCGTAGGCCAGGTACTTGGCCTCATGCAACTTCAATATGTCCTCCTCCGTGACGGAGGAGGGCATCCACCGGCCCTGGAGGTCGGAGCCGGACATGATTGAGGATCCGAAGCGCTCGAATCTGAGGCTCTGGGTGTTGGAACTGGGAGCGGGGAAGAGATTCGATGCGAGATTGAAGAACAATAGCGAGCCTTGGTCCTCTTATAAAGGGGAAGAAATACCAAGGGCCGTCTCCGTGACCGTTTGGGATTCCCCTTCGATAGAGGAGGTGTGGCGACGGGAGCGGTTGGGTTACCCACGCACGTATTGATGAGAATCCTGGAATAAGGGGAACACGATCTCTGCTTTGACAAGACGTGCCAAGGAAACCGCTTCGCTAAACGTGCTGAGGTGGTATAGTAATTCAAACAAGGGCCTGGTGGCGGTGTGATGTCACGCCGCATAATACGTCAGCAGATTGAACTAAGTGTACATTTTATTCTCTCTACGGTGGAATGTGGAATTTATTTTGCAGAGCCGGACCTATCCTGGTGTTCATGATCTTCTCTGGATTATTCAAGGGAGGAACCCGCCTTGCAATGCCGAACATTGTGCACGCCGGACTTATCGTCATTGAAGACTGGTTCAGGGGCTACTGAGGGAGTCCTGGACTAGGGGGTGTCCGGACAGCCGGATTATCATTATCCGCCGGACTCCAAGACTACGAAGATACAAGATTGAAGACTCCGGCTCGTGTCCGGATGGTACTTTCCTTGGCGTGGAAGGCAAGCTTGGCAATACGGATATGTAGATCTCCTACCATTGTAACCGACTCTGTGTAACCCTAGCCCTCTCCGGTGTCTATATAAACCGGAGGGCTTTAGTCCGTAGGACAACATACATTACAACAATCATACCATAGGCTAGCTTCTAGGGTTTAGCCTCCTTGATCTCGTGGTCGATCTACTCTTGTACTACCCATATCATCAATATTAATCAAGCAGGACGTAGGGTTTTACCTCCATCGAGAGGGCCCGAACCTGGGTAAAACATTGTGTCCCTTGTCTCCTGTTACCATCCGCCTAAACGCACAGTTCGGGACCCCCTACCCGAGATCCGCCGGTTTTGACACCGACAGAGGGAGTCCTGGATTAGGGGGTGTCCGGATGGCCGGACTATGACCTTTGGCCGGACTCCCGAACTATGTAGATAAAAGATTGAAGACTTCGTCCCGTGTCCGGATAGGACTTTCCTTGGCGTGGAAGGCAAGCTTGGCGATATGATATGAAGATCTCCTCCCATTGTAACCGACTCTGTGTAACCCTAGCCCTCTCCGGTGTCTATATAAACCAGAGTGTTTTAGTCCGTAGGATGAACAACAATCATACCATAGGCTAGCTTCTAGGGTTTAGCCTCTCTGATCTCGTGGTAGATCACTCTTGTACTACCCATATCATCAATATCAATCAAGCAGGAGTAGGGTTTTACCTCCATCGAGAGGGCCCGAACCTGGGTAAAAACATCGTGTCCCTTGTCTCCTGTTACCATCCGCCTAGACGCACAGTTTGGGACCCCTTACCCGAGATCCGCCGGTTTTGACACTGACATTGGTGCTTTCATTAAGAGTTCCTCTATGTCGTCACCGTTAGGCCCGATGGCTTCTTCGATCATCAACCACGACGCGGTCCAGAGCGAGACTTTTCTCCCCGGACAGATCTTCGTATTCGGCGGCTTTGCACCGCGGGCCAATTCGCTTGGCCATCTGGAGCAGATCGAAAGCTATGCCCCTGGCCATCAGGTCAGGTTTGGAAGTTTAAACTACACGACCGACATCCGCGAGGACTTGATCTTCGACGTATTCGAGCCACGGCCGAGCGCTCAGCACTGTCACGATGGGCATGACTTACAGCCCACTTCGTAGCCACTGTCGACGACCTAACCGACATGCTCAACTTCGACTCCGAAGACATCGACGGTATGGACGCCGATGAAGGAGACGGCCAAGAACCAGCGCCTATAGAGTGCCGAACAATCGCCTCACCACACGATGTATACATGGTGGACACACCTAAAAGAAGTAACGACGAGGATCAAAAGGGCACAACCAGGGATCGTTCCCTCGAAAAACAATCAAAGCAGCGGTGTAAGCGCCGCGCCAAGCCCCACCTCGACAGAGACCCAGCCATGGAGCAGGGTGAATCAACGGAAGACGAACACGCAATCGAGCAACCGTCCAAACAGGGCGGACAGACCGAACAATCCGTCCCCATCAAAGATAATAGTCCGGACGACCACACGCCGAACAAGTTGCTAGAGCACCAGAACCTCCACCAAAGGCTCGTCGCCACTGTGCGTAGCCTGAAAAAGCATAAGCGGAAGCTCAAAACAGCGGAAGATGCAATGAGAATAAGATGGAGCAAAGTACTCAATACCGCACACAAGTACGGCAACAGTCATCACACAAAGAGCTATCCAAAGCGGAAATTACTACCGGAATTTGATGAAGAGGCCCTAGAGCCCCCACAATCAAAAAACAAGGAAGCTACCAGGTCGGATAGACGACCCCACGATCGACCTCAACCAACAAAGGGCGCCGCATTCAATGCGGCACGCGATCCGCCCAAGGATTCGCACCAGAAAACCGGTCCAACCAGATCCATCTACGGGCCAAGAAAACAAGGTCCATTGAGCAATGCAACTCAAAAAATATCCGAACATCGCGGCACACCTACATACAGGGGCGCCGCACATCCCCTATGTTTTACCGATGAGGTACTGGATCATGAATTTCCAGCGGGATTCAAGCCCGTAAACATAGAAGCATACGACGGAACAACAAACCCTGGAGTCTGGATCGAGGATTATATCCTCCATATACACATGGCCAGAGGAGATGACCTTCACGCCATAAAATACTTACCCCTTAAGCTCAAAGGGCCAGCCCGGCATTGGCTTAAAAGCCTCCCCGAAAACACCATGGGAAGTTGGGAAGAGCTCGAGGATGCTTTCCGAGCAAATTTTCAAGGGACCTATGTCTGACCCCCGGATGCAGACGATCTGAGTCATATAACTCAACAACCCGGAGAGTCAGCCCAGAAACTCTGGAACAGATTTCTTACTAAAAAGAATCAGATAGTCGACTGTCCGGACGCCGAAGCCCTAGCAGCTTTCAAACATAGCGTCCGAGACGAATGGCTCGCCAGAAACCTCGGCCAAGAAAAGCCAAGAACAATGGCCGCATTAACAAGCCTCATGACCCGCTTTTGTGCAGGAGAGGATAGCTGGTTGGCAAGAAGCAGCACCAACGACCCGAATACGTCCGAACTCAGAGATGGAAACGGGAAACCGCGCCGCAACAAAGAACAGCGCTGGATCAAGGACAATAGCCCGATGTGCACGGCAGTCAACGCCGGATTCAACAGCTCTCGGCAAAATCAGAAAAAGCCGCCCACCAAAGATGATAGGGACGAGCTATCTAACCTTAACAAAATCTTGGACAAAATATGTCAAATCCACAGTACTCCCGGGAGACCTGCAAACCACACCCACAGAGATTGTTGGGTCTTCAAGCAGTCCGGCAAACTCAACGCCGAACACAAGGGGCTCGACACATCAAGCAAGGATGACGACGCACCCCACAAGCAGAAAACCGGAGAACAAAATAAGTTCCCACAAGAAGTCAAAATAGTAAATTCACTTCAGGTGACAAAAGGGAAAAATAGAACGGCGCCTACGAAGATACGCGCCATACGGCCTGCCCCAGAGGAGCACCGCCACTGGTTGTTACAACCAATCACTTTTGATCATTAGGATTACTCCAGAGGTATCCGAACGCAGGCTGGACTGCCTTGGTCTTGGATCCGATTATTGACGGACTCCAATTTACACAAGTCCTAATGGACGGCGGCAGTGACCTAAACCTGTTATATCAGGACGCAATCCGCAAACTAGGGGTAAACCCAGCAACAATTCGCCATGGCAATACTTCCTTTCAAGGAATCACGCCGGGCCCAGATACCAAGAGTATGGGTTCCCTTTTGTTAGAAGTCACGTTCGGCTCACCCGACAACTTCCGAAGCGAAAAACTAACCTTCCACATCGCCCCATTTATAAGTCGCTATCAAGCGCTACTGGGACGCGAAGCTTTCGCCCGCTTTAACGCAATACCGCATTATGCATCCCTTACACTCAAAATGCCCGGTCCACAAGGCATCATTTCATTAAAGGGAAATATCAATTGATCCCCGAAGTTCGGATACTGGTGCAGCGGCCTTGACAGCCGCACACTAATCCAGCTTCACTACCCCGGACACGGTTTGACAAGTCCGACGTAAGCATACAAAGGCCTAATAGTCGCACAACCTTGTACAAGGGGCTCCGCGTGTTTACACTAGGAGACAATATGGCCCAATCTTACTCATGCCTCTGTGTTATATGTTGTTTATTCTAATATAGATTTCTCGCACGACTATTTTTCACTAAGCCCCTCTCTTTCGCAGACAAACACCGTGTTACGCCCGTCCAGGATACGGCACAACGGAGACACAGGCGCAGACGTGCAGCAGGGACCCGTCCTAAGGATTCTCTTCAGATTAAGACCCTGCGTAAACCTTTTTTACTGTCTCTTGTTGATAACATCCCCCGGTTTTCACTATAACCAAGGAGGAGGCTGGCGTCTTGGCATGTGGCCACGCCAGAATTTTGCATGTACCTGGATACCAGGGGCTTTTTTTACCAAAGGGCTCTTGTTCGGCCCGTCTTCATAAAGACCGAATACCTTAGGGAGTGTTCGGCGTCGCGAGTTTGGCCTTATATGCAACAGCTCCGAATCATGTCTTTGGTCAAATGTTGGGTGCGCCCGGCTCCTGTGTTTTGCTGCCTTACGTTCCGCTCTATCGGCTAAGGCGGCACCAGGAGAACTACTGCGATTGTGCCCCGGTTCGGCCAGGCGAGCACCTCAGTAGAGAAAGCCGAAAACTGACTGTCATGATATAGCGAGAGACTAGTCAACCACTCGATGACTTTTGGAATCTTTAGGATTCCTCCGCATTAACAAAGGTCCGCTTCCCGGTCAGGCACACACGCGCCCCAAATTCGGGCGAGCGCGGTGCCCCTAGGGGCTATTCAGTAGCCCCACTGTCAAACCCCTATGGCTAAGTGGAAGTGATAAAGCATTATAGTCCGGTTGCCTAGTTCACTGCGCTATCACCTCCTTTATAGGACCAAGACGTTGGATTAAGTGTGAAAAGGCGACTTTTTGCGAACACCCCCACATTATATGCGTGGGGGCTGAAGCCAACAACTGCCATCTTTCAGGTTATATACACAAATACATTAACGGCCACACATGAGGCATTATAATTCTTGCAAGCACAAGAATAAAAAGCTTTTATATTCTATCAAAATATTTGTTTTACAATAGCACATGCTATTCGAACACAACATCCTTCGAGCACTGCGCCTCTATTAAACGAGCGCCATGAAGAACTTCCTCAAAGTAGTGCTCGGCAGGTACTCGACTTTCGTCCGAATCCCGGGATGCAACAACACTGGCCTTCATATCCGCCCAGAATGTTTTGACACGGGAAAGAGCCATCTGCGCACCCTCTATGCAGGCTGACCTCTTCATTGCATCAACATGCGGCACCGAACCAAGGAACTTCTACACCAAGCCAAAATAACTCTTCGGCTCTGGCTTCTCTGGCCACAGACGACTCGCAACATACCTCATGGCGAGTCCGGATAACCTGTTCAGCTCCGCCCAGGCGGCCAAACGGTCGGATACCGAAAGTGGGCGTTCTGGATTGTGGAACTGCGACCAAAAAAGCTCTTCCAATCCATGGTCACGTCGACCCCGGAAGTGTTCGGTCGCGTCTGCCGCACTAGCTGCCAAATCCAGATAAGTGTTTTCCGCACTCCACAGCCGGTCTAACGGAGCATACTTGGGGTCCCCGAACTTCATCCGCAGCATATAGGGCTTCCCGGCCGTGATATCTCCGGCCTGACGTAGCTCCTCCTTCATAGCTCTCATTGCAGAGCGAGTATCCTTGGCCTCGGCAGTGATCTTTTCAAGATCCTTCTGAGCCGCCTTATCTCCTTGTTCAAGAAATTTATAGCGGTCGGCAACATCCTTCAATTTTATAGCCATCTCGGCTATTACTTTCTTGCTCTGGCAGTGAGCAGCCTGTTCGGCTCTTAGCTCTTCAGCCGCCTTAACGGCAGCCGCATCACTTTCCCTTGCTTGCTCCTTGGCTCGGCCAAGTTCTGCCCGAAGGTTCTCCACGGCAGCAGCACCATCTGCATTAAGCACATATGTTATAAGGCACGAGCACCGAACTCCTCTTATCAGATGTCTTTGGAACATACCTTGTGCCTCATCTAGCCGCTTATTTACACGCGTGATGTCGGCATCCGCCACGTCAAGTTGCCGCTTTAGCTCGGCAGATTCATCAGTCCGGCTAGCCATCGAACGCCTCGCCACCTTTATAAAAAAGGTGACATATTATACCTGGGGTTATGATCCTCTGTGCGCTATCACTTTTGACGACACACAGAGTCTCAGGGGCTACTATTTATACAGGGCGCATTTTATATGTGGCTCTACCAAAAGGTACACCTTTTTACGTACCTCAAAGCCTGTCAGTAAACTCCTGGAGGCCTCGTACAGTTTGCTTTCCGCGGATGAAATCCTTCCAATCAGCATGTTCATCAACATATGGTGTTCTTCTGAGATGGACGCTCGCCCAAGCAGATCCTTCAGCCCCTCCAACCGCGCACCAGAGGGTGCCGGACTAGCCTGATGAGCTTTTTCAGGGTCCGGACTTGGAAAAACCCTCCGAGACGACACCTCAGGGTCGCCTGCCTTGTGAGAAGGTGCAACAAGGGGAGGCGTTTCACTCTCCATCATCTCCGGACGAAGATCCCCTAAAGATGAGCTCTGCTGAGAAGGGTTGAGATCCGAACTGCAAGGTAATATTTCGGTTATCTTGCTAAGAAATAAAACAGGAATGTCACTCATTTTGGAACCCCTCTCTTTACTTACGGCTCGGGGGAGAGCTGATCCCCTTGAGGGTGCAATGTGGCCGGGGCATTCTCCGGCGCCGGACCCTCTGGCGAAGATTTCTTCCCCCTTTTTGAGGCCATCCCCTCCGGGTCTTCAGAGGCAGTCCTTTTCTTTCCCAGGTCGGGGGAATTTTCGATTCCTCCCTTCCTAATAGCCTCCTTCGCGGAAGCGGTAGATCCTTGGTTCCCCCCTTTGCCTTCTGCCAGAAGCACGACCTCTAGCATCCTGGTTAACACGGGATCCGGCGTGGTCTCGGGCAGGGGGGCTGGACACCTAATAAGCTCTGCTTTCGCTATCCACTCCTGTTCAAAGGATAGCTCTATTAAGGGCAATTTTATGATGAAAATACGGATGGCGTGTCCAAATACGGGGCTACTTACTTGAGCATCCGGGCGATTGCAGCTCAGACCCGCGTCCTCGGACAAGTCCGGACACCTTGCTTTTGATCCGAAGAACAATTTGTACATCTCCACGGCCGTCGTGCCTATAAAGTGTTGGAGGACTCGCGGTCCCTCCGGATTAAATTCCCACAGGCGGAGAGGGCGACGTTTGCAGGGCAGCATGCGGCAAATCAGCATAACTTGCGCCACTACGGTCAAGTTGATATCTCTTTCTAGGAGATCTCGAACGCGGTCCTGCAGCAGGGGCAAGTCTTTGGACGCCCCCTAGATAAGCCCTTCATTGACCCATGACGCTAGCCGTGGTGGGGGACCCGAGCGAAAAGCGGGTGGCGCCACCCATGTGGTGCCCCTGGGGGCTATGATGTAAAACCAGTCCCGTTGCCATAAGCCGAACTCCTCTTGGAAAGAGCCCTCGGGCCATGGAGCGCCGGCCATCTTGCTTATGATAGCTCCTCCACACTCAGCGTGCTGCCCCTCAATCATCTTCGGTTCCACCTTGAAGGTTCTCAGCCACAATCCGAAGTGAGGAGTAATATGGAGGAAGGCCTCACACACGACAATGAACGATGAGATTTGGAGGATGGACTTCGGAGCTAGATCGTGAAATTCCAGCCCGTAATAAAGCATAAGTCCCCTCACGAAGGGATCAATCGGGAAGCCTAGCCCCCGAAGGAAGTGAGATGTGAACACCACACTCTCACCGGGCTGGGGAGTGGGAATGACCTGCCCTTGAGCAGGCAGCCTATGCGAGATTTCGCCGGTCAGATACCTGGCATCTCTCAGCATTCGCACGTCTTCTTCCGCAACGGAGGAAGGCATCCACCAGCCTTGAAGGTCGGAGCCGAACATCATCGAAGGCCCGAAGCGCCTAAAGCTAGAGCTCTGGACGTTGGAACTCAAGGCGAGGGGCGGATCCGCTTGAGTTAAAAGGAGTCGAGCCTTGGTCTCTTTATAAAGAAGTTGAATACCAAGAGCCCTCCCCGTAACCGTTTGGGACTCGCTTTCAATTAGGGAGTCATACCAAAGGCAGGGTTGGGTTACCCACGCTCGTATTGATGAGAATCCCGAAATAAGGGGACACGATCTCTACTTTGACAAGACGTGCCAGGGAAGCCGCCTCGCTAAACGCGCTGAGGTGGAATAGTCAAACGATTCGAATAAAGGCTTGGCCGTGGCGTGATGTCACGCTACGGAGTACATCAGTAGATTAGATTTGTGTAGATATTATTCTCTCTACGATGGCATGTGGAACTTATTTTGCAGAGCCGGACACTATGGAGTATTCGGAGGAGGAACCCGCCTTGCAATGCTGAAGATAATTTGCGCGCCGGACTCGTCGTCATTGAAGCCTGGTTCAGGGGCTACTGAGGGAGTCCTGGATTAGGGGGTGTCCGGATGGCCGGACTATGACCTTTGGCCAGACTCCCGAACTATGAAGATACAAGATTGAAGACTTCGTCCCGTGTCCGGATAGGACTTTCCTTGGCGTGGAAGGCAAGCTTGGCGATATGATATGAAGATCTCCTCCCATTGTAACCGACTCTATGTAACCCTAGCCCTCTCTGGTGTCTATATAAACCGGAGAGTTTTAGTCCGTAGGACGAACAACAATCATACCATAGGCTAGCTTCTAGGGTTTAGCCTCTCTGATCTCGTGGTAGATCAACTCTTGTACTACCCATATCATCAATATCAATCAAGCAGGAGTAGGGTTTTACCTTGTGACACTCCAAAATTTTTGTGGTTTTTGTTTTCAGGAAGAGCCTTGCTTAGTTTGAAGAAGGTCATTTAAACCCTTCTTAAAAACCCTCTTCTAAGTTTGCCCTCTCAAAAATCTTTTCTTGGATTTAGTTTCTTCTAAAAAGAAAACCTTTTTGGTTTTGGGCTTTTATTTGAGTTTTGATCCATTCTTATTTTACCATGCCTCTTATGGTAATACTCCCCCAAAACCCCTCCTTCCACTTTGGTGCAACCCAAACATTCTGTCCAAACTAATAAAATCCATTTTTGGATTTTATTCCAATTATTTCTTTTCCCAAAATAATTCTGTCCTTTCTTTTGAGCCTAGGTGATTTGCAAAGCAAGTACCCTAATGCCTTTGATTCTTGATCCCAAACCAACTCCCCTGGATAGTACTTAGTACCCACAACCTAGAACCATCAAGATCTACTCTTCTTCTTTTCAAAATTTTCAAATTTCACCCTCTGCAAGTTTGGACCAGATTTGCCAAATTTGGTGAAATTCATATCTCCACTCCTCCAAAAATTCCACCAAAATTCAGGCAACCTCTAGTTGCAATGAGAGACCACTCCACCAAAAATCAGCTCAAGGAAAAATGCCTACATGCCTAGATCATTCTGTCGAACACCTGGCATGCACCATTTCTGTTCATCTTCAGTAAAATTCAGATTTGCAGTGTCGTTTCTTCGTCAGAGTTTCAGTCACATGCAAACTATGCATTTGGCTCGTTGCTCACAGCCTCTCCTTCTTGTCCGGAGCTCCACACGCGCGCTTGGCGCCTTCCTGGCGTCGGTGGCGCCCTGGCCCGCCTGCGCCCGCGTGTCCTGCGGCGGCAGAACCATCGTAACGGCCGACAGGGGGCAACATAGCGGCATAACGTCGTTCGGCGCCGCCCAAACCTTCTGAGAGCTCCGCGTGGCCATCTCCTTGCCAGCGCACGCATGCAGCACCGTCGCCGTGGCCTGGCACGCGCAGAGCGCGTTCTCTGCCGCCGATGTGCCGTGCGGCCGTTCCGTCGAGGACAGGCCGTAACCACCCCTCCCGTGCTGAGTTGGACACTGAAATGGCACCAATGCTCCGTCTAGTCGATGCTCCAGCTCCTAAGCCGACCATCCAGCCACAGCGCTGCCGTAATCACTCGCCGGACTTATCCGTTCACGGCAACCGCCTTGGGCCGGCTATAAATAGCACCCCCCGAGCTTGCTCTCGCCCCCGCACAACTCCACCTCCTCACCAGACCCCGCCTAGCCACTGGAAGAGCCTCGAGGGGCCTTTCTTCCTCCACTCCGGCCACCTCCGTCCGCCTCGGGCTCCGCCAACGTTCTCTCCGGTGAGAACTCCTCCGCCGCCCTACTCTCGCCCGTAGCCTCGTACCACCTCCAGAAGGCTAACCCCCACTTCAATTTGACCCTGTCTATGACATCCGACTATGGCATACTTGTTATTTACTTTTGTTATCAAGCCCTGTCTGTGACGTCGCTCAGATGTCCGGCTGTGGCATTTCTTTTATAAGCCTTGTCTGTGACGTCGCTCAGATGTCCGACTGTGGTATTTCTTTTAAGCCCTTTATGTGGTGTCGCTTAGACGCCCGACTGCGGCATTTCTTTTAAGCCCTTTATGTGGTGTCTCTTAGACGCCCGACTATGGCATGGATTTTATTTGTTTACCTTTCAAGGCGTCGCTCCAGACACCCGATCGGTTTTCAGTTATTTATTCTTTTTTATCAAGTCATGCAATAATATTATTGATTGGGATGAGCATCATTATTTTTATTCATGACACATTCATGCATTCATTTATTATATCTTTTGTCCGAACTGTCTTGCGATTACTTTCAAAGTACTCACCTGGCTTGTTGATTTGGCCAGATGTTGATAAAGGCGATCTCATGGATGAAGAGTTTGATAGCGAGTCCGACGCCTAGAGGAGTCCCAGTCAGTCCCGTGCGATCCTGTTTTGGTCACTGTATTATCCGCTTCCGGAACACCAGAAATAAATTCATCGAGTCTCACCTCGACGCTCGATGAGCTGCCAGTTAGGAGTCATGTTATCCACCACCACTTTTTACCTCGAGCTAGTAGCATGCCACCACACCCCTGTGTCATAACCGCCCTTATGTAAGATATTGGTGAGTTTGTAATAATTTGTTGAGTAGCCTCAGCTCAACCCTGTAATATATTTAATGCTACTGGTCCTCTGTTCATCAAGTATTTGTCTACCAGTGAGGATGACTTTTCCTATACTGAGATCTAAAGATCGATTTTCTCAATAATTATTTTATTGAAAAACCGGTCGTGACATACCTCCATCGAGAGGGCCCGAACCTGGGTAAAAACATCGTGTCCCTTGTCTCCTGTTACCATCCTCCTAGACGCACAGTTCGGGACCCTCTACCCGAGATCCGCCAGTTTTGACACCGACAGAGAGGCTGGGGAAGACTCTGTCCAGCAGCAGCACAACGGCGTGGTGGTGACGGAGGAGCGTGGCACTCCAGCAGGGCTTCGCCAAGCACTGCGAGAGACGAGGAGGGAGAGGGGTAGGGCTACGCTAAGAGAAAGGGTAACTCGTGTTCCTGGCAGCCCGAAAAACCCCACTATATATAGGGGAAGGGGAGGGGCTGCGCCCCCATCTTGGGTCCCCCCTAGGGGTGGCGGCCAGCCCTAGATGCATCTGGGGGGCGGCCAGAGAGGGAGAGGGGGGGCACCCTTGGTGGGCCTTAGGCCCATCCGAGCCTAGGGTTTTCCCCCTTCCCCCTCCCTATGCCTTGGGCCTCTTGTGGGAGGCGCACTTCCCACACTTGGCCCACGCAGGCCTCCGGGGTTGGTGGCCTCTCCTGGTGGACCCCCGGGACCCTTCCGGTGGTCCCGGTACATTACGAGTGACTCCCGAAATACTTCCGGTGGCCAAAACCTCACTTCCTATATATTATTCTTTACCTTCGGATCATTCCGGAACTCCTCGTGACATCTGGGATCTCATCCGAGACTCCGAACAACATTCGGTAACCACATACAAACTTCCCTTATAACCCTAGCGTCACCGAACCTTAAGTGTGTAGACTCTACGGGTTCGGGAATCATGCAGACATGACCAAGACATCTCTCCGGCCAATAACCAACAGTGGGATCTGGATACCCATGTTGGCTCCCACATGTTCCACGATGATCTCATCGGATGAACCATGATGTCGGGGATTCAATCAATCCCGTATACAATTCCCTTTGTCCATCGGTACGTTACTTGCGCGAGATTCGATCATTAGTATCCCAATACCTCGTTCAATCTCATTACCGGCAAGTTACTTTACTCGTTCTGTAATGCATGATCCCGTGACTAACTACTTAGTCACATTGAGCTCATTATGATGATGCATTACCGAGTGGGCCCAGAGATACCTCTCCGTCATACAAAGTGAAAAATCCCAGTCTTGATTCGTGCCAACCCAACAGACACTTTCGGAGATACCTGTAGTGCACCTTTATAGCCACCCAGTTACGTTGTGACGTTTGGTACACCCAAAGAATTCCTATGGCATCCGGGAGTTGCACAATGTCATGGTCTAAGGAAATGATACTTGACATTAGAAAAGCTTTAGCAAACGAACTACACGATCTTGTGCTATGCTTAGGATTGGGTCTTGTCCATCACATCATTCTCCTAATGATGTGATCTCGTTATCAATGACATCCAATGTCCATGATCAGAAAACCATAACCATCTATTGGTCAACGAGCTAGTCAACTAGAGGCTCACTAGGGACATGTTGTGGTCTATGTATTCACACATGTATTACGGTTTCCAGTTAATACAATTATAGCATGAACAATAGACAATTATCATGAACAAGGAAATACAATAATAACCATTTTATTATTGCCTCTAGGGAATATTTCCAACACCCAGATTCCGCAAAATGGCTTGAGGCCATGAAATCTGAGATGGGATCCATGTATGAGGGCAAAGTGTGGACTTTGGTGGACTTGCCCGATGATCGGCAAGCCATTAATAATAAATGGATCTTTAAGAGAAAGACAGACGCTGATAGTACTATTACTATCTACAAAGCTCGAATTGTCGCAAAAGGTTTTTCGACAAGTTCAAGGACTTGATTACGACGAGACTTTCTCACCCATAGAGATGCTTAAAGTCTGTCCGAATGATGTTAGCAGTTGCCGCATTTCATGGTTATGAAATTTGGCAGATGGATGTCAAAACTGCATTCCTGAATGGATTTCTAGAAGAAGAGTTGTATATGAGGCAACCAGAAGGTTTTGTTGATCCAAAGGGTGCTAACAAAGTGTGCAAGCTCCAACGATCCATTTATGGACTAGTGCAAGCCTCTCGGAGTTGGAATAAACACTTTGATAGTGTGATCAAAGCATATGGTTTTATACGGACTTTTGGAGAAGCCTGTATTTACAAGAAAGTGAGTGGGAGCTCTGTAGCATTTCTAATATTATATGTGGATGACATATTGTTGATTGGAAATGATATAGAATTTCTGGATAGCATAAAGGGATACTTAAATAATAGTTTTTCAATGAAAGACCTCTGTGAAACTGCTTATATATTGGGCATCAAGATCCATAGAGGTAGATCAAGACGCCTAATAAGATTTTACAATGAGTACATACCTTGACAAGATTTTGAAAGAGTTCAAAATAGATCAGTCAAAGAAGGAGTTCTTGCTTGTATTACAAGGTGTAAAGTTGAGTAAGACTCAAAGCCCGACCACGGCAGAAGATAGAAAGAGAATGAAAGTCATTCCCTATGCTAGTCATAGGTTTTATAAATTATGCTATGCTGTGTATCAGACCTATTGTGTACCTTGCCATGTTTTTGGCAAGCGGATACAATAGTTGAGGGAGTCCTGGATTAGGGTGTGTCTGGATGGCCGGATATGACCTTTGGCCGGACTCCCGGACTATGAAGATACAAGATTGAAGACTCCGTCCCGTGTCCGGATGGAGTTTCCTTGGCATGGAAGGCAAGCTTGGCGATACGATATGAAGATCTCCTCCCATTGTAACCGACTCTATGTAACCCTAGCCCTCTCCGGTGTCTATATAAACCGGAGAGTTTTAGTCCGTAGGACGAACAACAATCATACCATAGGCTAGCTTCTAGGGTTTAGCCTCTCTGATCTCGTGGTAGATCCACTCTTGTACTACCCATATCATCAATATTAATCAAGAAGGAGTAGGGTTTTACCTCCATCGAGAGGGCCCGAACCTGGGTAAAAACATCGTGTCCCTTGTCTCCTGTTACCATCCGCCTAGACGCATAGTTCGGGACCCCCTACCCGAGATCCGCCGGTTTTGACACCGACATTGGTGCTTTCATTGAGAGTTCCTCTGTGTCGTCACCTTTAGGCCCGATGGCTTCTTCGATCATCAACCACGACGCTGTCCAGGGTGAGACCTTTCTCCCCAGACAGATCTTCGTATTCGGCGGCTTCGCACTACGGGCCAACTCGCTTGGCCATCTGGAGCAGATCGAAAGCTATGCCCCTGGCCTTCAGGTCAGGTTTGGAAGTTTAAACTACACGGCCGACATCCGCGGGGACATGATCTTCGACGGATTCGAGCCACGGCCGAGCATGCCGCACTGTCACGATGGGCATGATTTAGCTCTGCCGCCGGACAATGCCCAGAGCGTCGCTCAGGTGCCCGCTCCGACCATTAGCTCAGAGCCGACTGCGCCAGTTGGGGCCGGACGGTCGGACGCCGCCCCAGGAGCCGCAATCTCTACGGCGATAGAGCCGAACACCAGCCTAGTCCTTTGCGAGGCCTATGACTCCAGGGTGCCGGACTCCGTTCCGAATTCTGAACCTCCCGCACCTCTTCCGATCGAACCCGATTGGGCTCCGATCATGGAGTTCACCGCCACGGACGTCTTTTAGCACTCGCCCTTTGGCGATATCCTGAATTAAATAAAGTCTCTCTCTTTGTCAGGAGAGCCCTAGCCGGACTATGGTCAGCATGGTTGGGATGCGGATGACGAAGAATTTTGAAGCCCACCCACCACCCACTACGTAGCCACTGTCGACGACTTAACTGACATGCTCGACTTCGACTCCGAAGACATCGACGGTATGGACGCCGATGAAGGAGACGACCAAGAACCAGCGCCTATAGAGCGCCGCTCAATCGCCTTATCACACGATGTATGCATGGTGGACACACCTAAAAGAAGCAACGGCGAGGATCAAAAGGGCACAACCAGGGATCATTCCCTTGGAAAACAATCAAAGCGGCGGCGTAAGCGACACGCCAAGCCCCACCTCGACAGAGACCCAGCCATGGAGCAGGACGAATCAACAAAAGACGACTATGCCATCGAGCAATCGTCCAAACAAGGCGGACAAACCGAACAATCCGGCCCCAACAACGATAATAGTCTGGACGACCTCACGCCGGACAAGTCGTTGGAGCACCAGAATCTCCACCAAAGGCTTGTCGCCACCGAACGTAACCTGAAAAAGCAGAAGCAGAAGCTCAAAACAGCGGAAGATGCAATCAGAATAAGATGGAGCAAAGTACTCAATACCGCACACAAGTACGGCAACAGTCGTCACACAAAGAGCTTTCCGAAGCGGAAATTACTACCAAAATTTGATGAAGAGGCCCTAGAGCCCCCACAACCAAAAAACAAGGAAGTCACCAGGTCGGATAGACGACCCCACGATCGACATCCACCAACAAAGGGCGCTGCATTCAATGCGGCACGCGAGCCACACAAAGATTCGCATCAGAAGAACGGCCCGACCAGATCCATCTATGGGCCAAGAAAGCAAGCTCCATTGAGCAATGCAACACAAAAAATATCCGAACATCGCGGCACACCCACATACAGGGGCACCGCACACCCCCTATGTTTTACCGATGAGGTACTGGATCATGAATTTCCAGCGGGATTCAAGCCCGTAAACATAGAAGCATACGACGGAACAACAGACCCTGGAGTCTGGATCGAGGATTATATCCTCCACATACACATGGCCAGAGGAGATTACCTCCTCGCCATAAAATACTTACCCCTTAAGCTCAAAGGGCCAGCCCGGCATTGGCTTAAAAGCCTTCCCGAAAACACCATGGGAAGTTGGGAAGTTCTCGAGGATGCTTTCCGGGCATATTTTCATGGGACCTATGTCCGACCTCCGGATGTAGATGATCTGAGTCATATAACTCAGCAGCCCAGGGAGTCAGCCCGGAAACTCTGGAACAGATTCCTTACCAAAAAGAATCAGATAGTCCACTGTCCGGACGCCGAGGCCCTAGCAGCTTTCAAACATAGCGTCCGAGACGAATGGCTCGCTAGACACCTCGGCCAAGAAAAGCCAAAAACAATGGCCGCACTAACAAGCCTCATGACCTGCTTTTGCACAGGAGAGGATAGCTGGTTGGCAAGGAGCAGCACCAGCGACCCGAGCACATCCAAGCTCAGAGATGAATACGGGAAACCACACCGTAACAAAGAACAGCGCCGAATCAAGGATAACAGCCCGATGAGCACGACAGTCAACTTCGGATTCAAAAGCTCTCGGCAAAATCAGAAAAAGCCGCCACCCAAAGATGACAGGGACGAGCTGTCTAACCTCAACAAAATCCTGGACAAAATATGTCAAACCCACAGTACTCCCGGGAGACCCGCAAACCATACCCACAGAGATTGTTTGGTCTTCAAGCAGTCCGGCAAACACAACGCCGAACACAAGGGGCTCGACGCACCAAGCGAGGATGACGACGCACCCCACAAGCAGGACACCGGAGAACAAAAGAAATTCCCACAAGAAGTCAAAACAGTAAATTCACTTCAGATGACAAAAGGGAAAAATAGAACGGCGCTTACGAAGACACGTGCCATACGGCCAGCCCCAGAGGAGCACCGCCACTGGTTGTTACAACCAATCACCTTTGACCATTAGGACTACTCCAGAGAAGCCCGGAACGCAGGCTGGACTACCTTGGTCTTGAATCCGATTATTGACGGACACCAATTTACAAAAGTCCTTATGGACGGCGGCAGTGACTTAAACCTGTTATATCAGGACACAACCCGCAAACTAGGGGTAAACTCAGCTATAATCCGCCATGGCAATACTTCCTTTCAAGGAGTCACGCCGGGTCCAGATACCCAGAGTATGGGTTCCCTTTCGTTAGAAGTCACGTTCGGCTCACCCGACAACTTCCGAAGCAAAAAGCTAACATTCCACATCGCCCCATTCGTAAGTCGCTATCAAGCACTACTGGGACGTGAAGCTTTCGCCCGCTTTAACGCAATACCGCATTATGCATCCCTTACACTTAAAATGCCCGGCCCACGAGGCATCATCTCATTACAGGGGAATATCAATTGATCCCCAAAGTACGGGTAAAGGTGCGCCCGCCTGGACAGCCGCACTATCCCGGACACGGCTCGACGAGTCCGGCGTAAACGTACATAAGCTTAATAGCCGCATAACCCTGTACAAGGGGCTCCACGTGTTCACGCCAGGAGACAATACGACTCAATTCTTGCTTGAACTATATTTTGTTTTATTTTAAAATTGATTTCTCGCACGCTTATTTTTACTAAGTTCCTCTCTTTCGCAGACGAACATCGTGATACGCCCGTCCAGGATACGGCACAACGGAGACACAGGCGCAGACGTGCAGTAGGGACCCGTTTCAAGGATTCTTTTCAGATTAAGACCCTGCGTAAACCTTTTTTAGTGTCTCTCGTTGACAACATCCCCCGGTTTTCTCTATAACCGAGGAGGAGGCTGGCGTCTTGGCATGTGGCCACGCCAGAATTTTGCGCGTACCTGGAAACCAGGGGCTTTTTTTACCAAGGGCTCTATTTCGACCCGCCTTCATAAAGACCGAATACCTTAGGGAGTGTTCGGCGTCGCGAGTTTGGCCTTATATGCATCAGCTCCGAATCATGTCTTTGGTCAAATGTTCGGTTTGCCCGGCTCCTGTGTTTTTCTGCCTTACGCTCCGTTATATCGGCTAACGCGGCACCAGGAGAACTACTGCGATTGTGCCCCGGTTCGGCCAGGCGAGCACCTCAATAGAGAAAGCCGAAAACTGACTGTCATGATATAGCGAGAGACTGGTCAACCACTCGATGACTCTCGGTATCTTTAGGATTCCTCCACATTAACGAAGGGCCGCCTCCCGGTCAGGCACACTCGCGCCTCGAATTCGGGTGAGCGCGGTGCCCCTAGGGGCTATTCAGTAGCCCCACTGTCAAACTCCTATGGCTAAGTGAAAGTCATAAAGCATTATAGTCCGGTTGCCTAGTTCGCTGCGCCACCACCTCCTTTATAGGACCAAGACATTGGATTAAGTGTGAAAAGGCACCTTTTTGCGAACACCCCAGCATTCTATGCGTGGGGGCTGAAGCCAACGACTGCCATCTTTCAGGTTATATACACATATACATTAAACAGCCGCACAGGAGGCATCATAATTCTTGCAAGCACAAGTATAAAAAGCCTTTATATTCTATCAAAATATTCATTTTACAATAGTACACGCTATTCAAACATAACATCCTTCGAGCACTGCGACTCTATTACCATGAAGAACTTCCTCAAAATAGTGCTTGGCAGGTACTCGGCTTTCGTCCGAATCCCGGGATGCAACAACACTGGCCTTCATATCCGCCTAGTATGTTTTGACATGGGCAAGAGCCATCTGTGCGCCCTCTATGCACGCCGACCTCTTCATTGCATCAGCATGCGGCACCGAACCAAGGAACTGCCGCACCAAGCCAAAATAACTCTTCGGCTCCGGCTTCTCCGGCCACAGACGACTCGCAACATACTTCATGGCATGTCCGGATAATCTGTTCAGCTCCGCCCAGGCGGCCAAACGGTTGGATACCGAAAGTGGGCGTTCTGGATTGTGGAACTGCGACCAAAAAAGCTCTTCCAATCCATGGTCACCTCGGCCGCGGAAGTGTTCGGTCGCGTCTGCCGCACTAGCGGCCAAATCTAGATAAGTGTTTCCGCACTCCACTGCCGGTCTAACGGAGCATACTTGGGGTCTCCGAACTTCATCCGCAGCATATAGGGTTTTCCAGCCATGATATCTCCGGCCTGACGCAACTCTTCCTTCATAGCTCTCATTGCAGAGCGATTATCCTTGGCCTCGGCAGTGATCTTTTCAAGATCCTTCTGAGCTGCCTTATCTCCTTGTTCAAGAAATTTACAGCGGTCAGCAGCATCCTTCAATTTTATTTCCATCTCGGCCATTACTCTCTTGCTCCGGCAGTGAGCAGCCAGTTCGGCTTTTAGCTCTTCAGCCGCCTTCACGGCAGCCGCATCACTTTTCCTTGCTTGTTCCTTGGCTCGGGCAAGTTCCGCCCGAAGGTTCTCCACGGCAGCAGCACTATCTGCATCAAGCACATATCTTATAAGGCACTCGCACCAAACTCCTCTTATCAGATGTCTTTGGAACATACCTTGTGCCTCATCTAGCCGCTTATTCACAAGCGCGATGTCGGCATCCGCCACGTCAAGTTGCCGCTTTAGCTTGGCAGATTCATCAGTCCGGCTAGCCACCGAACGCCTCGCCACCTTCATAAAATAGGTGACATATTATACCTGGGGTTATGATCCTCTGCGCGCCGTCACTCTTGACGACACACAGAGTCTCAGGGGCTACTATTTATACAGGGCGCATTTAATATGCGGCTCTACCAAAAAGTATACCTTTTTACGTACCTCAAAGCCTGCTAGTAAATTCCTAGCAGCCTCATTCAATCCGCTTTCCGCGGATGAAATCCTTCCAATCACCGTATTCATCAACATATGGTGTTCTTCTGAGATGGACGCCCTCCCAAGCAGATCCTTCAGCCCCTCCGACCGCGCACCAGAGGGTGCCGGACTAGCCTGACGATCTTTTCCAGGGTCCGGACTTGGAAAAACCCTCCGAGACGACGCCTCAGGGTCGCCTGCCTCATGAGACGGTGCAACAAGGGGAGGCGTTTCGCTCTCTATCATCTCAGGGCGAAGATCCCCTGAAGATGAGCTCTGCTGAGAAGGGTTGAGATCCAAACTGCAAGGTAATGTTTCGGTTATCTTCCTCAGACATAAAACAGGAATGTCATTCATTATGGAACCCCTCCCTTCACTTACGGCTCGAGGGAGAGTGGGTCCCCTTTAGGGCGCAATTCGGCCGGGGCGTTCTCCGGTGCTGAACCCTCTGGCGAAGATTTCTTCCCCCGTTTTGAGGCCATCACCTCCGGGTCTTCAGAGGCAGTCCTTTTCTTTCCCTGGTCAGGGGAATTTTCGATTCTTCCCTTCCTAACAGCCTCCTTCACGGAGGCGGTAGCTCCTTGGTTCCCCCTTCGCCTTTTGCCAAAAGCACGACCTTCAGCATCCTGGTTAGCATGGGATTTGGCGCGGTCTCGGGCAGGGGGGCTGGACACCTGATAAGCTTTGCCTTCACTATCCACTCCCGTTCAAAGGACAACTCTGTTAAGGGCAATTTTGTGATGGAAATACGGATGGTATGTCCAAATACGGGGCTACTTACCTTAGCATCTGGGCGATTGCAGCTCAGACCTGCATCCTCGGACAAATCCGGAAACCTTGCTTGTGATCCGAAGAACAATCTGTACATCTCCATGGGTGTCGTTCCCATGAAATGTTGGAGGACTCGCGGTCCCTCCGGATTAAATTCCCACAAGCGGAGAGGGTGACGTTTGCAGGGCAGTGTGCGGCGAATCAGCATAACTTGCGCCACTACGGTCAAATTGATATCTCTTTCTAGAAGATCTCGAATGCGGTCCTGCAGCAAGGGCACGTCTTTGGACGGCCCCCAGATAAGCCCTTCATTGACCCATGATGCTAGCCGTGGTGGGGGACCCGAGCGAAAAGCAGGTGGCACTACCCATGTGGTGCCCTTGGGGGCTGTGATGTAAAACCAGTCCCGTTGCCATAAGCCGAACTCCTCTTGAAAAGAGCCCTCGGGCCATGGAGCGTCGGCCATCTTGCTTATTATAGCTCCTCCGCACTCAACGTGTTGCCCCTCGATCATCTTCGGTTCCACCTTGAAGGTTCTGCGCCACAATCCGAAGTGAGGAGTAATATGGAGGAAGGCCTCACACACGACAATGAATGATGAGATTTGGAGGATGGACCTCGGAGCTAAGTTGTGGAACTCCAGCCCGTAATAAAACATAAGCCCCCTCACGAAGGGATCAGTCAGAAAGCCTAGCCCCCGAAGGAAGTGAGATGCGAACACCACGCTCTCACTGGGCTGGTGAGTGGGAATGGCCTGCCCTTGAGCAGGCAGCCTATGCGAGATTTCGCCGGTTAGATACCTGGCGTCTCTCAGCTTCCACACATATTCTTCCGTAATGGAGGAAGGCATCCACCGGCCTTGAAGGTCAGAGCCGGACATTGTCGAAGGTCCAAAGCGCCTAAAACTAGAGCTTTGGGTGTTGGAACTCGAAGGGAAGGGCGGATTCGATTGGATTGAAAAGAAAGGGGTCGAGCCTTGGTCTCTTTATAAAGGGGTTGAATACCAAGAGCCCTCCTCATAACCGTTTGGGACTCGCTTTCAATTAGGGAGTCATACCAAAGGCACGGTTGGGTTACCCACGCCCGTATTAATGAGAATCCCGGAATAAGGGGACACGATCTATGCTTTGACAAGACATGCCAAGGAAACCGCCTTGCTAAAGGCGCTGAGGTGGAACAGTAAAACCATTCGAATAAAGGCCTGGCTGTGATGTGATGTCACACTGTGGAGTACATCAGTAGATTAGATTTGTGCAAATATTATTCTCTCTACGGTGGCATGTGGAACTTATTTTGTAGAGCCAGACACTATCCTTGTGTTCAACATCTTCTATGGAATATTTGGAGGAGGAACCCGTCTTGCAATGCCGAAGACATTTTGCGCGTCGGACTCGTCGTCATTGAAGCCTGGTTCAGGGGCTATTGAGGGAGTCCTGGATTAGGGGGTGTCCGGATGGCCGGACTATGACCTTTGGCCAGACTCCTGGACTATGAAGATACAAGATTGAAGACTCCGTCCCGTGTCCGGATGGAGTTTCCTTGGCGTGGATGGCAAGCTTGGCGATACTATATGAAGATCTCCTCCCATTGTAACCGACTCTGTGTAACCCTTGCCCTCTCCGGTGTCTATATAAACTGGAGAGTTTTAGTCCATAGGACAAACAACAATCATACCATAGGGTAGCTTCTAGGGTTTAGCCTCTCTGATCTCATGGTAGATCCACTCTTGTACTACCCATATCATCAATATTAATCAAGCAGGAGTAGGGTTTTACCTCCATCGAGAGGGCCCAAACCTGGGTAAAAACATCGTGTCCCTTGTCTCCTGTTACCATCCGCCTAGACGCACAGTTCGGGACGCCCTACCCAAGATCCACCGGTTTTGACACCGACAATAGTGATCTAGGAGTAGAACAGTGGACAGCGGTCAAAATTATCCTTAGTGTAGGACTAAGGAAATGTTTCTCGGTGATGGGGGTGATAAAGAGTTCGTCGTAAAAGGTTATGTCGATGCAAGTTTTTACACCGATCTAGATGACTCTAAGTCTCAATCTGGATACATGTTGAAAGTGGGAGCAACTAGCTAGAGTAGGTTTATGCAGAGCATTGTAGACATAGAATAGTTGCAAAATACATACGGCTCTAAAAGTGACAAACCCATTGACTAAACTTCTCACATGAGCAAAACATGATCACACCTTAGTACTCTTTGGGTGTTAATCACATAGCGATGTGAACTAGATTATTGACTCTAGTAAACCCATTGGGTGTTGGTCACATGAAGATGTCAGCTATGGGTGTTAATCACATACAGATGTGAATATTTGTGTTAAATCACATGGTGATGGGAACTAGATTATAGACACTAGTGCAAGTGGGAGACTGAAGGAAATATACCTTAGAGGCAATAATAAAGTTATTATTTATTTTCTTAATTCATGATAAATGTTTATTATTCATGCTAGAATTGTATTAACCGAAAACATAGTACATGTGTGAATACATAGAAAAAACCTATAGTCACTAGTATGCCTCTACTTGACTAGCTCGTTAAATCAAAGATGGTTAAGTTTCCTAACCATAGACATGAGTTGTCATTTGATTAACAGGATCACATCATTAGGAGAATGATGTGATTGACTTGACCCATTCCGTTAGCTTAGCACTTGATCGTTTAGTATGTTGCTATTGCTTTCTTCATGACTTATACATGTTCCTATGCCTATGAGATTATGCAACTCCCGTTTACCGGAGGAACACTTTGTGTGCTACCAAACGTCACAATGTAACTGGGTGATTATAAAGGTGCTCTACATGTGTCTCCGAAGGTGTTTGTTGGGTTGGCATAGATTGAGATTAGGATTTGTCACTCCGTGTTTCGGAGAGGTATCTCTGGGCCCAGTCGATAATACTCATCACTATAAGCCTTGCAAGCATTGTGACTAATGAGTTAGTTACGGGATGAAGTATTACAGAACGAGTAAAGAGACTTTCCTATAACGAAATTGAACTAGGTATTGAGATACCGACGATCGAATCCCAGGCAAGTAACATACCGATGACAACGGGAACAACGTATATTGTTATGCGGTTCGACCGATAAAGATCTTCATAGAATATGTAGGAGCCAATATGGGCATCCAGGTTCCGCTATTGGTTATTGACCAGAGAGGTGTCTCGGTCATGTCTATATAGTTCTCGAACCCGTAGGGTCTGCACGCTTATCATTCGTTGATGATATAGTATTATATGAGTTATGTATGTTGGTGACCGAATGTTGTTCGGAGTCTTGGATGAGATTACGGACATTACGAGGAGCTCCGGAATGGTCCGGAGGTAAAGATTCATATATTGGATGATATGGTTAGGCCAAGGGGTCAAGCCCATGAGGCTTTAGGTTAGTGCAAAAGGAGTTTTGCGGAGGCCAGGGGGCCAAACGTCGGAGACCTGGCGTCTGGCCCTGGGCTAGACGCTGAGGCCCATGGCGTGTGGGCCAGACGCCAAGGATTGTGGCGTCTGGCCCTGGAGTCCGAGAAGGACTCTTGCCTTTCGGGTGAAACCGACTTTGTGGAGGCTTTTACTCCAAGTTTCGACCCCAAGGCTCAACATACAAAATAGAGGGGCGGGGCTAGCACCAAAGAGAGATCAAGAAACACCAAGCCGTGTGCCAGCAACCCCGTCCCCTCTAGTTTATCCTCTGTCATAGTTTCCGTAGTGCTTAGGCGAAGCCCCGCGGAGATTGTTCTTCATCAACACCATCACCACGCCGTCGTGCTGCCGGAACTCATATACTACTTCGCCCGTCTTGCTGGATCAAGAAGGCGAGGACGTCATCGAGATGAATGTGTGCTGAACGCAGAGGTGCCGTACATTCGGTACTTGATCGGGGCAGATCACGAAGGTGCACGACTACATCAACCGCGTTGATAAACGCTTCTGCTTAGCGATCTTCAAGGGTATGAAGATACCCCCCCCTCTCATTGCTTTGCATCACCATGATCCTGTGTATGCGTAGGATTTTTTTTTGAAATTAGTATGTTCCCCAATAGTATATATATAGTACGTGTCGAAGATGTGGGAGGGGACTACCATATATACTATACGTACGCGTCCGTGAACAAGTACACCTCACTCAGTGTCGGGACTTTTCGGTTTCTGAGGCACATGCCACATCAAAGTTGTGAAATTGGCCATTCAAACATCACACAACACCTCTTTGGGCCACATGCATGCAGGCAGTGGTTATCCTAGCTAGGACACACACGTGTGACGCTTCCATCTGTGGGCCCACGAGGCCATCGTCGATGCACGCATCACTTTGACCTACATCGAGAGAGTTAACTAATTTCACCATCGAGGATGATTCTTTTTGGGTTGTATTATGGTAGGAGCATACAGTATGCGTCGAAGAGGGGGAAGGGGATCATCACATGTAGTACGCTTCATGAACCTCACTCTGTGTGGGGGCTTTACAGTTTTTGAGGCATGTGGCCCATCAAAGTTGTGCATTTTGGGTATTCAACATATATTTGGCCCACATGCAAAGCGATGGTGGTTGTCCTCTCGCACCCACTTAAGCGGTTATCATTGATACCGATGCTTTCCATCTGTGGGCCCGCTTGGTCCATCACTACTTTTTTCCTGACAATGAGAGAGGTTAATTTGACTTAGGAGGGGATTATTTTTTGTTTGTAATATGGTATATATATAGGTCATGCTCTGGGATGACATGATATAGTTTGAGCACACACACATGCATGTGTACGCATGAATTGCTCCCATTGAGTCGAAGTGGCTAGTACAATGGCACGTCATGAACCGATCTCGCTCTGTGTGGGGACTGTATGATTTTCGACGCACACACCACATCAATGTTGTGAAATGGTATTCAAACATGCATGCACGCATCACCTCCATACATATGCATGTAGAGGCTGTCTTCAAACGGTACACTCCCTCGCGTGCTTATCGGCGACAAGCCTATACATTCGTGGGCCCGCGTGGACAACCATGATCGCCTTGACCAACAACATGATAGGTTACCATGGCGGATTCTTCCTTAATTTGGTTCGTGTTATCATAGTATAGGTCATGGTGAGATTCAGACCTAATTAAGTTTGAGCGCATATATTGTGCACGCATGCATGCATGAATCCCCGTCGTCAGTTTGAAGTGTGGTGTGACATACATATGCATCGTCAACCTAACTCTCACTCAGTGTGGGGATTTCTAGTTCGAAAGCACGATGCCACATCAAAGTTGTTCCATTGTGTATTAAAAAACATACCTCTCCATACATATGTTTGGGCCACACGTGTGCGGTGGTTTTCTTCGGGGACTAGCTACTTGCGTGATTATTGGCGAGCTAGCCCATCTCCGGGGTCGCATGGATGGCCATCACTTTGACCAACAACAAGAGAAAGGTTGTACGACCAAGGTGAATTATTCTTGGTTCGTTTTACTATCATCTTGGTAAGATGCCTCTCTGGCCCGCCGACTAAAAGTGGGTGTTTGTGTGTGTGGGGGGGGGGATGCTACTCCACACTACTCTAGATGAACCTCGGTTGGGGGGGGGGCATGCATTCATAGATTCAGATTCCCTTCGTGCCGACACAAGGGGGGGGGGGGGCAAGCAATACCGTGCTCTTTGCAAGATAGGTGCCACATCAAAGTTGCATTTGGTATTTGAACATCAAACCACCGTTTTGATACATAAATTTGGTCCACATGCAAGTGTGTTCGTGTTCTGACCCTCTCCAGCATCATTTTTCACCAAAATTATCAACATTAGACAAGCCGGAGGACGCAACAGACACGGTTAACTCAAACTAACCATGTGCCACGCTGGTGCCCCTGTCACGCACATCCGCACAGTATTGAGCTCGAGGCTTCCCCTCTCAAAAATATCTACCCGCCTGCAGCTTTTTTCGGTTTGATAACACATAGTTATTATGTTTCGACCGTGTGTGATGTTTCTTGTTCCCAATCCCGCCTGCATCCCTTGAAAATATCTACCCACCTGCATCCCTCAAAAATATCTGCCCACCTCGAGGGTTTTTCTGTTTCATAACACATGGTTGTTATCTCCCGACCGTGTGTGATGCACCATCATCAAAATTTTCAATAGCCTCGGCATTTCACTCCCACGTTTGACTCCCGCGTAGTAAATTTTTTAGTACCCGTGTCATTTCCTCAACCACACCCCTCCCCCTCTACACACACACACACCAAAACCTCCTTGGGCGTGCGTGTGCACACACACACACACCCTCCCTTGCTCGAAACCCTAGCAAGATCCCCGCCACCACTGCCGCCGCAAGGCCTCCATTGTCAACATTTGTCGGTTTGCCCGTGTAGCTTACCCACCGATCTCCATACCCAGGCCGCACTGAGTTTCTTAGATGATACCTGCCAAATGCCCCCTTTCCCACAGATCCCCATCCCCCACTCTAGAGCGTCGCAACATAAGCCTGGCTACGCTTCCCGTGAGCTCGAGGAGCGACTATCCAAAAAGAGGTGTATCGCGGTCTCTTCACCCGACGTCGCCGAGGAAGCTGGCGACCATTACTGGTTGTAGGCACTCAATCAACGGGCTAGAGTATGCGGGTATGTCATGGACGCCGGCTACGACATCGAGGTCGTCGACATCGAGGTCGTCGACATCGACGGCCTGAGACGGGCTATGTCACAGGTTAAGTGGCCCACCCCCAACCCCTCGGGTTCAACCGCCATCAATCTCATCCATGGCCTCGCCGCTGATCTCCTCTGGCTCGCTGTCATTGCCATCCTACATCGCCATCAAGCCCCTTTTGTCATTTCTAAAGGACACGTTCTATGATGCTGGCTTGGAATACACATCTTTCAAGTCAGACCTCATTGATGACGACCACGAGGAGGGAACCCTCTACAACTCTTCCAAGGGGAAAGAACCCATCTGCTCTTCCAAGGGGAAAGAGTCCATCTCCGATATTAGGAAGGGCACCCTACAGCCGTGCTCTTCCAAGGGGAAGGAGTTCATCGGTACAACTTGGAGCGCATCCAGGGTCCGTGCTCTTCCCACGGGAACGAGCCCATCTGTGACAAGTGAGGAAACCCATGATTTGTTTTGCCGTGCTTCTTCACAGGGGAAAGCCATGATTTTTTTGTCGAGTCACTTTTTTAGTGTAGTGAGAATATGTCCAATTTCAATTGCTATATTTGGTTGTTTGCAGTATGCCTTGTTTATTTCAGTTGTTCACAATGTGATGCTCTTATTGTGCAATTATTTACTGTGCAGTACATTTCGCCAATCCAATTTTAAACATACTGATAGGAATGCATATATTTACTTGTTGTTAAGCCTGTTATAGCTAGCCTATGCCTCTTTTATAGTTTTTTGATTGTTAGGTTGTCTGTAGTTAGCATATATCCAGTTTCAAATGCTATCTTTGGTTGTTCGTAGTATGCCTTGTTTATTCTAGTTATTCACATATGTGCAAGTATGTGCAAGTATGAACTGTGTAGTTCAATTTCATCAATACCAGTTTCAACAATACCACTATGAATGACTACATTTGGTTGCTGCATCATGTAGTTAACATGCCTTTCCATTTTTATTTAACAATAACCAGTGTACTTAGACCGACACAATACCAGTTTGAATGGCTATGTTTGCTTGTTGTTAAATGTTAGGCCTATTGCAGTTAACACACCTTTCCACTTGTTTTAATTTACTAGCGTTCTTAAACCTGCACACTGAAGCTATCTTTTGGAGATTATTTTGTCTGCCATGGATAAATTTGGTTGATGTTTAGCCTGTTGTGCTTAACTTGCCTCTCGATGTACCTACACAGGACAATTTTGGGAACGACTGCTGTTTTCCATCGAGGTTAGTTTCATCCCATGGCTTATATATACTCACTGTTCAGGATATCGGTTGCTGGTACCATATAGGCCGGGGGATGATAAGGGACTAATCGGTGAATAAGACTTTTAACTAAATATATCTATTAGCCATTTATCGTTAGGTTAACTAGGTCCATATATAATATATCTGAGGCTACATAGCAACATGCACTGTACTTAATATCTAAATATGCAATCCAAGGCTACATAGCAATAAGGAAGAGTGTTACCTTTATGTTCTGATGATATCTAGATATACATAGAAGAGCAGCAGCAGCAACAACAACAACACAACGCTGTTTGGATACTCAACTTAGCTAGAGGTTAGTGTTACTTTCTAGCTCGAGACTAACCCTGAACTAACTCCATCCAAAGAGGTGTTTGGATGACAGGGTTAGATTGACAATAAATGCACTAGGAGAACTAGCTCCAATTAGCACCTCTTGAATTGGATAGTTTTTTTGGCTGGGTTAGATGCAACTAGCTCAAACTAGCCCTCATATTTCGATATACTTTAGGGATATTTGAGCCCGAACCAGATCAAACTAACTCTAACCCATGGATACATCAGCAGTTAATCAGCCGATAATTTGTAATAATGCAATAAACTCTTTCCGGCCCATAATATAAGATGTTAATTCATCTAATATGTGAGTATATTGGATGGTATAAGATATTATAAAAGAGTGTTGTACTACATCATTGTGCAATTGTTATTTAGATTCTAATATTAGCTTGGTGCTTTTAGGTACATATGTCATTGGTAATGATCCGTGCTTCGACCCTTTCTGTGTATGGGGAAATTAGGTATCGATGAACCAACATCAAGTGAGGGAGCTGATAAAGATTGTTAGTAAAATGGGTCAAAATATAGCAATCAAATTAGTTGTTTACACTTCATCCAAGACAACAGCAAACTGCAGGATGGTAAGTAGGAACTCTGTAGCCTTCTTTTTACTGCCCGTAATGAGTTGTGTTAGATGATAATGTCTGAATCTCTTTCCTTTGCAGTGGTTCCCAAAGCAGTTTACTCAAGATTACCTCTCAAACTACATGATTGGTGGGCATGCAAAGGTTAAAATATTTCTACCAGAACATGATGATTATCTTGATGTTTTCATGAAGACTGTAAAGGATGGGCGGTCGGCCATCACAAGGGGTTGGACTAGAGTCGGGCGTGCCTTCTTCATGGAGGAGGGCACAATATGGGCATTTCGCTTCACCTTGTTCAGCAACCAGAATGTATTTCACCTCTTTCTTTACCGTCTTTAATAGTACAAGTATACAACTATGGATCATCATTCTTAATTTGGTTCTTATGTAATTCTTGAACATATGTATCTATGAATCGAATAAAGCACTAGTTGTTTGAACCTCATGATGGATATGAATAAAGCTATAGCATACATTCAAATTCAAATCCGGTACAATTTAAAATGGCAACAATTAAATTAATGTGAAATTATGCTCTCCAGGTCGTTACGGCACACACGGTTGGTAAAACACAAACATTTGTGATATACACCATAATCCGACATGGTTCACAGAGAGGAAACGTTTGCAAGCATGCACACAGTTGCCGTTTGCAAAGCGTGTGCGATGTCAGACAATATCACAAACGGTGTGGGCAAACTAAACGTTTGTGATAGTTGCCTTATCTTACATGATTCGCAACCATGAACTGTTTCTGATGAAGTATGCATCATAAACGTTGCACCATAGAATAGCATGTGCGATAGTTGTCGTGTACGAAGATGTTACGACGGTCCGACATTTCGTAATCCTATCCGACGCTCATATGACGATTAGCTAATCTTCTTAATTAGTTATCGCATACGGTTTGGGAAAGGAGAATGTGTGTGATTGTCTGCTTATCATACACGTTCTATAATAGTGAACCGCTTGTGATGGGCCGCGCATCGTAAACGTAGCACCAAAGAATACCGACTACGATGGCAATGCGAGCACAAATGGGTAGGAGTACTGTATATGCATCTTGGCTCCCTATCCCCGACGATTTCTGGGTCGTGTGGGAAGGACCCCCCTATCGCCCACACTCAGTTGGTGATGGTTCCAAATGCCGTCGCGGAAAGGGGTTAAAAACCGTTTGTATAGCACCGACACGTACAAGTGATTGATGATATGTCTAGAAGCATTGATAGAATTTCTCATGATGTAGAAAATCTCAAGATGAAATTTTTTGTACCCAAGGTTGAAGAATCATTAAAGCTTTATATGTTTCTATGCATGAAAGTAAGAAAATAACCGCTATGATTAGAGCTAAAAGAGATTTTTTTAGAAAAAGCATTTTCTAGTGATTGCTTTCATAAAAGTGATGAAGATCTTAAAGTGATTGGTGTTTCTTATGTTGGTTCCTTGTTTAGTAAGATTAAAATAAATTATAAAGGGACTGGAGAAGAGTCAACTTTAGCTAGAAGGCATCCCGATAATTTGGAGGGTGACAATCTTGATGATCTTTTTTTGGTAAAAGTGGGTTTGGAGAGGTCAAAACTTTAACTAGTGATGTGCCCACTATTTTGGATTACAAAGCCTTTAATTACGATAGTTGCTCTTTGATTAATATTATTTCTTTGTTACAATCCATGATTAATTCACCCCATGCCTATGAACAAAATAAAGCTTTTACTAAACATATCGTAGATGCCATGATGAAAGCTTTTGAAGAAAAGTTGGAATTAGAGATCTCAATTCCTAGAAAGTTACATGATGAATGGGAACCTACTCTAAAAGTCAAGATTTAAAAATTATGAGTGTTTTGCTTTATGTGATTTGGGTGCTAGTGTTTCCACAATTCCGAAATCTTTATGTGATGTGCTTGGTCTTACGATACTGAAGAGTGTTCTTTAAATTTGCACTTCGCGGATTCTACTATTAAAAAGCCTATGGGAAGAATTAATGATGTTCTTATTCTTGCAAATAGGAATTATGCGTCCATAGATTTTATTTTTCTTGATATTGATTGCAATCCGTCTTGTCCAATTATACTTGGTAGACCGTTTTTACGTACTATTGGTGCCGTGATTGATATAAAAGAAGGCAATATTAGATTTCAATTTCCACTAAGAAAGGGAATGGAACACTTCCCTAGAACAAGAATTAAGCCACCATATGAATCAATCATGAGGTCATCTTATGGATCTAGAACTAAAGATGACAATACTTGAATCTATGCTTTATGCCTAGCTAGGGGCGTAAAACGATATCGCTTGTTGGGACGCAACCCAATGAATAAAATTTATTTTTGTCTTTTTCTTTATGTTCTTGAGTGTTTGCACAATTATGCCTATGTTATGATTGTGTTTTTTATGTTTTAACTAGCGTTTGGGCCAAGCAAAGCCTTTGAGATCATGTTGGGTCATAGTTGATTTGATCTTGCTGGAAAACAGAAACTTTTGTGCCCAGTAAAATAATTTTAGAAATTCACAAAAACGTGCTTTTGCTCTGAATCTTTTACACAAGATTGATATAAAAATTTCCCATGTTGTCCTAATTTTCAGAATTTTTGCAGTTAGAGAAGTATTCTAAGTTTTCAGATTGCTACAGACTATTCTGTTTTTGATCGATTCTGTTTTCTTTGCATTATGTGTTTATTTTGATGAATCTATGGACTTTATCGGGGGTATGAGCCTTAGTGAAGTTGGAATATAGTATATATAATGAAATAATAAAATTTAAATGGGTTTGCAACAGTACTTAGAGTGGTGATTTGCTTTGTTATACTAACAGATCTCATGAAGGTTTTGTTAAGTTTTGTGTGATTGAAGTTTTCAAGTTTTGGGTGAGATTACGATGGATGAAGGAATAAGGAGTAAGAAAAGCCTAAGCTTGGGGTGCCCACGGCACCCCAAGGTAATATTCAAGGATGAACAAGCAGCTAAGCTTGGGGATGCCCCGAGTGGCATCCCCTCTTTCTTCTAACGACCATCAATATTTTACTTGGAGCTATATTTTTATTCGTCACATATCATGAGTTTTGCTTGGAGGGAATTGTATTATGTGAGTCTTTGCTTGTTTTGCTTTTTTTGTGTCAAGTATTCTTGCTGAACACACCTATTTGAGAGAGCTAAAATTATGCTTTGATTTGTTAGAATTGCTCTATGTGCTTCACTTAATTTTTTTGAGCTATGGAATTGCTCTATTGCTTAAATTATATCTTTTTGAGCACGGTGTGCTTTAATAATTTTGTAGAAATGCTCTTATGCTTCACTTAGATTTGTTTGAGAGTTAGTAACTTTGAAGAAATTCTCTCATGCTTCACTTATATTATTTTGAGAGACAATTTTTTTATGCTCATGTTCTTCACTTAGATTTGTTTGAGCTATCAAAAGCAACTTTTGAAACTAGTACCAAAGTGATAGATATTCAAGTGGGATATAATAATTTTTTTCATGAAGATCATTGGACAAATTAAAATTCATTCTTTGTAATAGTTTTGTGATATGATGATAGTGATATGTGAGTCATGTTGATGAGTAATTGTGCTTTAGTAAGAATATTATTGTTATGGTTTGTGATTCCCTATGCAAGCACAAAAGTCAATAGTTATGCAATGAAATTACATCCTAATTGTGGTGCATTATTCGGTGTTATATATGCTTAATGCTAGCTTATGAGATTCTTCGTTTCTTTGTTGGTTGCTTCTCAATCTTTTTGCTAGCCTCCACTTGTACTAAGGAGGATTACTACTTGTGCATCCAAAATCCTTAAGCCCAGTTTTGCCACTTGAGTCCACCATACTTACCCATATGCGGTATTCCCATGCCGTTCTAAGCAAATTTGTATGTGCCATCTCTAAAATTTCGAAATAATTTCCTTTTTGTGTGCTCGTACCGCTAATGAAGCGGCAGGGGGTGGCCAATATTTTCCATGCTAGATGTGTTTATTCTCAAGATGATTGTTTATTCACTTTTTATTTGCATCTTTTATTTTGTGTTCTTTGCGATCTATTTATCCAAACTCATACTATTTAATCTATCTTTTTACCGAGGAGGGATTGACAACTCCTCTTACGCATTTGGTTGCAAGGTTTTGTTCTTTGTGTGCAAGTACCGTTTACATAGTGTTGCTTGGTTCTCCTACTGGTTCGATAACCTTGGTTTCATAACTAAGGGAAATACCTACCGTAGTTGTGCTGCATCATACCTTCCTCTTTGGGGAAATACTGACGTGGATACAAGCAATCACTCATCAAAGCATATATTCCAACTCCGAGATGCTTGCACCAGTCCATAGGACCAGAAAACCTTTTGGTTGTATCACATACAACCTTTCCTTATGGAAACCATTAAGGATACACTGTTTTGACATCCATATGCCAGATTTCAAAATCGAAAAATGCAGCAACTGCTAACATAATCCCAACAGACTTTAGCATCGCTACACGTGAGGAAGTCTCATCATAGTCAACTTCTTGAATTTGTCAGAAACCTCTTTGTGATGAGTCGAGCTTTATAGATGGTGACATTACCATTAGTGCCTGTCTTCTTCTTAAAGATCCATTTGTACTTAATGGCTTGCTAGTCATCGGGAAAGTATACCAAAGTCCATACTTGGTTTTCATACATGGATCCTATCTTGGATTTTACGGCCTCTAGCCATTTGCCGGAAACCGGGCCCATCATCTCTTCCTCATAGTTCATAGGATCATCGTTATCTAACAACATGACTTCCATGACAGGATTACCATACCACTCAGGGCAGTACATGTCCTTGTCGACCTACGAGGTTCGATAGTGAGTTGATCCAAAGCATCATGGTCAACATCATTAGCTTCCTATTTAATTGGTGTACGCATCACAGGAACACCTTTCTGCGACGCGCTACTTTCCAATTCAAGTGAAGGTTCGATAACCTCAACAAGTTCTACCTTTCTACCACTCACTTCTTTCGAGAGAAACTCCTTCTATGGAAATCATCCATTCTTGTCAACAAAGACTTGTCTTCGGATCTGTGATAGAAGGTATACCCAATTGTTGCTTTAGGGTATTCTATGAAGACACACTTATCAAGCATAAGTGTTGCATCCCCAAACTTTAAGAAACGACAACATAGGTTTCTGGCCAAACCATAGTTCATACGGTGTCGTCTCAACATTTTTAGATGGTGTCGTATTTAAAGTGAATGTAATTGACTCTAATGCATAACCCCAAAACTATAGTGCAAATCAGTAAGAGACATCATAGAACGCACCATATCCAACAGAGTACGATTATGATGTTCATACACACCATTATGCTGTGGTCTTCCAGGTGGCGTGAGTTGTGAAATAATTCAAATTGTCTTAAATGAGTGTCAAACTCGTAACTCAAACATTCACCTCCATGATTAGATCATAGTAATTTTTATTTCTTGTTATGATGATTCTCCACTTCACACTTTTTGAATGTCTCAGACTTGTGTTTGATTAGGTAAATATACCCATATCTACTCAAATCATCCGTGAAGGTAAAAATGATATTTATCGTGTGTTTCAATACCCATTGGACCGCATACATCGGTAATTATTGTTTCCAAAAAGTCACTTGCCTGCTCCATAGTTCCAGAAAACGGGGTTCTTAGTCATCTCACACATGAGGCACGGTTCACATGTTTTAAATGATTCATAATCAAGTGATTCTAAAAGTCCATCGACATGGAGTTTCTTCATACGCTTTACACCAATATGGCCTAAGCGGTAGTGCCACAAATATGTGGAACTATCATCATTAACTTTGCATCTTTTGGCATCAATATTATGAACATGTGTATTACTATGATCAAGATTCAACAAGAATAAACCATTCATATTGGGTGCATGACCATAAAAGAGATTATCCATATAAATAGAAAACCATTATTCTATGACTTAAATGAATAACCATCTCGCAAAAAACAAGATCTATATATAATGTTCATGCTTAACGCAGGCACCAAATAACAATTATTTAGGTTTAAAACTATTCTCAAAGGTAGATGTAGAGGGAGCGTGCCGACATCGATCACATCAACCTTGGAGCCATTTCCAACGCGCATCATCACCTCATCCTTAGCTAGTCTCCGTTTACTCTGTAACTTCTGTTTCGAGTTACAAATAAGAGCAACTGAACCAGTATCAAATACCCAGGCGCTACTTCGAGCACTAGTAAGGTACACATTAATAACATGTATATCATATATACCTTTGTTGACGTTGCCACCTGCTTATCTGCCAAGTACTTAGGGCAGTTCCGCTTTGACTAACCATTCCCCTTGCAATAGAAGCACCCAGTCTCAGGTTTGGGTAAGGCCTTAGGTTTCTTCCCGGGAGAGGAGTTGGGGGGATGGACCTCGGGCAGGCAACGGAACCCGGATCCTTTCAAAAACATCAGGGCTGGCAATGCCCCTCAATCCGGCATACCCTAGCTAGCTTCCTGACACAGCCCGACCAACCAGCCGGTTGGTTCCCACAAGACAAACCTCCATCGACGAACGAGCATGGCTATAGTGCGCCCCCTTTACACCGGCCCCGGCGGGCGTGGCTGTCATGCCGACCAAGCCACCGCCTGGGGCGGGCTGCGTCTTGGAGGCGCAATCCTGTAGCAAGACGACACAGTTGTCCCATGACGTCCAACATGGCGTGCCTACAATACCCAGCAGCCAGCCGTACCTGCGCCCTGCGGGCTCGATATGGCGCACACCCGATGGACCCGGCGAGACCCGCATCCGGCGGACACGACACCCAGGCAGCCCCCACTGCCGGCTCCTAGACACTAACATCCCGTCCCGGCGCCTATGTAACTTTACCATTGTAACCCCGGAGGGCCAGCCTATAAGACCCCCTGGCGCTCCTCCTTGCAGAGGGTTGATCCATCACTGGTTAACTCTTCACAATCACACACACCCACGGAGAAGGAGCAACCTATGCACTGGTATGTCTTCCTTCCTTCCCAAAACATCTCTAGGAGCAAGCTTGTACCATCCTCATATAAACCACACTCGGCAGGACTAGGGGTGTTGTCTCTCTGGAGGGCCCCGAACCTAGGTACTTCTTGTGTCTCACACTCGCTCTGCCAACCCCGCCTCTGGAGCCCACCGGTTTGCTCTTGCCTGTCCCTCTCTTTAGCCATCCCATGGCATCTGCCGTGAGCCCACCACGACAGTTGGAGCCCACTGTGGGGGCATCTTGAGGTGCCGGCCAGAGACATGTTCCAGACGGGGCCTGTCGGTGTCAAAACCGGCGGATCTCGGGTAGGGGGTCCCGAACTGTGCGTCTAGGTGGATGGTAACAGGAGACAAGGGACACGATGTTTTACCCAGGTTTGGGCCCTCTTGATGGAGGTAAAACCCTACGTCCTGCTTGATTGATATTGATGATGTGGGTATTACAAGAGTAGATCTACCACGAGATCAAGGAGGCTAAACCCTAGAAGCTAGCCTATGGTATGATTATTGTCGGTGTCAAAACCGGCGGATCTCGGGTAGGGGGTCCCGAACTGTGCGTCTAGGCGGATGGTAACAGGAGACAAGGGACACGATGTTTTACCCAGGTTCGGGCCCTCTTGATGGAGGTAAAACCCTACGTCCTGCTTGATTAACATTGATGATGTGTGTTACAAGAGTGGATCTACCACGAGATCAAGGAGGCTAAACCCTAGAAGCTAATCTATGGTATGATTGTTGTTTGTCCTATGGACTAATGCCATCCGGTTTATATAGACACCGGAGAGGTCTAGGGTTACACAGAGTCGGTTACAATGGTAGGAAATCTACATATCCATATCGCCAAGCTTGCCTTCCATGCAAAGGAAAGTCCCATCCGGACACGGGACGAAGTCTTCAATCTTGTATCTTCATAGTCTTGGAGTCCGGCCGATGATGATAGTTCAGCTATCCGGACACCCCCTAGTCCGGAACTCCCTCAGTAGCCCCTGAACCAGGCTTCAATGACGACGAGTCCGGCGCGCATGTTGTCTTCGGCATTGCAACGCGAGTTCTTCCTCCGAATAATTTATAGAAGATTGTGAACACCAGGATAGTGTCCGGCTCTGCAAAAATAAATTCCACGTACCACCGTAGAGAGAATAATATTACACAAGTTCAATTTGCTGACGTGTTTTGTGGCGTGACGTCACACCACTACCAAGCCTTTACTCAAATTGTTTTTATTGTTCCACCTCAGCGCGTTTAGTGAAGCGGTTTCCTTGGCACGTCTTGTCGAGGCAGAGATCGTGTTCCCCTTATTCTGGGATTCCCATCAATACAGACGTGGGTAACCCAACCGTGCCCGTTGCCACGCCCCCTCCATCGAAATCGGGTTCCAAACGGTCACGGGGATGGCTCTTGGTATTCTTCCTCTTTATAATGAGACCAAGGCCCGTTCTTTTTATTCAATCCTCTATCAAATCCGCCCCTCGCCCCGAGTTCCAACACCCAGGGCTCCAGATTCGGGTATCTTCGATCTTTGGCAATGTCCGGCCCTGACCTACGAGGCCGGTGGATGCCCTCCTTCATCACGGAAGAGGACGTGCTAAAGATGAGAGACGCTAGGTACTTAACCTATGAGATTTCGCATAGGCTGCCTGCCCGAGGGTAAGTTATCCCTACTCCCGAGCCTGGTGAGAGCGTCGTGTTCGTGTCTCACCTCCGTCGGGGTTTAGGCTTCCCGACAGATCCCTTCGTGAGGGGCTCATGTTTTACTATGGGCTGGAATTCCACGACTTGGCTCTGGAGTCCATCCTCCATATCTCATCATTCATTGTCGTCTGCGAAGCCTTCCTCCACACTACCCCTCACTTCGGCTTCTGGCTCAAAACCTTCAATGTGGAGCCGAAGATGATTGAGGGGCATCAGGCAGAGTGCGGCGGGGCGGTTATAAGCAAGAGGGTCGAAGCTCCATGGCCCGAGGGCTCTTTTCAGGAGGAGCTCGGCTTGTGGCAACAGGAGTGGTTCTATATCACCGCTCCCAGGAGCAGCAGGCAGAGGCTGCCACCCGTCTTTCGCTCGGGACCTCCACAACAGCTGACGTCATGGGTCAACAAGGGGCGTGACTGGGGGACGCCCAAAGACGTACCCCTGTTGCAGGACCGGATTCGAGGCCTCCACGAAAAGGAGATCAATCTGGTCGCAGTGGTACAGGTTATGTTGATCCGGCGCCTACTGCCCTGCAAATGTCGCCCCCTCCGCTTGTGGGAATTTAATCCGGAGGGGCCACGAGCTCTTCAACACTTCATGGGTTTGACACCCACGGAGATGTACAAACTGTTCTTCGGATTGCAAGAGATGCGTCCGGAATTGACCGAGGATGCTGGCCTAAGCTGCAATCGCCCGGATACTCAAGTAAGTAGCCCTGTGTCCGGACACACCATCCATTTATTTATCGTGGGTTTCCCTTTTAACAGCTATCCCTGGACAGGAGTGGATAGCGCAAGAAAAACTGATACGGTGTCCGGCCCCCCTCCCTGAGACCACGCAGGATCCCGTGTTAATCAAAATGTTGGAGGTTGCACCTTCGAAGGAGGGAGAAGGGGGGCACAGGGAAACTACCACCTCTGCCAAGGAGGCTTTTAGTAAGGGAGGAATCGAGAGTCCCTCCTTCCAGGGGGAGAAGAGGACCGCTTCCGAAGACCCGGAGGCCAAGGCCTCAAAGCGGGGAAAGAAATCTGTACCGGAAGGTCCTGTGCCGGGAAGAGCCCCGGCCGTACTATCTCCTCGGAGGAATCAGCCCTCTAGCGAGCCGTAAGTAAAAAAGGGTGAATTTTGTAATAGTAGACACCCCTGCTTAATGTCTAAAGGTAACCGAAGTTTGCACCTTGTAGTTCGGATCTCAGCCCATCTCAGCACAGCTCATCATCGGGAGACCTTCGTCGGAGATGATGGAGAGCGAAACGCCTCCATCTGCCGCCCCGTCGTGCGGGGCGGGCGACCCTGAGGTGTCGTCACGAAGGGTCTCCCCGAGTCCGGCGGGGCCGGAGAGTTTGGCACCCGTTGGAGTATGGCCGGTGGAGCTGCAGGATTTGCTCAAGAGGACATCTATCTCAGAAGATCACCACACATTAATGGGTAATGTGATTGAGAGGATCTCGTCCGCCGAAAGCGGGTTGTATGAGGCCGTTGGATGTTTACTGACGGGGTTTGAGGTACGCAAAAAATGACATACCTTTTGACAGTTTTGCACATAAAGTGCGCCCTGTATAGATAGTAACCCCTGAGACATGGTATGCTGTCGAAAGTGACAACGTGCCTAGGATCATAATCTCAGTTATTAATTGTCGCCTTTCTTATGCAGGTGGCGGAACGTTCGGTGGCCAGCCGGATTGATGGAGTCGCCGAGCTGAGGAGGCAACTCGACGCTGCGGATGCGGACATCTCGCTGGTCAATAAACGACTTGATGAGTCACAAGGTATGTGGTTGCTCCGCGGTCGCCTAGTAAGGGAGCTGACGCCCATTCCTTACAATTTGTATGCTTGATGCATGTGGCGCTGCTGCTGTGGAAGACCTTCGAGCAGAACTCGCTTGGGCCAAGGAGAAAGCCAAAAAAAGCGAGGCCGCTGCCTCGAAGGCAATGGAAGAGCTAAAAGCCGAGAAGGCTGCTCACTGCCGAAGCAGGGAGGAGATGGCCGGAATGGCCGCGAAATTAAAAGTTGCTACCGACCGCCAGGAGGTTCTTGAAAGAGAACACCGAGCGGAGCGAGAGGACCTGAAGAAGGCCGACGCCGAAGCCAAGGATGCCCGTAGTGCGATGCGGGCTATGAACGAGGAACTGCATCAGATCGGAGACATTGTGGCTGGAAAGCCCTTTATGCTGCGTAGGAAGTTCACGGATCCGAAGTATGCTCAGCTGGGCCGGTTGTATTGTGCGGAGGATCCTTATCTGGACTTAGCAGCGAGTGCGGCGGACACAGTCATGCACTTCCAAAGCCAGAAGGATCACGAAATGGAAGAGCTGTTCTGGTCTCAATTCCATAGTCCGGAGCGTACACTTCCATTGAGTAATCGGTTGGTTGAGTGGGCTGAGCTGAATAGATTGTCCGGACTTGCCATGACGGACGTGGTCACTCATCTGTGGCCGAAAAGGCCCAAGCCGAAGAGTTATTTTGGCTTGTTGTAGCAATTTCTTAGAGCGGTGCCTCGTGTTGAGGCGATGAAGCGGTCGGCATGCATAGAAGGTGCACGGATGGCTCTCGCCCGTGGTAAGACATATTGGGCGCAGATGGATGCCACCGCTGTTGCATCCCGGGGTTCGGACAAAAGCCGATTCCCCACCGAGCACTATTTTGAGGAAGTCCTGCAGGGCGCTCGTTTAATAGAGTCGCTGTGCTCAAAAGATGTTACGTTTGAATGACATTTATGATTTCTGATATCATGTTTATAATGCAATAGCTTTTTATACTTGTGCATTCAAGTATTGAACTATCTCCTGTGCGGCCGTATATGTATGTATAATCTGAAAGATGGCAGTCTTTGGCTTCAGCCCCCACGCACATGGTGCGGGGGTGTTTGCAAAAAGAAAAGCGCTTTTTCACACTTAATCCAACGTCTTGGTCCTTTTAAGGAGGTGATAGCATAGCAAACTAGGCAACCGGACTATAATGCTTTATCACTTTCACTTAGCCATAGGAGCTCGAATCTGGGGCTACTATATAGCCCCTGGTGGCACCGCTCTTCTCCAAACTCGGGACGCGTATGTGCCTGACCGGGAAGTGGCCCTTCGTCAAAGCGGAGGAATTCTAAACATTCCAATGGTCGATCGAGTGGTTGACCAGTCTCTTGCTATATCATGACAGTCAGTTTTCGGCTTTCTCTACTGAGGTGCTCGCCCGGCCGAACCGGGGCACAATCGCAGTAGTTCTCCTGGTGCCGCGTTAGCCGATGATACGGAACATAAGGCAGCGAAACACAGGAGCCGGGCAAACCCAACATTTGACCAAAGACATGATTCGGAGCTGATACATATAAGGCCTAACTCGAGGCGCCGAACACTCCCTGAGGTGTTCGGTCTTTATAATACCGGGCAGAATAATGCCCTAAGCCCCTAGTATCCAGGTTCAGGCGGGAACTTCTGACGCGGCCGATGCCAAAACGCCAGCCACCTCCTCGGCTATGGTAGGAAACCGGGGGATGTGTATCAACAAGAGACAGTAAGAAAGGTTTACGCAGGGTCTTAATCTGAAAAGAATCCTTGCAACGGGTCCCTGCTGCACGTCTGCGCGTGTGTCTCCGTTGTGCTGTATCCTGGACGGGTGTAGCACGTGCTTCATCTGTAAAAGAGAAGGACTTAGTTTCTAAGAAATATCGTGCAAAAGTTGTATTAAAATGAAGTATAATTATGAAGATGAAGAAAGTTGATCTTTATTGGCTCTCATCATTTATACGCGCGGCCCTTTATAAAGAAGGGGGTATGCGGCTGGGGAGCCCCTTGTTAAGTTACGCCGGACTTGTCTAACCATGTCCAAGGTCTAAATGACCTGTTTTTAGGGGCTTTGACCTGCAAGGTCTGATTAGTGTGTGGCTGTCGAGGCAGTCGCACATTCTCCGTGGTCGAGGGACACTCGGAGTTTTGAGATTATTCCACGAGGACCGGGCATTTCTAAGCGTAAGAGACGCGTAATGTGGTATTGCATTAAAGCGGGCGAAAGCTTCGCGCCCAGTAGTGCTTACGGGCTACTGCTAAATGGGGCGATGGAGAGTGAGCTTTTCGCGACGGAGGTTGTCGGATGAACCGAACACAACCTCTAGTGGTACAGAGCCTGTATAATTGGCTTAAAAGGCATGTCATAACTCCTTTGAAGGAAGTGCTGCTATAGCAAATTTTGGTAGGTTCTATCCCGAGTCTGCGTACGGTGTCCTGGTATGGCAGGTGCCGCGCTGCGTGTTATCACATGAAGTGAGTTCACTGTTTTGACTTCTAGTGGGAAAGTCTTTTGTTGTCCGGAGTGCTGCTTTTGGGTTTCGTCACTTTCACTTGGTGTGTCGAGCCCCTTGTGTTCGGCGTTAAGTCGGCCGAACTGCTTGAAGACCCAACAATCTCTGTGGGTATGGTTTGCAGGCTTCCCGGAGGTACCATGTATTTGACACAGTCTGTCCAGAATCTTGTTTAGGTTGGATAGCTCGTCACTGTTGTCCTTTAGGGGCAGTGTTTTGTTGTTCGACCGAGAGCTTTTGAATCTGGCGTTGACCGCCGTACTATTTGGGCCATTTTCCTTATTCCGGCGCTGATCGTCGTGATTTCCCATTTCCATCCCCAATTTCGGATGTACTCGGGTTGCTGGTGCTGCATCTAGCCAGCCAGCTGTCTTCCCCCGCGCAAAAGCGGGTCATGAGGCTTGTTAGTGCGGCCATTGTTCTTGGTTTTTCCTGGCCGAGGTGTCTGGCGAGCCATTCGTCTCGGACGTTGTGTTTAAAGGCTGCTAAGGCTTCAGCGTCCGGACAGTCGACTATTTGGTTCTTTTTAGTGAGGAACTTGTTCCAGAATTTGCGTGCTGACTCTCCGGGCTGTTGAGTTATGTGACTTAGATCGTCTGCATCCGGAGGCCGGACATAAGTCCCCTGAAAATTTGCTCGAAACGCATCCTCAAGCTCTTCCCAACTTCCAATGGTATTTTCTGGGAGGCTTTTAAGCCAATGCCGAGCTGGCCCTTTGAGCTTGAGGGGTAGCTATTTTATGGCATGGAGATCGTCTCCTCTTGCCATATGTATGTGTAGGATATAATCCTCAATCCAGACTCCGGGGTCTGTTGTTCCATCGTATGCCTTTATGTTTACGGGTTTGAATCCCGCTGGAAATCCATGATCCACTACCTCGTCGGTGAAACATAGTGGGTGTGCGGCGCCCCTGTATTTGGGTGTGCCGTTGTCTTCAAATGCTCGGCGGGTTATGTTGCTTCCTGGAGTCTTCTTTTTTGGCCCATAGATAGACCTGGCTGGGTCATCCTTTTTCCGAGGATCTGTATGCTGATCGTGTGTCAGCTTGTGTGCGGCGCCCCTTGTTGCTCTTGGCCTGTCATCTAGTCATCTATCCGGCCGGGCGGCTTCTTTCTTTTTTGACTGCGGGGGCTCTAAGGCCTCCTCGTCAAATTCGGGCAACAGCTTGCACTTCGGGTAGCTCTTTGTCTGGTGACTAGCGCCATATTTATTTGCGGTGTTGAGTACTTTGCTCCATCTCATTCTGAGTGCGTCCTCCGCAGTTTTGAGCTTCCGTTTTTGCTTCTTCAAACTTCTTGCAGTGGCGACGAGCCTTTTATGAAGGTTCGTATGCACTGGTGATGTGAGATCGTCTTCGCTGGGGATGGGTTGCTTGTCCAGTTCATCATGTCCGGCTGGCTGCTTGGTGACATGTGCGTCGTCCACTGCTTCGCCCTGCTCTAGGGCCGGGTCCGTATGGGTGCCATTTTTATCGAGGCCGGTCTACGGGCGGCGCTTGCGTCGCCGTTTTGGTTGTTTGTTGGGGGAGTTGTCCTTCGCCACGTCCCGTTTTTCCTCATTGTTGCTTTCTTTTGGTGTATCCACCATGTATACGTCGTGAGCTGGGGTGGCTTTCCAGTGCCCGTTAGGCGCTGGTTCTTGGTCGTCTCCGGCATCGTCGTCCATACCGTCGATGTCTTTGGAGTCATAGTCTAGCATGTCGGTTAGATCGTCGACAACAGCTACCAAGTGGGTGGTGGGTGGGCTTTGAATTTCTTCGTCGTCCACATCCCAACCGTCCTGACCGCAGTCCGGCCAGGGCTCTCCTGATAACGAGAGATACTTTAGCGAACTCAAGATGTCACCGAAAGGTGAGTGTTAAAAGATATCCGTTGCGGTGAACTCCATGTTCGGCGCCCAATCGGATTCGATCGGAGGGGGCGCGGGAGGTTCGGAGTCCGGAACCTCGGAGTCACGAGCTTCATGAGGGACAAGGTCAGTGTTCGGCTCTATCGCCGTAGAGGTTGCAGCCCCCGAGGTGGTGTCTAGCCATCCGTCCTTGATCTGTGCAGCAGGCTCCGAATTGAATATCAGAGCGGTTTCGAGTGTGGCCTCCAGGGTACTGTCCGGCTGCAGAGCTAAATCATGCTCGCCGTGACAGTGCGGCACGCTCGGCTGTGGCTCGAATCCGTCGAGGATCAAGTCAATGTCAACCATGAAGTTCAAACTTCCAAATCTGACCTGACGGCCAGGGGTGTAGCTTTTGATCTCCTCCAGACGGCCAAGTGAATTGGCCCGTAGCGCAAAGCCGCCGAATACGAAGATCTGTCCGGGGAGAAAGGTCTCACCCTGGCCCGCGTCGTTGATGATGGTCGAAGAAGCCATCGATCCTATCGGTGACGGCACAGAGGAACTCTCAATGAAAGCACCAATGTTGGTGTCAAAACCGGTGGATCTCGGGTAGGGGGTCCCGAACTGTGCGTCTAGGCAGATGGTAACAGGAGACAAGGGACACGATGTTTTACCCAGGTTCGGGCCCTCTTGATGGAGGTAAAACCCTACGTCCTACTTGATTAATATTGATGATGTGTGTTACAAGAGTGGATCTACCACGAGATCAAGGAGGCTAAACCCTAGAAGCTAGCCTATGGTATGATTGTTGTTTGTCCTATGGACTAAAGCCATCCGGTTTATATAGACACCGGAGAGGGCTAGGGTTACACACAGTCGGTTACAATGGTAGGAAATCTACATATCCGTATCGCCAAGCTTGCCTTCCACGCCAAGGAAAGTCCCATCCGGACACGGGACGAAGTCTTCAATCTTGTATCTTCATAGTCTTGGAGTCCGGCCGATGATGATAGTTCGGCTATCCGGACACCCCCTAGTCCGGAACTCCCTCAATTATTGTTCGTCCTACGGACTAAAACCATCCGCTTTATATAGACACCGGAGAGGGCTAGGGTTACACAGAGTCGGTTACAATGGTAGGAGATCTCCATATCCGTATCACTAAGCTTGCCTTCCATGCCAAGGAAAGTCCCATCTGGACACGGGACGAAGTCTTCAATCATGTATCTTCATAGTCTTGGAGTCCGGTCGATGATGATAGTTCGGCTATCCGAACACCCCCTAGTCCAGGACTCCCTCAATAGCCCCTGAACCAGGCTTCAATGACGACGAGTCCGGCGCGCATATTGTCTTCGACATTGCAAGGCGGGTTCCTCCTCCGAATAATTCATAGAAGATCGTGAACACCAGGATAGTGTCCGACTCTGCAAAATAAATTCCACATACCACCGTAGAGAGAATAATATTTACACAAGTTCAATCTGCTGACGTATTTTGTGGCGTGACGTCACACCACCACCAAGCCTTTACTCGAATTGTTTTTATTGTACCACCTCAGCGCGTTTAGCGAAGCGGTTTCCTTGGCACGTCTTGTCGAAGCAGAGATCGTGTTCCCCTTATTCCGGGATTCCCATCAATACGGACGTGGGTAACCCAACCGCGCCATTGATTGTGGCGCTTGGGAGATAAGCGAGTTTTATCAGGCCAGTGGGGACGCATGGTTTCGTTCGCCCATATAAGGGGATAAAGATCCACCCTTTTACCTACGCCTTCTTCCTCCTTTGCTTATCCATCTCCGCGAACTCGAGCTCCAGCGCCCAAGTCCGCACATCTCACCTCAACCTTCTCCAACTATGTCCGGAGCGGGAGGCAAGTGGATGGCCTCCTCCGTTATGGAGGGGCACATCAAGAAGCTGCGTAGCGCCGGATATCTGTCCAGTGACATCGCGCACCGGCTCCCCGATGAGGGGCAGCTCATCCCCACCCCCGGGCCCCATGAGAGTTTAGTATTCCTTTCCCATTTCCTCCGCGGACTGGGCTTCCCACTCCATCCCTTTGTCCGGGGCTCATGTTCTACTACGGCCTGGATTTCCATGATCTGGCCCCGAATTTCATCCTCAACATCTCGGCGTTTATCGTTGTGTGTGAGGCCTTCCTCTGCATCCAGCCCCACTTCGGCTTGTGGCTCAAGACCTTCAGTGTCAAGCCGAAGGTTGTGAAGGGCAGCCAAGCGGAGTGCGGAGGCGCCATGGTGGGCAAGATGCCCAATGTTACTTGGCTCGAGGGCACCTTCGTGGAAACCATTAAGGGGTGGCAATCGGGGTGGTTCTACATCACCGAGCTGCGTGACCCTGAATGGGCAGCGGCCCCCGAATTCAGATGTGGCATCCCCATATGGCTCACCTCCTGGAAAGAGAATGGCCTGACATGGGGTGATTCGGAGGAGCTGACCGGACTCCAAGCCTGCGTCCAAAAGCTAGTGAACAAGAAGCTCAAGCTTCTCAACGTAGTCCAGGTTATGCTCATCCGCTGGATTCTCCCGTGCCAACAATGGGACTTCAATATGTGGGAGTTCGATTCGGTGCAGCACCAGACTTTGAGCAGGCTCTTCGACACTACGCACGAAGAGGCCTGGAGGGTGCTGTTTAAGGGCGCCGAGGCTCCCGCATCCGCTACCGAAGATCGCGGATTCAGCTCGCAGCGTCCGGCTAGCGAGGTAACCGATTTTACCCTTTACGGGACACTTGTTTTCCTTAGTTTGACTCTATGCAGGATCTAAACTCTCTCTCCTTTGACAGGACTGGCTGAAGAAGGCCGAGCGGACTAACTGTCCGGCCCCTTTGCCAGAAGACCCAGCGGACGCCCGCTTAACAGGGCTGCTGGTTCCGGCACCCCACGTGGTGCCGGAGAAGAAGTCCAAGAAGAAGGCCACGGGCACTCGAAAGAGTTCCCATTTTCAGGTGTCATCAGACTCATCGTCTGATGACTCCGAGGCGGACTCCTCCCACGAAGGTGAGGAGGACAAGAAAGAGGCCTCTCCCCCAGCGGGGGGAGGGAAGAAAAGGAAGGCCTCCCCAACGAGGGAGGCCGAAGGGTCCAAGAAGGGAAGGACTCTTCCCCCGGACTGCTCTGCCAACGTCGGCGACAACGACGAGGACTGGCCTTCAAGGGCCAAGCCCCTGGCGAGATCGTAAGTATCCGGACTCCCGAATAACTTCATGATTTTTCTTTTCGCCACAAGGTGTCTTTCTAATGCCGCATACAACCCTGCAGTCCGCCCAGGGATGATCTTCCCGCTTCGTCGAGCGGGTTCTTGGGTGCGTCGGATATGGATTCCCTTCCGACCGCCTCCACCCCTCGTGATGCGGATGATGCCGAGGTGGGATCCCGGGAAGGGACCCGCCAGGAGGAGGAGGCCCCGGAGGTGCTGCAGGTCAACCTCCCGGACTTTGCACCGGACTCCGCACCGGAACCTGTAATGGTTCCGGAGTCCGGCGGGCGGCCCCTTCGTAAGAAGGGCAAGACCGTGACGCCGGCGGCCTCCGTCCAACCGGAGGCGCCAGATAGCTTGCTGGAGGCGCTCAATGGCGCTTCCATCGAAGAGGAACACCGCACCGTCATGAGTGCGGTGATTCAGAAGGTTCAGCTCGCCAAGAGCGGGCTGACCGAAGCCTGCAACAGCCTTCTAACAGGCTTTGAGGTAAGAATTTTGATATATGTAAAATAGTACCGCATAGACAGTAGCCCCTGATGCTCTGTTCGGTGTTCGAAAAGAAAAGCCGGACTGAGGATCTAAAAAGATATACGGAGGAGTCATAAAAAATATGTCAATATGGGGTTGCAGGCTGTGCTGTTGACCTCTGCCGCACTGACTGCGGAAGTCAATACTTTGAAGCAAAGCCTCGAGCGGTCCGAGAACGAGCTCGGCCATGCCAAGAAGCAGCTCGAGGACAAGGAAGGTGAGTAACACCTTATTAAAGTTGTACCTTACAGAAAAGGATTTGGTTGTAAGAAGAATGACAAGGATAACGTGGGTATTGCAGGGGCCACGAATGAGGTGGCGACCCTGAAGGAGGCGGTGTCCGCGGCCGAATGTAATGCAGCCGCGGAGCGCACCGAGCGAGAGAAGCAGGAGGCGCGGGTGGCGGAGGTACAGCAAGAGCTCCAGGCTCTCGTGGAAAAACATGAGAGTTTGGAGCACGACTCGAAGACTTGAGAGTCCGAGCTTGCTCGGCTCTTGAGAGTGCCAAAGCCGCTAAGGCCGAAGCCTACAAGGCCCTCCAGGAAATCGAGGCGTTGAAGAAAATAGCGGTGGGTAAGGCATTTTTCATGCAAAGCAAGCATGTGAGTGTGAATTACCTATCACTTACCCGAATTCAGAGCTCTCCAGGAGCATTCGCAGATCTGCCCCACAGCGTGTCCGATGCTGCCGCTTTCTATAGGGCCGAGGAGGGGAGCTCGACGGAGAAGGTCTTCTGGTCTCAGTATGCTGAGGCCGGACATCCGGTGCCCCTTAGCGACCAGCTGAAGCAGCTAGTCGAGCTCCACAAGGTGGCCGAACAGGCCATGAAGGGCCTCATAGTTCGGCTATGGCCCAGGGAGGCCATGCCTGGGAGCTACTTCGGCCTGGTGCGGCGGCTGGTGGATGCGTGTCCATGGGTTGAAGTCATCAAGCACTCCGCCTGTATTGAAGGTGCTCATCGGGCCCTTGCCCGCGCAAAGGTGCAATGGGGCAAGATGGATGCTGAGAAGCTTGTGACGGACGCGCCACCGCCGAGCAAGGAGTATCGCACGCCCGAGCTGTATTATAAGAGTGTCCTGAAGGGTGCCCGCATTATTGCGGGTGAGTGCTCCAAAGATGTAATATTTGAGTAGACTCGCATTTTGTTATCCTGTGCGCTGAAAACTTTGTTCATATGCACTAAGCAACGCTTGTTAATTTAAAATATTACCTTCTGTGCGGCCGTTTATCAAATCTGAGAGATGGCAAGTCGTCGGCTTCAGCCCCCATGCCACGAGTGCTGGGGTGTTCGGGATAAATTTGAGCACTCTTGTTCCCATTTTTGGGTCCATCTAGGGAGGCGCTCAACACAACGAATGAGGCAACAGGACTTATAATGCTTGAACACTCTCACTTAGCCATAGAATTCTATAATTTTAAATTTCGGCGAAGCCCCTAGTGTTCGGAAGGCCGAATTTGGGGTGCTATCCATGCCTGGGCCGGACAAAGCCGGTTCCTCGCTCTAAGCGGCATAAGTCTTTAGGGACTCGAAAAAAAACCTCTCGAACAGCGACCGGCTCTCGCCTCATCATGACGGTCAGTTTTAGCTTTCTCCACTGAGGCGCTCGCCCAGCTCAACTGGGGCGCAATCGCAGTGGTTCTCCCATTGCTACCTTAGCCGATACAACAGAACGTAAGGTACCAAAACATGGGAGCTGGGCAAACCCAACTATTGACCCAAGACATGATTCGGAGCCGATGCATATAATGCTATAAGTTCGGGGTGCCGCACTTGTGAAAGTGTTCGGACTTATCACACCATGATGTGGGAAACATAAGCCCCAGGTGTATTTAGCCGTACCAAAGTGTACGGATGCAACATGTCATAAATGAACATATGTATAAGAAAGAAATGCAATTATAAGCAAAAAGGTGCTGCATTGTTTATTCAAGAAATACTGCTGTGAATGCAGAACGATACAAATAGTGCGGTAAGCAAGGGATGGGACTATAAAACATGTCCCCCTCCAGGGGTAGGCTGCGGAATGGTGTATAAAATAGATTTAATGCTTGTAATGGAGACCACCTAGATATTCGTTGTAGCCTTTCTCCTTCCCTGGCTGTTGCATCGTGAGTCCAGCAGGTCTACTGCCGGACAGGGCCTCTAATGAACGGAGTCCTGTGAGTAAAAAAAAAAGAAAAAGAGAAAAAAAGAACGACACACTTGAGAGCCCCTGGTGTGGTTAAGCCGCATTCTGGGCCTATCGTGGTCGTGCCCCTCCCCCTATGCCCATGGTATCTCCAGAGCGTAATGATGTATGCGAAGGACCAGTCTTGCAATTTTGCAGGGGCTGGGGTTGGGGCCGCATTGCTACACATGCTCGGAACATGCCAGGTGGTCTTGTTGTAGGTTACTCCGGGCGCGTTTAGCCGTGTCCGGTCGCTTAACGGCCGGACTCGAGAATTGCCTTAAGAGGCTGCACTGTACTTCTGCCGCGAGAGCCGCTGTATGTTCCTCTGTTCGGAGAGAGCGTTCAGTGTTTCCGTTGACCGTGATGACTCCTCGAGGGCCTGGCATCTTGAGCTTGAGGTATGCGTAGTGCGGCACCGTGTTGAACTTTGCAAAAGCGGTACGTCCGAGCAGAGCATGATAGCCGCTGTGGAACGGAACTATGTCGAAGATTAACTCCTCGCTTCGGAAGTTATCCGGGGATCCGAAGACCACTTCCACTGTAACTGAGCTTGTACAATTGGCCTCTACACCTGGTATGACGCCTTTAAAGGTCGTCTTTGTGGGTTTAATCCTTGAGGGGTCTATGCCCATTTTGCGCACTGTATCCTGATAAAGCAGGTTCAGGCTGCTGCCACCATCCATCAGGACTCTGGTGAGGTGAAATCCATCGATGATTGGGTCTGAAACCAATGCGGCAAATCCGCCGTGGCGGATGCTGGTGGGGTGGTCCCTTCGATCAAAAGTGATCGGGCAGGAGGACCATGGGTTGAACTTCGGGGCGACTGGCTCCATCTCGTATACATCCCTAAGTGCATGCTTCCGCTCCCTTTTGGGTATGTGGGTTGCGTATATCATGTTCACCGTCCGCACTTGTGGGGGGAAACCCTTCTATCCTCTATTGTTCGGCGGTCGGTTCTCTTCCTCGTCATCGCTATGCAGCCCCTTGTCGTTGTTTTCGGCAATTAGCTTGCCTGTCTGCTTGAATACCCAACAGTCCCTGTTGGTGTGGTTAGCTGGCTTTTCGGGGGTGCCGTGTATCTGGCACGAGCGATCGAGTATTCGGTCTAAATTGGACGGACCCGGAGTAGTTCTTTTGAATGCCTTTTTCCGCTGACCGGGTTTAGAGCCTCTGACGGTATTGTCGCCGTTAATGCGGTGTTTGTTCTTGTTGCGATGCGACCTGCCATTGCGGTCCTTGATATCCGGACTGCCAGAATTTTTGCTGAGGTTGCTACTGTGGGCTAGCCAGCTGTCCTCTCCCGTGCAGAAGCGGGTCATGAGTGATGTGAGGGCTGCCATGGATTTCGGCTTTTCCTGTCCCAGGTGCCGGGCAAGCCACTCATCGCGGATGTTATGTTTGATGGCCGCGAGGGCCTCCGCATCCGGACAGTCGACGATTTGATTTTTCTTAGTTAAGAACCGTGTCCAGAATTGTCTGGCCGATTTGTCTGGCTACTGAATTATATGGCTTAGATCGTCAGCGTCTGGTGATCGCACATACGTGCCCTGGAAGTTATCAAGGAATGCGGCTTCCAGGTCCTCCCAACACCCAATTGATTCTGCTTGCAAGCTGTTAAACCAATGCCGAGCTGGTCCTTTAAGCTTGAGTGGGAGGTATTTGATGGCGTGAAGATCATCACCGCGGGCCATGTGGATATGAAGTAGATAGTCTTCGATCCAAACCGTGGGGTCCGTTGTGCCATCATAAGATTCAATATTCACGGGTTTAAACCCTTCGGGGATTTGATGATCCATTACTTCTTCTGTGAAGCATAGTGGGTGTGCGGCGCCTCTGTATTGGGCTATATCACGACGAAGCTCAAAAGAGCTTTGTCTACTATGTTCGATCCGGCCGGACTTGCTGTGTCCGGCGCGACGGTTGTCGTCACGTATCATGGGGCGCCCACGCGATCCGTAGATCGATCTTGATTGTCTAGCCTTATCCTCCAATATATCTTGCAAGTCCAGAGCATTCCCCTGTGGCCTCGTGCTTTTCGAGTGATGCAGGGGTACGGTTCTAGTGGAGGGCCTAGAGGCCTCTCTGTCACGGCCACGGGATGGTCGGTCAGCCGTATTGTGCACTGGTGATGCAGGTTTATATGCCTCCTCCTCTAATCGGGGGAGCAGCTTGTGTTTGGGGTAGCTTTTGGAGGGGCGTTCGAGCTCATGCTCTTCGGCCGCAAGGACTTCAGTCCATCTGTCGGCTAGCAGATCTTGATCAGTTCTAAGCTGTTGCTGCTTTTTCTTGAGGCTATTTGCCGTGGGCATAAGCCTGCGTTTAAAACGCTCTTGTTCGACGGGATCCTTAGGCACGACAAATTCGTCGTCGTCGAGGCTTGCCTCGTCTCCGGAGGGAGGCATGTAATTATCATCCTCTACCTCTTCGTCTGCCGCTCTCTCATGAGGGCTGGCTTCTCCGTCCTCCTGTGCTGAATCTTGCTAGAGGGGGTTGTCTTCGGCACTGTCTGGGGTATTATTATCTCCGGTGCCGGAATCTCCATTCTTGCTGTGGCGGGATATAGAGCGGCGCCGCTGACGCCGGCGCTTGGGCTATTTCTTGGAGGGGTCATCCTCTGCTGTTCCTTCGCCATTCCCATCCTTTGGGATATCCACCATGTATATGTCATATGATGAGGTGGCTTTCCAGTGCCCAGTAGGCGCTGGTTCTTCGTCGTCTCCGGCATCGTCGTCCATACCGTCGATGTCTTCGGAGTCGAAGTCTAGCATGTCGGTTAGATTGTCGACAGTGGCTACTAAGTGGGTGGTGGGTGGGCCTTGAATTTCTTTGTCGTCCACATCCCAACCGTCCTGACCGCAGTCCGGCCAGGGCTCTCCTGATAACGAGAGATACTTTAGCAAACTCAGGATGTCGCCGAAAGGTGAGTGTTTAAAGATGTCCGCAACGGTGAACTCCATGATCGGCGCCCAATCGGATTCGATTGGAGGGGGCGTAGGAGGTTCGGAGTCCGGCACCTCGGAGTCACGAGCTTCACAAGGGATAAGGTCTGTATTCGGCTCCATCGCCATAGAGGTTGCAGCCCCCGAGACGGTGTCTAGCCACATGTCCTCGATCTGCGCAGCCGGCTCTGAATTGAGGGTCGGAGCGGACTCGTGTGCGGCCTCCAGGGCATTGTCCGACTGTAGAGCTAAATCATGCCCATCATGACAGTGCGGCGCGCTCGGCTGTGGCTCGAATCCATCGAAGATCAAGTCTCCGTGGATGTCAGCCGTGAAGTTCAAACTTCCAAATCTGACCTGACGGCCAGGGGCGTAGCTTTCGATCTACTCCAGATGGCCAAGCGAATTGGCCCGCAGTGCAAAGCCGCCGAATACGAAGATCTGTCTGAGGAGAAAAGTCTCACCCTAGACTGCATCGTTGTTGATGATCGAAGGAGCCATCGAGCCTATCAGTGACGACACAGAGGAACTCTCAATGAAAGCACCAATGTCGGTGTCAAAACCGGCGGATCTCGGGTAGGGGGTCCCGAACTGTGCGTCTAGGTGGATGGTAACAGGAGACAAGGGACACGATGTTTTACCCAGGTTCGGGCCCTCTTGATGGAGGTAAAACCCTACGTCTTGCTTGATTGATATTGATGATGTGGGTATTACAAGAGTAGATCTACCACGAGATCAACGAGGCTAAATCCTAGAAGCTAGCCTATGGTATGATTATTGTTCGTCCTACGGACTAAAACCATCCGGTTTATATAAACATCGGAGAGGGCTAGGGTTACACATAGTCGGTTACAATGGTAGGAGATCTACATATCCGTATCGCCAAGCTTGCCTTCCACGCCAAGGAAAGTCCCATCCAGACATGGGACGAAGTCTTCAATCTTGTATCTTCATAGTCTTGGAGTCCGGTCGATGATGATAGTTCGGCTATCCGGACACCCCCTAGTCCAGGACTCCCTCAGGGCCCTTCACTGACTCTAGCGAGCTCTGCGCACACCGCCTGGTCCCTGGGCCCGGCACGACGCCGGTCGGCCTCGCCGGTCCACTCATCGTCCCCTTCGGCGTGCGGCGCATCTCCGCCACTCCCACCACCGACGAGTACCCCAGCGAGGTGCTCGACGTCATCGACTCCCCTGTCCCCATTGGCTGCGAAGTCTCCCCCGATGTGGCAGATCTTTGTGTCCGGGTAGAGGTGCTCGTCACCGACGCCGGCTCCACTTCGTCCAATGCTGCAAAGAAGGCGGCTGCTGCCAAGGCCGCACTGGAGCGTGCTAGCACGACCAACCAGCTACGTGCCATGATGCAGAACCTCAGCATCCCTATCGCCACCAAAATCAACACCACGAACACTGCCCAGACCCGGGCCCAGCTCGAGGAAGAGCGCAAGCGCCTGCTGGACGAGGCCGTGACGCTTGCTGCTACGCAGTGCCGGCTGGAGTCCGTCCAGTGGGAGCATGATGCCGCGTACAGCTTCACGCCAGCCACGACTGAGCCCATCCGGGTTGCCAAGGTGCGGTCCTGTGGCGCTGCCATCGGCCGCGCTCTAGGCGCGATCTTGCCTGTCTATGACACCCCTGTCAAGAACATGCGCGCCCTGGAGGCGGCCGCCGTAGGCCTGGAGAACCTGCAGGTGTAGGATCAAAAGTATTTCTAGGGGGGGTGATTAGACTACTTGACCAAAAAAACTTTGCCTTTTCCCAATTTTAATTCTTGGCAGATTTTAGCAACTTAGCACAAGTCAAGCAATCAACCTACACATGCAATTCTAGAGTATAGCAGCGGAATGTAACACAATTGCATATGAAGGTAAAGTCGAGGAGTTTGAGGAGGCAAACGCAATTGGAGACACAAAGATTTTTGAGCCGTGGTTCCGATAGGTAGTGCTATCGTACATCCACGTTGATGGAGACTTCAACCCACGAAGGGTAACGGCTGCGCGAGTCCACGGAGGGCTCCACCCACGAAGGGTCCACGAAGAAGCAACCTTGTCTATTGATACGTCTCCAACGTATCTATATTTTTTGATTGTTCCATGCTATTATATTACCTATTTTGGATGTTTATGGGCTTTATTTTACACATTTATATCATTTTTGGAACTAACCTACTAACCGGAGGCCCAGCCCGTATTGCTGTTTTTTTGCCTATTTCAGTATTTCGAAGAAAAGGAATATCAAACGAGTCCAAACGGAATGAAACCTTCTGGAGCGTTATTTTTGGAACAAACATTATCCGGAGAACTTGGAGTGCAAGTCAAGAGGCAATCGAGGCGGCCAGGAGATAGGAGGGCGCGCCCCTGTCTCCTGGGCCCCTCGAGCAGCCACCGACATACTTCTTCCCCCTATATATACCTATGTACCCCGAAAACATCCAGGGAGCCACCAAAGAAATATTTCCGCCACCGTAACCTTATGTATCCGCGAGATCCCATCTTGGAGCCTTCGCCGGTGCTCCACCGGAGGGGGAATCGACCACAGAGGGCTTCTACATCAACACCATAGCCCTTCCGATGAGTTGTGAGTAGTTTACCACAGACCTTCAGGTCCATAGTCATTAGCTAGATGGCTTCTTCTATCTTTTTGGATCTCAATACAGTGTTCTCCACCTCTCTTGTGGAGATCTATTCGATGTAAACTCTTTTTGCGGTGTGTTTGTCGAGATCCGATGAATTATGGGTTTATGATAAAGTTTATCTATGAGTAATATTTGAATCTTCTCTAAATTCTTTTATGTATGATTGAGTTATCTTTGGAAGTCTCTTCGAATTATCTGTTTGGTTTGGCCTACTAGATTGATCTTTCTTGCCATGGGAGAAGTGCTTAGCTTTGGGTTCAATCTTGCGGTGTCCTTACCCAGTGACAGAAAGGTTTGCCAGGCACGTATTGTATTATTGCCATCGAGGATAAAAAGATGGGGTTTATATCATATTGCTTGACTTTATCCCTCTACATCATGTCATCTTTCTTAATGCGTTACTCTGTTCTTATGAACTTTGTACTCTAGATGCATGCTGGATAGCGGTCGATGTGTGGATTAATAGTAGTAGATGTAGGCAGGAGTCAGTCTACTTGTCACGGACGTGATGCCTATATACATGATCATGTCTAGATAATCTCATAATTATTCGCTTTTCCATCAATTTCTCGATAGTAATTTGTTCACCCAGCGTAATACTTATGCTATCTTGAGAGAAGCCTCTAGTGAAACCTATGCCCCCCCGAGTCTATCTTTTATCATATAATCTTTCAATCTACATTTATTTGCATATTTACTATTTGCATCTATATTATAAAATACCAAAAATATGTTTATCTTATCATATTATATTTATCAGATCTCACTTTCGCAACTGGTCGTGAAGTGATTGACAACCCCTTTATCGCGTTGGTTGCGAGTTCTTTGTTTGTTTGTGTAGGTTCGTGGGACTTGTGAGGAGCTTCCTACTGGATTGATACCTTGGCTCACAAAAACTGAGGGAAATACTTATGCTACTGTGCTGCATCACCCTTTCCTCTTCAAGGAAAACCAACGCAAGCTCAAGACGTAGCAAGAACGATTTTTGGCGCTGTTGTCGGGGAGGTCTTCGCTCAAGTCAATGTTGGGGAACGTAGCAGAAATTCAAAATTTTCCTACGAGTCACCAAGATCTATCTATGGAGAGACTAGCAAAGAGAGAGAGTAGAGTGCATCTACATACCCTTGTAGATCGCTAAGCGGAAGCGTTCAAGAGAACGGGGTTGAGGGAGTCGTACTCGTCGTGATCCAAATCACCGAAGATCCTAGTGCCGAATGGATGGCACCTCTGTGTTCAACACACGTGCAGCCCGGTGACGTCTCCCGTGCCTTGATCCAGCAAGGAGAGAGGGAGAGGTTGGGAAGACTCCATCCAGCAACAGCACAACGGCGTGGTGGTGATGGAGGAGCGTGTCATTCCAGCAGAGCTTCACCAAGCACCGCAAGAGACGAGGAGGGAGAGAGGTAGGGCTGCCCCCTGGGAGAGTTCATCTCGTGTGTTTCGCAGCCCCCAATACCTCAAGTATATATAGGGGAAGGGGAAGGGCTGCGCCCCCATCTAGGGTTCCCTCCCTAGGGGTGGCGGCAGCCCCCAAAACCCATCTAGGGTGCGGCCAAGGGAGGGAAGAGAGGGGGCGCCCTAGGGTGGGCCTTAAGGCCCATCTCGACCTAGGGTTTGCCCCCTCCCACTCTCCCTGCGCCTTGGGCCTTGGTGGGGGGCGCACCAGCCCACCTGGGGCTGGTCCCCTCCCACAATTGGTCTATGCAGCCCTCCGGGGCCATTGGCCCCACCTGGTGGACCCCCGGGACCCTCCCGGTGTTCCCGGTACGTTACAGATAGCACCAGAAACTTTTCCGGTGACCAAAACATGACTTCCCATATATAAATATTTACCTCCGGACCATTCCGGAACTCCTCGTGACGTCCGGGATCTCATCCGGGACTCCGAACAACATTCGGTAACCACGTATATCTATTCCCTATAACCCAAGCATCATCGAACCTTAAGTGTGTAGACCCTATGGGCTCGGGAACTATGCAGACATGACCGAGACAACTCTCCGGCCAATAACCAACAGTGGGATCTGGATACGCATGTTGGCTCCCACATGTTCCACTATGATCTCATCGGATGAACCACAATGTCAAGGATTCAATCAATTCCGTATACAATTGTCTTTGTCTAGCGGTATAGTACTTGCCCGAGATTCGATCGTCGGTATGCCGATACCTTGTTCAATCTCGTTACTGGCAAGTCTCTTTACTCGTTCCGTAACACATCATCCCGTGATCAACTCCTTGATCACATTGTGCACATTATGATGATGTCCTACCGAGTGGGCCTAGAGATACCTCTCCGTCACACAGAGTGACAAATCCCAGTCTCGATTCGTGCCAACCCGACAGACACTTTCGGAGATACCCGTAGTGCACCTTTATAGCCACCCAGTTACGTTGTGACGTTTTGTACACCCAAAGCATTCATACGGTATCCGGGAGTTGCGCAATCTCATGGTCTAAGGAAAAGATACATGACATTTAGAAAAGCTTTAGCATACGAACTACACGATCTTGTGCTAGGCTTAAGATTGGGTCTTGTCCATAACATCCTTCTCCTAATGATGTGATCCCGTTATCAATGACATCCAATTTCCATGGTCAGGAAACCATGACCATCTGTTGATCAATGAGCTAGTCAACTAGAGGCTCACTAGGGACATGTTGTGGTCTATGTATTCACACATGTATTGCGGTTTCCGGGCAATACAATTATAGCATTCCGGAATTTACCTCCGGACCATTCCGGAACTCCTCGTGATGTCCGGGATCTCATCCGGGACTCCGAACAACATTCGGTAACCACGTATATCTATTCCCTATAACCCAAGCATCATCGAACCTTAAGTGTGTAGACCCTATGGGCTCGGGAACTATGCAGACATGACCGAGACAACTCTCCGGCCAATAACCAACAGTGGGATCTGGATACGCATGTTGGCTCCCACATGTTCCACTATGATCTCATCGGATGAACCACAATGTCAAGGATTCAATCAATTCCGTATACAATTGTCTTTGTCTAGCGGTATAGTACTTGCCCGAGATTCGATCGTCGGTATGCCGATACCTTGTTCAATCTCGTTACTGGCAAGTCTCTTTAATCGTTCCGTAACACATCATCCCGTGATCAACTCCTTGATCACATTGTGCACATTATGATGATGTCCTACCGAGTGGGCCCAGAGATACCTCTCCGTCACACAGAGTGACAAATCCCAGTCTCGATTCGTGCCAACCCGACAGACACTTTCGGAGATACCCGTAGTGCACCTTTATAGCCACCCAGTTACGTTGTGATGTTTTGTACACCCAAAGCATTCATACGGTATCCGGGAGTTGCGCAATCTCATGGTCTAAGGAAAAGATACATGACATTTAGAAAAGCTTTAGCATACGAACTACACGATCTTCTGCTAGGCTTAAGATTGGGTCTTGTCCATAACATCCTTCTCCTAATGATGTGATCCCGTTATCAATGACATCCAATTTCCATGGTCAGGAAACCATGACCATCTGTTGATCAATGAGCTAGTCAACTAGAGGCTCACTAGGGACATGTTGTGGTCTATGTATTCACACATGTATTGCGGTTTCCGGTCAATACAATTATAGCATGAATAATAGACAATTATCATGAACAAGGAAATACAATAATAACAATTTTATTATTGCCTCTAGGGCATATTTCCAATAATCTCCCACTTGCACTAGAGTCAATAATCTAGTTCACATCACTATGAGATTGTAATGAATCGACACCCATGGGGTTTGATCATATCTCGCTTGTGAGAGAGGTTATTAGTCAACGGATCTGAACCTTTCAGATCCGTGTGTGCTTTGCAAATCTTTATGTCATCTCCTAGATGCAGCTACCACGCTCTATTTGGAGCTATTCCAAATAACTGTTCTACTATATGAATCCGGTTTACTACTCAGAATAATCCGGATTAGTGTCAAAGTTTGCATCAGCGTAACCCTTTACGACGAACTCTTTTACCACCTCCATAATCGAGAAAATTTCCTTAGTCCACTAGTTACTAAGGATAAGTTTGAACGCTGTCCTGTGATCAATTCTTGGATCACTCTTGTACCCCTTGACTGACTCATGGCAAGGCACACTTCCGGTGCGGTACACAGCATAGCATACTATAGAGCCTACGTCTAAAGCATAGGGGACGACCTTCGTCCTTTCTCTCTCTTCTGCCGTGGTCATGTCTTGAGTCTTACTCAATACTCACACCATATTACACATACAAGAACTCCTTCTTTGTTGATCTATTTTGAACTCCTTCAAAATCTTATCACGGTATGTATTCATTTGAAAGTACTATTAAGCGTTTTGATCTATCCTTATAGATCTTGATGCTCAATGTTCAAGTAGCTTAATCCAGGTTTTTCATTGAAAAAAACTTTTCAAATAACCCTATATGCTTTCCAGAAATTCTACATCATTTCCGATGAACAATATGTCAACAACATATACTCATCAGAAATGCTATAGTGCTCCCACTCACTTCTTTGGAAGTACAAGTTTCTCATAAACTTTCTATAAATGCAAAATCTTTGATCATCTCATCAAAGCGTATATTCCAACTCCGAGATGCTTACTCCAGTCCTTAGAAGGATTGCTGGAGCTTTGCACACTTGTTAGAATTTTTCAGGATTGACAAAACCTTCTGGTTGTATCACATACAACCTTTCCTCAAGAATATCCTCGAGGAAACAATGTTTTGACATCCTATCTGCAAGATTTCATAAATCGTGCAGTAATTGCTAATATAATTCCAACAGACTCTTAGCATCGCTACGAATGAGAAAGTCTCATCGCAGTCAACTCCTTGAACTTGTCGGAAAACATCTTAATGACAAGTCGAGCTTTCTTAATGGTGATACTTACCATCATTGTCTGTCTTTCTTTTAAAATCCATCTGTACCCAACAGCCTTACGACCATCAAGTAGTTCTTCCAAAGTCTACACTTTCTTTTCATACATGGATCCTCTCTCGGATTTTATGGCCTCGAGCCATTTGTCAGAATCCGGGCCCACTATCGCTTCTCCATAGCTCGTAGGTTCATTGTTGTCTAGCAACATGACCTCCAAGATAGGATTACCGTACCACTCTGAAGCAGTACCTGTCCTTGTCATCCTACGAGGTTTGGTAGTGACTTGATCCGAAGTTTCATGATCACTATCATCAACTTCCACTTCAATTGGTGTAGGTGCCACAGGAACAACTTCCTGTGCCCTGCTCCACACTGGTTGAAGTGATGGTTTAATAAATTTATCAAGTCTCCACCATCCTCCCACACAATTCTTTCGAGAGAAAATTTTCCTCGAGAAAGGACCCATTTAAGAAACAATCTCTTTTGCTTCCAGATCTCAAATAGGAGGTACACCCAACTGTTTTAGGTGACCTATGAAGATGTATTTATCCGCTTTGGGTTTGAGCTTATCAGGATGAAACTTTTCCACATAAGCGTTGCAGCCCCAAACTTTCAAGAAACGACAGCTTAGGTTTCTCTAAACCATAGTTCATACGGTGTCATCTCAACGGAATTACGTGGTGCCGTATGTAAAGTGAATGCGGTTGTCTCTAATGCCTAACCTATGAACGATAGTGGTAATTATATAAGAGACATCATGGTATGCACCATATCCAATAGGGTGCAGCTATGATGTTTGGACACACCATCACACTATGGTGTTCCAGGCGGTGTTAGTTGTGAAACAATTTCCACAATGTCTCAATTGTGTACCAAACACGCAACTCAGATATCCATCTCTATGATCATATCACGGATATTTTATCCTCTTGTCACGAAGATCTTCAACTTCACTCTGAAATTACTTGAACCTTTCAATAATTCAGACTTGTGTTTCATCAAGTAAATGTACTCAACATCTACTCAAATCATCTGTCAAGTAATAACATAACGGTATTCACTGCATGCCTCAGCACTCATTCGACTACACACATCAAAATGTGTTACTTCCAACAAGTTGCTATCTTGTTCCATCTTACTGAAAACGAGGCTTTTTAGTCATCTTGCCCACGTGGTATGATTTGCATATCTCAAGTGATTCAAAATCAAGTGAGTCCAAACGATCCATCTGCATGAAGTTTCTTCATGCGTATACACCAATAGACATGGTTCGCATGTCTCAAACTTTTCAAAAACGAGTGAGTCCAAAGATCCATCAACATGGAGCTTCTTCATGCGTTTTATACCAATATGACTTACATGGCAGTGCCACAAGTAAGTGGTACTATCATTACTATCTTATATCTTTTGGCATGAAAATGTGTATCACTACGATCGATATTCAATAAACCATTCTTTTAGGTGCAAGATCATTGAAGGTAGTATTCAAATAAATAGAGTAACCATTATTCTCCTTAAATGAAGAACCGTATTGCGATAGACATAATCCAATCATGTCTATGCTCAACACAAACACCAAATAACAATTATTTAGGTTTAACACCAATCTCGATGGTAGACGGAGCAGGCGATGCTTGATCACATCAACCTTGGAAACACTTCCAACACACATCGTCATCTCACCTTTAGCTAGTCTCCGTTTATTCCGTTGCTCTTTTGTTTCGAGTTACTAACACTTAGCAACCGAACCGGTATCTTGATACCCTGGTGCTACTAGGAGTACTAGTAAAGTACACATTTAATTCAATGTATAGCCAATATACTTCTATCAACCTTGCCAGCCTTCTCATTTTCCAAGTATCTAGGGTAGTTCTGCTTCAGTGACCGTTCCCTCATTACAGAAGCACTTAGTCTCGGGTTTGGGTTCAACCCTGGGTTTCTTCTCTGGAGCAGCAACTGATTTGCCGTTTCATGAAGTACCCCTTCTTGCCCTTGCCCTTCTTGAAACTAGTGCTTTCACTAACCATCAACATTGATGCTCCTTCTTGATTTCTACTTTCGCGGTGTCAAACATCGTGAATATTTCAAGGATCGTCATATCTAGCCCTGATATGTTATAGTTCATCACAAAGCTCTAGTAGCTTGGTGGCAATGTCTTTGGAGAAACATCACTATCTCATCTGGAAGATTAACTCCCACTCGATTCAAGTGATTGTTGTACCCAGACAATCTGAGTACAAGCTCAACGATTGAGATCTTCTCCCTTAGTTTGTTGGCTAGAAAACTCATCGGAGGTCTTATACCTCTTGACGTGGACACGAGCCTGAAATCCCAATTTCAGCCCTCAGAACATCTCATATGTTCCGCGACGTTTCAAAAACGTCTTCGGTACCTCAATTCTAAACTGTTTAACATTACTGAACTATCACATAGTCATCAAAACTTGTATGTCAGACGTTCGCAACATTCACAGACGACGTTCGAGGTTCAGCACACCGAGCGGTGCATTAAGGACATAAGCCTTCTACGTAGCTATGAGGACAATCCTCAGAATACGGACCCAGTCCTCATAATTGCTACTGTCAACTTTCAACTAAATTTTCTCTAGGAACATATTGTAAACAATAGAACTAAAGCGTAAGCTACGACATAATTTGCAAAGTCCTTTTGACTATGTTCATGATAATTAAGTTCATCTAATGAACTCCCACTTAGATAAACATCCCTCTAGTCATCTAAGTGATACATGATCTGAGTCAACTAGGCCGTGTCCGATCATCACGTGAGACGGACTAGTCATCATCGGTGAACATCTTCATGTTGATCGTATCCACTATACGACTCATGTTCGACCTTTCGGTCTCTTGTGTTCCGAGGCCATGTCTGTACATGCTAGGCTCGTCAAGTTAACCTAAGTGTTTTCCGTGTGTAAATCTGGCTTACACCTGTTGTATGTGAACATTAGAATCTATCACACCCGATCATCACGTGGTGCTTCGAAACAACGAACTTTCGCAACGGTGCACAGTTAGGGGGAACACTTTCTTGAAATTATTATGAGGGATCATCTTATTTACTACTGTCATTATAAGAAAATAAGATGCATAAACATGATAAACATCACATGCAATCAGAAAATGACATGATATGGCCAATATCATTTTGCTCCTTCTGATCTCCATCTTTGGGGCTCCATAATTATCATCGTCACCGGCATGACACCATGATCTCCATCATCATGATCTCCATCATCGTGTCTCCATGAAGTTGTCTCGCCAACTATTACTTCTACTACTATGGCTAACGGTTTAGCAATGAAGTAAAGTAATTACATGGCGTTATTCAGTGACACGCAGGTCATACAATAAATAAAGACAACTCCTAGGGCTCCTGCCGGTTGTCATACTCATCGACATGCAAGTCGTGATTCCTATTAGAAGAACATGATCAATCTCATACATCACATATCATTCATCACATTCTTTTGGCCATATCACATCACATAGCATACCCTGCTAAAACAAGTTAGACGTCCTCTAATCGTTGTTTGCATGTTTTACGTGGCTGCTATGGGTTTCTACCAAGAACATTTCTTACCTATGCAAAAGCCAAAACATGATATGACAATTGCTATTTACCCTTCATAAGGACCCTTTTCATCGAATCCGATCCGACTAAAGTGGGAGAGACTGGCACCCGCTAGCCACCTTATGCAACAAGTGCATGTCAGTCGGTGGAACCTGTCTCCCGTAAGTGTACGTGTAAGGTTGGTCTGGGCCGCTTCATCCCACAATACCGTCGAAACAAGATAGGACTAGTAATGGTAAGCATATTGAACAAAATCAATGCCCACAACAATTTGTGTTCTACTCGTGCATAGAATCTACGCAATAGACCTAGCTCATGATGCCACTGTTGGGGAACGTAGCAGAAATTCAAAATTTTCCTACGAGTCACCAAGATCTATCTATGGAGAGACTAGCAACGAGAGAAAGGAGAGTGCATCTAAATACCCTTGTAGATCGCTAAGCGGAAGTGTTCAAGAGAACGGGGTTGAGGGATTCGTACTCGTCGTGATCCAAATCACCGAAGATCCTAGTGCCGAATGGACGGCACCTCCGCGTTCAACACACGTGCAGCCCGGTGACGTCTCCCGTGCCTTGATCCAGCAAGTAGAGAGGGAGAGGTTGGGGAAGACTCCGTCCAGCAGCAGCACAACAACGTGGTGGTGATGGAGGAGCGTGGCATTCCAGCAGGGCTTCGCCAAGCACCGCAAGAGATGAGGAGGGAGAGAGGTAGGGCTGCGCCTTGGGAGAGTTCATCTCGTGTGTTTTGCAGCCCCCAATACCTCAAGTATATATAGGGGAAGGGGAGGGGCTGAGCCCCCATGTAGGGTTCCCTCCTTAGGGGTGGCGGCAGCCCCCAAAACCCATCTAGGGTGCGGCCAAGGGGGGAAGAGAGGGAGGCGCCCTAGGGTGGGCCTTAAGGCCCATCTGGACCTAGGGTTTGCCCCCTCCCACTCTCCCTGCACCTTGGGCCTTGGTGTGGGGCGCACCAGCCCACCTGGGGCTGGTCCCCTCCCACACTTAGCCTACGCAGCCCTTTGGGGCCGTTGGCCCCACCTGGTGGACCCCCGGGATCGTCCCGGTGGTCTCGATACGTTACCGATAGCACCCGAAACTTTTCAGGTGACCAAAACATGACTTCCCATATACAAATCTTTACCTCCGGACCATTCGGGAACTCCTCGTCACGTTCGAGATATCATCCGGGACTCTGAACAACATTCGGTAACCATGTATATCTATTCCCTATAACCCTAGCGCCATTGAACCTTAAGTGTGTAGACCCTACGTGTTTGGGAACTATGCAGACATGACCGAGACAACTCTCCGACCAATAACCAACAGCGGGATCTGGATACCCATGTTGGCTCCCACATGTTCCATGATGATCTCATTGGATGAACCACGATGTCAAGGATTCAATCAATCCCATATACAATTCTCTTTGTCTAGCGGTATAGTACTTGCCCGAGATTCGATCGTCGGTATGCCGATACCTTGTTCAATCTCGTTACCGGCAAGTCTCTTTACTCGTTCCATAACACATCATCCCATGATCAACTCCTTGATCACATTGTGCACATTATGATGATGTCCTACCGAGTGGGCCCAGAGATACCTCTCCGTCACACGGAGTGACAAATCCCAGTCTCGATTCGTGCCAACCCGATAGACACTTTTGGAGATACCCGTAGTGCACCTTTATAACCACCAGTTACGTTGTGACATTTGGTACTCCCAAAGCATTCCTACGGTATCCGGGAGTTGCACAATCTCATGGTCTAAGTAAAAGATACTTGACATTTAGAAAAGCTTTAGCATACGAACTACACGATCTTGTGCTAGGCTTAAGATTGGGTCTTGTCCATCACATCATTCTCCTAATGATGTGATCCCGTTATCAATGACATCCAATGTCCATCGTTAGGAAACCATGACCATCTGTTGATCAACGAGCTATTCAACTAGAGGCTCACTAGGGACATGTTGTGGTCTATGTATTCACACATGTATTGCGGTTTCCGGTCAATACAATTATAGCATGAATAATAGACAATTATCATGAACAAGGAAATACAATAATAACTATTTTATTATTGCCTCTAGGGCATATTTCCAACAGTCTCCCACTTGCACTAGAGTCAATAATCTAGTTCACATCACTATGTGATTGTAATGAATCGACACCCATGGGGTTTGATCATATCTCACTTGTGAGAGAGGTTATTAGTCAACGGATCTGAACCTTTCAGATCCGTGTGTGCTTTGCAAATCTTTATGTCATCTCCTAGATGCAGCTACCACACTTCCGGTGCAGTACACAGCATAGCATATTATAGAGCCTACGTCTAAAGCATAGGGGATGACCTTCGTCCTTTCCCTCTCTTCTACCGTGGTCATGTCTTGAGTTTTACTCAATACTCACACCATATAACACAGCCAAGAAATCCTTCTTTGCTGATCTATTTTGAACTCCTTCAAAATCTTGTCACGGTATGTATTCATTTGAAAGTACTATTAAGCGTTTTGATCTATCCTTATAGATCTTGATGCTCAATGTTCAAGTAGCTTAATCCAGGTTTTCCATTGAAAAATACTTTTCAAATAACCCTATATGCTTTCCAGAAATTCTACATCATTTCCGATCAACAATATGTCAACAACATATACTCATCAGAAATGCTATAGTGCTCCCACTCACTTATTTGGAAATACAACTTTCTCATAAACTTTGTATAAACGCAAAATCTTTGATCATCTCATCAAAGCGTATATTCCAACTCCGAGATGCCTACTCCAGTCCTTAGAAGGATTGCTGGAGCTTTGCACACTTGTTAGCATTTTTCAGGATTGACAAAACCTTCTGGTTGTATCACATACAACCTTTCCTCAAGAATATCATCGAGGAAACAATGTTTTGACATCCTATCTGCAAGATTTCATAAATCATGCAGTAATTGCTAATATAATTCCAACAGACTCTTAGCATCGCTACGAATGAGAAAGTCTCATCGCTGTCAACTCCTTGAACTTGTCGGAAAACATCTTAACGACAAGTCGAGCTTTCTTAATGGTGATACTTACCATCATTGTCCGTCTTTCTTTTAAAATCCATCTGTACCCAACAGCCTTACGACCATCAAGTAGTTCTTCCAAAGTCTACACTTTGTTTTCATACATGGATCCTCTCTCGGATTTTATGGCCTCGAGCCATTTGTCAGAATCCGGGCCCACCATCGCTTCTCCATAGCTCGTAGGTTCATTGTTGTCTAGCAACATGACCTCCAAGATAGGATTAGCATACCACTCTGAAGCAGTACCTGTCCTTGTCGTCCTACGAGGTTTGGTAGTGACTTGATCTGAAGTTTCATGATCACTATCATAAACTTCCACTTCAATTGGTGTAGGTGCCACAGGAACAACTTCCTGTCCCCTGCTCCACACTGGTTGAAGTGATGGTTCAATAACTTTATCAAGTCTCCACCATCCTCCCACATAATTCTTTCAAGAGAAACTTTTCCTCGAGAAAGGATCCGTTTAAGAAACAATCTCTTTTGCTTCCAGATCTGAAATAGGAGGTATACCCAACTGTTTTGGGTGGCCTATGAAGATGCATTTATCCGCTTTGGGTTCGAGCTTATCAGGATGAAACTTTTCCACATAAGCGTCGCAGCCCCAAACTTTCAAGAAACGACAGCGTAGGTTTCTCTAAACCATAGTTCATACGGTGTCATCTCAACAGAATTACGTGGTGCCGTATTTAAAGTGAATGCGGTTTTCTCTAATGCCCAACCCATGAACGATAGTGGTAATTGGATAAGAGACATCATGGTATGCACCATATCCAATAGGGTGCAGCTATGATGTTCGGACACACCATCACACTATGGTGTTACAGGTGGTGTTAGTTGTGAAACAATTTCCTCAATGTCTCAATTTTGTACCAAACTCGCAACTCAGATATCCATATCTATGATCATATCACAGATATTTTATCCTCTTGTCACGAAGATCTTCAACTTCACTCTGAAATTACTTGAACCTTTCAATAATTCAGACTTGTGCTTCATCAAGTAAATGTACTCAACATCTACTCAAATCATCTGTGAAGTAAGAACATAACGATATTCACTGCATGCCTCAGCACTCATTGGACTACACACATCAAAATGTGTTACTTCCAACAAGTTGCTATCTTATTCCATCTTACTGAAAATGAGGCTTTTCAGTCATCTTGCCCATGTGGTATGATTTGCATATCTCAAGTGATTCAAAATCAAGTGAGTCCAAACGATCCATCTGCATGGAGTTTTTTCATGCGTATACACCAATAGACGTGGTTCGCATGTCTCAAACTTTTCAAAAACGAGTGAGTCCAAAGATCCATCAACATGGAGCTTCTTCATGCGTTTTATACCAATATGACTTACATGGCAGTGCCATAAGTAAGTGGTACTATCAATACTATCTTATATCTTTTGGCATGAAAATGTGTATCACTACGATCGAGATTCAATAAACCATTCTTTTAGGTGCAAGACCATTGAAGGTATTATTCAAATAAATAGAGTAACCATTATTCTCCTTAAATGAATAACCATATTGCGATGGACATAATCCAATCATGTCTATGCTCAACGCAAACACCAAATAACAATTATTTAGGTTTAACACCAATCTTGATGGTAGACGGAGCAGGCGATGCTTGATCACATCAACCTTGGAAACACTTCCAACACACATCGTCATCTCACCTTTAGCTAGTCTCCGTTTATTCCGTAGCTCTTTTATTTCGAGGTACTAACACTTAGCAACCAAACCGGTATCTTAATACCCTGGTGCTACTAGGAGTACTAGTAAAGTACACATTTAATTCAATGTATATCAAATGTACCCCATCTAGGGTTCCCTCCCTAGGGGTGGCAGCACCCCCCAAAACCCATCTAGGGTGCGGCCAAGGGGGGGGGGGAAGAGAGGGGGGCGCCCTAGGGTGGACCTTAAGGCCCATCTGGACCTAGGGTTTGCGCCCTCCCACCCTCCCTGCGCCTTGGGCCTTGGTGGGGGGGGGGTGCACCAGCCCACCTAGGGCTGGTACCCTCCCACACTTGGCCTACGCAGCCCTCTGGGGCCGTTGGCCCCACCTGGTGGACCCCCGAGACCCTCCCGGTGGTCCCGGTACGTTACCGACAGCACCCGAAACTTTTCCGGTGACCAAAACAGGACTTCCCATATATGAATCTTTACCTCCAGACCATTCCGGAACTCCTCGTGATATCCGGGATCTCATCCAGGACTCCGAACAACATTCGGTAACCACGTATATCTATTCCCTATAACCCAAGCCTCATCGAACCTTAAGTGTGTAGACCCTACGGGTTCGGGAACTATGCAGACATGACCGAGACAAATCTCCGACCAATAACCAACAACGGGATCTGGTTACCCATGTTGGCTCCCACATGTTCCACTATGATCTCATTGGATGAATCACGATGTCAAGGATTCAATCAATTCCGTATACAATTCTCTTTGTCTAGCGGTATAGTACTTGCCCAAGATTCGATCGTCGGTATGCCGATACCTTGTTCATTCTCGTTACCTGCAAGTCTCTTTACTCGTTCCGTAACACATCATCACGTGATCAACTCCTTGATCACATTGTGCACATTATGATGATGTCCTACCGAGTGGGCCCAGATATACCTCTCCGTCACACGGAGTGACAAATCCCAGTCTCGATTCGTGCCAACCCAACAGACACTTTCGGAGATACCCGTAATGCACCTTTATAGCCACCCAGTTACGTTGTGACGTTTGGTACACCCAAAGCATTCCTACGGTATCCGGGAGTTGCACAATCTCATGGTCTAAGGAAAAGATACTTGACATTTAGAAAAGCTTTAGCATACAAACTACAAGATCTTGTGCTAGGCTTAAGATTGGGTCTTGTCCATCACATCATTCTCCTAATGATGTGATCGCATTATCAATGACATCCAATGTCCATGGTCAGGAAACCATGACAATCTGTTGATCAACGAGCTAGTCAACTAGAGGCTCACTAGGGACATGTTGTGGTCTATGTATTCACACATGTATTGCGGTTTCCGATCAATACAATTATAGCATGAATAATGACAATTATCATGAACAAGGAAATACAATAATAACCATTTTATTATTGCCTCTAGGGCATATTTCAAACAGTCAAGACATACCAAGTACCCATCACAAACTCATCTCCCTCGCATTTACATTATTTTCCATTTTCCTCTCGTTTTCCTCTCCCCCACTTCACCCTTGCCATTTTATTTGCCCTCTCTATCCCAATCTCCTCTCTTTTCCGCTTGCCTTTTTCCATTTGCTCGTGTGTTAGATCGTTTACCTTGTCATTATGGCTAGTCCTCCTATCCTTGTTATTACTGCCGAACATGAAATTCTGAATTTTAAGCAAAGGGAGGGAGAAAATTTAAAAGATGCTTGGCATAGAATTTGCAATGCTCAAAATAAATCCACTAGGAAGCTTTCTACTTCTGTTTTTCGTCGCAATTTTTATGTAGGCATCACTCCTTGGAATATATGCGTTCTTGATACCATTACCGAAGGGGATTTCTTGAGTAGCCATACTTTGATGCTTATAATGCTGTGTCAGATTTGTTTGGCCCACCACCTCTTTTGGTTAATGGAACTGTTTTGACTTTAGAACATGTGATGCAACGGCTTGATATTATTGAAAATAAAATTGCCACTATTGAGTTGATTGAAAATTTGGCTAAAAAGATTCATAATCAAATTACCCAATACGGATCTAGGGTTGGAGTTACTTTGAAAAATCTTAAAGAGAAAGAACCTATAGCTAATGAAAAAATAGATCTAGATTCTGCAAGAATCGGTAAACTTGAGGATATCATTACTAACTTAGGTTCCACGTTTTCTTCCATGAAAAATAATGCAAAACCCCCTACCAAAACTGCCAAGTTTATTTATGTTCTTAAAAATAAGGGTGAATCTTCTAGTAAGGGAGACGCGGATCTCCAATCCATAAGTGTTCATCCCAATTGTGTCTCTATCGTTAAGGAACCTTTTGCTACAAACAAATTTCTTGAATTTTTGCCTAAAGGTTTAATCATTGCTAAAAAGGGAGAAACCCCTAAAGATTATAAGTGCTCTATTGATGAATCAAGTGCCAAAGATGGCACTACTTAGATCTATCTTCGCTTTTATGCCTAGCTAGGGGCGTTAAAAGATAGCGCTAGTTGGGAGGCAACCCAATTTTCTTTGTGTTTTTTGTTTTTGTTCCTGTTTAGTAATAAATTTTTCATCTACCTTATGTTTATATGTGTTTTCATGTTTTAATTAGTGTTTGTGCCAAGTAGAACCTATAGGATAACCTATGATGATAGTGGATTTGATTCTGCTGAAAAACAGAAACTTTGCGCTCACGAGAAAAAAATCAATAAATCACAGAAACGAGCTTTTGCATTGATTCGTTTTGTTGATATTCAATAGAAAAATTGTTTAGGACGTCCTATTTTGGTAGGATTTTTAAAGTTCCAGAAGTTTGCGTTAGTTACAGATTGCTACAGACTGTTCTGTTTTTGACAGATTCTGTTTTTCGTGTGTTGTTTGCTTATTTTGATGCATCTATGGCTAGTATTAAGTGGTATGAACCATAGAGAACTTGGAATACAGTAGGTTTAACACCAATTTAAATAATGAGTTCATTACAGTACCTTATGTGGTGGTTTTGTTTTCTTTCACTAACGGAGCTTATGAGATTTCCTGTTGAGTTTTGTGTTGTGAAGTTTTCAAGTTTTGGGTAAAGCTTTGATGGACTATGGAATAAGGAGTGGCAAAAGCCTAAGCTTGGGTATACCCATGTCACCCCAAGATATTCAAGAATATCAAAAAGCCTAAGCTTGGGGATGCCCCGGGAAGGCATCCCCTCTTTCGTCTTCGTTCATTGGTAACTTTACTTGGAGCTATATTTTTATTCGCCACATGATATGTGATTTGCTTAGAGCGTCGTGTATGATATTAGTCTTTGCTTTTTAGTTTACCACAATCATCCTTGCTGTAACACACCTTTTGGGATAAGCCTACTTGATTGAAATTTATTAGAATACTCTATGTGCTTCACTTATATCTTTTGAGCTAGATAGTTTTTGCTCTTGTGCTTCACTTATATCTTTTAGAGCACGGCGGTTGATTAATTTTGAAGAAATTGTTGATCTCTCATGCTTCACTTATATTATTTTGAGAGTCTTTTAGAACAGCATGGTATTTTCTATGGTTATAAATTGGTCCTAGAATGATGAGCATCCAAGTTGGGTATAATAAAAACTATCATAGGAAGTGAATTGGATGCTATGGTCAATTTGATACTTGATAATTGTTTTGAGATATGGAGGTAGTGATATTAAAGTCATGCTAGTTGGGTGATTATGAATTTAAAGAATTCTTGTGTTGAAGTTAGCAAGTCCCGTAGCATGCACGTATGGTTAAAGTCGTGTAACAAATTTGAAACATGAAGTGTACCTGGCTTGTGCATCCTTATGAGTGGCGGTCGGGGACGAGCGACGGTCTTTTCCTACCAATCTATCCCTCTAGGAGCATGTGCGTAGTGCTTGGTTTTTGATGACTTCTAAAATTTTGCAGTAAGTATATGAGTTCTTTTGACTAATGTTGATTCCATGGATTATACGCACTTTTAGTTTTCCATCATTGCTAGCCTCTTCGGTATCGTGCATTGCCCTTTCTCACCTTGAGAGTTGGTGCAAACTTCGCCGGTGCACCCAAACCCCATGATATGATACGCTCTATCACACGTAAACCTCCTTATATCTTCCTCAAAACAGCCACCATACCTACCTATTTATGGCATTTCCATAGCCATTCCGAGATATATTGCCATGCAACTTTCCACCGTTCCGTTCATCATCATCATGACATATAGTACTTTTGTCATATTGCCATTGCATGATCATGTAGTTGACATCGTATTTGTGGCAAATCCACCATGCATAATTTTTCATACATGTCACTCTTGATTCATTGCACCATTCCGGTACACCGCCGGAGGCATTCATATAGAGTCATATCTTGTTCTAGTTTCGAGTTGTAATTCATGTGTTGTAATCAATAAAAGTGTGATGATCATCATTATTAGAGCATTATCCCAAACAAAAAAAAAGGAAGACCCAAAAAAAAGAAAGGCCAAAGAAAGAAAAGAAAAACAGAAAAAGAAAAAAAATAAAAAATAAAATAAAAAGGGGCAATGTTACTATCTCTTTTTCCACACTTGTGCTTCAAAGTAGCACCATGATATTCATATAGTGAGTCTCATATATTGTGCTTCAAAGTAGCACCATGTTTCACATATAGAGAGTCTCATATGTTGTCACTTTCATTTACTAATGGGAATTTTTCATTATAGAACTTGGCTTGTATATTCCTAGGACGAGCTTCCTCAAATGCCCTAGGTCTTTGTGAGCAAGCTAGTTGGATGCACACCCACTAGTTTTGTTTTGTTGAGCTTTCATTCATTTATAGCTCTAGTGCATCCGTTGCATGGCAATCCCTACTCCTCATGTTGACATCAATTGATGGGCATCTCAATAGCCTGTTGATTATCCTTGTCAATGTGAGAGACTTTCCCTTTTTTTCTCTCCACACAATCCCCAATCATTATTCTATTCCACCCATAGTGCTATATGCATGGCTCACGCTCATGTATTGCGTGAAGGTTGAAAAAGTTAGAGATTATTTAAGTATGAAACAATTGCTTGACTTGTCATCGGGGGTGTAGAAGTTGGGAACATCTTTGTGTGACGAAAATGAAGCATAGCCTAACTATATGATTTTGTAGGGATGAACTTTCTTTAGCCATGTTATTTTGAGAAGACATGATTGCTTTTACTAGTATGCTTGAAGTATTACTATTTCTTTTGTCAATATGAACTTTTATTTTGAATCATTTGGATCTGAACATTCATGCCACAATAAAGAAAATTACATTGAGAATTATGCTAGGTAGCATTCCACATCAAAAATTCTGTTTTTATCATTTACCTACTCGAGGGCGAGCAGGAATTAAGCTTGGGGATGCTTGATACGTCTCCAACGTATCTATAATTTTTGATTGTTCCATGCTTTTATATTACCTGTTTTGGATGTTTATAGGCTTTATTTTACACATTTATATCATTTTTGGGACTAACCTACTAACCGGAGGCCCAGCCCGTATTGCTGTTTTTTTGCCTATTTCAGTATTTCGAAGAAAAGGAATATCAAACGGAGTTCAAACGTAATGAAACCTTCGAGAGAGTGATTTTTGGAACAAACGTGATCCAGAGAACTTGGACTGCAAGTCAAGAGGCAATCGAGGCGGCCAGGAGATAGGAGGGCGCGCCCACCCCTCCTGGGTGCGCCCCTATCTCCTGGGCCCCTCGAGCGGCCACCGACGTACTTGTTCCTCCTATATATACCTACGTACCACGAAAACATCCAGGGAGCCACCAAAGAAATATTTCCGCCACCGTAACCTTCTGTATCCGTGAGATCCTATCTTGGAGCCTTCGCTGGCGCTCCGCCGGAGGGGGAATCGACCATGGAGGGCTTCTACATCAACACCATAGCCCTTCCGATGAGTTGTGAGTAGTTTACCACAGACCTTCAGGTCCATAGTTATTAGCTAGATGACTTCTTATCTCTTTTTGGATCTCAATACAATGTTCTCCCCCTCTCTTGTGGAGATCTATTCGATGTAAACTCTTTTTACAGTGTGTTTGTCGAGATCCGATGAATTGTGGGTTTATGATCAAGTTTATCTATGAGTAATATTTGGATCTTCTCTGAATTCTTTTATGTATGATTGAGTTATCTTTGCAAGTCTCTTCGAATTATCGGTTTGGTTTGGCCTACTAGATTGATCTTTCTTGCCATGGGAGAAGTGCTTAGCTTTGGGTTCAATCTTGCGGTGTCCTTATCCAGTGACAAAAAGGGTTGCAAGGCACGTATTGTATTGTTGCCATCGAGGATAAAAAGATGGGGTTTATATAATATTGCTTGAGTTTATCCCTCTACATCATGTCATCTTTCTTAATGCGTTACTCTGTTCTTATGAACTTAATACTCTAGATGCATGCTGGATAGCGGTTGATGTGTGGAGTAATAGTAGTAGATGCAGGCATGAGTCGGTCTACTTGTCATGGACGTGATGCCTATATACATGATCATGCCTAGATAATCTCATAATTATTCACTTTTCTATCAATTGCTCGACAGTAATTTGTTCACCCACCGTAATACTTATGCTATCTTGAGAGAAGCCTCTAGTGAAACCTATGGCCCTCGGGCCTATCTTTTACTCCCTCCGTTCCTTGATATAAGGTGTATAGATTTTTGAGAAAAAATCCGAAATATAAGGTGCATTGAGTTGCACCACTCATTTGAATATATTTTTTAGGAATTTGATTACATTTCCTTATATCAGGCAATCTCCTCTATTTACTCATATCAATTAGTCAGGTGTAATCTCACCCAAAACTTGTGAAATTTTGCCTCCATGTTCGTTCTTTAATTTCCGTGCCAAAAACTATACACCCTATATCTAGGAATGGAGGGAGTATCATATAAGCTTTCAATCTACTTTTATTTGCATCTTTACTTTTTGCATCTATATTATAAAATACCAAAAATATATTTATCTTATCATATTATCTCTATCAGATCTCACTTTCACAAGTGGCCGTGAAGGGATTCACAACCCCTTTATCGCATTGGTTGCGAGTTCTTTGTTTATTTGTGTAGGTTCGTGGGACTTGTGAGGAGCCTCCTACTAGATTGATACCTTGGTTCTCAAAAACTAAGGGAAATACTTACGCTACTGTGCTACATCACCCTTTCCTCTTCAAGGAAAACCAACGCAAGATCAAGACGTAGCATCTATCCCACCATGGCCGCCGCCCACGAAGGACTTGCCTCACTAGGGTTAGATCTTCACGAAGTAGGCGATCTCCTTTCCCGTACAAACTCCTTGGTTTAACTCCACAATCTTGTCAGAGGCTCCCAAGTGACACCTAGCCAATCTAGGAGACACCACTCTCCAGGAAGTAACAATTGGTGTGTTGATGATGAACTACTTGCTCTTGTGCTTCAAATGATAGTCTCCCCAACACTCAACTCTCTCTCACAGTATTTGGATTTGGTGGAAAGAAGATTTGAGTGGAAAGCAACTTGGGAAGGCTAGAGATCAAGATTCATATGGTAGGATTGGAATATCTTGACCTCAACACAAGTGTAGGTGGTTCTATCTCAGAAAATGTAAGCTGGAATTGTAGGCATGTTCTGATGGCTCTCTCCACGAATGAAGAGGGGGTGGAGGGGTATATATAGCCTGCACACAAAAACTAACCGTTACACACAACTTACCAATCTCGGTGGGACCAAATTGAGAAACTCGGTTGGACCGATTTAGCAAATCAAGTGACCGTTAGGGTTTTCGATGGGACCGACATGCAACTCGGTAGGACCGATATGGTTAGGGTTAGGGCATAACGTAATCTCGGTGAGACCGATTACACAAACTCGGTGAGATCGATTTTGGTAATAAGCTAATGAGAGAGTTGGTTAGGCAAACTTGGTGGGACCGATTCGATCATCTCAGTTGGACCAAAACGTTAAGAAAGGGAAACAGAGAGTTTACATTGCAATCTCGGTGGGACCGATCGCTCATCTCGGTGAGACCAAAACGTTACGAAGGGAAACAGAGATATTACAATCCCATCTCGGTGAGACCGAGATCCCTTTCGGTGAGACCGATTTGCCTAGGGATTGTGACAGTGGCTATGACATATGAACTCGGTGGCGCCGGCTAGAAAGAATCGGTGGGGCCGAGTTTGACTTTTGGTTTAGGTCATAGGTGGATGTGACAAAGTAGTTGAGGGATTTAGAGCATATCACTAAGCATTTTGAGCAAGAACCTCATTAAGTAACACCTCATCCCTCCTTGATAGTATTGGCTTTTCCTATAGACTCAATGTGATCTTGGATCACTAAAATAGAAAATGTAGAGTCTTGAGCTTTGAGCTTGAGCCAATCCTTTTGTCCTTAGTATTTTGAGGGATCCACTTTTCTCATCCATGCCATGCCCATCATTGAGCTCAATGAGCTATTTGTTGTTGGGAATTACCAAAACCACCCAGGGATAGTTGTACTTTCAGTCTCCCCCTTTTTGGTAATTGATGACAACATATAGATCAAAGCTTTGACAAATGATAATAAGATTGAAAAACATTGTCACTTTGAGAAGTATGTGAAAAGCAAGAGCTCCCCCTAAATTTGTGCATAATTTAAGATTTGCTTTGGACTGCAAATGCACAATGAGTTAAGATTATGGGTTACTCTTCCATGTCACATACATCTTGGTGGAGCGCTCAAAATGATAATAATTAAATACATGCACTAATCACCAAGCAAAGTGAATGATCATATGAAAAAGTAAGAGATAATATCATCCAACAAGCAATAATGTAGCTGTAGGATCTAGAAGTATGTCTAGAGGGGGGGGGGTGATTAGACTACTTGACCAAATAAAAACTTAACCTTTTCCCAATTTTAGTCTTTGGCAGATTTTAGCAAACTTAGCACAAGTCAAGCAATCTTAACACAATTCAAGAAAGCATGCAAAGAGTATATGAGCAGCGGAAAGTAAAGCATGCAACTTGCAAGAATGTAAAGGGAAGGGTTTGGAGATTTCAAACGCAATTTGGAGACACGATGATTTTTGAGTCGTGGTTCCGATAGGTGGTGCTATCGTACATCCACGTTGATGGAGACTTCAACCCACAAAGGGTAACGGCTGCGCGAGTCCACGGAGGGCTCCACCCAAGAAGGGTCCATGAAGAAGCAACCTTGTCTATCCCACCATGGTCGTCGCCCACGAAGGACTTGCCTCACTAGCGGTAGATCCTCACGAAGTAGGCGATCTCCTTGCCCTTACAAACTCCTTGGTTCAACTCCACAATCTTGTCGGAGGCTCCCAAGTGACACCGAGCCAATCTAGGAGACACCACTCTCCAAGAAGTAACAAATGGTGTGTTGATGATGAACTCCTTGCTCTTGTGCTTCAAATGATAGTCTCCCCAACAATCAACTCTCTCTCACTTGATTTGGATTTGGTGGAAAGAAGATTTGCGTGTAAAGCAACTTGGGGAAGGCTAGAGATCAAGATTCATATGGTAGGAATGGAATATCTTGGTCTCAACACATGAGTAGGTGGTTCTCTCTAAGAAATGGTAAGTTGGAAGTGTAGGTTTGTTCTGATGGCTCTCTCCATGAATGAAGAGGAGGTGGAGGGGTATATATAGCCTCCACACAAAATCTAGCCGTTACACACAATTTACCAATCTCGGTAGGACCGAATCAACAAACTCGGTCAGACAGATTTAGTAAACAATGTGACAGTTAGGGTTTTCGGTGGCACCGACATGCAATTCGGTAGGACCGATATGGTTAGGGTTAGGGCATAACATAGTCTCGGTGAGACCGATTGCACAATCTCGGTGAGACCGATTACACAAACTCGGTGAGACCGATTTTGGTAATAAGCTAACCAGAGAGTTGGTCAGGTAAATCGGTGGGACCGGTTTGCTCTTTTCGGTGAGACCGAAATGTTACGAAAAGGAAACAGAGAGTTTACATTGCAATCTCGGTGGGACGATCGCTCATCTCGGTTAGACTGAAACGTTACGAACAGAAACATAGAGATTACAATCCCATCTCGGTCAGACCGAGATCCCTATCGGTGAGACGGATTTTCCTAGGGTTTGTGGCAGTGGCTATGACATATGAACTCGGTGGCGCCGGATAGAAAGAATCGGTGGGGCCGAGGTGGACTTTAGGTTTAGGTCATATGTGTATGTGGGAAAGTAGTTAAGGGTTTTGGAGCATATCACTAAGCACTATGAAGCAAGAAACTCATTAAGCAACACCTCATCCCTCCTTGATAGTATTGGATTTTCCTATAGGCGCAATGTGATCTTGGATCACTAAAATATAAAATGTAGAGTCTTGAGCTTGAAGCTTGAGCCAATCCTTTGTCCTTAGCGTCTAGAAGGGGTTCCACATCTTTTAGTCCACGCCACTTCATTGTTGAACTTATTTGAAAATATACTAGGTAGAAGTGTTAGTCCAACAAGAGATATGTTGACATTAATTACCAAAATCACCTTGGGAGCACTTGTTCTTTCAATCTCCCCCTTTTTGGTAATTGATGGCAACATACATCAAAGCTTTAGATAGAGGATAACTAAAATAACATGTAAAGCCTTGGAAGGACATGTAACAAGCATAGGCTCCCCCCTACATGTATGCAATCATGTGAACATGGAATATAGGTGCATGTGAAAGCATAATCATGATAGAGTAGGCAATGTGTTACATGTATCTTGGCTATATGCATCAGAGCGAAGAATTATGGGAAATGTACCTTCATGCTCATGAGTTCTTCTTGCAAACAGTATGTACATCAGCAAGAATTTCTCATATACATGATTGTGATGCATATACTTACCTTGTGGTCTTGAGTTGGCTTAGGATGAAGTGAACCTGTGAAAATAAGGTTAGATAACACAGATGCATCTACTAGCTAGAGCAAACGAGAAAAAGCCACAAGGATACCAAGACTGGGATGACATGTAGAGAGTGAGTACCAAGTACCACATTGGATTAGACATGTCCCCAAAGATAAGGTTATGCAATGAATTTAAAGATTTTCTTTCCCTTGAGTGTCTTGCTCCCCCTGAATCTAGCATGGGATACTGGGAGAAGATAGGGAACAGAAAATCAGAGCTCAAGAAAGTAAATGAACAGAGCTAAAGCAATCGAGCACTTATGAACATGTCTTTCCCCTCTAGAAGACATGTAACATCTCTCCTCTTGAACACCAAGCATCTGGGATCATTGAAGATTACTCTTCTCTTTCCTTGAGTATTTTCTCCCCCTAGAGATATGATAAAGTAGATGTGATTTATCTCTATAGATAAAGCTTTTGATGTGATCTCTCTCTCCCCCTTTGACATCAATTTCCAAGAAGGATTTTCTGGATGTGTTGTCACTTGGGTTTGGTCCTTGAGTCACAAGTCAAAGCAGCAAGAAAAATGTGATGCTGGTAGATGACAAGATTCATTGAGTGGAGCTGGATCAAAAGAAACTCAGAAATAAGTGGCAGGTTGTTTTTCCTGTAGTGAGATCGGTAGCACCGAGACCGAAAATGACAGACCGGTGGAACCGATTTCATTATAGAGAAAACACTTGTCACCTCAGCTCACTAGACAAGTAAGATCTCACAAGGATTTGCAAGGAATTGGATGGAGGAAATGCATAACAGATAGTAAACGAGAAGAAACTTTAAAGTAAATCTAGATGAAGTTCTTTTTGAAAGGGGAAACAAATATGCAAGAGACATATGCAAGAGCACAAAAAGGAACACGAGAGAAAACTTCATCTAGAATTGGTCGGCGACAAAGTCACCTATGTTAGAGTATATTGACTTAGGAGTCAAGTGAGTTCACTTGATCATAGGTCATACTCATTGTTTAAGCTCAAAATGGGGTTGCCACTTTTCGTTTAAGCATTTTGATGTATTCACATCTTGTCGAGTTCCTTTAACTCACGACTTGGAGTAAAGCCTCTCTAAGATGAAAAAACATACCTTGGGTGGTGATTTTGATCGTTCATGTAGTTGAACTTGTGTGGGTTGCTCAAGGTTGATGTATCTCATCAAGAGTTGGGAGCACCACTTGGAATTTGAGTTTGTCCTGCTACATGGGTTAGTTTTTGCACGGAAGAGCACTTGTGTATCCAAGAAGACAATCATGAAACTAAACATAGAATTTGTCAAAGGATATGTGTGTATGGATTTGTGCTTCCTTGTCTTCAACTACCATTATGTAGAGACTTTGGAGATGTTGAGATTGCTCAATATGTGAGTGTGTTGCAATGTCATAGATTTAGATTCCTCCAAGTTCCTACAAAGGTTAGATGACATGCAAGATGCAAATGTATCCAAGATGTAAGTTTTTCATCATAAGAGAAATATCAAGGATTAGTCATAGGCATATGTCTTGCATGTATCAAATGGAGTTCCTACTCCAAGTTTGAAGCATCAATGATATTCAATTCTCCTCTCAACCTGCAAAACACTTTCTCATCAAGAGGTTTAGTGAAAATGTCCGGTAATTGTTTTTCGGTGCGAACATGCTTAAGATCAATGTCCCCTTTAGCAACATGATCTCGAATGAAATGATGACGAACTTCAATATGCTTAGTTCAAGAATGTTGCATGGGATTATGAGCAATCTTGATTGCACTTTCATTGTCACAAAGTAATGGAACATGTTTCACATATATCCCGTAATCTTTAAGAGTTTGGGTCATCCAAAGTAATTGAGGACAACATGAACCAGCGGCTATGTATTCCACTTCGGCGGTGGATAAGGATACCGAGTTTTGTTTCTTGGAAGACCAAGACACAAGAGATCTACCAAGGAATTGACAAGTACCCGAAGTGGACTTTCTATCAACCTTGTCTCCGGCATAGTCCGAGTCGGAGTAGCCAACAAGATTGAATGAGGCCCCCTTAGGATACCAAATGCCATAGTTTGGCGTATGAATTAGGTATCTCACTATCCTTTTCACGACCTTAAGATGACATTCTTTAGGTGCAACTTGGTATCGTGCACACATGCACACACTTAGCATAATATCGGGTCGTGAAGCACATAGGTATAACAATGAACCAATCATAGAGCGATAAACCTTTTGATCAACCGGTTCACCATCTTTGGTCAAATCAAGATGTCCACTAGTAGGCATGGGTGTAGACATACCTTTGCATTCTTGCATATTGAACTTCTTGAATAAGTCCTTAGTGTACTTCGTTTGAGAGACAAAAGTACGTTCCTTAGCTTGCTTGATTTGCAACCCAAGAAACAATTTGAGTTCACTCATCATTGACATCTCAAACTTCTCCGACATTGGCTTTCCAAACTTCGCACTAAAAAGAGGGTTAGTTGATCCAAATATAATATCATCAACATAAATTTGGCAAACAAATAATTCTCCATTAACCCTTTTATTAAAAAGTGTAGAATCATTTTTCCCAATTTCAAAGCCTTTTTCAATAAGGAACTTGGTTAAGCATTTGTACCAAGCTCTAGGAGCTTGTTTAAGACCATAAAGAGCTTTGCGAAGTTTGTAGACATGATTGGGTTTCTTAGGATTGATAAAGCCGGGAGGTTGTTTAACATAAACTTCCTCCTCTATTTCACCATTTAGAAAAGAACTTTTGATGTCCATTTGGTACAAGGTGATATCATGGTGATTAACATAGGCAAGTAAGAGGCAAATGGATTCAAGTCTAGCAACGGGAGCATAAGTCTCACCATAGTCCATACCTTCGACTTGTGTGTAACCTTGGGCGACGAGACGTGCTTTGTTGGGAACTACTTGTCCATCTTCATCTTGCTTGTTGTGAAACACCCATTTGGTACCGATGATGTTGTGGTTCTTGTCGAGCTTCTCAACCAATGTCCAAACTTGATTCCTCTCAAAGTTGTGTAGCTCTTCATGCATAGCATTTATCCAATCCGGATCTTCCAATGCTTCTTCAACCTTCATAGGTTCAATGCTAGAGATGAATGAATAGTGTTCACAAAAGTTAGCTAAATGAGTTTTAGAGCGAGTAATTCTCCCGGTTTGGATATCATTGTAGATTTGCTCGACGGGATGGTCTTTAGCAATTCTTGCTCGAACTCATGAAAGATTTTGCTTGGGTCTTGGTTGAACATCTTCTTCATCTTATTCTTCTTCTTGGCCTTCTTCATTATTGGCGTTGCCGTTCTCTTGTCGTTGTGGAGACGGAGGTTGTTGACGTTCTTGATGTACTTCCTCGTTTTCTTCATCTTGGTGAGTCCCACTTGTGGATGCTTCCATATCATCTCTTGGTTCACCTTGTCGTGAGGTAGAAGCTTCCACTTAGACGGACGAGGTACTCTCCTTGACTTCCGTTGGATGAATCTTGCCAATAGACAAGTCTTGGATTGCTTCCGAGGGGTCTTTGTCTCCTAAATCAATTGACAATTGCTCTACTTGTGAGCCGTTAGATTCATCAAACTTCACATCTACCGTTTCTTCAACCTTTTGGGTGAAATTGTTGTAGACACGGTAAGTGTGGGAGTTTGAGCCATAACCAAGTAGGAAACCTTCATGAGACTTGGGAGAAAATTTAGAACGATGATGCTTATCAAGAATGTAGCACCTTGAGACAAATACTCGAAAGTATCCAACTTGGGGTTTGTTACCGGGGAGGAGCTCATATGCTGTCTTGCCGAGTAGCTTGTGAAGATACAAGCGATTTGTTGCATGACAAGCTGTCTCAACCACTTCTGCCCAAAAGTGCTTCGACGTCTTGTACTCATCAAGCATCGTTCTTGCCATTTCGATGAGCGTCCGGTTCTTCCTCTCAACAACTCCATTTTGTTGAGGTGTGTACGTAGCCGAGAACTCATGTGAAATCCCTTCTTCATCAAGAAAGGTGTCCACATTTGCGTTCTTGAACTCCGTTCCATTGTCGTTGCAAACCTTCTTGATCTTCACTTCAAACTGATTTTGAGCCTTCCTGGCGAAGTTTTTGAAGATCTTTTGGACCTGCGATTTTTCATTGAGAAAGAACACCCACATAAATCTTGAAAAATCATCAACTATAACTAGACCAAAAGAATTTCCACCGAGACTTTTGTAAGCATTGGGACCAAAGAGATCCATGTGAAGTAGCTCAAGTGTCCTTCTTGTGGTCATGATGTTCTTCACGAGATGCCTTCCTCCAACCTGTTTACCTGCTTGACAAGCACTTCAAAGTCTATCCTTATCAAATATGACATCATTAACACCAAGGATATGATTCCCTTTAATAAGCTTGTCAAGATTTCGCATGCCAACGTGACCTAATCGTCTATGCCATAACCAACCTTTAGAGGATTTAGCAATGAAGCACGTTCTAGGTTGAGCCTTTTTAGTGAAATCAACAATGTAAAGATCACCTCTACGTATACCACTAAAGACCATTTTATGATTGTCACTACGAAACAATTGTCAATCTACTTCAGTAAATAGGACATTGAAACCGAAATCAGCAAGTCTAGATACTGAAAATAAGTTGTAGCCAAGAGATTCAACGAGCATAACATCTTGAATGGAACTATCATGTGAGATCGCCACCTTACCGAGGCCAACCACCTTACCATTTGAGTTGTCGCCGAAAGTGACATACTTTCGAGGACCATCATTTTCAGCAAGTTCATGAAACATGTCCTTATCTCTGGTCATATGATCGGTACATCCACTGTCAAGAACCCATTCCTTTCCTCCTACCGTATATCCCCGAAGATTTGCCATAAGACCAAAGTTTCTCATTGCATCATCAAGATCGAAGTCATCTTCATCATCCTCATCATAGTATCCAAGTTCAATATCGTCATGTGGTGGATCAATTCCTAGTCAGGGTGATTCATTAGTATGAGTTTGACAATGATCTCCTCTATGAAGTCTAGTAGCTTCGGAAATAATATCGCTAATAATTCCAACATTTCCTTTGGCACGCATAAGATTAGTAAGTTCAAATAGACAATTACCAAACATAGGATCATTGGAATTCATCTTACTCAAGGCAATAGACTTATGAAGAATTTCATCCAGATTTTTCAAAGAATAATTAGGAAATCGTTCCTCAAGAAATTTCCATATAGTGTAGGCAGACTCAGGAGTAGGCAGTTTTCCAATCAAGTTTCTAGGCAAGCCTCTAGTGATAAGATTAATAGTTCTAACATTCCTAATCATGTCAACCGACTCATCAAGGGTAGGATGCATAGGATCAACATGAAGTGCACAAGGACTAGCAATGTACTTGTTTAAATGATATTGATTGAAAATTACAAGCATCTCATTTTTCCACTCATGAAAATATTCTCCATCAAGTATAGGCACTCTATGTCTAAGACTCCCCAAAGTTGACTCATCCATGCATCTTCCTCCAATGGTGATTCAACCAAAGCAATGGAGACCAAAGCTCTGATACCAATTGTAGGATATAGAAGTATGTCTAGATGGTGGGGGGGGGGTGATTAGACTACTTGACCAAATAAAAACTTAACCTTTTCCCAATTTTAGTCTTTGGCAGATTTTAGCAAACTTAGCACAAGTCAAGCAATCTTAACACAATTCAAGCAAGCATGCAAAGAGTATATGAGCAGCGGAAAGTAAAGCATGCAACTTGCAAGAATGAAAGGGAAGGGTTTGGAGATTTCAAACGCAATTTGGAGACATGGTGATTTTTGAGCCGTGGTTCCGATAGGTGGTGCTATCGTACATCCACGTTGATGGAGACTTCAACCCACGAAGGGTAACGGCTGCGCAAGTCCATGGAGGGCTCCACCCAAGAAGGGTCCACGAAGAAGCACCTTGTCTATCCCACCATGGCCATCGCCCATGAAGGACTTGCCTCACTAGCAGTAGATCTTCACGAAGTAGGCGATCTCCTTGCCCTTACAAACTCCTTGGTTCAACTCCACAATCTTGTCGGAGGCTCCCAAGTGACACCTAGCCAATGTAGGAGACACCACTCTCCAAGAAGTAACAAATGGTGTGTTGATGATGAACTCCTTGCTCTTGTGCTTCAAATGATAGTCTCCCCAACACTCAACTCTCTCTCACTAGATTTGGATTTGGTGGAAAGAAGATTTGAGTGGAAAGCAACTTGGGGAAGGCTAGAGATCAAGATTCGTATGGTAGGAGTGGAATATCTTGGTCTCAACACATGAGTAGGTGGTTCTCTCTCAGAAATGGTAAGTTGGAAGTGTAGGTTTGTTCTGATGGCTCTCTCCACCAATGAAGAGGAGGTGGAGGGGTATATATAGACTCCACACAAAATCTAACCGTTACACACAATTTACCAATCTCGGTAGGACCGAATCAACAAACTCAGTCAGACCGATTTAATAAACAATGTGATCGTTAGGGTTTTCGGTGGGACCGACATGCAAGTCGGTAGGACCGATATAGTTAGGGTTAGGGCATAACGTAATCTCTGTGAGACCGATTACACAAACTCGGTGAGACCGATTTTGGTAATAAGCTAACCAGAGAGTTGGTCAGGTAAACTCGATGGGACCGATTTGCTCTTTTCGGTGAGACCAAAATGTTACGAAAAGGAAACAGAGAGTTTACATTGCAATTCGGTGGGACCGATCGCTCATCTCGGTTAGACTGAAACGTTATAGAGGGAAGCAGAGAGATTACAATCCCATCTCGGTGAGACCGAGATCCCTATCGGTGAGTCCGATTTGCCTAGGGTTTGTGGCAGTGGCTATGACATCTAAACTCGGTAGCGCCAGATAGAAAGAATCGGTGGGGGCCAAGTTGGACTTTAGGTTTAGGTCATATGTGGATGTGGAAAAGTAGTTGAGGGTTTTGGAGCATATCACTAAGCACTATGAAACAAGAAACTCATTAAGCAACACCTCATCCCTCCTTGATAGTATTGCCTTTTCCTATAGACTCAATGTGATCTTGGATCACTAAAATATAAAATGTAGAGTCTTGAGCTTGAAGCTTGAGCCAATCCTTTGTCCTTAGCGTCTAGAAGCGGTTCCACATCTTTTAGTCCATGCCACTTCATTGTTGAACTTATCTGAAAATATACTAGGTAGAAGTGTTAGTACAACAAGAATATGTTGACATTAATTACCAAAATCATCTAGAGAGCACGTGTGCTTTCAGTAGCATAGCATATGATCAAACACATGATCATCCAAGTATCTCACAAACGGCATAGAGTATCTCAAACAAGCAAATAACAAAGTTCAACCACCAAAAACAACAGAGAACAAAAGCAACACTCTCGCTCGAAGCCTATGATCTATACATTTTCTCCACCTTTGGCAACAAGTTACCAAAAAGTTCATAAAAAATGCACAGTGGTAATCGACTCTCAGGATTGGTCTTGATGAGGTGGTGTAGAGATGACTCCAAGGACGAAAGCATCAGCCGATGTAGATGGAGCTGGTGGCACTGAAGTTGTTGCTGGTGCAGATGATGTAGCTCTGGTGTCTGTAATTGGCACTGAGGCAGATCTCTGTCCTCTGGGCACTCTAGCAAATGTATCTGTTGTAGACTTGTCCTTCTTATCGTCCACTTCCTCCTGAAGTTTCTCAACAACTGACTGAATCTCAGTGAACTTCACATCAAGATCATATAACTTCTGCTCTATGATTCTCTCCAAGCTCTCCTGGTTTTGAGTCAGGGTAGCCAAGCCCTTCTCAATCCTCAGAGTGGAGGTAATCAAGTAGCAAAGCTGATCTTGCTTGCTCTTTAGGAAATACTGAGATGCCTCATCAATAGTTGGCATCTTTGCATGCTTATCTGTCCTTGCCTTCTCCTTCTTCTCTTGTGCTTGCACAGATGATGGTTCATTCTCATCCATCACAACAGTGTTGTCCTCAAAGTCAGGGTAGAAGAGCAGGTGTTCCTTGTCCAAGAGATATTGCCAGTGCCCATCTTGGAATTTGTAAGCTCCTGAATCTGTGGGGCATACCCACAACTCCTCTTCTGAACAGCAGCAGTCCTTTTGATTGTTTCCACAATCAGGCTCATGACTTTGAAGTTCTGAGGCACATCAAATATATGAAGCAGGTTGATTGCATGGCCTCTGATCATCTTGTGATCACCTGACTTGGGCAACAGAGTATGCCTTAGGATCCAGTTGATAGTAGGCAATCCTGACAACAGGTAATGTACTGATCCAAACTTATGTGTCTCAAGTGCTTCATCTGGGATTTCTCTATACATGTGAGCCATGGAGTTGTGATCCTTCTTCTTCTTGGCATAGACATCCAAGTCATCCTCATTTTCCTTTGGAGCACTGATCAATTCAGACCATTCTTCAACTGTTGATTGGTACCTTGTACCCTCAGACATCCAGACTATTCTCCCATCTAGGTAGAAATGAGCTGTGGAGTAGAACTACATAATGAGCCCATCATTCCACTTTGTGAGCTTCTGCCCAACAAAGTCATCTAATCCACTGATTCGTCTCCAATGTATCTACTTTTCCAAACACTTTTGCCCTTGTTTTGGACTCTAACTTGCATGATTTGAATGAAACTAAACCGGACTGACGCTATTTTCAGCAGAATTACCATGATGTTGTTTCATGTGTAGAAAACAAAAGTTCTCGGAATCTCCTGAAAATCCTCGGAGGCACTTTTTGGAAAATATAAAAAATACTGGAGAAAGAATCAAGATCAGGGGGCCCACACCCTGTCCACGAGGGTGGGGGGCGCGCCCTCCCTCTGGGCGCGCCCCCTGTCTCATGGGCCCCCTGAGGCTCCGCCGACCACAACTCCAACTCCATATATTCCGTCTCGCGAAGAAAAAAATCAGAGAGAAAGTTTCATCATGTTTTACGATACGGAGCCACCGCCAAGCCCTAATCTCTCTCGGGAGGGCTGATCTGGTGTCCGTTCGTGGCTCTAGAGAGGGAGATTCGTCGCTGTCGTCATCATCAACCATCCTTCATGATGCTCACCGCCGTGCGTGAGTAATTCCATCATAGGCTTGCTGGACGGTGATGGGTTGGATGAGATTTATCATGTAATCAAGTTAGTTTTGTTAGGGTTTGATCCCTAGTATCCACTATGTTCTGAGATTGATGTTGCTATGACTTTGCTATGCTTAATGCTTGTCACTAGGGCCCGAGTGCCATGATTTCAGATCTGAACCTATTATGTTTTCATGAATATATGTGTGTTCTTGATCCTATCTTGTAAGTATCTAGTCACCTAGTATGTGTTATGATCTGACAACCCCGAAGTGACAATAATCGGGATACTTCTCGGTGATGACCGTAGTTTCAGGAGTTCATGTATTCACCATGTGTTAATGCTTTGGTCTAGTTCTCTATTAAAGGAGGCCTTAATATCCCTTAGTTTCCACTAGGACCCCGCTGCCACGGGAGGGTAGGACAAAAGATTTCATGCAAGTTCTTTTCCATAAGCACGTATGACTATATTTGGAATACATGCCTACATTACATTGATGAATTGGAACTAGTTCTGTGTCACCCTATGTTATAGCTATTACATGAGGAATCACATCCGACATAATTATCCATCCCTGATCCATTGCCTACGAGCTTTTCACATCTTGTTCTTTGCTTATTTACTTTTTCGTTGCTACTGTTACAATCACTACAAAACCCAAAAATATTACTTTTGCCGTCTTTATATTTACCACTATTACCATTACTATCATACTACTTTGCTACTAAATACCTTGCTGCAGATACCAAGTTATCTAGGTGAGGTTGAATTGACAACTCAACTGCTAATACTCAAGAATATTCTTTGGCTCCCCTTGTGTCAAATCGATAAATTTGGGTTGAATACTCTACCCTCAAAAGCTGTTGCAATTCCCTACGCTTGTGGGTCATCAAGACTAATTTTTAGCGCCGTTGCCGGGGAGCATAGCTCTATTCTCTGAGTCACTTGGGATTTACATCTGTTGATCACTATGAAGATCTTGAAAGACGCTAAAACCAAGATCTATCCCTCAACTACGAGGGGAGGTAAGGAACAACCATCTAGCTCTACACTAGATTCTCCTTCTATTATAAATAAGCTTGCGACACCTAAACCTGCTACTACTATGAATTCTGATATGTCGCATGTTATCGATGATGCCACTTCTGCTTTGCATGATACTTATGATCAAACTACTTCTGTGCTTGATACTACTTTGCCATTAGGTGAATTTCTTGATGAACAACTTGCTAGGGCTAGAGAGAACAAAATTATTGAAGATGCTATTATTGATGATAGTGATGATGAAAGATCTCCAAATGATTATGAATTGCCTGTTGTTCCTGAGGGTTATGTTATGGATGAAGAAACTGCTAGAGATTTTCTTGCTTGCAATGATAGATCAGATCTTAATAAATTGTTAGCTAAGCTGAAACAAAAGACTCTAAATGCTAGAATGAAACATGACCCCGCTTTTGCCACTTCACCTATCTTTGTTACTGATAAGGATTATGAATTCTCTGTTGATCCTGAAATTATTACTTTGGTAGAATCTGATCCTTTTTATGGCCTTGAATCTGAAACTGTTGTGGCACATCTTACCAAGTTGAATGATATAGCTACCCTGTTTACTCATGATGATAAATCTCGCTACTTTTATATCCTTAAGATATTTTCGTTCTCATTAAAGGGTGATGCTAAGACTTGGTATAATTCTCTTGCTCCTGGTTGTGTGCGTAGTCCCCAGGATATGATTTATTACTTCTCTGCCAAATATTTCCCTGCTCATAAGAAACAAGCTGCCTTGCGGGAAATATATAATTTTGTGCAAATCAAAGAAGAGAGTCTCCCACAAGCTTGGGGGAGGCTTCTCCGATTACTTAATGCTTTTCCTGATCATCCACTTAAGAAAAATGAAATACTTGATATCTTTTATAATGGACTAACCAATGCTTCCAAGGACTACTTGGATAGTTATGCTGGTTGTTTTTTCAGGGAAAGAACAGTCGACGAAGCTGAGTTATTATTGAATAATATGTTGACTAATGAAAATAACTGGACTCTCCCTGAGCCAATTCCAAAGGCAATCCCTGAACCAATTGATCCAACTCCTGAGCCTATTCCTAAACCCACTCCGAAGAAGAGAGGTGTTCTATTTCTCAGTCCCGAAGATATGCAAGAGGCAAAGAAATCAATGAAAGAGAAAGGTATTAATGCTGAAGACGTTAAGAATTTACCTCCTATTGAAGAAATACATGGTCTTGATATACCACCTGTTGAAGAACCACATTGTCTTGATAACCCGACACAGGTGGTAAAGGTAAATTCTCTCTATATATATGATAAAGTTGAAATCACCTCTACTAAATTTCATAGCCCATGCTTAGATGATTTTGATGACTTTATGGCTAGGCAAGAAAGTTTTAATGCTTATGTTGGTAGAGAGTTAAAGAATAATGCTTTCAAGATAGGACGCGTGAGTGACAATATGGCTAGAGTTAAAGGTGAACTTAAACTCATTAGCAAATATGCGTCTGTGGTTGCTACTCAAGCTGAGCAAGTACTTAAAGCTCAAAATGATTTGCTTGATGAATTAAATAATAAAAATGACTTTGCTGTTAGAGTGGCTAATAGAACTGGTAGAATGACTCAGGAACCTTTGTATCCTAAAGGCCACCCTAAGAGAATTGAACAAGATTCTTAGAATAATAATGTAGATGCTCCTAGTTCTTCTAAGAAGAAGAAAAAGAAAAATAGTAGGACTTTGCAAACTTCTAGTAAACCTAATGTAGAAACACCCAAGAATCCTAATAATACTTCTATCTCTGATGCTGAAACACAATCCGGAGATGAACATGAACCTGATGATAATGCTAATAATGATGTTCATGTAGATGCTGAACCTAGCAAAAATAATGAAATAGAAATTGAACCTGCTATTGGTCTTGATAACCCACAATCAAGAAACCAACATTATGATAAGAGAGATTTTGTTGCTAGGAAGCATGGTAAAGAAAGAGAACCATGGGTTCAAAAACCCATGCCCTTTCCTCCTAAACCATCCAAGACAAAGGATGATGAGGACTTTGAGCGTTTTGCTGAAATGATTAGACCTATTTTCTTACACATGCGCTTAACTGATATGCTTAAAACAAACCCTTATGCTAAATATATGAAAGATATCATCACTAATAAGAGGAAAATACCTGAAGCTGAGATTTCCACCATGCTTGCCAACTATACCTTTAAGGGTGGAATACCTAAGAAACTTGGTGATCCCGGAGTACCCACTATACCTTGCTCTATTAAAAGAAATTATGTTAGAACTGCTTTATGTGATTTAGGAGCCGGTGTTAGTGTTATGCCTCTTTCCTTGTACCGTAGACTTGAATTAAGTAAGTTGACACCCACTGAGATATCCTTGCAAATGGCTGATAAATCAACTGCTATACCTATCGGCATTTGTGAGGACGTGCCTGTTGTTGTTGCGAATGTTACTATCTTAACAGACTTTGTAATTCTTGATATTCCTGAGGACGACAGTATGTCGGTTATCCTTCGTAGACCCCTTTTAAATACTGCAGGTGCTGTTATTGATTGTAACAAAGGCAATGCCACCTTTCATGTTAATGGAAATGAGCATACGGTACATTTTCCTAGGAAACAACCTCAAGTTCATAGCATAAATACTATTGAGAAAATTCCATCAATTATTATTGGAGGTTTCAAATTTCCTCTCCCCACTGTCAAGAAAAAGTATGATATTCTTATTGTTGGGGTTTTCATATCCCCGTTGAGGTAACCTAGTGTCAATTCGAAATTTCTCCGGTTCCGTGTTATTCGGAATGAGTTTGTTAACAAGACTTGATCAACCTTGTTACTGGATTCATTGTGATGATCATGAGATGGATGAACCTAGAAGGCACAACCTTCTATACTTTCTTTTTACTTTCTGTTATTTAGATTAAATAAAGCAAAAATAGTGTTATCTGTCTGTTTTCTGAATTATCCGTGCAATAAAAAATATCCCGAAAATAAAAGTACTTCAAATGCCCTACAAATTTAGTATGATTTTTATGGAATATTTGACGATTTTAGGCACTGAAATCACTGCAGGAGGGGCAAGCACCAGGCCACGAGAGTGGAGGGCGCGCCCACCCCATTTGGGCACGCCCCCTATCTCATGGGCCCCTGGTAGCCCCCTCCACTTATGCCAGCATCCACACACTTCATCTTCTACCCAAAAAAATCCCCATCCAGGTTAAGCACGAGTTCTAGCTCATTTTGCTTTGATTTTTGATCTCCTTGCTCAAAGATCCATTCACAAAATTGCTTTGGGAGATTGTTGCTTGGTATGTGACTCCTCCATTGGTCCAATTAGTTTTTGTTCTAGTGCTTTATTCATTGCAAATCCTTGCTGTCTTGGTGACCCTATTCTTGAGCTTGCATGTTAAATTTATGAGGTTCCAAGTAATTCTAATGCATGATATAGGCTCTAGGCACTTGTAGGAGTAGTTGCTACCATTCTTGTGAAGTTTTATTCACTTCTATTTTGAAGTTACTAAAATTTCAGAAATTTTTAGAAAATGTTAAGGAGACTTTTAAGGGGCTCTTCTAGCCAAGGCTCTCAGGAAAAACAAGCTAAAGAGAAGGAAAAAGGCAAGTATTATCTTCCTCGCTTAGCGGAAGTACGGTCGTGTGAATGGACATGTGATAACTTCTTGAAAGAAGCTGGAATTCATGAAGATTTTTATTCTTTGATCGAGAGTGCGGACCTCACCGATTTCCTCCACGACCGGATAGATCAGTATCTCTTACTTACCAATACCTTTATGCAAATTTTTTATTACTATCCTAAGAAGTCACCGCCTTCAGTATCATTTCATTTATATGATGAATTCAGAGAAATGGCTTTACATGATTTTTGCGTGGTATGTAGGATACCTTTTGAGGGAGAGTTAGAGGAACCCCATCGTGAAGATGTGGACGGCTTTGTTAACGCTATAGCTGTAGAGGAGCCAAAGAAAGGTTTCGAGGCAAAAATTTCTAGCATACACTTTCCTCTTTTACATTACTTTGCTATATTTGCTATTAGATGCTTGATTGGTCATGGAAATAGTGGAAACTTTAATGTTCCTAATATTATCATTCTTCCGCATGCCTTGTTTGGAGACAATAGTTTTAGTATGGGTGTTGAGGGAGTCCTGGATTAGGGGGTGTCCGGATGGCCGGACTCCCGGACTATGAAGATACAAGATTAAAGACTCCGTCCCGTGTCTGGATGGGACTTTCCTTGGCGTGGAAGGCAAGCTTGGCGATACGATATGAAGATCTCCTCCCATTGTAACCGACTCTGTGTAACCCTAGCCCTCTCCGGTGTCTATATAAACCGGAGAGTTTTAGTCCGTAGGACGAACAACAATCATACCATAGGCTAGATTCTAGGGTTTAGTCACTCCGATCTCGTGGTTGATCTACTCTTGTACTACCCATATCATCAATATTAATCAAGCAGGAGTAGGGTTTTACCTCCATCAAGAGGGCCCGAACCTGGGTAAAAATGTCGTGTCCCTTTTCTCCTGTTACCATCCGCCTAGACGCACAGTTTAGCACCCCCTACCCGAGATCCGCCGGTTTTGACACCGACATTGGTGCTTTCATTGAGAGTTCCACTGTGTCGTCACCATCAGGAAGGATGCCGCATCCCGTCTTTAAAGACGGCATCGTTGCTAAAGGAGCTTTGGCTGTCGGCCAAACTCTCCGGCTAGGCAGGTTTTTGATGACCGCTAGTCCGGCCGCCGCGCCAACGATGACCTCTCGGGAGAGATTGACTCTCCCCAGATTACCCACCACGTCGAAGTGGTGGAAGAACAATGCGGCGAGTCTTCGCCCGCCCTAAGGACCAGATGCGTCCGGATTCCCGATCCCTCCAAGCCTGATACCCGCGGAGGGGAGAATGTCGCCCAAACCCTGAACCTAAAGTCAGGCAGCAGGCCTGATTCATTGAATAATATCCGAGAAAATAAGCTTCAGAATTCGGAAACCGCTCGGCCCCTGAATCTTACATTGGGCAGGGTTCCGGATTTATTTCCACCTGCCCACCCAACTATACGGGATTTATCCCTAATACGGCAAGAGTCCGGAGAAACAGTACACCACTACCGGGCCAGATTCCTCCTGGTTATGAACAGGATAAAGGACTGCCATGAGAAAGAAACAATTTCACTCTTCTTTAACAACTGCACGGACATCGGACTCCTCAATGCCATAAGTCGCTGCGAAATTACATGATTCGCCGACTTGACATCCATAGTACGAAAGTACTGTGCGACTGAAAGCGTTCGGAAAACCGAAGATAAATTCTGGGACAATCCGGCCCCGAATATAACACGAGTCCGAAACAAAAGGGCGCATTATCGCCAGGCATCTGAGCCAAACATAAAAAAACAAAAACCCTCTACAGGGTACGGGACCGTATTGGAAGGATCGCTCAATGGACCCTGTAAAATTCATAATTCAGGAAAAGCCACACCAACGCACAACCTCAGAGCATGTTGGATACTACGGCAGGTAGCTAGAAGTGGCGAGGAGCTTTTAACTCCAGCACCCGAAGAATACCTCCCCAGTACGGTGTCGACAGTCTTCGAGACCTTCACATCAAACAATGCAAGGAAACGAACGCTCCGCAACCTCGCCGAAGTCTACCAAGTAGCAACAATAAACCCATGGAGTGACATGGCTATCACCTTTAATGCCAGTGACGAACCTAAATTCCGGACAGCCCGAGCACCAGCCGCATTGGTCCTCAGTCCAATAGTGGACGGCTTCTGACTAACAAAGGTACTCATGTATGGCCGCAGCGGACTCAACCTCATCTACGAGGAAACCCTGCGAAAAATGGAAATTTACTGGAGCCGCATTGAGCGAAGCAACACAACTTTTAGGGGGATAATCCCAAGCCGGGAAGCATGCTGTTCAGGAAAAATCACACTGGATGTGGTCTTCGCATATCCGAGGAGGTCACATTTCAAGTGGCCCCGTTCAGCAGCGGCTACCATGCTCTGCTAGGGCGAGAAGCATTTACAATTTTCCAAGCCATACCCCATTACGGGTACATGAAGCTCAAAATGCCCGGGCCCAACGGAATCATCACCCTCGCAAGTGATACGGACATAGCGCTCCGCGCTGAAAACAAGACAGCCGCACTGGCCCTGGAGGCATTATCTGAGGCCCTAGCGGCCGAGGAATTAACGGCGTTGCGCTCTACGGTGGATAGGGACGATGTGATACTAGACAAGAGATCCAAGTCCACCTCTTTTAAACCAGCGGACGAAATAGTCAAATTCCAAGTCCATCCAACGGACCCTACAAAAACGGCCTCCATCGGGGCACAATTAAAACCCGATGTAGACGCCGCACTGAGAGACTTTCTGCGAGAAAATTGGGACATTTTCGCCTGGCACCCTCAGATATGCTAGGAATCCCATGCAGGCTGGCCGAGCACAGCCTGAACATCATAAAAGGGTTTAAACCCGTCAAGCAGACCCTACGGCGCTTTTCCGAACCTAAGAGACAAGCCATGGGAGAGGAGCTAGCAAAACTACTCGAAGCCGGATTCATCAGAGACATAAAACATCCGGACTGGCTAGCAAACCTGGTAATGGTACCAAAGAAGGACAAATCTTGGCGCCTATGTGTCGATTTCAAAGACCTAAACAAGGCCTGTCCAAAGGACCCTTTCCCACTCCCCCGAATTGATCAAATCATTGACGCCACCGCAGGACACGACTCATTGTGTTTCGTCGATGCATACTCTGGCTACCATCAAATCAAGATGGCAGAGTCAGACCAGGCTGCAACAGCATTCATCACCCCATACGGCCCATTCTTCTTCAACACGATGCCCTTCGCGCTCAAAGACGCCGGCGCAACATATCAGCGCATGATTCAGACATGTGTGGCCAACCAGATCGGCAAAACAGTCGAAGCATACGTAGATGACATGGTCGTCAAAACAAAACACGTCGATACTCTAGTAGACGACTTGAGGCTCATGTTCGACAATCCCTGAACATATGACATTAAGCTCAACCCAGAAAAATGCGTTTTCGGCGTACCAGCCGGAAAGCTCCTGGGCTTCATCGTATCCGGTAGAGGAATTGAAGCGAACCCAGCCAAAATCCGAGCTCTGTCACAATTAGATACCCCAAAGGACCTCAAACAAATACAAAAACTGACAGGATGTGTGGCGGCTCTAAGCCGCTTTATCTCCCGCTTAGGAGAAAAGGCATTACCTCTCTATCGCCTCCTGCGGCGCACCGATCACTTCGAGTGGATGGAGGCCGCGATGGCCGGACTCGAAGAAATAAAAGCCATATTGGCAACAAATCCGGTCCTGGCCGCGCCCAACACGGGCGAACCAATGCTATTATACATCGCGGCAACCCATCAACTTGTAAGCGCGGTGCTCGTCGTCGAACGAGAAGCGGACGGACACAAGTTCCCCCTCCAAAAACCAGTGTACTACGTGTCCACTATGCTAACTCCATGCAAGTCACGGTACCCACATTATTAAAAGATAGCATACGCGGTGTTCATGGCATCCCGGAAGCTGCGACACTACTTTCAAGAGTGCTCCATAACAGTGGCATCCGAAGTACCCCTTAATGACATTATAAACAACCGCGACGCACCGGGCCGGATTGCCAAATGGGCCATCGAGCTCCTCCCATTCGACATAACCTACAAGCCAAGGCGAGCTATTAAGTCGCAGGTTTTGGCCGACTTCATCGCCGAATGGACTGAAGCCGAACTCCCTAAAGAATACGGCGCATACTCCAACTGGATCATGCACTTCGACGGCTCCAAAATGTTGGCTGGCCTGGGGGCTGGCGTCATTCTGACATCCCCAACCGGGGACACAGTCCAATGCATACTTCAGATAATGTACACGGATTCGAACAACGCAGCCAAATACGAGGCCCTTTTACATGGCCTCCGAATGGCAGTCTCCATGGGCATTCAACGCTTAGAGGTCCGTGGGGATTCAAATCTCGCAACATCCCAAATAAATGGAGACTTCGACGCCAAGGACCTGAAAATGGCAGCTTAACACAACGCCATCTTAAAGATGTCAGCTCAGTTTGAGGGGCTTGAATTTCATCACATAGCCCGGGAAAATAACCAAGCAGCAGACGTGCTGGCACGCATCAGCGCCAAGCGCGAGGCCGTCCCTCCAAACATCTTCCTAGAAAGGTTGTTCAAGCCATCTGTATCATGGGAAGGAGAATCCGGAAACAATAACCTGGACACAACTACACTACCCCTCACCGAACATTCTGACACAATTGCGGGCTACGCCAACGAAACAACGCCGTCAGCCCACGAAATAATGGTAGTCATTGCCCCTTGGATAGAACCATTCCTAGCCTACCTAACTAGGCAGGAACTTCCCGAGGACCAAAACAAGGCCCGCTGCATAGTGCGGCGATCTAAAGCCTACAAAGTCCACGAGGGAGATCTTTACAAGAAAAGGACAACCGGTGTCCTTCAAAGGTGTATCTCCGAAGAAGAAGGGCGAGACCTTTTGGCTGAAATTCATGCCGGACTCGGTGGGCACCACGCTACAGCCCGGGCCCTTGTAATCAAGGCCTTCCGTACTGGATTTTATTGGCCAACGGCCCAGGCAGACGCTCAGGACTTAGTACAACAATGTGTTGGTTGCCAGTTATTCGCCAACCAAAGCCACATGCCGCCTACCGCCCTACAAACTATACCCATTACCTGGCCTTTCGCGGTCTGGGGGCTTGACATGGTCAGACCCCTTAAAGGAGGAACCCACAAGCAAAAATACCTACTGGTCATGGTGGACAAATTCACCAAATGGATAGAAGCCAAGCCTGTAAAGACGGCCGAATCCGGACCAGTGATAGACTTCATATCCGGGGTCGTACACCATTACGGCGTCCCCCACAGCATCATAACCGACAACGGCACAAACTTCACGGCCGATGAAGTCAAACTTTGGTGCAAAAACATGGGCATCAAGCTCGACTATGCTTCAGTCTATCACCCTCAAACTAACGGTCAAGTCGAACGGGCCAATGGTCTTATTATGAGCAGCATCAAACCCAGACTAGTGCGATCCCTCAAGGAATCTGACACGCACTGGGTAGAGGAGCTTGACTCCGTACTCTGGGGGCTGCGAACCACGCCGAATCGCACTACCGGATTCACACCATTTTTATGGTATACGGCGCAGAGGCAGTACTGCCGTGCGACATAATCCATGACTCACCTCAAGTGCGCATGTACGAAGAAAGAGAAGCCGAGCTCGATCGGCAGGACAGCTTGGACGCATTGGAAGAGGAGCACGACGTGGCAAAGGCTTGTTCCGCATTCTATCAACACCAGGCTCGAAGATACCAAAGCAGAGAAGTACGGGCCAAAACAAATAATGCTGGCGAACTAGTTCTACGCCTGATGGACAAGAAAAAGGATAAATTAAAGCCCAAATGGGAGGGGCCCTTCATCATCGACCAAGTACTGACCGGCGGAGCGTACCGTCTGCGAGGCGCATCGGACAACCGACTCGAGCCGAACCCATGGAATGCAGCACGCCTACGAAGGTTCTACGCCTAGCACCAGACTCCGTGTTCGTCTCCTTCCCTCGTCCCTTTGTTTTATTTTTCATTTTTATTTTTGGCAGTCCGGGATTTTGTTCCTTCTCCATCCCCTTTTTCTCAAAAGCCCTTAGGGGCTTGCATGTACAATATTCGCACGCACCCGACGCGCTACCTGCACTCACAATACCTGGGGGCTTCTCTACCAAGAAGTTTATATAAAACGGGCCTCATGCCCAAAACATGTGTGATGCTTCTGCATGAACCTTTTATACACCATTATATGCATCGATATGACTTAAGTTTTGGCCAAGCTGGGTTGCCTGGCTCCTGTGCTTACCCCTACGTTCCCGTTCGTTCGGCTAGGTGGTAAAGGGAGCACCTCTGCGATTGTTACTGCTGGGTCAGCCGGATGTGTACCTCAGACTGGGTGAAGCCGAAAGCTAGCGTTCTTAAGGGAATATTCAGTCGGTGAACTAAAAGGTGATCTTTCATATTTATTCATTTGCCCCCAGATGCTTTTCTGCTCTTTCCGGCAGTTCGGACATGCACTTTAGGGCATGCCTCCCAGGGAAAGGAACCCCTAACGGAACTATTCTCTCTGGAAGATGTTTCTTACTAACCATGTAATATAACATAACTAGTTGGGCACTTGTCTGCTAAAGCACTTATGACCCCTACGCCTTGTCTCCATGCACGCCCCGGTTCTTACATAACCAAGAGGGTATTCGGACACACTTCGGACTATAGGGTCCAGAGGTCGAAGTGAAAAGGTCCGCAATGACAAACGATCTACAATCCGGCTAGAAACATTTTTTATGTCATTTTTACAGAGTCAATCCGACTCAGCATATTCTTCTTCAATGCCATCCAACAGGCGGTCTAATTTACAGTCCTGTTGGGAATACTTTGCAGCCAGCTCCACCTGGCCATATGCCAAGCTGACCGGGATCTCCTTTTCGTCCGGGCCTATAGGGCCGACCTCGGCCATGTGGTTTGGGTCAGCCTTCGTATACCGAGTCTTCACCATGGCCCAGGCCTCCCTGGAACCTTGACGGCAAGCCGATATCTTCCACAACTGGAAGCGCTGCCGCACTCCCTCCAGCTTCTTGGCAAGCTCCTCAAGGCCTTCGGGCACGGAGAGGGACGACCACATAGCCTGGATGACGCCTTGCATTGCCTGCCGAACTCGCTTGTGTAGTTGCAACAGCTCGGGAAGAAGGTCTCCCGATGAACCGGGCATTTCCTCCGCCGGACAACCCGTTAGCAGACCTACAGACATAGCTCTGTCAATCGACTTCCTCGCTGAATTCTTTTTTTCGAAGATTCGTTCAAGCACTTACTAAAAAGGGCCATTTGCATTTCTGCCCCTAACTCGAACCACCTACTCAGATTTGCCCCTAATTTCAAAGCATGCTCAAATTGCTTCTCTGCCGTTAAGTCACTACTCAGAAATGCCCTTCCGTCCAGTCAAAGGCCTTTGACCGTCAAAGGCCCATGTGTACTGTAGCAGACGGAAAGTGCTATAGTACTGGATGGAAAGTGCTACAATACTGTATGGAAGGGCATTTTTGAGTATTGACTTAACGGTGGAGGGGTAAATTTGAGCATGCTTCAAAATTAGGGGCAAATCTGAGTAGGTGGTTCGAGTTAGGGGCACAGATGTAAATGTCCCTACTAAAAATGCCGCGTCGAAGTCGCCGATTCTCCTTCACGGCAGAAGACAGTTGAATACGAACATCTTTCAGTTCCTCGCCTAGCTGGGTATTGGCGTCTTGAAGCTTGTTCTTCTCTTGCCTCACCCTCGTCAGCACGTTCTCGCCAGCCTTTAGTTGGCGTAGGAGTTGTTGCTGGTCCGGATTTACTCCAGCCTCATTTGCATTATTATAGTCAGGGTTGCACGCCTGCCGCATTTCAAATCGGAGGTACCTTTCGAAGCATATGTTACCTGCGGGCGTCCCCTTGACATTCTCTGAAGTGGCCAATGCGGCCTCGAGCTGAGCCTTGCACTCTTCGAGCTCCTGGGACAATTGCGTGTTCTTCTTTGTAAGACACTGCATAGCACACGATCCTTCAAATAGTTATCTTCACTGTTTCAAGTCTCGGGGGCTACTGACATACATAACCTTCAATTTTACTCACCTGTATGTCTTTCACATACTGCTCCGTGGCTCTGGCTAGACCATTTTGAGAAGCACGTAGATACGCATCTCCTGTATTAAAGGCGCCCAACGCCTCTAGGGAAAAACACGCGTCACGAAGAATAGTCCGGCGACGCCTGTGGTTCATGGCACTCAACACCTCTGAATTGGTGGCAGATAGCCCATTGGCGCCCTCTGTCGGAGGAGCGCCCGAGGCGCGTTCCGTGTCCATCTCCGCTTCCGGACCCGGCCTCGAACCTTGGCCAGTGGACATAGTCCGGCGGGCTCTCTTCTTCCTAAGAAAATCATGAGCATTAGTAAGACTCAAGGGTGTAAACCCTAGGCGTTAAATCCGCACGCCATACCGTTGCGCCGGAATCTCGATCCGGTCTGCACTTCTTTTTGGCCCGCTTGGCTTCAGCGGCCCTTGTTGGCTTCCCACCGCGGGCTCGGCCTTCTGCCTCAAGGATTTACCCTGCGAAACGTTGTTAGTACACGGCATGCAAGATAAAGCATTAGAATACTGGGACTTCGGTCTTAGTTACCTTGGAGGCTGGAAGTAGTCCGGGATAGTCGGCCGTGATGGCCACTAAGGAGTTATTCTTGCTCAACTGATGAAATACTCCATCAATCAACTCCACGCATAAGTCCAGATCTTCTTGGGAGTCAGGATTGAGGGGCCGTTCTGGGTCCTCGGGTTGTGGAGCAGGGCTGTTTATTTCCTTCACAGCCTGGCGCAGCTCCTGCGATTGAACATTACTAAGTCTAAGTACTCAACTACGGGAATTTCACAAACGAACAGGCAAGTGAAAGTGTCCGCTCACCCAACTAGGAGGATTGTACATAGAGAATCCGCCTTCTGGGTTGATGCGGAGGAATTCTTCCTCTTACCCCTTGTACAAAGCGGATAGGATTCTCGTTAAAGTGGCGGCCGAATCTGGCCCCTTGCGACCGCACCGGGTGGCGTCATCTTCCCCGTTGAAATCCCATATGGGGTGGCCTCTGTATTGAAGCGGCTGCACCCCTCGCGTAATGCACACGGCCATGACCTTAATCATGGTCAGTCCGAAGTGAGCCAACAACCTTATCCGGCTCATCAGGTACATGACGTCCCTGTCAGCTTCCCTCTGAGGGTTCCGTGGGCGCCAACTCAGGCGCTTCTTCAGCGGGGCATTGTTGAACGCGGGGAGTCCGATCCGTATAGGGTCCGGCAGGGGGACGTCATCTATATAAAACCACTCCGAGGGCCAGTCTTCAAACGCCCTCTTTAGGGTGCCGGATAGATATCCGGTCCCGGCGATGCGCCATAGTTCGGCTCCGCCCACCTGATGAATAGACCCCTCCTGGGAACGGGGCACAAGGCAAAACAACCTCTTCCACAGCGCGAAATGTGCCTCAACACCCAAGAATAGCTCGCAGAGGGCCACGAAGCCCGCGATGTGCAGAATGGAGGCGGGTGTGAGGTTATGTAGCTGGAGGCCATAGAACTCTAGCAACCCTCGGAGAAACAGATGAATTGGAAATCCTAGTCCTCTCATCAAATAAGGGACTAGGCATACCCGCTCTCCTTGAGAGGGGTTGGCAACGCCCTCCGCCTGCTCTCCGCCACTATGGGCAGCAATCCCGGCCCGAATGGGGACCATATATGCTGGGGGGAGAAGCCCCTTGGACTGAAGCGCCACTAACTTGCTTTGTGGGATGGAGCACCGCCCCCAATCTCCAGGCTGAGGGCTGGAGGAGTGAGAGGAGGAGCGGCGTCGGCTGTCCATGTTGGAGTGGATCTCTGTCAGAGGCGCTCTGATGAAGACTCGCGGAGGGAAGATGGTGCGAGTTGGATCTAAATCCCCGTCTCTTTTATGGGCGGCTCGTTAACGCAACCGGGGGGGGGGGGGTAAGTGAAAAGAAAACCCCCTAGCTTTTCACATTCGCTTGACGCGTGGAAGATGGTCATTATGGGGCACAGAAGCCGAGGAGGACAGCACACACTAGAAGGCGGACACTATTCGACGGATACAGAGAATTTGCAGGAGAACCTGCCTTGCAATGCCGAAGACAACTTGCGCGCCGGACTCGTCGTCATTGAAGCCTGGTTCAGGGGCTACTGAGGGAGTCCTGGATTAGGGGTGTCCGGATGGCCGGACTAAGGCCTTTGGCCAGACTCCCGGACTATGAAGATACAAGATTGAAGACTCCGTCCCATGTCCGGATGGGACTTTCCTTGGCGTGGAAGGCAAGGTTGGCGATACGATATGAAGATCTCCTCCCATTGTAACCGACTCTGTGTAACCCTAGCCCTCTCCGGTGTCTATATAAACCGGAGAGTCTTAGTCTGTAGGACAAACAACAATCATACCATAGGCTAGATTCTAGGGTTTAGCCACTCCGATCTCGTGGTAGATCTACTCTTGTACTACCCATATCATCAATATTAATCAAGCAGGAGTAGGCTTTTACCTCCATCGAGAGGGCATGAACCTGGGTAAAAACATCGTGTCCCTTGTCTCCTGTTACCATCCGCCTAGACACACAGTTCAGGACCCCCTACCTGAGATCCGCCGGTTTTGACACCGACAGGTGCCGTCATTGCTAAATGGTAAGCCTGAATCGTACAAAAGGCCCCATATTTGGAGGTATCTATGCTTCACGTCTTGCTAGACATTTTAGGATACCTATTAGGCACTATGAGAAAGAGGAGGTAGTCTTTCTCTCTTACATTTTAGATTACAGGAGCATGGTAGCACACAACTTTATTGTTCAGAATGATGATAAGACGCTCCTGTATAACTTGAGATTTAATAAGAAACACAGTGAGACTATTATTCTGCCTGCACCTTTGTTGTTTGATTTGACTACAGATAATTTTCTTGTTACACCGGAGGCGCTGTACACTCATCGAGGCCAAGCATCCACTCCAGAACCTGAACCGGAACCGGAACCTACACTGGACCCTTATCGTGCATCATCTTTCCAGTGGGATCTGGAGATGGCCAGCTAGTGGTATCCTGATTACACTTCCCAGTACACCGTAGAGAGTAGCAGCAGTCCTTGGTATTAGACCAACTTAGATCAAAAGCCTAAGCTTGGGGGAGTACGTATTTCTCACCGACTTTACATTCTTGTTCACACACTAGTCGTCGGTGCTCATACTCTTTCATTGTATTATCCATGCTAGTTTAATTTTCCTTTTTCTAGTTTTCTTCTTGTGTGTTTGATAAACCTTAAGAAAAAACCAAAAAAAATAGTTAGTTTAATTTCCATGCTTGTAGTAGAATTAAAATGAAAACCCAAAAAGATTTCTCGTTCTTCTTTTACTTGTTGGGAGCTTTCCCGTGTAAATAGTTTTCTTTTCTTTTCTTTGGGGGTCGAGAAGACCGTATTGAAAATGCTTAGTGGATCTCATATGCATGATTTTTTATTTAATTAGAGCCCATATTACTTTGTCTTCTCTCTTTTGAGTTGAATGCTTGCAGATTCCATCTTAGTCCAATGCACGTGCACTATTATTATTATACACATCGTTCGGTCGTGCAAGTGAAAGGCAATAATGACGATATATGATGGACTTATTGAGATGAGAGAAGCTGGTATGAACTCGACCTCTCTTGTTTTTGTAAATATGATGAGTTCATCGTTCCTGCTTTAGCTTATTATGAAGTAAACATATTTGCAATAACATTTACAGATTATAGTTGCTTGTGTCATGCTTGATTAGCTTTGAGTTATAATGGTTTACCTTGCATGCCAACATGCTATTAGAATGATTATGATGTGGTATGATGGGATGGTATCCTCCTTTGAATGAATTGAGTAACCTGACTTGGCACATGTTCCTGCATGTAGTTGAAATGAAGTCAACATAGCCTTCATGATATTTATGTTCATGGTGGATTATATCCTACTCATGTTTGTATTCGGTGTAAATTAGTTTTAATGAATGTTTATGACTATTGTCGCTCTCTCAGTTGGTCACTTCCCAGTCTTTTGCTAGCCTTCACCTGTACTAAGCGGGAATACTGCTTGTGCATCCAAACTCCTTAAACCCCAAAGTTGTTCCATATGAGTCCACTATACCTTCCTATATGCGGTAACTACCTGCCGTTCCAAGTAAATTTGTATGTGCCAAACTCTAAACCTTCAAATGAAATTCTATTTTGTATGCTCGAGCCGCTCATGTTTCCACTAGGGCTGCCTATATCTTCCATGCTAGGTGGGTTATTCTTAAGAGGAGTGGACTCCGCTCCTCATTCACGAGAAATGGCCAGTAACCGGGATGCCCAATCCCATGATCCAAAAAGATCAAATCAAATCAAAATAATTAAACAAAACTCCCCCAAGATTGTTGTTAGTTGGAGGCGCTCGTTGTTTCGAGCAAGCCATGGATCGATACTTGTTGGTGGTTGGGGGAGTATAAACTTTTACCATTCCGCGTGGGAACTGCCTATAATGCATGTAGTATGGAAGATACAACTATCTCATAGTTGTTGCGTTGACAGCGGAAGTATGCCGCTCAAAATGTTATTCAATCTCTATTTTAAAATCGAGCTCTGGCACCTCTACAAATCCCTGCTTCCCTCTATGAAGGGCCTATCTATTTATTTTTATGTTGAGTCATCACCCTTCTTATTAAAAAAGCACCCGCTGGAGAGCACACTGTCATTTGCATTCATTATTATTGGTTTATATTGGGTATGACTTGACTGGATCTCTTTTACCATGAATTACAATGTTTAGTCAGTCCTTGATCTTTAAAGGTGCTCTGCATTTATGTTTTGCAGTCTCAGAAAGGGCTAGCGAGATACCATTTTGTTATATCATGTTATGATTGTTTTGAGAAAGTGTTGTCATCCAAGTTTTATTATTATCGCTCGCAAGCTGATTATGCCATTGATATGAGTAATTGTGAGACCTAAGTGTTATTGTGAGTATGGTTAGTTTATAATATTGCTGAAACCTGAATGATGGCTTTGCATGTTTACAACAACAAGAGCAAATAGAGTTTGTAAAAGTTTTTCTTTATCGCTTTCAGTTTATCAACTGAATTGCTTGAGGACAAGCAAAGGTTTAAGCTTGGGGGAGTTGATACGTCTCCAGCGTATCTACCTTTCCAAACACTTTTGCCCTTGTTTTGGACTCTAACTTGCATGATTTGAATGAAACTAACCCGGACTGACGCTGTTTTCAGTAGAATTACCATGATGTTGTTTCATGTGTAGAAAACAAAAGTTCTCGGAATGTCCTGAAAATCCTCGGAGGCACTTTTTGGAAAATATAAAAAATACTGGAGAAATAATCAAGACTAGGGGGGCCCATACCCTGTCCACGAGGGTGGGGGCGCGCCCTCCCCCCTGGGCACACCCCCTGTCTCGTGGACCCCCTGAGGCTCCGCCGACCTCAACTCCAATTCCATATATTCCGTCTCGCGGAGAAAAAAATCAGAGAGAAAGTTTCATCGCGTTTTACGAGACGGAGCCGCCGCCAAGCCCTAATCTCTCACGGGAGGGTTAATCTGGAGTCCGTTCGGGGCTCCGGAGAGGGGGATTCGTCGCCGTCGTCATCATCAACCATCCTCCATCACCAATTTCATGATGCTAACCGCCGTGCGTGAGTAATTCCATCATAGGCTTGCTGGACGGTGATGGGTTGGATGAGATTTATCATGTAATCAAGTTATTTTTGTTAGGGTTTGATCCCTAGTATCCACTATGTTCTGAGATTGATGTTTCTATGACTTTGCTATGCTTAATGCTTGTCACTAGGGCCCGAGTGCCATGATTTCAGATCTGAACCTATTATGTTTTCATGAATATATGTGTGTTCTTGATCCTATCTTGCAAGTCTATAGTCACCTATTATGTGTTATGATCCGACAACCCCGAAGTGACAATAATCGGGATACTTCTCGGTGATGACCGTAGTTTGAGGAGTTCATGTATTCACCATGTGTTAATGCTTTGGTCCAGTTCTCTATTAAAAGGAGGCCTTAATATCCCTTAGTTTCCACTAGGACCCCGCTGCCACGGGAGGGTAGGATAAAAGATTTCATGCAAGTTCTTTTCCATAAGCACGTATGACTATATTTGGAATACATGCCCACATTACATTGATGAATTGGAACTAGTTATGTGTCACCCTATGTTATAGCTATTACATGAGGAATCACATCCGACATAATTATCCATCCCTGATCCATTGCCTACGAGCTTTTCACATCTTGTGCTTTGCTTATTTACTTTTTCGTTGCTACTGTTACAATCACTACAAAACCCAAAAATATTACTTTTGCCGTCTTTATATTTACCACTATTACCATTACTATCATACTACTTTGCTAATAAATACCTTGCTGCAGATACCAAGTTATCTAGGTGAGGTTGAATTGACAACTCAACTGCTAATACTCAAGAATATTCTTTGGCTCCCCTTGTGTCAAATCGATAAATTTGGGTTGAATACTCTACCCTCGAAAGCTGTTGCGATCCCCTACACTTGTGGGTCATCATCCACAAGCATTGAAGCTGTCATAAACTCCTGGATAATGCTCTTCATTTTTCCTGATGTACTTCCACTCCACCCATCTCATATCACATACCGTGGGCTTCTTGTCAAGCAACACTATCTCATAGAAATCCTGCTGCTCCTTAGTATGGAACCTGTAGTCCACAACAGTTCTTCTCCTAACAGCATAGGGGTCAGTTAGTCTCCACTGTCTAAGTCTTGCATCCTTCTTGAGCTTCATGTCCTCAGCTACTGGATGAGCATCATTGTGATCTGGGATCTTGGGCTTCAACTTTCTCAAGACTAGTGAGTCTTCATCATCTTCTTCAGCAGCTTCAGGCACTGGGGCTTTGTTCTTTTCTGCAGCTGGAATGCTCCTAGTGTTCCTCTTGGGTGCAGCTTTGGGTTTTGGAGCAGCTGCCTTGGGAGCATCTTTGGACTTAGATGGAGAAGACCCTGATCTTATAGCATCCCCCATTAACTTTTGAACTTTAGGTGCTGGTGCAACAACCTCTTCCTCTTCATCTACCATAGAGGGTTTTCCAATAACACTAGCCATTGTCTTCTTGGCCCTTTCTTTCCTTTTCTTTTCAGCCACAACTGGTTCTTTGGGTTCAGATCCCAAAGTCTCTTGAGTGGATGCTCTAGCCTTTGACATAGGAGTCCTTCTTGCAGGTGCTTTGGTCTTCATACCAGGTTTAACGGCAGCAGCTGTGCCATATTCCTTCTACATCACCTTCTTCTTTGATGTGGCCTCATCATCAACTGCCACATAGTCCTCATCTTCAGAATCTGAGGTTTTCTTCTTTCTGGCCCTGGTGGCTGCCTTTGGCAATTTGCTGGGTGTGCTCCTGCTACCCTCATCATAGCTGCTAGAGGGACTAGTGCACTCACTCATGTGAACTTGCTCTTCAGCTCTGTTCTAACTGTCACTCTGATTTGACATGTTGTAAACTTTGACAGCACACTGATACATCTCCAACGTATTTATAATTTTTGATTGTTCCATGCTATTATATTACATGTTTTGGATGTTTATGGGATTTATTTTACACATTTATATAATTTTTGGGACTAACCTACTAACCGGAGGCCCAACCCGTATTGCTGTTTTTTTTGCCTATTTCAGTATTTCGAAGAAAAAGAATATCAAATGGAGTCCAAACGGAATGAAACCTTCGGGAGCGTGATTTTTGGAACGAACGTGATCCAGAGGACTTGGAGTGCAAGTCAAGAAGCAAACGAGGCAGCCGGGAGATAGGAGGGCGCGCCCACCCCTCCTAGGCGCGCCACCTGTCTCCTGGGCCCCTCGAGCGGCCACCGACGTACTTCTTCCTCCTATGTAAGCCTACATACCCCGAAAACATCCAGGGAGCCACCTAAGAAATATTTCCTCCACCGTAACCTTCTGTATCCGCGAGATCCCATCTTGGAGCCGTCACCGGCGTTCTGCTGGAGGGGGAATCGACCACGGAGGGCTTCTACATCAACACCATAGCCCTTCCTATGAGTTGTGAGTAGTTTACCACAGACCTTCGGGTCCATAGTTATTAGCTAGATGGCTTCTTCTCTCTTTTTGGATCTCAATACAAGGTTCTCCCCCTCTCTTATGGAGATCTATTCGATGTAAACTCTTTTTGCGGTGTGTTTGTCGAGATCCGATGAATTGTGGGTTTATGATCAAGTTTATCTATGAGAAATATCTGAATCTTCTCTGAATTCTTTTATGTATGATTGAGTTATCTTTGCAAGTCTCCTCGAATTATCGGTTTAGTTTGGCCTACTAGATTGATCTTTCTTGCCATGGGAGAAGTGCTTAGCTTTGGGTTCAATCTTGTGGTGTCCTTACCCAGTGACAGAAAGGGTTGCAAGGCACGTATTGTATTGTTGCCATCGAGGATAAAAAGATGGGGTTTATATCATATTGCTTGAGTTTATCCCTCTACATCATGTCATGTTTCTTAATGTGTTACTCTGTTCTTATGAACTTAATAATCTAGATGCACGCTGGATAGCGGTCAATGTGTGGAGTAATAGTAGTAGATGCAGGCAGGAGTCGGTCTACTTATCACGGACGTGATGCCTATATACATGATCATGCCTAGATAATCTCATAATTATTCGCTTTTCTATCAATTGCTCGACAGTAATTTGTTCACCCACCGTAATAATTATGCTATCTTGAGAGAAGCCTCTAGTGAAACCTATGGCCCCCGGGTCTATCTTTTATCATATAAGCTTTCAACCTACTTTTATTTTCATCTTTACTTTTTGCATCTATATTATAAAATACCAAAAATATATTTATCTTATCATATTATCTCTATCTGATCTTACTTTTGGAAGTGGCCGTGAAGGGATTGACAACCCCTTTATCGCGTTGGTTGCGAGTTCTTTGTTTGTTTGTGTAGGTTCGTGGGACTTGTGAGGAGCCTCCTACTGGATTGATACCTTTGTTCTGAAAAACTGAGGGAAATTCTTATGCTACTGTGCTGCATCACCGTTTCCTCTTCAAGGAAAACCAACGCAAGATCAAGACGTAGAAAGAAGGATTTCTGGCACCGTTGCCGAGGAGGTCTTCGCTCAAGTCAAGACATACCAAGTACCCATCACAAACTCATCACCCTCGCATTTACATTATTTTCCATTTGCCTCTCATTTTCCTCTCCCCCACTTCACCCTTTCCATTTTATTCGCCCTTCTTCTTTTCATCTTTTCGTTTTCTTTGATGTCTTACATGGCTTGTTTGCTCGTTTGCTTGGAATAGTTGTTTATTTATTGCTAAAAAGAGAACCTAACATCTATGGATCATCATCCGCTTGCTAATCTTTTTAAGAGATCCAATTATGATGAACCAATTGCTAGTGAGTTTTGTGCACTAGATTATCTTTACGAAGCTTTCCTCGAAATTTGTGAATCTGAAAAATTATGATGAAGAAATTTATGAAGAGATTCACGATAACTCCTTGAATAAAAAGCATGATTGCAATGATTTTACTCTAAATTATCTTGATTTCAATTGTGCTAATAATATGCAAAACCCTAAGCTTGGGGATGCTAGTTCTGCTATGTCTACTACTTGTTGGAATGATCATGATTGGGGTGATTTTTCTTTTGATCTTGAAAATTTATTTAACCCCCATGATGAATATGAGATTGATAATAATGTTTGCAATAATACTGAAAGTGGGTTTGGAAGAGTGTCAACTTTAGATCCCACATATTTGGATAAAGTTCAATCTTATGAAGTTTTCGATAAAAGTGGGTTTGGAGAAGTCATGATTTTATTTAATGTTAATCCCACTATTTTGGAAGAGTGTCAACTTTGCATGCATGTGGATCATGTTGAGAATATGTTATGTGATAGCTATTTTGTTGAATTTTCTTATGATCCCACATGTAATTACTATGATAGAGGAAAATATGGTTGTAGAAATTTTCATGTTACTAAATTACCTCTCTTCATGTTGAGATTGCTATCGTCTCTTTCTTCTTCCTTGCATATGCTAGTTTTTGCTTGCCTTGCAAATTTGTTTGCTTATAATATGCCTATGCATAGGAAGTATGTTAGACTTAGATGTGTTTGTCACGTGTTTCATGATGCTCTCTTTGTGCTTCAATTCTTGTCTTTCATGTGAGCATCATTAAAATTATCAATGCCTAGCTAGAGGCGTTAAACGATAGCGCTTGTTGGGAGGCAACCCAATATTTTTCCTTGCTGTTATTTAATAAAATTTTCATCTGCTTTCTATTTAGATGTGTTTTCATGTTTTATTTAGTATTTGTGCCAAGTAGAACCTATAGGATAACCTATGATATGAGTTGATTTGATTCTGCTAAAAAACAGAAACTTTGCGCTCACGAGAAACAATTCAATAAATCACAGAAACGTGTTTTTGCATAGATTCTTTTTGCTGCTGATCAATAGACAAATTTTTTAGACTTCCTATTTTGGTAGGATTTTTTAAGTTCCAGAAGTTTGCGTTAGTTACATATTGCTACAGACTGTTTTGTTTTTGACAGATTCTGCCTTTCGTGTGTTGTTTGCTTATTTTGATGCATCTATGGCTAGTATGTATGGGTATGAACCATAGAGAACTTGGAATACAGTAGGTTTAACACAAATATAAATAAATAATGAGTTGATTACAGTACCTTATGTGGTGGTTTTTCTTTCTTGCACTAACGGAGCTTATGAGATTTCCTTTTGAGTTTTGTGCTGTGAAGTTTTCAAGTTTTGGGTAAAGATTTGATGGACTATGGAATAAAGAGTGGAAAAAGACTAAGCTTGGGGATGCCCAAGGCACCCCAAGATATTCAAGAATAGACAAAAGCCTAAGCTTGGGGATGCCCCCGGAAGGCATCCCCTCTTTCGTCTTCGTTTATTAGTAACTTTACTTGGAGCTATATTTTTATTCGCCACATGATATGTGTTTTGCTTGGAGCGTCGTGTATTATATTATTCTTTGCCTTTTAGTTTACCACAATCATCCTTGCTGTACACACCTTTTGGGAGAAGCCCGCCTGATTAGAATTTATTAGAATATGCTATGTGCTTCACTTATATCTTTTGAGCTAGATAGTTTTTGCTCTAGTACTTCACTTTTATCTATTAGAGCACGGCGGTGGATTAATTTTGAAGAAATTTCTAGTTTCTCATGCTTCACTTATATTATTTTGAGAGTCTCTTAGAACAACATGGTATTTTCTATGGTTATGAATTTGTTCCTAGAATGATGAGCATCCAAGTTGGGTATAATTAAAACTATCATAGAAAGTGCATTAAACACTAGGATCAATTTGATGGTTGATATTTTTTTGAGATATAAAGGTAGTAATGTTAGAGTCTTGCTAGTGGATAATTATGAAATTGAGAAATACTTGGGTTGAAGTTGGCAAGTCCCGTAGCATGCACGTATGGTAAAAGTTGTGTGACAAATTTGTTGCATGAGGTGCTCTTTTGATTGTCTTCCTTATGAGTGGCAGTCGGGGACGAACAATGGTCTTTTCCTACCAATCTATCCCTCTGGGGGCATGCGTAGTAGTACTTTGCTTCGAGGGCTAAGTAGACTTTTGCAATAAGTATATCAGTTCTTTATGACTAATGTGAGTCCTTGGATATACGCACACTCATCCTTCCACTTTGCTAGCCTCTATTTTACCATGCAACTTTCGGCGGTAGCATGAACCCATTATTTACCTCCCTCAAAACAGTCACCATACCTACCTATTATGGCATTTCCATAGCCATTCCGAGATATATTGCCATGCAACTTTCCACCGTTCCGTTTATTATGACACACCCCATGATTATCATATTGCTCTTCGCATGATCATGTAGTTGACATCGTATTTGTGACAAAACCACCTTCATAATTTCATACATGTCACTCTTGATTCATTGCATATACCAGTACACCGCCGGAGGCATTCGTATAGATTCATATCTTGTTCTAGCTTTGAGTTGTAATTCTTGAGTTGTAAATCAATAAAAGTGTGATGATCTTCATTATTAGAGCATTGTCCGAGTGGGGAAAGGATGATGAAGACTATCATTCCCCCACAAGTCGGGATGAGACTTCGGACTTTATAAAAATAAAAGAGGCCAAAGAAGCCCACCAAAAAGAAAAAAAAGAGAAAAAGAAAAAGAAAAAAGAAAATAAGAAAGAAAAAGAGAAAAAAATAAAAAAAAAATGAGAGAAAAAGAGAGAAGGGACAATTGCTACTATCTCTTTTCCACACTTGTGCTTCAAAATAGCACCATGATCTTCATGATAGAGAGTCTCCTATGTTGTCACTTTCATATACTAGTGGAAAATTTTCATTATAGAACTTGGCTTGTATATTCCAATGATGGGCTTCCTCAAAACGCCATAGGTCTTCGTGAGCAAGCAAGTTGGATGCACACCCACTTAGTTTCTTATGTTGAGCTTTCATACATTTATAGCTCCAGTGCATTCGTTGCATGGGAATCCCTACTCACTAACATTGATATCTATTAATGGGCATCTCCATAGCCCGTTGATACGCCTAGTTGATGCAGACTATCTTCTCGCTTTTGTCCTTACAACCACCACCATATACCACCATAGTGCTATGTCCATGGCTTGCGCTCATGTATTGCTTAAGAGTTGAAAAAAGTTGAAGTGCGTTAGAAAGTATGAACCAATTGCTCGGCTCGTCATTGGGGTTGTACATGATGGGAGTATTTTGTGTAATAAAAATGAAGCATGGCCTAACCATATGATTTTGTAGGGATAAGCTTTCTTTGGCTATGCTATTTTGATAGGACATGATTATTTGTTAGTATGCTTCGAAGTATTTTTTTAATGTTTTATAAGCTTTTATCTTGAATCATTTGGATCTGAACATTCATGCCACAATAAAGAAAATTACATTGAGAATTATGCTAGGTAGCATTCCACATCAAAAATTCTGCTTTTATCATTTACCTACTCGAGGACGAGCATGAATTAAGCTTAGGGATGCTTGATACGTCTCCAACGTATCTATAATTTTTTATTGTTCCATGCTATTATATTACCTATTTTGGATGTTATGGGATTTATTTTACACATTTATATCATTTTTGGGACTAACCTACTAACCAGAGGCCCAACCCGTATTGCTGTTTTTTTGCCTATTTCAGTATTTCGAAGAAAAGGAATATCAAATGGAGTTCAAACGGAATGAAACCTTCGGGAGTGTGATTTTTGAACGAACATGATCCGGAGGACTTGGAGTGCAATTCAAGAAGCAAACGAGGCGGCCAGGAGATAGGAGGGCGCGCCCACCCCTCCTGGGAGCCCCCTGTCTCCTGGGCCCCTCAAGCGGCCACTGACGTACTTCTTCCTCCTATATAAGCCTACATACCACAAAAACATCCAGGGAGCCACCGAAGAAATATTTCCGCCATTGTAACCTTCTGTATCCGCGAGATCCCATCTTGGAGCCATCGCCGGCGTTCTGCCGAATGGGGAATCCACCATGGAGGTCTTCGACATCAACACCATAGCCCTTCCGATGAGTTGTGAGTAGTTTACCATAGACCTTCGGGTCCATAGTTATTAGCTAGATGGCCTCTTCTCTCTTTTTGGATCTCAATACAATGTTCTACCCCTCTCTTGTGGATATCTATTCGATGTAAACTCTTTTTGCAGCGTGTTTGTCGAGATCTTATGAATTGTGGGTTTATGATCAAGTTTATCTATGAGAAATATCTGAATCTTCTCTGAATTCTTTTATGTATAATTGAGTTATCTTTGCAAGTCTCTTCGAATTATCGGTTTGGTTTGGCCTACTAGATTGATCTTTCTTGCCATGGGACAAGTGCTTTGCTTTGGGTTCAATCTTGCAGCGTCCTTACCGAGTGACAGAAAGGGTTGCAAGGCACGTATTGTGTTGTTGCCATCGAGGATAAAAAGATGAGGTTTATATCATATTGCTTGAGTTTATCCCTCTACATCATGTCATCTTTCTTAATGCGTTACTCTGTTCTTATGAACTTAATACTCTAGATGAATGCTGGATAGGGGTCGATGTGTGGAGTAATAGTAGTAGATGCAGGCGGGAGTCGGGCTACTTGTCACGGACGTGATGCCTATATACATGATCATGCCTAGATAATCTCATAATTATTCGCTTTTCTATCAATTGCTCGACAGTAATTTGTTCACCCACCGTAATACTTATGCTATCTTGAAGGAATACTCTAGTGAAACATATAGCCCCCGTGTCTATCTTTTATCATATAAGCTTTCAATCTACTTTTATATGCATCTTTACTTTTTGCATCTATATTATAAACTACCAAAAATATATTTATCTTATCATATTATCTATATCAGATCTCACTTTTGCAAGTGGCCATGAAGGGATTGCCAACCCCTTTATCGCGTTGGTTGCGAGTTCTTTGTTTGTTTGTGTAGGTTCATGGGACTTATGAGGAGCCTCCTACTAGATTGATACCTTGGTTCTCAAAAACAGAGGGAGATTCTTACGCTACTGTGCTGAATCACCCTTTCCTCTTCAAGGAAAACCAACGCAAGCTCAAGACGTAGCACAGACCCTGTGAATAGATATAGATGAGGTAGAGGGGATGAACATCACAAAGCACATAGTTTTTTTTAAAAAGAGTCAAAAACTTAGTTTTAGTTTTCCATAGAAAGCATTTTGGATCTACCGATTTGTAAACTCGGTGATACCGAAGCAGCTTTTGGACTCTAAACTAGTGAACTCGGTCAGACCGAGTCACAGTTCGGTGGCACCGAGACTGCTAGATTTTCACAAAGTCCTGAACTCGGTCACACCGATTTGCAATTCTCGGTCAGCCCGAGAATCACATGTGCATTGGCCTGAGCCAAATCGGTGGGACCGATTTCTACAACTCGGTCGGTCCGAGATGAGTTCAGCGGAAACCTAACCCTAAATTCTCAATCCAAAACTAATCTACGGAGTGATTTCGCTGGATAGGATGATCTCAATCATGGAAAGATACATGGCAACGCAATGTGCTAGGAATCAGAGTGAGAATAGCACAAAGATCAAGTCCATACCCTAATGCAGCGATGGACCTGCTACGACGGCAACAACGGTGACGTATCCCGTTGCCGGCGGCGGAGACCAGTGGCGGGATGCAGCTGGCATGGAGGAGGACAATTCAGAGACCCAAGGAGGCAGAGCAGCTTGTGTGCTGGCGAAGAGGTTCAGAAAAATTTCCAAATTTTGGCCCGGGGACATATATAGCCTGTCCCTGTCGGTGTGACCGAGTGGAACAACTCGGTGGCACCAAGATGCATAAATGCAAGCAGTTACTGCAACTCGGTGTGACTGAAAAGTTCAAATCGGTTGCACCGAGATTGAAAGCCTAGATCAGCTTAGTGATCTCGGTATGACCGAAAAGGATGGATCGGTCAGACCAAAACGCACAAAGAGGTTTTGGAAGGTTTAAGTCTATGACGAATCGGGGAGTCCGAGTTCTCCTCACAAGAGTGGTTCGGATCTGACTTGATCAAACTTTGTGATATAGCATGAATAGACTTTGAGACAAGAATATCATAGATAGCTAGAGAAGGTTCTTAGGCATTCTTGTCCATCCACTTGGCAAAAGAAAAGAAGCCAAACAAGCAAAACAACAAGTGGATGTCCTTGGATGAGTAAAATATGCAAATGACATGCTCACGCAACAAAATGGCAGATAAAGTATGTGACAAAGCATGCACAACCAATTCTAGCATCTATCAAGCAATTGGCGATGACTAGGTCATCTATATATGAGTATATTGACTTAGGAGTCAAATGAGAACATTTGATCATAGGTCATACTCATAGTTTAAGCTCAAGTGGGGTTGCCACTTTTACATAATGCATTGTTGTGTTCACACTATTAGAGTTGCTTTATCTCAATTCTTAGAGTAAGCTCCCCCTAGATGTGAGATCCCTCCTAAGAGGGATGAACTAACCTTGAGTTTTGTCGATGATGCCTTCATGTAGGTGTTGAAGATGTGGATGCTCTATGTTTATGTAAATCATTTGGATCAATCCTTTGGAATGAGTTGCATTTTCAATACCTACACGGGTTAGTCCCACAAGGAACAAACAAGGATATCCATAGACATAGAGTGATGCACACACACAAGATGATGTCTATGAAAGCATTGGGTTACCTTATCCCTTGTCTTACCAACTAGAGGGTTTGTGACTCCATGAACTAGTGCAAGATGTGGAAGTTCATTACACTTGTTCTTGCCAAAATGATAAGAGTGAAGTATGTTGGCGGAGTCACCCTCAAGAACTCTCTAGTTCTTATTCTTCGGGATCCACACCATCTTGATGGGAATCCTTGGACTTGTAATCATACTTGATGAAGTAGAACTTGATGTAGTCTTGGGAACCCACTTGACCAAGGCCTTAGGAGCTTCTTCAAATGCATCAATCTCGTCTTGAAGCTTGTCCTTGCCTTTTTGCTTGTGGTCTTGTGGTGGAAGATCATCTTGAGCTTGTGTCCCTTTGAAAGAAGTAGGATCATACTTCTCTTATTGAGGAACAAACTTCGTCTTGGGGTATTGATCTTCTTCCCGCTCAACTCCATTGGCATTGAACTTTAATTCAAAACCAACACCTTGGTTTTTCTGGTGCCTTCCTTGCTTGCATACAATTTCCTCGAATTGCTTACTTCCGGCAAGGCTCTTGTAAACACCTTCCTCTATAATTCCCTTCAATAAGCTGTTTTCTTGCTCTAGTGTAACTTGGCTAAGAGAATCGTTAGTGGAATTAAGAGAACTACTAGAAGCAACAACAATGGATTTTGCATGATGATTGTTGTTACTACTAGAGGAAGAATCATTCTTGTACTTGTTACTAGACTTGACTTGAGGCATGTAAGTAGATAAGAGTAAACGCTTGGCAATGTAAGAAGAACTTTTCTTTCGAAGATCATCATTGACAGCCTTTAAAAACTCATGTTATTGCTCAAGGTTGAGCTTTTCAAAACTTAAGTTCTCATGAGTCCTTAAAAGTTCTCAATGACCTCCTAAGATAGTTTCATGAGCTAACTTAAGAGTGTTTAGTTCTTTAGTTAGAAGCTCAATCTTCTCCTTATCATTGTCATTCGTTTTATCTTGATTAGCATGATTATTTGACGTTTCATCATAGTATTCATCACTAGAGTTGTCAACAAGTAAATCATCATCACCTAGCAGGTCATCTTCATCACTATTGAAATCAACATACTCAGGGTGTAATACCTTTGGGCCTTTAGCCATGAAGCATCTTCCAAGTCCTTCATTTGGTGAATCAAATATGTGATAGGAGTTGGTTGACACAAGTGCTAGACCGGCAACACCTTCATCTTGAGTATGTTCTGAGTCAGAGTGATAGCTTCTCTCGGAGTGATGGTCGGAGTCGGAGCCGGATACCCATTCACCAACATGAGCTTGATGTCTTTGTTTTGTGTAGCTCTTTGATGACTTGTCCTTCCTTTCCGAATCCTTGCTTCTCCGGGATGTTCTTCATTCATAACGATCATTTCTACTCCTTCTCTCTCTTGGTGGTGGTTCTTCTCTTCTACTTCTTCTCTTAGGTGATTCTTCTCTTCTTTTGTAGGGAGCCGTACACTCATTGGAATAGTGTCCGGGTCTTCCACAATTGTAGCAATTACGCTCTTGATTTGAAGATCTTTTGTCATTGTAGGACCTTGACTTGGAACTTCTTTCCTTGCTTCTACTCTTGTAGAACTTGTTGAAATTTTTCACCATTAGTTTCAATTTTTCATTGAAGGTTTGTTTCTCACTTGATGATGTGAGAGCTTCACATGAGGCTTTGTAAGCACCACTTGACTTGTTGTGGAGCTCTTCCTTATCCTTGAGTGACATCTCATGAACAACAATTCTTCCATTGACCACCGTTGGCTTGAGATTCTTGTAATTGGTCATCATTTGGATCAATGTGCACACGGTATCATATTTTCCATCCAAGGCTCTTAGGATCTTCTTGATGATGAATTTGACGGTCATCTCTTCACTTCCTAAACCGGCAATCTCATTTGTAATGAGAGCTAGCCTAGAGTACATTTCAGCGATGCCTTCACCATCCTTCATCTTGAACTTGTCAAGTTGACTTTGAAGCACATCCAATTTGGATTCCTTGACGGAGTCGGTACCTTCGTGCATGACAATCAAAGTGTCCCAAATTTCCTTTGCATTATCAAGACGGCTGATTTTGTTGAATTCTTCGGGGCACAATCCATTGAAGAAGATATCACAAGCTTGAGCGTTGTATTGCAGCATCTTCAACTCTTCCGCGCTATCTTCACTGTTCGGTTCTCTCCCATCAAAGAATTCACCTTGCAAGGCAACACACACAATAGCCCATACGGCAGGGTTATGTCCAAGAATATGCATTTTCATTTTATGCTTCCAACTAGCAAAATTAGTATCATCAAAGTAAGGACCTCTACGGTGATAATTTCCCTCGCTAGACGCCATACTCTCCTAGGTTGTGAAACCAAGGCTATGACTACCAAAATCTATGGAAATCAAAGCAAATGGAGACCAAAGCTCTGATACCACTTGTAGGATCGAAAGTATGTCTAGGGGGGGTGATTAGACTACTTGACCAAATAAAAACTTTGCCTTTTGCCAATTTTAATTCTTGGCAGATCTTAGCAACTTAGCACAAGTCAAGCAATCAACCTACACATGCAATTCTAGAGTATAGCAGTGGAATGTAACAGAATTGCATATGAAGGTAAAGGGGAGGAGTTTGAGGAGGCAAACACAATTGGAGACACGAAGATTTTTGAGCCGTGGTTCTGATAGGTGGTGCTATCGTACATCCATGTTGATGGAGACTTCAACCCACGAAGGGTAACGGCTGCAGGAGTCCACGGAGGACTCCACCCACGAAGGGTCCACGAAGAAGCAACCTTGTCTATCCCACCATGGCCGTCGCCCATGAAGGACTTGCCTCACTAGGGGTAGATCTTCATGAAGTAGGCGATCTCCTTGCCCGTACAAACTCCTTGGTTCAACTCCACAATCTTGTCGGAGGCTCCCAAGTGACACCTAGCCAATCTAGGAGACACCACTCTCCAAGAAGTAACAAATGGTGTGTTGATGATGAACTCCTTTCTCTTGTGCTTCAAATGATAGTCTCCCCAACACTCAACTCTCTCTCACATGATTTGGATTTGGTGGAAAGAAGATTTGAGTGGAAAGCAACTTGGGGAAGGCTAGAGGTCAAGATTCATATGGTAGGATTGGAATATCTTGACCTCAACACAAGTGTAGGTGGTTCTCTCTCAGAAAATGTAAGTTGGAAGTGTAGGCATGTTCTGATGGCTCTCTCCATGAATGAAGAGGGGGTGGAGGGGTATATATAGCCTCCACACAAAAACTAACCGTTACACACAACTTACCAATCTCGGTGGGACTGAATTGAGAAACTCGGTTGGACCGATTTAGCAAATTAAGTGACTGTTAGGGTTTTCGGTGGGACCGACATGCAACTCGGTAGGACCGATATGGTTAGGGTTAGGGCATAACGTAATCTCGGTGAGACCGATTACACAAACTCAGTGAGACCGATTTTGGTAATAAGCTAACAAGAGAGTTGGTTAGGCAAACTCGGTGGGACCAATTCGCTCATCTCGGTTGGATGGAAACGTTACGAAAGGGAAACAGAGAGTTTACATTGCAATCTTGGTGGGACTGATTGCTCATCTTGGTGAGATCGAAACGTTACGAAGGGAAACAGAGAGATTACAATCCCATATCGATGAGACCGAGATCCCTATCAGTGAGACCGATTTGCCTAGGGTTTGTGGCAGTGGCTATGACATCTGAACTCGGTGTCGCCGGATAGAAAGAATCAGTGGGGCCGAGTTTGACTTTTGGTTTAGATCATAGGTGGATGTGAGAAAGTACTTGAGGGTTTTGGAGCATATCACTAAGCATTTTGAGCAAGAACCTCATTAAGCAACACCTCATCCCTCCTTGATAGTATTGGCTTTTCCTATAGACCCAATGTGATCTTGGATCACTAAAATCGAAAATGTAGAGTCTTGAGCTTTGAGCTTGAGCCAATCCTTTTGTCCTTAGTATTTTGAGGGATCCAGTTTTCTCATCCATGCCATGCCAATCATTGAGCTTTCCTGAAATATTTATCTTGGAATAGCATTAGCCCTATGAGCTATATGTTGTTGGGAATTACCAAAACCACATAGGGATAGTTGCACTTTCAGCAGGGTGAGGAGCCGCAGGAGCACCTACAGCGCATGCGCGAGCTACTCGGCGCTGTGAACATGCAACAAGACCGCCTCGACCGTCCCACGACGTCCGTCTCGCGCCACACCAAGGACCCCGAGCAGTCGAACACGACATCTTCCCCGTCCCCCAGTGAGGCTCACTCCGACTAGACCAGAACCCGACGCAACCGTGCCCTGACGGCTAGAGACGACCTGGGCAATAAGCCTACCCCAAGAGACCAGCGCTGGCAAGACCCTCCATCGCAATCCGGCCGGCGTGGCCATCCGGCTTCAGCCGACCCGGCTCACCGTGTCATGGAATTGTCACGTTAGATGTCCTAGCGTAAGGACTTAGGTGTGGAGCCATCGCAACGTAGTTAGCTTGAAGGGGTTAAACGGGATAAGGGATAGAGAGCGTTTATACTGGTTTGGCCCCTCGCGGTGGTGGTAAAATCCTAATCCAGTGTAGGGTGATATTACTTGGGCTTCGATTACCAGGGAGTGAATCCGCTTGACCTAGTTATCGATCTCTTCTTTTCTGCCCTAACTCGCTGCCGGGTCGTCCCTTTATATACACAGGTTGACGCCCGGCGGCTTACGGAGTCCCATCCGCTCATAGACAACGTGTCCGGCTCGGTGACTAACTAAACCTGCCTTACAATACAAGTTATTCATATGGCGGTTCATCCTCTTAGGACTTAAGTCGTCTCTGGGTCTTCGGCCGCCAACGGGCTTGTTATGAACCGCCATCTTCATTAATAGTCGTCAGTGGTGTCATGGAATTATCACGTCAGATGTCCTAGTGAAAGGACTTAGTCGTGGAGCCATCGCGATCGGGTTAGCTTAGAGCGGTTAAACCGGACAAAGTACACATGGAGTTTATACTGGTTTGTCCCCTTGCGGTGAAGGTAAAAGCCTACGATCCAGTTGGGGTGTTCTTGATGTGGTGTCGATTACCAGGGAGCAAATACGCTATGCCTGGCTCTCGAGTTGTTGTTTCTTGTCCCTGAACCGCCGCCGGGTCGTCCCTATATATACACAGGTTGACGCCCGACCGGTCTACAGAATCCCGAGGCCGACTCATACAAGTGTCCAGCTCGGTTTCTCCTTTCCCTGACTTACAACATGAGTTACATATCTATGGCGGTTTACCATTACGTGCCTTAATCTGCCATCAAGCTATGGGCCTCTAAGTCTTCATGGTTAAAGCGCCATAGCCTTCATCTTCCTGGGCTTTTGCATAGGATGTCTTGTGAGTTAACCCGGCCCCTCCTGGGCGGTTTAACTCAGTAGTCATATTCCCAACATTAGGCCCCAGATTAATTTGAACCTGTTCATGTCAATCAACTTAGAAAAATTCTGATTTAAATGTCTTTGTGTTGTCTTTGTAAACCGCCGTGACGTCATCTTCTGGAGACGCCTTAAACTGCCAGGACTACATCTGCGTAAAAAACTCATAAAGATTTTTTTTATTAATTGATCTCCAAAGATCGAGGCGACAGCTGTGCCCCATTCTCTGTTTCGGGCTCCTCGATTCCTGCACTTGCCTTACTTATCCATTCGCCTTATAAATAGGCCCAGGGGTCCTTTCTTTCCTCCCCTTCAGTGCCTCTTCTTCCTCCTCGCGATGCTCAAGCCCTGAAGTTCCGCCGCCACCCTCAATCTTCGAGCACTGCATCAACAAGGCCGCTGCATCAACCTGATTGTACTAGAAACCTATGGCCCCTCTCTGATCCCTGTGCATTCGCTAAGTCTCCTTCCTTCAACCCTACATCTGCATTAGGGTTTTGGTGTTCATCCATGTTCTTCAGTGTTCATCCTTGTTCGTCGCTTCTCCCTTACTGTCTTATTAAAGCTAGATGAATTTGTCATCTCCCTTTTGCGGCTGAGGTTGTAGCTTTAGTTTACCTCACCGTAGTATCTTTTCCTTCCTTGATAGATCCCATCTGGAATTTTGGTGTTCTGTCGTCGCCATTTTAGGGCTCAGAAAATTTTCTTTACTGAACTGCGGTAGATCCAAAATAGGAACACCATCTTGTGAAACTTGTTTCTTCAGTACTTAGTAAATTTCAGATCTGCTTCTTTCAATGTAGGCGGTTTAACTCTTAAAAACTGATAATCCGCCAGGTATCATTAGCCCTCACATAAACCGCCAACTTTTACCTGAACACAAGTATCCGGTTTAACATGTACATATGCTTCGATTAAATCCCCCGGTTTGACACCAGTTTATGCATATCAATCTTGAACCGTGAACCTGTATTTGAACTTCCTTTACAGCCATGTTGTTAGAAAAATGGCCAAACAGTTTTCTTCTTGCAATTGGGTCCATTCCCGGGTCACCAAAGAGCAGCTGACTGGGTATGTTGTGACTGGCGCTTTAGCAAAGGAAGAAACCATTCATTGGAGGGTCCCAGGTACTGAATGTCCTCCTGAACCTCAAGATGGAGAGGTGATTGTGTTTGTGCATCATCTGGACCGAGGGTTTAGCCCTCCCGGGTCAAAAAATTTCCGTGATGTACTTGCCAGCTTTCAACTCCACCCGCAAGATATTGGACCGAACTCTGGGTCCAACCTTTGCAATTTTCAAGTGTTTTGTGAAGTTTACCTGCAAGAGGAACCGACTGTTGAGCTATTCAGAGATTTGTTTCACTTGAACCGCCATACTGAGTTCACTGATGGCCCCAATACTAAACTTGGCGAGGTATCAATTCAGAAGAGGAAAGAAGTCAATTTTACTCATGCCAAACATCATAGCCGCCCCAAGTATTGGAACCAAACTTGGTTCTTCTGCCGAAACACTGCCCCTGAAGATGAAAATCCTCTGTCGGGTTATCGTGCTCACCGGCTCAGCAATGAACACCCACCGCCTCAATGGCTGACTGCTAAGGAATGAATGAAGTACGCCACACAAATCTCAAAGATCCAGGCTTTTATGGCCAACGGTTTGACTGGCATCGATCTTGTCCGCTGCTGGGTTCATGGAGTGTTTTGCCTTTAAGTCGTCATTCCGGTTTAATGTGCGAGTACACAGAAGATGTAAAAGACCCTCAACGTTATATTGACATTCAACTGACTGATGATGAGATTACTGAATGCGTCAAAAAGATGCTTGATGAACCGGTAGCTGAATGCAGCAAAACCGGGCTTCGTCCGTTCTGTGCTCTCAAGAAACTGCTAGCTGTAAGAATTGCCTTTTTTCTGTTTTAGTCCGCCCTTTTTGACACTTGCTGATAACCTTTCTGTTTATCTTTGCAGAGCAATGATCCGTTTTGGAAGAGGAAATCACAGTATAAACCGGCCAAACCAGCAGACAAACCGGTGAGAGCACCTCGGGCTAAGTCCAAGGTCATCAAGAAATCTACCAAGAAGGGAACCGCCGAGTCCCCTGATCCGGCCAAAGATGTTGAAGACTCAGATGCAGAGGTAGAACTTGATTCACTTGGTTCAGTTTTCATGCACCTTATTGACAATGACCATTATCAGGATGATGCGGAGGCCAGCCATGCGGACCATGTAGAGGTAATTTCCCTTTCCTCCGATTCAGATCTTGTGCCGGTTCAAAAACTTCGTCGCGCAATCCGGAAAGTAAAACTTTCACATCCTCACGCTCATTTGGATCCACACTTTTCTTTGACGACACAGCAACATGAAGCCCGTCGCACAACCCGGCACAGTGGCCAGCAAGTCACTTCCTCCGGTTTACCAGACACTCCAATCCGGAAGCGCCGTGCAGAGGTCTCTTGTAATTCTAACAAATCTTATCCCTTGGCGGGTTACTTCCGATATCCTCTTAATCCGTCTGACTCAAATTATCAGGTAACTTCCAATTCATCTCCTGGCGATTCATCAACTACCCAGATGCCTCCACTCAAGACCGTCCCTGGGTGAGTATGATAACTCTAACTTTATCTTCTTGTAATGGTTTACCATATTAACCTCTGTTTGCTATTTGCAGTGCCAAAGCCCAACTCAGCAAAAAAGCGAAACTGAATACCCCCACTGAGGATTTTGAACCGGAGAGGACCTCAGAAGGCGCTGGTGGAGATACTGATATTGCTACAGATGATCCTGTGCCACAAGGTCAGGACACTTATGTTGATCCGCCAGAAGTTAATCCGTCCAGTCCACATGTTGATCCACCAAGCCCAGCAGCCAATCCACCAAGTCTAGCTGCTAACCCTCCAACCTCAGCAAGAGCCACTGCCAAACCGTCCCACACAGATAACATTTTTGATGGAAAGACTAATGATGTAGTAATCACTGGTTTTGGCCACACTTCCCCTGGCAACCGTGTTGCTTTGTCAAAGCATAGTGCCAAAATGGAATCTGCTACTGTGGAGAAAAGCAAATGGAATACTGATTTGTCAAACTGCGCTCATCTCAGTGCTCAGGAGCTCCATTCTGGATATCTAAACCGCCTGTACTCAACTTGATGAAAGAACGCTATGAGGTAACTTCTATAAATCTTTCTTTGTACTTTATATCAATCCCATTATAGCCCCCAAAGGCCGGTTTATCTCTTCAAGATGGACCGGGATTTTGATAAAAGAAACTGCAACTGTGTAGCCCCCAAGGGCCGGTTGACCTTTTGCAAGGTGAACCGGGTCTTTCTGTTGAAAAGTTTAACTTTGTGGAATTCCTTCACATCCGGTTGATCTGATCAATTAGGCATTACCCCCCAAGTGTCAAGATTAATACTTGCATTGAGCCTTGGGACTTTAAAATATCAGTTTAAAAAGAAACCCGCATTAGCCCCCAAGTGCCAAGTGTATAACTTGTTATGTGCTTGGGAATTTTGAGAAAATATTAACAATTTGTCATCTGTCTGTTGCAGGCTGACCTGAGCTATAAGGATTCCCAAATTGCAGATCTTCAAGAAAATATCAAGTCCCAGCAAGAAGAAACCTCCAAGGCCAAGGATGAACTAAAAGGCGCTTTGATAGCCATGGAGCAATTGAAAGATGGCTTCAAGAATGAGCGTGTAGCCTGGGAAACTGAGAAAGCTGCTTTGTTGAAGCGGGCAGAGGATGCTAAAGCATCACTTAAACAGGTAGCAGAAGAACTGAGCGGTTTAAAACATCCAATCAATGCAATGACTTTTGATATATTTGGTAAGTATTCTTATTCAGCTACTTTGTTGAATATTGCTGACACTGCCGGTTTAACAACAATTTCTTGACCCGTTGCAGGTAGTCGTGTTGCTCATCTGGGCTCAGATATGCGGAAGAAATTGAAGGCCGCCTATACGTTGATAGAACAATTGTATACCGGCGCTCAACAAGTCATCTGTCCAGCTTCATACAATAAACCACCACCAACCTTAATCAAGGATACATTGGCCAAATTATCTATGACACCTCCCAGATAGAAGAGGTGAAGCGATCTGCTGCCAGGCTGGCGCTTTATCAGCACTGACTCGGGCCAAAGCTTGGATAGCTAATCCTGATCTGGTAGATATCGCAAAGGGCTACCCTGGTGAACAAGAAGACAGGTCAGCATTTGACATTGAAGCCCTCAAAACCTTGACCAAGGAGATGCGGACGCTTGCAAGCCAATTGGCCGAAGAGGTTGACTTGTCTGTCCATCGGTCCAGCTATGACGCGGACAACAAACAGGTTGATGCGGCTGTTAAAGAAGTGCAGAATCTTATCCCGCCAATCCCTAAGCACACCTATGCCCCTGACGTTGAACCGTCCCATCTTATAAGTTACGAAGCTGTCTTCCAAGCTTTAACCCGGATTGACTGGGCCACCATTGACTTCTAGCCACTAGGGGCGGAGGAGGAGGTTGAACCGATGCAAGGAGATCCATCAACTTCACGTCAACCTGGTGACGAGTCTTAATCCGACAACTAGGTTGATTTCCACAGACTGCGTTCTGTGCAACAAACAATCCTTATTTTGTGCATCAAAGCGCCTTGTGATAGGTTAGTTGAAACACTGTGATCTGTTGCCATCGTGCAATGCTACATGACGCTGTTTGATCCGCCATGATTATTGCTATGCTTGCTTATATACCTTGATAATTTCATGCAATCCTTGTGTCTGCATAAAAAGAAGTTGCCCTGGCAGTTTACCGCCGAACGGGTCATAATGCCCAATACAGGACCTGGTGTACAACCAAGGCTGTGAAAATATCAAAATATGAAATAGATCATACCTGTGACATTACATCATATTGTTGGCTTGCCAACTTGATTATAGTAAGGGTGAGAACCCAAATCTTGAGTGTTGATAACTCCCACAAGGCAGTGCTGGTGTATAATAAGCCATACCGGGTTATGATGAACACCGAATGATATCCTGGGGACGTGTATTCAAAGCCAGACCGGGTTAAGAAACACCGTTTAAAATTGAATGTGGTCTGTCAACTTGCAGTTGATAGCCAAGCCGAGTTAACAAACACCGGGTTAATTTGATGACTTATAGTCATGTCGGGTCAATAGACGCCGCTTCAACATAAAATTTTATGAAAGAAAAATCTTGACAAAGGCAAATAAAACCGTGTAGTCGAGGCTTTTCAACGGCTGCCAGGCCTAAATTCGAGGCTTTTCATGGGCTGCCAGGCCACTGAGTTAAACCATTTTGCAAAGCCTTTCAAGATGGGCCTCCAACTAACCAATCGTCGTTTTAACTTTGACAAGTTCAGGGTCTGTAAAGATTGACTTGTCAAACGTTCGGCGGGTCATGCCAGGATTACCTAGATAGGAGTGGCTTACTTGATGAAGGCAGGTTAACCCGGGGTTTTGGGCGAATAGACCAGGCTTCCAAGCCGTGCTTGATAGCATATTACAAGGGTCCTTTCAAACTCTTTGTTGCATTGCACAAAGAGCCCCCAAGTAACTTTGTGAGCTGTGCTCAATGGGTGCCTATGTTTGAGCTGTGCATAGCAACCAGACTCTCTTTGGCCCCCTTGGGTGTGAAGCTCCCAAGCTATAGTGTGGCGTGATAGCCGGATTAATGAACAGAACTCCGCTTTGTCAGCTGAAGCCCGCATATAACCAAGATATATTGGAAAAAACAGCAGAGGCCCTGCTTATAGCAAGGATGCCGATTTATTATATTGATCATAATATATACATTGTCAAAATATGTACAATGAGTAGCCTATGGATCAAGTGTAATAAGGCCGAAGGAGAGCTATGTTCCATGGCCGCCGGGTCTCCTCCTCAGATTTGCGTGAGTCCGCGTGCTCTCGAACATCGATGGGGTAGTATGATCCGTTGTGTAGATTCTTGCTGACCACAAAGGACCCTTCCCAAGGTGGGGATAACTTGTGCATATCGGTCTGGTCCTGGATCAGCCGGAGCACCAAGTCGCCTTCTTGAAAGGTTCTCGTCTTAACCCGGCGGTTGTGATAACGCCGTAGGTCTTGCTGTTGAACCGCCGAACGAGCCAATGCCATGTCCCGTTTTTCATCTAACAGGTCCAGTGCTTCTTGATGCGCCTGCTCGTTGTCCGCTTCAACATAATTGGCAACCCGGGGCGAGTCGTGACGAATATCACTTGGGAGGACCAGCTCTACCTCGTGAACCATGAAGAAAGGTTTATAACCTGTACACCGATTGGGGGTGGTGTTTATGCTCCATAACATAGAAGGCAATTCTTCCACCCAACAACCCGGCGTCCGTTTCAAAGGAACCACAAGCCAGGGCTTAATACCCTTCAAGATTTCCTGATTAGCTCTCTTAGCTTGACCATTAGACTGGGGGTGGGCCACAGATGACACATCAAGCCGGATGTGCTCCCTTTGACAGAAGTCCTCCATCTCACCTTTGGAAAGGTTCATACCATTATCTGTGATGATGCTGTGTGGAAAACCGAAGCAGAAGATCACCTTTTTGATGAATTGAACCGCCGTGGCTGCATCACACTTGCTTACTGGCCCCACTTCAATGCATTTAGTGAACTTGTCAACCGCCACCAACAGGTGGGTCTTTTTATCTTTGGATCGCTTAAAAGGTCCTACCATATCAAGCCCCCGAGTAGCAAACGACCAAGTGATTGGAATCATCCTTAGCTCTTGAGCCGGAACATGACCGCGGCGTGAAAATTTCTAACAAGCATCGCACCGTTTCACCAAATCCTCAGCATCAGCATGAGCCGTCAGCCAATAGAAGCCATGCCGAAAGGCTTTAGCAACCAAGGACTTTGAACCGGCGTGGTGACCACAATCTCCTTCGTGGATCTCACGTAAAATCTCTTGGCCCTCTTCAGGAGAAACGCAGCGCTAGAACACGCCTGAGACACTGCAGTGATGTAACTCGCCATTGTGAATAACCATGGACTTAGATCGCCGGACTATCTGTCTGGCCAAAACTTCATCTGCTGGTAACTTGCCCCGGTTCATATACGCCAAATATGGAACCGTCTAATCTGGAATTACATGTAAAGCGGCCACCAACTATGCCTCCAGATCAGGAATAGCTAAATCCTCCTCAGTAGGCAACTTAACAAAGGGTTATGAAGGATATCCAGAAAGGTATTGGGTGGTACCGGTTTACGCTGAGACCCTAGCCGGCTTAAAGCATCTGCTGCTTCGTTTTTGCGCCGATCAATGTGCTCAACCTGATAACCCTTGAAGTGACCAGCCACAATATCCACCTCTCGTCTATAAGCCACCATGAGTGGATCCTTAGAATCCCAAGTGCCAGAAACTTGCTGCGCCACCAGGTCAGAGTCTCCAAAGCATCGTACCTGGCTTAAGTTCATTTCCATAGCCACACGGAGACCATGGAGTAAGGCCTCGTACTCAACTGCATTGTTAGTACAAGGAAACATTAAGCGGAGAAGAAAACGAATTTTATCATCTCGAGGGGAAGAAAGGATAACTCCAGCCCCCAAGCCCTCCAATTTCCTGGACCCGTCGAAGTGGATAGTCAAGTATGTGTTATCCGGTTTGTCTTCCGGTGCCTGCAACTCTGTCCAATCATTGATTAAGTCAACAAGCGCCTAAGACTTGATAGCTGTCCGAGGCATATACTTCAATCCGTGTGGTCCAAGCTCAATAGCCCACTTTGCAACCCGGCCAGTTGCCTCCCTGTTCTGAATTATATCGCCCAAAGGAGCAGAACTGACCACTGTGATGGGATGGCCCTGAAAGTATTGCTTAAGCTTCCGACTCGCCATGAAAACCCCATATACCAGCTTCTGCCAATGCGGATATCTTTGCTTGGATTCAATGAGAACTTCGCTGATATAGTAAACCGGCCGTTGAACCGGATATTCCTTTCCAGCTTCCTTGCGCTCGACCACAATAGCCACACTGACAGCCTGGGCATTAGCAGCCTCATATAATAACAGCGGCTCGTTGTCGACCGGGGCGGCAAGGACCGGCGGTTCAACCAACTGCATCTTCAAGTCCTCAAACCCCGCATCAGCAGCGTCACTCTAGACAAACGTGTCTGTCTTCTTCAACATCTGATACAGAGGGATCGCCTTCTCTCCCAAATGGATGATAAACCAGCTCAAGGCTGCAATTCGACCCGCCAGACGCTGAACATCATTGATACACGCCGGTTTGGTCAGAGATGTATGCCTTGATCTTGTACGGATTAGCCTCAATGCCCCTGTTAGATACCAGGAAACCTAAAAGCTTTCCTACCGGAACACCGAAGACGCACTTGGCCAGATTGAGCATCATTTTATACACTCAAAGATTGTCAAAGGTCTCCTTCAAGTCTTCGATCAATGTCTCCTTCTTCTTGAACTTGACCACACTATCGTCCACATAAGCATGAACATTGCGCCCAATTTGAGTATGAAGACAATTCTGCACACATCGCTGATAAGTCGCCTAGGCACTCTTGAGCTCAAAGGGCATAGAAACATAGCAAAAGGCTCCAAAGGGAGTGATGAAAGTTGTTTTCTCCTGGTCCTTAACTGCGATCTTGATCTGATGGTAACCAGAATAAGCATCCAAAAAACTCAAACGCTCACAACCCGCCGTATCATCAATTATTTGATCAATACGAGGGAGAGCAAAGTGATCGGCCGGACAAGATTTGTTTAAGTCCGTGTAATCCACACACATGCGCCAAGTGCCATTCTTCTTAAGCACTAGCACCGGATTGGCCAGCCACTCTTGATGAAAAACTTCAACGATAAACCCAGCAGCCAACAGCCGGGCTACCTCTTCACCAATGGCCTTGCGTCTTTCTTCGTTGAGGCGACGGAGAAACTACTTGATCGTTTTAAACTTGGGATCAATATTGAGATTGTGCTCAGTGAGTTCCCTCGGTACACCTGGCATGTCAGAAGGTTTCCATGCAAAGATGTCCCGGTTCTCACGGATGAACTCGATGAGCGTGCTTTCCTATTTCGGATCCAGATTAGTGCTGATACTAAACTGTTTGGATGAATCACCAGGAACAAAATTAACCAGCTTAGTCTCATCAGCCGGTTTGAACTTTAGGGTTGGGTCATGCTCTGTGGTGGGCTTCTTCAGAGGAGTCATCTGCTGGATCAATGTTGTCCTTGTAGAACTTCAACTCTTCTGTCGCACAAACCGACTCAGCATAAGCCGCATCACCCTCTTCATAGTCCAAGGCTATCTTCCGACTCCCATGTACCATAATGGTCCCCTTATGACCCGACATTTTGAGCTGCAGATAAACATAACAGGGCCTTGCCGTGAACCTTGTATAAGCCGGCCATCCAAACAGGGCAAGATATAGGCTCTGGATTTTTACCACTTCAAAGGTTAAGGTTTCTGACCTGGAATCATGGTCACCTCCAAATACCACTTCCTAATTTATCTCACCAACTGGGTATGCCGATTTTCCAGGTACCACTCCGCGGAAAACAGTATTTGACGGTTTAAGATTTTTATCCGTCAATCCCATGTGCCGGAAGGTTTCATAATACAAAATATTGATACTACTCCCTCCATCCATGAGCACCTTGGTGAACTTATAACCTCCAACCTGAGGTGCCACCACCAAAGCCAGATGAACTGGATTGTCAACCCAGGGTGGATGATCCTCTTGGCTCCACACAATGGGTTGTTCGGACCAATGCAAGTAACGAGGCACTGCCGGTTCAACAGCGTTTACTGCCCGCTTGTGAAGCTTCTGATCGCGCTTGCACAAGCTAGTGGTGAAAAGATGATACTGCCCACTACTCAATTGCTTCGGGTGGTTCTGATAACCTGGCTGCTGCTGATTTCCCTGATTATTCTGTTGATTATAACCGCCCTGGCTGTTCTGATTGCCTTGGTTGCCCTGGAATCCAGAGTTTGAACCGCCACCACCATAACCCGGCCCATGAGATCCTGAACCGCCAGATGGTACCTGGTCATATCGGAAAAGATTAGAGTTTTTAAGCTCCCGCATAATGAAATAGTCCTTCCAAAGGTGGGTGGCTAGAACCTCCTTCGTCCCATGCTTCGGACAAGGTTGATTGAACATGCGCTCCAGATTCATACCGCCACCGCACTGGGTCGGTTTACCTTTACGACATTGATTATTTCCCTGCACATTGGTGTTAGCCACAAAATCTGAATTATCCGCTTTACGTTTACCGTTGTTACCGTTGTTCGCCGGGTTAGGCTGCTGTCCCTTGGTGCTGCCGCTCTTCTTTCCCTTCCCCGACTTTTCCTCGTCAGACTTCGGATCCTTGGTATTATCAGAGTCAGCATACTTAACCAGAGCCCCCATGAGTGTTCCCATATCATTGTAGTGATGCTTCATCCGCCCCAACTTGAGCTTCAAAGGTTTGAACTTGCAATTGACTTCCAATGTTATGATTGTTGAGTCTGCGTTGATGCGGTCAGATGAATGTAAGATCTCAGAAACCCGACATACCCAATGGGTAGTCGATTCACCCTCTGCTTGAACACAAGCGGCCATATCAACGATTGACATCGGCTGCTTGCAAGTATCTTTGAAGTTATTGATAAACCGGCTCTTCAACGCTTCCCATGACCCAATTGAATTGGGTGGTAAAATCTTTAGCCAAGTGCGAGCCGTTCCTTCTAGCATCATAGTGAAGTACTTATCACACACCGTTCCATCGACATCCAGAATCTCCATGGCCATCTCGTAGCTTTCTACCCATGACTCGGGATGTAAATCAGCAGTGTAATTGGGTACCTTTTGAGGGCCTTTCAAATCCTTGGATAACCGTGCATTACGCAGGGCCGGTGTGAGACACGTCACTCCCAAAGTGGTAAAAGCAACCCCTGGCTATATTGTAGTGGTTGGACGAACCGGCGTAAGCTGGCGCTCTGTGTCCTGTGTAGTTAATTAGGCACCACGGCGCACTCGTCCTTGGTCCACTAAATCCTGCGCTTCATTCCTTCCCCCCGCCGGGGTAGGCCTTCGTGGCGGATTATGATTCCGTCCGCTACTTGACACAGTTGGCTCTTCAACACGCCTGCTGTAACTCCGGCTTGGATGAGGGGTAAAGTGTATCCTGTCGCGACTGTATGAATAAGCCTGTTGCTGAACCATTGTTGTATGGAGTAAATCCCTAGCCCGTCGTGTCTCAGCCGCCGCGGGGGAGTCACCTTCCATCGGAATAGTAGCCAACCTTGACGCCGCAGCAATCATGTTGTCCAACGGGGTGGGAAAATGACCCGGTGGCGCGGGTGCGTATTGAGGTGGATCACGATTCTGCTGAGGCGGACCCATCATGCCTGGTTGATTCGGTGCTTCTATCCTGGGTTCTTCAATCCAATTCACCGCGGGCGGGTTGCTAGTGCCCACTCCTGGCGTGTTAAAAAGATTCCTTCCTTCATAAACCGACGGCAAGCGAGATTGGTGCCTTCTCCTCATCACCTCGTTTGAAGCGTTCTGATCCAACATAAGCCAGTAAGCCTCTGCATGAACTTGATGTGCCTCAGCATTTAAAGCGGTTCATTCCTCGACCATCCTTGTCTCCTCAGCAGCCATGTCCGCCTTAGCCTGGGCTATCTGATCTCGCAACTTTCTGACTTCCGCATTATGCTCATCCCGTTTATCTGGAGTAACTTCAGCAGCTAACAATGTTGCTAAAGCATCCAACAATCCGGACAAGACTTGAACCGGCGAGTGCACAGGGCCACCTGCCCCAGCTGTTGATCCGGAGATGATCGCCGCTGTTGTTGAAGATTGTGGGGCGAGTTGCGTGCCATCCATGAAGATTCCAACGTGGTTTGGCGGTTCAAAGGGGTCCGGAATACTGCTGCCATCAGAATACCCCCCAAACAGGTCATCCTGAACTTGATACAAAGACTCGGTTTCACCGGTAGATGACTCACCATCGGAGTAGACAGCCGTCTCACCATCGGACACCGGTTCAGATTCGATCCCATGGACACATCCTATGAACGCACGCTTCATGGAGGGCTGACCCCGGGTAGGGCTCGCACGCTGAGCCGTCTCGACGAGGTTGGTGCAGATGTCCGGTTGGGCCCGGTTCGCCGATCTTGCCGATGAAGACGTGAATTCCTCCGAAGGGGACCCGGTACCCGTACTCGATTGAGCCGGCGTTGGGGCCCCAGCCTGCGTCGTCGATGTAGAGCTTGCCGCGACGACTCTTAGTCATCCGGCCCACTGTGTATCCCTTAAGCCCTTCGAACTTGCCCTCCAAGAACTTGAAACCATCGTGCGATAGCCCCACGGTGGGCATCAACTGTCGTGGAATTATCACGTCAGATATCCTAGTGAAAGGACTTAGTTGTGGAGCCATCGCGATCGGATTAGCTTAGAGGGGTTAAACCGGACAAAGGACACATGGAGTTTATACTGGTTCGGCCCCTTGCAGTGAAGGTAAAAGCCTACGATCCAGTTGGGGTGTTCTTGATGTGGTCTCGATTACCAAGGAGCAAATATGCTATGCCTGGCTCTCGAGTTGTTGTTTCTTGTCCCTGAACCGCCGCCGGGTCATCCCTATATATACACAGGTTGACGCCCGGCCGGTCTGCAGAATCCCGAGGCCGGCTCATACAAGTGTCCGGCTCGGTTTCTCCTTTCCCTGACTTACAACACAAGTTACATATCTATGGCGGTTTACCATTATGGGCCCTAATCCGCCATCAGTCTCTGGGCCTCTAAGTCTTCATGGTTAAAGCGCCATAGCCTTCATCTTCTTGGGCTTTTGCAAAGGATGTCTTCTGAGTTAACCTGGCCCCTCCTGGGCGGTTTAACTCAGTAGTCATATTCCCAACAAGTGGTATGACCCGACCCCTCCTGGGCGGTTCATACCCAGCAGTTATATCCCCAACATTAGGCCCCAGGTTGATTTGAACTTGTTCATACGAATCTTCAATACCTGACTTGTAAGAATCTGCATCACTTGTTGTAACCCGCCATGACGTCCACTCTCAAAATCTTCTTAAACCGCCATGATGTCATTTCGCATTAACTCCACACGAGGCCCGGAACATCTTAACTGATCCTTATCTTAATAAACATCCCGAAAATCCAGGCATCCATGTAGCCACATGATGATTTCAACCTCCTCGATTGCTGTGCATGCCTTGTATTCGCCCCCTTATAAATAGGGATATGGGTCTTTCTCATTTCCCCCCTTGCTTCCTTCTTTGTCTTCCTCCTTCACACAGCCGCACCCGTGCTCGGGTCCCACCACCGCGACCTCTAGACGCTACATCAACTAAGGCCGCTGCATTGACCTGGCTGGACCAGAGAACTCCAGCGCGTCACCGCTGATCCTCATCACCTGTAAGTGAACCTCCCTATTTTACTCAGATCCACATTAGGGTTCGGGCCGTTCGTCCGTGTTCTTGCCATTCTTCGTTGCTTTCTTCCAATCTGATAGCTTTTACTTGCATAGACCGTAGATCTTGCACAGATGTAGTTTTATCATCATTTTCATTATTAGAATAGCATCTCTCCATAGAAAATCACATCTGAGCATCAAAGCTTTCCACTGTCGCCACCTTAGGATTTATTTTCACTGTCTTTTCTGAACAACCATAGATCTGAAATCATAGCTTTAACTTGTGAAATCTGTTTATCCACCACTTAGCAAAATTTTCACTTGATAGATTCAAAGCACTAAAAACTTCCCTGGCGGCTTATAACATAAACCATGACCCATCATATATCATTAGGCCCTGTTTAAGCCACCATCATCCACTTACATCAATAATCCGGCCATATCCTTCCGGTTTAACAAAGCTGGCCTATTCATCCTCATAATTCAATCCTCTGGCTTAACAATCCGCATATTTTGAACCGGATCTCTATAGATTTAACCCTTGTATAGTGGTTTAAACAATAATTTATAACTCACATGATATCTGCCGGGTTAATAATATCTTGAATCACCTTGTGTAGGCCGTACACCCAATCATGACCAAGACCGTTACGTCATGTGACTGGGTCCCATCCATCATTACCGAGGCAATTCTCGAAGACTATGTCAAGATTGGTTTCTTACTAGCCAAAGACATCATTCACTGGCATGCCCCTAAACCGGATGAAGCCAAACCTCAGCCACAGGACGATGAAGTTATCGTTTTCACTGATCACATGAACCGGGCCTTCTCACCACCCGGATCAAAATTCTTCCGTGATGTTCTACATTTTATGCAACATCATCCTCAAGATATCGGGCCCAATTCCATTTCTAATATTTGCAATTTCCAAGTATTCTGTGAAGTATACCTTCAAGAAGAACCTAGTGTTGACCTCTTTAGAGAGTATTTTTACCTAAACCGCCCGAATGAATTTACTGACGGTCCCAACCAAGAACTTGGAGGGATCTCAATTCAGCGACGCAGAGACGCCATTTTCCCTTATGCTCTGCTTTCAAGCTAGCACGAAGATTGGAATCAAACCTGGTTCTACTGCAAAGATACTTCTCCTGCTGATGAAAATACCTTACCAAGCTATCATGACCAACGGCTCAACCCAAAGCATCCTCTTCCCGGTCGGCTTACCACTGCTGAACAGCTAAACTTTCTCCTACCTTCTCAAAGGATAGTTCATTATTGGGTAACGGATTAACCAAGATTGATCTGGTTCAGTGCTGGGTAGCTTGGAGGACCATACCTTTAAGCCACCGGCCCGGTTTAATGTGTACATATACTTGCGACACCAAAGATTCACTGTGTTACAGTTCAACACGTTTGACTGATAAACCTATCAATGAAATGACCAAGACTCTTATCAATGGAATCTTGGAGAGCTGCAACAGTGTGGGTCCGGATCCCTTCTGCAAACTTAACCCGGCACCGGAGGTAAGTCCGTCTGGTTTATATACTTTGCTTCATTGTTCATAGAATCTGGAAATCCCCAAACTTTATAATAATCTTTCTCAGGCTGGATCCACTTTCTGGGATAAGAGATATGATGAAAAAGCCGCCATGAAGGCCAGGGCTAAGACCAAAGCCATGAAGAAGAACAAAAAGAAATCCATTGCTTCTGACACGTTTAACATGGATGAATATGAAGAGTCAGAGGTAGACCTTGATTCCCTTGGCTCCTTTTCATCCATCTTATTGACACTGATTGCTACCAGGATGACGTGGAGTCCAGCCAGGCTGTTGATGATGAGGTAACCATTATTTCCTCCGACTCAGAGCCCTTGCCAAGACAAAAAATTCAACGCATGATCCGGAAAGTAAGGTTTTCTCACTGTTTAGCTCACATGGATCCCAACTTTATTTTGAAGCAACAACAACATGAGAACTGGCGCAGAACCCTGACCAGTGGAGGCAGAGAACTTTCCTCAGGTTTATCTAACACACCAGCTCCACGCAAACGCCGGAATGAGGTACTTAAAAAGTCCAACTCCATTTATTCTAAAAATGGGTTTATTCATTAAGCACTTCATATTTCTGACTCAAATTACCAGGGGACCTGATGTCTACTACACAACCTTCTTCTTGTGGACGTTGTTGGGCCTGCAAGTGCACAGGTTTGTAGGACAGTAGCAAATTTCCCTCAAGTGGATGACCTATGGTTTATCAATCTGTGGGAGGCGTAGGATGAAGATGGTCTCTCTCAAACAACCCTGCAACCAAATAACAAAGTCTCTTGTGTCCCCAACACACCCAATACAATGGTAAATTGTATAGGTGCACTAGTTCGGCGAGGAGATGGTGATACAAAGGCAATATGGATAGTAGATAACGGTTTTTGTAATCTGAAATTATAAAAACAGCAAGGTAGCAAGTAACAAAAGTGAGCGTAAACGGTATTGTAATGATAGGAAACAAGGCCTGGGGTTCATACTTTCACTAGTGCAAGTTCTCTCAACAATAATAACATAGATAGATCATATAACAATCCCTCAACATGCAACAAAGAGTCACTCCAAAGCCACTAATAGCAGAGAACAAATGAAGAGATTATGGTAGGGTACGAAACCACCTCAAAGTTATTTTTTCTGATCAATCTATTCAAGAGTTCGTACTAGAATAACACCTTAAGACACAAATCAACCAAAACCCTAATGTCACCTAGATGCTCCGTTGCCACCTCAAGTATCTGTGGGCATGATTATACAATATGCGTCACACAATCTCAGATTCATCTATTCAACCAACACAAAGTACTTCAAAGGCTGCCCCAAAGTTTCTATCGGAGAGTCAAGAACGTGTGCCAACCCCTATGCATAGGTTCATGGGCGGAACCCGCAAGTTGGTCACCAAAACATACATCAAGTGGCACATGATATCCCATTGTCACCATAGATAAGCACGACAAGACATAGATCAAGTGTTCTCATAAAAGACTCAATCTGACAAGATAACTTCAAAGGGGAAACTCAATTCATCACAAGATAGTAGAGGGGGAGAAACATCATAAGATCCAACTACAATAGCAAAGCCCGGGATACATCAAGATCGTGCCACAGAGGGAAGATTAGAGAGAACACGAGAGAGAGAGAGATCAAACACATAGCTACTGGTACATACCCTCAGCCTCGAGGGTGAACTACTCCCTCCTCGTCATGGATAGCGCCGGGATGATGAAGATGGAGACCGGTGAAGGATCCCCCCTCCGGCAGGGTGCCTGGAAGTGCTCCCGAGAGGTTTCTGGTGGCTACAGAGGCTTGCAGCGGCAAAACTCCTGATTTATCCTGATATTCGATGTTTTTAGGGTACATAGGCTTATATAGGCGAAAGAAGTCGGCCGGGGGGGTGCTTGAGGGGTCCACGAGACAGGGGGCGCGCCTAGTAGGGGGGGGGGCGCCCCTATCTCCTGGGCTCCTCGAGTATCTTCTGACATGAACTCCAAGTCTCCATGATGATATTCTTCCAAAAAATCACGTTGCCGAAGGTTTCATTCCGTTTGGACTCTATTTGATATTCCTTTTCTTCGAAATACTGAAACAAGCAATAAAATAGCAATGTGGGTTGGGCCTCCGGTTAATAGGTTAGTCCCAAAAGTAATATAAAATTGTATAATAAAGCCCATAATCATTCAAAACAGATAATATAATAGCATGAATGCTTCATAAATTATAGATACGTTGGAGACGTATAAGCATCCCCAAGCTTAATTCCTACTCGTCCTCGAGTAGGTAAATGATAAAGAAAGAATTTATGAAGTGTGAATGCTAGTAGGTGCACAAGTTTGATCAATGATAATTTCAATCACCTTTACTAGCATCAATATATGTCATAACAGTAGTTCAACTCATAAAACTTTTCATAATCAAGTAACAAGCTATTCACATGTTAAAGCATAGACCATAAACTTTCTTGAAAACTAGCAAACTTCATTCTTAGTCATCAAACAATTGCAGTTCATCTTACTTTCAGGAAGAGTCTATGTCAGAGCTTTGATTTAGCAAACTTCACATACTCAACTATCATATAATCTTCTACAATTGCTAACACTCATGCAATACTTGTGGTTATGAAGTTTTAATCAGACACAGAGAAAGATAGGGGCTTATAGTGTTGCCTCCAAACATATTCACCTTTGGGTGATGTCAACAATAATAGTTCATGCTAACGTACATCCAATTGGATATATATATCAGGATCACCCTAACACAAAGTGCTTGCCAAAGGATAAAATGAAAAAGGGAAAGGTGAAGATCACCTTGACTCTTGCATAAAGTAAAAGACATAAAGTAAATGATAGGCCCTTCACAGAGGGAACCAGGGATTTGCAGAGGCGCCAGAGCTCGATTTTGAAATAGAGATAAATAATTTTGAGAGTATGATCTCATTGTCAACATAACAACCAAGAGTTCCCAATATCTTCCATACTACATACATTATAGGCGGTTCCCACACAGAATGGTAAAAATTTATACTCCCCCAACCACCAACAAGCATCAATCCATGGCTTGCTCAAAACAACGAGTGCCTCCAACTAACAACAATCCTGGGGGAGTTTTGTTTAATTATTTTGATTTGATTTTGATCTTTTTGATCATGGGACTGGGAATCCCGGTTACCGCCACTTTCTCGTGAATGAGGAGCGGAGTCCACTCCTCTTGAGAATAACCCACCTAGCATGGAAGACACTGACAGCCCCTAGTTGCTACATGAGCAATTCGGGCATACAAAACAAATTATAATTTGAAGGTTTAGAGTTTGGCACATGCAAATTTACTCGGAATGGCAGGTAAATACCGCATATAGGTAGGTATGGTGGACACTCATGGCAAAACTAGGTTTAAGGATATTGGATGCACAAGCAGTATTCCCGCTTAGTACAGATATTTAGGCTAGCAAGGGGAGAAAGGCAATCTCAACATGTTTGAATGATCCATGGCAATATACTTTAACTGAGATGTGAGAAAACATAACCCATTACGTTGCCTTCCTTGTCCAACATTAACTATTTAGCATGTCATACTTAATGAGTGCTCACAATTATAAAAGATGTCTATGATAATATATTTATATGTGAAATCTCTCTTCCTTCAATATTCTTTCATGAATTGTTCAAATGACCAATACAGTGCTTGCTAACCTTCAATAAACTTATTATTTCTACTTCTTAGATGTGAAGTCATTACTCCCCATGGGATAAGTAAATGAAACTTATATAAATTCAGATTTATGACATTCAACTCATTCAACCATTTACTCATAGGATATAAGTGAAGCACACGAGTAAATGACAAACTACTCCAAAAAGATATAAGTGAAGATCAATGAGTAGCTAAATAATTATGTAACTATGTTAAGACCCTCTCTCATTAAAAGAATTTCAGATCTTGGTATTGTATTCAAGCAGCAATCAAAACAAAATAAAATGACATTGCAAGGATAGCACAACTCATGTGAAGAAGCAAAAACTTAGGCTCAACCAATACTAACGATAGTTGTTGAAGAAGAAAGGTGGGATGCCTACCGGGGCATCCCCAAGCTTAGATGCTTGAGACTTCTTGAAATATTATCTTGGGGTTCCTTGGGCATCCCCAAGCTTGAGATTTTGTGTCTCCTTAATTCCCCTCATATCATGGTTTCTTTTCTTTTTATCAAAGGCTTCATCCACAACAAACTCAACAAGAACTCGTGAGATAGGTTAGTATAAACCAATGCAAAAACCATATCATCTTCTACTGTAAAAAATCACTAACATTATTATTCAACATTTCATACTAAATGTCTCTGCATATTTAATACGCCTATCCTCAAATAGAATCATTAAACAAGCAAAAATATGCAGACAATGCAAACTTAACAGCAATCTGCCAAAACAGTATAGTCTGTAAAGAATGCAAGATTCATCATACTTCCCTAACTCCAAAAATTATAAGAAAAATACTAATCTGTATAAGATTTATCAGATCTCAATATGCAAAAATATTCAACATTATAGCACTCTCTGACTTTTCTAGGGAATTTTTGCAACAGCGGTAAACTTTCTGTTTTCAAACAGCAACATGTATACATGCAAAATAAGCATGGTAAAGGCTATCCTTGACATTTTTATTGAAAATGTAGATGCAAAACATTATTATAAATAACAACAAGCAAATACTAAGAAAATAAATTGATGCTCCAAGCAAAACAAATATAATGTGGTGAATAAAAATATAGCTCGAAGTAAAGTTACCGATGAACGAAGACGAAAGAGGGGATGCCTTCCGGGGCATCCCCAAGCTTAGTTTCTTGGGTGTCTTTAAATATTACCTTGGGGTGCCTTGGGAATCCCCAATCTTAGGCTCCTGCCACTCCTTATTCCATAGTCCATCGAATCCTTACCAAAAACTTGAAAACTTCTACCACACAAAACTCAAAACAAAACTCGTAAGCTCCGTTAGTAAAAGAAAACAAACCACCACTTCAAGGTACTGTAATGAACTCATTCTAAATACATATTGGTGTTAAACCTACTGTATTCTAACCTCTATATGGTTCATACCCTTACATACTAGCCATAGATTCATCAAAATAAGCAAAAACAGAATCTGTCAAAAACAGACCAGTCTGTAGTAATATGTATCAAACGTATACTTCTGGAACCCCAAAAATTATTAATTAAATTCCTGGACCTGAATAATTTGTCTATTAATCATCTGCAGAAAGAATAAACCTAAAATCACTCTCCAGTAAAAAATGGCAGCTAATCTCGTGAGCGCTAAAGTTTCTGTTTTTTACAGCAAGATCACAAAGACTTCACCCAAGTCTTCCCAAAGGCTCTACTTGGCACTTTATTGATACAAAATCTATAAAACATGATTACTACTGTAGCATAATCATGTGGACACACAAAAACAGTAAGGGTAAATATTGGGTTGTCTCCCAACAAGCGCTTTTCTTTAATGCCTTTCTAGCTAGGCATGATGATGACAATGATGCTCACAAAAAGGATAAGAATTGAAACATAAAGAGAGCATCATGAAGAATATGACTAGCACATTTAAGTCTAACCCACTTCCTATCAATAGGGATTTTGTGAGAAAACAACTTATGGGAACAATAATCAACTAGCATAGGAAGGTAAAACAAGCACAAGTTCAAGATTTTAAGCACATAGAGAGGAAACTTGGCATTATTGCAATTCCTACAAGCATATATTCCTCCCTCATAATAATTTTCAGTAGCATCATGGATGAATTAAACAATATAACCAGCACCTAATGATTCTTTTCATGATCTACAAGCATAGAATTTTAATTACTCTCCACATAAGCAAATTTCTTCTCATGAATAATAGTGGGAGCAAACTCAACAAAATAACTATCATGTGAGGCATAATCCAATTGAAAACTAAAATCATGATGACAAGTTTCATGGTTATCATTATTCTTAATAGCATACAAGTCATCACAATAATCATCATAGATAGCAACTTTGTTCTCATAATCAATTGGAACCTCTTCCGAAATAGTGGAATGATCACTAAATAAAGTTGACACTCTTCCAAATCCACTTTCATATTCATCACAATAATATTCAACATCCTCCAAAATAGTGCGATCAATACTACCTAAAGTTGACACTCTTCCAAACCAATTTTCATCAATATAATCATCATAAATAGTAGGCATGCTTTCATCACAATAAATTTTCTCATCAAAACTTGGGGGACAAAAAATATCATATTCATCAAACATAGCATCCCCAAGATTGTGGCTTTGCATATCATTAGCATCATGGATATTCAAGGAATTCATACTAACAACATTGCAATCATGCTCATCATTCAAAGATTTTAACATTTTATAGATTTCTTCTTCTAGCACTTGAGCACAATTTTCCTTTCCACCATTCTCACGAAAGATATTAAAAAGACGAAGCGTATGAGACAAACTAAATTCCATTTTTTTGTAGTTTTCTTTTATAGACTAAACTAGTGATAAAACAAGAAACAAAAAGATTCAATTGCAAGACTGAAGATATACCTTCAAGCACTAACCTCCCCGGCAACGGCGCCAGAAAAGAGCTTAGTTGACGGGGTGTGAGTGCCATTTACCTAGCCTCCCCGGCAACGGTGCCAGAAAAGATCTTGATGTCTACTACACAACCTTCTTCTTGTAGACGTTGTTGGGCCTGCAAGTGCAAAGGTTTGTAGGACAGTAGCAAATTTCCCTCAAGTGGATGGCCTAAGGTTTATCAATCCGTGGGAGGCGTAGGATAAAGATGGTTTCTCTCAAACAACCCTGCAACCAAATAACAAAGAGTCTCTTGTGTCCCCAACACACCCAATACAATGGTAAATTTTATAGGTGCACTAGTTCGGCGAAGAGATGGTGATGCAAAGGCAATATGGATAGTATATAAAGGATTTTGTAATCTGAAATTATAAAAACAGAAAGGTAGCAAGTAACAAAAGTGAGCGTAAACGATATTGTAATGATAGGAAACAAGGCCTAGGGTTCATACTTTCACTAGTGAAAGTTCTCTCAACAATAATAACATAGATAGATAATATAACAATCCCTCAACATGCAACAAAGAGTCACTCCAAAGCCACTAATAGCGCAGAACAAACGAAGAGATTATGGTAGGGTATGAAACCACCTCAAAGTTATTCTTTCGGATCAATCTATTCAAGAGTTCGTACTAGAATAACACCTTAAGACACAAATCATCCAAAACCCTAATGTCACCTAGATACTCCATTGTCACCTCAAGTATCCGTGGGCATGATTATACAATATGCATCACACAATCTCAGATTCATCTATTCAACCAACACAAAGTACTTCAAAGAGTGCCCAAAGTTTCTACCGGAGAGTCAAGAACGTGTGCCAACCCCTATGCATAGGTTCATGGGCGGAACCCGCAAGTTGGTCACCAAAACATACATCAAGTGGCGCATGATATCCCATTGTCACCATAGATAAGCACGACAAGACATACATCAAGTGTCCTCATAAAAGACTCAATCCGATAAGATAACTACAAAGAGGAAACTCAATTCATCACAAGAGAGTAGAGGGGGAGAAACATCATAAGATCCAACTACAATAGCAAAGCTCGGGATACATCAAGATCGTGCCATCGAGGGAAGACGAGAGAGAACACAAGAGAGAGAGAGAGAGATCAATCACATAGCTACTGGTACATACCCTCAGCCTCGAGGGTGAACTACTCCCTCCTCGTCATGGATAGCGCCGGGATGATGAAGATGGCCACCGGTGAAGGATACCCCCTCCGGAAGGGTCCGGGAAGGGCTCCCGAGAGGTTTCTTGTGGCTACATATGCTTGCGGCGGCGGAACTCCCGATCTATCTGGATATTCGATGTTTTTAGGGTACATAGGCTTATATAGGCGAAAGAAGTCGGTCGGGGGGTGCTCGAGGGGTCCGCGAGACAGGGGGCTCGCCCAGTAGGGGGGCGCCCCCTATCTCCTGGGCTCCTCGAGTATCTTCGGACATGAACTCCAAGTCTCCAGGATGATATTCTTCCAAAAAAATCACGTTGCCGAAGGTTTTATTCCGTTTGGATTCTGTTTGATATTCCTTTTCTTCGAAACAGTGAAACAGGCAATAAAACAGCAATATGGGCTGGGCCTCCGGTTAATTGGTTAGTCCCGAAAGTAATATAAAAGTGTATAATAAAGCCCATAATCATTCAAAACAGATAATATAATAGCATGAATGCTTCATAAATTATAGATACGTTGGAGACGTATCAGGACCTCTCACTCTTCATCCGTCGATTCATCTCAGACTCTACTTCCTCCTTTCAAGATTGCCCCTGGGTACCAATTTTAATTTGCATTTTTCAACATCTCTAAATTCATACTGACTTTCCGAATCCTCTTGCCGTGGGGAAGCAAATCCTGCAAAAAGGCCAAGATGAACTAGCCAACAGACGACCCCAAACCTCATGAACCGGAAAAGCAAGCACCAATTTCTGAGGCCTCCGTGCAACAACCGGATGATCCCGCTGATGACCCGCCACCAGAAAATCGTGGTACCTCTGCTGATCATATGGTTGCTGATCCCTTGGTTGCTGAACCGCCAAGCCCAACTAAGCCTCCAAAACCAAACACTTAGGAAGTTGTTGTCACTGGCACTGGTTTTCAAGAACCGGGGAACCTTGTTGCTCTGGGTAAACATTCTGCCAAGGAATAACTGATCGAGAGGTGCAAGGTCAAATTTGACATGGCCAATTACTCGTATCTGAGCATCAGTGAAATCCTCTCCGGCTATCTTAATCAAGTATACAACAGCCGTGATCTGGAGATTGACATGGTCAAGCACATGCACTAGAAACATGAGGTATTAATTCTTGCTCTCATATGAGATATATTCCTTTAGCCCCCAAGTCTGCTGAATATGATAGAATAAAATATACTGTAGACTTGTTAGATAGCCTTTTAACTATGTATCTGAGTCAAAACCTGTGGTCCCCAAGGGCCGGCTTAACTATTAAGTTGAGCCGGTTCTTCAGTTAATAATGATCAACCATGCATCCGTAGTCCCCAAGGGCCGGATGAATCTATCAGAATAAACCAAGACTTATCACTTTATAAAAATCTCATCTATTCATCCTTGCAAACTAGGTAAAATTTGATAAATGATGAACCAGGGTCATCTGCTATTGCATCATAAAATAAGCTTTGCATCCATTAGCCCCCAAGTGCCAAGTGTTGTTGCTTGCAAAGGGCTTGGGACTTATTAATATATATAACTCCATAAAGAAACTTTCTGCACCCATTAGCCCCCAAGTGCCAAGTGCCATTGCTTGCAAAGGGCTTGGGACTTATCAATATAGATTGTTTCATAACTGTTCATATTTGTTTTAACATTTTCTTTCAGGAAGCATCCAGTCAATTTCAATCCTAGCTGACTAACTTGAAAACTCGTCTTGAAACACAAGAAGCTGAGACCTGGAAGGCTAACTCCAAGTTCAAGTTTAGCTTGGATGAAAATGAAAAACTCAAGACTGAGTTTAATACTGAGAAAGCCGCCTGGGTTGAAGAGAGGGCTGCCCTGATCCAAAGGGCTGAAAAAGCTGAGGCCTCATTGGAGAAGATCACAACCGAACTCACTGGCTGGAAGCATCACATCAACCAGATAATATTTTCTATTTTCGGTAAGATCTGTTTATACCATAATGACTTTTCACTCTCCATACTATAAACCGCCAAGTTACTTAATCATAATACGCCATGCAGGTCCCAGAAGCAGCAATCTTGGGAAGGAGATGCTAGCAAAGCTCAAGGCGGTTTATACACTAGTGGAACAACTATACACCAGAGCTCAACGTACAATAGCCGCCATCTCCCCAAGCAAACAAACACCATCTCTTCTCAGCAATGTGTTAATCAGCCTTTTTGTCTTGCCAGCTAGAATTGAAGAAAACAAAAGGTCGGCTGCTAGAGCCAGTGCCATTATGGCTTTAAGACGGGCGAAAACATGGCAATAAAAATTAGACCCGGCCAAGCTAGCCACTTGCTACCCCAGTTTAAAAGAGGATGGGTCTCCTTTTGACAAGAAAGATTTTGCTGCATGTGTGAAAGAGATGCATCCTTTAGCGAGCCTACTTGCTGAAGAAACAGATCTATCCAAGTATCAGGCGGCTTACATCATAGATAACCATAAAATGCCCATGTTGTCTTACAAGATTGCAGATCTTATCCCTCCAATCTGTAAGCACACTTTTGCCCCGGAAATCGATCCGTCTGAGCTTATTGATGATGACGCTGAATTTCAAGCCTTGACTGGTATCAAGTGGGCATTGCCTGACTTCCAGACGCTAGAGGGAGAGGACGAACCGGCGCGGGATGGCCCATAAGCTTCAAGCCGCCAAGACTAGTAGAACTGTGCCGCTGGACGGTTCTTTACTTGCACCATCAGGAACTACTTGAAAAACACTCCATTTGGGCTCACGGAGCCATGTAATAGGCTAGTTAAATACTGATCTGTTGTGCCATCATGCATGCTTTGTTTGCATAACACTTCTGATCCATCATAGGAAGATCTGCCACTTATGCTTTATAATATTATCCATTATGCAGGTCAGATTTACCATTTTCCCTGCATATAAACAGATAACAAGTGCCCTGGCAGTTTACCCCAGGGCGGGTCACGATACCCCATATAAAAACCACTGAGGACTAAGTAGTCTATAATCAGGGCTGGTTTGTGAAAAGCTCATATAAAATATCATACCTGTGATATTTGTTCATACTGCCGACTTATCATACGTCATGTAGTAAAGGTAATAGCTCAAAGACAGAAGCACAACACCCTTATTCATACTGTCGGCTTAAAAGGCCACATGCAGCAAGGGGCAATATCCCAAAACTTTGAGCACAACGCTTTAAGCATATAATCATTATACCCTGGCGACTTAAAGTCCACAACCAGGCCGGGTTAATAACACTCCGTATAATGTCATACATGAACCATAAGGCAACATGGCCCTCATTGGTTTTTCAACCATGTATTGACATGTCAAAAGAGACAAAACTAAAAAGATGTTCAAATAAAAAATAAATAAGAAAACAAGGCTTTCTTAGGCCCCCAAGCCTCAAAAGTCAAGTGCTTTCATGGGCCGCACAACCGCTGAGTTAAACCTTCATTCAAACCTTGTAAGCCGAACCTCACATGACCAATCGCCATTTTAGCATTGACAAGTTCAGGGTCTTTATAAGATTGACTGTCAAGAGTACGATGAGTCATTCCAGGATTATCTGGGCGGAGTGGCAGATATACAAAGGCAGGATAACCTGGTTTTTTTGGTGAATACATCCGACAGACAAGCCGATTACAAGGGTCATCAAAGCTCTGTTCATGAACAAAAATCCCCCAAGTAATAGTTCATTCCAGGCATATAAGCCATATTAATAGGTATTCATAGCTATGCTCAATGAGTAGGAAGCCCCCAATTATGTTTTAATCATGGCGTACAAGCCGGATCAAGAGGGTAGTCATAGGTATGCTTAATGAGCAAGAAGCCCCCAAGTGATGGTATGATGTGACAATAAAGACTCATATTCCCAGAAATGAAACGACAGAGGCCCTGAATTGTTAGGGATGTCGGCTTTATTATATTCATCATAATATATACATTGACAAAATATGTACATCACAAGAGCCGGTGGCTCAGGTGTAATAAGGCCAAAGATGAGCAATAATCCACGGTCAGCGGGTCTCCTCCTCTGATGTGCGTGAGTCCTTGTGGTCTCGAACATCGATAAGGTAGTATGACCTATTGTTCAGATTTTTGCTGACCATAAAGGGCCCTTCCCATGGTTGGGATATCTTGTGCATGTGAGTTTGATCATGGATGAGCCGGAGCACCAAATCGCCTTCTTGAAAGGTCCTGGTTTTAACCCGGTGGCTGTGATAATGACGCAGATCTTGCTGGTAAATCACCGAACAAGCCACCACAAGGTCACGCTCCTCATCAAACAGGTCTATAGCATCCTGACGTACTTTCTCATTGTCATCTTCAACAGCCGCTACACGAGGTGAATCATGACGTATGTCACTGGGGAGAATCGCCTCAGCTCCGTAAACCATGAAGAAAGGCGTGTAACCCATAGATCTGTTGGGTGTGGTATTTATACTCCAAAGCACTGATGGCTACTCCTCCACCCAACAACCTGGTGTTCTCTGCAAAGGAACCATAAGCCGGGGCTTGATACCTCTCAAGATTTCTTGATTATCTCGTTAAGCTTGGCCATTAGACTGGGGATGAGCCACTAATGATACATCAAGTCGGATATGCTCTTGTTGACAAAATTCTTTCATTGCTCCCTTAGATAGATTAGTACCATTACCAGTGATGATACTATGAGGATATCCAAAACGAAAGATCACCTTTTTGATGAATTGAACCACCGATACATCACATTTGCTGACCGGCTCAGCCTCAACCCACTTTATAAACTTGTCAACCGCCACCAAGAGGTGGGTCTTTTTATCCTTGGACCTTTTGAAGGGCCCAACCATATCCAACCCCCAGACTGCTAATGGCTAAGTAATTGGAATCATCCTCAATTATTGAGCCGGCACATGAGCTCACCTTGAAAATTTCTGACAACCGTCACACTTGCTGACCAGATCTTATGCATCAGCATGAGCCGTCAGCCAATAAAACCCATGACGAAAGGCCTTAGCAACGAGAGACTTAGAGCCGGCATGATGGCCGCAATCTCCTTCATGAATCTCCCTTAAAATTTCACGGCCCTCCTCAGGAGAAACGCATCATTGAAACACCCCTGTAACACTACATCTATGAAGCTCACCATTGACAATAGTCATTGACTTAGACCTCCGAGTTATCTGCCTGGCCAAAGTTTCATGCTCAAGTAACTCGCCCCGGCTCATATAAGCCAAATATGGAACAGTCAAATCAGGGATAACATGAAGAGCCGCCACCAATTATGCCGTTGGGTCAGGAACTGCCAAGTCCTCCTCCGTAGGCAACTTTACTAATGGGTTATGCAAAATATCAAGGAAAACATTAGGGGGAACCGACTTATGCTGAGACCCTAGCCGGTTTAACGCATCAGCAGCTTCATTTTTCCTGTGATCAACATGTTCCACTTGATAACCCTTGAAGTGACCAGCAATAGTATCAACCTCTCGACGATAAGCCGCCATGAGTGGATCCTTTGAATCCCAAGTCCTTGACACTTGCTGAGCCACCAAATCTGAGTCGCCAAAACATCTTACCCAGCTTAGATTCATCTCTTTAGCCATCCAAAGACCATGGAGTAAGGCTTCATACTCAGCTGCATTGTTAGTACAACGGAACATCAACCTTAAACATAACAAAATTTACCACCTCATGGGGAAGTCAATATAACTCTAGCCCCCGAGCCTTCCAACTGCCTGGATCCATCAAAATGAATAGTCCAATATGTATTATCCGGCTTATCCCCAGGCATCTGCAACTCCGTCCAATCATTGATGAAATCCACAAGTGCTTGAGATTTAATAGCCATCTGAGGCACATACTTTAAACCATGGGGTCCAAGCTCAATGGCCCACTTAGCTACCCGACCGGTGGCTTCTCTGTTTTGACTAATATCCCCCCAAGGAGCAGAGCTAACCAAAGTGATGGTATGACCAAGGAAACATTGTTTCAATTTGTGACTAGCCATGAACACACCATAAACCAACTTCTTCCAATGTGGGTATCTCTGCTTATACTCAATGATCACCTCACTGGCATAATAAACCGGCCTTTGAACCAGATATTCCTGTCCTAACTCCTTCCTTTCAACCACAACTGCCACACTGACAACCATGTTGTTTGCAGCCACATATAACAACAAGGGCTCCTTCTCAATGTGATCTGCAAGAACCGGCGGCTTAGCTAGTTGCTTCTTAAGTGCCTCAAAGGCGTCATTAGCAGCATCGCTCCAGACAAAGTCATCTGTCTTTTTCATCATCTGATACAAAGGGATAGCCTTATCTCCCAGACGACTTATAAACCAACTCAAAGCCGCGATACAACCCGCCAAATGCTGGACGTCATTGATACACACCGGCTTAGTCAAGGAAGTGATAGACTTGATCTTCTCCGGGTTAGCTTCAATGCCTCTCTCAGACACGAAAAACCCAATAACTTGCCTGCTGGCATGCCAAAAACACACTTGGTCGGGTTAAGCATCATCTTGTAGACCCGGTGTCGGAGTAATGGCCCACGGGTAGGCTAACCCGAGCCCCAGAACCTTTCAAGACATCTGGCCAGGCCGCGCCCCTCAAAGTCAAGTCTAAGATGGCGACTCCCAGATGAGCCGAGTCTCAGATGGCGACTCCCAGATGAGCTGAGTCTCAGATGGTGACTCCCAGGTGAGCGGAGTCTCAAATGGCGACTCCCAGATGAGCCGAGTCTCAGATGGCGACTCCCAGATGAGCCGAGTCTCACATGGCGACTCCCAGATGAGCCGAGTCTCAGATGGCGACTCCCAGATGAGCCGAGTCTCACATGGCGACTCCCAGATGAGCCGAGTCTCACATGGCGACTCCCAGATGAGCCGAGTCTCAGATGGCGACTCCTAGCTGAGCCGACTCATGACCGGTGACTTCCGGAGGAGCCGGATATGGAGAGTCGGCCCACGACTCTACACTCGTCGTGATAGGCGAGGCGGGTACGACCACGGCGTGGCCGTCACCTCCTGCTTGCGAGGGGCCAGCATGGCTATAGTGTGCCGTACCGCTGGAGATCTCCGGCGTGGCCCGGCACTGTTGCCATGCCAGCCCTGACCTCGGCCACAGTGTGCGGCGCACTGTGGCCATGATGGCCTACCTGTACGGCTCAGAGACGGCGGACCCGCCAGTCAGTGAGAGCATAGAAGACGGCGGATACGCCCCGAAGGCGGCCCCGTGGGAGTCGGCTCCCCAGAGTCGGTCGGCCTCTCCCACGGGTCCCACGCGCCATCAACCAGACAAGACAGGAAGTAACGACAGTGATCGCCCGATAGACGGCGGCACTGTTGCCACGACCCAGTGACCAAGCCTGCGTCGTCAGAATCACGGCTACAGTGCCGGACTCGCCGGCGGGGCCCGCAAGTCGGCGGGCCCCAGCAGTCGGCGGAGAAGATGGCGGCCTGTGAGACAAACGGCTGGGACCCGCGCCCAGCCGGATTACCATTGTACCCCCGGGGGGTAGGCCTATATAAACCCCCTGGGGCACCCATGCAAAGGGTGCGCGTCCATTAGCCTTAGGCCAGATCATATAGGAGGAAGAGAGTTAGCCTTGCCTCCTTCTACCTCCTGAATACAGCTCTAGGAGCAACCTTGTAGTCACTACGCCTTAGTGATCATGCGGAGACCCCGCAGAGCAGCAGTAAGGGTGTTATCTCCCCGGAGAGCCCCGAAGCTGGGTAAGATTCGTCAGCGTGCATGCCTTCGCCTAATCCTGTTTCCTGGCACCGGCGACGTTTTACTCGCTCCCACCATGATAAGCCTTCCTTTGGCATATGTCGCACCCAACCCCCGACATTTGGCGCCCACCGTGGGGCGAGGTGCACCGTCGTCCGGAGACCTTCTTTGGACGGGAACCCTTTTCCTCCCCGGCGAGCCTAGCCAGCCCGGCACGCCTGATGGTGCTTGCCATGACACGCTGCAAAGCGTCGACAATGCCTGTGCGGCGAGCTGTCTCGCTCACCTTCTCGGCGAGGTTAGCATCTCCGACGAGCCTGCATCCGATGCGGGCACGGGCGGCCCCGAAAGCCTCCACGCGGGCCTCCTCGACCATCTCCATGTCGCCGGCGAGCCTGCCATGGACTTGGAGTCCGTAGGCTCCACCAACCCGATGCTGGTCGACTCCGACAGCGTGTCGCTCGACACGTCCCCCTCCAATGTGGTGATCTACAACGAGCCGCTACCTCGTGAAGAGAGCGGTGGAAGCGCCGTCACGGAGGTGCTCGTTATTAGTCATGGAGAGCACTCCGGTGAAGGAGACCATGACCCACTCGACGCGGCTCTGCGAGACCTGATGGCACCCATTCTGGAGGACGCTGACGCCGAGACGCTGGAGGCACGCCGCCTTCAGCTCGTCGAAGGCGCGAAGAAGCTGGCAAGCATGAGACGCTTGTCGGAGGCCTACCAACATGAGATGGATCGCGCCGTGGGCGGCTCGCCAGCGCCGACTGGACCTAGCCGCCTAGGTGCGGTCCGACAATGCGGCGTGGCCATCGCCAACCTGTTCGGGGCAGATCGCCCCGTATATGCCACGCTTGCGGAGAACATCCGCGCCGCCCAGGCGGCAGCAGACGAACTAGACAACTTCGAAGGCGAAGAGCGCCGCTTGATGACCGAGCGAGTCCAGCGACTCCTCAAAGCGGCTGCCGCACAGAACGAAGTCGGCTGCCGCACGGAGGCGCCGCAGCAACAAAATGACGACCTACCTCCCCGCCGAGATCAAGGCGCGACGTCTCGGACGCCGATTGGCGGAGCCCGCGGAAGAAGTGAGAAGGATCCGGCTGTCAGCCACAGTCGTACTCGCATCACCATCGAGCGCGACCAAGACGACCGCCCAAGAGCAGTGGAACGGCAGGGCGACTACCTGCCTCCCCCACCATGAAGAGAAAGAGGAGTCTCCCCGCTGCCCGTTGAGCATCCGACTCTCGGCAACCGCCTCGGCCGTCGAGAGGGAGTCAGAGAGAACGACGCCCGCCTCCGGATCGACCGACTCCACTGATCCCTGGCGCTGGAAGAAGAAGATGAACTGGGCCCGCCTTGCTTTTTACCTCGCATTTGAGACGAGCCCTTTCCCAAAGGGTTCACGCTCCCCCGAGACACGCCCAAGTACACCGGCTCCGTGAAGCCGGAAGATTGGCTAGTTGACTACTCCACAGCCGTCAACATAGCGAACGGCAACAAGCGCGTTGCCGTGAAGTACGTCCCGCTCATGCTCCAGGGCACGGCCCGGACATGGCTGAACAGTTTGAAGCCCCGCAGCATCAACAGTTGGGTCGACTTCACCGAGGCTTTCATCCGCAACTTCACCAGCACGTACAAGCAACCCCCCAAGCCGCGCCAGCTCTCCTTGTGCGTGCAAGGCCAATACGAGTCGACTCGCGACTACCTCACACGATGTGGCGAGCTTCGGAACTCCTGCGAGGGCGTGCACGAGGTGCAGGCTATCGAGTACTTCACCGCCGGGTGCAAAGAAGGCACCCTCCTCAAGCATAGGCTCCTCTGCGACGAGCCAGAGACCCTCGACGAGTTGCTGGTCATAGCAGACAAGTATGCTACGGCCGACTCCTCCATGAAGACAGAGATTCAAGTTAGTGCGACTGGCAAAGTGGCCCCTCAAGCTCCCAGAACTCCGGCTGGAGACACCAGTCGGCGACAGCAGCAGCATGATCACAAGCGTAAGGCCCCACAGCCAACTTCCAGCAGTCGGCAGGTTGCGACAGTCGAAGACCAACAGCCTGAGGGGCAGCCTCCGGCGAAGCGACAGAAAGGCGGCAAGTCCAACTGGTTGCCGGCCTTCTCTTACGAGCGAACTTTGGATGGTCCCTGCAAGTTCCACAGCGGCACGAAGCCGTCAAACCATACCATCCGGAAATGCCACTAGCTCACCAGAATCGCCAAGGGAGACGGCCTCCTTCCTCCTCCTCCTGTTGGGTCGCCGCCTCCACAGCCGCCCCAGCAGCCGGCGGCCAGGCCAGTCGGCGCCGTACAAGATGAATACCCCGAAGAACACGGAGCTTATGTGGTGTTCACCAGTATGGCTGATGATCGACGCAGCAGACGGTTGCAGCAGCAGGAAGTGAATGCAGTAGCATCAGATACTCCGGAGTTTATGCATTGGTCCGAGAAGCCTATCAGTTGGAGCAGAGCTGATCACCCAGAGGTGATGCCGAATCCGGGCTCCTACACCTTGGTTCTAAGCGCTACCTTGGCCACTGATAGGCGGGCCGCTCGCTTCTCACGAGTGTTGATAGACGGAGGCAGCAACATCAACATCCTGTACAAGGATACCATGGAGAAATTAGGAATCAAGCAGAAACAGCTTCAAAGCAGCTGAGCTGTTTTCCACGGCATTGTACCTGGCCTCTCTTGCTCCCCAATCGGCAAGATCCAGATAGATGTCCACTTCGGAGACAAAGATCATTTTCGCCGAGAGCCAGTTTGGTTTGAAGTGGTGGACCTTGAAAGCCCATACCAAGCATTGCTTGGCCGACCCACTCTGGCCAAGTTCATGGCGGTCCCCCACTACGCTTACCTCAAGATGAAGATGCCAAGTTCAAAGGGTATTCTGACCATGGCCGGCGACTACAGGAAGTCGTCCGCCTGCGTGGCCGAGAGTAGTCGGTTGGCCGAGTCCCTGGTGATCGCAGCTGAGAGGCGGCTCCTTGATCGGATTGTGGCAATGGCCGGCAAGCAGCCAGAGATGTCGCCCGACCCCAAGGAGTCGGAAGCTGAGGGTTCGTTCAAGCCGGCTAAAGAAACAAAGAGGATACCTTTGGACCCGGAGCACCCGGAGAGGCACGATGTCATAGGTGCAAACCTAGACAGCAAATAGTAAGGCGAGCTCGTCGATTTCCTCCGTGAGAATCAAGACATCTTTGCATGGTCCCCTAAAGACATGCCAGGTGTACCGACGGAATTCGCCGAGCACAAGTTACATGTCCGATCTGATGTGAAGCCCGTCAGGCAGCCATTGCGCCGCCTGTTAGAAGAGAAAAGAAGAGTTGTTGGAGAAGAGATAGCCTGACTCCTAGCGGCCGGCTTCATTATGGAGGTGTTCTTTCCAGAATGGCTGGCAAACCCGGTCCTAGTGTTGAAGATGAACAAGCAGTGGCAGATGTGTATCGACTACACCAGCCTCAACAAAGCTTGCCCCAAAGATCCATTTGCTCTGCCAAGAATTGACCAGGTGATAGACTCCACAGCCGGATGCGAGCTGTTGAGCTTCTTAGATGCATATTCAGGATATCACCAGATCAAGCTGAACCCGGCGGATAGATTGAAGACTGCCTTCATCACGCCGTTTGGAGCCTTCTGCTACCTAACCATGACGTTCAGCTTAAGGAATGCCGGCGCCACCTTTCAGCGTTGCATGCAGAAGTGTCTCCTCAAGCAACTCGGCAGGAATGCCCACGTCTACATAGATGATGTGGTGGTGAAGATGGAAAAGCGTGGGACACTGTTGGACGATCTCCAAGAAACCTTTGAGAATCTGCGCCGATTCCAGATCAAGCTCAATCCAGAGAAGTGTGTCTTCGAAGTACCAGCCGGCCAGCTCCTTGGCTTCCTGGTCTCTGAACGCGGCATAGAGTGCAACCCTGTGAAGATCAAAGCCATCGAGAGGATGGAAGTCCCCCGCCGACTATTAGATGTGCAGAAGTTCACCGGCTGCTTGGTGTCCATCAGCCGATTCATCAGTCGGCTGGGCGAGAAGGCTCTCCCTTTGTACCAACTGATGAAGAAGACCATCTTTTTTGAGTGGAACCACAAGGCGGATGAAGCATTTCTCGAGTTGAAGAAGATGTTGACTACTCCCCCTGTGCTGGCGGCTCCGACTACCAAAGAGCCTATGCTCCTATACATTGCCACCACCAGCCGGGTAGTCAGCACAGTTATCGTAGTCGAACGCAAGGAGGAAGGCAAGGCGCTCCCCATCCAGAGACCAGTATGTTACCTGAGCGAGGTATTGTCGACCTCCAAGCAGAACTACCCCCACTACCAGAAGATGTGCTACGGCGTGCATTTCGCCGCCAAGAAGTTGAAGCCTTACTTTCAAGAGCATCCAATCACTGTGGTTTGCACCGCTCCACTGGCCGAGATCATCGGAAGCCGTGATGCTTCAGGCCCAGCAGCCAAGTGGGCCATAGATCTGGCTCCCTACACCACCTACTACCAGCCCCGCACTGCCATCAAGTCACAAGCACTGGCCGACTTCCTTGTCGATTGGGCCGAGACCCAGTACCTGCCGCCAGCACCCGACTCCACCCATTGGCGAATGCATTTCGATGGCTCCAAGATGCGCACCGGCCTGGGAGCCGGCGTCGTCCTCACCTCCCCAAAGGCGACAAGCTCAAGTACGCACTGCAGATCCACTTTGCCGCCTCCAACAACGTTGCCGAATACGAGGCGCTCGTTCACGGGCTCTGGCTTGCCAAAGAACTCGGCATCCGCTGGATCCTGTGCTACGGCGATTCCGATTTGGTGGTCCAGCAGTCATCTGCGACTGGGACGCCAAAGATGCAAACATGGCGAGCTACCGCTTCTTGCTGCAGCAACTCAGCGGATATTTCGAGGGGTGTGAATTCCTTCACATTCCAAGAAATGACAACGACCAAGCGGACACCCTGGCACGAGTCGGCTCCACCCATCAAGCAATACCATCCGGCGTCGCCCTTCAGCGCCTCCTCAAGCCGTCTATCAAGCCTTCGCCAGAACCAGACTCCATTTTTGTACCGGCTCCCCCCGAAGAAGTCGGATCCGACTCAAGAGCACCAACAGACGGCACAAAAATCCTTACAGACGGCTCCAAAAGTACCGCAGTCGCAGTCGGCCCGGGGACTGCGACAGTCAGCCCGAAGACATCAGAACTCGGCCCGGGAACTGCTCCAGTGGGCCCGAGGACTTCACCGACCCAGCAAGCGGCCGCGGATCCTAGCCCGCCGCCTCCCGGCCCAGCCACCCTTGTCCAAGTCGCAATAGTGGCAATCGAAGAAATAGCAGCACCATCCCATCCCATCCCATCCTCAAGTTCCTAGTAAATAGAGAGCTGCCAGCTGATGAAATCCTAGCTCGGCAAGTGCAACGCCGAGCGGCAGCCTATACCATAGTCAACAGAGAGCTGGTCAGGCGTAGTGTCACTGGTGTCTACCAACGCTGTGTCGAGGCAGAACAAGGCCAAGCAATCCTGAGAGACATTCATGAAGGCGAGTGTGGCCATCATGCGGCTTCAAGGGCACTCATTGCCAAAGCCTTCCGACACGGCTTCTTCTGGCCGACTGCCCTGGAAGAGGCCAAGGAATTAGTCCAAAACTGCAAAGGGTGCCAGATGTTCTGTTCCAAGCCGCTCCAGCCGGCTTCGGCGCTCAAGACCATTCCCATCGCCTGGCCCTTTGCGGTTTGGGGCCTGGACATGGTGGGACCATTCAAGACGGCACGAGGCGTCCTAACTCACCTACTTGTCGCGGTGGACAAGTTCACCAAGTGGATAGAAGCAAAACCCATCAAGAAGTTGAATGGTCCGACTGCAGTAACCTTCATCGCCGACATTACGACTCGGTACGGCATACCACATAGCATCATCACCGACAATGGCACAAATTTTGCCAAAGGAGCCTTGGCCCATTTCTGCACAACGCAGGGCATCCGACTGGGCTTAGCATCCGTCGCCCATCCGTAGTCAAACAGCCAGGTAGAGCGAGCAAACGGCCTCATCCTATCCGGCATCAAGCCCCGCCTGGCTGAACCACTGGAGCGTTCGGCCGACTGTTGGCTTGAGGAGCTGCCAGTTGTCCTCTGGAGTCTGCGCACGACTCCAAACAAGTCAACCGGCTTCACGCCTTTCTTCCTCGTCTACGGTGCTGAAGCCGTCATCCCGACGGACATAGAATTCGACTCCCTACGAGTCACCGTGTACACCGAGGAGGAAGCAGAAGAAGCACGTCAAGATGGCGTCGATCTGCTGGAAGAGGGCCGGCTGTTGGCACTCTGTCGGTCCGGCATCTACGAGCAGAGCCTGCGCTGATACTACAACAGGAAGGTCAAGGCAAGATCTTTCCAAGAGGGTGACCTTGTGCTCCGACTGATCTAGCGGACAGCCGGCCAGCACAAGCTGTCGGCACCTTGGGAAGGCCCCTTTATTGTCAGCAAGGTGTTGGGAAATGACTCCTACTACCTGACCGACGCTCAGAAGCCCCGAGCACGGAAGAGAGACGACTCCGGCAAAGAGTCGGAACGACCATGGAATGCAAATCTCCTTCGAAGATTTTACAGTTGATTCAGTATGTATCACGCTACCCCTTTGTATTAAAGTACCGAGACTTCGGGCCCCCCGAGACGAGCTCGGGGACTGCCCCTTTTGATTATCTGTATGATAAGAATTATGCCTTCAAGTATGCTACTTCTTGCTACGCCGCTTGGCGCCGGGCTCGACTAGTCGGCCCGGGGACTCGCTGTCTGGCGCTATGAAATGTTTCCTGAAGTCGGACAAGTAGTGTGCTGCGCCTAAGCCGTCTCCTGCCAGAAGCCGCATCTCGCAGAGCGACTGATTGGAAGGCAGGAGTAAGGATGAATGGGCGTCCACACGAAAAATGGCTAAGGACCTAAAACATCAACATAGCCTAAGCCGGCTTCCAGCCCCCTTTTACAAGCCGACTCGTGAATATTCGGCTTGCTGCTTTCTATCCAAATTGTTAAATAAACTCCAAATAAAGGCAAGTACTTGCTTCCCCAAAGTAGCTAGGCATTTGGCCCAGCAACAGCCCGCAGAGTGATTAGCCGGCTGGCAAAGCGGCAACTAGGGGAAGGCGGCAAAGGAAAAAGCCAAAGGAGCAATGAGCAAGGAAAGATAGAACTCGGATTAATATTTACATAAGCATAGGCCCATTGGCCGAATCTTCAGACAGAATTTCAAAATACACCCCGAGGGTGGAATTGTGCAAATTAACAAGTTCATCAAAGACTTTCTAGAACAGATAAATAAAGCCAGAAGGCAGCCTAGGGAGCAGCAGACGGGTTCGGAGGGTCGGAGGAGACGGCGGTGTCAGGCGCCGGGGGAGTCGGCTGGGCAGTCTTGGCTTGATCGCCACCAGCGGCAGTCGGCCCGGTCGGACGCGGCTCGTTGCTAGAGGCGCGGTCGAGCTGAGGTTGGTCGCCCGCTCCGCCTTCCGGCACCTCCGTCTCGCCTTCATCCTCCGCCTCGCCTTCTTCCTCGGTGCTGGAGTCAATCACCTCCGCCGAGTCCTCGCCATATTCCGGGTTCATCCCGAACCACTCTGGGGGCACCTCCTCGCCGCCTTCAGCCCGCTCGGGGATGAAGACACTGGTGTCCGTGTAGTCGGCGATGGCCGCCGCACGCTCGACAATGGCGCCCTCCACAGCCTCCAGCTCGGCCTGGGCCTCTGACCGGAACGCGGCCAGACGGTCTAGGTCCAGCCCCGGATACCACGCCTTGACCAATTCCAAGGCCCGGCGCGCTCCGGCCCGGGCCGATGAACCCTTCAAGGCCTCAAGACGGTTGGCTACGACCTCCAGCCAGTCGGTAGTCCGGCTGGCGGTGCCCAGAGCCGGCATGTCTGGCCACAGGGCGGCAACTGCCTGGGCGCCGGCACGCTGAAGCTGGCGCATCAGCCGGTGGGCCGGACGAAGACGGGCCTCGATGCTCAGAAGCTACTCATCGACAGTCAGGGGAGCGTTGGCGGCAATCGCCTCGCCGCTTGCCCTCCGCGCCTCACGATAAGCCTCGATGGCCAGAGGGATTGCCTGCGAGTGGCCAGGGAAGAAGTCTGCCAAGACAAAAAGGAAGCAAGTAAAAAAAATCAGAAGTCAGCGTGACACATAGTCGGAAACTCAAAGAAAGAAAGCTCACCATTGACGATATCCTCGATCTCGTGGAAGCCGGAGGTCAGCATCGCCTCCTTGTCGGTCCAGGAGGAGCGCTTGCTCTCGAACTCGGCCAGAAGAGCAGCCTCCTTCTTCTCGGCCTCGTCCTGCATCTTCTGGAGCAGCTCCTTCTGCTCGGCCAGCTGCGCAGTAAGCAGATCGCGCTCCGCAGCGAGCTTGCTGCACTCCTCCCCCTTGACGTGCAAGGCGGTGTTAACTTCACCCAGCTGCTCCTGAAGAGTAGCGTTGGCTCCTGAAGGACGAAAGAAAGAGGCAAATAAGTCATCAGCAAAGAGGATCGCCGGGAAGATCCGGCCCGACTGCTCAGCAGTCCGCCCGAATCTCGGGGACTACAGCCCGCGGGTGCGCCAGCGCGCCCCCCCGAAGAAAGAAGAACAAGAAAGGAGACGTCGGAGTCATCAAGAAGGAAGATCACTGGGAAGATCCGGCCCGACTGCTCAGTAGTCGGCCCGAATCTCGGGGACTACAGCCCGCGGGTGCGCCAGCATGCCCCCGCGAAGAAGAGGAAAAGAACTTACTCCGGCTTTCCGTCAAGTCGGCAGTCCGCTTGCTCAACTCTTCAACATTGCAGTTGAAGGCAGTGGCACGGAGGTTGTGATACTCCTGCAAACAATGATTTCAGACAAAATAAGTACTTGGAACTCGCCAGAGGGAGTTCCGAGCCGCCTGCTCAGCAGCCGGCCCGAAACTCGGGGACTACACCCAGTGGGTGCGCTGGCGCACCCCCACAGAGAAGGGCAATAAAGACAAAAGCAAAAAGAAACTTATGCAGAGACTAGCGGCGGCCTTCTCACTTCCCTACGAAAGCGGTTGGCCTTCGCGGCCGCCTCCTCCCGCTTGGTCGCGGCGGCCGCCCCCTTGAACTTCTTCAACTTGCCGCCGGGCGCACTCGGCCCGGCGAGACGCCTCTTCGCGCCGCCTTGGCCGGCCAGGCCGGCGGAGGAGCCTGCGCCCGAGGGGCCGACCCTTAGCTGATGGCGCAGGGCGACTTCCCCTTCGGCGTCATCCTCAGGCCAGTCGGCAAAGGTGGCCGAGAGCCTGAGGCCGCTTCCCGCTCCTCCTCCACCTTCGGCGTCGGCTTCCATCGCCGCCGCCCCCAAGTCTGGGTCGTCGACGTCGCTCTCCGCACGGTTAGGAACGAACTCGCGGGGCAGTCTTGCGACACCGGCTGCAGGCTACATGAGGGGGGTTCTAGCTCAGAAGAAACCAATGAAAATCAGAAACCGGATTCGGCTATAAAGAAGACAAAGCAGTAAGGAGATACGACTTACCACTGGAGGGGGGTTGGCGCGCGAGTACGGCTCCTTGCCAAACTGCCAGTCCTCCCCGAACTCGCAGTTCGCGATATGGTTCACCATGTTTGCCACCTCCGCGCGGGGCATCTCCTTGGAGCTCATCCGACTCGGGTCTTGGTGGCCGCTCATCTGACAGATCAAGTGAGGCCGGCCTTGGAGCGGGAGGACTCGGCGCGCCATGAAGGCGGCCAGCAAGTCAACCCCGACGGGGCCCTCCGACTGCGTCAAGACTCGGAGTCGCGCTACGGCGGCGCCTCCGGCGGGAGTCAGCGTCTTGACTCGATGAGACCAGCTGGGGAGCCTCCCAGCTGGGGGGCCGGCTTCATAAGGCTGCAGATTAACCCAGTCGCCGTCGGGGCGAGGTTCTTCACGTAGAAGTACGAGCGCTGCCACATCTTCACTGACTTTATCAACAAGATGGAAGGGAAGGGGTTGTCGGCCATCGAGCGCTGCATCGTGATGAAGGCACCGCACTGAGCCGGCACGCCGGCGACGTGCGTGCCGAGCTTAGATGAGAGGAATTCTCCCCACAGCTCGATGGTGGGGAGAACGCCGAGGAAACCTTCGCATAGAGTGGCGAAGGCGGACAGCAGCACCACTGTATTCGGGGTGAGGTGGTGCGGCTGGAGGCCGTGAAACTCCAAGAAGGAGCGGAAGAAGTAGCTTGCCGGCAGCCCCAGGCCGCGCATGAGGTGCGAGCGGAAGATGACCCGCTCGCCCTCCTCCGGCGCCGACGATATCTCCCTCGCCGGCGCGGTGCGGGCTCGCACGAGGTGTGCGCCGGGGAGGCGGCGCGTCTTGCGGAGGAATTCAATGAGGTCGTCGTCGACCATCGAGCCATCCCATGCGCCGGAACGCACGGCCGGAGCCGTGGCGGCGGAGGAAGAGCTCATCGCTGGCTGGTGCGGTGTGGTTCTGCTCGCCGGCGGCAAGAAGAAGGAGAGAGGAGGCAAGAGGAAGCGGGGATTAGGGAGATGGCCGCGCGTGCTATGCCGCTCCACTCCCCCCCCCCCTACTTATAGCCTTGGAGACTGAGAAGCCGAGGTGGCGGGCGTGGGATTAACTATGCTCAGAGCCCCATGCTGCCCCACGATTTACCCCACGAAGTTACTGCGCGCAGTAACGACGTGGGTAGCCCAACCGTTCGCACGGCCACAACGGATCCATTCGCGTGCCGAGGCGCGGTAGTGGCGGTCCCCACCTGACGGCCCGTCCTATCGCGCGCGTGGGCCAGCAGACTCTCCCCGCTGCGGGGCATCGCGCGATAGGGCCGCAGTGGGCGGCAGCAGGGAAGCGTATCAGGCACGCCGCCTGGTCTCCCGCCATGACTTTCGAGCTCTCCACAGAGCAGGACGGCCCTCTACGAATCCGACTTCGAATAGTCGGCCCAGAGGAAGACGGCAAGCGAAGCCCAGATTCCACCACCGGAAGAATGAAAATGTTGAGCCCCCCCAGCGAGTCACTCTCGGAGCCTCACCAACTTCGGGGACTACTGTCGGAGTAATGGGCCACGGGTAGGCTAACCCGAGCCCCAGAACCTTTCAAGATATCAGGCCAGGCCGCGCCCCTCAAAGCCGAGTCTCAGATGGCGACACCTAGATGAGCCGAGTCTCAGATGGCGACTCCCACATGAGCTGAGTCTTAGATGGCGACTCCCAGATGAGCGGAGTCTCAGATGGCGACTCCCAGATGAGTCGAGTCTCAGATGGCGACTCCCAGATGAGCTGAGTCTCAGATGGCGACTCCCAGATGAGCCGACTCATGGCCGGCGACTTCCGGAGGAGCCGGCTATGGAGAGTCGGCCCACGACTCTACACTCGTTGCGATAGGCGAGGCGGGTATGACCACGGCATGGCCGTCACCTCCTGCTTGCGAGGGGCCAGCATGGCTACAGTGTGCCGTACCATTGGAGATCTCCGACATGGCCCGGCACTGTTGCCATGCCAGCCCTGACCTCGGCCACAGTGTGCGGCGCACTGTGGCCACGATGGCCTACCTGTACGGCTCAGAGACGACGGACCCGCCAGTCAGTGAGAGCATAGAAGACGGCGGATACGCCCCGAAGGCGGCCCCATGGGAGCCGGCTCACTAGAGTCGGCCAGCCTCTCCCATGGGTCCCACGCGCCATCAACCAGACAAGACGGGAAGTAACGACAGTGATCACCCGATAGACGGCGGCACTGTTGCCACCAAGCCTGCGTCATCAGAATCACGGCTACAGTGCCGGACTCGCCGGCGGGGCCCGCAAGTCGGTGGGCCCTAGCAGTCGGCGGAGAAGACGGCGGCCTGTGAGACAGACGGCTGGGCCCCGCGCCCAGCCGGATTACCATTGTAACCCCAGGGGTAGGCCTATATAAACCCCCCGGGGCACCCATGCAAAGGGTTCGCAACCATTAGCCTTAGACCAGATCATATAGGAGGAAGAGAGTTAGCCTTGCTTCCTTCTACCTCGTGAATACAGCTCTAGGAGCAACCTTGTAGTCACTACGCCTTAGTGATCATGCGGAGACCCCGCAGAGCAGCAGTAGGGGTGTTATCTCCCGGGAGAGCCCCGAAGCTGGGTAAGATTCGCCGGCGTGCATGCCTTCGCCTAATCCCGTTTCCTGGCACTAGCGATGTTTTACTCGCTCCCACCATGATAAGACATCCTTTGGCATATGTCGCACCCAACCCCCGACACCCGGAGATTGTCGAAGATCTCTTTCAAATCCTCAATCAATGTCTCCTTCTTCCTGGATTTCACCACAATATCATCTACATAAGCATGAACATTGCGCCCAATCTGGCCATGGAGGCAATTCTGAACACGCCGTTGGTAAGTCGCCTGGGCACTCTTGAGCCCAAAAGGCACAGACACATAGCAGAAGGCTCCAAAGGGAGTGATGAAAGTTGTCTTCTCCTTGTCCTTAACCGCCATTTTGATCTGATGATAACCAGAGTAAGCATCCAAAAAACTCAAACGCTCACAACCCGCTGTAGCAACAATAATCTGATCAATACGCAGGAGAGCAAAAGGATCAGCTGGAGAGGCCTTGTTAAGGTCTGCATAATCCACACACATACGCCAAGTGCCATTTTTCTGAAGTACTAGCACCGGGTTAGCCAACCACTCAGGGTGAAAAACCTCAATGATGAACCCTGCCGCCAAGAGCCGGGCCTCCTCTTCACCAATTGCCTTGCACCTCTCCTCATTAAACTGATGAAGAAACTGTTTGACCGGTTTAAACTTGGGATCCACATTAAGAGTGTGCTCAGCGAGTTCCCTCAGTACACCTGGCATGTTAGAAGGCTTCCATGCAAAGATGTCCCGGTTCTAACGGATGAACTCGACGAGTGCGTGCTACCTCTTGAGCATGCGTTGGTTTTTCCCTTGAAGAGGAAAGGGTGATGCAGCAAAGTAGCATAAGTATTTCCCTCGATTTTTGAGAACCAAGGTATCAATCCAGTAGGAGGCTCCTCACAAGTCCCACGCGCCTACACAAACAAACAAGAACCTCGCAACCAACAAGATAAAGGGGTTGTCAATCCCTTCACGGTAACTTGCGAAAGTGAGATCTGATAGAAATAAGATGATAAGATAAATATTTTTGGTATTTTTATGATATAGATTGGAAAGTAAAAGATGCAAATATAAGTAGATGGAAAAACTTGTATGATAAAAGATAGACCCGGGGGCCATAGATTTCACTAGTGGCTTCTCTCAAGATAGCATAAGTATTACGGTGGGTGAACAAATTACTGTCGAGCAATTGATAGAAAAGTGCATAGTTATGAGAATATCTAGCGGTGATCATGTATATAGGCATCACGTCCGCAACAAGTAGATCGAAATGATTCTGCATCTACTACTATTACTCCACACATCGACCGACTCCTGCCTGCATCTAGAGAATTAAGTTCCTAAGAATCGAGTAACACATTAAGCAAGATGACATGATGTAGAGGGATAAACTCATGCAATATGATATAACCCCCATCTTTTTATCCTCGATGGCAACAATACAATACGTGCCTTGATGCCCCTGCTGTCACTGGGAAAGGACACCGCAAGATTGAACCCAAAGCTAAGCACTTCTCCCATGGCAAGAAAGATCAATCTAGTGTGCCAAACCAAACTGATAATTCAAAGAGACTTGCAAAGATAACCAGTCATACATAAAAGAATTCAGAGGAGATTCAAATATTTCTCATAGATAAACTTGATCATAAACCCACAATTCATCGGATCTCAACAAACACACCACAAAAAGAGTTACATCAAATAGATCTCCAAGAAGATGAAGGAGAACTTTGTATTGAGAATCAAAGAGAGAGAAGAAGCCATCTAGATAATAACGATGGACCCGAAGGTCTGTGGTAAACTACTCACAACTCATCGGAGAGGCCTTGGTGGTGATGGAGAGGCCCTCCATGGTCGATTCCCCCTCTGGCGGAGCGCCGGCGAAGGCTCCAAGATGGGATCTCGCGGGGACAGAAGGTTGCTGCGGTGGAAATAGTTTTTCGTGGTGCTCCTAGATGTTTTCGAGGAACGTACATATATATAGGCGAAGGAAGTCGGTCAGGGGAGCCACGAGGGGCCCATGAGGCAGGGGGCGGGCCCTCCTTACTGGGCGCGCCGGCCACCCTCGTGGCCTCCTCGGCTGCTTCTTGACGTCCACTCCAAGTCTTGTGGATTGCGTTTGTTCCAGAAAGATCGCCCCCGAAGGTTTCATTCCGTTTGGACTCAGTTTGATATTCCTTTCCTTTGATATACTGAAATAGGCAAAAAAACAGCAATTCGGGCTGGGCCTCCGGTTAGTAGGTTAGTCCCAAAAATGATATAAAAGTGTAGAGTAAAGCCCATAAACATCCAAAATAGGTAATATAATAGCATGGAACAATAAAAAATTATAGATACGTTGGAGACCTATCAAGCATCCCCAAGCTTAATTCCTGCTCGTCCTTGAGTAGGTAAATGATAAAAACAGAATTTTGGATGTGGAATGCTACCTAGCATAATTCACAATGTAATTTTCTTTATTGTGGCATGATTGTTCAGATGCAAATGATTCAACATAAAAGCTTATAAAACATAAAAATAGTAATACTTTGAAGCATACTAACAAATAATCATGTCCTATCAAAATAGCATAGCCAAAGAAAGCTTATCCTTACAAAATCATATAGTTAGGCCATGCTTCATCTTTATCATATAAAATACTCCCATCATGCACAACCCCGGTTTCAGCCAAGCAATTGGTTCATACTTTTAAACGCGCTTCAGCTTTTTCAACACTTACGCAATACATGAGCACAAGCCATGGACATAACACTATAAGTGGTATATGGTGGTGGTTGTGAGGACAAAAGGGAGAAGATAATCTCACATCAACTAGGCATATCAACAGGCTATGGAGATGTCCATTAATAGATATCAATGTGAGTGAGTAGGGATTGCCATGCAACGGATGCACTAGAGCAATAAATATATGAAAGCTCAACAAGAAAAACTAAGTGGGTGTGCATCCAACTTACTTGCTCACGTAGACCTAGGGCATTTTGAGGAAGCCCGTCATTGGAACATACAAGCAAAGCTCTATAATGAAAATTTCCCACTAGTATATGAAAGTGACAACACAAGAGACTCTCTATCATGAAGATCATGGTGCTACTTTGAAGCACAAGTGTGGAAAAAGAGATAGTAGCATTGTCCCTTCTCTCTTTTTCTTTCGTTTTTTATTTTTTTATTTTTATTTTTATTTTGGTGGGCTTCTTTGTCCTCTTTTTTTTGTCGGCTTCTTTGGCCTCTTTTATTTTTATAAAGTCCGAAGTCTCATCCCGACATGTGGGGGAATCATAGTCTTCATCATCCTTTCCTCACTTGGGACAATGCTCTAATAATGAAGATCATCACACTTTTATTGATTTACAACTCAAGAATTACCACTAAATACTTAGAACAAAATATGACTCTATATGAATGCCTCCTACGGTGTACCGGGATATGCAATGAATCAAGAGTGACATGTATGAAAAATTATGAAGGTGGCCTTGCCACAAATACGATGTCAACTACATGATCATTCAAAGAGCAATATGACAATGACGGAGCATGTCATAATAAATGGAACGGTAGAAAGTTGCATGGCAATATATCTCGGAATGGCTATGGAAATGCCATAATAGGTAGGTATGGTGACTGTTTTGAGGAAGGTAAATAATGGGATCATGATACCGGTGAAAGTTGCGTGGCGTAATAGAGGCTAGCAAAGTGGAAGGGTAAGTGTGCGTATGTCCATGGACTCACATTAGTCATAAAGAACTCATATACTTATTGCAAAAGTCTACTTGCCCTCGAAGAAAAGTACTACTACGCATGCTCCTAGGGGAAGGGTTGGTAGGAGTTAACCATCGCGCGATCCCGACCTCCACTCATAAGGAAAGCAATTAAAAGAGCATCCCATGCAACAAAATTTATTGCTACAACTATCTTTTGTTGCAATAGGACACAATATTAACACATATTCTCTAGTTGTGGTAATAGGATGCACGTATTGCCACAACTAAGCCTAGTCGCGATAAATACTCATTTTATTGAAATAGAGGCGTCGTATTGCAACAAACTACATAGTCGTTGCAACATGGTAGCGATATTGCAACAAACAAATTACGTTGCGCGAGACAGTCATCTTGTTGTAATCGAGACAAGGTATTTCAACAAAAAAAAAATCTATTCGTGGTAATATTTGGAAAGATATTGTGACGTCTGTGAGACGTAGCGTTAGATACAAATATTGTTGCAAAATATTGGCTACCTATTGCAACAAAAAATGTATTGGTCGTAATAGCATATATTTTAAAAATTGAAAAACATGAACAACTATTTATATAGGACCAACAATTTTTAAATATACATTGAAATTTTTTGTAGTATATGCCGAAATATTTTTCAAAAGATATTGAACATTTTCGTGATATAGGCTGAACAATTTTTGGAAATACACAACGAATATGTTGTTGTATACGTTGAACAATTTCTTAATATATGATGAACAAGTTTCAAATACAAGGTAAACAATTTCTTAATATACTATGAATGTTTTTGTAATACACGATGAATATTTTTGTAATGCATGGCAAACTTTTTCATAATATCAGGTGATTATTTTCTTATATACGGTGACCATATTTTTAATACATGGTGGCCTTTTTATATACTAGAAAAGGTAAAATAGATAAAAGAAATGGCAAAAAAGGAGAAGAAAGAAAAGAAATCGCAAAAAAGAAAAGAAAATAAAAAATAATAGAAAGAAATAAGCAGAAAAAAAGAATAAGAAAAAGAGAAAGAAGAAAGAAATCAAGAAAAGAATAAACCCCGATTAGAAAAGAAAACAGAACAAACGAATTCATGGAACCTTCTAGAAGGTTTCTAAAACCGAATCATGGTCCAGCGTTGCACACATCTATGCTAAAAAAACAGAGCATATAGAAAAACAAGCAAGAAGTGGGAATCGAACCCACATGCCACCGTGAGGAACTTGCGCGCAGTACCACTGCACTTCCATGACTTTGGTCTGTTTGTTCCAAAAACAGACTATATGACAATTATTTCCGTCGCATCACGTTTTTTAAATAAAGAAAAAGTAAATTTGAAAAAGAATCCACTTTTTTTTAAAGTTCATCCATTTTGTAAAACAATTCACGGATTTTCAAAGAAATGTTCACAAAAATGGAAAAAAATCATATTGCTTGATAAAAAGTTCATATATTTTGGAAAAGTTCATCAAATTTGAAAAAAAGTTCATCGATTTTGAAAAGGTCCATTGGTTTTGAAAAAGTTCATCATATTTGAAAAAAGTTCGTCCATTTTTTAAAAATTTCATTAAATTTGAAAAAAAATATCGATTTTGAAAAAAAATCATCGGTTTTGAAAAAATTCATCGTATTTGAAAAAAGTTCATCGAGTTTGAAAAAAAGCTCACATGTTTGACAAAGGTTTACTTATTTGAAAAAAATTCATCAATTTTTAAAAAAGTCCATCAAATTTGAAAAAAGTTCATCGGTTTTGGAAAAAAAGTTCATCAATTTTGAAAGCCATCATCCATGTGAGACGTGACTTGTCAAAACTCTTTTTTTTCATGTTTGCTTGACAGTTTCGGCTGGAGGTAATACCCTTATGTAGCAGTTAATGATGAGTTCACCTAAAAAAACATTTATGGTTAGATAAGGAAGGAAACGCATATGTAGTATTGGGTACGGATTCCAGCTTGTTCGACCGATTCCTATAATGTTGAATAATTTTCTAATATGTATCAAATATTTTTGTAATATACGTTGACCAATTCGCAAATACACATTTAACATTTGTGTAAGATATGGTGAATCAAAATCAAATACATAATTAACATTTGTAGTATTTCGTTGAAAAAGTTCTTAATATACAATGAACATTCTTATAATACATGTTGAGCTTTTTTTGATATACCATGAACATTTTCTTAATATAAGATGAACATATTTGTAATACACAATTGACATTTTTTTTACACATTGAACTTTTTTGTCATACCATAAAACAGAAATATGGAAAAAGGAAAAGGAAAAAAAGGAAAAATGCAAATAAACATAAATAGAAAATAAAAAAGAAAAAATAGGAACTGAAATAGAAAAAAGGTAGAAACAGTGAAGCTCGACCTTGGGTTGGCCCAAACTGGGCGTCGGGACTGGACGCCTTGAGCGATGTGGCGGCTTCTTGATGAGCGCGCGTCAAATAGAATCCGCCCTGACCTAGCGATTCGGCGAGATCGCAATGGAGGTTGGCAGACACATGGTCAAACTGGAAAGCAGAAGTAGGGCTAGATTTGCTTATGGGCTAATTTAGAGTGGTAATATATTCAGCCCAGTATTCAAAGGCCCGGGCGACAGAGTTCCGGTTTATAGAATTTTGACCGTTTCCCAAATTGTTTGCAGGACTGAAGTGTATTCTCTATCATGACCTTCTGATGAGTGCGGAAATTCAATTCAAGAATGGTTTATGTAGACGAACTAGACGTACATGGCCTCTTTCTCTATAAAGGAAAATGCTAGACGCATAGACGATTACGGGCGTTTTACATGGCATCCTTCTAGCTAACCTCTCTGCCCCCTTGATTTTCAGGGGGTGTGGGCCCTTCCTCCCCCCAATCCTTAATACTAGTGGTCCACGTCAACCAGTCTGTGAAACCCTGTAAAAAAATTCGTTGATGTAGCATTACCGCTCTACAAATGGATCTCCATCCAAGTCCAGGCTGTTGGGTCTTCCTTGGATTGGATTATATTGGATCGGCGTCATCCTTGCACTAGAAGCCTCGGTGAGTTGGTAGCCTGGGGGTTCCGGTTATGGTAGCTAGGGTTTGCTAGATGAAAAATGTCGAATATATGTGGTGGCATTTGATTTTGGTTGTATGATTAACATGATGATCTACATATGTTCTTGGTGTATGTATTTGCATGCGTGGCCATCAGGACTTCTTTGGATTCCTTTCTATTGGATCGACGGACCAACCGATAAGAAGGACGGTTTTCTGTTGCGTCCTTCGTGTTGTTCATCATCTCCCGTCTTATCATCCAATCTTCAGATCAAACCGTGAGATCGGGACCGACATAGATCGACCATCTCATCACCACATATCTACATATGTTTCAAAGCAAGATTATAACATATAATAGTTTTAAAGCGAGGATGATATGATGTTTCTGTCAATGAGTGTAGGGCACACCACCTCCATTACCCTGGCCGGCTTGCAACCTCGGTTGTTGTTCTTGTGTCGACTGCATAATCTCCCCGTCATCATAAATGTCATGTACGATTGCCAACAAGGAGGGCATCTATCTCGGTCACTCAGCAAATAACCTTTTACAAACAAATTTTAGTAATATTACGTTCAGCAGCAGATATATTTCATATTGATTCGATTTTTTTTAATTTATTTCATTATTCTAAATGTTCCTAAAAAAACACTTTCTAAACAAATAATTAAGCGTGTACTCTGTTTTATGGATGTAATTTTTTACCTTCCCGCTAAAGCCTTGAGTCTCCCTCCAATTTTTTTGTATTTTCCAACAAATAATTTGGTAGTGTCTGGCGCCACAACTTCTTAACCTCCCCGATAAACATCCCTCACAAATACTCCCGATTATTTCTCTTAATCAAATCATCGAGATTGGATCTGAGATCTCTCGTTCTGGTTACTCCGTCCTCAGGGCGTCAGGACAGCGGCGACACTGCGGATCACACCAGAGTCCATCGAACGTACACCGTCTCAGGCTATTCCTTTCTCCCAAATCTCCTCTGCATAGATGTGCAGCGCATCACCTAGAGTTGCGGTCGCAGTTCTTCTTCCCCGGCAGCTTTCGCACTTCCATCTCGAACCCGTCCCCCCGCGGCCGTAAGATTCTTCCCTTCATAGGCGTGGGAGCAAGGAGACCGGGAGGGGGTTCCGTTGGGAAGGGGTGGAGCGGGAGACGAGGCGGATGCGCGCGAGGCTAGAGAAATTGGTGGTGGCGGCGGCGGTCAGGAGGACGCGGAGGCGGAGGCGGTGGGGCGGCCATGCGGACACGAGGAGGAGGGGCAGCAGGAGGCGGTGGACGGATGGCCATGGTAGCGCCCCCTTTCCATCGTAGAACTACCACGCCGACGGCCGCCGTGCAGCACTCCTCACTCTCGCCGTGCTGGGAGACGGTCGACCTGCTGTCGTCGGTGCCGTCCACGGCCTCGGCCACAGTCACGGCGGTCGCGACCACGATCAGGACTCCTATATTTTTGTATTTTGGAGTGTCCCACGTTTTGTGTAAATAGTCCCAAGTTTTCCTTTCACTGATGGCCGCTGACCCTCGTTTTGTTCCCCGGCATCGGACGCAGATGCATAGGAACTTGTTCAGTTTCTATCAGGCACAAACAAAGCAGAGGAAAAATAACAGAGTACTAGTGCAGCTTAGGTGAAAGAGAGAGACAGGCAGGTTTAGACAATTGTTTGACTATAATTAGTTTTAACCTAACATTGACTATGTAAAATATTACTCCCTCAGTCCGAAAATACTTGTCATCAAAATGGACAAAAAGCGATGTATCTAAAATTAAAATAAGTCTAGATACATCTCCTTTTTATTCATTTTGATGACAAGTATTTCCGGACGGAGGGAGTACCAAATTAATACCAGAACCACTTTCCAGACTTCTTATAAGCGTATGTGCCTATACTGACGCATATTGCTACATTCAGCTTATTCTTGGTAGTAGTTTGCTTACCACATTCAGTCTCGATTACTGCATGTGTATGTACTGGGATTTCCTTATCAGGGTGAGCTCTAATTGATGTGTCATGTGTATGCTTCACAGTTTCAGTATAGGTTTAGATTACAAAAAGCCTAGCTTTTAAATGTAAATTAAAATTATAGACGTATGCTATGCTAAAAGACTTCTGTTCTGCATGCTATAACACAATTTGATTTGATTTAATCTTTTAAGCCTAGCTCCTTTTTGCTTACAACAACTTCAGTATAGACTTGAGTAGATATTTTTCTAGTCACTTTTTTATGCCTAGCTTCTTTTTTCTTACAACAGCTTCAGTATAGACTTGAGTAAAAAAAAATCTAGTCACTTTGTTATGCCTGCTTTAAGTATTGTGTTTCTTCTGAAATTGACTCAAATTATGATATTACCTACAGAAGGGCACAATGATGAATTCAACACAAGATCCTGCTGGTAGGAGACCAAGTACAATACAGCGACAACTTGGTAATAATATTTATGTTCACTTCAATTTATGCCATAGCAGCAAAGGTAATTTAAGCTATCTCTAATATTTGGTATAATTAAGAAAATCCTGGAATTCTTAATCTTCAGAATTGTTAAACCTTATACAGGAACTCAAGAACAATCTGACACTCACGTGTCTGCTAGTGACATGTGTGCACCGGATGAATGGCCGTCCCATGCTCGCCGCAACCATGCACAACTGCAGAATGGTACTTTTTTGTTTATATTTGCATCCTCGTTTCTTACAATGCAATACCGATTATTGCAATAATTCTTGTATGGTTTGGGTTGTAGAAAGTGATGGACAGAAGAAGAAAGGGCGAGGTGTTCTAAAAGGTTTTAAATCAAGCAAGAAGCGTTTTGCCAATGGATTTGCAAAGCTAATATTGCATTCTCTGAAAATTTGAGTGGTACAGTAGGAATGAACTATTGTTCATTCGAGGATGACGTGGTAGTCATAATGAAAAGAAAGTCACCACTCATTGGAGTGAGGAGGTGATCGGATATTCACCCTACCATCCATCTACTCATTGCTGCAGATATGATGGTGTGTACAACCTTTTTCGCATGTGTAATCTCATTTTTTCATCGATGATGACTACAAAATTCTATCCATTTGTTGTACGCATTACAGGGCAGCTGGGATTTGGATGATACACCAGAAACAGAAGAAACAATTCTCAAAATTGCGAAAGAGCGATATAGAGGCTGGCGATCAACTCTAAACTCCACTTACAAGGCATAAAAAACCGATGCGAGTAGATTGGACAATGTGCCGGAAGATTTACGACCAGAAGAGTGGGAATGGATGATTGAGTACTTCAGCACTAATTCAAACTTTCAGGTTATCTCTAAGCTCACTGTTTATGAACTGTGTACTATGATGAAATGGCCTGTCTGACTGGTTGTATTTTTTTTGAATGAATGGATAGAAAATCAGCCAACAGAACTTCGATAACTGTAAAAAACAGAAGACGAAACATAGAATTGGATCATAATCATACTCACAAATAAGTTTTGAGAAGCTACGAGTCTAACTCAATATGTATGCTTTGATGCTAACTATCCTTCCATGTTTCAAGCATCTCATTGTTAAACTATTTGCATAGACTTCGAAACCGGAGAAGAGCCAGATTGTATTGCTCTTTGGGAACTAACCCACACGAAGAATGGAACATGGACTAACAAAGAGTAGCATGATGTTTGTGTGAGTACACTGCTAATTAGTCATTGTGTTGTTTCTTTATTTTCCTGACTAAGTATTTTCAATTTTCATTTAACTTGAGCTAAATAAAATTTTGATTTCTTCATTGCAGGATCAAAATAACTGGAATGGACTCTAGACCATGGACAATTTAGTCTTCGCTTTTAATTAGGATGGCACATTCAGTATGTTGAATGCGTGCTAAATTATATTTCAGTTTTATTTGATGGATATTGGCCATGTAAACTTTGATATTTTATGTATCTACAATTCTACATCATATATGCATTATTTGACTCCTGTAATTGAGTGCCTGTATTTTTTTTACGGCTGCAGTGGGCTATTACCGCAACCTACTTTTGGTTGCAACATGTTGGGACCACGAAAAATGTAGCGTTGCGTCAAATGTTACTCGCCACAACCACTTGTTTTGTTGCACCAGGCTGTTGCGACAGAACACTTCATATTGTCGCAATAACTTATGGCCACAAACATTCTGTCCGTTGTGATAGCTATTTGTCACCACCAAAATGAGTATGGTGCAATTTTAGTATTACCACGGCTAGAGAGTTGTTGCCATACATTATTGCCACGAACATAGGGTTCGTGGTGAAAGGACTATACCCACAAAAACAAGAGTTGCTGCCATAGGGTATTACCACGGTTAACTATTGCCACGAAAGAGCAAGCGCCACGAAAAAGAGTTGTTGGTATAGGTTATTGCAACAAATGCCTATCGCCACAAACGGTAAATTCGCCTGGTTTGCTACCTGTTGCATTAAGCTATAGCTGCAGACCAAATTGTGGCATCAAGTGCGTGATGCCACAGGAACAAATGTGGCAACTTGTCACATGGTTGTTGCAATAACACACTTTCTTGCCACAATTATTTTTTTGTCGCGATAACCTATTACCATGTGTCCAGTCGCAACGGCCGCAACGAACACCATATTGTGGCAATAGGTACTTATTGCGACAATTGGGAACTTATTGCGATGAATGCTTTTGTTGCAATAGACCTAGATCCTTGTAGTACGTGCATAATACGGGGCTTGCCAACTTCAACACAAGTATTTCTCAATTTCATAATTACCCAACTAGCATGACTCTAACATTACTACCTTTATATCTCAAAACAATTATCAAACACCAAATTGATCATAGTTTTTAATGCACTTTCTATGATAATTTTTATTATACCCAACTTGGATGCTCATCATTCTAGGACCAAATTTATAACCATAGCAAATACCATGTTGTTCTAAAAGACTCTCAAAATAATATAAGTGAAGCATGAGAGATCAACAATTTCTTCAAAATAAAGCCACCGCCGTGCTCTAGAAAATATAAGTGAAGCACACAGAGCAAAACTATCTAGCTCAAAAGATATAAGTGAAGCACATAAAGTATTCTAATAAATTATAAATCATGTGGGTCTCTCCCAAAAGGTGTGTACAGAAAGGATGATTGTGATAAACTAAAAATCAAAGACTCATATCATACAAGATGCTGCAAGCAAAACATATATCATGTGGTAAATAAAAATGTAGCTCCAAGTAAAGTTACTGATAGACGAAGACGAAAGAGGGGATGCCTTCCGGGGCATCCCCAAGCTTAGGATTTTGGTTGTCCTTGAATATCTTGGGGTGCCATGGGAATCCCCAAGCTTAGGCTTTTGCCACCCTTTATTCCATAGTCCATCAAATCTTTACCCAAAACTTGAAAACTTCACAACACAAAACTCAACAGGAAATCTCATAAGCTCCGTTAGTGCAAGAAAGAAAAACCACCACATAAGGTACTGTAATGAACTCATTCTTTATTTATATTGGTGTTAAACCTACTGTATTCCAACTTCTCTATGGTTCATACCCCCCGATACTAGCCATAGATGCATCAAAATAAGCAAACAACATACGAAAAACAGACTCTGTCAAAAACAGAACAGTCTATAGCAATCTGTAACTTTCGAATACTTCTGGAACCTTAAAACTCCTACTAAAATAGTACGTCCTAGGAAATTTTCCTATTGATCTACAGCAAAAAGAATCAACGCAAAAGCACATTTCTGTGATTTATTGAATTTTTTCTCGTGCATGCAAAGTTTCTGTTTTTCAGCAGAATGAAATTAACTATCACCATAAGTTATCCTAGAGGTTCTACTTGGCACAAAAACTAATTCAAACATAAAAACAAATCTAAAAAGAATCTAGATTAATTATTTATTTAATAACAGCAAGGAAAAATATTGGTTTTTCTCCCAACAAGCGCTTTTCTTTAAAGCCTTTTTAGCTAGGCATTGAGACTTCAATGATGCTCACATGAAAGACAAGAATTGAAGCATAAAGAGAGCATCATAAAACATGTGACAAACACACTTAAGTCTAACGTACTTCCTATGCATAGGTTTTTTTATAAGCAAACAAATTATCAAGGCAAGCAAAAACTAGCATATGCAAGGAAAAAGACGATAGCAATCTCAACATGAAGAGAGGTAATTTAGTAACATGAAAGTTTCTACAACCATATTTTCCTCTCTCATAATAATTACATGTAGGATCATAAGCAAATTCAAGAAAATAGCTATCACGCAACATATTCTCAACATGATCCACATGCATGCAAAGTTGACACTTGTCCAAAATAGTGGGGTTAACATTAACTAAAGTCACGACCTCTCCAAACCCACTTTTATCCAAAACTTCATAAGATTGAACATTATCCAAATATGTGGCATCTAAAGTTGACACTTTTCCAAACCCACTTTCAATATTATTGCAACCACTATTATCAATCTCATATTCATCATGGGGCTTAAATAAATTTTCAAGATTATAAGAAGAATCACCCCAATCATGATCATTGCAACAAGTAGTAGACATAGAAAAACTAGCACCCCAAGATTAGGGTTTTGCATATTATTAGCACAATTGACATCAAGAGAATTTATAGTAAAATAATTGCAATCATGCTTTTTATTCAAGGAGTTATCGTGAATCTCTTCATAAATTTCTTCATCACAATTTTCAGATTCACGAATTTCAAGCAAAGCTTCATAAAGATAATCTAGTGCACGAAACTCACTAGAAATTGGTTCATCATAATTGGACCTCTTAAAAAGATTGGCAAGCGGTTGAGGATCCATAGATCTTCTCTATTTAGCAATAAATAAACGATCCAAGTAGGACATCAAAGTAAATGAAAAGACGAACAAAAGAAGGGCGAATAAAATGGCAAGGGTGAAGTGGGGGAGAGGAAAACGGGAGGCAAATGGCAAATAATGCAATGCGAGGGAGATGAGTTTGTGATGGGTACTTGGTATGTCTTGACTTGAGCGAAGACCTCCTCGGCAACGGTGCTAGAAATCCTTCTTGCTACCTCTTGAGCATGCATTGGTTTTTCCCTTGAAGAGGAAAGGGTGATGCAGCAAAGTAGCGTAAGTATTTTCCTCGGTTTTTCAGAACCAAGGTATCAATCTAGTAGGAGGCTCCTCACAAGTCCACGCGCCTACACAAACAAACAAGAACCTCGCAACCAACGCGATAAAGGGGTTGTCAATCCCTTCATGGTAACTTGCAAAAGTGAGATCTGATAGAGATAATATGATAAGATAAATTTTTTTGGTATTTTTATGATATAGATTGGAAAGTAAAAAGTGCAAATAAAAGTAGATGGAAAACTTGTATGATAAAAGATAGACCCGAGGGCCATAGATTTCACTAGTGGCTTCTCTCAAGATACAAAAAGTATTACGGTGGGTGAACAAATTACTGTCGAGCAATTGATAGAAAAGTGCATAGTTATGAGAATATGTAGGCATGATCATGTATATAGGCATCACATCCGCAACAAGTAGATCGAAACAATTTTGCATCTACTATTATTACTCCACACATTGACCGACTCATGCCTGCATCTAGAGTATTAAGTTCATAAGAACAGAGTAATGCATTAAGCAAGATGACATGATATAGAGGGATAAACTCATGCAATATGATATAAACCCCATCTTTTTATCCTTGATGGCAACAATACAATACGTGCCATGCTGCCCCTGCTATCACTGGGAAAGGACACCGCATGATTGAACCCAAAGCTAAGCATGTAGGCCAAACCAAACTGATAATTCGAAGAGACTTGCAAAGATAACCAATCAAACATAAAAGAATTCAAAGGAGATTCAAATATTTCTCATAGATAAACTTGATCATAAACCCGCAATTCATCGGATCTCGACAAACACACCGCAAAAAGAGTTACATCGAATAGATCTCCAAGAAGAGGAAGGAGAACTTTGTATTGAGAATGAGAAGAAGCCATCTAGCTAATAACTATGGACCCGAAGGTCTGTGGTAAACTATTCACAACTCATCGGAGAGGCCTTGGTGGTGGTGGAGAGACCCTCCATGGTCGATTCCCCCTCCGGTGGAGCGCCGACAAAGGCTCCAAGATGGGATCTCGCGGATACAGAAGGTTGCGGCGGTGGAAATAGTTTTTCGTGCTTCTCCTGGATGTTTTCGGGGTACGTAGATATATATATAGGCGAAGGAAGCCAGTGAGGGGAGCCACGAGGGGCCCACGAGGCAGGGGGCGCGCCGGCCACCCTCGTGGCCTCCTCGGCTGCTTTTTGATGTCCACTCCAAGTCTCCTGGATTGCGTTTGATCCAAAAAGATCGCTCCTGAAGGTTTCATTCCGTTTGGACTCCGTTTGATATTCCTTTCCTTCAATATATTGAAATAGGCAAAAAAACAACAATTCGGGCTGGGCCTCCGGTTAGTAGGTTAGTCCCAAAAATGATATAAAAGTGTAGAATAAAGCCCATAAACATCCAAAAAAGGTAATATAATAGCATGGAACAATAAAAAATTATAGAAACGTTGGAGACCCTATCAGCTCCTATTTCGGATCCATATTAGCAGTGATGTTGAACTGCATTGATGAATCGCCGGGAACAAAATCAACCATTTTAGTGTCATCTGCCGACTTAAACTTCATTAAAGGCTCATTCCTTGTGGTTGGTTTATTGAAAGACATCATATCCGCCGGGTCAATATTTTCTTTATAAAACTTCAATTCCTCAGAGGCACAAGCCGACTCAACATAAGCAGCATCACCCTCTTCACAATCTAGAGCGATTCCTATATTGCCATGCACCGTGATGGTGCCCTTGTGACCCGGCATCTTAAGCTGCAAATAAACATAACATGGCCGTTCCATAAACTTGGCGTAAGTCGGCCGTCCAAGCAAAGCATGGTATGGGCTCTTGATTTTCACCACCTCAAAGCTTCACTTTTTAGCTCTGGAATCATTGTCATCTCGAAAAGCCACCTCCAGTGTTATCCTTCCCATAGGATACGCTGACTTACCAGGCACCACCACATGAAAGACAATATAAGATGGCCTAAGGTCCTTGTCAGTCAAATTCATAAGACAAAAGGTCTCATAGTAAAGGATATTGATACTGCTGCCTCCATCCATGAGCACCTTTGTGATCCTCCTACCTATGGAGCAACCACCAATGCCAGCTGACCTGTATTGTCGACCCAGGGCAGGTAATCCTCTCGGCTCTGTACAATAGGCTGGTCAGACCACCTTAAGTATCAGGGCACCGCCGGTTCAACATAGTTCACCGCTCTCTTATGGATTTTCTGATCCCGCTTGCACAGACTTGTGGTGAACACATGATATTGACCACCATTCAGTTGCTTTGGAATACTTTGATAACCAAACTGTTGCTGCTGATTTCCTTGACCAAACTGTTGATTAAAACCACCTTGATTGCTTTAACCCTGAAAGCCAGAATTTGAACCGCCACCACCAAAGCCAGGTCCGTGAGAGCCGAATCCAGAACCGCCATTCGGGCCATGATTGAAAAAATTGGAATTCTTATACTCCTTCATGATGAAGCAATCCTTCCACAGATGAGTAGCTGGCTTCTCGCGCGTATCGTGCCTTGGACAAGGCTGATTCATTACTGCCTCAAGGTTAAATCTTGATCATCCGAACTAGGCCGGCTTTCCCTTGCGACGTTGATTATTATTCTGCGCATTGGTGTTAGCCACAAAGTCTAAATTACCATCAGCTTTGCGCTTATTGTTGCCACCTTGACCTGCCGGGTTATGCTGCTGCCCTTTCACATTGTCACCCTTCTTTCCCTTACCCGGCATATCATCATCAAACCCAGGGTCCTTGGTACTATCAGAGTTGGCATATTTGACGAGAGGTGCCATTAGCCCCCCATGTCGTTGCAGTGGCGTTTAAGCCACCCCAACTTCTTCTTAAGGGGGGTGAAACGATAATTTTTCTCTAACATCAGGACTGTATAACCGGCATTGATGCTATCCAACGAGTGTATGATAGATGAAATTCGGCACACCCAATGGGTTGTTGAGTCGTCTTCACCTTGAACGCAAGAATCCAAATCCAGAATCGACAAAGGCTGCTTGCATGTGACTTTGAAATTTTGAAACAAATGCCTCTTTAACTCTGCCCATGATCCAATAGAATTAGCGGGCAGGCTTTTCAACCAAGTATGAGTCGGCCAACCCAACATCATGGTGAAATACTTAGCACACTCAGCATCACTGACATCCAACATGTCCATAGCCATCTCATAACTCTCAATCCAAGCCTCTGGGGGCTGATCCATCGTGTAATTAGGCACCTTTCGAGGGCCCTTTAAATCCTTAGGCAAGTGCTCATTGCAATAAGCCGGCATTAAACATGGCACACCCAAGGTTCTAGAGGTCACTCCTGCCTCTACTTATGGGCACCCCAGCTCAGAGAAAACTGGAACGCCCCGTATTCCAGCCCAGAGATCGAGGAGAAGTCTTCTGGAATACGACATTACTTAGCATAGAACAAACCAGATTTCTATTATTACACGAATATGAATACAAGGTCTCCGATATTACAATGAATAACATCGGTACGGCGACACTACGCCATCCACTGTTGCTCTATGCAAGGAGCAGAACAACACGATGCAGCGGAACAACGATGACGGTGGTGAACTCCACTCCGCAGGGACTTTGGCTGGAACACTTATCCTAGCTCGCACGAACGGGAACCACGACAGGCAAGCAATCAAATCCGGCATGACACGCCAGGTCAGTACATTGAATGTACTTGCAAGCTCACAATAACCAGAAGCATTCAAGACAGACAACAGCATGGCAATTATAGGTTAAACAGGAATTATCATGAGATCATCAGAGTAACATGGCATGACCAACATAAACATGATACAACTAACACAACATGAACATATTAATCCGACAATACTAGCATGCAACATGATGCCACTATATGCACCACTTATCCTGCTCGGGCTACCTCGTAACCAACACATGCATCACTTACCAACCTCGGACATCACACGATCATCTCAGGATCAAATCAATCTTGGTATAAACAACACCGTATAAATCATTAAATGACCACAAGCAGCTCTATTTTTACCCATTACTCTCACACAACCTCACGAATATACAAAAACTCGGTATCCTCGATACAACCATGATTCTTACGGCGATCACAACCACGACCAACACTTGGTCCCAAACCGTGATCCTTACGACGATCACAACCCGACCACTAAATGGCCCGAGATCCTTACGGCGATCACAACCCGACTACTAAATGGCCTGTGATCCTTACAGCGATCACAACAAACTTATCTCATCATTATTAAGCACATTATTCTTATTACTGTTGACTCATGGTGTGACCTACTTTTGACCTGGGCCCTTATCCGCGGGCGCGGCTATCGATAGATTTAATATACACTCTGCAGTGGTTAGTACACTGTACCCACACTATGGAACCCATGGCCTCACACTCCCATTCTGGTGGACCAACGACGTTCCAACAAAACGTTCCTACTGCCATGACACTCTCCCGGCCACTCTGACTCACTCCTCTCCGGGCTAAGTCATGTGTGGCCCCGTGTCTACCTCAAGACACAACGACCACCGTCATGGCCCGTCCCACTCTGGGACACAGATACAAAAACTAACTCAACAACGGTCACACAAGGCTTATGTCCGCCTACCTGATCGGGGTAGCGTGCTCCCATAACCTTCCCTCGTTGGAGGCACCGGCGAGAGGTACAACAATAGACCCAGTTAGGACCATCCCATACCGGTAAGCGTGGCTGCACTGGTCAGCATCGATTCAGCGCCACCATGACTCAGCCAACAGTTGTTCAAGTTCAATTTAATCCGGTTAACTTGAATGCAAATATGCTGAGCCATGATAAAATGCATGAACATGATGTCAACATAATCATGAGGGTATCACATAACTATCCACCATATCAACAATGAATCATATCCACTGAGTATGGCATAATGACTAGCATGACCATCACCAACATCAACATGTACCACTAGTAATCATAAACATATGAAAGGAAATACTAGTAGGTACAACATGATAACAGAGTACAAGAAAACATCGCACAAAAGTGAACATGCAAATCTAAACATCACCGGAACAATGATAACCATCTTTTCAACAAGCAAACATTTAATAAAGATTCAAGTTGAAAACCATGGCTACTGCATGAATATCATGCAAGTGGGTATTGTGTCTTGCCTGGGGATGAAGAAAGCACCGGGGAGAAGTGCGGAGAAGCCACGAAAAGATTTGCCGGAAAGAGTTCTCTCTCGGAGGGGCTGCTTGAGTGCAAGGGCAAAAACGTCATTTTCACAATGTCAAACCATAGTGAAAATGAAACCAACAGAACAGGCTCGACGAAACGAAGAAGTGTGCTTTGGAATCACCTCATTTGGAGCTACGGATAAAAAGATACAGCCCGACGAAATTCAGGGACCAATCTATAAAAATAATCTCTACAAACAGGCCCCTGAGCTGAAAAACAGAAAGCGCTTTTCAGGAAATACGCTTTTGGGACAGTGAAGACGTATTCCCAGCCAAAGCCGTAGAACTTTACGCTTTCACTCAAACGAAAGCGTAAACCAGGGAATAGGCTTCCACTTATCCATGTGGCAGGGGCTGGTTAACGCTGGGCCGGCTCTTGTGAGGCTGACGCGCGGGGCCCACGGGACACACGCACTAGTCAACTCCATCCTCCTGGCCTCCCTCTTATTCCCGCGATGCGGGTTGAACAGAGGCGAGGCCCAGGCACTGCCGGCGCTGGCCCCGGCGACTCAGGCCACCTCCGGCCAAACTGAGGCCACCGGCGGGCTTGGGAGGGCCGGCCGCACCCGTCCCCAGGGTCAGCCAACACCGGGGAGTGGTGAGACGACCGCGAGGAGAGGGAAACAGAGGCGGCTCCGGCGGCGGCGATCTTTGGGGACGACGGCAACAGAGGCTCCGGCGATGGGATGAGAGGGCAGGGAGGTTCGCGGGGGACTAGGTGGGTCTCTGGTGGTGGAAGAAGGAGGGGAGGGGCTCAACTCCGAGAGAATTTAGCTGGAGCACCGTGGCGGCCATGGCGGACGGAGGACGAGTAGAGGGGTTCCGGTGCTCGGGGAAGAGGTTTAGGCGGGGTAGTGGAGAGTGGCTGAGATGATGAGGTGCTCGGGAAGGCTCGGGGTGGCCTATATATAGGCGGGGCGAGGAGGGGAGGCCATGGACGCGTGGCGGTGGATCGGGTGCCACCGCTCGCGTCCGGCCGCACTCTGGCAACGGCAGCGATCACAGGAGGGCGCGGGATCACGATGAGGGAGGTGCGGACGAGCGATAGTGGTGCACAGGGAAGGAGGGGCCGAGGGGAAACAGAGGAAGAAGCCGAGCACCATTAAAGCTCGGTCGACCATAGTGCACCCGTGGGCGCACGGCGACGAGCGCTGACGGAGGGGCTTACGGAGGGGGAGATGGCTCTAGGAGGACGGCGATGACGCGGTGCAGCCACTGGACATCTTCACAAGCGCGAAGCCGATGAGAGGGGGAGGGGCCCGAGCAAGAAACCAATCTAGATGCTCTCATGGCATGTCAAAACGGTGGTCACCACTAGTGCTGGCATGTGTGGGAGGCAAACAGCTGGCAAATGTTGTCTAGTGGTAAGTCCTTCGAAGCTGAGTTTCAAATGCAGTGGTTGTTTGGTTAAACATGCTCTGGTTAAATAGTTACCACCCTCTGAAGTTTACTGTAGTAAACTTGGGTGAACACTGGTGATCAACATGAAGGGTTTTGGGAGCAATGGAGTTGTGTGCGAGGTTGAGGTAAAGAAGGAATTTCATCCTCGTAAGTTTGAGGAGATTTGGATAAAGATTTAATGTAGTTGCTTAACAACCACATAATTTGGTCAGAAATGAAGATCATGATGATGCTCTCACATAGAGTATCAACTTGGGCTAAGATTGGGCAGGGCAGGGTCATTTGGTCATATGAAGATGCTGTAAAAATCTCATGCCAAATGGCCAAGCCAAAATGGCACTTGCTTCACAAACACCTCTGCTGACCAGAAACTTCAAATAATTTTGGTGGTCAAATGGCTGAATTAAATGATGCCAAATTGGGTGGAGAGATGTTTTATGGGTATAAGAATGATCTGGTAATTTATCAGGATTTTTGAAGCAATATAAAATATACTTGCTTCACAACCTGAAAATATTGCCAGAAACAAAGATTTGCTCTTGTGCTCACATAGATGATTGGATGTAGCTAAAAATGGGTGGTGGGGAGTAATATTAGCACATTAAGGAGTGTGCAAAGGTACAACTCATTTGGATATTCCTAGCTAGTACTTCCTTCACAAAGGCTTCTGTTTGACAGAAACTTTGAAAAATCACTGAGGGAGATTGGCTAGGCAAATAAAGTTGAACTTGTGCATGGGGCAATTATTTGGACATAAAAACATGCCCAAAGAGTTGGGGAGCAATCAATAAAAGATAGGTGGTACTTCCTTCACAGAAAACCACACTTGACAAAATTGAAGAATAATTATTGGGGAATTATTTTTGAACTGGGCAAGGAAATGTTTGGGCATATTTGAGCTATATATGACCCAAAAAAATTATGAGAATTTTTTGGGAATTTTTGGAGTGATGGAAATATAAGTTGCTTCACAACCTATGGCAATTTGAGTTATTCCTTTAATAGAAAAGGAATATTCCCAATAAAAAGAATATTGGGATTTGGGCTAGGATGGAAATTATAGGGTGTAGGATCGGAAGTATGTCTAGAGGGGGGTGATTAGACTACTTGACCAAATAAAAACTTAACCTTTTCCCAATTTTAGTCTTTGGCAGATTTTAGCAAACTTAGCACAAGTCAAGCAATCTTAACACAATTCAAGCAAGCATGCAAAGAGTATATGAGCAGCGGAAAGTAAAGCATGCAACTTGCAAGAATATAAAGGGAAGGGTTTGGAGAATTCAAACGCAATTTGGAGACATGGTAATTTTTGAGCCGTGGTTCCGATAGGTGTTGCTATCGTACATCCACGTTGATGGAGACTTCAACCCACGAAGGGTAACGGCTGCGCAAGTCCACGGACGTCTCCACCCAAGAAGGGTCCACGAAGAAGCAACCTTGTATATCCCACCATGGCCGTCCCCCACAAAGGACTTGCCTCACTAGCGGTAGATCTTCACGAAGTAGGCGATCTCCTTGCCCTTACAAACTCCTTAGTTCAACTCCACAATCTTGTCGGAGGCTCCCAAGTGACACCTAGCCAATCTAGGAGACACCACTCTCCAAGAATTAACAAATGGTGTGTTGATGATGAACTCCTTGCTCTTGTGCTTCAAATGATAGTCTCCCCAACACCGAACTCTCTCGCACATGATTTGGATTTGGTGGAAATAAGATTTGAGTGGAAAGCAACTTGAGGAAGGCTAGAGATCAAGATTCATATGGTAGGAATGGAATATCTGGGTCTCAACACATGAGAAGGTGGTTCTCTCTCAGAAATGGTAAGTTGGAAGTGTAGGTTTGTTCTGATGGCTCTCTCCATGAATGAAGAGGGGGTGGAGGGGTATATATAGCCTCCACACAAAATCTAACCATTACACACAATTTACCAATCTCGGTGGGACCGAATCAAGAAACTCGGTCTAACCGATCCAATAAACCTAGTGACCGTTAGGATTTTCGGTGGGACCGACATGCAACTCGGTAGGACCGATATGGTTAGGGTTAGGGCATAACGTAATCTCGGTGAGACCGATTACACAAACTCAGTGAGACCGATTTTCGTAATAAGCTAACCAGAGAGTTGGTCAAGTAAACTCGGTGGGACCGGTTCGCTCATTTCGGTGAGACCGAAATGTTATGAAAGGAAACAGAGAGTTTACATTGCAATCTCGGTGGGACTGATCGCTCATCTCGGTGGTACCGAAACGTTACGTAGGGAAATAGAGAGATTACAATCCCATCTTAGTGAGACCAAGATCCCTATCGGTAAGACCGATTTGCCTAGGGTTTGTGGCAGTGGCTATGACATCTGAACTCGGTGGCGCCAGATAGAAAGAATTGGTGGGGCCGAGTTGGACTTTAGGTTTAGGTCATCTGTGGATGTGGGAAAGTAGTTGAGGGTTTTGGAGCATATCACTAAGCAGTATGAAGCAAGAACCTCATCCCTCCTTGATAGTATTGGCTTTTCCTATGATCTTGGATCACTAAAATATAAAATGTAGAGTCTTGAGCTTGAAGCTTGAGCTAATCGTTTTATCCTTAGCATTTTGAGGGGTCCACTTTTCTCATCCATGCCATGCCATTCATTGAGCTTTCCTGAAATATTTGTCTTGGAATAGTGTTAGCTCAATGAGCTATATGTTGTTAGGAATTACCAAAACCACCTAGGGATAGTTGCACTTTCAATCTCCCCCTTTTTGGTAATTGATGACAACATATAGATCAAAGCTTTGACAAATGATAATAAGATTGAAAAAACATTGTCGCTTTGAGAAGTATGTGAAATGTGAGAGCTCCCCCTAAATTTGTGCATAGATTAAGATTTGCTTTGGACTGCAAATGCAAATAGAGTTAGGATCATGAGTTACTCTCCCATGTCACATACATCTTGGTGGAGCGCTCAAAATGATAATAACCAAAATACATGCACTCATCACCAAGCAAAGTGAATGATCATATAGAGATAAAAGGATAATGTCATCCAACAAGCATTAATGTAGCATATGATCAAACACATGATCATCCAAGTATCACACAGGAAATAAAGTATCTCAAACAAGCGAAAGCAAGCAAAGTTCAACCACCAAAACAAGAGAGAACAAAAGCAAACTCTCTCTCTCTCGGAGCCTACGATCTATACATTTTTTTCTCCCCCTTTGGCAACAAGTTACCAAAAAGCTCCTAGAAAATGCATAGTACTATGTCGTCTCTCAGGCTTGGTCTTGATGTGGTGGTGTAGAAATGACTCCAAGGACGAAGGCGTCTGTTAATGAAGTTGGAGCTGGTGGAGTAGATGCTGGAGCTGGTGGCACTAAAGTTGTAGCAGGTGCAGATGAAGTTGCTCTTGTGTCTGTCACTTGCACTGCAGATGATCTCTGAGCTCTAGGGACTCTAGCAAATGCCTCAGTGATTGTCTTGCCCTTCCTCTCCTGCATGTCATCCTGGAGTTGCTCAACAACAGACTGGATCTCAGTTACCTTCACATCCATGTCATAGAACTTCTGCTCCATGATCCTCTCCAGGTTCTCCTGGTTTTGAGTCAAGGTGGCAAACCCCTTCTCGATCCTTAGAGTGGATGCAATCAAGTAGCCAAGCTGATCTTGCTTTCTCTTCAGGAAGTACTCAGATGCCTCATCAATTGTTAGCATCTTGGCAGCCTTCTCAGTCCTTGCCTTCTCCTTCTTTGTTTGTGCTTGCACAGAAGATGGTTCATCTTCATCCATAACCACTTGGTTGTCCTCAAAATCTGGATAGATAGGCATGTGTTCCTTGTACAACAAGTATCTGCCAGTGCCCATCTTGGAGTTAATCAGCTCCTGGATCTGTGGGGCATACCCACAACTTCTCTTCTGGTCTGCAGCTGTCCTCTTGATAGTTTCAACAATGAGGCTCATGACCTTGAACTTTTGAGGCACATCAAATAAGTGTAGCAGATTGATAGCATGGCCTCCGATCCTGTTATGGTCACCTGACTTGGGCAAAAGTGTGTGCCTGAGGATCCAGTTGATGGTTGGGTAGTCCTCACAGAAGGTAATGTACAGATCCAAACTTGTGTGTTTCAACAACAGAATCTGGGATCTCCTTGTACATGTGTGCCATAGTGTTGTGATCCATCTTCTTCTTGGCATAGACATCCAAGTCATCCTCTTTCTTGTTTGGTGCATTGATCATATTTGGCCATTCTTCAATTGTTGATTGGTACCTTGTACCTTCAAACATCCATACTATCCTGCCATCTGGATAGAAGTGTTGTGGAGTAGAGTTGCATTATGAGCTCATCATTCCACTTTGTGAGCTTCTGCCCAACAAATTTATCCACTCCACAACCCTTGAAACTGTCAAACACACCAGAGATAGTGTTCTTCATTTTCCTTGATGTATTTCCAATCTACCCATCTCATGTCACAGACTATTGGTTTCTTGTCCAGCAGCACTGTCTCATAGAAATCCTGTTGTTCCTTTGTATGGAACCTGTAGTCCACATCAGTTCTCCTCCTGACTGCATAAGGATTAGTCAACCTCCACTGTCTGAGTCCTGCATCCTTTCTCAGCGTCATGTTCTCAGCAACAGGATGAGCATCGTTGTGATCTGGAATTTAGGCTTCAACTTTCTCAGGACATGCTCTTCATCTTCTTCCTCTTCAACAACAACTTCAGGCACAGGGGCCTTGTTCTTCTCAGCAGCTGAAATGTTCCTGGTATTCCTCTTGGGTGCAGTCTTGGGCTTGGAAGCAGCTTTGGGTGCTTCTTTGGGCTTTGATGAAGCAGCCCCTGACCTGATGGCATCACCCATAAGCTTCTAAGCTTTGGGAGCTGGAGCAGCAGCCTCTTCTTCTGCCTCTTCCATCATGGAAGGCTTTCCAACAACCCTGGACATGGTCTTATTGACCCTTTCCTTCCTCTTCTTCTCAGGCACTTTTGGCTCCTTGGGTTCTGATCTCTCAGTTTCCTAAGTTGATGCTCTGACTTTCAGCATAGGAGTCCTCTTGGCAGGGACATTCCTGTTTAGACCTGGCTTGGTGGCTGCAGCTGTGCCATATTCCTTCTTGAGCACTTTCCTGGATGTGGCTTCATTCTCATCTGCCACATAGTTTTCATCCTCAGAGTCTGAGGTTTTCTTCTTCCTGTTCCTGGTGGCAGCTTTGGATAAGTTGCTTGGGGTGCTCCTGCTGCCCTCATCTGAGGAACTTGAGGGACTAGTGCCCTCACTCATTGGAACCTGCTCCTCTTCCCTGTTCTGGCTGTCACTCTGATCAGACATGTTGCAAACACTGATAGCTGACCCTATGAATATATATAGATGAGATAGAGGGGATAAGCATCACAAAATACAAAGGTTTTTGCAAAAGAATGAGCCAAAACTTACTTTTAGTTTTCCACAGAAAGCATTTTGGATCTACCGATTTGTAAACTCGGTGATACCGAAGCAGCTTAGGAACCTAAACTAGTGAACTCAGTCAAACCGAGTCACAGTTCGGTGGCACCGAGATTGCTAGGGTTTCACAAAGTTCTGAACTCGGTCACACCAATTTGCAATTCTCGGTTAGACCTAGAATCACATGCGCAATGGCCTTGGCCAAATCGGTGAAACTGATTTCTACAACTCGGTTGGTCCGAGATGGTTTCGGCGGAAACCTAACCCTAAATTTTCAATCCAAACCTAATCTAGGGAGTGTTTTGACTAGATGAGATAGTTTCAATCGTGGAAAGATTCATGGCGAACACAATGTGCTAGGAATCAGATAGGGATAGCACAGTGATCAAGTCCATACCCTAGTTTGGCGATGGACTCGCTACGGCAGCAACGGTGGAGTTCATTCCCGTTGACAGCGGCGGAGACCAGCGCCGGGAGGCAGCTGGCGACGAGGAGGACGATCTGGAGACTCTCGAGGCAGAGCGGGCCAAGCGCGGGCAAAAGTGTTCGGAGAAATTTCCAAAAAATTTCCCGTGGGTATATATAGCCGGACCCTATCGGTGTGACCGAGTGGAACAACTCAGTGGCACCGAGATGCATAACTAAAAGTAGTTACTTCAACTCGGTGAGACCGAAATGTTAAAATCGGTTGCACCGAGATTGAAAACCTAGATCGACTTAGTGATCTCGGTATGACCAAAATGGAAGAATCGGTCAGACCGAAACAAACAAAGAAGTTTTGGAAGTTTAAGTCCATGACGAATCAGGGACTCCGAGTGCTCCTCACACAGATTGGTTCGAATCTGACTTGATCAAATTTTGTGATGTAGCATGCATAGAGTTTGGGACAAGAAAAGCATAGATAGCTAGAGAAGGTTCTTAGGCATTCTTGTCCATCCACTTGGCAAAAGAAAAGGAAACCAACCAAGCAAAACTACAAGTGGATGTCCTCGAATGAGTAGAATATGCAACCAACATGCTCATACAATAAAATGACAAATGAAATATGTGGAAAAGAATGCACAACCAATCTAGCATCTATCAAGCAATTGGCGATGACTAGGTCACCTATTATGAGTATATTGACTTAGGAGTCAAATGAGAACATTTGATCATAAGTCATACTCATTGTTTAAGCTCAAGTGGGGTTACCACTTCTACATAATGCATTGATGTGTTCACATCATTAGAGTTGCTTTAACTCAATTCTTAGAGTAAAGCTCCCTTTAGGTGTGAGATCCCCCCTTAGAGGGATGAACTAACCTTGGGTTTTGTCGATGATGACTTCATGTAGGTGTTGAAGATGTGGATGCTCAATGTTGATGTAGATCATTTGGAGCAATCCTTTGGAGTGAGTTGCACTTTCAATACCTACACGGGTTAGCCCCAGAAGGAACAAACAAGGATATCCATAGACATAGAGTGATGCACACACAAAATGATGTCTATGAAAGCATTAGGTTACCTTGTCCCTTGTCTTACCAACAAGAGGGTTTGTGACTCCATGAACTAGTGCAAGATGTGGAAGTTGATCGCACTTGTCCTTGCCATAAAGATATGAGTGAAGTTTGTTGGCGGAGTCACCCTCAAGAACTCTCTAGTTCTTCTTCTTCGGGATCCACACCATCTTGATGGGAATCCTTGGAGTTGTAGTCGTACTTGATGAAGTAGAACTTGACGTAGTCTTGGGAACCCACTTGACCAACGCTTTGGGAGCTTCTTCAAGTGCATCAATCTCCTCTTGAAGCTCATCCTTGCCTTTTTGCTTGTGGTCTTGTGGTGGAAGATCATCTTGAGCTTGTGTCCCTTTGAAGGAAGTAGGATCATACTTCTCTTGTTGAGGAACAAACTTCGTCTTGGGGTATTGATCTTCTTCCCACCCAACTCCATTGGCATTGAACTTTCGTTCAAAACCAACATCTTGATTTTTCCGGTGCCTTCCTTGCTTGCGTACAATTTCCTCGAATTGCTTACTCCTGGCAAGTCTCTTGTAAACACCTTTCTCTATAATTCCCTTCAATAAGCTATTTTCTTGCTCAAGTGTAACTTGGCTAAGAGAATCATTAGTGGAATCAAGAGAACTACTAGAAGCAACAACATTGGATTTAGAATGATTATTGTTACTACTAGAGGAAGAATCCTTCTTGTTCTTGCTACTAGACTTGACTTGAGGCATGTAAGTGGATAAGAGTAAATGCTTGGCAATGTAAGAACAACTTTTCTTGTGAAGATCATCATTGATTGCCTTTAAGAACTCATGCTCTTGCTCAAGGTTGAGCTTTTCAAAGCGTAACTTCTCATGAGTCCTTCAAATTTCTTGATGATCCCCTAAGATAGTTTCATGAGCTAACTTAAGAGTGTTTAGTTCTTTAGTTAGGAGCTCAATTTTCTCCTTATCATCTTCATTCGTTTTATCTTGATTAGCATGATTAATTGATGTTTCATCATAGTATTCATCACTAGAGTTGTCAATAAGTAAACCATCATCACCTAGCAACTCATCTTCATCACTATTGAAATCAACATACTCGGGGTGTGTTACCTTTGGGCCTTTAGCCATGAAGCATCTTCCAAGTCCTTCATTTGGTGAATCAAATATGTCGTAGGAGTTGGTTGACACAAGTGCTAGACCGGAAACACCTTCATCTTGAATATGTTCAGAGTCGGAGTGATAGCTTCTCTCGGAGTGATGTTCAGAGTCGGAACCGGATACCCATTCACCAACATGAGCTTGATGTCTTCGTTTTGGGTAGCTCCTTGATGACTTGTCCTTCCTTTCTGAAACTTTGCTTCTCCAGGATGTTCTTCGTTCATAACAACCATCTCTACTCCTTCTCTCTCTTGGCGGTGATTCTTCTCTCCTACTTCTCCTCTTGGGTGATTCCTCTCTTCTTTTGTAGGGAGCCGTACACTCATTGGAGTAGTGTCCGGGTCTTCCACAGTTGTAGAAATTTCGCTCTCGTCTAGAAGATCTTTTATCATTGTAGGACCTTGACTTGGAACTTCTTTCCTTGCTTCTACTTTTGTAGAACTTGTTGAAGTTCTTCACCATTAGGCTCAATTCTTCATTGAAGGCTTGTTTCTCACTTGATGATGTGGGAGCTTCACATGAGGCTTTGTAAGCACCACTTGACTTATTGTGTAGCTCCTCCTTATCCTTGAGTGACATCTCATGAGCAACAATTCTTCCAATGACCTCCGTTGGCTTGAGATTCTTGTAATTGGGCATCATTTGGATCAATGTGCACACGGTATCATATTTTCCACCCAAGGCTCTTAGGATCTTCTTGATGATGAATTTGTCGGTCATCTCTTCGCTTCCTAAGCCGGCAATCTCATTTGTGATGAGAGCAAGCCTAGAGTACATTTCAGCAATGCCTTCACCATCCTTCAACTTGAACTTGTCAGGTTGACTTTGAAGCACATCCAATTTGGATTCCTTGACGGAGTTGATTCCTTCTTGCATATCAATCAAAGTGTCCCAAATTTCCTTTGCATTCTCAAGACGGCTGATTTTGTTGAATTCTTTGGGGCACAATCCGTTGAAGAGGATATCACAAGCTTGAGCATTGTATTGCAGCATCTTCAACTCTTCCGCGCTAGCTTCACGGTTCGGTTCTCTCCCATCAAAGAATTCACCTTGCAAGCCAATACACACAATAGCCCAAACGGCGGGGTTATGTCCAAAAATATGCATTTTCATCATATGCTTCCAACTAGCAAAATTAGTACTATCCAAGTAAGGACCTCTATAGTGGTAATTTCCCTCGCTAGACGCCATACTCCCCTAGGTTGTGAAACCAAGGCTATGACCACCAAAAGCTATGGAAATGAAAGCAAGTGGAGAACAAAGCTCTGATACCACTTGTAGGATCAGAAGTATGTCTAGAGGGGGGGTGATTAGACTACTTAACCAAATAAAAACTTAACCTTTTCCCAATTTGAGTCTTTGGCAGATTTTAGCAAACTTAGCACAAGTCAAGCAATCTTAACACAATTCAAGCAAGCATGCAAAGAGTATATGAGCAACGGAAAGTAAAGCATGCAACTTGCAAGAATATAAAGGGAAGGGTTTGGAGAATTCAAACGCAATTTGGAGACACGGTGATTTTTGAGCTGTGGTTCCGATAGGTGGTGCTATCGTACATCCACGTTGATGGAGACTTCAACCCACGAAAGGGAATGGCTGCGCGAGTCCATCGAGGGCTCCACCCAAGAAGGGTCCACGAAGAAGCGACCTTGTCTATCCCACCATGGCAGTCGCCCACGAAGTACTTGCCTCACTAGCGGTAGATCTTCACGAAGTAGGCGATCTCCTTGCCCTTACAAACTCCTTGGTTCAACTCCACAATCTTGTCGGAGGCTCCCAAGTGACACCTAACCAATCTAGGAGACACCACTCTCCAAGAAGTAACAAATGGTGTGTTGATGATGAACTCCTTGCTCTTGTGCTTCAAATGATAGTCTCCCCAACACTCAACTCTCTCTCACAGGATTTGGATTTGGTGGAAAGAAGATTTGAGTGTAAAGCAACTTGGGGAAGGCTAGAGATCAAGATTCATATGGTAGGAATGGAATATCTGGGACTCAACACATGAGTAGGTGGTTCTCTCTCAGAAATGGTAAGTTGGAAGTGTAGGTTTGTTCTGATGGCTCTCTCCACGAATGAAGAAGGGGTGGAGGGGCATATATAGCCTCCACACAAAATCTAATCGTTACACACAATTTACCAATCTCGGTGGGACCGAATCAAGAAACTCGGTCAGACCGATTCAGTAAACCTAGTGACCGTTAGGATTTTCGGTGGGACCGACATGCAACTCGGTAGGACCGATATGGTTAGGGTTAGGGCATAACGTAATCTCGGTGAGATCGATTACACAAACTCGGTGAGACCGATTTTGATAATAAGCTAACCAGAGAGTTGGCCAGGTAAACTCGGTGGGACCGGTTTGCTCATTTCGATGAGACAGAAATGTTATGAAAGGGAAACAGAGAGTTTACATTGCAATCTCGGTGGGACCGATCGCTCATCTCGGTGGTACCGAAATGTTACGATGGGAAACAGAGAGATTATAATAACATCTCGGTGAGACCGAGATCCCTATCGGTAAGACCGATTTGCCTAGGGTTTGTGGCAGTGGCTATGACATCTGAACTCGGTGGCGCCGGATAGAAAGAATCGGTGGGGCCGAGTTGGACTTTATGTTTAGGTCATATGTGGATGTGGGAAAGTAGTTGAGGGTTTTGGAGCATATCACTAAGAACTATGAAGCAAGAACCTCATTAAGCAACACCTCATCCCTCCTTGATAGTATTGCCTTTTCCTATAGACTCAATGTGATCTTGGATCAATAAAATATAAAATGTAGAGTCTTGAGCTTGAAGCTTGAGCCAATCCTTTTATCCTTAGCATTTTGAGGGGTCCACTTTTCTCATCCATGCCATACCATTCATTGAGCTTTCCTGAAATATTTGTCTTAGAATAGTGTTAGATCAATGAGCTATATGTTGTTAGGAATTACCAAAACCACCTAGGGATAGTTGCACTTTCACAGGGTCTAGGGAAAGCTTTGGGAATGACAAGTCACTCTGGAAGCAAAGAAGAGGTCATCTTCTTCAGTTCCCAGACCACAAAGCCACGGAAAAGAAAAACTCAGGCAAAAACCTCGGAAAACAAAAGAAAAAGAATGGGCCAAAAATCAGGCTGTCACAATGGATGCTAAAGGATAAACCAGAGATTGTTGTTGAGCCGCTAACTGAGCCGCCAGCTCCGCCTCACACCACGCTCTACCCTGATCTACCAAAGCTTGAGCATCATTACTAGTGCGGTGGGTCAGGCCTACGAGGCTGATTGCAGTGCCGCTCACTGCTTGACACAACCTGTTCATCAATATGCCTGCTATAACTCCTGCTTGGATGTGGTGTTGAGTTGATACGATCACGAATGTATGAATAACTTGCATGTTGGGCCACAGCCGTCTGAAGAAACTCTCCGGCTCTCCTTATTTCCATTGCCGCTGGCAACTCATCCTGAGCTGGGGGAGCCGCCAGTCGAGTAGCTGCAGCTATCATGTTATCGAAGGGGTTAAAAAAATGCCCCAAAGGTGTTGGAATGTGTTGAGGAGGGGTTAAGTTCAAACGTATGGGGTCTGCAGCACGTGGTTGAATCGGTTCCCAAGCCGCCGGCGCCTCAACGGCCCGATCCACTCCAGGCGGGTTACTAGTTCCTGCCCCAGGCGTGTTGAAAAGGTTCCTTGCATCGTAAGTCAGAGGCAGCCTGCTCAGATGCCTTCTATTGAAGACATTGTTTGATGCGTCCCGGTCCAGGTTTAAGTGGAAGCTCTCTGCCTGAAGCCGTTCTGCCTCCCTCTATATGGCGGCTCACTCCGTTGCCATCCGGGTGTTCTCCGTGTTTAACTCCTCCATGGCTTGTGATATCTCATCACGCAATTTTTCAAGCTCCACATTATGCTGAGTTTGATTCGCCAGGTTAAGCTTCGCCGTTAACAAAATTGTCAGAGCATCCAACAGATCAGACAAAACTTGAGCCGGCGGGCGCACAGGGCCTCCTACCCCGAAAGCCGTCGCCGCTGCTGACCCGGAGATTATTGCTGTTGTAGTCGTAGAGTCCTGTGTTGGTTGTGTACCGGACATGAAGACCGTGACCCGGTGTGGCGGCTCATAAGGGTCCGGAATGCTGTCACCGTCGGAACAACCCCCAAGACCGCCATCCTGAACCTGGTAGATGGAGTTGGTCTCACCAGTAGAAGACTCCTCGCTTGAGTAAATAACTGTCTCACCACCAGATTCAGATCCTCCTTCTAGTTCCGCTCCGTGAACGAAATCAACGAAAACATGCTTTTGGGCGGCTTTAGCCCAGGCGGGTCGCGCTCGCTGAGCCAATTCGATGATGTCGGTGCAAATGTCTGGCTCAGCTTCCGACTCTCCAACATTACAAAAAAAATACACTTCCGTGGTGATACGTGTTTGTCACAGTAGGTCACGTTTTCTGTCATGCATGTACATCCATGACGATTTTATGAAAAAATCAAGATAGTCATACTTGTGCTGTTGTAGAAGTGTTCCATGGCATTACCAAAATTATTATCACGGAAGTGTCCACTTCCATGACGATAAATCACGCATCACAGAAGTGCTTTCGTCAAGGGTAACCGACACGTGGCATCCACCGTAACGGAATGTCGTTAAGCTGTCGAGTCCGATTTTGGATCCAATAACCTGTTAACAGCCCCGACCAATGGGGATTTTCCACACGTAAAATCATCATTGGCCGGAGGAAACATGTGTCGGCTCACCGTTGGGACAGATGTCATCCACTCATTGGACTAAAGGCGCCTATGATACATCGACACGTGGCACAGCCCAACAGAGGCCCATTCTTGTGAAAAGGCCGGCCCGTTTGACTTGGTTAAAAGGTGACGGGCCGGCCCATGGAAAGACTGTTAACGGCCTGTTCACATATAGCCCATTTACAGCCCGCTAACCTAGGGCCCATTACGACCTATCTGAATTAGGCCCAGTAGCATCATCTGGGCCGTCCAATCTGATTCCAGCCTATTTTAATTTTCGGCCCATGTATGGCCCATAGTGTATCACTTTATACCCATTAACGGCCCATTATTCTATTTGGCCGTTTCCAGCCCATGTTATCTTTTGGCCTTCTCAGGGCCCATTTATTCTTGGGCTCATTTCCAGCATTCGGTTATGTACGGCCAGTTACTGTCATTTTCTACTAGTGGGCCAAATTCAGCCCATGGTTACAGTCGGCCCATTTGTGGCCCGTTAATACGTTGGGCCGTTTTCATGTCAATAAAATACCCGTTTGGCTATTTTCATAGAGTTATCAAATACGGCCTATTTGTTGGGGATCGTTGCAGAAATTAAAAAATTTCTATGCATCACCAAGATTAATCTATGGAGAGACTAGCAACGAGAGAGAGGGGAGTGCATCTTCATTCCCTTAAAGGTCGCGAAACGGATGCATTGCAAGAATGCGGATGAAGGAGTCGTACTCGTAGCGATTCAGATCACGGTGGATTCCGATCTAATCGCTGAACAACGGCACCTCCACGTTCAACACACGTGCAGCCCGGTGATGTCTTCCGTGCCTTGATCCAGCAAGGAGAAGGGAGAGGTTGAGGAAGATAGCTCCAGCAGCAGCACGACGGCGTGGTGGTGGAGCAGCAGCAGTTTTCTGGCAGGGCTTCGCCAAGATCACATGAAGGAGGAGAGGTGTTGGGGAGGGGGGGGGGGGTTGTGCCTTGGATGTGGTGCGCCTGCCCTCCCTCCTCCCCTCTATTTATAGGGTGAAGGGGGAAGGGGGCCGGCCCCTCTAGATGAGATCTAGAGGGGGGGCGGCGGCCAAGGGGAGGGGGCTTGCCCCCCAAGCCAAGGGGGGGCGCCACCTTTAGGCTTCCCCCCAACCCTAGGCGCATGGGCCCTAGGGGGATGGCGCCCAACCCACTTAGGGGCTGGTTACATTCCACATACAACCCATAAGGCCCTCCGGGGCAGGTGGACCCTCCCGGTGGACCCCCGGAACCCCTCCGATGGTCCTGGTACAATACCGATAAGTCCCCCGAATACTTCTGGTCACTGTATGATGACTTCCCATATATAAATCTTCACCTCCGGACCATTCTGGAACTCCTCGCGACGTCTAGGATCTCGTCCGAGAATCCGAACAACATTCGGTAATCACATACAAATCTTCCCTATAACCCTAGCGTCAACAAACCTTAAGTGTGTAGACCCTACGGGTTCGCGAATCACGCAGACATGACCGAGATAGCTCTCCGGCCAATAACCAACAGTAGGATCTAGATACCCATGTTGGCTCCCACATGTTCCATGATGATCTCATCGGATGAACCGCGATGTTGAGGATTCAAGCAACCCCGTATACAATTTCCTTTATCAATCAGTATGTTACATGACCGAGATTCGATCATCGGTATCCCAATACCTCGTTCAATCTCGTTACCGGCAAGTCACTTTACTCATTCCGTAATGCATGATCTCGTGACCAACTACTTAGTCACATTGAGCTCATTATGATGATGCATTACCGAGTTGGCCCAGAGATACCTCTCCGTCATACGGAGTGACAAATCCCAGTCTTGATTCGTGCCAACCCAACAGATACTTTCAGAGATACCTGTAGTGCACCTTTACAGCCACCCAGTTACGTTGTGACTTTTGGTACACCCAAAGCATACCTATGGTATCCGGGAGTTGCACAATCTCATGGTCTAAGGAAATGATACTTGACACTGGAAAAGCTTTAGTAAACGAACTACACAATCTTGTGCTATGCTTAGGATTGGGTCTTGTCCATCACATCACTCTCCTAATGATGTGATCCCGTTATCAATGACATCCAATGTCCATAGTCAGGAAACCATGACCATATGTTGATCAACGAGCTAGTCAACTAGAGGCTCACTAGGGACATGCTGTGGTCTATGTATTCACACATGTATTACGGTTTCTGGTTAATAAAATTATAACATGAGCAATAGACAATTATCATGAACAAGGAAATATAATAATAACCATTTTATTATTGCATCTAGGGCATATTTCCAACAGTCTCCCACTTGCACTAGAGTCAATAATCTAGTTACATTGTGATGAATCGAACACCCATAGAGTTCTAGTGTTGATCATGTTTTGCTCGTGGAAGAAGTTTAGTCAATGGATCTGCGACATTCAGATCCGTATGTACTTTTCAAATATCTATGTCTCCATCTTGAACATTTTCACGAATGGAGTTGAAGCGACGCTTGATGTGCCTGGTCTTCTTGTGAATCCTGGGCTCCTTGGCAAGGGCAATAGCTCCAGTGTTGTCACAGAAGAGAGTCATCGGGCCCGACGCATTAGGAATAACTCCTAGGTCAGTAATGAACTCCTTCATCCAGATTGCTTCATGGGCTGCCTCCGAGGCTGCCATGTATTCCGCTTCACATGTAGATCCCACCACAACGATTTGCTTGCAACTGCACCAGCTTCCTTCCCCACCATTCAAAATATACACGTATCCGGTTTGTGACTTGGAGTCATCCAGATCTGTGTCGAAGATAGCATCGACGTAACCCTTTACGATGAGCTTTTCAGGCACTTCGGGATATTCTTTACTGTTGTCCAGTGTTCCATGCCGGGATTACTTTGGTACCTCCCTACCAAACTTACGACAAGGTTTACATCAAGTTTGGTACACAGCATGGCATACATAATACACCATATGGCCGAGGCATAGGGAATGACACTCATCTTTTCTCTATGTTCTGCCGAGGTCGGGCATTGAGTCGTGCTCAATTTCAGACCTTGCAAAACAGGCAAGAACCCTTTCTTGGACTGATCCATATTGAACTTCTTCAATATCTTATCAAGGTATGTGCTTTGTGAAAGACCGACGAGGCATCTCGATCTATCTCTATAGATCTTGATGTCTAATATGTAAGCAGCTTCTCCAAGGCCCTTCATTGAAAAACACTTATTCAAGTAGGCCTATATGCTATCCAAAAGTTCTATATCATTTCCCATCAATAGTATGTCAACACATATAATATGAGAAATGCTAAAGAGCTCCCACTCACTTTCTTGTAAAAACGCAGGCTTCTCCAAAGTCTGCACAAACCCAAACGCTTTGATCATTTCATCAAAGCGAATGTTCCAACTTCGAGATGCTTGCACCAGCCCATAGATGGAGCGCTGGAGCTTGCCCACCTTGTTAGCATTCTTAGGATCGACAAAACCTTCCGGCTGCATCATATAGAATTCTTCCTTGAGGAAACCGTTAAGGAATGCCTTTTTGACGTCCATTTGCCATATCTCATAATCATAGAATGCGGCAATTGCTAACAAGATTCGGACGGACTTCAGCTTCGCTACGGGTGAGAAGGTCTCATCATAGTCAACCCCTTGAACTTTTCGGTAACCCTTAGCGGCAAGCCGAGCTTTATAGATGGTAATATTACCATCCGCGTCCGTCTTCTTCTTAAAGATCCATTTATTTTCTATTGCTCGCCGGTCATCGGGCAAGTCTTTCAAACTCCATACTTTGTTTTCATACATGGATCCTATCTTGGATTGCATGGCTTCAAGCCATTTGTTGGAATCTGGGCCCGCCATCGCTTCTTCATAGTTCGAAGGTTCATTGTTGTCTAACAATATGATTTCCAGGATAGGGTTGCCATACCATTCTGGTGTAGCAACTTGATCCGAAGTACCTTGATCATCATCATTAACTTCCTCTCTAGTCGGTGCAGGCACCATAGAAACATTTTCCTGAGCTGCGCTACTTTCCGCTTCAAGAGGCAATACTTCATCAAGTTCTACTTTCCTCCCACTTACTTCTTTCGAGAGAAACTCTTTCTCCAGAAAGGACCTGTTCTTAGCAACAAAGATCTTGCCTTCGGATCTAAGGTAGAAGGTATACCCAATGGTTTTCTTAGGGTATCCTATGAAGACGCATTTTTCCGACTTGGATTCGAGCTTCTCAGGTTGAAGTTTCTTGACATAAGCATCGCATCCCCAAACTTTTAGATACGACACCTTAGGTTTCTTCCCAAACCATAATTCATAAGGTGTCATCTCAACGGATTTAGACGGTGCCCTATTTAAAGAGAATGTAGCTGTGTCTAAAGCGTATCCCCAAAATGATAGCGGTAAATCGGTAAGAGACATCATAGATCGCACCATATATAATAGAGTATGATTGTGATGTTCGGACACACCGTTACGCTGAGGTGTTCCAGGCGGCATGAGTTGTGAAACAATTCCACATTTCCTTAAGTGCGTACCAAACTCGTGACTCAAATATTCTTCCCCACGATCTAATCGTAAAAACTTTGTTTTTCTGCCACGTTGATTCACACCTCACTCTGAAATTCCTTGAACTTTTCAAAGGTCTCAGACTTGTGTTTCATCAAGTAGACATACCCATATCTACTTAAGTCATCAATGAGGGTGAGAACATAACGATAGCCACCGCGAGCCTCAACGCTCATTGGACCACACACATCAGTATGTATGATTTCCAATAAGTTGGTAGCTCGCTCCATTGTTCTGGAGAACGGAGTCTTGGTCATTTTGCCCATGAGGCATGGTTCGCACGTGTCAAATGATTCGTAATCAAGAGACTCCAAAAGTCCATCTCATGGAGCTTCTTCATGCGTTTGACACCAATGTGACCAAGGCGGTAGTGCCACAAGTATGTGGGACTATCATTATCAACCTTACATCTTTTGGTATTCACACTATGAATATGTGTAACATCACATTCGAGATTCATTAAGAATAAATCATTGACCAGCGGGGCATGACCATAAAACATATCTCTCATATAGATAGAACAACCATTATTCTCGGATTTAAATGAGTAGCCATCTCGCATTAAACGAGATGCAAATACAATGTTCATGCTCAAAGCTGGCAGTAAATAACAATAATTGAGGTTTAAAGCTAATCCCGTAGGTAAATGTAGAGGCAGCATGCAGATGGCGATCACATCGACCTTGGAACCATTCCCGACGCGCATCGTCACCTCGTCCTTCGCCAGTCTCTACTTATTCCGCAGATCTTGTTTTGAGTTACAAATATGAGCAACCGCACTGGTATCAAATACCCAGGAGCTACTACGAGTACTGGTAAGGTACACTTCAATAACATGCATATCACATATACCTTTGGTGTTGCCGGCCTTCTTGTCCGCTAAGTACTTGGGGCAGTTCCGCTTCCAGTGACCGTTTCCCTTGCAATAAAAGCACTCAGTCTCAGGTTTGGGTCCATGCTTTGGCTTCTTCTCGACAACTGGCTTACTGGGCGCGGAAAATCCCTTGCCGTCCTTCTTGAAGTTCTTCTTACCCTTGCCTTTCTTGAAACTAGTGGTTTTATTGACCATCAACACTTGATGTTCCTTTTTGATCTCCACCTCCGCTGATTTCGGCATTGAAAATACCTCAGGAATGGTTTTCACCATACCCTGCATATTGTAATTCATCACAAAGCTCTTGTAGTTAGCTGGGAGCGACTAAAGGATTATGTCAATGACCATGTCATCTGGGAGATTAAGTCCCAGCTGAGACAAGCGGTTGTGCAACCCAGACATTTTGTGTATGTGCTCGCTGACAGAACCATTCTGCTGCATCTTACAATTGTAGAACTTGTCGGAGACTTCATATCTCTCGACCCGAGCATGAGCTTGGAAAACCATTTTCAGCTCTTGGAACATCTCATATGCTTCGTGCTGCTCAAAACGCTTTTGGAGCCCCGGTTCTAAGCTGTAAAGCATGCTACACTGAACTAGGGAGTAATCATCACTACGCGACTGCCAGGCGTTCATAACGTGTTGCTGGGAAAACAGGTGCTTCACCTAGCGATACATCTAGGACATATGCTTTCTTGGCAGCTATGAGGATGATCCTCATGTTCCGGACCCATACCGTATAGTTGCTACCATCGTCTGTCAGCTTGGTTTGCTCTAGGAACGCGTTGAAGTTGAGGGCAACATTAGCGTGGGCCATTTGATCTACAAGACATATTGCAAAGATTTTTAGACTAAGTTCATGATAATTAAGTTCATCTAATCAAATTATTTAATGAACTCCCACTCAGATAGACATCCCTCTAGTCATCTAAGTGATACATGATCCGAGTCAATTAGGTCGTGTCCGATCATCACGTGAGACGGACTAGTCATCATCGGTGAACATGTTCATGTTGATCGTATCTGCTATACGACTCATGTTCGACCTTTCGGTCTCTTGTGTTCCGAGGCCATGTCTGTACATGCTAGGCTCGTCAAGTCAACCTAAATGTTTTGCATGTGTAAATCTGGCTTACACCCGTTGTATGCGAACGTTAGAATCTATCACACCCGATCATCACGTGGTGCTTCGAAACAATGAACTTTCGCAACGGTGCACAGTTAGGGGGAACACTTTATGAGTGATCATCTTATTTATTCTACCGTCGTTCTAAGCAAATAAGATGCACAAACATGATAAACATCACATGCAATCAAATAGTGACATTATATGGGCAATATCATTTTGCACCTTTTGATCTCCATCTTTGGGGCGCCATGATCATCATCGTCACCGGCATGACACCATTATCTCCATCATCACGATCTCCATCATCGTGTCTTCATGAAGTTGTCTCGCCAACTATCACTTCTACTACTATGGCTAACTGTTTAGCAATAAAGTAAAGTAATTACATGGCATTATTCAATGACACACAGGTCATACAATAAATTAAGACAACTCCTATGGCTCCTGCCGGTTGTCATACTCATCGACATGCAAGTCGTGATTCCTATTACAAGAACATAATCAATCTCATACATCACATATATTTCATTCATCACATCCTTTTGGCCATATCACATCACACGGCATATTCTGCAAGAACAAGTTAGAAATCCTCTAATTGTTGTTGCAAGTTTTTACGTGGCTGCTATAGGTTTCTAGCAAGAACGTTTCTTACCTACGCCAAAACCACAACGTGATATGCCAATTGCTATTTACCCTTCATAAGAACCCTTTTCATCGAATACGATACGACTAAAGTGGGAGAGACAGACACCCGCTAGCCACCTTATGCAACTAGTGCATGTCAGTCGGTGGAACCTGTCTCACGTAAGCGTACGTGTAAGGTCGGTCTGGGCCTCTTCATCCCATGATGCCGCCGAATCAAGATAAGACTAGTAGTGGCAAGTAAATTGACAAAATCGACACCCACAACAACTTGTGTTCTACTCGTTCATAGAAACTACGCATAGACCTAGCTCATGATGCCACTATTGGGGATCGTTGCAGAAATTAAAAAATTTCTACGCATCACCAAGATCTACCTATGGAGAGACTAGCAACAAGAGAGAGGGGAGTGCATCTTCATACCCTTGAAGATCATGAAACGGAAGAGCTGCAAGAACGCGGATGAAGGAGTCGTACTCGTAGCGATTCAGATCGCGGTGGATTCCGATCTAAGCGCCGAACAACGACAACTCCGCGTTCAACACACGTGCAGCCCGGTGACGTCTCCCACGCCTTGATCCAGCATGGAGGAGGGACAGGTTGAGGAAGATAACTCCAGCAGCAGCACGACGACGTGGTAGTGGTGGAGCAGCAGTTCTCCGGCAGGGCTTCGCCAAGCTAACACGGAGGAGGAGAGGTGTTGGGGAGGGGGAGGGCTGCGCCTTGGATGTGGTGTGGCTTCCCTCCCTCCTCCCCTCTATTTATATGGTGAAGGGGGCCGGCCCCTCTAGATGAGATCTAGAGGGGGGGCTAAGGGGAGGGGGCTTGCCCCCCAAGCCAAGGGGGTGCCCCCTTTAGGGTTCCCCCCAACCCTAGGCGCATGGGCTCTAGGGGGGATGGTGCCCAACCCACTTAGGGTCTGGTTCCCTTCCACATACAGTCCATAAGGCCCTCCGGGGAGGGTGGATCCTCCCGGTGGACCCCCGGAACCCCTCCGGTGGTCCCGGTACAATACCGGTAAAACCCCCGAATACTTTCGGTGACTGTATGATGACTTCCCATATATAAATCTTCACCTCCAGACCATTCCGTAACTCCTCGTGACGTCCGAGATCTCATCCAGGACTCCGAACAACATTCGGTAATCATATACAAATCTTCCCTATAACCCTAGCGTCATCAGACCTTAGGTGTGTAGACCCTACTGGTTCCGGAATCATGCAGACATGACCGAGACAGCTCTCTATCCAATAAACAACAGCGGGATCTAGATACCCATGTTGGCTCCCACATGTTCCATGATGATCTCATCGGATGAACCACGATGTCGAGGATTCAAGCAATCCCGTATACAATTCCCTTTGTTAATCGGTACGTTACTTGCCCGAAATTCGATCGTCGGTATCCCAATACCTTGTTCAATCTCGTTATTGGCAAGTCACTTTACTTGTTCCGTAATGCATGATCCCATGACCAACTACTTAGTCACATTGAGCTCATTATGATGATGCATTACCAAGTGGGCCCAGATATACCTATCCATCATACGGAGTGACAAATCCCAGTCTTGATTCGTGCCAACCCAACAGATACTTTCGGAGATACATGTAGTGCACCTTTATAGCCAGCTAGTTACGTTGTGACGTTTGGTACACCCAAAGCATACCTACGGTATCCGGGAGTTGCACAATATCACGGTCTAAGGAAATGATACTTGGCATTGGAAAAGCTTTAGCAAACAAACTACATGATCTTGTGCTATGCTTAGGATTGGGTCTTGTCCATCACATCATTGTCCTAATGATGTGATCCCGTTATCAATGACATCCAATGTCCATAGTCAGGAAACCATGACCATCTTTTGATCAACGAGCTAGAAACTAGAGGCTCACTAGGGACATGTTGTGGTCTATGTATTCACACATGTATTACAGTTTCCGGTTAATACAATTATAGCATGAACAATAGACAATATCATGAACAAGGAAATACAATAATAACCATTTTATTAGTGCCTCTAGGGCATATTTCCAACACTATTAAGGGCCCGTTATGGTCCATGAATAGTACGACCATGATCAGCGAAATAATTATACGCCCTGTACAAGGCCCATGGATTGTACGGGCCATAGAAGGCCCATGGATCATATGGCCCATAGAAGGCCCATGGATCATACGGCCCGTAGAAGGCCCATGGATCCTACAGCCTATAGAAGGCCCATGGATCCTAAGGCCCGTATAGAAGACCAATGGATCCTACGGCCCGTAGAAGGCCCATGGATCATACGGCCCGTGGGAGGCCCATAGTTACAACAGTCCGTGTGTTACCATGATTATTGGATCCTAGTTACCAAAAATAGGTTATTGTGGCCACTAGAAAAACACGGAAAAAGAACTGCAGTGACTACAAGCAAACAACTAACAAGACAATAAGGAAATAAATAAGCAAGCAACTAACACTATTCTATTACCTCTATTACACATATTACATCCACTGGGCATCAAAGTTCACCACCAGTGCAAATATAGGGACAAAGAAGCATATTGCCTACACTGGCCATCAAAATTGGCCACCAGTGCAAATAAACGTGGCAGCAAAACAAGAGCATAACTGAAACAACTTCAGAGGAGCTCAAGAAACGTTATCCTGGGTATCCACCATGCTGACAATAATATTAGCAAGCTTATTAGCTTTGTCCTATTTGGCGCTAAAATCCTCCAACGCTTGTTGTTGCACCGAAAAGTATGCATCTGAATGCTCCAGGGACTTCCACAGTCCTTACGCTTCTTGTCGCAGCACAACTGATCGATGTCTTTCAGCTTGTAGTTGAGACTCAAGAAACCGAACTGATTCAGACAGTGAGTTTGAATAGCTTGGGCAAGAGGTAGTGGCCGGTAACTCGAACACTGAACCAACACAGGACTTTGGGGTTGTCTCACTGTCTTCAAGATAGTCTTCCTGAGTTGTTTCATCAGCTTTGTCGGAGACCAACAAGGATGTCTCACTATCCTGAACCTTATCTGCATTACTTCCTTTACCATTGCTTAATAAGGCACTCTTCCCCAATATTCTATCAGCATTCTAAAAGAAGAAACAAGCAGACACATAACAGGTTTAGCATGTACTTGTATATTAAATTCATTTTAGTGAACCAGTTCATTAGTAAGGTGGACATGATTAAACTACCAAGTCTTCTATTGCCAAGTACTAGTTCATAATAAAAGCATCAAACAAACATATATCTATGTGCAATGGTCATTGCATTGTCTTGCCAAATCAAAATAGAGACACGGTTTAAATTATATCAGTTTAAGACAAAGCAGCAGTGAAAGAATACAAAGTGTGGGAAACTACATGGCACAACAAGATTTCAGATGGGTACCACGGGTCTACATGTACAACAACACTATTGGCTCTGTTGTGATGCTAGTAATGTGCATGATATGATAAGTCTACTGTATACACAATTGAAATTGAAATCAAGAGAGCTATTGATAAGAGCAAACATGTTAAAGAAACATGCGTGAACATACCTGCTGTGCCATTGGAGTTTCGATTGGATCCTTCAATTTAAAAATAAGTTTGTATGAGTAAATACAGTGATACAAGAGCAAAGCAGTATGCATGATAGCAAATTAGCAATGGAATCTTAAATTAGAACAGTTGTTCTTCAGGTTTAGGCACTTGTTCTACATGAACAGAGTACAGTAAGACACAAGAATATGGTACTTAAAAAATACAAAATGAGCTCATAGAACTTACCACATTCTTGGTTCGGGACCAGTACAGAACAAGGTGTTCCCAGTCATCATCCAGTAAATGTGTCTCAGGAGAACGTAAGGGAATTTGATGAGTTTCTTTTCCTGTGAAGTACGTTTTCTTCAGGTAATTCTAATACTGCCACCAAGCATTCTTGAAGATAGCAGAGGTATTAGCACATGTTACCTCATCTTGAGTTTCCAAATCGGTCCTTCTCTATAGAGAAAAATGGGAAAATTTGTTGTATTATAACCATCATGGAGGTAGGATGTATGGGAAAAAGCAAAGTAATTGCCATGAATAACATTACTTACACATAACTCCTGGACAAACACCTGCAATTGGCATTTTCCTTCATCTTCAATATAATATTTCCAAGATGGGAAGATACACACATAGGATTTAACAACATCAAATGCGATAGATGCTAAACTACGACTAGCTGGTTGTGCTTCCTCCACAGGAATAGGCGTACTAACTGGTGGAGTTGGGGTTCACCATGGTAGTACTGGCTCTTTGGGCACTGGAGCTGCCTTACTAACTGCTCTTGTTTGGGAGCTCTGTGGTGGAGATGGTGCTGTGTCAACAGGAACTGGGTTACTATCTGCTAGGGTTGGGGTTAGATTGGGTGAAGTTGGTTCTCTGTCCATCGTAGTAGGGGTACAATCTGCGAGAGTTTGGGTTATGTGTGGTAGGGCTGGTTCTCGTGCATGTACAACCGGGGTGCTATCTCCACCAAGAGGTAGCACTGTTTTATTTGAAGACCGCGTTTTTAGTTTGCTAGATACTGGCATCACCCGCTCCAATTCAAATGGCTGATAAACAAGAAACATAGTTGAATGTACAGACATTGTATGAGAGACCGATGCAATAGATAGTGTGGAAAAAAGAGGGCATGAAATAGTTGACATGTATATTGTTTAACTAAAACGGATATCATGACATAATTTCACATATATGATGTCTATCTAAACTGGATAGCATAGCAAAACATAATTCAAAGATATGATGAATAACTAAACAGGATCTCATGGCATAATTCACATACATGTTATCTGAGTAATCAAGATCACATGATTTAATTCACATATGTGATTTATATACTAAACATAGGGCATTCAATATGATGTGTGAACTAAGAACATGGTGTTGATGTTGGAAATATGCCCTAGAGGCAATAATAAAATGGTTATTATTGTATTTCCTTGTTCTTGATAATTGTCTATTGTTCATGCTATAATTGTATTAACTGGAAACCATAATACATGTGTGAATACATAGACCACAACATGTCCCTAGTGAGCCTCTAGTTGACTAACTCGTTGATCAATAGATGGTTATGGTTTCCTGACCATGGACATAGGATGTCATTGATAAAGGGATCACATCATTAGGAGAATGATGTGATGGACAAGACCCAATCCTAAGCATAGCACAAGATCGTATAGTTCGTTTGCTAAGAGCTTTTCTAATGTCAAGTATCATTTCCTTAGACCATGAGATTGTGCATCTCCCAGATACCGTAGGAATGCTTTGGGTGTACCAAACATCACACCGTAACTGGGTGGCTATAAAGGTGCACTACAGGTATCTCCGAAAGTGTCTGTTGGGTTGGCACGAATCAAGACTGGGATTTGTCACTCCGTATGACCGAGAGGTATATCTGGGCCCACTCGATAATGCATCATCATAATGAGCTCAATGTGACTAAGTAGTTATTCATGGGATCATGCATTACGGAACGAGTAAAGTGACTTGCCGGTAACGAGATTGAACGAGGTATTGGGATATCGATGATCAAAACTCGGGCAAGTAACGTACCGATTGACAAAGTGAATTGTATACAGGATTGCTTGAATCCTTGACATCGCGGTTCATCCGATGAGATCATCGTGGAACATGTGGGAGCCAACATGGGTATCCAGATCCCGCTATTGGTTATTGGCTAGAGAACTGTCTCGGTCATGTCTGCATGATTCCCGAACCCATAGGGTCTACACACTTAAGGTTCGGTGACGCTAGAGTTGTTATGGGAATTAGTGTGCAGTTACCGAATGTTGTTCGGAGTCTCGGATGAGATCCCGGACGTCACGAGGAGTTACGAAATGGTCCAGAGGTAAAGAGTTATATATGGGAAGTCCTATTTTGGCCACCGGAAAATGTTCGGGATTTTTCAGTATTGTACCGGGAAGGTTCTAGAAGGTTCCGGAGTGGGGCCCACCTGCATGGGGGGACCCACATGAACGTGGGTAGTGGGGGCAAGGCCCCACACCCCTGGTCAAGGTGCACCAAGATCCCCCTTAGAAGGAATAAGATCATATCCCGAAGGTATAAGATCAAGATCCCTAAAAAGGGGGGATAACAATCGGTGGGGAAGGAAATGATGGGATTTCCTTCCTCCCACCTTTGCCAACGCCCCAATGGACTTGGAGGGCAAGAAACCAGCCCCCTCCAAACCTATATAGAGTGGGGAGGTGCATGGGAGCTTTACCCCTTGCCCCTGGCGCGGCCCTCCCCTCTCCAACTCCACCTCCTCCTCAGTAGTGCTTGGCGAAGCCCTGCCAGAGAACTACAAGCCCCACCACCACGCCGTCGTGCTACCGGAGCTCTCCCTCAACTTCTCCTCTCCCCTTGCTGGATCAAGAAGGAGGATACATCCCCGGGCTGTACGTGTGTTGAACGCGGAGGCGCCGTCCGTTCGGCGTTAGATCGGATCTTCCGCTATTTGAATCGCCGCAAGTACGACTCCCTCATCCGCGTTCTAGTGACGCTTATGCTTAGAGATCTTCAAAGGTATGAAGATGCTCATCCTATCCCTCTCTTGTTGCTAGAATCTCCATATATTGATCTTGGTGATGCGTAGAAAATTTTGAATTATTGTTACGTTCCCCAACGGTGGCATCATGAGCTAGGTCTATGCGTAGTTTCTATGCACGAGTAGAACACAAGTTGTTGTGGGCATCGATTTTGTTAACTTACTTGCCACTACTAGTCTTATCTTGATTCGGCGGCATCGTGGGATGAAGCGGCCCAGACCGACCTTACACGTACGCTTACGTGAGACAGGTTCCACCGACTGACATGCACTAGTTGCATAAGGTGGCTAGCGGGTGTCTATCTCTCCCACTTTAGTTGGATCAGATTTGATGAAAAGATTCCTTATGAAGGGTAAATAGCAATTGGCATATCACGTTGTGGTTTTGGCGTAGGTAAGAAACGTTCTTGCTAGAAACCCATAGCAGCCACGTAAAAAAACTTGCAAAAACAATTAGAGGACGTCTAACTTGTTTTTGCAGCATATGCCGTATGATGTGATATGACCAAAGGATGTGATGAATGAAATACATGTGATGTATGAGATTGATCATGTTCTTGTAATAGGAATCACGACTTGCATGTCGATGAGTATGACAACCGGCAGGAGCCATAGGAGTTGTCTTAATTTATTGTATGACCTCTGTGTCATTGAATAACGCCATGTAATTACTTTACTTTATTGCTAAACCGTTAGCCTTAGTAGTAGAATTAATAGTTGGAGATACAACTTCATGAAGACACGATGATTGAGATCATTATGATGGAGATCATGGTGTCATGCCGGTGACGATGATGATCATGGCGCCCCGAAGATGGAGATCAAAAGGAGCAAAATGATATTGGCCATACCATGTCACTATTTGATTGCATGAGATGTTTATCATCTTTTTGCATCTTATTTGCTTAGAACGACGGTAGCATAAATAAGATGATCCCTCATAAAATTTCAAGAAAGTGTCCCCCCTAACTGTGCAGCGTTGCGAAGGTTCGTTGTTTCGAAGCACCACGTGATGATCGGGTGTGATAGATTCTAACGTTAGCATACAACGGGTGTAAGCCGGATTTACACATGAAAAACACTTAGGTTGACTTGAGGAGCCTAGCATGTACAGACATGGCCTCGGAACGCAAGAGATCAAAAGGTCGAACATGAGTCGTATAGCAGATGCGATCAACATGAAGATGTTCACCGATGATGACTAGTCTGTCTCACGTGATGATCGGACACGGCCTAGTTGACTCGGCTCCTGTATCACTTAGATGACTAGAGGGATGTCTATCTAAGTGGGAGTTCATTAAATAATCAGATGAACTTAATTATCATGAACATAGTCAAAAGGTCTTTGCAAATTATGTCGTAGCCTACACTTTAGTTCTACTATTTTTAGATATGTTCCTAGAGAAAATTTAGTTGAAAGTTGTCAGTAGCAATTATGTGGACTGGGTCCGTATACTGAGGATTTTGCTCATTGCTGCACAGAAGGCTTATGTCCTTAATGCACCACTCGGTGTGCTGAACCTCGAGCATCGTTTGTGGATGTTGCGAACATTTGACATTCATGTTTTGATGACTACGTGATAGTTCAGTGCATAATTTTAAACAGTGTAGAATTGAGGCACCGAAGACATTTTTGAAACGTTGCAGAACATATGAGATGTTCCAAGAGCTGAAATTAGGATTTCAGGCTCATGCCCACGTCAAGAGGTATGAGACCTCCGGCAAGTTTCTTAACCTGCAAACTAAGGGAGAAAAGCTCAATCATTGAGCATGTGCTTAGATTGTCTGAGTACTACAATCACTTGAATCGAGTGGGAGTTAATTTCCAGATGAGATAGTGATGGTTCTCCATAGTCACTACCAAATAGCTATTAGAGCTTCGTGATGAACTATAACATATCAGGGATATACATGATGATCCTTGAGGAATTCGCGATGTTTGACACCGCGAAAGTAGAAATCGAGTAGGAGCATCAATTGTTGATGGTTAGTAAAACCACTAGTTTCAAGAAGTGCAAGGGCAAGAAGGGATACTTCATGAAACGGCAAATCAGTTGCTGCTCTAGTGAAGAAACCCAGGGTTGAACCCAAACCCGAGACTAAGTGCTTCTGTAATGAGGGAACGATCACTGAAGCAGAACTGCCCTAGATACTTGGTAGATGAGAAGTCTGGCAAGGTTGACAGAAGTATATTGGATATATATTGTATTGAATGTGTACTTTACTAGTACTCCTAGTAGCACCAGGGTATTAAGATACCGGTTCAGTTGCTAAGTGTTAGTAACTCGAAAAAATAGAGCTACGGAATAAACGGAGACTAGGTAGAGGTGAGATGACGATGTGTAGTGTTGGAAGTGTTTCCAAGGTTGATGTGATCAAGCATCGCCTGCTCCCTCTACCATCGAGATTGGTGTTAAACCTAAATAATTGTTATTTGGTGTTTGCACTGAGCATAGACATGATTGGATTATGTTTATTGCAATATGGTTATTCATTTAAGGAGAATAATGGTTACTCTGTTTATTTGAATAATACCTTCAACGGTCTTGCACCTAAAATGAATGGTTTATTGAATCTCGATCATAGTGATACACATGATCATACCAATAGATATAAGATAGTAATGATAGTACCACATACTTGTGGCACTGCCATTTGAGTCATACTGGTATAAAACGCATGAAGAAGCTCCATGTTGATGGATCTTTGGACTCGTTTTGAAAAGATTGAGACATGCGAACCATGTCTATTGGTATATATGCATGAAGAAACTCCATACAGATGGATCGTTTGGACTCACTTGAGTTTGAATCACTTGAGACATGCAAATCATACCACATGGGCAAGATGACTGAAAGGCCTCATTTTTCAGTGAGATGAAACAAAAGAGCAACTTGTTGGAAGTAATACATTTGATGTGTGCAATCCAATGAGTGCTGAGGCACGCAGTGAATATCGTTATGCTCTTACTTCACAGATGATTTGAGTAGATTCTGAATATATTTACTTGATGAAACACAAGTCTGAATTATTGAAAAGTTCAAGCAATTTCAGAGTGAAGTTGAATATCATCGTGGCAAGAGGATAAAATGTCTATGATATGATCATAGAGATGAATATATGAGTTACGAGTTTGGTACACAATTAACACCTTGTGGAAATTGTTTCTAATACCGCCTGGAACACCATAGTGTGATGGTGTGTCCGAACATCATAAATGCACCCTATTGGATATGGTGCATACCATGATGTCTCTTATCGAATTACCACTATTGTTTATGGGTTAGGCATTAGAGACAACTGCATTCACTTTAAATAGGGTTGCACGCTATTCAGTTTGAGACGATGCCGTATGAACTATGGTTTGGAGAAACCTAATTTTTCGTTTCTTAAAAGTTTGAGGCTGCGATGCTTACGTGAAAAAGGTTCAGGCTAATAAGCTCGAACCCAAAGCGGATAAATGCATCATCATAGGACACCCAAAAACAGTTGGGTATACCTCTTATCTTAGATCCGGAAGCAAAAGGGATTGTTTCTAGAATCGGGTCCTTTCTCGAGGAAAAGTTTCTCTTGAAAGAATTGAGTGGGAGGATGGTGGAGACTTGATGAGGTTATTGAACCATCACTTCAACTAGTGTGTAGTAGGGCACAGGATGTTATTCCTATGGCGCCTACACCAATTAAAGTGGAAGCTGATGATAATGATCATGAAACTATAGATCAAATCACTACCAAACCTCGTAGGTCGACAAGGATGCGTACTACTTCAGAATGGTATGTAATCCAGTCTTAGAGGTCATGTTGCTAGACAACAATGAACCTACGAGCTATGGAAAAGCGATGGTGGGCCCGGATTCCGACGAATGGCTCGAGGCCATAAAATCCGAGAGAGGATCCATGTATGAAAACAAAGTATAGACTTTGGAAGAACTACTCGATGGTCGTAAGGCTGTTGAGTACAGATGGATTTTAAAAGGAAGACAGACAATGATGGTAAGTGTCACCATTAAGAAAGCTCGACTTGTCACTAAGATGTTTTCTGACAAGTTCAAGGAGTTGACTATGATGAGACTTTCTCACTCGTAGGGATGCTAAGAGTCTATTGGAATTATATTAGCAGTTACTGCATTATTTATGAAATCTTGCAGATAGGATGTCAAAACATTGTTTCCTCAACGATTTTCTTGAGGAAAGGTTGTATGTGATACAACCATAAGGTTTTGTCAATCCTGAAAGATGCTAACAAGTATGCAAAGCTCCAGTAATCCTTATAAGGACTGGAGTAAGCATCTTAGAGATGGAATATACGCTTCGATGAGATGATCAAAGATTTTGGGTTTATACAAAGTTTATGAGAAACTTGTATTTCCAAAGAAGTGAGTGGGAGCACTATAGAATTTCTAATGAGTATATGTTGTTAACATATTGTTGATCAGAAATGCTGTAGAATTTCTAGAAAGCATATAGGGTTATTTGAAAAGTGTTTTTCAATGGAAAACCTTGATTAAGCTACTTGAACATTGAGCATCAACATCTATAAGGATAGATCAAAAATGCTTAATAGTACTTTCAAATGAATACATACCGTGACAAGACTTTGAAGGAGTTCAAAATAGATCAGCAAAGAAGGAGTTCTTGGCTATGCTATAAGGTGTGAGTATTCAGTAAGACTCAAGACCTGACCACGGCAAAAGAGAGAGAAAGGACGAATGTCGTTCCCTATGCTCTAGACATAGGCTCTACAGTCTGCTATGCTGAGTACCGCACCTAAAATGTGCCTTGCCATGAGTTAGTCAAGGGGTACAAGAGTGATCCAGGAATGGATCACATGACAGCGGTCAAACTTAACCTTAGTAACTAGTGGACTAAGGAATTTTCTCGATTATGGAGGTGGTAAAAGAGTTCGTCGTAAAGGGTTACGTCGATGCAAACTTTGACACTAATCCGGATGACTCTGAGTAGTAAAATGGATTTGTATAGTAGAGCAGTTATTTGGAATAGCTCCAAGTAGCGCGTGGTAGCTGCATCTACAAGATGACATAAAGATTTGTAAAGCACACACGGATCTGAAAGGTTCAGACCCGTTGACTAATAACCTCTCTCACAAGCAAGATATGATGAAACCCCATGGGTGTTGGATTCATTACAATCACATAGTGATGTGAACAAGATTATTGACTCTAGTGCAAGTGGAAGACTATGGGAAATATGCCCTAGAGGCAATAATAAAATGGTTATTATAGTATTTCCTTGTTCATGATAATTGTCTATTGTTCATGCTATTATTGTATAAACTGGAAACCGTAATACATGTGTGAATAGATAGACCACAACATGCCCCTAGTGAGCCTCTAGTTGACTAGCTCGTTGATCAATAGATGGTTATGGTTTCCTGCCCATGTACATAGTATGTGATTGATAATAGGATCACATAATTAGGAGAATGATGTGATGGACAAGACCCAATCCTAAGCATAGCACAAGATCGTATAGTTTGTTTGCTAAGAGCTTTTCTAATGTCAAGTATCATTTCCTTAGACCATGAGATTGTGCAACTCCCGGATACCTTAGGAATGCTTTGGGTGTACCAAACATCACAACGTAACTGGGTGGCTATAAAGGTGCACTACAGGTATCTCCAAAAGTGTCTGTTGGGTTGGCACGAATCGAGACTGGGATTTGTCACTCCGTATGTCGGAGAGGTATCTCTGGGCCCACTCGGTAATGCATCATCATAATGAGCTCAATGTGACTAAGTAGTTAGTCACGGGATCATGCATTATGGAACGAGTAAAGTGACTTGCCGATAACGAGATTGAACGAGGTATTGGGATACCAATGATCGAATCCCGGGCAAGTAATGTACCGATTGACAAAGGGAATTGTATATGGGATTGCTTGAATCCTTGACATCATGGTTCATCTGATGAGATCATCGTGGAACATGTGGGAGCCAACATGGGTATGCAGATACCACTGTTGGTTATTGGCCAGAGAGCTGTCTTGGTCATGTCTGCATGATTCACGAACCCGTAGGGTCTACACACTTAAGGTTTAGTGACCCTAGAGTTGTTATGGGAATTAGTGTGCAGTTATCGAATGTTGTTCAGAGTCTCGGATGAGATCCCAGACGTCACGAGGAGTTCTGGAATGGTCCAAAGGTAAATATTTATATATGGGAAGTTCTATTTTGGCCACCGAAAAATGTTCAGGATTTTTTGGTATTGTAGCCGGAAGGTTCTAGAAGGTTCTGGAGTGGGGCCCACCTGCATGGGGGGACCCACATGAACGTGTATAATGGGGGAAAGGCCCCACACCCTTGGTCAAGGTGCACCAAGATCCCCCCTTAGAAGGAATAAGATCATATCCCGAAGGGATAAGATCAAGATCCCTAAAAAGGGGGGGATACCAATCGGTGGGGAAGAAAATGATGGGATTTCCTTCCTCCCACCTTTGCCAACGCCCCAATGGACTTGGAGGGCGAGAAACCAGCACCCTCCACCCCTATATAAAGTGGGGAGGCACATGGGAGCTTTACCCCTTGCCCCTGGCGCAGCCCTCCCCCTCCTCCTCAGTAGTGTTTGGCGAAGCCCTGCCGGAGAACTGCAAGCTCCTCCACTACGCCGTCGTGCTGCCGGAGCTCTCCCTAAACTTCCCCTCTCCCCTTGCTGGATCAAGAAGGAGGAGACGTCCCCGGGCTGTACGTGTGTTAAACGTGGAGGCGTCGTCCGTTTGGCGTTAGATCGGATCTTCCGCGATTTGAATCATCGCGAGTACGACTCCCTCATTAGCGTTCTAGTGACGCTTCTGCTTAGCAATCTTCCAAGGTATGAAGATGCTCATCCTCTCCCTCTCTTGTTGCTATAATCTCCATATATTGATTTTAGTGATGCGTAGAAATTTTTGAATTATTGCTATGTTTCCCAACAGTTGAATATTGTGTATATGATGTCTAAACTATGCAATGCAAGACACCATATGCATGATATGAGCAGTATAACCATGCCAAGTTAGATCATACACCTCGGTGGGGGAATAGGACTGGTCATCTGTCTCTGAATCCATCTTTGAGGAGCTATCGGGACCCAACAAGAGATCTGCTTCAACAGGTAGCACTGTCTGCTCTCAAGGCCTTGTTTTCACTCCAGATTTTTCCATCTCCCACCCAAATGGCTGATTCACAGGAAGAGTAGTTTAATGTACAAACATTGTCGACAAATGGAAATGTAATGAAGAAAATGACGGGAAAGATATCATTCAAATATATGATGCCTGGTTAAACAGGATGACATTGCACATTTGACATATATTATGGCTAGCTAAAAGACATGAGACTGCATAATTCCCATATATGATATAGAAGCTAAACAGGTGACATTACAGAACATGTCTAAACTAAGCAGATGACATATATGATGTCAAAAGTCGGCACTGCAAGGAAACATATGCATGATATGACTAATATCATCATGCCAAGGTAGAGAAAACACCTTGGGGGGTAAATAGGAGTGGTCAGCTGCGTCTGAATCCGCCTCAGAACAGATATCTTCCTCTGGATTACAATCTGGAGGGGGGGAGGGTTTTCCATTAAACCCACCATGGAGCGATGTCTGCATGACATAGTATTGCCGTGCAAAACTCTTATTGTTTTCTCTACATGTTGAGCATGACTGTGTATAATATCTGACATGCATACGAAAAATATATGGTGAGATTATGCAAGGAGAGCATGCAGAAATATAGAGTGATGGTAACAACCATTGGATGGATCCAAAAATAATGATAGCAGACTGATGATTGCTTTAATTTAATAAAAAGATAGATGATGATTGCTTTACTATTTGTTTCCCACCTAAGATGAACAACATAGGCATACCCTAGGTGAACCAGGTATTAGACAGAGATACTATTAATTGCTGCCTCGATATGTGCCCCACAACTAATTTAGAACTCAAGTTTGAACATTAATTTGGACCCGACTTGGAGTCCAAGAGGTGAACTTGATGATAAAGTAGCAGGTAATTTTAAGCAATGCATAACATAAGCAGAAACAACAGAGTGCAACCTCTCTTGTGGACCCATGTACTCCTCAGGTTCATCTGCTGAGTCGGTGATGGTGATGCATTGCGGTGGGTGCCGGTGGCAGGGAAGGAGATTTGAGGCGGCTAAAGATGGTAAGGATTCGTGATGTCTGGTTTGGTGGATGCTTCTGTCGATGGAGCAACTCAGGTGAGGTGGACGACGTCGCGGCAGGAGCAGGACAAACCACACAAAGTTCCCTTCGACACCTACCTATAACTGAAGTAATTCTGTAAGGGCTCATTTCGCTTGCATGATTCTAAAAACGCAGGGATAGGAAAAGCACCGGAATAGGATAGGAATGCACATGGTAAATAGAGCATTTGTAAACACAAGATTTCTGTTAACTTGGGTGTTTGGTTCACAAGAATTGGAAGAGCAGAGGAATGCAAAGAAACATGGCCAAAATAAAGTGGAACCATATGAAAGTGTGTACAGTTAGAATGTTATTCTGTCACTAATGCACTTGGTCTTGTTTTCATTCATAGGATTTTGAAAAATAGGTCGAAGTGGATGTTTTGCTCCATTCATTTCAACAAAATGCATGAATAATTGAATATTAGAGTGCCATAGGAAAATTCTCTATTGCTACGTTTTTCCATTGAACCAAAATAGCCCTAATGGATCGACATGAATGTATAGTAATAAGTGATGCAACAAGTGTACAACCTGTTTGCCGTAGCCGTGTCGACCTCAGCATCATTGGGTTGGTCGCTGAAGCAGTTGAGGCAGAGGTGGATGTCGGAGGTGTGGGGGAAGATTTGAGGAATCTATAGACGGTGTCCAGGGCACTGCTTTGTTGTGATGGATCGTTCTGTCGTTGGAGCAGCTCCGGTGAGCCGTAAGGCGTCAAGGCTGAAGCAACACAAGACAAACATTGTTAATCCCAAGTGGGATTCTAACAACATCTCCAATAGATGATGTAAAATAGATGTAAAATTTACATCACCAAAAACCACCTGACTACAACAGATGAGGTAAAAACTGTTGACTCTGAACTTAACTGTCGGAACTGAAATTTACTATGGAATCTGAATGTTACTGTCAAAACTAAATGCAATGGTAGCAGAGAGGCACTTGACATGTAGTTTCGGGAGGGCCTGCAGTTCATCTTCAACCTGCACCCCCCTGAGCCGCCAGCCACCACCGGCCGAACCCCCGGCCCCAGAGCCGCCTCGTCGCACCGAAACAACTCCTCACCGCCGGTCTGCTGCCGCCCCGCTACCCCGGCCAGCCCTCTAGGCCCCTCGCCCCCACCCTGAACCCTAAGATAGATAGTGGGGTACCTCTCTGATGAGCCCCCTTCCCCGCTGCAGGTGGTTCTTCCTTAACTCTGGCGAGCCCCCCATTCCCTGAAAATCGACTGACCCAAGAGTTGATTCAGTCGACTGAAGTGTAGCTAAATCGGAGCAGAGCAGCAGCACGAGCGAGGGGGAGAGCAGCAGTAGTAGCGGGAGTGAGCGAGCGAGAGCCGGAGAAGCAGCAGCAGCGCGAGCGAGCGAGAGCCGTAGCAGCAGTAGATCCGGCTGGTATGGCCGCCACCGCCGAAGGGGCCTCACACTGGGGGAGAGTCGTCGTGGAGATGTCGCCCGCGGTACCGGCTTCAAGGTAGATGCTCCATGGGAGTGCGGGATGGAACACCGTCATTGCCGGGAGGTTGAGTGAAGGAGAAGGTGCAATGCGATGAGTGTACAACCTGTTTGGTGGCGCCGAGTTGGCCTCGGCTTCGTCTGAGGAGTCAGTGAGGATGATGCGGTTCCGGTGGAGCAGGTTAAGGCGGCGCTGTTGGGATGGAGCAGCCGCGATAGACGAGGCGATCGTCGGAGCAACTCCTTGGAGATGGAAGATGGGGAGGCTGAACCGGCTGGACGATTATATGGACGACGGATCCTCATCCGGGGAGGTGGATGAGGGACGTTGAGCTGTTGCGGTGGACGACATCGTCGGGGAAGAGGCTCCGGCTGGGTAGCGGTGAGGTGGTAGACGGAGGAGGGTGGGGTTTCGCGGCTGGAGCATAGAGGTTATGGCGGCCTGGGATTTCAAATGGCGAAAAGGAGGCGATGGGAGGGGGTGAACCATGACTTAGAGATGCGCTTTTCCAAAATGTTGGGTGTGTTACAAAAGTACCCCCACCATTTGAACTAGCGGCCCTTTCGGCTCAAGATTAGAAGGGGGATTTCGCGTGTCGGGATTTGGCAGCTGGAGGGAGTTTTTGCGCACGTTCTAATTTTGGGATAGCAAGGCGCGCGTTGTGAATGGCCCAATTTTGGGAGCAAGATATCTGAATTTTCGGGATATAACTAGGCGCAGGTTGAATTTTAGGGACAAGCCTAACGTGTAATATTTTACTTGCACATACCAAATCAATTCGCACTTCCCTCAATCAAAAAGAAAACGAAAAAAATAAAACTATTCACACCACATAAAGAGAGAGTCTTGCCCCGTTTTACTATACAAGTGCTATTCAAATCTACTCCCTCCTTCCATCTATATAGGGCCTAATGCATTTTTCGATGCTAACTTTGACCAAATATTAGAGCAATAATATATGACATGCAACTTACACAAAGCACACCATTAAATTCGTGTGTGACAGGAGCTTTCAATGATATAATTTTCACACTGTGCATGTCATGTACTATTAATCTTGTCAATAGTCAAAGGCGGTCTTAAAAAATGCATTACGCCCTATATAGATGGAAGGAGGGAGTATGAATCCATGTTATGTCCAATTAAAGTTTTTCGTTGGCTGTATAATGCATGTAACCTACTCATACCAACATTTTAGTGCATTCCAAATGTCTATACTACCCCTGCAACTCGAACTGAATTTGAATACGTTTCTTTATTTCAATAAGAATCTACAATCATGATTGTTGCCAACTTCAACCATCATTAGTGTATTACCTTAATAACACACCACATGATTACTATAGAGATAAATATGAACTATGTGTACTATATGAACTCAAAATCTATTTTTTGAATACACTTGATGTTGATTCCAAATAATAGTACATTTGACGTACTAACTATATATTCATAATCTAAACCATGTTCCATATGTACACCGTGTTAATCACACAAAGTATAGTGCCCTGCCCCCTGCATTATGACAAGTATTTAGAACTGAGTTGCAAAAGCCACACATTAGCCCAAATTATAATCAATGTTCTACATTATGATATATTCTTCAAGTATTCGTATCCACTTTTTTATAATGAAATATGATCTTTTTTCGTCTTTTACACCTTCACGATCCTCTTTTATTTGTAGCTAGCTAGAGCTAACTTTCTATCGTGCATGCACACGCCCACCCCCCTCTCACCCTCCCTCAACGTCCCCTCCATCGCGCACGTTCGTTTTTTCTCTTCAGGTCGTTCACCCGCGGTGTGTATAGGCCCCGGCTCCTTCTTTCTGGCACACACCAGTCGATATACCTCTCTAGCCAGGTGTGCCTACCACAAACACATATATACTTCCCCTCTTCTCTTCTCACTGTCCATGCCCCCCTATGTCCAATACGGTTCCACGCAGGTGCACACTCCCGCCTCTCTTTTCATTGATATCATTCTAGCACACTCCTCCCCCTCGACATGGTAGGCCTCTCGCACCACCTCCTAGCCGCACCCCTCCCCCCCTGTCTGTCTCTCCGGACCTTATTTGCTTCTAACACATTCATGCATGTATACGTACCAATCTCCCTACATATAGCCAGGTTCACTATAATTCGGTTTCCCTACGCATCGATACACTTACCTTGCTAGTTATGTCTCTCCCTTTCTCGGACACACGATGGTTGATCTTCCTACGTAGTTATGTATGCTTACCACAACCGTATCGTCTCCCCTCATCATCCTTGCATACCTCCCGACTTGTCTCTCAACGCACGTGCATAGACAGACAGACATCCCCCGCCCTCTCTTATTGATATTGCACTCGTACCCTTCGTTTGTGTAGCGGGCCTCTCCCACCATTTGTGAGACGCCACTCCACCACCAACCCTCCGACACTCTACCTTTGTCTTTTTCCCAACCTTATTCCTCTGCTACACATATCCATCGATGCCGATCGATCTCCCTCAATACATAGCAAGGTCTCTCTCCTTCCCCACACATATACTAGTCGATCGTTCTCTACCCCCTCCCCCCCCACACACCGGTAGTCGAATGTTGTAGGTAGGTATCCATGCCATAGTGAAAAACTGCACCTCTGCCCTCTCAAATTGCAGTAGGCCAGCCACCCTGTATCTTTGACGTGGGCAAACACAAATTCGATGGCACTCTTTATCGATCACGCAGCCACACACTTCATCCCTGTTTTCAATTCTATCGACATCTCATGTCCATGACTCCATTTCACACACATTGCATATGTTATGTTTTTTTGTTTGAGATGTCATCAACACATTGCCTCTGTTTCGCACAAACCATCTCTCTCACACCCACGCACGTATGTACCTGCACCTAAAGAAGAGGTGCATGCAGGACGCACGTACTCACGTCTCGTTCCCGGACACACCCGCGCGGGTACATGGTGGAGTTCGTTTCTATACGAAAAGGCAGCCCACGTGATAATTTGACGCGTGTAGCGGTTGTTTACTCGAAGGAGGGTCGGGTACCATGCCTAGACAGAACAAAGTTCGACTTGACGCGTTAGTATTAAATAAAGTTATATATTCCTCAATGGCATGTACAAAATATATAATGATTTTTTGCGGGTTCAATATAAAACGATTGCTGTGCAGAAACAGAAAAATGGGTTTGTCTCTCGTCACACCATCTCCCACAAGGCGGCGGTGGCCTCTCTCTCTCTCAGCGTTGGTCAGTGATCCGGCCGCATCCCGTCCTCCGGCGAAAAGGGAGGATGTGCATCGTCTCTCAGTTCGACAGCGTTGAGGCAGCACATCCCGATCAGCGGTACCCGCCGTTCTCTCTGACCAAGCTCCGACGCGGTAGGGCCTTCGCCACTTGCTCGTTGCCATAGTATGGGCAGATCCCGACCGCCAGCCCCCTCCTAGTAACATCCCGACGACCCTCAGGTACAGCTTCGTCCGTCCTTGCTCCACTGCCCATCTTCCCACGTTGCCGCATGTGGATCTTCTTTAGTTGTTTTCTTAAAACGTATCTCGGCCAGCGTACTTACCATCTTGCAATATCATCCTCAAACCATTTTTGATAAACAACCATGTGCAATCTTTCCCTTATTACATGGAATTGCTTCTTTTTTGTCGGTGTATGTGTCTTCAACTCGTGTTATTGGGCAGTAATTGTTTCCTTTGTACCTCCTTTTGCAAACAGGACTATCCATTTTTACCTCATTGCTATTCGACCTTTTGGTGAACTGCACAAATCACTTTTTTCTTAAGATTGTTTTGTGCAGTTCCGCCAAAATGTCACACGGGCAACATTTTTACATTTCTGTGGGATTGCAGAAAGGGAGATTGGTTTTGCTATCCTCCTCATCCAACTCCGTGCCTAATCTTCTCCAACAAGTAGTTAGTCCTAAAGAGAGATTGTAGAGGTGATCAGCTTATATTTGTGTGTGTTATGTTTCATCATCTAGTTCCACTATTGTTGTAATCACACTGACTGGATATGTTTGCAAACAGGGATGGTCCGCTCGATTTTATTGGAGCTGCACAAAATGATCAGATTGTGGTGTCCTCCATGCACCTCTTTTTTGGCTACAGAGCTGGGTGAAACTAGCTGCCAAGCAATGAACACTGTGCCAAGGAAATGGAGCCATGCCTACGAACAACATCGATCAATTATATATTTTTCTTTATTTGTACACCTTCTCACAACTTTGTCTTCAGTTGTGATGTGAATATTGGCGCTGATCTACGAACCATTGAGATGCATTAGCAGCCATGGTAGTTTCATTTGTATTTGATGGAATGTTGTAAGGAGATAATCTTGAGGCAAGAGACATGAATCCTAAGTTGAAACCTTTTTTTCCTACGGGAACCAAAGTTGAAACCTTCATAGCATCACAATACAATTTCATTAAAATTATGCGTACTCCCGCCATTTAGGTGTGTAAGTCATCTTACGAAAACCAAATAATCCCAAAACACTTAGGCGCGGTGCATTAACTTCTACCGAGTTTCTTGTTTCTTGACATATCAACCAATAAGAGATGAGGGGTGTGCATGCTTTTAATGACTTGAGATTACCAAAAACGGCATGCAATGGTTAGTTCATTTCATGCAATGCTATTAATTAGCAAATAAACATTAAAGTCTCTCATTTTTCCCTCCTCCTTGGTCACGGTGCACAACCTAAGATGACTTACTTACCTAGACGGAGGGAGTACATATAAACAAATCATGAAGGATTGATAGCAATGCCAGAAACAATTCAACTTCGTTTCACCGACCTGTGGGACATCATTCATCCGTCTCCATCTGCCATGCAGCAATATTGAGTGCACAACTGCAGGGAAAGATTCACCCCGGTCGTTGCGCTGCAGTAGTAATGACTAGTGACCAGTCAAATCACAGAGCCCCATGAAGCAACCATCATTTCTATGTTCCTTGAATCCGTTGGTACTCCCATATTCCCAGAGTAATAAGTTGCTCGGGCGAATCAACAATCACTTCACCTTTCCCACAGTAAGTACTAGTACCTCCTTTTTTTTACTCTAGAAACAACCACATGCGAATATTGGACAGTAGCAACACATCAACTTAATCAAAAATCAAAACCAACCAATGAAACTACTACTACTTGTGAGCATTTGCGAGTATATACATGGATAGACGGAGTACATGATACGTACTAGCAAACGGTCACCAGTAGTAGTAGTTCATTGGTTGGTTTCGATTTTTGATTCAGTTGTTGTGCTGCTACCGTCCAATATTCGCGTGTGGTTGTTTCTAGAATAAAAAAGGAGGTACCCCTACTTATGTTACTCCCACTACGCCTAGTCTAAGGTTAGTAGGTGACCTTATGCTTGGCTCTTCACCTCTTTTAGAAGTCGATGTTCTACAGTAGTACTTCTTGTAATCTGACACCAAATGAACTACTGCTCGTCCACCGCTTGTAAGAAAAAGTTCCTCTTCATGCTGCGAGCCACCGCGCACGCGTTGGGGAGGGAAAAGGCATAGCAAGCAAGCTTCTTGTCATTCTGTGAGTTGACGGGACAAATGAAAGTTATCTAGTACGTACTCTCAAAAGGGCTGACCATGTCATGGCTACCATCCTGTGCTTAGTCGTTGAGTACGTGCTCTATTCACGTGCCATCGAGGAAAAAAATATTGCATAGTAGGTGCCATCGAAGTGAACGACTCACTTACGCACTGCTTATCTAATTATCTCCATTTTCTTGCATGACACATGCACCTTGATGCTAGATGTCTCGCGCGTTGGCAAAAGGATGAACAAGCTCACGTAAAAAAAGAGTTGAAGAACATAGATTCCCAACGTCCGAGAAGGAGGAACCTCGCGGTGGAGCATCTGCAAGGAACCTTGCACGTTTTCCCCTGTTTTTTGCCACCTGCCCACCTATAAAAAATAAGAGAACATGAACTCCTTGCTAACCACTAGAGACGATACATCAGGATGCTAAGTTGAAGATGTTTTATAGTTTATATTGATAACCACGCAACAAGCCACGCATGTACAGGACGCATGCAGCCACGCATGTACACACGCCAATGCACTAACTCCATTCGATCCAACTCATGCACATACGCGCATAACATGGAGCACACAACGCACGTACACAGCACGTGCATGCACACACACTCGGCCGCAGAATACACATGAATAACAAATGCATGTGCACACACTCGACTGCATGGAGGCGTGCGCCATCTGCGGCGGCATCCGGTTCGTCATGCTACGGCGAATCTCACACACAACAGCGCCTACGCATCTCTTGCATCACCTCTTTGCCGTTGTTGCTCAACGACTAGTCGGAGACGAAGACGACCGCATCCTTGGGCCTTAGAGCTACTAGCATCAATGGAAACACACGCACACTGCACGCACACAAGCACGTATGGAGTGCCCACGACATGGTGCATCCACAGTCACCTCTAGTCCTTCTGCGCATGTTGTCTATCAAGGCGGCTGCATGCCTAATGATGATGCGGCTGCATGTTGTCACCACAGATATGTTACTATAGAGGTAGTAACATAGACTAGTGTCATATGCATGAAACTACTAGTGAGTATGGGATCACATGATATTTCCCCGTCCGGACCGATCCCAAGTTTGCTTCTCACCTTCTTGGCCCAACAAAAAACCCTCCACCTTCCCGCGCGTGCTTCCCGCCCAGTGTCAGGTGAGTCCGCCGCTCCACATTGATGGAAAGTCAGGGCGACGCGACCTCTCACTGCTTCCGCCATTGAAGCGGCACGACGACCGAGGGCACTGCCCGCTGCACGCCCGACATTTCAGACTACACAGTGGAGAGTAACTTTAGAGCAATTACTACAATTAGATGACATAAGCAGGCTATAAGGATTTAAATATAGTATTTGTGCTTAGTTGAAGGAGAGGGAAGAGAAGCGGGTTGTAAACTTGTAGCCGGTTCTAGCAGGAGCCCCAACATACTTTGTGAGACAAAAGGTGGGGCCATTATTAATGATATAGTATTTACACTAAAGGGACTAATGGACGCCTTAATTACTCAGTTTTTTTGAGCCAAACCTTGGTGGGGCTATTATTGACTTGGACGTGGGGTTTGGGGGCCAAAGGCCTACTATTATACTTGGTCTTACTCGCACGACCGACCTGACATGCTCTACCCTAGCCGTTGTATCATATGGTTTCGCACCGTTCCAGATCTTAGTGCCGCCACACAATTCTTCTCCAGCCCTCCTTCCGGTGTGCAGCGTGAGAAGGGACAGCAGTCCTCCGAACCCCGCCTTTCGTGATCCTGTACGGGGGAGGGGCGATCGGGTTTTTGGGGATCACACTCCTGTGACTGCTGCCAGCGATGACTTCCTCAACGTCAGCCTTCTTCCCCGACCTCGGTAACCTCTTCATCAATGACATGAGTGACAATATCAACCACATCGGTTCTGCTCCCGCTGTACAGTATGTGATTCTGTCCTCCTGGTTTAGTTTGCATCATTACTTTGATGTTTGCAATTGTCGTCATGATCTATTTACTGCTGATTCGGATTAAATCTCATAGTAAATTGCTCATATATTCAACAATACAATCCAAAAACCTGATTATAGGAAATTTACTCCGAGTGGTTTTGCTGCGCTTTTGAAGCCGCCTACTTTTAAGGGGGTGCAATATAAAAGGTGGCGCACAAGAGCAGTATATTGGTTTCAGATCATGTGCTACTATGACGCCACTAAGGGTAAGCCTGAGGGCGATCTTAATCCTACACAGAACAAAGCTTTTGAGAACATGGATACCCTCTTCAAAGCCGCCCTGTTGTGTGTTCTTGACGATTCCATTATGGATTCATATATGTCGTTCGACAGCGGCAAAGACATGTGGGCTGCGCTCAAGGCCACGTTTGGTGCCTCGGGCACTGGCAACGAGTTGTACGTATTGGAGCAATTCTGTGACTACAAGATGACTGATGAGCGCTCTGTTGTTCAGCAGTCTCATGAGATACAGTCACTCTCTAAGGAACTTGAGTATTTTAAGTGTGTGTTACCGGACAAATTTGTTGCTGGGACCATCATTGCTAAGCTTCCACCTTCGTGGAACGATTTTGCTACATCTCTGAAAAACAAGAGACATGAGTTTTCTGTTTTGGATCTCATTAGCACTCTTGATTTTGAAGAGAAGGCGAGAGCAAAATACACACGTGCTCGGGTCGTTGAGGGAGCTTCTAGTGCCCACATGGTACACGAGAAGAACTTCAAGCCCAACCAGCCCCAAAACAACAAGAAAAAATCTCAGGGGAAAGGCAAGTTTGATGCAAAGAACAAGCCATCACATTCTACCAACTTCAAGAAGAATTCTCATAACGGGAAGGGCTCAACCGCACAAACTTTATATGGCTGCATCTACCTGTTGACAGCTAACCTCATGGTACTCTAGGTATTCCTACATTCGTAACTAGGTACAATGACCACCGCAAGATGAAATAAGCTTATTCGTACATTGACTTGCTGATTGCAGTACGGAACGATCCTGTCATATGTGGAGGAGCAAACAAGCAGTGCAGCCGAAGGTGGAAATCAACCAAGGACTTATGAAATTATATATAATCTTCCTCAGGCAGGTCAGTATCCCCTTCGTCCAGATGATCGTGTTTTGTCATGCCGAGCTATTGATATGTGCTACTCTTTTGCAACACCATTTAAGTATAGCTAATGTTTTCCTATCTCATCTGATTCAGGACAATGAAGATGATTTCAAGGGAGCTGCACAATATGGACTCATGTTGAGTCATCTCTATTGCCTCATGTGTTTGCTGCAAATGTGCCAGCATCAATTGCAAGATGAGGCCGCTAGATAGCTGTGGAGTTGACAACATGCTCAAAGTGCTCGCAGCATTGAGAAGAAACAAGCATGGACAGGAAATTAATGCGTGCGTAGGGAGGCCCTTTGCTCAGAGAAGCTGAGGGAGTCCTGGATTAGGGGGTGTCCGGATGGCCGGACTATGACCTTCAGCCGGACTCCCGGACTATGAAGATAGAAGAATGAAGACTCCGTCCCGTGTCCGTATGGGACTTCCCTTGGCGTGGAAGGCAAGCTTGGCGATACGATATGAAGATCTCCTCCCATTGTAACCGACTCTGTGTAACCCTAGCCCTCTCTGGTGTCTATGTAAACCGGAGAGTTTTAGTAAGTAGGACGAACAACAATCATACCTAGGCTAGCTTCTAGGGTTTAGCCTCTCTGATCTCGTGGTAGATCCACTCTTGTACTACCCATATCATCAATATTAATCAAGCAGGAGTAGGGTTTTACCTCTATCGAGAGGGCCCGAACCTGGGTAAAAACATCGTGTCCCTTTTCTCCTATTACCATCCGCCTAGACGCATAGTTCGGGACCCCCTACCCAAGATCCGCCGGTTTTGACACCGACATTGGTGCTTTCATTGGGAGTTCCTCTGTGTCGTCACCTTTAGGCCCGATGGTTTCTTCGATCATCAATCACGATGTGGTCCAGGGTGAGACTTTCCTCCCCGGACAGATCTTCGTATTCGGCGGCTTCGCACTGCGGGCCAAATCGCTTGGCCATCTGGAGCAGATCGAAAGTTACGCCCCTGGCCATCAGGTCAGGTTTGGAAGCTTAAACTACACGACCGACATCCGCGGGGACTTGATCTTCGACGGATTTGAGCCATGACCGAGCGTGCCGCACTGCCTCGATGGGCATGATCTAGCTCTGCCACCGGACAGCGCCCAGAGCGCCGCTCAGATGTCCGCTCCGACCATTAGCCCGGAGCCGACTGCGCTAACCAGGGACGGACGGTTAGACGCCGCCCGAGGAGCCGCAATCTCTACGGCGATAGAGCCAAATACCAGCCTAGTCCTTTGCAAGGCCCATGACTCCAAGGTGCCGGACTCTGTTCCGGACTCCGAATCTTCCGCACCCCTTCAGATCGAACCCGATTGGGCTCCGATCATGGAATTCACCAATGTGGATGTCTTTCAGCACTCGCCCTTTGGAGATATCCTGAATTCACTAAAGTCTCTCTCTTTGTCAGGAGAGCCCTGGCCGGATTACGGTCAGCATGGTTGGGATGCGAACGACGAAGAAATTCGAGGCCCACCCACCACCCACCTCATAGCCACTGTCGACAATTTAACCGACATGCTCGACTTTGACTCCAAAGACATCGACGGTATGGATGCCGATGAAGGAGACGACCAAGGACCAGCACCTATAGGGAACTGGAAAGCCACCTCGTCATATGACATATACATGGTGGACACCCCCAAAGCAGGGGATGGCGAGGAAAAAATAGAGGAGGACCCCTCCAAGAAGCAACCCAAGCGCCGACGTCAGCGGCGCCGCTCCAAGTCCCGCCAAAGAAAAAACGGTGATTCCGACACCGGAGATAACAACACGCCGGACAGTGCCGAAGATAACCCCCTCTAGCAAGATTCAGTGCAGGAGGACGAAGGAGCCAGCCCCCATGAGAGAGCGGTCGACAGAGAGGTTGAGGACGACAACTATATGCCTCCCTCCGAAGACGAGGCAAGCCTCGATGACAACGAATTCGTCGTGCCAGAGGATCCCATCGAACAAGAGCGTTTCAAACGTAGGCTTATGGCCACGGCAAGCAGCCTCAAGAAAAAACAGCAGCAGCTTAGAGCTGACCAAGACCTGCTAGCGGACAGATGGACCAAAGTCCTAGCGGCCGAAGAGTATAAACTCGAACGCACCTCCAAAAGCTACCCAAAGCGCAGGCTGCTACCCCAACTTGAGGAGGAAGCAACTAAACCTACATCACCAGCGTACGACGCGCCCGATCGGCCACCCCGTGGCCGCGATAGAGAGGCCTTCAGGCCCTCGACCCAAGCTGCACCCCGACAGCGCTCAAAACACACCAGAGTACGGGGAGACGCAACAGACCTGAGAGACATATTGGAGAATAAGGCAAGGCAAATAAGATTGATCTACGGATCGCATGGGTGCCCCGCTCACGTGACGCTAGCCGTCATGCCGGACATGATAAGTACGGCCAGGCCGAATACAACAGACCAAGCTCATCCGAGCTGCGTCGTGATATAGCCCAGTACAGGGGTGCCACACACCCACTATGCTTCACAGATGAAGTAAAGGATCATCAAATCCCCGAGGGCTTTAAACCCGTAAACATCGAATCATACGATGGCACAACAGATCCTGCGGTATGGATGGAGGATTACCTCCTACATATCCACATGGCCCGTGGTGATGATCTACATGCCATCAAATACCTCCCGCTCAAGCTTAAAGGACCAGCTCGACATTGGCTTAACAACCTGTCAGCAGAGTCAATTAGTTGTTGGGAGGACCTGGAATCCGCATTCCTTGACAACTTCCAGGGCACTTATGTGCGACCACCAAACGCCGATGACCTAAGCCACATAATCCAGCAGCCAGAGGAATCGGCCAGACAATTCTGGACATGGTTCCTAACCAAGAAAAATCAAATAGTCGACTGTCCGGACGCCGAGGCGCTTGCAGCCTTCAGACACAACATCCTAGACGAATGGCTTGCCTGGCACCTAGGACAGGAAAAGCCAAAATCTATGGCAGCCCTCACAACACTCATGACCCGCTTTCGTGCGGGAGAAGATAGCTGGCTAGCTCGTAGCAATAACATAACCAAGTGCCCTGGCAATTCGGATACCAAGGACAACAACGGCAGGTCACGACGCAACAAGCATAAGCGCCGCATTAACGGCGACAGTACTGAAGATACGGCAGTCAATGCCCGATTCAGAGGCTCTAAACCCGGTCAGCGGAAGAAGACATTCAAAAGAAACCCTCTGGGCCCATCCAGCTTAGACCAGATACTCGACCGCTCGTGCCAGATACACGACACCCCCGAACAGCCAGCCAACCACACCAACAGCGATTGTTGGGTGTTCAAGCAGGCAGGCAAGTTAAGTGCCGAAACCAGAGACAAGGGGCTGCATAGCGATGACGAGGAGGATCCCAGGCCGCCGAACAACAGAGGACAGAAGGGATTCCCCCCGCAAGTTCGGATGGTGAACATGATATACGCAACCCACATCCCCAAAAGGGAGCGAAAGCGTGCTCTCAAGGACGTCTATGCGTTGGAGCCAGTCGCCCCAAAGTTTAACCCGTGGTCCTCCTGCCCAATCACTTTTGATCAAAGGGACCACCCCACTAGCATCCGTCATGGTGGATTCGCCGCATTGGTCCTAGACCCAATTATCGACGGATTTCACCTCATCAGAGTCCTAATGGACAGCGGCAGTAGCCTGAACCTGCTTTATCAGGATACAGTGCGAAAAATGGGCATCGATCCCTCAAGGATTAAACCCATAAAGACAACCTTCAAAGGTGTCATACCAGGTGTATAAGCCAGCTGTACAGGCTCGGTTACACTCGAAGTGGTCTTCGGATCCCCGGATAATTTCTGAAGCGAAGACTTAATCTTCGACATAGTCCCATTCCGCAGTGGCTATCACGCCCTGCTCGGACGAACCGCATTTGCAAAATTCAATGCGGTGCCGCACTATGCATATCTCAAGCTCAAGATGCCAGGACCTCGCGGAGTCATCACGGTAAATGGAAACACCGAACGCTCTCTCCGAACGGAGGAGGACACGGCGACCCTGGCGGCAGAAGTGCAGAGTAGCCTCTCAAGGCAATTCTCCGATCCAGGTGTCAAACGTCCGAACAATGTCAAGCGAGCCCGAAGTAACCTAGAACAAATATGGTTGGCACATTCCGAGCAAGCATAGCAGTGCGGCCCCGACCCCAACCCTCGCCAAATGGTGATATCGGTACCAAGCGTACATAATTACGCCTTAGAGATACCATGGGCGTAAGGGGAGGGGCACAACTATGGCATGCCCTGAATGTGGCTCAACCGCACTAAGGGGCTCCCAATTACGCCGTTTCCTTTTTACACACTTTTAGGACCCAACTATTCGGAAGGCCTGTCCGGCAATACACTCGCTGAACACACGATGCAACAGCCAGGGAGAGAACAAGCCGCATCAAATGTCCAGGTAGTCTCTATAACATGTTTTACTTAAAATCCCGCAGCTTGCCCCTGGAGGGGAACATGTCAAATAATCCCATCTCTTGCTTATCGCACTACTTGTATCATTCTGCTTTCGCAGCAGCCCTTTTTTAATAAACAATACATAGCTCTTATCTATTATTGCACTCCTTTATTTTTTATATATACAAATATGTTCAGTCATGACATTCTGCAACCGTACACTTTGGTACGGCCAATACACCAGGGGCTTAAGCACCCCATAACATGGTGTGAGAAGACCGAACACTCTCATGAGTGCGGCACCCCGAACTTATAGAACTATATGCATCGGCTCCGAATCATGTCTTTGGTCAATAGTTGGGTTTGCCCGGCTCCCATGTTTTGGTACCATACGTTCCACAATGTTGACTAAGGTAGCGCTGGGAGAACTACTGAGGTTAACACCTCAGTAGAGAAAGCTAAAACTAACTATCATGATAGTGCGAGAGACCGGTCGCTGTTCGCGAGGTTTTTCGAGTCCTTAAAGACTTATGCCGCTTAGAGCGAGGAACCAGACTTATCCGGCCTAGGCGTGGATAGCGCCCCGAACACGGTCTTCCGAATACTAGGGGCTTCGCCGAAATTTAAAATTATAGAATTCTATGGCCAAGTGAGAGTGATAAAGCATTATAAGTCTGACGGCCTGGTTCGTTGTGCTGAGCGCCTCGCTAGATGGACCCAAGAATGGGAACAAGAGCGCTCAGGTTTATCCTGAACACCCCAGCACTCGTGGCATGGGGGTCAAAGCCGACGACTTGCATCTCTCAAATTCGATAAACGGCCGCACAGAAGGTAATATTTTAAATTAACAAGCGTTGCTTAACGCATATGAACAAAGTTTTCAGCGTACAGGATAACAGATGCGAGTCTACTCAAAAATTACATCTTTGGAGCATTCGTCCGCTGTGCGGCGAGCACCCTTCAGGACGCCCTTATAATACATCTCGGGCGTGCGATACTCCTTGCCCAGCGGTGACGCGTCCGTCAAAAGCTTCTCAGCGTCCATCTTGCCCCAGTGCACTTTAGCATGGGCAAGGGCCCGACGGGCAGCTTCGATACAGACGGAGCGCTTGACGACATCAATCCACGGACACGCGTCCACCAGCCGCCGCACCAGACCAAAGTAGCTCCCAGGCATGGCTTCTCCAGGCCACAACCGAGCTATGAGGCCCTTCATGGCCTGTTCGGCCACCTTGTGGAGCTCGACCAGCTGCTTCAGCTGGTCGCTCAGGGGCACCGGATGTTCGGCCTCAGCATACTGAGACCAGAACAACTTTTCTGTCGAGCTCCCCTCTTCGGCTCGGTAGTATGCGGCGGCATCAGACACACTACGAGGCAGATCGGCGAACGCTCCTGGAGAGCTCCGGATTCGGGTAAGTAGCAGATACTTAACTTTTATATTCTTGCTTTGCATAAAGAATGCCTTACCCGCTGCTATCTTCTTCATCGCCTCGATCTCCTGGAGGGCCTTCTGGGATTCTGCCTTAGCGGTCTTGGCACTCTCAAGAGCCAAGGCGAGCTCGGACTCTCGAGTCTTCGAGTCACGCTCCAAACCCTCATGTTTTTCCACGAGAGCCTGGAGCTCTTGCCGCACCTCCGCCACCCGCGCCTCCTGCTTCTCTCGCTCGGTGTGCTCCAAGGCCGTACTGTTTTCAGCCTTGGAGACCGCCTCCTTCAGGGTCGCCACCTCGGCTGTGGCCCCTGCAACATTTACGTTGGTCCTATCATTATTTGCAACCAAGTATTTCTATATACATTTACATGCGGTATTACATACCCTCCTAGTCCTCGAGCTGCTTCTTGGCACGGCCGAGCTCGGTCTCGGACCGCTCGAGGTTCTCCTTCAAGGCATTGACCTCCGCAGTCAGTGCGGCAGAGGTCAGCAGCGCGGCCTGCATTCCCATATTGACATATTTTTATTAGACTCCTGCGTATATCTTTTTAGATGCTTAGCTCGGCTTTTCTTTCCGAACACCGAACTGAGCATCAGGGGCTACTGTCTATGAGGTAATATTTTTTATATGTTTTTTAACACATACCTCAAAGCCTGTTAACAGGCTTGTACAGGCATCTGTCAGCCCGCTCTTGGCGGACTGAACCTTCTGAATCACCGCACTCATAACAGTGCGGTGTCCCTCGTCGATGGAGGCGCTGTTAAGCACCTCCAACAAATTGTCCGGCGCCTCCGGATGGACGGAGGTCGCTGGTATCGTAGGCTTGCCCTTTTTATGAAGGCGCCGCCTGTCGGACTCTGGAACCATTGATGGTTCCGGAGCAGTGTCCGGCCCGGGGCCGGACTTGGATCCCTCCGGGGCTTTACCCCCTTTGGACCTGGAGTCCGGGAGGTCGCCTTGCGGCGCCTCCAGGACCACCTCCTCCTGGTTTAGTCCCTTTTGGGACTCCACCTTGGCGTCGTTCATAGGGAGAGGGGAGGAGGCCGTCAGAAGTGAAGCGCTATTCACATCCGACGAATCCAAGGAGCCGCTCGTCGAATCGTCGAGTTGAGCCTTAGGCGGACTGCATGGTCAAATACGGCGTCAGAAAATGCCAAATAATGGAGGGGCATCGTAAGTTATTCGGATAGCCAGACACTTACGATCTTGCCAGGGGCTTGACTCTGGACGGCCATTCCTCCCCACCGCCTTCGGCACCGGAGGCATAGTCCGGCAGAAGGGTTTTCCCCTTCTTGGACCCTCCGGCCTCCCCAGTTGGGGCGGCCTTTCTTTTCTTTCCTCCCCCCGTCGGAGGGGAGAGGCTTCTTCTTCTTCCTCCTCCTCGTCTTCAGAGGAGGAGGGTGCTTCGGGGTTGTTGGGCGATGAACCCGACACCCCCAGGCAATGGGAGCTCTTGCGAGTCTCCGTGGCCTTCTTCTTGGCCTTCTTCTCCAGCACCACGTGAGGTGCCGGAGCCAGCAGCCCTGTCAATTGGGCGTCCGCTGGGTCTTCTGGTAAGGGAGCCGGACAGATCATCTGCCCGGACGTCTTCAGCCAGTCCTGTTAAAGGAAGAGGAGGTTAGACCCCACATAGAATCAGACTATGAAAGATAAAGGTTCCGTAAAGGGTAGGGTAGCTTACCTTGCTGGCCTGGCACCGCGAGCTGAATCCGCAATCTTCGGTAGCGGATGCGGGTGCCTTAGCACCCTTAAACAGCACCTTCCAGGCATCTTCGTACGAAGTGTCGAAAATCTTGCTCAAGGTTTGGTGCTGTTCTAGATCAAACTCCCACAAGTTGAAGGCCCGTTGTTGGCATGGGAGGATCCGGCGGATGAGCATGACCTGGACTACGTTGACAAGCTTGAGATTCTTGTTCACCAGCTTTTTGACGCAGGTTTGAAGTCCGATCAGCTCCTCTGAATCCCCCCACGTTAAGCCCGTCTCTTTCCAAGAAGTGAGCCGTGTGGGGAAGCCAGATCGAAATTCGGGGGCCGCCGCCCATTTGGGATCACGCGGCTCGGTGATGTAGAACCACCCCGATTGGCATCCCTTTATTGTCTCCACGAAGGAGCCCTCGAGCCATAGGACGTTGGCCATCCGGCCCACCATGGCACCTCCGCACTCCGCTTGGCGCCCGCCCACTACTTTCGGCTTGACATTAAAAGTCTTCAGCCATAAGCCGAAATGGGGCTGGATACAGAGGAAGGCCTCGCACACGACGATAAACGCCGAGATGTTGAGGATGAAGTTCGGGGCCAGATCGTGGAAGTCCAGGCCGTAGTAGAACATGAGCCCCCGGACGAAAGGGTGAAGAGGAAAACCCAGTCCGCGGAGGAAATGGGGGAGAAATACAACCCTCTCATGGGGCCTAGGGGTGGGGATGAGTTGCCACTCATCTGGAAGCCGATGCGCGATGTCGTCAGAGAAGTATTCGGCCTTCCTCAGCTTTTTGATTTGCCCCTCTAATGGTGTCCTGGACTAGGGGGTATTCACCATGTCGTCTCCCAATCGGTTAGATTGGGCCGAGGACCCCCAGGGCCGCATACTCATGGGCCAGTCCGGACAGGTGCCGCATACAAGGAAGATTCCACAAGACTTGGTGATCAAGACAAGGACTCCACCCCCACCGGCGTATTCGGCTAGGACTCTTGTTATCCTAGGCCTCTGGTGCATTATATAAACCAAGGCCAGGCTAGTCGACAGAACAACAATAACAACAATCATACCATAGGCTAGCTTCTAGGGTTTAGCCTCCTTGATCTCGTGGTAGATCTACTCTTGTAATACCCACATCATCAATATCAATCAAGCAGGACGTAGGGTTTTACCTCCATCAAGAGGGCCTGAACCTGGGTAAAACATCGTGTCCCTTGTCTCCTGTTACCATCCGCCTAGACGCACAGTTCGGGACCCCCTACCCAAGATCCGCCGGTTTTGACACCGACATTGGTGCTTTCATTGAGAGTTCCACTGTGTGTTCGGCAAAAGGTCGATGGCTCGCCTGCAGATCAACTGCGACTTCGGCATCTTCGTCACCAGCTCGACTGGTCATCTTGGTTCGACCAAGGACTGCGCCCTACCTCCGATCGTGATGTTCGGATGAGGGCCTTCATCAACATCAACTCCGATCTCTATCAAGGGAATCATCCAGGGAACCCAGGGGCTCAACGTCAACATTGCCCTCGGGCGACCGTGCTGTTTTTCTGGACAGCAAACTTGCATCCGCCGTCACCGTCTCCTCGAGCGTCGCTTTGATGACTGCTTCGGTGGAATTGTGCGGAATTGAGTCTACAACAAGCCTGGAAAATTTCGTCGAGTTCCGATGGAGGAATCTCTGGCAATCTCCGATATACCGGAGCCGCATTGCATCTAGACAAGAATCCGGACGAATTTAGGGCGTGGTGTCCAGCTTCTAGCTCGGACTTCCTTTGGAAGATCCAACCATTGATCGGCTGTGGAATTCCTATATCTACCACCCATCAAAATTTCAGCTCGATCCGACCGTCCAAACTCTGGGAACCTTCCGATTAGTGCATCACTTTTCAAATCTGTTTTCTGCGCGAAAACGAATCCGACCCGAGTTCGTCTTTTTTATGAACGGGATTTCGGACATCCTTTTTGAAGGAAGTTTTGTATGGGGTATTGTGTTTTGTTCCCGAAAACATCCCACTAACTCTAAGATCTTTTGAACATGATCTTCAACATCATGCTGGTGTCAAACCAGTCCGGCAATATTACTCCATGGCTGCCGACCAGCGCTAGACACATCGTCACTTTGTTGAGCCAAGCTCAACTTCTTCTGATCATCATCTCGGCAAGCCGAACAATAGTCCGGCATTGCGAAGGATAAACCATCACCAACATCGCCGTCCCACGGATTACACGAAGTAGGCATACCGGCATCGCCGCACGGTCGCTTCATCAAGCCGGCATCGACCACGTCACGACCTGCATTGGCGGGGCCGCACTATTGCTTCTTCAAGCTGGTGTCCACCACGCTGACCTACTTCGACATCTTGGCTGGACTGGCGGTGTCAGGACCCCGATCCTAAGTCACACCGATCTAGCATGTAACACATCATATCACTTTGCGGCCTCATGCACGGTATTCCCACGGGTGCCACCTTACCTGGCCCGGGACCGTTTGCGCCTTTTAGCTCACGTATATGATAGTGCTGCTAGCATCCATACGACAAAGAACCCGGGCTGACATGGCTAGTCATGAACCCAAAGTGGCACTAACTTACAAGGACAGGCATACATGAACCAACAACGAACGTGTCGGTCATCCGCGAGTGAATCCAGGCTGTAGCACTGGGCTAGCAGAACTCCGGTGAACCGGGCTGTAGCGGGCTAACAGGACTCCGAAATTCATCATGAGACATTTCCCCGAGGGGACAGACACAGGAACGAAGAAGGACACATGCCGGCCAGCCTAAGTGTTCCGGAGTAGTAGCAAGCTACCATGGCTCAGTGGAAACACTAGGAGACATTTCTCAGTAAGAGAGGCTACTAAGGATAAACAACTAGATAGTCAGATCCCACACATACCAAGCATTTCAATAACATACACACAATATGCTCGATATGTGCAAATACAACATGGCATCACAACATGACTCTACAACTCAAGTATTTATTCAATAGGCTCCGAGGAGAGAGATATTACAAACATGGGTCTCATGACCCAACATTCAGAGCATACAAGTCAAAGCTCAAGCGGAAGCTTAACATGTCTGAGTACAGACATCTACAAATGAAAAAGGCTGAGAAGCCTAACTATCTACAAGATCCTGCCGAGGGCACAAGATCGTAGCTGAGGTAACAAGCTAAACATCGAAATCCACGCGGTACTACTAGCGAGACTGAAGTCTTTCTGCAAAAACATAAATTAAGCAACATGAGTACAAATGTACCCAGCAAGACTTACATCAGAACTAACTACATATGCATCACTATCAACAAAGGGGATGGTGGGGTTTAACTGCAGCAAGCCAGCTTTGACTCGGCGGCTATCCTGAACTACGACTGCAAGTAACTCTTTTGAGGTGGCGCACACGAGTCCACATATTCACCATATCAATACACCACTATGTATCCGCTCCCGTCTCCCTACGAGAACGCCATCCATAGCACTCACGCTTATCTTGCGTATTTTAGAGTATCCACTTTCACTTGTCTATGAACTGTACAGGCAACCCAGAAGTCCTTTACCGCGAACACGGCCATTCGAATAGATCATATTAACCCTGCAGGGGTGTACTTCTTCACACACGCTCTCACCACTTACCGTCGTTTACACGACATGTACTCGGCAACCTTCAAGCGGACCACAAAAGTCTCTCGGCCATGACCTGACTAACCACAAAAGTCTCTCGTCCAGGTTTATCGCCTATTCGGGTTCTATCTGCAAGGAGATCCGGCCGGGGTGTCGCTCACGGCCCCAAACGATGTGTGCAGGTTTCCCAAGCCCAACATCCGGGTGCTACTTGGTACACCGGGCCACTGTGCCTAGTCTATCCCAAGCCCACCTGTACCGGGTGCCACTTGGTAGACTACTAACACTACCTACAAACACCAGAAACTAGTTGCAACTCCTGGACAGAGATCATGTTGATTAATAAGTCGAGAGGGGTCGAGTTACCGGAACCCAATGTGTGGTAGTAACTGTTCATGGATCACAAACACAGAACTCAGTTCCTGAGGACGGCTGCAATGAGACAACCCACCATGTACTCCTACATGGCCTCTCACCGCTACCTTTACCAAATCGTGTTCACACACTTAGCTCTCAACAGTAGGACATGTTCACACACCTCCAATTCATCCCCGATGAATCAGACCGGACTCAACTCTAAGAAGTAGCAGGCATGACAAACAAGCATGAATGAGTAGGCACAACAGGGCTCAAACAACTCCTACTCATGCTAGTGGGTTTCATCTATTTACTGTGGCAATGACAGGTCATGCAGAGGATAAAGTGGTTCAGCTACCGCAGCAAGTAACAGATGAATCATTGTTGTCCTAATGCAGTAAAAGAGAGCAGGAGCGAGAGTGTGGGATTGTATCGGAATGAACAAAGGGGTTTTGCTTGCCTGGCACTTCTGAAGATGATATAGCTCTTCATCGGTGTCATCTAACTCATCGTTGGAACATCGTCTACTGAGGGGGGGACAAACACCGACAACAAAGAAGAAACACAATCAATGCAATGCAGCAATATGATGCATGAATGTGACATGGCAATATGATGTTGATTGGCCTAATGCATCTAGCAACAAGTTAAATGGGGTTGGTTTGAACACTAGGTTCAAATTCAAACTCCATATGTGAGAGTTTAAATGCCATTTAATTGATTTGACCTGATCAGCAGGTATAAGTTGTTCTAACATGCATGAAAATGGTACATATGGATAGATTGGATTTTTCTGATCATTTTTCATATATAAATTATTTAATTTGGAGTTACGGTTGATTTTCTATGATTTTTAGAAGTTTAGGCCTTTTTCTGGATTTTCTGATTTATTTAGAAAATAAACTAAATTCCAGAAAAGGAATATTGCGTCAGCATGGCGTCATGCTGACCTCAGCAGGGTCAACAGGGCTGCCCCGGGTCAAACCTGACCAGTGGGGACCACTGGTCAGTGACACAGTGCTGCCCAGGGTCAATGTCAGGTGGGTCCGGCCAATGACCACGTCAGCAAAGTCAACCTGACGTGTGCGCTCAGTGGATTAGTCTAATTACAAAATTAGTGGGCGCTGGGGCCCATCTGTCAGCATCTGTGGGTGATCTAGCTGGCGGTGGTTAGCTCTAATGATGGGGCCACGTCATCATCGCCGGACTTTGGCCGGCGACGACCAGCCCGACGACGGAGGTTCACCGTGCTCCCGCTACAGGGAACCATTTCACGCGTGGTTTGCGGCTACGGGTTGCTGTGGTTTGCGTGCATCTGATGGAGCAAGCGTGAGGAGCTGGGGTGAGCTGTGGCGTCGGCGGTGGCGAGCGAGGCGGCGGCTGGAGTTCGGGTTAGTTTGGCCTCGGCGTTGGGATGCTCGGGAGGAGGAGCTGGTGGGAGCTGCGTACTCCTAGGAAGGCACTAAACGCGTTAACGCGCTCATGCGCGAGCTGAGGTGGCTAGAACGACGGCGGCATCATGGCCGGCGGCGATGAGCTCATGGGTGCGGTGGAGGGTACGACTAGGGAACGAACGAGCGAGGGGGAACAGGGGGAAAAGCGGCGTGGCTCACAGCGCTTCGTTTGGCGGTGTCGGATGGCTTGGGTAAGCATCGGAGGCGACGTACGGGCGGCGGCGATCTCCGGTGGCCGACGAGGGAAACGGCGATGTTGGCGGCATCCAGGGGCTTCCAGCGTCTTGAGGATCGGTGAGGAGGAAGAGGGCATCGGAGCGAAGCTTCTTGGCGCGTAGGCAAGGCGTGGGGTGGCCGGTGGCCGCGGCGGCAGTGAGCGCGGTGGCGATGGCGTTCGGTGGCTACGTGCGAGAGAGATAAAGGAGGGGAGAGGAGGAGTGGACAGGCCAGAGGGGGTCGGGGGGGGGGGGGGGTTGCGTGGCGTCTCCAGCCAACCCCCAGCGTCGGCGGAAGCAGGAGGTGGTTCGGGCGCGTGCCAGCGCGCGGTGACCACGCGCCTCGCGTCATTCTGGCGAGAGGTTGGTGGTGACTGGCAGCGGTGGTGGGCTGGGCTAGCTCCTGGGCCGGCCAGCTGTAGTGCTGGGCCGCACAGAGCAGGGCCTCTTGGCTGTAGGTAAGCGCCAGGTAACTCTCTCTCTCTCTTATTTCTGTTTTCTATTTCTGACATATGTTTTAATTTGGTTTTTGAACCAAACTACTTTTGTTGCTTCTGATAAATTTTGCAGGGACTAAAAAGGATTATTCCAAAGTCCCTCAACAAAAAATCAGAATTATTGGTGCAATAAATTATTTATAGTATTTATTTTCTCCAATTAAAAATACAATATGTGTTAATTCAGCAATCTAAAATGTCATGCAAAAATGTGCATCACCTCTGGTTGCTGTTTCCAGCATTTCCAAAAATGATGAACATTTTTGAAGGCCATTTGGGTTCACTGGAAAATATTTTAGTTGAACCTGGTGGATTCCTTTTTAATGCTACGGTTTGAACATCCCCCATTTCAAGTTTCAAAAGAATTTAAACATGATGCATGGAAGCTAAAGCAAAGACAAACAAGGCCTGAACTGGGGATGTGACAACTCACCCCCACTAAACAAAAATCTCGTCCCGAGATTCAAGCGTAGGGTAATAAGACACAGGGACACAAGTTAACACGATCTTCACGATCCAGGTTGCACTTCATAAGGACGCTGACTCTATCACCATCTTTATCTTGATGTCTTGCTCCGAGAACTCCAACCGACATGACAACGAGAGGAGAAAGAAAACTCTAGAAGAATCGATCTTCTCGAAGGTCGAACAACTCTGGATTAACTCACGGAGTGGGACAAATGACGAGGGTTCACTAGGTAGACAACAATTCCACGCATAAAAGGGTGGTGAACGGTTGTCAACGTAGCGAGGAGTTGAGTTGCCATGATACCATAACGAGACATCTTGGAGGAGGTGACTCGTAGATTATTGCCTTGAGTGGTAAAAAGAATTACTTTTGATACAAAGATCACTGAAACACTTTATACCAGCCCAAGGAAAAAAATACAAACGACCGTTTGAAGGAGTTTGAAGAAATGGCATACTCAGATCGGAAAGAGAAGTAGAGTTATAAGACAACTCGGCAAACGGAAAGTACATTCCAGCTCATGCCGAGGATATAACCCAATGACTGAGCGTGCTCTCAAGAACTTGAGCATTTCCATATTCATCAAGGTCTTACCAATATCCGTGACAAGGATCCTGGCAACACAACGGACTACCATGATGAATAATGATGGATGATGCAGATGCAAAGGAAGACAACACCTTCTTCAAATTTCACGTTAGCGAGGCCAAGGGGACAAAATCAGGATGATCGACTGAGAGACATTTAGCACTCTGCTTCTAATGTTCTCCTTGATGTGCTAGTTACCACGATCATGCTTAAAAGCATCGACATGGCCATCAAGTAAAGGTCGGACTTCGGGAGCACAAAATCCATAAGGAACAACTAGGGAGTAGATCCTACGAAATCCTTATGGGGAGGTGGCAACTTCTTCAAACAAGATACTACAATAATAGGTCTTCCGGCTGGGTGTGTTGGCCACGACATCCACTTTACCGGTTATCGAGGGACCAATATTATAGTTCTTGGGAAATGTTCCAACCATCATATCTGCCTGAGATTCAGATCTGGTTGGTGTCAGGATATTCCAGACTCATCGAGTCTATGAAGAAAAATGAAAGTTTGCAACACAAATCGACGAGATGGCGTTGCGAGATTCTCGGGAGATGAACTACGATAGCAAGCTCCAAAACATGAGCTGGTTCTGCTACACACGTGTGAACACGCTGTCCCAGACAAACATGATCACATGGTAGTCTTACAATAAAACACTACCGAGTTCTGGTAGGGAACCATCATCGAGGATATCGAAGTCTTGTGCACCTAATTTAGACTTCTTTACCTAGAATAAGTCAATCAGTGGCTTGGTGTGCTAGGGAATACATATGGAATGAAGATGATCAGTCTATCAGACCATAGAATACTTCGCACATGCATGACTGACTTGGGATGATTCCAGAGGAGCAAAAACAAACTTTCTCGAATTCACGACGGCAACTTACATCAAATGCACGTGAATCAAAGGAAGTCACTTCTTTCATCCAAACATATACTTCATGAACGGGGCATGAAGAAAATGCTTACACAAGTTTCCAACACTAGCTTAATGTTCAACAAAATCATGGAGGAGATAAGGATGTTGTCAATGGGCTCAACAACAATTCATCCGGGTTTCTTTTAAAAGGAATTCCATAGTTAAGTGAACACGGTGATAGCATTGGTCAGACCAAAGAATATAATGGTGTATGCTCGAGGAAAAACCACGAGTAAGACAACATTACGAATATCGTTGGTTCTGATTTGATTTGACGATAGCCCATACTCAATCAAAGGTTTGGGTAAGATAATAGATCCAACAATTGATCACAAGGACCAATTGATGAAGATATCATCTTTCTTCAGCACACACACACACACAAAAAGATGTCCCTTAACATGAACTAAGTCGGACAAGCTTTTATCTTCCAACTCTCCAAGTTGTTGTTTAGCTTGACCAACTAGCTCAGGGGTATCCCACACAGATTCTTGGAGAAGGGGTGGTTTACAGAAAACCATCTTGATCACGGACTCAACATAGCGGTCAGGTGACAACCTGGTAATACTTTCGAGAAGATATTCGGAAAATCACAAACCACCGATATGTTACTAAGCTCGAGAACAGCCTTGCTTTTCAGGGCAAGACGATATGATCACAAGAGCGAGGGACTGACTCAATCCTAACTCATTGATCGGAGAGTGCATCAGAAATAAGGACTAGGTAGCACGATTAATCTTAGAATCGTGATTCAAGAACCAACACACTAAGAATAAAATTATTGTCCTTTAACTACCAAGAAACAAGGTTGCTAGCAGTATTGATTTCACACATCACGATTCACTTGTCGGCATTCCGGTTCAACAACACGGGGACCGAGAAATGAATAATGATGGCGAGAAGTATCACTGCACCAAGAATTCATAAGATGATGTGTAATTCCTATGACTCTCTTGACATAAAGAGGGTAATACTTCAGGGTAGAACAGAACAAAAACTGGATTAGCATTTTGATCTGCGGAGCACAACTATTTTGACCCAATCTTGGATATGGATGAGGTACTGGAGTTTGTTTCTCCTAGTTATCCTGAACAGAATGGCTTGACGGACCACACGAATAATAGGCATCGATGAACGATTGCACGCATACTCTTGACTATCAATTGATAGACGAGGGTCAGGAGACAACTAAAGAGGGACAACTGAAAGAAACATATGGTTTTCTGAGTTGTGGATGCATAGATTAGTATGTCGAACCAAGTTCAACAAGTTTCTTCCGGGTAATACATGCAGAGAGGTAGGACTGGCAGAGTATCAACATAGAATCGAGAACTCATCGAGAGCATTCTTGTTGTGATCTCTTCGTTCAAGGAACTTCTACCATAAGCGGTTCATAGTATTTGGAAGAAGGAAATACCACGGACCTCGAGGACTAACGCAAAGGTTACTAGTATCCTAAAGGAACTAGCAATCACTATCAACATGAGGTAAGTAGGGTAAATCTCGGGTTCAAAACCCAGAAGTAGAATACCTACTAACTAGTTGGCATCACAGGATGCTTTCGAGAATAAAGGCCAGAATCATCACACTGGGAACACAAAGCATGGCTAGATTACTAGGTGATACTCTAGACACCTAGGATCATAATAATAGCTCCAACATTTACGTCAAGGCAATAGAGTACCTCAACTCACTGATTAGTGTGATTAACCTGGCCTAAAGGAACATCAAAACCATAGGGAAAGGATTTTGCAAATGCATCAGATTGTTTAGAAACCTGGGATGACTCGTACATCATAACGGATGTAAATGCTCAAAAGATTTGAGACATCCTGCAAAATGGTGGCATAACCACTCAGAAGCACAATAGGAAGGTTCTGAGACCAACTATGAACACACAGAGGTAGTAGGAACTGGACTGAGGCTTAAATCCAACAATCTTATAAGTCTACGGATTAGTAACACGTGATCCTGATAGACAGAAAAGAAAGCCTAGTTCCTTAACCCCGTAGGAAAGATAAGATGACTCAGATCAGAAGGGCACAAGGTATAAGGAGTAAAAAGAGCCTTACGTTCCATCCCACAATCAATTCCCTTATATAACTAAAGAATTTCTAGACTCAACTTCGACCAGTTTGGCTTGGTAATCCTATAGGCAGTCAAGCTCTGATACCAAAGCTGTCAGGAGCCCAATCCTAAGTCACACCGATCTAGCATGTAACACATCATATCACTTTGCAGCCTCACGCACGGTATTCCCACGGGTGCCAGCTTACCTGGCCCGGGACCGTTTGCGCCTTTTGGCTCACGTATATGATAGTGCCGCTAGCATCCATACGACAAAGAACCCGGGATGACATGGCTAGTCGTGAACCGAAAGTGGCACTAACTTACAGGGACAGGCATAATGACCCAACAATGAACATGTCGGTCATCTGCGAGTGAATCCAGGCTGTAGCACTGTGCTAGTAGGACTCCGGTGAACCGGGCTGTAGCGGGCTAACAGGACTCCGGAATTCATCGTGTGACATTTCCCCGAGGGGACAGACACAGGAACGAAGAAGGACACATGCCGGCCATCCTAAGTGTTCCGGAGCAGTAGCAAGCTACCATGGCTCAGTGGAAACACTAGCAGACATTTCCCGGTAAGAGAGGCTACTAAGGATAAACAACTAGATAGTCAGATCCCACACATACCAAGCATTTCAATAACATACACACAATATGCTCGATATGTGCAAATACAACATGGCATCACAACATGACTCTACAACTCAAGTATTTATTCAATAGGCTCCGAGGAGCGAGATATTACAAACATGGGTCTCATGACCCAACATTCAGAGCATACAAGTCAAAGCACAAGCGGAAGCTTAACATGTCTGAGTACAGACATCTACAAATGAAAAAGGCTGAGAAGCCTGACTATCTACCAGATCCTGCTGAGGGCACAAGATCGTAGCTGAGGTAACAGGCTAAACGTCAAAATCCACGCGGTACTACTAGCGAGACTGAAGTCTCTCTGCAAAAACATAAATTAAGCAACGTGAGTACAAATGTACCCAGCAAGACTTACATCAGAACTAACTACATATGCATCACTATCAACAAAGGGGATGGTGGGGTTTAACTGCAGCAAGCCAGCTTTGACTCGGTGGCTATCCTGAACTACAACTGCAAGTAACTCTTTTGAGGTGGCGCACACAAGTCCACATATTCACCATATCAAAACACCACTATGGATCCGCTCCCGTCTCCCTACGAGAATGCCATCCATAGCACTCACGCTTATCTTGCGTATTTTAGAGTATCCACTTTCACTTGTCTATGAACTGTACAGGCAACCCAGAAGTCCTTTACTGCGGACACGGCTATTCGAATAGATCATATTAACCCTGCAGGGGTGTACGTCTTCACACACGCTCTCACCACTTACCGCCGTTTACACGACATGTACTCGGCAACCTTCAAGCGGAAGCCCAGCGAGGGTGTCGGCCATGACCTGACTAACCACACAAGTCTCTCGTCCAGGTTTATCGCCTATTCGGGTTCCATCCGCAAGGAGATCCGGCCGGGGTGTGGCTCACGGCCCCAAACGATGTGTGCAGGGTTCCCAAGCCCACCATCCGGGTGCTACTTGGTACACCGGGCCACTGTGCCAAGTCTGTCCCAAGCCCACCTGTACCGGGTGCCACTTGGTAGACTACTAACACTACCTACAAACACCAGAAACTAGTTGCAACTCCTGGACAATGATCATGTTGATTAATAAGTCGAGAGGGGTCGAGTTACCGGAACCCAATGTGTGGTAGTAACTGTTCATGGATCACAAACACAGAACTTAGTTCCTGAGGACGGCTGCAATGAGACAACCCACCATGTACTCCTACATGGCCTCTCACCGCTACCTTTACCAAATCGTGTTCACACACTTAGCTCTCAACAGTAGGACATGTTCACACACCTCCAATTCATCCCCGATGAATCAGACTGGACCCAACTCTAAGCAGTAGCAGGCATGACAAACAAGCATGAATGAGTAGGCACAACAGGGCTCAAACAACTCCTACTCATGCTAGTGGGTTTCATCTATTTACTGTGGCAATGACAGGTCATGCAGAGGATAAAGGGGTTCAGCTACCGCAGCAAGTAACAGATGAATCGTTGTTGTCCTAATGCAGTAAAAGAGAGCAGGAGCGAGAGAGTGGGATTGTATCGGAATGAACAAAGGGGTTTTTCTTGCCTGGCACTTCTGAAGATGATATAGCTCTTCATCGGTGTCATCGAACTCATCGTTGGAACATCGTCTACTGAGGGGGGGACAAACACCGACAACAAAGAAGAAACACAATCAATGCAATGCAGCAATATGATGCATGAATGTGACATGGCAATATGATGTTGATTGGCCTAATGCATCTAGCAACAAGTTAAATGGGGTTGGTTTGAACACTAGGTTCAAATTCAAACTCCATATGTGAGAGTTTAAATGCCATTTAATTGATTTGACCTGATCAGCAGGTATAAGTTGTTCTATAATGCATGAAAATGGTACATATGGATAGATTGGATTTTTCTGATCATTTTTCAGATATAAATTATTTAATTTGGAGTTACGGTTGATTTTCTATGATTTTTAGAAGTTTAGGCCTTTTTCTGGATTTTCTAATTTATTTAGAAAATAAACTAAATTCCAGAAAAGGAATATTGCGTCAGCATGGCGTCATGCTGACCTCAGAAGGGTCAACAGGGCTGCCCCGGGTCAAACCTGACCAGTGGGGACCACTGGTCAGTGACACAGTGCTGCCCAGGGTCAATGTCAGGTGGTTCCGGCCAATGACCACGTCAGCAAAGTCAACCTAACGTGTGGGCTCAGTGGATTAGTCTAATTACAAAATTAGTGGGCGCTGGGGCCCATCTGTCAGCATCTGTGGGTGATCTAGCTGGCGGTGGTTAGCGCTAATGATGGGGCCACGTCATCATCGCCGGACTTTGGCCGGCGACGACCAGCCCGACGGCGGAGGTTCACCGTGCTCCCTCTACAGGGCACCATTTCACACGTGGTTTGCGGCTACAGGTTGCTGTGGTTTGCGTGCATCTGATGGAGCAAGCGAGAGGAGCTGGGGTGAGCTGTGGCGTCAGCGGTGGCGAGCGAGGCGGCGGCTAGAGTTTGGGTTAGTTTGGCCTCGGCGTTGGGATGCTCGGGAGGAGGAGCTGGTGGGAGCTGCGTGCTCCTAGGAAGGCACTGAACGCGCTGACACGCTCATGCGCGAGCTGAGGTGGCTAGAACGATGGCGGCATCATGGCCGGTGGCGATGAACTCACGGGTGCGGTGGAGGGTACGACTAGGGAATGAACGAGCGAGGGGGAACAGGGGGAAAAGCGGTGTGGCTCACAGCGCTTCGTTTGGCGGTGTCGGATGGCTCGGGGAAGTGTTGGAGGCGGCGTACGGGCGGCGGCGATCTCCGGTGGCCGACAAGGGAAACGGCGATGTTGGCGGCGTCCAGGGGCTTCCGGCGTCTTGAGGATCGGTGAGGAGGAAGAGGGCATCGGAGCGGAGCTTCTTGGCGCGTAGGAAAGGCGTGGGGTGGCCGGTGGCCACGGTGGCAGCGAGCGCGGTGGCGATGGCGTTCGGTGGCTGCGTGCGAGAGAGACAAAGGAGGGGAGAGGAGGAGTGGACAGGCCAGAGGGGGTCGGGGGGGTTGCGTGGCGTCTCCAGCCAGCCCCCAGCGTCGGCGGAAGCAGGAGGTGGCTCGGGCGCGTGCCAGCGCGCGGCGACCACGCGCCTCTCGTCCTTCTGGCGAGAGGTTGGTGGTGACTGGCAGCGGTGGCGGGCTGGGCCAGCTCCTGGTCCGGCCAGCTGCAGTGCTGGGCCGCACAGAGCAGGGCCTCTCGGCTGTGGGTAAGCGCCAGGTAACTCTCTCTCTCTTATTTCTGTTTTCTATTTCTGACATATGTTTTAAATTGGTTTTTGAACCAAAGTAATTTTGTTGCTTCTGATAAATTTTGCAGGGACTAAAAAGGATTATTCCAAAGCTGCTCAACAAAAAATCAGAATTATTGGAGCAATAAATTATTTATAGTATTTATATGCTCCAATTCAAAATACAATATGTGTTAATTCAACAATCCAAAATGTCATGCAAAAATGTGCATCACCTCTGGTTGCTGTTTCCAGCATTTCCAAAAATGATGAACATTTTTTAAGGCCATTTGGGTTCACTGAAAAATATTTTAGTTGAACCTGGTCGATTCCTTTTTAATGCTAGGGTTTGAACATCCCCCATTTCAAGTTTCAAAAGAATTTAAACATGATGCATGGAAGCTAAAGCAAAGACAAGCAAGGCCTGAACTGGGGATGTGACAGGCGGCTTCGCCATCTCTTCATCAACCTACTCCGGACACTTCGGCATCACTAGCCGACCAGGCATGGGTGTGCAGATCGATTCCTAATTTTGGGAATCACCTTCCTTTGGATTGCTACAACAAATAAACCAGGTGCTATTAATCCTAGTATTTCTTTTTGCTTGTTTGGGTTAAATTTTTCCCAAGGAATTATTACTCTAGTTAGTCCAGCATATGTACACAGGTCTATCAAATGGTGGCCGCATTATCGACGGTCGCATGATGGTTCGGTCAGTTTCCGTACACAGTCCGGTGAACGCCGCATCCGGAACTCGGATCGACCTGTGAATCCAGGCTTTGCCACGCCTTTATTGCATTACGCCGACGACCTGCATCGACATCGACTTCAGCGCCAGGCCATATTTCTTTTATTACTCACTTTGCATAAATTATTTATTATGCAACATTTTTTTAATTCCTATTATTGCTATTATCCCCGGTCTGCACTATTTTTTGTGTACAGGAAAATGATCCAGCCGGACTATATCCTTTGATGTCACCTCGGCTGGACCGGGGGCTTCGTCAACACTTCATTACCCCATGCCGGGGACTTTGGCATCACTCTGCCTTCCTGCATTGACCGTGCTATGTCACCACTTCGGAGTGCCGAGCTCCTTGCTCCGCCACCTCGGAACCGGCCTGGGGGATGCAACCTTGTCCCGCATCAAGCTCGGACCGCGTCATCAATACCGAACACATTAACCAGCTAAGTTGCCTTCATGCTCAAAGTTTTAAATTTTTGACTTGTGTTCGGCTCGACCAAGCATTATACTTTTTTGGAAAAAAAGTTGCTTGTAAAATTTATTCCTTGTCCAAACTCTGTTCGCACACACTTGACACGCTACCCGCGCTCATTATACCTGGGGGCTTCTTTAACAGAAGCTTATTAATACGGGCTTTATGCCCAACACATGTGTCACACTTCCGCATGTACCTTTTATTCACCATTATATGCATCGATATGACTTAAGTTTTGGCCAAGCTGGGTTGCCTGGCTCCTGTGCTTACCCCTACGTCCCCGATTGTTCGGCTAGGTGGTAAAGGGATCACCTCTGCGATTGTTACTGCCGGGTCAGCCGGATGTGTACCTCAGACTGGGTGAAGCCGAAAGCTAGCGTTCTTAAGGGAATACTCGGTCGGTGAACTAAAAGATGATTTCTTACCTATTTATTTACCTACCCCCAGATGTTTTTCTGCTCTTTTCGCAGTCCGGACATGCACTTTAGGGCATGCCTCCTAGGGAAAGGAACCCCTAACGGAACTATTCTCCCTAGAAGATGTTTCTTACTAACCATGTAATATAACATAACTAGTTGGGCACTTGTCTGATAAAGCACTAATGACCCCTATGCCTGGTCTCCATGCATGCCCTGGTTTTTATAACCGCGAGGGTATTCGGACACACTCCGGACTATTGGGTCTAGAGGTTGGAGCGAAAAGGTCTGCTACGACAAACGATCTACAATCCAGCTAGAAGGCATTCTACATGTCACCTTACATTTTATTGTCAACTTTTACCCAAGTCGCTTGGGGGCTCTTATGTTTATTTGAGTCGTTTCATACTAAGCGTTTTTCTTCTTAGTCGTTGCAAAGTTAAAGCATGACAGAAGTACTTTTTTTTCTAAAGTCCAATTTTCGGATTGGCACCGAACACTTGATCTTGTTCGGACGTCATGTTTTTACTGACGTTTTTTGGTTTTCCAAGCTTTTGGCACTTTTAACTATTTGTGTGTTTTCAGCACAAGTCTCGCAGTGCAACGCCGGACACCTTTAGAGATTCGGCAAAAACATTCTCGGATATTGCTATATATGCATCAGTTTCGAATTGTGTCTTCGGTCAATAGTTGGGTTGCCCGGCTCCCGCGCTTGCCTCCTACGTTTCGCTTTGTTCGGCGAGGTGTGTAAAGGGAGAACTAATGCGATTGTGCTTGCAGCTCGCATGGTCAAGCACCTCAGTGGAGAAAGCCGAAAACTGACTGTCACAATATGTGTAAACTGGTCAGCGATCCGATGACTATATTAAATGACGGGCCATTCATAAAATTGGCCGAAGTGTTTCCGGCTTGACCTCGACTATCGCCGAACACTACCGGGGGCTATTAACTGGCCTCCCAAACTAAATCCTCGATCTTTTGCTCTTACATTGGAGCTGAGGTTTCATGATCATTCTTAGCATGACAACCCAAAGAAAGGAACCGATAGCGGGACTATTTTCTTTGGAAGACATTTCTTCTGTTAAACAGTAATATAACATATCTCTCTGCGTACCTTTGTTTATAAAACCGTATGGCCAGATTGCCTTGTTTGTTGTAAATCTTTGCCCTCATAAAGGCTTTATAAAGTAGGACAAACACTCCTCGGCTATTGGTCGAGGAGGTGGAAGCCGATGGTCGGTCAACAAAGTTTTGTACAATGCGGATCCGAGCATTAATGACGTAAAGTACTTGGATACATAGAGTCATTACACATAATTTGTGATTTTACTATGGATATCGATCCTTAATTCGGCCTCCCGTGCCCGCATTAAGGCTCGGGGGCTACTGGGCTTCGGGCTTATTATTTACAAATATTAAAGGGGCACATCGATCCCCTGATCTGGTGTTGCCACCCGACCAGTGTCTCGGGGGCTACTACATTGCTTGTTCTATGCAAAAAAATTTAAGTGCAATACAGTTTCCAAGGAGATTTTGATCCTCAGGTTGGTCGGCCGCACCCAACCTGAGTCTCGAGGTCTGAGCACGCCGCTTTTTCCGTCCCGAAGTATTCTGCCGAGCTAGGACTTGATCCTCAGGCCGATTTTGCAAATCAACCTGAGTCTCAGCGGTTACTGGGATCAGCGGTCTTATGTCATCCTTCAGGTGCATCTCGGGTTTTAGACCGATACACACCATGAGGGCTACTAGCTATATATCTCGTCAGAGAATAAATTGCATCTATAAAAAATATTGACCAAAAATCAGCCCATGTTCGGGGTGGTGCGCCACCTCAGAAGCAATTCAGCATATAGTTCGGATACAAGTGGTTGGCTCCTTAGAGGGCATTTCCAGCATTAAGCTCGGCTAAACTCCTTCAAACTTCTTTGAACCAAAGTGATTTACGACACCTCGGATACAGTCCGGCGCTGTAGCTCGGATACATTCCGGCGTTAGAGATGGGAAGCAGTCCGACGTTGGAGCTCGGATACATAGTCCGGCGTTGGACTCGGACACATAGTCCGGCGTAGGAGCTTGGATACAGTCCGGCGTTGGAGCTCGGATACACTCCGGCATTAGAGCTGGGAAGCGGTCCGGCGTTGGTGCTCGGCTGCAAAAGATATCTCGAATGCAGTCCGGCGTTGGAGCTCGGACGCAAGAGGACGCTGCCGCCCGGGAATAACTTCAAACCCGAGGTGTGGCATAAAAATAACAAGGCATTGATAAAGGCCGGAAACTTAAAGGGGCTCCTCGGATACCCGACGTATAAAATCGCCGAATGCATTTCGGCGATCCTCAAGATCGAAGATGAGAAGATTTGTTGAACCAGTTTTGAAGACCGGCAACTGAAGATGAAGAACAGTTCGGAAGAATCGAGGAGCGTCCCTAACTTGAAGACCGGTTCAGGGGGCTACTGACGGTGTCCTAGACTAGGGGGTACTCACCACATTGTCCCCCAATCGGTTAGATTGGGCTGAGGAGCCCCAGGGCCGCATACTCATGGGCCAGTCCGGACAGGTGCCGCATACAAGGAAGATTCCACAAGACTTGGTGATCAAGACAAGGACTCCTCCCCCACCGGCGTATTCGGCTAGGACTCTTGTTATCCTAGGCCTCTGGTGCATTATATCAACCAAGGCCAGGCTAGTCGACAGAACAACAATAACAACAATCATACCATAGGCTAGCTTCTAGGGTTTAGCCTCCTTGATCTCGTGGTAGATCTACTCCTATAATACCCACATCATCAATATCAATCAAGCAGGACGTAGGGTTTAACCTCCATCAAGAGGGCCCGAACCTGGGTAAAACATCGTGTCCCTTGTCTCCTGTTACCATCCGCCTAGACGCACAGTTCAGGACCCCATACCCGAGATCCGCCGGTTTTGACACCGACACCCTCCGTGACGGAGGAAGCCATCCATCTACCTCCCGCTCCGAACATGATTGGAGAAGGTTGAGCTGGGAAGTGCGGGCTTGGGCGTTGGAGCTCGAGCACGCAGGGATGAATAAGCAAAGGAGGAAGAAGGCGTGAATAGAAAGGGTGGATTCTTATCCCCTTATATGGGCGGCCGAAACTATGAGCCCGCACCAGCCTAATAAAACTCGCGTATCTCCCAAGCACCGCGGTTAATGGCGCGGTTGGGTTACCCACGTCCGTATTGATGAGAATCCCGGAATAAGGGGACACGAACTCCACTTTGACAAGACGTGCCAAGGAAACCACCTCGCTAAACGTGCTGAGGTGGAGCGGTATAATGAATAAAAGCCTAGCTGTGGCGTCATGTCACGTTGCGTAATACGTCAGCAGATCCGATTGGTGCAAATATTATTCTCTCTACGGTGGAATGTGGAACTTATTTTGGAGAGCCGGACACTATCCTGGTGTTCAACATCTTCTATGAAGTATTCAGAGGAGGAACCCGCCTTGCAATGCCGGAGACTTGCGCGCCGGACTTGTCGTCATTGAAGCCTGGTTCAGGGGCTACTGAGGGAGTCCTGGATTCGGGGGTGTCCGGATGGCCGGACTATGACCTTCGGCCGGACTCCCGGACTATGAAGATAAAAGATTGAAGACTCCGTCCCGTGTCCGGATGGGACTTTCCTTGGCGTGGAAGGCAAGCTTGGCGATACGATATGTAGATCTCCTCCCATTGTAACTGACTCTGTGTAACCCTAGCCCTCTCCGGTGTCTATATAAACCGGAGAGTTTTAGTCCATAGGACGAACAACAATCATACCATAGGCTAGCTTCTAGGGTTTAGCCTCTCTGATCTCGTGGTAGATCCACTCTTGTACTACCCATATCATCAATATTAATCAAGCAGGAGTAGGGTTTTACCTCCATCGAGAGGGCTCGAACCTGGGTAAAAACATCGTGTCCCTTGTCTCCTGTTACCATCCGCCTAGACGCATAGTTTGGGACCCCCTACCCGAGATCTGCCCGTTTTGACACCGACAGAAGCATTGACCGATTTTCTTTATTTCCACACCTTCTCACAGATTGTATTGGTTATAGTACGGTGAATCATTGAGATCCATAAACATGCTGAACTTTCGTTCTTATACTCCCTCCGTCCGGGTTTATTAGGCCCATGAGCCAATTGCTAAGACCAAGATGACACACATAGAGAAAATAAATCTCCTTAATTTACTCCATAACAACCCTATTAAATAGGCCTAGTAACAAACTAGGCGCATGCAGTGGCCGGAGGGCACATGCATCATGCATGCATGTCCAATCAGCCAAGTCCATGCGCCAGCTCCAATGCAGCAACGCAAAAGAAGAGAGCAATTCTTGGGAAAAAGTGAGTAGTTAGTGCAGCATAAACACGAACAGCTCGCTCTCCCGCTTCCGTCTCCCCCCAATTCTCCCCGCTCCCCAATCTTCCTCACTCATCCAGAAAACCCCCGCTCACCTTCTTCCCCACTCATTTAGAAAATGCCTGCTCCTCTTCTTCCACTCCTACAGAAATACCCAGCCCTCCTTCTTCCCCACTCGCACTGCCACTAGGCTCGTCTTTGGCTACTTTGCTCAAACCCGTGAGCTCGGTGTGATGCCCACAAGGAAAATGGAGTCGGCTGGCCCCAGCGCCAAGAAGATGAGGCTCCCGCCAGCGGCGATGCCGGTTGTAGATCCCGCACCTGGTAGCGCGGGGAGAAGCGGCAAGCCCTCCCCCCCCCACCACCCGGATCTGAGGAACCGGTAGAATCTCTGGTGGACCGCATCAGCGATCTCCCAGAGATCATCCTTGAGAAGATCATCTCGCTTCTCCCCACCAAGGATTGCTGCCGCACACAAGTCCTCTCAACTCGGTGGCGCCCTCTATGGCGCACTGGGCCCCTCAATCTCTACTGTCGTCAGATATCTGTCCTTCCTGAATTTGATCTCCTCAGAGCCATCGTCTCCTCTCAGCAGCAGGGCCCCGTTCAATGCCTCTGCATCCCGACACGCTGCCTGTTGTCCATACCCGGCATGGTGGACGCTTGGCTGACATCCCCTGAATTCGGAAAACTCTAGCAGTTTGAGTTGTACCATTACCACAAAAGTTTCATACCATGAACACAACAAGAATTCATGCCCACACCACCGTTGTCCATCTTGCAGTTTTCCTCCTCTCTCCACACCGCCACCTTCGCTCGGTGCCATCTACCAGATGATCTGGTACAAATGCTTCGACTCCCACTTCTTAAATTTTTTTGTTTGTGGTGGTTTATCTATCGGAGGCCTCACTGCACAACATCATCCACTCCAGTTGCCCTGCCCTGCAGTGCTTGCTGATTGTTTTGGGAATAGAAATCTGTATCAGTTGTCTCCAAATAAAGTCGCCTCACCTTAAAAGCATTGGAATTTGTTTTGAAGGACATCAACTCATCATCAAAGATGACCTTCACTTCAAAGGTTGCTCCTTGATAATTGCTATAGACCTTCACAAATAACTGTCGTCTCTGTGCCCAAACTGGAGACCTTGGGTGTAATTCATAACCCGTTTAATGATCACAAGGAGTTGTTGTTTGGCTCCTCACTTTTTCAGGTACTGTATGTTATCATCTACACATTTGTAATCATAAGCTACATTTTTTATTTGTGCGCATAAGTTTTATATCATCTTGGAGTACACTTTGGGTACTAATATTGTGTTATATGCTTAATGAAGAATTCGTCCATTGATAGCCTATCAATGCTGCTAGATTCTGTCAAGTTCATATATCAGAGTGTTTAGTTTTGATCTGAACATAATTATTGGCTTGCTGCGATGCTTCCGATCTCTGGAGAATTTATATATAGAGGTGATGATTTCATGCACATTGAATGCCCATATATATTGTACTAGAATTAACTGTTCAGTTGTCATTCTATCGACACACTCTTTTTTCAGACCTTAACTGTTTTCAATCTTCATGTCTACTTAGGCACAACCACATGGAGCAAAACATATAACCAATCGGTGGCGTAATAAGCACCAGGATTTTCTCAGTTCTCATGACATTCGTTTGAGGACAATAATGATGGAAGGATATGCATCCTACCAGGGAAACCGAAGCTTTGTCACATTCTTCATGTTGAATGCGAGGTTACTATTGTCCATAAGGCTTAATTTTTACTGTAAGAGATTTCTCACTAACGGACACGTTGAACAGCAAAAAAAGAAGTTTCGGGTGGACAAATGGGCTTCTAAATGTGCTCGGCTTCTATTTACAATAAGTTGTAGTCATCTTGAAATAATTTTTTTGCACAGGATGTTGATTTTATGGATCAGACCGATCCATTTGTTTGTGACTGCAAAAAAGAGTGGTTGGGTTAGATATCACTGCCATGTTCAGTCTGGGTTTTGTCTAAAAATTAGATGAACAATTAATCCTTGGGCCTTTTGTACCATTTGTATGCTTGAGTTGCATGTTGTTGCCCTTGTACTCCCGTCCACCTACCACTACACTGCCGCATATTCCACGGCTGCTGTTTGTTCCCGTCCGAGGCCTCGCCTACGTTCTCCGCCTTGGTTCGCTCGCTGTGCCCGCCACTGTCTGGCGTTGTCAACATGGTCAACAACCAAGAGGAATCAAGAGATGACTGTACGTGGAGAGGCTGACAGTAGGGACCCACCAGGGTCATTGCATTTCGCAAGTAGGTGCCTTGTTATTACAAGCCAAAAAAACACTTCCTCCTAATTGTTTGACAACTAGGTCCCACACCATTGTCAATGTAGTCAATAAACGAGAAAATTACACAACGAGCGGATAACACCAGGGACCCAGCAGCTCGCCCAGTTTTTTTAGTTTCAGAGACGGAGCTCAACTGCACACTTTGCGGGGGCTGTGGCCCGTCTAGCCCATGCTTACGCTTTTATTTAAGCACATGATGAGCCTAGTTGATATATTTTTTCTTTCTGAAAATGGCTAGCGCTGTTCTTTTTTTGGAGAATACCAAAACTGAGGCCTGCTTGCTTTTCTCAGCCCTGCTGGGCTGCAAATCTTTCAAGACGAGGAGGGATGTAAATAGTAGTAAATGGGCTTCCCCCCAAAATGGCCTATAAGTTGTAAGAAATGGGCTGTAAATTTTTAAACCAAAGCCGACCAACAGTTGCATTAAAATATCATTTTTTTCAGGATTTCTCTACTCTCTACTCTTATAAAAACAAAAGCCAACTGGCAGTTACATTAAAATATCATCTTTTCACCCACAAGATAAACTACTCATACAAATGCATCTTCATGTTCCGTGCAACGAACGGGCATCTTGCTAGTTAAGATTCTAAATTTCATTCATTTTTTTGGGAGAATTGTTTTTTGAATTTTACTTTGATATAATTTTTAAAAATATATTTTTAACGTGACTCAAAATTTCGTGATTAAAAGAGTTCGGACCCCACCGAAATATACAAAATTTCGTTGAATTTTTTCGAAGTGACCAGAATATATGGTTTGTAATGCTAATGAAATGAATATGGGCTTCAAATATCGTTAAGAATTAGCAAATGGGATGTAAATTATTGAAAATAATGGCTAATGGGTTGTATGCTGTTTTCCACAGATTTGGAGGCTGACTTCTGGGCCTACTAGGTTGACGATGACGCTGTCCTAAAAGTTTTTTGACGCGTACGCAAGGCTTTGTCAACTTAGTCAACATAGAGCAGTGACTGTTGGATGTCCATCCAACGGCTGCCGTGCTTCTTCAATCTCTGATCTTCCTGCTCCAGCCGCCCAAACCAGCGTCGGCGGGACTGCTTGCTCCCTCCTCCCGTGGCTGGCTGTGCTGCCACCAGGCCATCCCTCTAACCACCCACACATCCTGTTATTTTTCGGTGACGTCAGCCTCACCCCGTAGCCGACCAATCAACGCTGTACTCCCCTCAGCATGGGCATCCGCTGTGGTGGCTTCGCCGGCTCCGGGTGGTTCCCTTCCTAGGCCTCGCCCTCGTCCACCGTATTTGTGCTCTCGGCGTGGCGAGGTCAACATGGTCAACAATCAATAGCCATCGGAAGAGGCTGACAGTAGGGGCCCGCACCAGGAAATGCCTCCTTATAACACACAAAATAATGCTTCCTCCACCTGACAGCTGGGACCCACTGGAAGGGCCTCTATATTTTGCGAAAAAAACGTTCCCCCCACTGTCAGCTCGGACCCACCGGAGGTGCCTCCTTATTACGCACAAAAAAATGAATACTCCCCCTGCTAGCTAGGACTCACCTTGATGGGAGGCTGACTTGTGGGCCTACTAAGTTGACGGGGATGGAGGGCTTTGCCAACATAGTCAATATGAACGATTCTAGCTCATGTGACCGTACGATGTCCATCCAACGGCCATAGTGTTTCTTCAACCTGTGGTCTTCTTGCTCCAGCCGCCCAAACCAGCGTCGGTCGTGTCGCGTGCTCCTGCCTCCCGTGGTCGGTTGTGATGCCACAGAGGCCTCATCGCCTCCTACTACTCCCACCGCTACCCAGGCCATCCCTCTACTCACCCACACCCCCTATTATTTTGTGGCGACGACAGCCTCACACCGCAGCCGAACCAGTGAACCCTCATACTCCTCTATGCGTGGGCATCCACTGCCGCGTCTTCCCCGGCTCCGTGTCGTCCCCTTCCTAGGTCTGGCTGTCGTCCCCTTCCTAGGCCTCGCCATCATCCCCTTCCTAGGCCTCGTCGTCGTCCACTTCCCTGGTGCTCTTGGCGTGGCGTGGTCAACGTGGTTCAGGAACGACTTCCATCGGAAGAGTACTGTACGTTGATAGGCTGACAGCTGGGTCCACCGCAGCCGCAAGGAACTGGCTCCTTATTACGCACAAAATAATTATTCCTCCACCTGACAGCAAGGACCACCGGACGGGCCACTGTATTTTGCGAAAAAAATGTTTCCCCCCTGACTGCTAGGACCCACCAGCTACATCATCGCACACAAGGAAGTGCGTCCGGGCAAAAAAACGATTCATCCCCTGACTGCTGGGACCCACCAGCTACATGTTCTCATGCAAGGAAGTGCCTGATAGTCGGGACCCACCTAGTCGAAGCGTAAGTAGCGTTGTCATTCTGGTCGTGAACGTGTACATACATACTGGTCGATGTAGAGGCGCGTACGAGTTGTAGTAGAGGCGTGCACGTAGCATGTACACGTACGTACAATGACCAAGGTGCAAGAAAGAAAATACAACCACGTATGTACATATGGGTGGGGTCTCAAACGCCTACTCGCGCATACGTACGGCCAGGGCTCGTGTACATGGCTGGGTCGGAACGGAGAAACTGCGTCATTGTCGTGTTCATGGGGAGCCAACCGGCTGGCTCAGAACGGAATGCATCATCATGTTCGTCGGGAGGGCTTGGACGGAACAACCGATGGAAACAAGGCCTGGCGTACCGTGGAACGGAGGAAAAGGCCTTGTGTTCAACTGGCCACGGTTGAAATGGGATCCTGTTCATTAGGAGGGGTCTTGCGTACCGCAAAGCGGAGGAAAATAGACTTCTGTTGGACCTCCTACGGTCGAAACGGGATCCTGCTGATCGGGAGGGGTGTGGCGTACCACAAAACGGAGGAAACGAACTTCTGTTGGAGTGCTACGGTTGAAACGGGGGTCCTATTCATCAGGAGGGGTGTGGCGTACCGCAAAATGGGACTCCACAGGATACTGTTCACATCCACCATCGACCTCCTCCAGCCTCCATGGGCTATTGTTCATCAATCGTCGACCTCCTCCAGCCTCCACCTGCGACTGCTCATCCAGGGGCTCCAGTTCATCCAGCCTCCACCGTGCGCTACTCCACCGGCTACTGTTCAACCAGCCTTCTCCATGGGGACCTATTCAACCACCCCTCCACGGTCTACTGTTCAGCCAGCCCTCCACGGGGTCGTCCTGTTCATCCAGCCCTCCACGGGGTCCTGTTCATCCAGCCCCAACCGGCTCGATCGGGGTCCTGTTCATCCAGAGGCAACACCACGGGGTCCTGTTCATCCACCCCCACCGGGAAATGTTCATCCAAACCCCACCAACAATGCTCACTGTTCATCTAGAGGTAGCATTGATCGGCTTCAGTTAGCAGTAGTAGCGAAGGAATTGCTCGATTGCTCGGCTTCAGTAATGCGTAGCCTGCAGTGCAATCGCTCGGGTTCAGTTAGGCAACGCCTCGCTCAGGTTTAGTTAGAGCCCAACGCCTCGCGCCCATGCGCGTACGGTACATGAGAAACGCGCATCGCTCGGCCCCTGACCCCCCACTGTAACCGGGAACTCCCATATATTTTCCTCGCCCTCACTTCTACCACGGTTTTTTCCGTCATGGATGGCCCAAAGAATGTCATGCATCTGCATCTCCAGCCCGCCCAAGACAAAAAGGCCATTTTCTATCAACATTTTTTGATATAGAAGTAGAAGCCCACCACATCTATGATGATATCGGGTTTTGTCACAGTTATCGTCATAGAAGTGTCATAAGCTTGACAGATTTTTTTTGTTCGGCTCAAAATGTCATGGATGTGTCTTTTTTTGCAGTGCAATCTTGCCGATGAAGGCGTGGATTCCACCAAAGGGGACCCAGTACCCATACTTGATTGAGTCGGCCTCGGGGCCCCATCCCTCGTCGTCGATGTAGAGCTTGCCACGACGACTCTTGGTCATCCAGCCCATAGCGTACCCGTTGAGCCCTGCGAAGCTGCCCTTCAAGAACTCGAAACCACTGTGCACTGGCCCCACGGTGGGCGCCAACTGTCATGGAATTGTCATGTTAGATATCCTAGCGTAAGTACTTAGGTGTGGAGACATCACAACATATTTAGCTTGAATGGGTTAAACGGGAGAAGGGACACAGAGAGTTTATACTGGTTGGGCCCCTCGCGGTGGAGGTAAAAGCCTAATCCAGTGTAGGGTGATATTACTTGGGCTTCGATTACCAGGGAGCGAATCCGCTTGACCTAGTTCTCGATCTCTTCTTTTTTACCCTAACTCGCCACCGGGTCGTCCCTTTATATACACAAGTTGACGCCCGGTGGCTTACAGAGTCCCAGCCGGCTCATAGACAACGTGTCCATCTTGGTGACTAACTAAACCTGCCTTACACTACAAGTTATTCATATGGCGGTTCATCCTCTTAGGCCTTAAGTCGCCTATGGGTCTTGGGCCGTCAACAGGCTTGTTATGACCCACCATCTTCATTAATGGTCATCAGTGGTATGACCCAGCCCCTCCTAGGCGGTTCATTCCCAGCAGTTATATCCCCAACAGCCCGCGATCCAGTCGCAATCCTGCTATGCCCTCAAGCCATCAACGACATCGATGCCCATCACCGCATCGAGTAGGTCGCCCTCTCCCTCAAGCTGGAGGATGACAATGCAGTCTGACCAGCTTGCTTCGGCCCACGCATCCGGGATGAGCCCTTCAACAAAGGGTCCATGCTCCTCCGCGACACCCCCAAATACAACAGGACCATCAAGCTGGAGGACTGGCTCATCGACTACACCACCGCCATCAGCATTGTGGGCAGCAACCGGCACCTTGCCATGCGCTACACGCCGCTCATGCTCCAGGGCTCGGCCTGGAGATGGCTAAACAGTCTGCCAGCTCGTAGTGTCAACTCATGGGTTGACTTCGAGCAAGCCTTCATGCACAACTTCATCGGCACCTACAAGCGTCCTGGTCGTCCCAGTCAGCTCGCCATGTGTGTACAGGGGCCGAGTGAAACCGGTCGTGAGTACCTCGCATGCCGGCTGAGCTCCGGAATAGCTGCGAGGGCGTCCATGAGGTTCAAGTCATTCAGTAGTTTGTGAGCGGCTGCCGGGATGGCACCCTCCTCAAGCACAAGCTCCTGTGCTCCGAGCCGACCACCATGTCCGCGCTCATGGTCACAGCAGACAAGTACGCCATGGCTGACTCCGCCAGGAGGATCCAAGTAGTGTTGGGCGACATTGTCAAAGCATTGCTGGTACCACCCTCCAAGCCGGCTGGCGAGAGCAGCCCTCAGAAGAACAACCAGCAGAACAACAAGTGCATGGCCAAGCAACAGGTTCTCTACTACGACAACCGTCTCATCATGGCTGCCGACCAGGCGCCCGTGGCCGAGCCGGCCGGCAAGCGCCCGCGAACCAGAAAGACTGCATGGCAACTCACCATGAGCTTCGAGGAGATGCCTGACGCCCCCTGCAAGCACAATAGCGGCGCAACGCCGTCCACACACATGCTTCGGTAGTGCGCCATCACCAAGCGCATCATGAGGGGTGACATACCACCGCCTCCAGCTCCGGCTCTAGGTGCGGGGCAGCCGCCTCCGCCCCAGCCCCCGACAAACGGCACCATGTGCGATGAAGTCTTCCCCGACCAGAACGCAAGCTACATCGGCTTGACTAGCTTTGGTGACGACAAGCTTAGCAAGCGCCTGCTTCGGCAGGAGGTGAACACCGTCATCCCGGTCGTGCCTGAATACATGCACTGGTCGGAGCGCCCGGTCAGCTAGACCCGGGGGGGACCACCCGGCCGTCATGCCAAATCCGGGTGGCTACGCCCTCGCCCTTGACCCCACCATAGTCGTGGCCAAGCGCACATGCAACTTCTCGCCACTCCTCATCGACGGTGGCAGCAGCGTCAACATCCTCTACCACGACACCATGACCAAGCTCGGCATAAAGGCCAAGCACCTGGAGCCAACCCGATCGGTGTTCCACGGCATCGTGTCAGATCTCTCATGCTCCCACATCGGACGGATCCGGCTTGACATCCTGTTCGACAAGAGCGACCATTTCCGGCACTAGCATATCTGGTTCGAGGTGGTGGACTTGTCCAGCACGTACCATGCATTGTTGGGCCGGCCTGCGCTCGCCATGTTCATGATGGTACCCCACTACGCTTACCTGAAGATGAAGATTCTGGGTCCCAAGGGCCTCATCATGGTTGCCCATGACTACAAGAAATCTCTGTAGTGCACCCAAGACGGCGCCAAACTAGCCATTCCTGGTCATAGCCGAGGAGCGGCGCCAACTCGATCAGATTGTGGCACTGGCAGGGGAGCAGCCGACTGCGCCGGCTCCGGCCAAGGAGTCGGCTGGCGAGGCATCATTCCATCCATCGAAGGACACCAAGAAGATTCCGCTCAACCCGGAAGAACCCAGCTACAGGAAGTATGTTGTTGTGGGCACCCGCCTCAGCAGCAAATTGGAAGGCGAGCTCGTCGACTTCCTCCATGAGAATCGGGATATCTTTGCATGGTCCCCAAAGGACATGCCAGGTGTTCCGAGGAAGTACACCGAGCACAAACTACACATCTGCAAGGACGCCAAGCCTGTCTATCAACCCCTATGTCTATTTTCAAAAGAGAAGAGAAGAACCATCGGTGATACTTGGCGCATGTGTATTGACTACACCAGCCTCGACAAAACATGCCCCAAGGATCCTTTTGCCCTCGCGTCGATAGATCAAGTGATCGAATCCACGGCCGGCTGTGAGCTCTTGCCCTTCCTGGATGCTTACTCCAGCTATCATCAGATCAAGCTGGACCCGAATGATGCCCTAAAGATGTCCTTCATCACGCCCTTTGGGGCGTACTACTACATCACCATGTCGTTCGGCTTGAAGAATGTTGGCGCCACCTTCCAGCGTTGCATGCAGAAATGCTTGCTGCAGCAACTCGGCGGCAACATCCACGTCTACATCGATGACATCATGGTGAAGACCAAGGAGCACCTCACACTCCTGGACAACCTGAAGGAAACCTTCGCCAATCTATGCGAGTACCAGATCAAGCTCAACCCGGAGTAGTGCGGGTTCGGTGTGCCGGCCGGATGGTTGCTTGGCTTCCTCGTCTCAGAGCGCAGAATTGAGGCGAACCCGGAGAAGAGGAAGGCCATCGAGCGCATGCACAAGCCAACCTGGTTGTGCGATGTCCACAAATTCACCGGCTGCTTGGCCTCTCTCAGCTGGTTTCTCAGCCAGCTGGGCGAGAGGGCCTTGCCCCTGTACTAGCTCATGAAGAAGAGGTCGCCATTCGAGTGGAATGACCAGACGGATGAAGCGCTTCGGGATCTCAAGCACATGCTCTCCACCGCACATGTCCTGGCTGCGCCGGCCGACAAGGAGCCGCTATTGCTATACATCGCCGCCGCCTCATGGTCGGTAAGCATGGTGCTAGTGGTCGAGTATCTAGAGAAAGGCAAGACCGAGCTGGTTCAGCGCCCGGTATATTACCTGAGTGAGGTGCTCTCCGTCTCAAAACATATTTACCCGCACTACCAGAAGATGTGCTATGACGTGTACCTCACTGCCAAGAGATGAAGCAATACTTCCAAGAGCATGTCATCACTGTGGTCAGCACAACCCCCATTGGCGAAATCATGGGCTGCCGGGATGCCGCCGGCCGGGTAGCCAAGTGGGCAATCGAGCTAGCCAGCCAGACCATCCTCTACGAGCCCCGCACTATGATCAAGGCCCAGGCGCTGACCGATTTCCAAGTCGACTTGACGGAGACCCAGTACCTGCCGCCACCGCCGGATTCAACACACTGGTGCATGCACTTCGACGGCTCCAAGATGCGATCCTGCTTGGAATCCGACATCATGTTGTCTTCCCCAAAGGGTGACCGGCTGCGGTATATGCTGCAAATCCACTTTGCCGCCTCCAACAACGTCGTCAAATATGAAGCACTTGTGCACGGCCTTCGTCTTGCCAAGGAACTCGGCATCCGATGCATCCTTTGCTATAGCGACTCAGATGTGGTGGTGCAGCAATCTTTTGACAAGTGGGACGCCCGACCTGCCAACATGGCCAGCTACCACTTCTTGGTTCAACAGCTTTCTAGCAACTTCGACGGCTGTGAGTTCCTCCATGTGCTACGCGCGGAAAATGAAGCTGCCGACACACTAGCCAAGATCGTCTCCTCCTGGAAAGCTATCCCGTCCGACATCTCCCTCGAGCACATGCGCAAGCCGTCTCTGGATTCTGAGTCCATCTTCACCCTGGGCAACCCAACGGCTCCCCTGCCCAACCTTGATGACCCCGGCCCAGCCCCGAGGGCTTCCACCCCAACCCGGAGGCCTTCGTCTCCAACCCGGGGGCTGCTGAACCCGGCCCGAGGGCTATTGTTCCCAACCCGGGTGCTACAATCCCGGATCCTGCCCGGTGGCTGACTTCATAGTGGTAAAGGCTCCATCTTGAGCCCAACCGATCGTGGCTTTCCTGGAGAATGGGGCACTCCCCATGGAAGAGACCGAGGCCTGGTAAGTCCAACACCGTGCGTCCACCTACAGCATCATCAACAACGAGCTCGTCAAGTGCAGCATGACCGATGTGTTCCTGCGCCGCGTCGAGCAAGACAAGGGCATAGAGATCCTCCTCGACATCCACCAGGGCATGTGCGGGCACCACACCGCCTCCCAGTCCCTGGTGGCCAAGGATTTCCTCCATGGCTTCTACCGGCCCACGATTGTCAGAGGCGCTGAATCGCTCGCCCTCAAGTGCAAGGGTTGCCAATGCTTCAGCAAGCATAGTCATGAGCCGGTTTCATCCGTCCAGACCATCCCGATCACCTGGCCTTTTGCTGTCCGGGGGCTAGACATGGTGGGGCCTTTCAAGACCGGTCGGGGCGGCATGATGCACTTGCTGGTGGTGGTCGACAAGTTCACCAAGTGGATTGAGGCGTGACCGATCAAGAAGCTGGATGGGTCAATGGCCGTCTGGTTCATCAAAGACATTGCGGTTCCCTACGGCGTCCCACACAACATCATCACCGATAACTGCACCAACTTCGCCAAGGGCGCGCTAGCGCAGTACTGCTCTGTCTCCGGCATCCGGCTCGACTTGGCCTCCATCGCTCATCCTCAATCCAATGACTAGGTTGAGCAGGCCAACGACCTGATCTTGTCCGGCATCAAGCCGTGACTCGTCGAGCCTCTCACCCGCTTGCCCGGCAGTTGGCTTGACGATCTGCCGACCATCCTCTTGAGTCTTCGGACGACGCCAAACCGGACGATCGGGTCCACGTTGTTCTTCCTCATCTATGGAGTAGAAGCCATTATTCCGACCAACATCGAGTTCGACTCGCCATGAGTAACAATGCACACGGAAGCACAAGCAAAAGAAGCCCGCGAAGACGGCCTTGACCTACTCGAGGAGGCACACCTATTGGCCCTTAGACGATTGTCCATCTACCAGCAAAGCCTGAGACACTACGACAACAAGAAGATCAAGCCCCTTGTATTTCGCGAGGGTGACCTCGTACTCCGGCTCGTCCAGTAGCAAGCCAGCCCGCACTAGTTGGCCTCCCCGTGAGAGGGCCCCTTCATCGTCAGCAAAAGCCATGTGTGACCATAACGCGTACTACCTCATCGACGCCTGAAAGCAGGAAAAACCGCAAGAGAGGCACCGCTGATGAAGAGCCCTAGCTCTCCGTATGCATCAGTATGCGTTTCGAGACCCCGCTCATATGTACGTACGTGGTGATACGTCTCCAACATATCTACTTTTCCAAACACTTTTGCCCTTGTTTTGGACTCTAAATTGCATGATTTGAATGGAACTAACCCAGACTAACGTTGTTTTCAGCAGAATTGCCATGGTGTTTTTTTCGTGCGGAAATAAAAGTTCTCAGAATGACCTGAAACTTCACGGAGTGACGTTTTGGAATTAATAAAAAATATTGGCGAAAGAATCAACAGAGGGGGACCCACACCCTGTCCACGAGGGTGCAGGGTGCGCCCCCTACCTCGTGGGTCCCCTGGACCTCCACCGACCTCAACTCCAACTCTATATATTCACGTTCGAGGAGAAAAAATTAGAGAGAAGGATTCATCAAGTTTTACAATACGGAGCCGCCGCCAAGCCCTAATCTTCCTCCGGAGGGTTGATCTGGAGTTCGTTCGGGGCTCCGGAGAGGGGAATCCGTCGCCATCGTCATCATTAACCATCCTCCATCACCAATTTCATGATGCTCACTGCTGTACGTGAGTAATCCCATCGTAGGCTTGTTGGACAGTGATGGGTTGGATGAGATTTACCATGTAATCGAGTTAGTTTAGTTCGGGTTTGATCCGTAGTAACCATTATGTTCTAAGATTGATGTTTCTATGACTTTGCCATCCTTAATGCTTGTCACTAGGGCACGAGTGCCATGATTTCAGATCTCAACCTATTACGTTTTCATTAATATATGGGAATTCTTGATCCTATCTTGCAAGTTATAGTCACCTACTACGTGTTATGATCCGGCAACCCCGGAGCGACAATAGTCAGGACACTTCTCGGTGACGACCGTAGTTTGAGAAGTTCATGTATTCACTAAGTGCTAATGCTTTGTTCCAGTACTCTATTAAAAGGAGGCCTTAATATCCCTTAGTTTCCAATAGGACCCCGCTGCCATGGGAGGGTAGGACAAAAGATGTCATGCAAGTTCTTTTCCATAAGCACGTATGACTATATTCGGAATACATGCCTACATTACATTGATGAACCAGAGGTAGTTCTGTGTCACCCTATGTTATAACTGTTGCATGATGAATTGCATCTGACATAATTATCCATCATTGATCCATTGCCTACGAGCTTTTCACATATTGATCTTTGCTTAGTTACTTCTCCATTGCCATTGTTACGATCACTACAAAAATGCTACTGTTACTTTTGCCACCGTTGTTGTTACCTCCATACAACTTTGCTATTAAATACTTTGCTGCAGATATCAAGTCTTTCAGGTGTGGTTGAATTGACAACTCAGCTCTAATACTTGAGAATATTATTTGACTCCCCTTGTGTCGAATCAATAAATTTGGGTTGAATACTGAGGGAGTCCTGGATTAGGGGGTGTCCGGATGGCCGGACTAAGACATTTGGCCGGACTCCCGGACTATGAAGATACAAGATTGAAGACTCCGTCCCGTGTCCGGATGGGACTTTCCTTGGCGTGGAAGGCAAGCTTGGCGATACGATACGAAGATCTCCTCCCATTGTAACCGACTATGTGTAACCCTAGCCCTCTCCGGTGTCTATATAAACCGGAGAGTTTTTAGTCCGTAGGACGAACAACAATCATACCATAGGCTAGATTCTATGGTTTAGCCACTCTGATCTCGTGGTAGATCTACTCTTGTACTACCCATATCATCAATATTAATCAAGTAGGAGTAGGGTTTTAACTCCATCGAGAGGGCCCGAACCTGGGTAAAAACATCGTGTCCCTTGTCTCCTATTACCATCCGCCTAGATGCACAGTTCGGGACCCCCTACCCGAGATCTGCCGGTTTTGACACCGACGTTGGTGCTTTGATTAAGAGTTCCTCTGTGTCGTCGCCTTTAGGCCCGATGGCTTCTTCGCTCGTCAATCGCGATGCGGTCCGGAATGAGACTTTTCTCCCCGGACAGATCTTCGTATTCGGCGGCTTCGCACTGCGGGCCGACTCGTTCGGCCATTTGGAGCAGATCGAAAGCTACGCCCCTGGCCATCAGGTCAGGTTTGGAAGCTTGAACTACACGGCCGACATCCACAGGGACATGATCTTCGATGGATTCGAGCCACGACCGGGCGCGCCGCACTGTCACGATGTGCATGATTTAGCTCTGTCATCGGACAACGCCCAGAGCGTCGCTCAGGTGTCCGCTCCGACCATTAGCTCGGAGCCCACTACGCCAGTCAGGGACGGACGGTTGGACCCCGCCCCGGAAACTGCAACCTCTATGGCGATACAGCCGGATACCAGCCTAGTCCCTCGCAAGACCCGTGACTCCAAGGTGCCGGACTCCGATCCGGACTCCGTAAATCCCGCACCTCTTCCGATTAAGCCCGATTGGGCTCCGGTCATGGTGTTCACCGCCGCGGATGTCTTTCAGCACTCACCTTTCGGCAACATCCTGAATTCGTTAAATTCTCTCTCTTTGTCAGGAGAGCCCTGGCCGGACTACGGCCAACATGGTTGGGATGCGGACAACAAAGAAATTCGTAGCCCACCCACCACCCACTTCGTAGCCACTGTCGACGATTTAACCGACATGCTCTACTTCGACTCCGAAGACATCGACGGCATGGACGCCGATAAAGGAGACGATCAAGAACCAGCACCTATAGGGCTCTGGAAAACCACCTCATCATACGATGTCTGCATGGTGGACACACACAACAGAAACGACAACGAGGACCAAGAGGATGCGGCCAGGGATCGCTCCCCTGAAAAACAATCAAAGCGGCGGCGTAAGCGCAAGGCCAAGCCCCACCTTGACAAAAACACAGCCATAGAGCAGGGTGACTCAACGGACGATGAACATGCCATCGAGCATCCGTCCAAGCAGGGCGGACAATCCGAACAACCAATCCCCGGGAAGGATAATAGCCCGGATGACCTCACACCAGACAAATTGCTAGAACATCAGAACCTCCACCAAAGGCTCGTCGCCACTACACGTATCCTGAAAAAGCAGAAGCGGAGGCTCAAGACAGCGGAGGATGCGCTCAGGATCAGAAGGGGCAAAGTACTCAATACCGCACACAAGTACGGCAGTAGTCGCCACACAAAGAGCTATCCGAAGCGGAAACTACTACCGGAATTTGATGAAAAGGCCATAAAGCCCCCACAGCCAAAAAATAAGGAAGCCACAAGGTCGGATAGACAACCCTATGATCAATCTCACGCGTCAAAGGACGCCGCACTCAATATAGTGCGCGATCCGTCCAAAAATTCGCATCCAAAAACTGGCCCTACCAGATCCATCTATAGGCCAAGAAAGCAAGCTCCAATGAGTGATGCAACGCAAAAAATACACGAAAATCGCGGCACGCCTAAATACAGGGGCGCCGTACACCTCCGATGTTTTACTGATGAGGTGCTGGATCACGAATTCCCAGCCGGATTCAAGCCAGTGAACATAGAACCATACGACGGAACAACAGACCCTGGAGTCTGGATCGAGGACTATATCCTCCACATACACATGGCCAGAGGAGACGACCTCCACGCCATAAAATACTTACCCCTTAAGCTCAAAGGGCTAGCCCGGCATTGGCTTAAAAGCCTTCCCGAAAACACCATGGGGAGTTGGGCAGTGCTTGAGGATGCTTTCCGGGCAAATTTTCAAGGGACCTATGTCCGGCCCCCAGATGCAGATGATCTGAGTCATATAACTCAGCAGCCCGGAGAGTCAGCGCGGAAGCTCTGGAACAGATTCCTTATCGAAAAGAATCAGATATTCGACTGTCCAGACGCAGAGGCCCTAGCAGCTTTCAAACATAGCATCCGAGACGAATGGCTCGCCAGACACCTCGGCCAAGAAAAGCCACGAACAATGGCCGCGTTAACAAGCCTCATGACCCGCTTATGTGCAGGAGAGGATAGCTGGTTGGCAAGAAGCAGCACCAGCGACCTGAATACGTCCGAACCCAGAGATGGGAACGGGAAGCCGCGCCGTAACAAAGAACCGCGACGGATAAAGGACAACAGCCCGATGAGCACGGCAGAAAACGCCGGATTCAAAAGCTCTCGGCAAAATCAGAAAAATATGCCCCCCAAAGACGATAGGGACGAGCTATCCAACCTCAACAAAATTTTGGGCAAAATATGTCAAATCCACAGCACTCCGGGGAGACCTACAAACCATACCCACAGAGATTGTTGGGTCTTTAAGCAGCCTGACAAGCTCAACGCCGAACACAAGGGGCTCAACACACCAAGCGAAGATGACGATGCACCCCACGAGCAGATCACTGGAGAACAAAATAAGTTCCCACAAGAAGTCAAGACAGTAAATCTACTTCATGTGACGAAGGGGAAGAATAGAACGGCACCTACAATGACACGCGCCGTACAGCCAGCCCCGGAGGAGCAACCCCACTGGTTATTACAACTAATCACCTTTGATCATCTGGATTACTCTAGAGGAGACCAGAACGCAGGCTGGACTGCCTTGGTCTTCAATCCAATCATCAACGGACTCCAATTTACAAATGCCCTTATGGACGGCGGTAGCGACTTGAACCTGTTATATCAGGACACAGTCCACAAACTCGGGGTCAACCCAGTCGCAATCCACCTCGACAACACTTCCTTTCAAGGAGTAACGCCAGGTTCGGATACCCCAAGTATGGGTTCCCTTATGTTAGAAGTCACGTTCAGATCACCCGGCAACTTCCGAAGCGAAAAGCTAACATTCCACATCGCCCCATTCGTAAGTCGCTATCAAGCGCTACTGGGACGTGAAGCTTTCGCCCACTTTAACGCAATACCGCACTACGCATCCCTTACACTTAAAATGCCCGGTCCAAAGGGCATCATCTCATTACAAGGGAACATAAATTGACCCCCAAAGTACGGGAAGGGGTGCGGTTGCCTAGACAGCCGCCCACAAATCCAGCCCTACTATCCTGGACACGCCTCGACGAGTCTGGCGTCAATATGCTCAAATTACGGCATACCCTCGTGCAAGGGGCTCCGTGTGCTCATGCCCGGAGACAATACATCCCAACTCTTGCTCCAACTATATTTTGTTTATTTCGATATAGATTTCTCGCACGCTTATTTTTTACTAAGTTCCTCTCTTTCGCAGACGAGCATCGTGCTACGCCCGTCCAGGATACGGCATGACGGAGACACAGGCGCAGACGTGCAGCATGGACCCGTTCCAAGGATTCTTTTCAGATTAAGACCCTGCGTAAACCTTTTTTACTGTCTCTTGTTGATAACATCCCCCGGTTTTCTCTATAGCCGAGGAGGAGCCTGGCGTCTTGGCATGTGGCCACGCCAGAATTTTTTGCACATACCTGGACACTAGGTGCTTTTTTACCAAGGGCTCTATTTTGGCCCATCTTCATAAAGACCGAACACCTTAGGGAGTGTTCGGCGTCGCGAGTTTGGCCCTATATGCATCAGCTCCGAATCATGTCTTTGGTCAAATGTTGGGTTTGCCCGGCTCCTGTGTTTTGCTGCCTTACATTCCGTTATATCGGCTAACGCAGCACCAGGAGAACTACTGCGATTGTGCCCCAATTCGGCCGGGTGAGCACCTCAGTAGAGAAAGCCGAAAACTGACTGTCATGATATAGCGAGAGACTGGTCAACCACTCGATGACTTTCGGAATCTTTCGGATTCCCCCGCATTAACGAAGGGCCGCTTCCCGGTCAGGCACACTCGCGCCCCGAATTCGGGCGAGCGTGGTGCCCCTAGGGGCTATTCAGTAGTCCCACTGTCAAACTCCTATGGCTAAGTGAAAGTGATAAAGCATTATAGTCCGGTTGCCTAGTTCGCCGCGTCACCACCTCCTTTATAGGACCAAGACGTTGGATTAAGAGTGAACAGACGCCTTTTTGCGAACACCCCCGCATTCTATGTGTGGGGGCTGAAGCCAACGACTGCCATCTTTCAGGTTATATACAAATATATACATTAAACGGCCGCACAGGAGGCATCATGATTCTTGCAAGCACAAGTATAAAAAAGCTTTTTTCATAAAAACACAATTCGTCTTACAAAAAGTATAAGCTATTCGAAAACAACATCCTTCGAGCACTGTGACTCTATTATACGAGCGCCAGGAAGAACTTCCTCAAAATAGTGCTTGGCAGGTACTCGGCTTTCGTCCGAATCTTGGGACGCAACAATACTGGCCTTCATATCTTCCCAGTATGTCTTGACACGGGCAAGAGCCATCTGCGCGCCCTCTATGCACGCCGACCTCTTCATTGCATCAGCATGCGGCACCGAACCAAGAAATTGCTGCACCAAGCCAAAATAACTCTTCGGCGCCGGCTTCTCCGGCCACAGGCGACTCGCAACATACTTTATGGTGAGTCCGGATAATCTGTTCAGCTCCGCCTAGGCGGCTAAATGGTCGAAGACTGACAGTGGGCGTTCTGGGTTGTGGTACTACGACCAAAAAAGCTCTTACAATTCATGGTCACCTCGGCTGCGGAAGTGTTCAGTCGCGTCCGCCGCACTTGCGGCCAAATCCAGATAAGCGTTGTCCGAACTCCACTGCCGGTCTAGTGGAGCATACTTGGGGTCTCCGAACTTCATCCGCAGCATATAAGGCTTTCCAGCCATGATATCTCCGGCCTGACGCAGCTCCTCCTTCATCGCTCTCATGGCAGAGCGAGTATCCTTGGCTTCGGCTGATCTTTTCAAGATCCTTCTGAGCCGCCCTATATTCTTGTTCAAGCAATCTACAGTGGTCGGTAGCATCCCTCAATTTTATGGCCATCTCGGCCATTTCTTTCTTGCTCTGGCAGTGAGCAGCCTATTCGTCTTTTAGCTCTTCAGCCGCTTTAACGGCAGCCGCATCACTCTTCCTTGTTTGCTCCTTTGCTCGGGCAAGTTCCGCCCGAAGGTTCTCCACGGCAACAGCACCATCTACATAAAACATGTATAAGGCCCGAGCATCAAGCCCCTATCGCTGGGTGTCTTTTGAACATACCTTGAGCCTCGTCTAGCCGCTTATGTACAAGCGCGATGTCGGCATCTGCTACGTCAAGTTGCCGCTTCAGTTCGGCAGATTCATCAGTCCGACTAGCCACCGAACGCCTCGCCACCTTCATGGAATAGGTGGCACATTATACCTGGGGTTATGATCCTATGTGCGCCGTCACTCGTGACGACACACAGAGTCTCAGGGGCTACTACTCATACAGGGCACATTTAATATGCGGCTCTGCTAAAAGATACACCTTTTTACATACCTCGAAGCCTGCTAGTAAACTCCTGGCAGCCTCGTACAATCCGCTTTCCGCGGACGAAATCCTTCCAATCACCGTATCCATCGATATACGGTGTTCTTCTGAGATGGACGCCCCTCTAAGCAGATCCTTCAGCCCCTCCGCTGGCGCGCAAGAGGGTGCCGGACTAGTCTGATGACCTTTGTCAGGGTCCGGACTTGAAAAAGCCCTTCGGGACAATACCTCGGGGTCGCCAGCCTCGTAAGACGGTGGAACAAGGGGAGGCGTTTTGCTCTCTATCATCTCTGGACGAAGATCCCCTGAAGATGAGGTCTCCTGAGAAGGGTTGAGATCCGAACTGCAAGATAATGTTTCGGTTGTTTTCCTCAGGAGTAAAACATGAATGGGATTCATTATGGAACCTCTCCCTTCACTTATGCCTCGGGGGAGAGCGGGTGCCCTTTAGGGGGCAGTTCGGCTGAAACGTTCTCCGGTGCTGAACCCTCTGATGAAGATTTCTTTCCCCGTTTTGAGGTTATCACCTCCGGGTCTTCAGAGGCAGTCCTTTTCTTTCCCTGGTCGGGAGAATTTTTGATTCTTCCCTTCCTAATGGCCTCCTTCGTGGAGGCGGTAGCTCCTTGGTTCCCCCCTTCGCCTTCCGCCAACGGCGCGGCCTCCAGCATCCTAGTCAGCATGGGATTCGGCACGGTCTCGGGCATGGGGGCTGGACACCTGATAAGCTTAGCCTTCGCTATCCACTCCTGTTCAAAGGGCAACTCTGCTAAAGGGTAGATTTGATAAAAATATGGATGGTATGTGCAAATACGGGGCTACTTACTTTAGCATCTGGGCGGTTGCAGCTCAGACCAGCGTCCTCGGACAAATCCGGACACCTTGCTTGTGATCCGAAGAACAATTTGTACATCTCCATGGGTGTCATTCCCATGAAGTGTTGTAGGACCCGTGGTCCCTCAGGATTGAACTCCCACGGGCGGAGAGGTCAACGTTTGCAGGGCAGTGTGCGGCGAATCACCATGACTTGCGCCACCACGGTCAGATTGATATCTCTTTCTAGGAGATCTCGAATACGGCACTGTAGCAAGGGTACGTCTTTTGGCGGCCCCTAGATAAGTCCTTCATTAACACATGATGCCAGCCGTGGTGGGGGGACCCGAGCGAAAAGTAGGCGGTGCCACCCATGTGGTGCCCCTAGGGGCTGTGATGTAAAACCAGTCCCGTTGCCATAAGCCGAGCTCCTCTTGAAAAGAGCCTCCGGGCCATGGAGCGTCGTCCATCTTGCTTATTATAGCCCCTCCGTACTCAGCGTGCTGCCCCTCGATCACTTTCGGTTCCACTTTGAAGGTTTTTAGCCACAATCCGAAGTGAGGGGTGATATGGAGGAAAGCCTCACACATGACAATGAATGATGAGATCTGGAGGATGGACTCCGGAGCTAGGTCATGGAACTCCAGCCCGTAGTAAAACATAAGCCCCCTCACAAAGGGACCGATCGGGAAGCCTGGTCTCCGAAGGAAATGCGATGCGAACACCATGCTTTCACCAGGCTGGGGGGCGGGAATAGCTTGCCCTTGAGTAGGCAGTCTATGCAAGATTTCGCCGGTTAGATACGTGGCATCTCTTAACTTTCGCACATCTTCTTCCATGATGGAGGAAGGCATCCACCGGCCTTGAGGGTCGGAGCCGGACATCTTCGAAGGTCTGAAGCGCCTAAAACTAGAGCTTTGGGTGTTGGAACTCGAAGCGAGGGGCGGATTTGATTGGTTTAAGAATAAGGTGGCCGGGCCTTGGTTCCTTTGTAAAGGAGGTGCATACCAAGAGCCCACCCCGTAACCGTTTGAGACTCGCTTTCAATTAGGGAGTCATACCCGAGTCACGGTTGGGTTACCCACACTCGTATTGATGAGAATCCCGGAATAAGGGGACACGATCTCTGCTTTGACAAGACGTGCCAAGGAAACCGCCTCGCTAAACGCGCTGAGGTGGAACAATAAAATGAATAAAGAGCATGGCTGTCGCATGATGTCACGCCACGGAATACGTCAGTAGATCCGATTGATACAAATATTATTCTCTCTATGAAAGAATGTGGAACTTATTTTTGCAGAGCCGGACACTACCCTGGTGTTCAACATCTTCTACGAAATATTCGGAGGAGGAACCCGCCTTGCAATGTTGAACACAACTTGCGCGCCGGACTCGTCGTCATTGAAGCCTGGTTCAGGGGCTACTGAGGGAGTCCTGGATTAGGGGGTGTCCGGATGGCCGGATTAAGACCTTTGGCCGGACTCCCAGACTATGAAGATACAAGATTGAAGACTTTGTCCTGTGTCCGGATGGGACTTTCCTTGGCGTGGAAGGCAAGCTTGGCGATACGATATGAAGATCTCCTCCCATTGTAACCGACTCTATGTAACCCTAGCCCTCTCTGGTGTCTATATAAACCGGAGAGTTTTTAGTCCATAGGACGAACAACAATCATACCATAGGCTAGATTCTAGGGTTTAGCCACTCCAATCTCATGGTAGATCTACTCTTGTACTACCCATATCATCAATATTAATCAAGCAGGAGTAGGGTTTTACCTCCATCGAGAGGGCCCGAACCTGGGTAAAAACATCGTGTCCCTTGTCTCATGTTACCATCCGCCTAGACGCACAGTTCGGGACCCCCTACCCGAGATCCGCCAGTTTTGACACCGACAAATACTCTACCCTCGAAAACTGTTGCGATCCCCTAAACTTGTGGGTTATCACGTGGCCGTATTTTTTGGCATGTGGCTGTATGTACGTGTACACGGTTTAGACGGGACAGCCTGACTGCTACGTGGGGGACTCTACTATGACATGTGCCGCTACTTACTCGGCCACGGTTCATCGTTGTAGAGCGACCGATCGACCAGTATGTGCGTACACATTCACGACAAGATAGACAACACTATGTATGCTTCGACCGGGTGGGTCGCAGCTACCAGGGAGGATAAGGACGCACTTCATTGCATGCGAAGATATAGTTGCTGGGTCCCAACTGTCAGGGGGGATCATTTTTTTGCCCGTAATAACGACGCACTTTGCGGGAGTCCTGGACTAGGGGCTGTCCGGATAGCCGAACTATCATCATCGGTCGGACTCCAAGACTATGAAGATACAAGATTGAAGACTTCGTCCCGTGTCCGGATGGGACTTTCCTTGGCTTGGAAGGCAAGCTTGGCAATACGGATATGTAGATCTCCTACTATTGTAACCGACTCTGTGCAACCCTAGCCCTCTCCGGTGTCTATATAAACCGGATGGCTTTAGTCCATAGGACGAACAACAATCATACCATAGGCTAGCTTCTAGGGTTTAGCCTCCTTGATCTCGTGGTAGATCTACTCTTGTAATACCCACATCATCCATATCAATCAAGCAGGACGTAGGGTTTTACCTCCATCAAGAGGGACCGAACCTGGGTAAAACATCATGTCCCTTGTCTCCTGTTACCATCCGCCTAGACGCACAGTTCGGGACCCCCTACCCGAGATCCGCCGGTTTTGACACCGACATTGGTGCTTTCATTGAGAGTTCCTCTGTGTCGTCACCGATAGGCTCGATGGCTTCTTCGATCATCAACAATGACACAGTCCAGGGTGAGACTTTTCTCCCCGGACAGATCTTCATATTCGGCGGCTTTGCACTGTGGGCCAATTCGCTTGGCCATCTGGAGCAGATCGAAAGCTACGCCCCTGGCCTTCAGGTCAGATTTGGAAATTTGAACTTCACGGCTGACATCCACGGAGACTTGATCTTTGATGGATTCGAGCCACAGCCAAGCGCGCCGCACTGTCACGATGGGCATGATTTAGCTCTGCAGCCGGACAGTGCCCTAGAGGCCGCACACGAGCCCGCTCCGACCCTCGATTCGGAGCCGGCTGCGCAGATCGAGGATGGGTGGCTAGACACCGCCTCGGGGGCTGCAACCTCTACGGCGATGGAGCCGAATACTGACCTTGTCCCTCGTGAAGCTCGTGACTCCGAGGTGCCTGACTCCTCGCTGGACTCTGAACCTCCCGCGCCCCCTCCAATCAAATCTGATTGGGCGCCGATCATGGAGTTCACCACTATGGACATCTTTCAACACTCACCTTTCAGCGACATCTTGAGTTCGCTAAAGTATCTCTCGTTATCAGGAGAGCCCTGGCCGGACTGCGGTCAGGACGGTTAGGATGCGGACGATGAAGAAATTCAAAGCCCACCCACCACCCACTTAGTAGCCACTGTCGACGATCTAACCGACATGCTAGACTTCGACTCCGAAGACATCGACGGTATGGACGATGATGCCGGAGACGACCAAGAACCAGCACCTACTGGGCACTGGAAAGCCACCTCATCATATGACATATACATGGTGGTTATCCCAAAGGATGGGAATGGCGAAGGAACACCGGAGGGTGACCCCTCCAAGAAACAGCCCAAGCGCCGGCGTCAGCGGCGCCACTCTAAATCCCGCGACAGCAAGAATGGAGATTCTGGCACCGGAGATAATAACACCCCAGACAGTGCCGAGGACAACCCCCTCCAGCAAGATTCAGCACAGGAGGACGGAGACGCCAGCCCTCATGAGAGAGCGGCAGACGAAGAGGTAGAGGATTACATGCCTCCCTCCGAAGACGAGGCAAGCCTCGACGACGACGAATTCGTCGTGCCTGAGGATCCCGTCGAACAAGAGCGTTTTAAACGCAGGCTTATGGCCATGGCAAACAGCCTAAAGAAAAAGCAGCAACAGCTTAGAGCTGATCAAGATCTGCTAGCCAACAGATGGACTGAAGTCCTTGCGGCCGAAGAGCATGAGCTCGAACGCCCCTCCAAAAGTTACCCCAAACGCAAGCTGCTCCCCCGATTAGAGGAGGAGGCATATAAACCCGCATCACCAGAGCATGATACGGCTGACCGACCACCCCGTGGTCATGACAGAGAGGGCTCTAGGCCCTTCACTAGAACCGTACCCCGGCATCGCTCGAAAGCACAAGACCACAGGGGAACGCTCTGGACTTGCGAGATATATTGGAGGATAAGGCAAGACAATCAAGATCGATCTACGGATCACGTGGGCGCCCCATGATGCGTGACGACAACCGTCGCGCCGGACACAGCAAGTCCGGCCGGGCCGAACATAGTAGATAAAGCTCTTTTGAGCTTTGTCGGGGTATTGCCCAATACAGAGGCGCCGCACACCCACTATGCTTCACAGATGAAGTAATGGATCATCAAATCCCCGAAGGGTTTAAACCCGTGAATATTGAATCTTATGATGGCACAACAGACCCGGCGGTTTGGATCGAAGATTATCTCCTTCATATCCACATGGCCCGCGGTGATGATCTCCACGCCATCAAATACCTCCCACTCAAGCTTAAAGGACTAGCTCGGCATTGGCTTAACAGCTTGCCAACAAAATCAATTGGGAGTTGGGAGGACCTGGAAGCCGCATTCCTTGATAACTTCCAGGGCACGTATGTGCAACCACCAGATGCTAACGGCCTAAACCATATAATTCAGCAGCCAGACGAATCGGCCAGACAATTCTGGACACGGTTCTTAACTAAGAAAAATCAAATCATTGACTGTCCGGATGCGGAGGCCCTCGCGGCCTTCAAACATAACATCCGCGACGAGTGGCTTGCCCGGCACCTTGGACAGGAAAAGCCGAAATCCATGGCAGCCCTCACATCACTCATGACCCGCTTCTGCGCGGGAGAGGACAGCTGGCTAGCCCGCAGCAACAACCTCAGCAAAAATTCTGGCAGTCCGGATATCAAGGACCACAATGGCACGTCGCGTCGCAACAGGAACAAACGCCGCATTAACAGCGACAATAGTGAGGATACGGCAGTCAATGCCGGATTCAGAGGCTCTAAACCCGGTCAGCAGAAAAAGCCATTCAAAAGAACTACCCCGGGTCCGTCCAATTTGGACCGAATACTCGATTGCTCGTGCCAGATACACGGCACCCCCGAAAAGCCAGCTAACCACACCAACAGGGACTGTTGGGTATTCAAGAAGGCAGGCAAGTTAATTGCCGAAAACAACGACAAGGGGCTGCATAGCGATGACGAGGAAGAGACCCGACCGCCGAACAATAGAGGACAGAAGGGTTTCACCCCACAAGTGCGGACGGTGAACATGATATACGCAACCCACATACCCAAAAGGGAGCGGAAGCGTGCACTCAGGGATGTATACGCGATGGAGCCAGTCGCCCCGAAGTTCAACCCATGGTCCTCCTGCCCGATCACTTTTGATCGAAGGGACCACCCCACCAGCATCCGCCACGGCGGATTCGCCGCATTGGTTTTAGACCCAATCATCGATGGATTTCACCTCACCAGAGTCCTGATGGACGGCGGCAGCAGCCTGAACCTGCTTTATCAGGATATAGTGCGCAAAATGGGCATAGACCCCTCAAGGATTAAACCTACAAAGACGACCTTTAAAGGCGTCATACCAGGTGTAGGGGCCAATTGTACAGGCTCAGTTACACTGGAAGTCTTCTTCGGATCCCCGGATAACTTCGGAAGTGAGGAGTTAATCTTCGACATTGTTCCGTTCCGCAGCGGCTATCATGCTCTGCTCGGACGTACCACGTTTGCAAAGTTCAACGCGGTGCCGCACTATGCATACCTCAAGCTCAAGATGCCAGGCCCTCGAGGAGTCATCACAGTCAACGGAAACACTGAACGCTCTCTCCGAACGGAGGAACATACAGCGGCTCTCGCAGCAGAAGTACAGTGCAGCCTCTTAAGGCAATTCTCGAGTCCGGCCGTTAAGCAACCGGACACGGCTAAACGCGCCCGGAGTAACCTACAACAAGACCACCTGGCACGTTCCGAGCACGCATAGCAATGCGGCCCCAACCCCAGCCCCTGCAAAATTGCAAGACTGGTCCTTCGCGTACATCATTACGCTCTGGAGATACCATGGGCATAGGGGGAGGGGCACGACCACAATACGCCAGAATGCGGCTTAACCACACCAGGGGCTCTCAAGTGTGTCGTTCTCTTTTTCTTTTTTTTACCGACAGGACTTCGTTCATCAGAGGCCCTGTCCGGCAGTAGACCTGCCGAACTCACGATGCAACAGCCAGGGAAGGAGAAAGGCTACGACGAATATCCAGGTGGTCTCCATTACGAGCATTAAATCCATTTTATACACCATTCTGCAGCCTACCCCTGGAGAGGGACATGTTTAATAGTCCCATCCCTTGCTTATCGCACTATTTGTATCGTTCTGCATTCACAGCAGTATTTCTTGAATAAACAATGCAGCACCTTTTTGCTTATAATTGCATTTATTTCTTATACATATGTTCATTTCTGACATGTTGCATCCGTACACTCTGGTACGGCTAAATACAACAGGGGCTTATGTTTCCCGCATCATGGTGTGATAAGTCCGAACACTTTCACAAGTGCAGCACCCTGAACTTATAGCATTATATGCATCGGCTCCGAATCATGTCTTGGGTCAATAGTTGGGTTTTCCCGGCTCCCATGTTTTGGTACCTTACGTTCCGTTGTATCGGCTAAGGTAGCACTGGGAGAACCACTGCGATTGCGCCCCAGTTGAGCTGGGCGAGCACCTCAGTGGAGAAAGCTAAAACTGACCGTCATGATGAGGCGAGAGCCGGCCGCTGTTCGAGATGTTTTTTTCGAGTCCCTAAAGACTTATGCCGCTTAGAGCAAGGAACCGGCTTTGTCCGGCCCAGACGTGGATAGCGCCCCAAATTCAGCCTTTCGAACACTAGGGGCTTCGCCGAAATTTAAAATTATAGAATTCTATGGCTAAGTGAGCGTATTCAAGCATTATAAGTCCGGTTGCCTTGTTCGTTGTGTTGAGCGCCTCCCTAGATGGACCCAAAAATGGGACAAGAGTGCTCAAATTTATCCCGAACACCCCAGCACTCGTGGCATGGGGGCTGATGCCGACGACTTGCCATCTCTCAGATTTGATAAACGGCCACACAGAATGTGATATTTTAAATTAACAAGCGTTGCTTAGCGCATATGAACAAAGTTTTCAGTGCACAGGATAACAAAATGCGAGTCTACTCAAATATTACATCTTTGGAGCACTCACCCGCAATAATGCGGGCACCCTTCAGGACACTCTTATAATACATCTCGGGCATGCGATACTCCTTGCCCGGCGATGGCGCGTCCGTCACAAGCTTCTCAGCATCCATCTTGCCCCATTGCACCTTTGCGCGGGCAAGGGCCCGACGGGCACCTTCAATACAGGCGGAGTGCTTGATGACTTCAACCCATGGACACGCATCTACCAGCCGCCGCACCAGGCCGAAGTAGCTCCCAGACATGGCCTCCTTGGGCCACAGCCGAACTATGAGGCCCTTCATGGCCTGTTCGGCCACTTTGTGGAGCTCGACCAGCTGCTTCAGCTGGTCCCTAAGGGGCACCGGATGTCCGGCCTCAGCATACTAAGACCAGAAGACCTTCTCCATCGAGCTCCCCTCCTCAACCCTATAGAAAGCGGCAGCATCGGACACGCTGCGGGGCAGATCTATGAACGCTCCTAGAGAGCTCCAAATTCGGGTAAGTGATAGGTAATTCACACTCACATGCTTACTTTGCTTGAAAAATGCCTTACCCGCCGCTATTTTCTTCAATGCTTCGATTTCCTGGAGGGCTTTGTAGGCTTCGGCCTTAGCGGCTTTCGCACTCTCAAGAGCCGATGCAAGCTCGGACTCTCGAGTCTTCGAGTCGCGCTCCAAACCCTCATGTTTTTCCACGAGAGCTTGGAGCTCCTGCTGTACCTCCACCACCCGCGCCTCCTGCTTCTCTCACTCGGTGCGCTCTGCGGCCGCATTACGTTCGGCCGTGGACACCGCCTCCTTCAGGGTCGCCACCCCGTTCATGGCCCCTGCAATACCCACGTTATCCTTCTCATTCTTCTTGCAACCAAATCCTTTTCTGTAAGGTACAATTTTAAAAAGGTGTTACTCACCTTCCTTGTCCTCGAGCTGCTTCTTGGCACGGCCGAGCTCGTTCTCAGACCGCTCGAGGCTTTGCTTCAAAGTATTGACCTTCGCAGTCAGTGCGGCAGAGGTCAGCAGCACAACCTGCAATCCCATATAGACATATTTTTTATGACTCCCGCGTATATCATTTTAGATCCTCAGTCCGGCTTTTCTTTCCAAACACCGAACCGAGCATCAGGGGCTACTGTCTATGCGGTACTATTTTACATATATCAAAATTCTTACCTCGAAGCCTATTAGAAGGCTGCTGCAGGCTTCGGTCAGCCCGCTCTTGGCGAGCTGAACCTTCTGAATCACCGCACTCATGACGGTGCGGTGTTCCTCTTTGATGGAAGTGCCGTTGAGCGCCTCCAGCAAGCTATCCGGCGCCTCTGGTTGGACGGAGGCCGCCGGCGTCACGGTCTTGCCCTTCTTACGAAGGGGCCGCCCGCCGGACTCCGGAGCCACTACAGGTTCCGGTGCGGAGTCCGGTGCAAAGTCCGGGAGGTTGCCCTACGGAACCTCTGGGGCCTCCTCCTCCTGGCGGGTCCCTTCCCGGGATCCCACCTCAGCATCATCCGCATCACGGGGGGAGGAGGCGGTCGGAAGGGAATACATATCCGATGCACCCAAGGACCCGCTCGACGAAGCGGGAAGATCATCCTTGGGCGGACTACAGGGTTGTATGCGGCATTAGAAAGACACCATGTGGCGAAAAGAAAAATCATGAAGTTATTCGGGAGTCCGGATACTTACGATATCGCCAATGGCTTGGCCCTTGGAGGCCAATCCTCGTCGTCGTCACCGGCGTTGGCAGAGCAGTCCTGGGGAAGAGTCCTTCCCTTCTTGGACCCTTCGGCCTCCCTCATTGGGGAGGCCTTCCTTTTCTTCCCTCCCCCCGCTGGGGTAGAGGCCTATTTCTTCTCCTCCTCGCCTTCATGGGAGGAGTCCGCCTTGGTGTCATCGTCCGATGACACCTGAAAACGGGAACTCTTTCGAGTGCACGTGGCCTTCTTCTTGGCCTTCTTCTCCGGCACCACGTGGGGTGCCGGAGCCAGCAGCCCCGTTAAGTGGGCGTCCGCTGGGTCTTCTGGCAAAGGGGCCGGACGGATAGTCTGCTCGGCCTTCTTCAGCCAGTCCTGTCAAAGGAGAGGGAGTTTAGATCCCGCATAGAGTCAAACTATGGAAAACAAGTGTCCCGTAAAGGGCAAAATCGCTTACCTCGCTAGCCGGACGCTGCGAGCTGAATCCGCGATCTTCGGTAGCGGATGCGGGAGCCTCGGCGCCCTTAAACAACACCCTCCAGGCCTCTTCATACGTAGTGTCGAAGAGCCCGCTCAAAGTCTGGTGCTGCGCCGGATCGAACTCCCACATATTGAAGTCCCGTTATTGGCACGGGAGAATCCGGCGGATGAGCATGACCTGGACTACGTTAACAAGCTTGAGCTTCTTGTTCACTAGCTTTTGGATGCAGGCTTGAAGTCCGGTCAGCTCCTCCAAATCACCCCATGTCCGGCCACTCTCTTTCCAGGAGGTGAGCCGTATGGGGATGCCAGATCTGAATTCGGGGGCCACTGCCCATTCGGGGTCACGCGGCTCGGTGATGTAGAACCACCCTGATTGCCACCCCTTAATGGTTTCCACGAAGGTGCCCTCGAGCCAAGTAACGTTGGGCATCTTGCCCACCATGCCGCCTCCGCACTCCGCTTGGCTGCCCTTCACAACCTTCGGCTTGACACTGAAGGTCTTGAGCCACAAGCCGAAGTGGGGCTGGATGCAGAGGAAGGCCTCACACACGATGATAAACGCCGAGATGTTGAGGATGAAATTCGGGGCCAGATCATGGAAATCCAGGCCGTAGTAGAACATGAGCCCCCGGACAAAGGGATGGAGTGGGAAGCCCAGTCCACGGAGGAAATAGGAAAGGAATACTACCCTCTCATGGGGCCTGGGGGTGGGGATGAGCTCCCCTTCGTCGGGGATCTGGTGCGCGATGTCGCTGGACAGATATACGGCGCTGCGCAGCTTCTGGATGTGCCCCTCCGTAACGGAGGAGGCCATCCACTTGCCTCCCGCTCAGGACATAGTTGGAGAAGGTTGAGGTGAGATGTGCGGACTTGGGCGCTGGAGCTCGAGTTCACGGAGAAGGATAAGCAAAGGAAGAAGAAGGCGTAGGTAAAAGGGTTGGATCTATATCCCCTTATATGGGCGGACGAAACCACGTCCGTATTGATGGGAATCCTGGAATAAGGGGAACACGATCTCTGCTTCGACAAGACGTGCCAAGGAAACCGCTTCGCTAAACGCGCTGAGGTGGTATAATAAAAACAATTCGAGTAAAGGCTTGGTAGTGGTGTGACGTCACGCCACAAAATATGTCAGCAGATTGAACTTGTGTAAATATTATTCTCTCTACGGTGGTATGTGGAATTTATTTTGCAGAGCCGGACACTATCCTGGTGTTCACAATCTTCTATAAATTATTCGGAGGAGGAACCTGCCTTGCAATGCCGAAGACAATATGAGCGTCGGACTCATCGTCATTGAAGCCTGGTTCAGGGGCTACTGAGGGAGTCCTGGACTAGGGGGTGTCCGGATAGCCGAACTATCATCATCGGCCGGACTCCAAGACTATGAAGATACAAGATTGAAGACTTCGTCCCGTGTCCGGATGGGACTTTCCTTGGCGTGGAAGGCAAGCTTGGCAATACGGATATGTAGATCTCCTACTATTGTAACCGACTCTGTGTAACCCTAGCCCTCTCTGGTGTCTATATAAACCGGATGGCTTTAGTCCATAGGACGAACAACAATCATACCATAGGCCAGCTTCTAGGGTTTAGCCTCCTTGATCTCGTGGTAGATCTACTCTTGTAATACCCACATCATCAATATCAATCAAGCAGGACGTAGGGTTTTACCTCCATCAATAGGGCCCGAACCTGGGTAAAACATCGTGTCCCTTATCTCCTATTACCATCCGCCTAGACGCACAGTTCGGGACCCCCTACCCGAGATCCGCCTGTTTTGACACCGACACACTTCCTTGCGTGCGAAGATGTAGCTAGTGGGTCCAAGCTGTCAGGGGGAGAAAACATTATTTTTAGGGTAAAAAGGATGCAGTTGCATGCATGCGTCCATGGGTGTGGTGCGTCCCCACTGTCAGCCTCTCACGTACGGTCATCTTCCGATTACTCCCGTTTGTTTACCACGTTGACCACACCGTGTCGAGCGCACCAAGGCTGATGGACGATGGTGAGGCCCCAGACTGGAATGACCCGGAGATGGGGAAGACGCGGCAGCGGAGTCGCATATGGAGAGGACTGGGAAACTTGACTGGTTCAAGTGCGCAGCAGCACTACCGCCCACGGGATACAGGAGCAAGAATAGCGGTTGAAGAAGCAGCACGGCTGGCCACGGGAGGTGGTAGCAGGCGGTACCGCTGGCGGTGGTTTGGGCGGCTGAAGTATGAATATCCGAGATTGAAGAAGCACCACAGCTGTTAGATGGGCATCCAACGGCCAACTCTAATATAATCGTGTGTTGACTATAAGTTTTTTTGAGGGATGTGTGTTGACTATAAGTTGACAAAGCCTTGCGTACGCGTCAACTTAGTAGGCCCACAAGTGACCATCACATCTGTGGCAGAGAACATATAGCCCATTTGTGATTTGTATTTTTAATTATAATGGAATTTACTCAACCCATTTATTGTTAGCTAAAATTACAACCCATTTTCTAGCCAGGACTTTGTTAATAATTTCAGCCAACCGCTAAAAAAAATCAACAAAATTTCCAACATTTTGATGGTATCCGAAATATTTTTTAACCCGAAATTTAGAGTAAGATTAAATAAAATTTCAAAATAAATTTGTATTAGGTAAAAATCCAATGAAATTTTGCGCGCGCAACAAGTAATGAAATTAAAAAAATTATCTTTTTTGAGAAGAATAAAAAAATATACCTGTTCAGTGTGTTTTTTTATATTTATAGCCATTTTTTTAATTACAACCCATTTATTATTTCTTAAAGCCCATTTTCTTGGCAAGTCTAATGCGGCCCGGAGAATAACGAGTTGACTTGGGTTGGTTATTCCGCAAAAAAAGAATAGCTGGGCTAGACATTTTCACATTTAAATATTAATATTTGGGCTGGATATTTGGTCGACATAAAATAATAGCCTGAGCCAGACGGGCCACAGCCCGCCCAATTGATACTCTGCTCCTCTAAACAACAACAAAAAGATCGCTCAAGAAAAACTCTGCTCACACCTCAAAAACACAAATACTGCTCGAGCTGCTGGGTCCCAGCTGTCGGCCGCTCCTTGTGCAATTCACTTGTTTATTGACTATATAGGTTGACAATGGTGTGGGACTGTGTTGTCAGGAAACCAGGAGGAAGCAAAAAAATTATAGTTGTATATACGAATAAGGAGGCACTTGCATAGGTGCGGCTGTGGCCATGGTGGGATCCACTATCATCCTCCCCAATTAAAGTCATCTCCTGATTCCTCTTGTTCATTGACCATGTTGATAATGCAAGATGGCGGCGCCATGATGAGCGCAACAACTCAAAGGACGATGAAGAGGGCCCTGCGGGCCCTACGGATTGTCTGATAAGGCACCTGCTACTCATTCAGGAAGCCAGGATCATAGGGCCACATGTCCATGATGACACTATGGTTCGCTTGTTCGCCGGTGATTCGTCCTTCCGCGAGCCGGTGCTCGTTGAGGAGATGGAGGTTGCAGCATAGGCCCTCCTTCACTGGTAGCTCTTTCGCCATTAGGGCGTCGAAGTGCGGCCGTGATACGTCTCCAACGTATCTATAATTTTTTATCGTTCCATGCTATTATATTACCCCTTTTTGGATGTTTATGGGCTTTATTTTACACATTTATATCATTTTTGGGATAACCTACTAACCAGAGGCCCAGCCCAGATTGCTGTTTTTTTGCCTATTTCAGTATTTCGAAGAAAAGGAATATCGAACGGAGTCCAAACAGAATGAAACCTTCGGGAGCGTGATTTTTGGAACGAACGTGATCCGGAGAGCTTGGAGTGCAAGTCAAGAAGCTGCCGAGGAAGCCATGAGATAGGAGGCCGCCCCCCCCCCCCCTAGGGCGTGCCCCCCTGTCTCGTGGGCCCCTCGGGCGGCCACCGACGTACTTCTTCCTCCTATATATACCTACGTACCCCGAAAACATCCAGGAGCACCACGAAACACAATTTCCACCGCCGTAACCTTCTGTATCCACGAGATCCCATCTTGGAGCCTTCGCCGGCACTCTGCCGGAGGGGGAATCGACCACGGAGGGCTTCTACATCAACATCCTTGCCCCTCCGATGAGTTGTGAGTAGTTTACCACAGACCTACGGGTCCATAGTTATTAGCTAGATGGCTTCTTGTCTCTTTTTGGATCTCAATACAATGTTCTCCCCCTCTCTTCTGGAGATCTATTCGATGTAATCTCTTTTTGCGGTGTGTTTGTCGAGATCCGATGAATTGTGGGTTTATGATCAAGTTTATCTAGGAATAATATTTGAATCTTCTCTGAATTATTTTATGTATGATTTAGTTATCTTTGCAAGTCTCTTCGAATTATCAGTTTGGTTTGGCCTACTAGATTGATCTTTTTTTCCATGGGAGAAGTGCTTAGCTTTGGGTTCAACCTTGCGGTGTTCTTACCCACTGACAGAAAGGGTTGCAAGACACGTATTGTATTGTTGCCATCGAGGAAAACAAGATGGGGTTTATATCATATTGCATGAGTTTATCCCTCTACATCATGTCATCTTGCTTAATGCGTTACTCTGTTCTTATGAACTTAATACTCTAGATGCAGGCAGGACTCGGTCAATATGTGGAGTAATAGTAGTAGATGCAGGCAGGAGTTGGTCTACTTCTTATGGATGTGATGCCTATATACAAGATCATGCCTAGATAATCTCATAACTATGCGCTTTTCTATCAATTGCTCGATAGTAATTTATTCACCCACCGTAATACTTATGCTATCTTGAGAGAAGCCTCTAGTGAAACCTACGGCCCCCGGGTCTATCTCTTATCATATTTGCTTCCAATCTACTTTATTTGCATCTTTACTTTTTGCATCTATATTATAAAATACCAGAAATATATTTATCTTATCTTACTATCTTTATTAGATCTCACTTTCGCAAGTGGCCGTGAAGGGATTGACAATCCCTTTATTGCGTTGGTTGCGAGTTCTCAGTTTGTTTGTGTAGGTGCGTGGGACTTTTGAGGAGCCTCCTACTGGATTGATACCTTGGTTCTCAAAACTGAGTGAAATACTTACGCTACAGTTGCTGCATCATCCTCTCCTCTTAGGGGAAAACCAACACTAGCTCAAGACGTAGCAAGAAGGATTTCTGGCGCTGTTGCCGGGGAGGTCTTCGCTCAAGTCAAGACATACCAAGTACCCATCACAAACCCATCTCCCTCGCATTTAAATTATTTGCCATTTGCCTCTCATTTTCCTCTCCCCACTTCACCCTTGCCATTTTATTCGCTCTCTCTTTCCCAATTTCCTCCTCTCTCTGTCGCTTGCTTTTTGTTTGCTTGTGTCTCCATGTGCCTTCTACGTGTTTGCATCTTTGCTTGCTAAAAATCTATTTTTATGGATCCACTTAAAGTGTTCTACTTGGATCATCTTCGATCCTTATGCGCTCGTGCTGAAACCCCAACTAGCCTAGTTGATGGGAAATCTTTAGATGAGCATGCTCATTTTGTGCGTCATCGTTTGTCTAAAAAAGGGAAGGTCTTATGGTATCATTTAAATAGTTTGCTATGCTATGCTTGGAATCTTTGCGAAAGTTGTGATTTTACTTGTTGCTCTAAGAACCCTAAAAAACACCTTCCCTACCTATGTGAGTTCAATGATAATGAAATCTTATCTTCTTATGCTAAGGGTGATTATAGTTACTATGATATAGAACAAATTGAAGAATTTGTCGTTTTTAAGGGTGCTCATGAAGTTCCTTCTTTGATTGAAAAGTATGATTTTACTCTCAACAAGTATGAAAATTCCGTCATACTTAAATATTGCAATGAAAACTTTGCTCATAATGTCTATGTCCAAGAATTTATTGAAAGAATGACCGTTGCTTTGGAAGAAAATAATGATATGCTTGAATCTATAGATAATGATGATTCCGATGATTTGATTGAAATATCCCTTGATGAACATGATACTTGCTATTATTGTGGCCATGATGCCAATATTTATGAAGATGAATTGGCTATAGTTCCTTATGTTAAACATGAGATCGTTGCTATTGCGCCCATACTTGGTAGTTCCTTCGATGAAAAGCTTGATTGCAATGATTTTACAATAGTGCTAATAATATGCAAAACCGTAAGCTTGGGGATGCTAGTTTTGCTATGTTTACTACTTGTTGCAATGATCATGATTGGGGTGATTCTTCTTATGGTCTTGAAAATTTATTTAAGGCCCATGATGAATATGAGATTGATAATAGTGTTTGCAATATGTAAAGTGGGTTTGGAAGAGTGTCAACTTTAGATCCCACATATTTGGAGAATGTTCAATCTTATGAAATTTTTGACAAAAGTGGGTTTGGAGAGGTCATGAATTTAGTTAATGTTAATCCCACTATTTTGGAAGAGTGTCAACTTTGCATACCTGTGGATCGTGTTAAGAATATGTTTTGTGATAGCTATATTGTTGAATTTGCCTATGATCCTACATGTAATTATTATGAGAGAGGAAAATATGGTTGTAGAAATTCTCATCTTACTAAATTACCTCTCGTCATGTTGAGATTGCTATCATCTCTTTGTTCTACCTCGCATATGCTAGTTTTTGCTTGCCTTGATAATTTGTTTGCTTACAAGATGCCTATGCATAGGAAGTATGCTAGACTTAAGTGTGTTTGTCACATGTTTTATGATGCTCTCTTTGTGCTTCAATTCTTGTCTTTCATGTGAGCATCATTGAAATCTCTATACCTAGCTAGGGGCGTTAAACGATAGCGCTAGTTGGGAGGCAACCCAATTTTCTTTATGTTCTTTGTTTTTGTTCCTGTTTAGTGTTAAATTTTGTTTCTACTTTCTGTTTAGATGTGTTTTCATGTTTTATTTAGTGTTTGTGCCAAGTAGAACCTATAGGATAAACTATCATGATAGTTGATTTGATTCTGCTAAAAAAACAGAAACTTTGCGCTCACGAGAAACAATTCAATAAATCACAGAAACGAGATTTTGCACTGATTCTTTAGCTGCTGATCAATAAAAAAAATTCCAGTACGTCCTATTTTGGTAGGATTTTTAGAGTTCCAGAAGTTTGCGTTAATTACAGATTGCTACGGACTGTTCTGTTTTTGACAGATTCTGTTTTTCATGTGTTGTTTGCTTATTTCAATGCATCCGTGGCTAGTAAATTAGTTTATAAACCATAATTAAGTTGGAATACAGTAGGTTTAACACCAAAATAAATAAAGAATGAGTTCATTGCAGGAACTTATGTGGTGATTTTGTTTTCTTTCACTAACGGAGCTTATAAGATTTCCTGTTGAGTTTTGTGTTGTGAAGGTTTTGGGTAAAACTTTTATGGACTATGTAATAAAGGGTGGAAAGAGCCTAAGCTTGGGGATGCCCAAGGCACCCCAAGGTATTCAAGAATAGCCAAAAGCCTAAGCTTGGGGATGCCCCGGGAAGGCATCCCCTCTTTCGTCTTCGCTCATTGGTAACTTTACTTGGAGCTATATTTTAATTCGCCACATGATATGTGTTTTGCTTGGAGCGTCGTGTATTATATTAGCCTTTGCTTTTTAGTTTGCCACAATCATCCTTGTTGTACACACCTTTTGGGAGAAGCCTATTTGATTAGAATTTTCTAGAATACTCTATGTGCTTCACTTATATCTTTTGAGCTTGATAGTTTTTGCTCTAGTGCTTCACTTATATCTTTTAGAGCACGGTGGTATCTTAATTTTGAAGAAATTGCTAGTCTCTCATGCTTCACTTATATTATTTTGAGAGTCTTTTAGAACAGCATGGTTTTTGCTATTATCATAAAGTTGGTCCTAGAATGATGAGCATCCAAGTTGGCTATAATAAAAACTATCGTAGAAAGTGAATTGGATGTTATGATCAATTTTATGCTTGATAATTGTTTTGAGATATGGAGGTAGTGATATTAAAGTCATGCTAGTTGGGTGATTATGAATTTAAAGAATGCTTGTGTTGAAGTTAGCAAGTCCCGTAGCATGCACGTATGGTTAAAATTGTGTAACAAATTTGAAACATGAAGTGTACCTGGCTTGTGCATCCTTATGAGTGGCGGTCGGGGACGAGCGATGGTCTTTTCCTACCAATCTATCCCCGTAGGAGCATGCAAGTAGTACTTGATTTTTGATGACTTCTAAATTTTTGCAATAAGTATATGAGTTCTTTTGACTAATGTTGAGTCCATGGATTATACACTCTTTTACCTTTCCACCATTGCTAGCCTCTTCGGTACCGTGCATTGCCCTTTCTCACCTTGAGAGTTGGTGCAAACTTTGCCGGTGCATCCAAACCCCGTGATATGATATGCTCTGCCACACATAAACCTCCTTATATCTTCCTCAAAACAGCCACCATAAATACCTATTATGGCATTTCCACATTCCGGGATATATTGCCATGCAACTTTCCACCATTCCGTTTATCATCATCATGACATACATTACTTTTGACATATTGCCATTGCATGATCATGTAGTTGACATCGTATTTGTGGCAAAGCCACCATGCATTTTTTTCATACATGTCACTCTTGATTCATTGCACCATCCCGGTACACCGCCGGAGGCATTCATATAGACTCATTGTTGGAAATATTCCCTAGAGGCAATAATAAAATGGTTATTATTGTATTACCTTGTTCATGATAATTGTCTATTATTCATGCTATAATTGTATTTACCGGAAACTGCAATACATGTGTGAATACATAGACCACAACATGTCCCTAGTGAGCCTCTGGTTGACTAGCTCGTTGTTCAACAGATGGTCATGGTTTCCTGACCATGGACATTGGATGTCATTGATAACGGGATCACATCATTAGGAGAATGATGTGATGGACAAGAACCAATCCTAAGCCTAGCACAAGATCATGTAGTTCGTATGCTAAAGCTTTTCTAAATGTCAAGTATCTTTTCCTTAGACCATGAGATTGTGCAACTCCCGGATACCGTAGGAATGCTTTGGGTGTACCAAACGTCACAACGTAACTGGGTGGCTATAAAGGTGCACTACAGGTATCTCCGAAAGTGTCTGTTGGGTTGGCACGAATCGAGACTGCGATTTGTCACTCCGTGTGACGGAGAGGTATCTCTGGGCCCACTCGGTAGGACATCGTCATAATGTGCACAATGTGATCAAGGAGTTGATCGCGGGATGATGTGTTACGGAACGAGTAAAGATACTTGTCGGTAACAAGATTGAACAAGGTATCGGGATACCGATGATCGAATCTCGGGCAAGTACTATACCGGTAGACAAAGGGAATTGTATACGGGATTGACTGAATCTTTGACATCATGGTTCATCCGATGAGATCATCGTGGAACATGTGGGAGCCAACATGGGTATCCAGATCCCGCTGTTGGTTATTGGCCGGAAAGTTGTCTTGGTCAGTCAGCATGGTTCCCGAACCCGTAGGGTCTACACACTTCAGGTCCGATGATGCTAGGGTTATAGGGAATAGATATACGTGGTTACCGAATGTTGTTCGGTGTCCCGGATGAGATCCCGGATGTCACGAGGAGTTCCAGAATGGTCCGGAGGTAAAGTTTTATATATGGGAAGTCCTATTTTTGGTCACCGGAAAAGTTTCAGGTGCTATCGGTAACGTACCGGGACCACCGGGATGGTCCCGAGGGTCCACTGGCCCCAGAGGGCTGTGTGGGCCAAGTGTGGGAGGGGACCAGCCCAAAGTGAGCTGGTGCGCCCCCCACCAGGGCCCAAGGCGAAGAGAGAAGGGAAAGGGGGGAAACCCTAGGCTCAGATGGGCCTAAGGCCCACCTAGTGGTGCGCCCCCCTCTCTCCCCCTTGGCCGCCCCCCTAGATGAGATCTACGGCTGGCCGCCACCCCTAGGGGTGGAAACCTAGGTGGGGCGCAGCCCCTCCCTTTCCCCTATATATAGTGGGGGTTTGGGGCTGCCATACACATGAGAACATCTCCCTCTTGGCGCAGCCCTACCCCTCTCCCTCCTCGTCTCTTGCGGTGCTTGGCGAAGCCCTGCTGGAGTGCCACGCTCCTCCACCACCACCACGCCGTCGTGCTGCTGCTGGACGGAGTCTTCCCCAACCTCTCCCTCTCCCCTTGCTGGATCAAGGCACGGGAGACGTCATCAGGCTGCACGTGTGTTGAACGCGGAGGCGCCATTATTCGGCGCTTAGATCGGAATCAACCGCGATCTAAATCGCTACGAGTACGACTCCTTCATCCACATTCTTGTAACGCTTCCGCTTAGCAATCTACAAGGGTTTGTAGATGCACTCCCCTTCCCCTCGTTACTACATTACTCCATAGATTGATCTTGGTGATGCGTAGAAAATTTTAAATTTCTGCTACGATCCCCAACAGTGGCATCATGAGCTAGGTCTATGCGTAGTTTCTATGCACGAGTAGAACACAAGTTGTTGTGGGCGTTGATTTTGTTCAATATGCTTACCGTTACTAGTCCGATCTTGTTTCGACAGTATTGTGGGATGAAGCGGCCCGGACCGACCTTACACGTACACTTACGTAAGACAGGTTCCACCGACTGACATGCACTTGTTGCATAAGGTGGCTAGCGGGTGCCGGTCTCTCCCACTTTAGTCGGATTGGATTCGATGAAAAGGGTCCTTATGAAGGGTAAATAGAAATTGGCATATCACATTGTGGATTTTTCGTGGGTAAGAAACGTTCTTTCTAGAAACCCATAGCAGCCACGTAAAACATGCAAACAACAATTAGAGGACGTCTAACTTGTTTTTGCAGGGTATGCTATGTGATGTGATATGGCCAAAAGAATGTGATGAATGATATGTGATGTATGAGATTGATCATGTTCTTGTAATAGGAATCATGAATTGCATGTCGATGAGTATGACAACCGGCAGGAGCCATAGGAGTTGTCTTTATTTATTGTATGACCTACGTGTCACTGAATAACGCCATGTAATTACTTTACTTCTTTGCTAAAACGTTAGCCATAGTAGTAGAAGTAATAAGTTGGCGAGACAACTTCATCAAGACACGATGATGGAGATCATGGTGTCATGCCGGTGACGATGATGATCATGGAGCCCCGAAGATGGAGATCAAAAGGAGCAAAATGATATTGGCCATATCATGTCACTCTTTGATTGCATGTGATGTTTATCATGTTTATGCATCTTATTTGCTTAGAACGACGGTAGTAAATAAGATGATCCCTCATAATAGTTTCAAGAAAGTGTTCCCCCTAACTGTGCACCGTTGCGAAAGATTGTTGCTTCCAAGCACCACGTGATGATCGGGTGTGATAGATCCTAACGTTCACATATAACGGGTGTAAGCCAGATTTACACACGCAAAACACTTAGGTTGACTTGACGAGCCTAGCATGTACAGACATGGCCTCGGTACACAAGAGACCGAAAGGTCGAGCATGAGTCGTATAGTAGATACGATCAACATGAAGATGTTCACCTATGATGACTAGTCCGTCTCACGTGATGATCGGACACGGCCTAGTTGACTCAGATCATGTATCACTTAAGATGACTAGAGGGATGTCTATCTGAGTGGGAGTTCATTAGATGAACTTAATTATCCTAAGCATAAAGGTCTTTGCAAATTATGTCATAGCTCGTGTTTTAGTTCTACTGTTTTAGATATGTTCCTAGAGAAAATTTAGTTGAAAGTTGATAGTAGAAATTATGCGGACTGTGTCCGTAAACTGAGGATTGTCCTCATTGCTGCGTAGAAGGCTTATGTCCTTAATGCACTGCTCGGTGTGCTGAACCTCGAACGTCGTCTGTGGATGTTGCGAACATCTGACATACATGTTTTGATGACTACGTGATAGTTCAGTAATGTTAAACGGTTTAGAATTGAGGCGCTAAAGACATTTTATAAGCGTCGCGGAACATATGAGATGTTCCAAGGGCTGAAATTGGGATTTCAGGCTCGTGACCTCCGACGAGCTTCTTAGCCTACAAACTAAGGGAGAATAGCTCAATCATTGAGCTTGTACTCAGATTGTCTGGGTACAACAATCACTTGAATCGAGTGGGAGTTAATCTTTCAGATGAGATAGTGATGTTTCTCCAAAGTCATTGCCACCAAGCTACTAGAGCTTCGTGATGAACTATAACATATCAGGGATAGATATGATGATCCTTGAAATATTCGCGATGTTTGACACCATGAAAGTAGAAGTAAAGTAGGAGCATCAATTGTTGATGGTTAGTAAAACCATTAGTTTCAAGAAGGGCAAGGGCAAGAAGGGATACTTCACGAAACGCCAAAACTGTTTCTGCTCTAGTGAAGAAACCCAAGGTTGAACCCAAACCCCGAGACTAAGTGCTTCTATAATATGAGGGAACGATCACTGAAGCAGAACTACCCTAGACACTTGGTAGATGAGAAGGCTGGCAAGGTTGACATAAGTATATTGGATATACATAGTACTAAATGTGTACTTTACTAGTACTCCTAGTAGCACCATGGTAATAGATACCGGTTCGGTTGCTAAGTATTAGTAACTCGAAATAAAAGGCTACGGAATAAACGGAGACTAGCTAAAGGAGAGGTGACGATATGTGTTGGAAGTATTTCCAAGGTTGATGTGATCAAACATCGCACGCTCCCTCTACCATCGGGATCGATGTTAAACCTAAATAATTGTTTGGTGTTTGCGTTGAGCATTGACATGATTGGATTATGTCTATCGCAATACGGTTACTCATTTAAGGAAAATAATGATTACTCTGTTTATTTGAATAATACCTTCAATGGTCTTGCACCTAAAATGAATGGTTTATTGAATCTTGATCGTAGTGATACACATGTACATGCCAAAAGATATAAGATAGTTATGATAAGTTCCACCTACTTGTGGCACTGCCATGTAAGTCATATTGGTATAAAACGCATGAAGAAGCTCCATGTTGATGGATCTTTGGACTCACTCGTTTTTTGAAAAGTTTGAGACATGCGAACCATGTCTATTGGTATGTACGCATGAAGAAACTCCATGCAGATGGATCGTTTGGACTCACTTGATTTTGAATCACTTGAGACATGCAAATCATACCACATGGGCAAGATGACTGAAAAGCCTCATTTTCAGTAAGATGGAACAAGAAAGCAGCTTGTTGGAAGTAACACATTTTGATGTGTGCAGTCCAATGAGTGCCGAGGCACGCAGTGGATATTGTTGTGTTCTTACTTCACAGGTGATTTGAGTAGATGCTGAGGATATTTACTTGATGAAACACAAGTCTGAATTATTGAAAGGTTGAAGTAATTTCAGAGTGAAGTTGAAGATCATCATGACAAGAGGATAAAATGTCTATGATATGATCATAGAGATGAATATCTGAGTTACGTGTTTGGTACAGAATTAAGACATTGTGGAAATTGTTTCACAACTAATACCGCCTGGAACACCATAGTGTGATGGTGTGTCTGAACATCATAGATGCACCCTATTGGATATGGGGCATACCATGATGTCTCTTATCGAATTACCACTATCGTTCATGGGTTAGGCATTAGAGACAACCGCATTCACTTTAAATAGGGCACCACGAAATTCCGTTGAGATGACACCGTGTGAACTGTGGTTTAGAGAAACCTAAGCTGTCGTTTCTTGAAAGTTTGGGGTTGCGATGCTTGTGTGAAAAAGTTTCATGCTGATAAGCTTGAACCCCAAGCGGATAAATGCATCTTCATTGGACACCCAAAACAGTTGGGTATACCTCTTCAGATCCGGAAGCAAAAGTAATTGTTTCTAGAAATGGGTCCTTTCTCAAGGAAAAGTTTCTCTCGGAAGAATTGAGTGGGAGGATGGTGGAGACTAGATAAGGTTATTCAACCATCGCTTCAACTAGTGTATAGCAGGGCACAGGAAGTTGTTCTTGTGGCGCCTACACCAATTGAAGTGGAAACTGATGATATTCATCGTGAAACTTCGGATCAAGTCACTGCCAAAACTCGTAGGTTGACAAAGATATGTACTACTCCAGAGTGGTACGTAATCCTGTCTTGGAGGTCATGTTGCTAGACAACAATGAACCTACGAGCTATGGAGAAGCGATGGTGGGCCCGGATTCCGATGAATGGCTCGAGGCCATAAAATCCGAGAGAGGATCCATGTATGAAAATAAAGTATAGACTTTGGAAGAACTACTTGATGGTCGTAAGGCTGTTGGGTACAGATGGACTTTAAAAGGAAGACGGACAATGATGGTAAGTATCACCATTAAGAAAGCTCGACTTGTCGTTAAGATGTTTTCCGACAAGTTCAAGGAGTTGACTACGATGAGACTTTCTCACTCGTAGCGATGCTAAGAGTCTATTGGAATTATATTAGCAATTACTGCATGATTTATGAAATCTTGCAGATAGGATGTCAAAACATTGTTTCCTCTATGTTATTCTGGAGGAAAGGTTGTATGTGATACAACCAGAAGGTTTTGTCAATCCTGAAAGATGCTAACAAGTGTGCAAAGCTCCAGCAATCTTTCTAAGGACTGGACTAAGCATCTCGGAGTTGGAATATACGCTTTGATGAGATGATCAAAGATTTTGGGTTTATACAAAGTTTATGAGAAACTTGTATTTCCAAAGAAGTGAGTGGGAGCACTATAGCATTTCTGATGAGTATATGTTGTTGACATATTGTTGATCAGAAATGATGTAGAATTTCTGGAAAGCATATAGGGTTATTTGAAAAGTATTTTTCAATGGAAAACCTGGATTAAACTACTTGAACATTGAGCATCAAGATCTATAAGGATAGATCAAAACGCTTAATAGTACTTTCAAATGAATACATACCGTGACAAGATTTTGAAGGAGTTCAAAATAGATCAGCAAAGAAGGAGTTCTTGGCTGTGTTATATGGTGTGAATATTGAGTAAGACTCAAGACATGACCACGGCAGAAGAGAGAGAAAGGACGAAGGTTGTCCCCTATGCTTCAGACGTAGGCTCTATAATATGCTATGTTGTGTACCGCACCGGAACTGTGCCTTGCCATGAGTCAGTCAAGGGGTACAAGAGTGATCCAGGAATGGATCACAGGACAACGGTCAAACTTATCCTTAGTAACTAGTGGACTAACGAATTTTCTCGATTATGGAGGTGGTAAAAGAGTTCGTCGTAAAGGGTTACGCCGATGCAAACTTTGACACTAATCCGGATTATTCTGAGTAGTAAACCGGATTCGTATAGTAGAACAGTTATTTGGAATAGCTCCAAATAGAGCGTGGTAGCTGCATCTAGGAGATGACATAGAGATTTGCAAAGCACACACAGATCTGAAAGGTTCAGATCTGTTGACTAATAACCTCCCTCACAAGCGAGATATGATCAAACCCCATGGGTGTCGATTCATTACAATCACATAGTAATGTGAACTAGATTATTAACTCTAGTGCAAGTGGGAGACTGTTGGAAATATTTCCTAGAGGCAATAATAAAATGGTTATTATTGTATTTCCTTGTTCACGATAATTGTCTATTATTCATGCTATAATTGTATTGACCGGAAACCGCAATACATGTGTGAATACATAGACCACAACATGTCCCTAGTGAGCCTCTAGTTGACTAGCTCGTTGATCAACAGATGGTCATGGTTTCCTGACCATGGACATTGGATTTCATTGATAACGGTATCACATCATTAGGAGAATGATGTGATGGACAAGACCCAATCCTAAGCCTAGCACAAGATCATGTAGTTCATATGCTAATGTTTTCTAAATGTCAAGTATCTTTTCCTTTGACCATGAGATTGTGCAACTCCCGAATACTGTAGGAATGCTTTGGGTGTACCAGACGTCACAACGTAACTGGGTGGCTATAAAGGTGCACTACGGGTATCCCCGAAAGTGTCTGTTGGGTTGGCACGAATCGAGACTGGGATTTGTCACTCCGTGTGACGGAGAGGTATCTCTGGGCCCACTCGGTAGGACATCATCATAATGTGCACAATGTGATCAAGGATTTGATCGCGGGATGATGTGTTACGGAACGAGTAAAGAGACTTGCAGGTAACAAGATTGAACAAGGTATCGAGATACCGACGATCGAATCTCGGGCAAGTACTATACTGGTAGACAAAGGGAATTGTATACGGGATTGATTGAATCCTTGACATCGCAGTTCATCCGATGAGATCATCATGGAACATGTGGGAGCCAACATGGGTATCCAGATCTCACTGTTGGTTATTAGGCGGAAAGTTGTCTCGGTCATGTCTGCATGGTTCCCTAACCCGTAGGGTCTACACACCTAAGGTTCGATGACGCTAGGGTTATAGGGAATAGATATACGTGGTTACCGAATGTTGTTCGGAGTCCCGAATGAGATCCCGGACGTCACGAGGAGTTCCGGAATGGTCCGGAGGTAAAGTTTTATATATGGGAAGTCCTGTTTTTGGTCACCGGAAAAGTTTCGGGTGCTATCGGTAACATACCAGGACCACCGGGAGGGTCCCGGGGGTCCACCAGGTGGGGCCACCGGCCCCAGAGGGCTGTGTGGGCCAAGTGTGGGAGGGGACCAGCCCCAGGTGAGCTGGTGCGCCCCCCCACCAGGGCCCAAGGCGAAGAGAGAAGGGAAAGGGGGGAAACCCTAGGCTCAGATGGGCCTAAGGCCCACATAGTGGTGTGCCTCCCCACCTCTGTCCCCCTTGGCCGCTCCCCTAGATGAGATCTAGGGCTGGTCGCCACCCCTAGGGGTGGAAACCTAGGTGGGGGCGCAGCCCCTCCCTTTCCCCTATATATAGTGGGAGTTTGGGGCTGCCATACACATGAGAACATCTCCCTCTTGGCGCAGCCCTACCCCTCTCCCTCCTCGTCTCTTGCGGTGCTTGGCGAAGCCCTGCTGGAGTGCCACGCTCCTCCACCACCACCACGCCGTCGTGCTGCTGCTGGATGGAGTCTTCCCCAACCTCTCCCTCTCCCCTTGCTGTATCAAGGCACGTGAGACGTCATCAGGCTGCACATATGTTGAACGCGGAGCCACCGTTGTTCGGCGCTTAGATCGGAATCAACCGGGATCTGAATTGCTACGAGTACGACTCCTTCATCTGCGTTCTTGTAACGCTTCCGCTTAGCGATCTACAAGGGCATGTAGATGCACTCCCCTTCCCCTCGTTGCTAGATTACTCCATAGATTGATCTTGGTGATGTGTAGAAAATTTTAAATTTCTGCTACGATCCCCAACAGTCATATCTTGTTCTAGTTTCGAGTTGTAATTCATATGTTGTAATCAATAGAAGTGCGATGATCATCATTTTTAGAGCATTGCCCAAAGAAAAAAAAAGAAGGAAGGCCAAAATAAAAAAAGAAAGGCCCAAGGAAAAAAAATAGGGAAATGCTACTATCTCTTTTTCCACACTTGTGCTTCAAAGTAGCACCTTGTTCTTCATGTAGTGAGTCTCATATATTGTGCTTCAAAGTAGCACCTTGTTCTTCATATAGTGAGTCTCATAAGTTGTCTTTTTCATACTAGTGGGAATTTTTCATTATAGAACTTGGCTTGTATATTCCTACGATGGGCTTCCTCAAATGCCCTAGGTCTTCGTGAGCAAGCAAGTTGGATGCACACCCACTAGTTTTCTTTTGTTGAGCATTTATTTATAGCTCTAGTGCATCCCTTGCATGGCAATCCCTACTCCTCATGTTGACATCAATTTATGGGCATCTCCATAGCCCGTTGATTATCCTCGTCAATGTGAGACTTTCTCCTTTTTTGTCTTCTCCACACAATCCCCATCATCATATTCTATTCCACCCATAGTGGTATATCCATGGCTCACGCTCATGTATTGCGTGAAGGTTGAAAAAGTTTGAGATTATTTAAGTATGAAATAATTACTTGGCTTGTCATCGGGGGTATAGAAGTTGGGAACATCTTTGTGTGGACGAAAATGAAGCATAGCCTAACTATATGATTTTGTAGGGATGAACTTTCTTTTGCCATGTTATTTTGAGAAGACATGATTACTTTGATTAGTATGCTTGAAGTGTTTCTATTTCTTGTATCAATATGAACTTCTATTTTGTATTCATTTGGATCTGAACATTCATGCCACAATAAAGAAAATTACATTATGAATTATGCTAGGTAGCAGTCCACATCAAAAATTCTCTTTTTATCATTTACCTACTCGAGGACGAGCAGGAATTAAGCTTGGGGATGCTTGATACGTCTCCAATGTATATATAATTTTTGATTGTTCCATGCTATTATATTACCCCTTTTTGGATGTTTATGGGCTTTATTTTACACATTTATATCATTTTTGGGACTAACCTACTAACCGGAGGCCGAGCCCATATTGCTGTTTTTTTTGCCTATTTCAGTATTTCGAAGAAAAGGAATGTCAAACGGAGTTCAAACGGAATGAAACCTTCGGGAGCGTGATTTTTGGAACGAACGTGATCCGGAGAGCTTGGAGTGCAAGTCAAGAAGCTGCCGAGGGAGTGTAGCAACCCGACCTCAAACGGTCAAGTCTCTGTGTATCTGTGCTATCCCTGGATCGGTATGCTAGCACACACAATACATCAATGTATATATCAAAGTGCAATCACATGTATAAGTAACGAAAAACTGATATATACCTTAAGAATCTCAGCGGAAACAGAAAAACGGGTGTGGAGTCCCATCAACACCATCGGCAAGTTGAGTGCGGACCGTAACCCAATCATATCACTTACTCGTCAGATAATACCTACAACATAATATGTTGCAACCGTGTAGGTCAGTACGTTGAATGTACTGGCAAGTCACACCACAAGAGATGAATAAATGTCCTATTTATACATGCAATATGGCTGGTGGATGGTTCTAAATTTAATTTGCATAAAGCTCATTTTTCCTTATCATCAAAAGAATATCATATTGTTACTACATAATTCATCATAATATGATTGAGATGGTTGCTCCATTCAATCTATACCCAAATTCATTAAAACCCATTAAATTAATTAAGAGTGATGAGATCGCTCAATTCCCACTTTCCAGATGCTCAAATTGTCCATAACCGGGGACACGGCTAATCGATTAGTTTTACACTCTGCAGAGGTTTGCACACTTTTTTCCACAAGACTCGATCACCTCCTTTGTAGTCCTCGCACTGCCTGGTGTTTGAGAATCGGAAGATCGAGACATAGTCTTTCTGAAGTGTTCCCTCTTAACCCTGGGTAGACCGGTACACCTACATATATAACTACATCTGCTAGTCTACCACGGTAAGAGGTCACACAACGTACTGAACTAAGCCAGAGCCCATGATAGCTTGTGGTTGTGCAGGTAAGCTTCTAGTCATGAAAAATTGATGAATCCCTTTGAGCCTGGGTGGCAGTCCATACGGTGATCACACGGGTACTACGGGATCCCCTGGGCAAGTCCACTAGTTTCTCCAGGGTGCCCGGGCAAGTCCACTGGTTTCTCCAGGGTGCCCCATACCAATCCACCCAGATGTGTGTTAATGTTGCCACCTTAAGGTTACCCTTAATTATTATATGGCTCGCAACTTTCATGATCTCACATACCAATCCCCGTCTACAATGGCATAGCAAAATCCCTACAACGTTGGTGACAAAGAAATAAAGGCTCAGACCTACCTCATTGCACTACTAGGTTTATAATATAGCCAACTAACATATTCATGCAAACCTTACATCAAAGGACTAAATACATATATAAAACATAGGTATAAAAGGGCATGATCAAGATGTAACTTGCCTTGTACTATTGATGAAGATGAAATAATCTATTGAGTCGTCTCTCCTTCTCGTTACCATATATCTAACGATATAAGAAAATACTTTAACACAACAACAACATTCAAATAAAAATCCAAATAAAATATTCAAATTACAATAAAAAATAAAAAAATAACATTCCTACATAAGTTGTTAGGACTTGGTTACGGGTTGAGATAAGATCAAGAATGAAAATATGATATAGGTTTTGTTCTAGGGTTGGATCAAAGTGAAAATCACGCGTTGAAGAGTTGTGAGGCAAGGTTCTACGACAAAGTCTATAATGAAAATGATAGATGGAGTTTGTGGCATAAAGATTTATGTTACAAAATGTATGTAACATCTCATGAAGTCTAAATTTGTATAATGATAGCATATGACCAGAGAGGTTCCTAATGATCTTCTCAAGAAAACTTATTCAAGAATCAAATTAAACTAATGATGAAATTGAATTACGATAAAAGAAAGGCAATTTGGAGTGTTGAGACCAAAATAATAGCTACACATGAATGGAAAATATGGGAGGTGTTCCAACAGAAAGGTATGGTTCTAGGGACCAACTTTGGTAATTGGAACATTTCCATCTGATTTCTAGATTAAAAGATATAGCAAAATTATGTCAATTTTTATTTAAATCAAAACTAAATCTTAGTTTGCACAAAAGTGAAATTATATATTTTTACAATAAACTAGAGGTTCCAACGAATCTGGGGATATCTTATTTGTTGAAATCGGACAAACGGTTTGGGAGATACGAATTTTCGAAGGTTGGATCTTTTTCAGAAAAAGCAATACGGAAATTACAGAGACCTCACCGGAGTTAGTCACCGGAGTTGGGGAAGTAGGTCGCCGGAGTTGAGGAAGAAGGCCCCCTACGTCAAGTAGTAGCAGAACGGCGAAGAGGTTGACAAGGGGAGTCCTTTGGATAAGATCACAGGCTCGGACTTGTCCCGTGGCGGCGTGGAGCAGCCGCCGGAGTTGCCAAACTCCGACCAGCAATTGCCTGCAGAGGAGAAGGTTCAGAGAGGGCTTTTCGGATGGGATAGTGAGTGGCTTCGAGGCTCTCGTCTGGGTACCTTTTTATAGGAGCAGGGGAGGTCGGAATCGAGCGGTTTCATGGGTGTTAATGACGGCAGTAGAAGCAGCAGTTTCCTCAAGCTCTAATGGCCATTAGAGGGTGCCTTAAGGCACACTACTCGAGGGGAGGAGTCGAGGGAGCATAGGGAACCGGTTCAGGAGGTCAGTGCTTGCAGATAAAGGGAGAGGAAGCGTTGGGGTCCAGCCTAAGCCATGGATATCTATCTGTACGTGAACGTACAGGTGTGCAGGAGGAGGAAGATGAACGCTCGGTTAGTGGGCTGCTCGGTCAGTTGGGCCAAATTAGACCATGGCTGTAGGGTTTTTTTTCTAATACATTTGTTGCGCAGAAAAAAAGAAAATTAATAGACAAAAATAAATGTTCACATACATGTAATTCTAATTTGGTGCCTACAAAATATTATTTGTTTGCACAAGCTAGAATACTTTTTTTTTCTACGGACATAATTGAATTACACAAACAAATTAATTTTGAGTTTTTGCAAATTAACAAAAAGATAATTGTAGCATATTAAATATTTCCAAATATTTTTTTGGAGAAGTCACATTATCTCCTCTCATTAAATTTTATTTGGATACTTTCGAAATATTTAAATAACAGTAAAACTCCAAATAATATCATATTTCAATTGGAACTCCAAAATCCAAACAAACTCCATATGAAATATTCATCCACCACATTTGAGAAAGTCATCTTATTCTCACTCCAAAATTGTGACTGTGGTTTCCAATATTTCAGAAAGAGTCAAACAGAAATTAAAGCCCTTTGATTTCTTGAATAAACTTCCCCAACCATAGTTTTCTTTATTGGACAAAAGGTTACCCAACTTTTATAACATGATTAGAAAAAGGTTTAAACAAGAACTCAAAAGGTTTTAATTCTCATAAAAAAATTCACACAATCCATCACACAACAATCAAACAAACAATCCTATTTATTTATTTAATATAACATTCCAGAATATAGAAATTTGGGATGTTACAAACCTACCACACTTAAAATGAATCTCGTCCTCGAGATTCGGAAAGGCTAGAAAGAAAAGGTTAGGGTTGGGGTCTCCTTGCAATTCCATTGATCATCATGAAGGTCCCGGGTGCTACCATACTTAAAATAACATCATGCACCACCTCTATAGTGTTGACAACACATTTCTCCTCAAATTTCTTGTAATAACTCCTTCATTGATGCTCTCTTGTTAGAGGCATAACATTTCCTTCAATATCCTCAGACTTTGCATCAAAATGAAATTCTTTCGGGACTATATCTTCTCATCTGACAGGTTTAGTGCCAATGCTAAATAGCTATCAAAAAATCTCATGGAGGTCTGCCATTATTGGTTCCTTGCAAGAAATCGGTCTTGGCTTCATTCTCACTGTGTAACCTATGATTGGCAACAGCTGCCATGTACATGGGTTCCTCATCATACCATTCTATGGCTTAAGCAAGGCTTCAATGGGCATCGACACTTTACTATGGGTAAGTCACTCAGATTTACCATTCCAAATAACAAGAGCGAATGATAAGAGTAAGTCGTTATGGTGGCCAAGCCATGTCGCACCCAAATCATTACCCTGTATAAGGTTTAGTGAATGTCGCATCCTAACACTCGGGCATCCTCACATGCATTGCAGGATTCTCTTGTCCACGAACTGGGTTAGGATAAATCCACCAATTCTCGAAGCCAAACAAAAACAACTATCGCACCAAAACCCTCTGGTTTTACGTATCCTCCTATGGAGTAGCTATAACTTGATCGGTAGACGTTTCATGGATCCGTCATAATTCTTCCTTCAACAAGATTGTGCTTGTTCCTCGATAAATCCTGGGCATGTGGGTTATGGCCCACTTCAACACTTGTATAGCTTTTACTCAGCCTTGGAGTTACAACTGATCCATATTCTCCAGTAATTCTCATACTACTTCATTTCGTTCATCTCCTTGTGGTAACCAACATAACAAAATAAAAAGTGCAACTTATTTTTGTCCAGCTCCTTTCTACGGATCGACATGAACAACATGTTTCTTTCTCCTTTGACCATGTGGTTTTACGAAATACTACCACACTTAAAATGAATTTTACTAATTCATCCATAGACCATATTTCTCATATACTCAAAAATGGTCAAAATCTAAGAGAGTGGCAACTCTTACAATTCAACATGGCACTAATGATTCAACTTTATTGATCCATGAAATATTACATTCTCCAAGACTTCCATTACATAGGTCAACTCAACCTACTCATGAAAATAAAATTGCTTCCTACTACTTATTATTGATATCATAATCTCGACTACTCAGTTTTAGCTTTCATTTGATCCAAACATTCCCTAGCATAATGTCCCACTTCCTTACAACGAAAACAAATGGCTTCCGACTTGTCTCGAGGCTTCCTTGTGATTTTCTTGACTCCTAGGATTCTTGGTTTCTTGTCCGAACCTTCATGGTAGTAGTGCCATGAGTTCTTGCACCTGAAACATGTGATATGACTCAGGTCCTTCTCTGCAGATATTAGATTACTCTGGGGAGGTATTCGTTTCCTCTTCGGGGACTTCTTCGTACCGATCAGGGCTTCTATTTGATGTGGATCAAATTCTACTTCTTCTATCGGGAAGTATTCTGGATTCTGTTTTCTTTCCTTGGTGCAATACTGTGAAAAGTGTCCTTTTTCTCCACATGAATAACAGGCTTTGGAATAAAATCTGGTTAGGCCTTCTCCATCAGGGTCTTCAACATAGCCCTTCGTCACAGGTTCTTCCATACCTTCTCGGAGGGTTTCCTTTATTCCTTCCTTCTGCTTCCGGGCAGTTTGTTGTACCACGGGATAAATGTGACACTGAGCAGGGTAGCGATCCATTCCTTCACATAAGAAACATGTAACCTGCCAGGTTGGGCATTCTCTAGCTGGGTGATTTTCTTCACAATGTGGGCATCCGTCCTTGTGTTCTTTATGGGTGTGTCCAATTTCTCCGCAAATCTTACATGCACAAGGTTTCTTCATCATCTTACTATCGTAGGGCTTTCGGGTAAGACGAGACCTTAGCAAAGTCGTCTTGAATTCTTCCCAAGTCTTTGCTCCATTCCATCCTTGTATGTGTTGGGGAACGTAGTAATTTCAAAAAATTTCCTACGCACACGCAAGATCATGGTGATGCATAGCAACGAGAGGGGAGAGTGTTGTCTACGTACCCTCGTAGACCGAAGCGGAAGCGTTGACGCAACGTAGAGGAAGTAGTCGTATGTCTTCTTGGTCCAACCGATCCAAGCACCGTTACTCCGGCACCTCCGAGTTCTTGACACACATACAGCTCGATGATGCACCCCGAGCTCCGATCCAGCAAAGCTTCGGGGAGGAGTTCCGTCAGGACGACGGCGTGGTGACGATCTTGATGTTCAACCGTCGCAGGGCTTCGCCTAAGCACCGCTACAATATGACCGAGGTGTAATATCATGGAGGGGGGCACCGCACACGGCTAAGGAACGATCACAAAGATCAACTTGTGTGTCTATGGGGGGCCCCCGCCCCCGTATATAAAGGAGCAAGGGGGGAGGCCGGCCGGCCCCTTGGGGCGCGCCAAGGAGGAGGAATCCTCCTCCTAGTGGGAGTAGGATTCCTCCTTTCCTACTCCTACTAGGAGGGGGAAGGAAGGGAGAGAGGGGGGAAGGAAAGGGGGGGCGCCGCCCCCCTCCTAGTCCAATTCGGACCAGAGGGAGAGGGGCGCGCGGCCCACCCTGGCCGCCCCTCTCTCTTCCCACCAAGGCCCATGTGGCCCATTAACTCTCCTGCGGGGTTCCGGTAACCCCCGCGGCACTGCGGTTTTCTCCGAAATCACCCGGAACAATTCCGGTGTTCGAATATAGTCGTCCAATATATCAATCTTTATGTCTCGACCATTTCAAGACTCCTCGTCATTTCCATGATCACATCCGGGACAACGAACAAACTTCGGTACATCAAAATATATAAACTCATAAAGAAACTGTCATCGTAACTTTAAGCGTGCGGACCCTACGGTTCGAGAACAATGTAGACATGACCGAGACACGTCTCCGGTCAATAACCAATAGCGGGACCTGGATGCCCATATTGGTTCCTACATATTCTACGAAGATCTTTATCGGTCAGACCGCATAACAACATACGTTGTTCCCTTTGTCATCGGTATGTTACTTGCCCGAGATTCGATCGTCGGTATCCAATACCTAGTTTAATCTCGTTACCGGCAAGTCTCTTTACTCGTTCCTTAATACATCATCTCGCAACTAACTCATTAGTTGCAATGCTTGCAAGGCTTAAGTGATGTGCATTACCGAGAGGGCCTAGAGATACCTCTCCGACATTCGGAGTGACAAATCCTAATCTCGAAATATGCCAACCCAACAAGTACCTTTGGAGACACCTGTAGAGCACCTTTATTATCACCCAGTTACGTTGTGATGTTTGGTAGCACACAAAGTGTTCCTCCAGTAAACGGGAGTTGCATAATCTCATAGTCATAGGAACATGTATAAGTCATGAAGAAAGCAATAGCAACATACTAAATGATCGGGTGCTAAGCTGACGGAATGGGTCGTGTCAATCAGATCATTCAACTAATGATGTGATCCCGTTAATCAAATAACAACTCTTTTGTCTATGATTAGGAAACATAACCATCTTTGATTAACAAGCTAGTCAAGTAGAGGCATACTAGTGACACTCTGTTTGTCTATATATTCACACATGTATTATGTTTCCGGTTAATACAATTCTAGCATGAATAATAAACATTTATCATTATATAAGGAAATAAATAATAACTTTATTATTGCCTCTAGGGCATATTTCGTTCAGTTTCCCACTTGCACTAGAGTCAATAATCTAGATTACACAGTAATGATTCTAACACCCATGGAGTCTTGGTGCTGATCATGTTTTGCTCGTGGAAGAGGCTTAGTCAACAGGTCTGCAACATTCAGATCCGTATGTATCTTGCAAATCTCTATGTCTCCCACCTGGACTAGATCCCGGATGGAATTGAAGCGTCTCTTGATGTGCTTGGTTCTCTTGTGAAATCTGGATTCCTTCGCTAAGGCAATCGCTCCAGTATTGTCACAAAAGATTTTCATTGGACCCGATGCACTAGGTATGACACCTAGATCGGATATGAACTCCTTCATCCAAACTCCTTCATTAGCTGCTTCCGAAGCAGCTATGTATTCCGCTTCACACGTAGATCCCGCCATGACGCTTTGTTTTGAACTACACCAACTAACAGCTCCACCGTTTAATGTAAACACGTATCCGGTTTGCGATTTAGAATCATCCGGATCAGTGTCAAAGCTTGCATCAACGTAACCATTTACGATGAGCTCTTTCTCACCTCCATATACGAAAAACATATCCTTAGTCCTTTTCAGGTACTTCAGGATGTTCTTGACTGCTGTCCAGTGATCCACTCCTGGATTACTTTGGTACCTCCCTGCTAAACTTATAGCAAGGCACACATCAAGTCTGGTACACAGCATTGCATACATGATAGAGCCTATGGCTGAAGCATAGGGAACATCTTTCATTTTCTTTCTATCTTCTATAGTGGTCGGGCATTGATGTTGGCGAACGTTGCAGAAAACAAAAATTTTCCTACTCGTTTCACCAAGATCCATCTAGGAGTTCATCTAGCAACAATTCATCGGATGCATCTACGTACCTTGTAGATCGCGAGCGGAAGCGTTCAAAGAACGGGGATGATGTAGTCGAACACGACGTGATCCAAATCACCGATGACCAAGCGCCGAACAGACGGCACCTCCGCGTTCAACACACGTACGGGACGGGAGACGTCTCCTCCTTCTTGATCCAGCAAGGGGAAGGAGAGGTTGATGAAGATCCAGCAGCACGACGGCGTGGTGGTGGATGCAGGGCGTCACAGTAGCAGGGCTTCGCCTATACTACGAGAGAGAGACGTAACGGGGAGAGAGGGAGGCGCCAGGGGCTGGTGTATCAAGTCCCTCCTCTCCCCCACTATATATAGGGGTGCTAGGGGGGGCGCCGGCCCTAGGAGATGGAATCTCCTAGGGGGGCGGCGGCCAAGGGTGGGGGGCTTGCCCCCCAAGCAAGGGGGCGCCCCCTTTAGGGTTTCCCCTCAACCCTAGCCGCATGGGCCCTAGGGGAGTGGCGCCCCAGCCCACTTTGGGCTGGGTTCCCTCCCACTTCAGCCCATGGGGCCCCACGGGATAGGTGGCCCCACCCGGTGGACCCCCGGGACCCTTCCGGTGGTCCCGGTACAATACCGGTGACCCCGAAACTTGTCCCGATGGCCGAAACAGCACTTCCTATATATAATTATTTACCTCCGGACCATTCCGAAACACCTCGTGACGTCCGGGATCTCATCCGGGACTCCGAACAACATTCGGGTTACTGCATATACATATCTTCACAACCCTAGCGTCACCGAACCTTAAGTGTGTAGACCCTACGGGTTCGGGAGACATGTAGACATGACCGAGATCGCTCTCCAGTCAATAACCAACAGCGGGATCTGGATACCCATGTTGGCTCCCACATGCTCCACGATGATCTCATCGGATGAACCACGATGTCGAGGATTCAAACAACCCCGTATGCAATTCCCTTTGTCAATCGATATGTTACTTGCCCGAGATTCGATCGTCGGTATCCCAATACCTCGTTCAATCTCGTTACCGGCAAGTCACTTTACTCGTGCCGTAATGCATGATCCCGTGACCAGACACTTGGTCACTTTGAGCTCATTATGATGATGCATTACCGAGTGGGCCCAGTGATACCTCTCCGTCATACGGAGTGACAAATCCCAGTCTTGATCCATGTCAACCCAACAGACACTTTCGGAGATACCCATAGTATACCTTTATAGTCACCCAGTTACATTGTGACGTTTGGCACACCCAAAGCACTCCTACGGTATCCGGGAGTTACACGATCTCATGGTCTAAGGAAAAGATACTTTGACATTGGAAAACTCTAGCAAACGAACTATACGATCTTGTGCTATGTTTAGGATTGGGTCTTGTCCATCACATCATTCTCCTAATGATGTGATCTCGTTATCAATGACATCCAATGTCCATAGCCAGGAAACCATGACTATCTGTTGATCAACGAGCTAGTCAACTAGAGGCTTACTAGGGACATGTTGGTGTCTATTATTCACACATGTATTACGATTTCCGGATAACACAATTATAGCATGAATAAAGACAATTATCATGAACAAGGAAATATAATAATAATGATTTTATTATTGCCTCTAGGGCATATTTCCAACAGTCTCCCACTTGCACTAGAGTCAATAATCTAGTTACACTGTGATGAATCGAACACCCATGGAATTCTGGTGTTGATCATGTTTTGCTCTAGGGAGAGGTTTAGTCAACGGATCCGATACATTCAGGTCCGTATGTACTTTACAAATCTCTATGTCTCCATCTTGAACATTTTCACGAATGGAGTTGAAGCGACGCTTGATGTGCCTTGTCTTCTTGTGAAACCTGGGCTCCTTGGCAAGTGCAATAGCTCCAGTGTTGTCACAGAAGAGTTTGATTGGCCACGACGCATTGGGTATGACTCCTAGGTCGGTGATGAACTCCTGCCACGACGCTCTGCTTGCAACTGCACCAGCTTACTGCCCCACCATTCAAAATATACACGTATCCGGTTTGTGACTTAGAGTCATCCAGATCTGTGTCGAAGCTAGCGTCGACGTAACCCTTTACGACGAGCTCTTCGTCACATCCATAAACGAGAAACATTTCCTTTGTCCTTTTCAGGTACTTCAGGATATTCTTGACCGCTGTCCAGTGTTCCTTGCCGGGATTACTTTGGTACCTTCCTACCAAACTTACGGCAAGGTTTACATCAGGTCTGGTACACAGCATGGCATACATAATAGAACCTATGGCTGAGGCATAGGGGATGACACTCATCTCTTCTATATCTTCTGCCGTGGTCGGACATTGAGCTGAGCTTAATTTCACACCTTGTAACACAGGCAAGAACCCCTTCTTAGATTGATCCATATTGAACTTCTTCAATATCTTATCAAGGTATGTGCTTTGTGAAAGACCTATGAGGCGTCTTGATCTATCTCTATAGATCTTGATGCCTAATATATAAGCAGCTTCTCCAAGGTCCTTCATTGAAAAACTCTTATTCAAATAGGCCTTGATGTTGTCCAAGAGTTCTATATCATTTCCCATCAAAAGTATGTCATCTACATATAGTATGAGAAATGCTACAGAGCTCCCACTCACTTTCTTGTAAACGCAGGCTTCTCCATAAGTCTGTGTAAACCCAAACGCTTTGATCATCTCATCAAAGCGAATGTTCCAACTCCGAGATGCTTGCACCAGCCCATAAATCGAGCGTTGGAGCTTGCACACCTTGTCAGCATTCTTAGGATCGACAAAACCTTCCGTCTGCATCATATACAATTCTTCCTTAAGGAAACCATTAAGGAATGCCGTTTTGACGTCCATTTGCCATATTTCATAATCGTAGAATGCGCCAATTTCTAACATGATTCGGACGGACTTCAGCTTCGCTACCGGTGAGAAAGTCTCATCGTAGTCAACCCCTTGAACTTGTCGATAACCCTTAGCGACAAGCCGAGCTTTATAGATGGTCACATTACCATCCGTGTCTGTCTTCCTCTTAAAGATCCATTTATTTTCTATGGCTCGCCGCTCAACGGGAAAGTCAGTCAAAGTCCATACTTCGTTTTCATACATGGATCCTATCTCGGATTTCATGGCTTCTAGCCATTTGTCGGAATCCGAGCCCGCCATCGCTTCTTCGTAGTTCGAAGGTTCACCGCTGTCTAACAACATGATTTACAAGACAGGGTTGCCGTACCACTCTCGTGCGGAACGTGTCCTTGTGGACCTTCGAATTTCAGTAGGGGCTTGATCAGAAGTATCTTGATCATTATCATTAACTTCCTCTCTAGTCGAAGCAGGCACCTCAGGAACATTTTCTTGAGTTGCGCCATTTTCCGGTTCAAGAGGTAATACTTCATCAAGCTCTACTTTCCTCCCACTTACTTCTTTCGAGAGAAACTCTTTCTCTAGAAAGGACCCATTCTTGGCAAAAAAGATCTTGCCTTCGGATATGAGGTAGAAGGTGTACCCAATAGTTTCTTTTGGGTATCCTATGAAGACGCATTTTTCTGACTTGGGTTCGAGCTTTTCAGGTTGAAGTTTCTTGACATAAGCATCGCATCCCCAAACTTTTAGAAACGACAGCTTAGGTTTCTTCCCAAACCATAATTCATACGGTGTCGTCTCAACGGATTTCGACGGAGCCCTATTTAAAGTGAATGCAGCAGTCTCTAAAGCATAGCCCCAAAAAGATAACGGTAAATCGGTAAGAGACATCATAGATCGCACCATATCTAATAGAGTGCGATTACGACGTTCGGACACACCATTACGCTGAGGTGTTCCAGGCGGCGTGAGTTGTGAAACTATTCCACATTTTCTTAAGTGTGTACCAAATTCATGACTCAAGTATTCTCCTCCACGATCTGATCGTAGAAACTTGATTTTCCTGTCACGTTGATTTTCAACCTCACTCTGAAATTCCTTGAACTTTTCAAAGGTTCAGACTTGTGTTTCATTAAGTAGATATACCGATATCTACTCAAATCATCAGTGAGGGTGAGAACATAACGATAGCCACCGCGAGCCTCAACACTCATTGGACCGCACACATCAGTATGTATGATTTCCAATAAGTTGGTTGCTCGCTCTATTGTTCCTGAGAACGGAGTCTTGGTCATCTTACCCATGAGGCATGGTTCGCACGTGTCAAATGATTCATAATCAAGAGACTCTAAAAGTCCATCTGCATGGAGTTTCTTCATGCGTTTGACACCTATGTGACCAAGGCGGCAGTGCCACAAGTATGTGGGACTATCATCATCAATCTTACATCTTTTGGTACTCACATTATGAACATGTGTAGTATCACGTTCGAGATTCATAAAGAATAAACCATTCACCATAGGAGCATGACCATAAAACATATCTCTCATATAAATAGAACAACCATTATTCTCGGATTTAAATGAGTAGCCATCTCGAATTAAACGAGATCCCGATACAATGTTCATGCTCAAAGCTGGCACTAAATAACAATTATTAAGGTTTAAAACTAATCCTGAAGGTAGATATAGAGGTAGCGTGCCGACGGCGATCACATTGACCTTGGAACCATTCCCGACGCGCATTGTCACCTCGTCCTTTGCCAGTTTCCGCTTATTCCGCAGCCCCTGTTTTGAGTTACAAATGTGAGCAACTGCACCAGTATCAAATACCCAGGAGCTACTACAGACACTAGTAAGGTACACATCAATTACATGTATATCACATATACCTTTTGTTTTGCCGGCCTTCTTGTCTGCTAAGTATCTAGGGCAGTTCCGCTTCCAGTGACCGCTTCCCTTGCAATAAAAGCACTCAGTCTCGAGCTTGGGTCCATTCTTTGGCTTCTTCCCGGCAGCTTGCTTGCCGGGCGCGGCAACCTCCTTGCCGTCCTTCTTGAAGTTCTTTTTACCCTTGCCTTTCTTGAACTTAGTGGTTTTATTGACCATCAACACTTGATGTTCCTTCTTGACTTCTACCTCTGCTGATTTCAGCATAGCAAATACTTCAGGAATGGTCTTTTCCATCCCCTGCATATTGAAGTTCATCACAAAGCTCTTGTAGCTTGGTGGAAGCGACTGGAGGATTCTGTCAATGACCGCATCATCCGGGAGATTAACTCCCAGCTAAGTCAAGCGGTTATGCAACCCAGACATAGTGAGTATGTGCTCACTGACAGAACTGTTTTCCTCCATCTTACAGCTGAAGAACTTGTCGGAGACTTGATATCTCTCGACCCGGGCATGAGCTTGGAAAACCATTTTCAGCTCTTCGAACATCTCATATGCTCCGTGTCTCTCAAAACGCTTTTGGAGCCCCGGCTCTAAACTGTAAAGCATGCCGCACTGAACGAGGGAGTAGTCATCGGTACGTGCCTGCCAAGCATTCATAACATCTTGTTCTACAGGGAGAACGGGTGCGTCACCAAGCGGTGCTTGTAGGACATAATCTTTCTTGGCAGCTATGAGGATGATCCTCAGGTCCCGGACCCAGTCCGTATAGTTGCTGCCATCGTCTTTCAGCTTAGTTTTCTCTAGGAACGCGTTGAAGTTGAGGACTACATTGGCCATTTGATCTACAAGACATATTGTAAAGATTTTAGACTAAGTTCATGATAATTAAGTTCATCTAATCAAATAATTAATGAACTCCCACTTAGATTATACATCCCTCTAGTCATCTAAGTATTACATGATCCGAGTTAACTAGGCCGTGTTTGATCATCACATGAGACGGACTAGTCAACATCGGTGAACATCTTCATGTTGATCGTATCTTCTATACGACTCATGCTCGACCTTTCGGTCTTCTGTGTTTCGAGGCCATGTCTGTACATGCTAGGCTCGTCAAGTCAACCTAAGTGATTGCATGTGTAAATCTGTCTTACACCCGTTGTATGTGAACGTCTGAATAAAACACCCGATCATCACGTGGTGTTTTGAAACAGCGAACTGTCGCAACGGTGCACAGTTAGGGGGAACACTTCTTGAAATTAGTATGAGGGATCATCTTATTTACTACCGTCGTTCTAAGTAAACAAGATGCAAAACATGATAAACATCACATGCAATCAAATAATAAACGTGACATGATATGGCCAATATCACATAGCTCCTTTGATCTCCACTTGGGGCTCCATGATCATCTTGTCACCGGCTTGACACCATGATCTCCATCATCGTGTCTCCATGAAGTTGCTCGCCAACTATTACTTCTACTACTATGGCTAACGCGTTTAGCAATAAAGTAAAGTAATTTACATGGCGTTTCTCAATGACACGCAGGTCATATAAAAGAATAAAGACAATTCCTATGGCTCCTGCCGGTTGTCATACTCATCGACATGCAAGTCGTGATTCCTATTACAATAGCATGAACATCTCATACATCACATATAGATCATTCATCATTCATCACAACTTTGGCCATATCATATCACAAACCACTTGCTGCAAAAACAAGTAAGACGTTCTCTAATTGTTGTTGCAAGTTTTACGTGGCTGAAGTAGGGTTCTAGCAAGAACGTTTTCTTACCTACGTGAAAGCCACAACGTGATTTGTCAACTTCTATTTACCCTTCATAAGGACCCTGTTCATCGAATCCGCTCCAACTAAAGTGGGAGAGACAGACACCCGCCAGCCACCTTATGCAACTAGTGCATGTTAGTCGGTGGAACCGGTCTCACGTAAGCGTACGTGTAAGGTTGGTCCGGGCCGCTTCATCCCACAATACCGCTGAAGCAAGAAAAGACTAGTAGCAGCAAGAAAGTTGACAAATCTACGCCCACAACAAATTGTGTTCTACTCGCGCAAGAAGAACTACGCATAGACCTAGCTCTGATACCACTGTTGGGGAACGTTGCAGAAAACAAAAATTTTCCTACTCGTTTCACCAAGATCCATCTAGGAGTTCATCTAGCAACGAGTCATCGGATGCATCTACGTACCTTGTAGATCGCGAGCGGAAGTGTTCAAAGAACGGGGACGATGTAGTCGAACACGACGTGATCCAAATCACTGATGACCAAGCGCCGAAAGAACGGCACCTCCGCGTTCAACACACGTACGGGACGGGAGACGTCTCCTCCTTCTTGATCCAGCAAGGGCAAGGAGAGGTTGATGAAGATCCAGCAGCATGACGCCGTGGTGGTGGATGCAGGGCGTCACAGTAGCAGGGCTTTGCCTATACTACAAGAGAGAGACGTAACGGGGAGAGAGGGAGGCGCCAGGGGCTGGTGTATCAAGTCCCTCCTCTCCCCCAGTATATATAGGGGTGCTAGGGGGGCGCCGGCCCTAGGAGATGGAATCTCCTAGGGGGGGCGGCGGCCAAGGGTGGGGGGCTTGCCCCCAAGCAAGGGGGCGCCCCCTTTAGGGTTTCCCCTCAACCCTAGCCGCATGGGCCCTAGGGGAGTGGAGCCCCAGCCCACTTTGGGCTGGGTTCCCTCCCACTTCAGCCCATGGGGCCCCCCGGGATAGGTGGCCCCACCCGGTGGATCCCTGGGACCCTTCCGGTGGTCCCGGTACAATACCGGTGACCCCGAAACTTGTCCCGATGGCCGAAACAACACTTCCTATATATAATTCTTTACCTCTGGACCATTCCGGAACTCCTCGTGACATCCGGGATCTCATCCGGGACTCCGAACAACATTCGGGTTACTGCATATACATATCTTCACAACCCTAGCGTCACCGAACCTTAAGTGTGTAGACCCTACGGGTTCGGGAGACATGTAGACATGACCGAGATCGCTCTCCAGTCAGTAACCAACAGCGGGATCTGGATACCCATGTTGTCTCCCACATGCTCCATGATGATCTCATCGGATGAACCACGACGTCGAGGATTCAAACAACCCCGTATGCAATTCCCTTTGTCAATCGATATGTTACTTGCCCGAGATTCGATCGTCGGTATCCCAATACCTCGTTCAATCTTGTTACCGGCAAGTCACTTTACTCGTGCCGTAATGCATGATCCCGTGACCAGACACTTGGTCACTTTGAGCTCATTATGATGATGCATTACCGAGTGGGCCCAGCGATACCTCTCCGTCATACGGAGTGACAAATCCCAGTCTTGATCCATGTCAACCCAAAAGACACTTTCGGAGATACCCGTAGTATACCTTTATAGTCACCCAGTTACGTTGTGACGTTTGGCACACCCAAAGTACTCCTACGGTATCCGGGAGTTACACGATCTCATGGTCTAAGGAAAAGATACTTTGACATTGGAGAACTCTAGCAAACGAACTATACGATCTTGTGCTATGTTTAGGATTGGGTCTTGTCCATCACATCATTCTCCTAATGATGTGATCGCGCTATCAATGACATCCAATGTCCATAGCCAGGAAACCATGACTATCTGTTGATCAACGAGCTAGTCAACTAGAGGCTTACTAGGGACATGTTGGTGACTATTATTCACACATGTATTACGATTTCCGGATAACACAACTATAGCATGAATAAAGACAATTATCATGAACAAGGAAATATAATAATAATGATTTTATTATTGCCTCTAGGGCATATTTCCAACAATTGAGTCTTACTCAACTTCACACCTTGCAATACAGGCAAGAACCCTTTCTTTGCTTGATCCATTTTGAACTTCTTCAAAACTTTGTCAAGGTATGTGCTTTGTGAAAGTCCAATTAAGCGTTTTTATCTATCTCTATAGATCTTAATGCCCAATATGTAAGCAGCTTCACCGAGGTCTTTCATTGAAAAACTTTTATTCAAGTATCCCTTTATGCTATCCAGAAATTATATATCATTTCCAATCAATAATATGTCATCCACATATAATATTAGAAATGCTACAGAGCTCCCACTCACCTTCTTGTAAATACATGCTTCTCCAAAAGTCTGTATAAACCCAAATGCTTTGATCACACTATCAAAGCGTTTATTCCAACTCGGAGAGGCTTGCACCAATCCATAAATGGATCGCTGGAGCTTGCACACTTTTTTAGCTCCCTTTGGATCGATAAAACCTTCTGGTTGCATCATATACAACTCTTCCTCCAGAAACTCATTCAGGAATGCAGTTTTTACATCCATTTGCCAAATTTCATAATCATAAAATGCGGCAATTTCTAACATGATCTGGACAGACCTAAGCATTGCTACGGGTGAGAAGGTCTCATCATAGTCAATCCCTTGAACTTGTCGAAAACCTTTTGCAACAAGTCGAGCTTTGTAGACAGTAACATTACCGTCAGCGTCAGTCTTCTTCTTGAAGATCCATTTATTGTCAATTGCTTGCTGACCATCGGGCAAGTCAACCAAATTCCATACTTTGTTCTCATACATGGATCCCATCTCAAATTTCATGGCTTCAAGCCATTTTGCGGAATCTGGGCTCACCATCGCTTCTTCATAGTTTGTAGGTTCAGCATGATCTAGTAGCATGACTTCTAGAATAGGATTACCGTACCACTCTGGTGCCGATCTTACTCTGTTTGACCTACGAGGTTCTGTAGCAACTTGATCTGAAGTTCTATGATCATCATCATCAACTTCCTCACTAGTTGGTTTTGACGTCACAGAAACCGGTTCCTGTGAGGTACTATTTTCCAACAAGGGAGCAGGTATAGTTACCTCATCAAGTTCTACTTTTCTCCCACTCACTTCTTTCGAGAGAAACTCCTTCTCTAGAAAGGATCCATTCTTAGCAACGAATGTCTTGCCTTCGGATCTGTGATAGAAGGTGTACCCAACTGTCTCCTTTGGGTATCCTATGAAGACACATTTCTCTGATTTGGGTTCGAGCTTATCAGGTTGAAGCTTTTTCATATAAGCATCGCAGCCCCAAACTTTAAGAAACGACTACTTTGGTTTCTTGCCAAACCATAGTTCATAAGGTGTCGTCTCAACGGATTTTGATGGTGCCCTATTTAATGTGAATGTGGCCGTCTCTAAAGCATAACCCCAAAATGATAGCGGTAAATCTGTAAGAGACATCATAGATTGTACCATATCAAGTAAAGTACGATTACGACGTTCGGACACACCATTACACTATGGTGTTCCAGGTGGAGTGAGTTGCGAAACTATTCCGCATTGTTTCAAGTGTAGACCAAACTCGTAACTCAAATATTCTCCTCCACGATCAGATCGTAGAAACTTTATTTTCTTATTACGATGATTTTCAACTTCACTCTGAAATTCTTTGAACTTTTCAAATGTTTCATACTTATGCTTCATTAAGTAGATATACCCATATCTACTTAAATCATCTGTGAAGGTGAGAAAATAATGATATCCGCCACGAGCCTCAACATTCATCGGACCACATACATCTGTATGTATGACTTCCAACAAATCTGTTGCTCTCTCCATAGTACCGGAGAACAGCGTTTTAGTCATCTTGCCCATGAGGCACGGTTCGCAAGTACCAAGTGATTCATAATCAAGTGGTTCCAAAAGTCCATTAGTATGGAGTTTCTTCATGCGCTTTACACCGATATGACCTAAACAGCAGTGCCACAAATAAGTTGCACTATCATTATCAACTCTGCATCTTTTGGCTTCAACATTATGAATATGTGTATCACTACTATCGAGATTCATCAAAAATAGACCATTCTTCAAGGGTGCATGACCATAAAAGATATTACTCATATAAATAGAACAACCATTATTCTCTGATTTAAATGAATAACCGTCTCGCATCAAACATGATCCAGATATAATGTTCATGCTCAACGCTGGCACCAAATAACAATTATTTAGGTCTAATACTAATCCCGAAGGTAGATGTAGAGGTAGCGTGCCGGCCGCGATCACATCGACTTTGGAACCATTTCCCACGCGCATCGTCACCTCGTCCTTTGCTAGTGTTCGCTTAATCCGTAGTCCCTGTTTTGAGTTGCAAATATTAGCAACAGAACCAGTATCAAATACCCAGGTGCTACTGCGAGCTCTAGTAAGGTACACATCAATAACATGTATATCACATATACCTTTGTTCACCTTGCCATCCTTCTTATCCGCCAAATACTTGGGGCAGTTCCGATTCCAGTGACCAGTCTGCTTGCAGTAGAAGCACTCAGTTTCAGGCTTAGGTCCAGACTTGGGTTTCTTCTCTTGAGCAGCAACTTGCTTGCTGTTCTTCTTGAAGTTCCCCTTCTTCCCTTTGCCCTTTTTCTTGAAACTAGTGGTCTTCTTGACCATCAACACTTGATGCTCCTTCTTGATTTCTACCTCCGCAGCTTTTAGCATTGCGAAGAGCTCGAGAATTGTCTTATCCATCCCTTGCATATTATAGTTCATCACGAAGCTCTTGTATCTTGGTGGAAGTGATTGGAGAATTCTGTCAATGACGCTATCATCCGGAAGAGTAACTCCCAGTTGAATCATGTGATTACAATACCCAGACATCTTGAGTATATGCTCACTGACAGAACTATTCTCCTCCATCTTGCAGCTATAGAACTTATTGGAGACTTCATATCTCTCAATCCGGGCATTCTTCTGGAATATTAACTTCAACTCCTAGAACATCTCATATGCTCCATGACGTTCAAAACGTCGTTGAAGTCCCGGTTCTAAGCCGTAAAGCATGGCACATTTAACTATCAAGTAGTCATCAGCTTTGCTCTGCCAGACATTCTTAACGTCATCAGTTGCATAAGCAGCAGGCCTGGCACCCAGCGGTGCTTCCAGGACGTAACTTTTTTGTGCAGCAATGAGGATAATCCTCAAGTTACGGACCCAGTCCGCATAATTGCTACCATCATCTTTCAACTTTGCTTTCTCAAGGAACGCATTAAAATTCAACGGAACAACAGCACGGGCCATCTATCTACAATCAACATAGACAAGCAAGATACTATCAGGTACTAAGTTCATGATAAATTTAAGTTCAGTTAATCATATTACTTAAGAACTCCCACTTAGATAGACATCCCTCTAATCCTCTAAGTGATCACGTAATCCAAATTCAACTAAATCATAACCGATCATCACGTGAAATGAATTAGTTTTCAATGGTGAACATCTTATGTTGATCACATCTACTATATGATTTACGCTCGACCTTTCGGTCTCCGTGTTCCGAGGCCATATCTGCATATGCTAGGCTCGTCAAGTTTAACCCGAGTATTCTGCGTGTGCAAAACTGGCTTGCACCCGTTGTAGATGGACGTAGAGCTTATCACACCCGATCATCACGTGGTGTCTGGGCACGACGAACTTTGGCAACGGTGCATACTCAGGGAGAACACTTCTTGATAATTAGTGAGAGATCATCTTAAAATGCTACCGTCAATCAAAGCAAGATAAGATGCATAAAAGATAAACATCACATGCAATCAATATAAGTGATATGATATGGCCATCATCATCTTGTGCTTGTGATCTCCATCTTCGAAGCACCGTCATGACACCATCGTCACCGGCGCGACAGCTTGATCTCCATTGTAGCATCATTGTCGTCTCGCCAATCTTATTCTTCTACGACTATTGCTACCGCTTAGTGATAATGTAAAGCATTACAGGGCGATTGCATTGCATACAATAAAGCGACAACCATATGGCTCCTGCCAGTTGCTGATAACTCGGTTACAAAACATGATCATCTCATACAATAAAATTTAGCATCATGTCTTGACCATATCACATCACAACATGCCCTGCAAAAACAAGTTGGACGTCATCTACTTTGTTGTTGCAAGTGTTACGTGGCTGCTACGGGCTTAAGCAAGAACCAATCTCACCTACGCATCAAAACCACAACAATAGTTTGTCAAGTTGGTGGTTTTAACCTTCGCAAGGACTGGGCGTAGCCACACTCGGTTCAACTAAAGTTGGAGAAACTGACACCCGCTAGCCACCTGTGTGCAAAGCAAGGCGGTAGAACCAGTCTCGCGTAAGTGTACGCGTAATGTCGGTCCGGGCCACTTCATCCAACAATACCGTCGAACCAAAGTATGACTTGCTGGTAAGCATTATGACTTATATCGCCCACAACTCACTTGTGTTCTACTCATGCATATAACATCAAACCATAAAAACCTAGGCTCTGATACCACTGTTGGGGAACGTAGTAATTTCAAAAAAAATCCTACGCACACGCAAGATCATGGTGATGCATAGCAACGAGAGGGGAGAGTGTTGTCTATGTACCCTTGTAGACTGAAGCGGAAGCGTTGACGCAACATAGTGGAAGTAGTCGTATGTCTTCCCGGTCCAACCGATCCAAGCACCGTTACTCCGGCACCTCCGAGTTCTTGACACACGTACAGCTCGATGACGCACCCCGAGCTCTGATCCAGCAAAGCTTCGGGGAGGAGTTCCGTCAGCACGACGGCATGGTGATGATCTTGATGTTCAACCGTCGCAGGGCTTCGCCTAAGCACCGCTACAATATGACCGAGGTGTAATATCGTGGAGGGGGCACCGCACACGGCTAAGGAACGATCACGAAGATCAACTTGTGTGACTATGGGGTGCCCCCGCCCCCGTATATAAAGGAGCAAGGGGGGAGGCCGGCCAGCCCCTTGGGGCGCGCCAAGGAGGAGGAATCCTCCTCCTAGTAGGAGTAGGATTCCTCCTTTCCTACTCCTACTAGGAGGGGGAAGGAAGGGGGAGAGGGGGGAAGGAAAGGGGGGCGCCGCCCCCCCTCCTAGTCCAATTCGGACCAGAGGGAGAGGGGGCACGCGGCCCACCCTGGCCGCCCCTCTCTCTTCCCACCAAGGCCCATGTGGCCCATTAACTCTCCCAGGGGGTTCCGGTAACACCCCCAGCACTCCGGTTTTCTCCGAAATCACACGGAACAATTCCGGTGTCCGAATATAGTCATCCAATATATCAATCTTTATGTCTCGACCATTTCGAGACTCCTCGTCATGTCCATGATCACATCCGGGACTCCAAAAAAACTTCGGTACATCAAAATATATAAACTCATAAAGAAACTGTCATCATAACTTTAAGCATGCGGACCCTACGGTTCAAGAACAATGTAGACATGACCGAGACACGTCTCCGGTCAATAACCAATAGCGGGACCTGGATGGCCATATTGGTTCCTACATATTCTATGAACATCTTTATCGGTCAGACTGCATAACAACATACGTTGTTCCCTTTGTCATCGGTATGTTACTTGCCCGAGATTCGATCGTCTGTATCCAATACCTAGTTTAATCTCGTTACCGACAAGTCTCTTTACTCGTTCTGTAATACATCATCTCGCAACTAACTCATTAGTTGCAATGCTTGCAAGGCTTAAGTGATGTGCATTACCGAGAGGGCCCAGAGATACCTCTCCGACATTCGGAGTGACAAATCCTAATCTTGAAATATGCCAACCCAACAAGTACCTTTGGAGACACCTGTAGAGCACCTTTATAATCACCCAGTTACGTTGTGACGTTTGGTAGAACACAAAGTGTTCCTCCGGTAAACGGGAGTTGCATAATCTCATAGTCATAGGAACATGTATAAGTCATGAAGAAAGCAATAGCAACATACTAAACGATCGGGTGCTAAGCTAACGGAATGGGTCATGTCAATCAGATCATTCAACTAATGATGTGATCCCGTTAATCAAATAACAACTCTTTTGTCTATGGTTAGGAAACATAACCATCTTTGATTAACAAGCTAGTCAAGTAGAGGCATACTAGTGACACTCTGTTTGTCTATATATTCACACATATATTATGTTTCCGGTTAATACAATTCTAGCATGAATAACAAACATTTATCATGATATAAGGAAATAAATAATAACTTTATTATTGCCTCTAGGGCATATTTCCTTCAGTATGGCTTGTTGCATTTTCCACCATGTTATGGCACTTCCTTCAAAGTATTGAAGAGCGCATGGTACTTCATCCTTTCTTTCAACAAGGTTGATCCCCATGTGATTCTCCATGTTACGAATCCATTGCTCGGTCTCCAACTGAGTCTTGGGTCCCGAGAATTTGAGTCCATCTTCATTCATCATCTATTGGGTCCAAGGGTTTTGGGATAAGATAGAGTTGGAGGAGTAGAGAGATACACACATCACACAACTCAATCATGATTCACACATTCATTCAATCAAACATTAATATAGTACTGCTACCCACATAAGTTGGTATGGTCAGATACTCAAATCGTAAGCGTTCAAACTTATTTTCTCATGGTGGTCTACTACTAAACTAACTTCTCCAGATCATGGTTCTGGTCTCCACGGGGCTTCTTCTGCTTGTGTTGGATATTCTCCAGTTCTTCAGCCAGATAATCTCTGTCGAGACGGAGTTTCCTGTGGCATCCCAATATGTCTTGGACTTGATTCTTGAGCTTCTGGATCTCAACATCTTTGGCATGAGCTATGGTCCTGCTGTTCTCCAGTTCCCGACGAAGTTGCCGAACTTCAATGTCTTCCTCCGCATGCTTGGTTACCTCCAGCTTCTGGGCCTTGAGTTCTTCATGCAGTGCTTCCTTATCGAATAAGACTTCGAGAAGGTCCATCTGGAGGTTCTTGATGTAACGCTCCAAGTCTTGGTTATACACCGTCAGAGGTGAAAACTTCAGCTTTTGCTCCTTCGTCAGTAAGATATGTGCTCCACCAGCTTTCTGCCATCCAAGCTTTGCAAAACTGTTCTTGCTTAGCTCATTATGATGACGATAGCACAGGCGTGCAATTGCATCACGAATGGCAGTGTTGATGCCCGTATCCTTGTTTCGGGCTATCATCTCATATGTGATGTATCGTTTCTTGGGGTCTCCTTGACGTCCAAAAACTCGAGTCTTAATGCCCCACGTTTTGGTTCTTCTCTTGTTCACCTTGATCTCCGGTATCGGCAACTTCAGTAGTCTGACTAGTACCGTGAGGGTTGGACCACAAAGAACGTCCTTGTAGTGCTCTTTGGTGTTCAGGGTGAAATTCTCCATCTTAAATTTGGAAATAAGAAGAGTTTTGGTCAAGGGTCCAAAAGATGAGGGAAAATTCCACGGAAAAAATTGTTCTCTCGGGGTCTTGCTAGTACTAAGCCATTTCCTAGGGTCACGTCCTACAGTCAACATGTGCTCTGATACCATTTCTGTAGCAACCCGACCTCAGAAGGTCAAGTCTCTGTGTATCTGTGCTATCCCTAGATCAGTATGCTAGCACACACAGTACATCAATGTATATATCAAAATGCAATCACATGTATAAGTAAAGAAAAACTAATATATACCTTAAGAATCTCAGCGGAAAACAGGCAAACGGGTGTGGAGTCCCATCAGCACCATCAGCAAATTGAGTGCGGACCGTAACCCTATCATATCACTTACTCGTCGAATAATACCTGCAACATAATATGTTGCAGCCGTGTAGGTCAGTACGTTGAATATACTAGCAAGTCACACCACAAGAGATGAATAAATGTCCTATTTATACATGCAATATGGCTGGTGGATGGTTCTAAATTTAATTTGCATAAAGCTCATTTTTCCTTATCATCAAAATAATATCATATTGTTACTACATAATTCATCATAATATGATTGAGATGGTTTCTCCATTCAATCTATACCCAAATTCATTAAAACCCATTAAATTAATTAAGAGTGATGAGATCGCTCAATTCCCACTTTCCAGATGCTCAAATTGTCCATAACCGGGGACACGGCTAATCGATTAGTTTTACACTCTGCAGAGGTTTGCACACTTTTTTCCACAAGACTCGATCACCTCCTTTGTAGTCCTCGCACTGCCTGGTGTTTGAGAATCGGAAGATCAAGACATAGTCTTTCTGAAGTGTTCCCTCTTAACCCTGGGTAGACCAGTACACCTACATATATAACTACATCTGCTAGTCTACCACGGTAAGAGGTCACACAACGTACTGAACTAAGCCAGAGCCCATGATAGCTTGTGGTTGTGCAGGTAAGCTTCTAGTCATGAAAAATTGATGAATCCCTTTGAGCCTGGGTGGCAGTCCATAGGGTGATCACACAGGTACTCTGGGATCCCTTGGGCAGGTCCACTGGTTTCTCCAGGGTGCCCGGGCAAGTCCACTGGTTTCTCCAGGGTGCCCCATACCAATCCACCCAGATGTGTGTTAATGTTGCCACCTTAAGGTTACCCTTAATTATTATATCACTCGCAACTTTCATGATCTCACATACCAATCCCCGTCTACAATGGCATAGCAAAATCCCTACAATGTTGGTGACAAAGAAGTAAAGACTCAGACCTACCTCATTGCACTACTGGGTTTATAATATAGCCAACTAACATATTCATGCAAACCTTACATCAAAGGACTAAATGCATATATAAAACATAGGTATAAAAGGGCATGATCACGATGTAACTTGCCTTGTACTGTTGATGAAGACGAAATATTCTCGTTACGATATATCTAACGATATAATAAAATACTTTAACACACAACAACATTCAAATAAAAATCCAAATAAAATATTCAAATTACAATAAAAAATAAAAAAATAACATTCCTACATAAGTTGTTAGGACTTGGTTACGGGTTGAGATAAGATCAAGAATGAAAATATGATATAGGTTTTGTTCTAGGGTTGGGTCAAAGTAAAAATCATGCGTTGAAGAGTTGTGAGGCAAGGTTCTACGACAAAGTCTATAATGAAAATGATAGATGGAGTTTGTGGCATAAAGATTTATGTTACAAAATGTATGTAACATCTCATGAAGTCTAAATTTGTATAATGATAGGATATGACCAGAGAGGTTCCTAATGATCTTCTCAAGAAAACTTATTCAAGGATCAAATTAAACTAATGATGAAATTGAATTACGATAAAAGAAAGGCAATTTGGAGTGTTAAGGCCAAAATAATAGCTACATATGAATGGAAAATACGGGAGGTGTTCCAACAGAAAGGTATGGTTCTAGGGACCAACTTTGGTAATTGGAACATTTCCATCTGATTTCTAGATTAAAAGATATAGCAAAATTATGTCAATTTTTATTTAAATCAAAACTAAATCTTAGTTTAATCAAAAGTGAAATTATATATTTTTACAATAAACTAGAGGTTCAAACGAATCTGGGGATATCTTATTTATTGAAATCGAACAAACGGTTTGGGAGATACGAATTTTCGAAGGTTGGATCTTTTTCAGAAAAAGCAATATGGAAATTACAGAGACCTCACCGGAGTTAGTCACCGGAGTTGGGGAAGTAGGTCGCCGGAGTTGAGGAAGAAGGCCCCCTACGTCAAATAGTAGCAGAACGGCGAAGAGGTTGACAAGGGGAGTCCTTTGGATAAGATCACAGGCTCGGACTTGTCCCGTGACGGAGTGGAGCAGCTCCGACGAGCAATTGCTCGCAGAGGAGAAGGTTCAGAGAGGGCTTTTCGGATGGGATAGTGAGTGGCTTCGAGGCTCTCGTCTGGCTACCTTTTTATAGGAGCAGGGGAGGTCAGAATCGAGCGGTTTCATGGGTGTTAATGACGGCAGTAGAAGCAGCAGTTTCCTCAAGCTCTAATGGCCATTAGAGGGTGCCTTAAGGCGCACTACTGGAGGGGAGTAGTCGAGGGAGCATAGGGAACCGGTTCAGGAGGTCAGTGCTTGCGGAGAAAGGGAGAGGAAGCGTTGGGGTCGAGCCTAAGCCATGGATATCTCTCTGTACGTGAACGTACAGGTGTGCAGGAGGAGGAAGATGAACGCTCGGCTAGTGGGCTGCTCGGTCAGTTGGGCCAAATTAGGCCATGGCTGTAGGTTTTTTTTGCTAATACATTTGTTGCGCAGAAAAAAAGAAAATTAATAGACAAAAATAAATGTTCACATACATGTAATTCTAATTTGGCGCCTACAAAATATTATTTGTTTGCACAAGCTAGAATACTTTTTTTTCTACGGACATAATTGAATTACACAAACAAATTAATTTTGAGTTTTTGCAAATTAACAAAAATATAATTGTACCATATTAAATATTTCCAAATATATTTTTGGAGAATTCACATTATCTCCTCTCATTAATTTTATTTGGATACTTTCGAAATATTTAAATAACAGTAAAACTCCAAATAATATGATATTTCAATTGGAACTCCAAAATCCAAACAAACTCCATATGAAATATTCATCCACCACATTTGAGAAAGTCATCTTATTCTCAATCCGAAATTGTGATTGTGGTTTCCAATATTTCAAAAAGAGTAACACGGAAATTAAAGCCCTTTGATTTCTTGAATAAACTTCCCCAACCATAGTTTTCTTTATTGGACAAAAGGTTACCCAACTTTTATAACATGATTAGAAAAAGGTTTAAACAAGAACTCAAAGAGCCACGAGATAGGAGCCCCCCCCCCCCCCCGTAGGGCGCACCCCCTGTCTTGTGGGCCCCTTGGGCGGCCACCGACGTACTTCTTCCTCCTATATGTACCTATGTACCCCGAAAACATCCAGAAGCACCACGAAACACAATTTCCACCGCCGTAACATTCTGTATCTGCGAGATCCCATCTTGGAGCCTTCGCCGACACTCTGCCGGAGGGGGAATCGACCATGGAGGGCTTCTACATCAACATCCTTGCCCCTCCGATGAGTTGTGAGTAGTTTACCACAGACCTACAGGTGCATAGTTATTAGCTAGATGGCTTCTTCTCTCTTTTTGGATCTCAATACAATGTTCTCCCCCTCTCTTGTGGAGATCTATTCGATGTAATCTCTTTTTGCAGTGTGTTTGTCAAGATCCGATGAATTGTGGGTTTATGATCAAGTTTATCTATGAATAATATTTGAATCTTCACTGAATTCTTTTATGTATGATTGAGTTATCTTTGCAAGTATCTTCAAATTATTAGTTTGGTTTGGCCTACTAGATTGATCTTTTTTGCCATGGGAGAAGTTCTTAGCTTTGGGTTCAATTTTGCAGTGTTCTTACCCAGTGACAGAAAGGGTTGCAAGACACGTATTGTATTGTTGCCATCGATGTTGGAAATATGCCCTAGAGGCATTAATAAAAGGATTATTATTATATTTCCTTGTTCATGATAATTGTCTTTTATTCATGCTATAATTGTATTATCCGGAAATCGTAATACACGTGTGAATACATAGACCATAATATGTCCCTAGTGAGGTTCTAGTTGACGAGCTCGTTGATCAACAGATAGTCATGGTTTCCTGACTATGGACATTGGATGTCATTGATAACGGGATCACATCATTAGGAGAATGATGTGATGGACAAGACCCAATCCTAAGCATAGCACAAAGATCGTGTAGTTTCTTTGCTAGAGCTTTTCCAATGTCAAGTATCTTTTCCTTAGACCATGAGATCGTGTAACTCCCGGATACCGTAGGAGTGCTTTGGGTGTACCAAACGTCACAACGTAACTGGGTGACTATAAAGGTGAACTACATGTATCTCCGAAAGTGTCTGTTGGGTTGACACGGATCGAGACTGGGAGTTGTCACTCCGTATGACGGAGAGGTATCTCTGGGCCCACTCGGTAATGCATCATCATAATGAGCTCAAAGTGACCAAGTGTCTGGTCACGTGATCATGCATTATGGTACGAGTAAAGTGACTTGCGGGTAACGAGATTGAACGAGGTATTGGGATACCGACGATCGAATCTCGGGCAAGTAACGTACCGATTGACAAAGGGAATTGTATACGGGGTTGCTTAAATCCTCGACATCATGGTTCATCCGATGAGATCATCGAGGAGTATGTGGGAGCCAACATGGGTATCAAAATCCCGCTGTTGGTTATTGACCGGAGAGCCGTCTCGGTCATGTCTGTGTGTCTCCCGAACCCGTAGGGTCTACACACTTATGGTTCGGTGACGCTAGGGTTGTATGAATATGAGTATGCAGCAAAGTTGTTCGGAGTCCCGGATGAGATCCCGGACCTCACGAGGAGTTCCGTAATGGTCCGGAGGTAAAGAATTATATATAGGAAGTGCAGTTTCGGCCATCGGGAGAGTTTCGGGGGTCACCGGTATTGTACCGGGATCACCGGAAGGGTTTCGGGGGTCCACCGGGTGGGGCCACCTATCCCAGAGGGCCCCGTGGGGTGAAGTGGGAGGGGAACCAGCCCCTAGTGGGCTGGTGCGCCCCCCCCTTGGGCCCCCCCTACGCCTAGGGTTGGAAACCCTAGGGTAGGGGGCGCCTCCACTTGCCTTGGGGGGCACTCCACCCCCCTGGCCGCCGCCCCCTTTGGGAGATCCCATCTCCAGGGCTGGCGCCCCCCAGGGGGCCTATATAAAGGGGAGGAGGGAGGGCAGCCGCACCCTGAAGTCTTGGCGCCTCCCTCTCCCCTGCTACACCTCCTCCTCCCGTAGTTATGTGGCGAAGCCCTGCCGGAGCCCTGCTGCATCCACCACCACGCCGTCGTGCTGCTGGATCTTCATCAACCCCTCCTTCCCCCTTGCTGGATCAAGAAGAAGGAGACGCCACGCTGACCGTACGTGTGTTGAACGCGGAGGTGCTGTCCGTTCGGCGCTAGGATCTCCGGTGATTTGGATCATGACGAGAACGACTCCCTCAACCCCGTTCTCTTGAACGCTTCCGCACGCGATCTACAAGGGTATGTAGATGCACTCCTCTCTCTCGTTGCTAGATGAACTCATAGATTGATCTTGGTGAACGTAGAAATTTTTTATTTTATGCAACGTTCCCCAACAGTGGCATCATGAGCTAGGTCTATGCGTAGTTCTCTATTGCACGAGTAGAACACAAATCTGTTGTGGGCGTAGATGTTGTCAACTTTCTTGCCACTACTAGTCTTATTTTGCTTCAGCGGTATTGTGGGATGAAGCGGCCCGGACCGACCTTACACGTATGCTTACGTAAGACAGGTTCCACCGACTGACATGCACTAGTTGCATAAGGTGGCTAGTGGGTGTCTGTCTTTCCCACTTTAGTTGGAGCGGATTCGATGAAAAGGGTCCTTACAAAGGGTAAATCGAAGTTGACAAATCACGTTGTGGTTATTCGTAGGTAAGAAAACGTTCTTGCTAGAACCCTATTGCAGCCACGTAAAAGATGCAACAACAATTAGAGGACGTCTAACTTGTTTTTGCAGCAATTGCTTTGTGATGTGATATGGCTAGAAGTTGTGATGAATGATGAATGATATATTGTGACGTATGAGATCATGTTCTTGTAATAGGAATCACGACTTGCATGTCGATGGGTATGACAACCGGCAGGAGCCATAGGAGTTGTCTTAATTACTGTATGACCTGCGTGTCAATGATTTAACGCCATGAAATTACTTTACTTTATTGCTAAACCGTTAGCCATAGTAGTAGAAGTAATAGTTGGCGAGCAACTTCATGGAGACACGATGATGGAGATCATGGTGTCATGCCGGTGACGAAGATGATCACGGAGCCCCGAAGATGGAGATCAAAGGAGCTATATGATATTGGCCATATCATGTCACTACTATATAATTGCATGTGATGTTTATTATGTTTTTGCATCTTGTTTACTTAGAACGACGGTAGTAAATAAGATGATTCCTCATAACAATTTCAAGAAAGTGTTCCCCCTAACTGTGCGCCGTTGCTAAAGTTCGTCGTTTCGAAGCACCACGTAATGATCAGGTGTGATAGATTCTTACGTTCACATACAATGGGTGTAAGACAGTTTTACACATGCAAAAACACTTAGGTTAACTTGACGAGCCTAGCATGTACAGACATGGCCTCGGAACACAGAGACCAAAAGGTCGAACATGAGTCGTATGGAAGATACGATCAACATGGAGATGTTCACCAATGATGACTAGTCCGTCTCACGTGATGATCGAACACAGCCTAGTCGACTCAGATCATGTAACACTTAGATGACTAGAGGGATGTCAAATCTGAGTGGGAGTTCATTAAATAATTTGATTACATGAACTTAATTATCATGAACTTAGTCTAAAATCTTTGCAAAAATGTCTTGTAGATCAAATGGCCAACGCTCATGTCAACATGAACTTCAACGCGTTCCTAGAGAAAACCAAACTGAAAGATGATGGCAGCAACTATACAGACTGGGTCCGGAACCTGAGGATCATCCTCATAGCTGCCAAGAAAGCATATGTCCTAGAAGGACCGCTAGGTGAAGCACCCATCCCAGAGAACCAAGAAGTTATGAACGCTTGGCAGTCACGTGCTGATGATTACTCCCTTGTTCAGTGCGGCATGCTTTACAGCTTAGAACCGGGGCTCCAAAAGCGTTTTGAGCAACATGGAGCATATGAGATGTTCGAGGAGCTGAAAATGGTTTCCAAGCTCATGCCCGGGTCGAGAGATATGAAGTCTCCGAAAAGTTCTATAGTTGTAAGATGGAGGAAAAAAGTTCTGTCAGTGAGCACATACTCAAAATGTGTGGGTTGCACAACCGCCTGTCCCAGCTGGACATCAACCTCCCGGACGAGGCGGTCATTGACAGAATCCTTCAGTCGCTCCCACCGAGCTATAAGAGCTTTGTGATGAACTACAATATGTAGGGGATGGTGAAAACTATTCCTGAAGTATTTTCAATGCTAAAGTCAGTAGAGGTAGAAATCAAGAAAGAACATCAAGTGTTGATGGTCAATAAAACCACCAAGTTCAAGAAGGGCAAGGGTAAGAAGAACTTCAAGAAGGACGACAAAGATGTTTCCGCGCCCGGTAAGCCAGTTGCCGGGATGAAGTCAAAGAATGGACCCAAGCCCGAGACTGAGTGCTTTTATTGCAAAGGGAAGGGTCGCTGGAAGAGGAACTGCCCCAAATACTTAGCGGACAAGAAGGCCGGCAACACTAAAGGTATATGTGATATACATGTAATTGATGTGTACCTTACCAGCACTCGTAGTAACTCCTGGGTATTTGATACCGGTGCCGTTGCTCATATTTGTAACTCACAGCAGGAGCTGCGGAATAAGTGGAGACTGGCGAAGGACGAGGTGACGATGCCCGTCGGGAATGGTTCCAAGGTCGATGTGATCACCGTCGGCACGCTACCTCTACATTTACCTACGGGATTAGTTTTGAACCTCAATAATTGTTATTTAGTGCCAAGTTTGAGCATGAACATTGTATCTGGATCTCGTTTAATGCGATATGGCTACTCATTTAAATCCGATAATAATGGTTGTTCTATTTATATGAGAGATATGTTTTATGGTCATGCCCCAATGGTCAATGGTTTATTCTTAATGAATCTCGAACGTAATGTTACACATATTCATAGTGTGAATACCAAAAGATGTAAAGTTGATAACGATAGTCCCACATACCTGTGGCACTGCCGCCTTGGTCACATTGGTGCCAAGCGCATGAAGAAGCTCCATGCTGATGGACTTTTAGGGTCTCTCGATTATGAATCATTTGACACATGCGAACCATGCCTCATGGGCAAAATGACCAAGACTCCGTTCTCCAGAACAATGGAGCGAGCAACCAACTTATTGGAAATCATACATACTGATGTGTGTGGCCCAATGAGCGTTGAGGCTCGTGGAGGATATCGTTATGTTCTCACTCTCACTGATGACTTAAGTAGATATGGGTATGTCTACTTGATGAAACACAAGTCTGAGACCTTTGAAAAGTTCAAGGAATTTCAGAATGAAGTAGAGAATCAACGTGACCGAAAGATAAAATTCTTACGATCAGATCGTGTAGGAGAATATTTAAGTCACGAATTTGGTACGCACTTAAGAAAATGTGGAATCGTTTCACAACTCACATCGCCTGGAACACCTCAGCGTAATGGTGTGTCCGAACGTCGTAATCGCACTCTATTGGATATGGTGCGATCTATGATGTCTCTTACCGATTTACCGCTATCATTTTGGGGATACGCTCTAGAGACAACTACATTCACTTTAAATAGGGCTCCATCTAAATCCGTTGAGACAACACAGTATGAATTATGGTTTGGGAAGAAACCTAAGCTGTTGTTTCTAAAAGTTTGGGGATGCGATGCTTATGTCAAGAAACTTCAACCTGAAAAGCTCGAACCCAAGTCGGAAAAATGCGTCTTCATAGGATACCCCAAGGAAACCATTGGGTATACCTTCTACCTTAGATCCGAAGGCAAGATCTTTGTTGCCAAGAACGGATCCTTTCTGGAAAAAGAGTTTCTCTCGAAAGGAGTAAGTGGGAGGAAAGTAGAACTCGATGAAGTACTACCTCTTGAACCAGAAAGTAGTGCAGCTCAGGAAAACGTTCCTGTGGTGCCTACACCGATTGGAGAGGAAATTCATGATGATGATCAAGGTACTTCGGATCAAGTTGCTACTGAACTTCGTAGGTCCACAAGGACACGTTCCACACCAGAGTGGTATGGCAATCCTGTCCTAGAAATCATGTTGTTAGACAACAGCGAACCTTCGAACTATGAAGAAGCGATGGCGGGCCCAGATTCCAACAAATGGCTTGAAGCCATGCAATCCGAGATAGAATACAAGTATGAAAACAAAGTATGGACTTTGACAGACTTGCCCAGTGATTGGCGAGCGATAGAAAACAAATGGATCTTTAAGAAGAAGACGGACGCGGATGGTAATGTTACCATCTATAAAGCTCGACTTGTCGCTAAGGGTTATCGACAAGTTCAAGGGGTTGACTACGATGAGACTTTCTCTCCCGTAGTGAAGCTGAAGTCCGTCCGATTCATGTTAGCAATTGCCGCATACTATGATTATGAGATATGGCAGATGGACGTCAAAACGGCATTCCTTAACGGCTATCTTAAGGAAGAGCTGTATATGATGCAGCCAAAAGGTTTTGTCGATCCTAAGAATGCTAACAAGGTGTGCAAGCTCCAGCGATCCATTTATGGGCTGGTGCAAGCATCTCGGAGTTGGAACATTCGCTTTGATGAGATGATCAAAGCGTTTGGGTTTATGCAGACTTATGGAGAAGCCTGCTTTTACAAGAAAGTGAGTGGGTGCTCTGTAGCATTTCTCATATTATATGTAGATGAAATACTTTTGATCGGAAATGATATAGAACTTTTGGACAGCATTAAGACCTACTTGAATAAATGTTTTTCAATGAAGGACCTTGGAGAAGCTGCTTACATATTAGGCATCAAGATCTATAGGGGTAGATCGAGATGCCTCATAGGTCTTTCACAAAGCACATACCTCATGGATCAGTCCAAGAAAGGGTTCTTGCCTGTATTGCAAGGTGTGAGATTGAGCTCGGCTCAATGCCTGACCACGGCAGAAGATAAAGAAGAGATGAGTGTCATCCCCTATGCCTCAGCCATAGGATCTATTATGTATGCCATGCTGTCACTACTAGAAAACCCCCTACTAATGGCGCACCTAATTTGGCCATTAATGGCGCATCAGTGGTGCGCCATTACTAGCACGCCATTAGTAATTTTTACTAATGGCGCACCACTGGTGCGCCATTAGTATCTGGTATACTAATGGCGCACCACTGGTGCGCCATTAGTATAGGCCAGGGTGTGCCATTAGTATGCCTCCCAGGGGCCATGTATACCCAGGTGCTTTGGCATACTAATGGCGCACTACAACGGGATGCGCCATTAGTGACCGCGGCATACTAATGGCGCACTGTCCAGTGATGCGCCATTAGTATGCTTTGTCATACTAATGGCGCGCTGTCATGTGATGCGCCATTAGTATGAATATTAGGTTTTTTTTATTTTTTATTTTCTGTTTTTTGCACAGGTTACAAAATGTATAATTTGACAAAATATAGACAGCACACATCAACAACAGATTCATCGAATACAATAGAAGATTAGTTTTTGAATACAATTCATCATATTAGTCTCCGAATACAATTCATCATATTAGTCTCCGAATTGAAAAGACCGAACAAAGATAGAACATTATATTACAAGTCTCGAGACCGCGAGTAGCGAGTTTGTCTTCACATTACAAGTCGATATCGATCATCTGAACTACCATCAGATAGAAGAGAGTTCCTCCAACGCTCCCTCCCCTCTCCCGCTAGATAGCGGGCGTATCTAGATTCGGCCTCGGCCCTAGTGGTGCACCCTTTGTAACTGTTACCGCTGAATCGGTGAACCTATCTCCGACACTCCTCATAGTCATCGTAGACTCCGGGAACCTTACCCTTGTACACGACATACGTCGGCATCGCTATGCACTAGCCAAACGAAACGTTATTACCAATTCACAGACAATACATAAGCAATATATAAGTATGCAACAGAACGATCGGAAGAGAAAAGCAAGACATTAATAGCATCGATTACATCTAAGTTGAACGACTCTCGAAACCAAAGAGACATACTACAAGTTCATTAAAGTTTAATTACAACATGAGCCAATCGATGTTTCAGAACTAGACACAGCATCACTGCTTTCGACTCGACTCAAGGGACCGGAGCGTGGATGAAGCCGCCGTCTATTGTGGGAGTCATGAAATAACAGTCGTTGTCAGCCTGCATTTGTAGCATTGTGTCGATGTCACTGTTGGACGGTTGATTGTTGAGGTAGAACTGCCCCGAGGTACGAAGGACATCTTGATGGATGATTTCCGCAAACTCCGACTGGATGCGAAAGAATTCTTGTCGGAGGTCCGCGTCCTGGATTGCCGACACGCTCTTTGCCCAATCTTTGAGTTTACTCGGTAGCAGAAGTTGATGATGGTCCCGTACGATCGCCCGCATGTGATGGATGGCGTAGTAGGCACTCTTCTGATCGACAGGAGGCTGCTTGACGCAGCAGAACGTCGTATTGTGGGAAAACACATGCTTGCCGTACTTACGAATAGGCTTGGTGAAGGTGCCTCCAGATTTGGCGTAGCCGGGGAGAACATCATCAAGAACCTTCTTGACGTTTGTGTAGTCTACGTTCGACTGACGGTCCGGGTCGAAATACGTGGCCATGGAATATTTGGGGCTTAGGAGGATGAGCGTGCAACGTGTGTCACTGCAAAAAACACGGAATGTTAAAAGAAAAACGATCGAAATGTAAGAATTCATATGTTACGGGCCGGTTGAGGGGAGGACTTACTCGGGAAAGTAAGGCACGAGGAAGTTATCCTTATCTTGGTTTGCCAGAATGACGCCTTCGAGGTAAGAAGGGGTCGACTATCACGATGTCCGGGGTCTTGTCGCGAATGATCCGCATCTTCAGTAACTTCATCCTTGAGGGTGAGGAGCACGATCGGGCGTCGGTCCTTCCGTTGCCTCTTCGGTTGGCTGCCATCTGTGCGGGTGCCGCCATCATCAGTGGTGGCATCCTCGGCGGCACCATCAGTGGTGGCATTAGTGTGGTCATCCTCGGCGGCACCATCAGTGGTCTCAGGATCGATGGGGAAGGCGGCGGCCTCACACAAGTGAGGTTGTTCCTCCATCTCCTGGGACAGCTCCCAGAATGCCTTGCCGCCCGAACCCCCGGCCTCATCGTTGTGGGCCATGTTTCTCTCTAAATAGAAACAAAGTTTGGTCAAAAAGTTGGTTATTGTCAAGGAACAAGATCATGGTCTCATCATTTAGGGTTTGTCGACACCGAGGCATCCTAAAATCTAAGCTTTTATCATTGAGGGTTTTTCGACGCCGAGGCACCCTAAAAGCCTAAGCTTTCATCATTTCGGTTTTTATCGACACCGAGGCACCCTAAAAGCCATGCATTAGTCACAAGTACGCCGGGGCACTTGATCCTACTTAATTAACTACTACAATACCCCGGCCCATGCATTAGTCACAAGTACCCCATATGTCCTATTTTTAGCAAAGTCATGCTAAAATTCACGGAAAATTTCAGCATGACCTTTGCTGAAAATAGGACATATGGAGTACCCGAATTTGCCGGAACGGAAGTTAATCGACATTCCGGCAAACTCAAGGGCCTCTCGGGGTACCTGCAAAATCATTATCCTAGGTGGACATGGATGCAATGTCAGATGTCACATGGATCCCACACCCACAGGAGCTCTGCTAACAAATGTGCTCTGCTTCAACACATTGGAAACTGAGTTCTGACTGCTACAAATTCAGTTTTCAGATACCAGCAATCAGGAGCCTACATGGTACCATTTTGTTATCCTAGCAAGAACAGCATGAGCCAAACAAGTAAATGGAAAACATGTTTCCTCAACAAGCAAAAAGGGAAAATGCAATTTATGGCACATAGATGTTGATCCACTGACATTCATAAATTTCAGAAGAAAAAACAGCAGGCATTGCCCATGCAGTATTTACTGCTAACCAGGGAGAAGAGGTTCTTATTTTCACTCCCAACAACAAGCAGGAAAACGTCTACATCGATGCACTCGGACGAAGAAAGTGCAGCATACATATAGTTCATAACAGAGTGCACTGTGTTATGCTATGAAAACATATTCAGTTATGCTATCCCTCAAGTTATGCTATGAAAACATATTCAGTTTTTGAGACACCAACAATTAAGAACCTACAGACAAGTATTAAGAGAGCAGCTACACTAGGATTAAAGAAATTGACTCCTAACTACTACCCAGTTCAGCATTGAGACTCCACCAATTAAGGTCCTACATAGTAATAGACCATCTAAAATAGCATTCCACTACTACCCACTACAAGAAGTATGTGCTAAACTAGCATGTCACTACTACAGACTAGATTGGAAACTGGGTCCTAGCAGCTACATATTCAGTTTGCAACATAACCAATCAAGACCCTACAAGGTGCCACTTGTTCATCCTACCAAGAAGAGCAGCATCCAGAAAAGCCCCATATTTCATGCACTCTGCTTCTACACAAATGTGCTCTGCTCCTAGCTAGTTTCAGTTCAGATCTGATTACTCTTTGCTCTTATCCTGGTTTAGATATTGTGGTAATTAAATAAATGTCCGTATATGCAATTGCAGACCAAAACAAAACTACAATTAACAGCCCCTGTTTTATTGCAAGTAAATAATCGCAGAACAAATGAAGACCAGAGACACGGGCATCACATTTGAGAGGGAGAAGCTCACCTGAGAGGATCCTCCCTCCCTCGATTCGGGCCGCCGCTGCTGCCTGTCTCCTTCACGGACTGGGTGAGCTGGGGTCGAGTGGACGGTAGCGCGGCGAGGAGAAGGCTGGACGGGACGGGGCCCCGCAGAAGGATGGTGTCGGGGCGGCGTCGAGGGCGGCGGGGCGACGGTGGTGTCGGGGCGGCGTCGAGGGCGGCGGGGCGACGGTGGTGTCGGGGCGGCGCTGGGGCGGCGGGGCGACGGTGGCGTCGAGGGCAGCGGGGCGACGGTGGTGTCGGGGCGGGGTGACGGTGGCGTCGAGGGCGGCGGGGCGACGGTGGTGTCGGGGCGGGGCGACGGTGGCGTCGGGAGAGGAGATCGGGGAAGGGGATCACGGGCGAGGGCGAGGGAGAGAGAGGGGATCGCGGTACGAAGTAGGGGCGCACAATACTAATGGCGCACCACCCCTCGGTGCGCCATAAGTACATACATGCTAATGGCGCACCTCACCCTGGTGCGCTATTAGATTTTTTTTCTGTTCGAGCCAACAGTTATCTACCACCTGACCTGATACATGTCAAGTGTTCTCTACTAGCTCGACTGGTCAGCAGCTAGTTCTCACACCAGGAGATCCTGGGTTCGATTCCCAGGCTCCACAATTTTTTTTATGTGTTTAAAATGCTGTTTGATACTTATTTGTGTTTAAATATGTTCAAACTTGTTTAAATCATAACAGTAATATTTTTTTATAAGACAGTAATAATTTTTTAAAAAATATCATCAAACAGTAATGCCGGTGGAGCGGGGGAGGGTGCGGGGGGTGCGGGGGAGGGTGCGGGGGGTGCGGGGGGTCGGCGGCGGCGGTTGAGTAGGGGAGGGGTGCGGGGGGTCGGCGGCGGCGGTTGAGTAGGGAAGGGGTGCGGGGGGTCGGCGGCGACGGTTGAGTATTGGAGGGGTGCGGGGGGTCGGCGGTGGCGGTTGAGTAGGGGAATCGAGAGGGTGCGGGCGGTGGACCGGATCTGGCGAGGTGGGATAGCGATCGAGATGGAGGGGGATCGAGATCGAGTGTCCATGAAATTAAAAAAAATTCAGGATAGTTCAAAAAGTGCCCATGAAATACAATCGAGAAATGAAGTCTACGATTAAAATACAATCGATCTTAGCTAGCTATCTGTTCACAATCTTCTTGCCCTTCTTTTTCGCAAATGGAGTTCTTCTATGGAACGGACGTCCTTTAGGTAGGGTGGTCCTGCTTCTTCTTGTGGTGTATGCTGCTACTTCATCATCGTCGTCATGTTCGATCCTTGGGTCGCCGTACTTGTCGAAGTCTTGCTCATTGGCTACTCCATCCATTTCGATGATCTTCCTTTTGCCTCTCCTCACGACAACACGACTGGGCTTTGGCGGGTCGGTAATGAAGAAGCATTGGTCCACTTGGGAAGCCAGTACCCATGGCTCATTTTTCGCGGTGACGTTTGCGCCCGCGGTCTTGGATTTGGATTCGGGTATAACCATGGTGGTGAAATACCGGTCTTCTTTTATGACGTTCTTGGCCCATCTGAAATGGAACATCGGGACCTTCTCTCCAGCGTAGCTCAGCTCCCAGATCTCCTCGATCCTTCCGTAGTATCTGTCCTTGTCGTTACCGGTGTAGGACTCCATCGTTACCCAAGAGTTCTGATAACCATCGCTCTTCATGTCCTTGGCCTCGGTGTAGAATGTGTAGCCGTTGATATTGTACGCCTCATAGGTCATCAGGTTGTGCTCGGCGCCCTGTGACAAGGCGAATATGAGTTGTTCTTCCGCGGAAGAATCCTCATGTAAAGGGTACGACAGAAGCTTCTACTTGAACCAACGCGTGAAACATGAGTTGTGCTCTTTGAGTATATCTCCGTCCTTCCTCTGTTGGCCTCAGTCATTGTACATCTTCTTAATAAAGGTTTTGTGCTCTACCACCCAAGGATCGACCACGTCTATGTGTTGTAGCGCGACTAGGTTTGCTCTTTCAAAGTCGGCGAGTCGACCCTCGAAGTCGACATGCATTTCGCGGCGACCCTCACGGTGACCCCATCCAGCGAGCCTGCCGAGGTGCCTGTTGACGGGCAGACCAACGGGGTTCTCGATGCCTAGATAATTCGTGCAGTAGGAGATACACTCTTCGTGCTTATCTTTCCCGCGTAACCGTAAGGAAGTTTTACTCCTAGGAGGCAGGTGAAAAACTGCTCGATCTCCTCCTGACTTAGAGTGAAGCACACGGGAGGGTAGTCATTTCCGGTCTTCTTGGCCTTTTTGCCTTTGCGACGACTTTCTGTGTCCTGCTTCGCCTCATCATCATCATCATCATCATCATCATCATACATAGCGTGAAGCTCCTGCCTGATGCCCATTGATTTCAAGTCTGCCCTTGCTTTCGGCCCATCTTTGGTCCTCTCTGGCATGTTGAGAAGGGTACCAAGCAGACTCTCGCACACGTTCTTTGTGATATGCATGACATCAAGGCTGTGAGGCACACGGTGGATCTTCGAGTATGGCAAGTCCCAAAAAACAGACCTCGTTTTCCATACCTTCAGCAGCGGCTCTGGCGCCTTTCGCTTCTTTCCCGGCTCTGGCGCCTTTTGCTTCTTTCCCGGCAGTGGGCAGTCTTTCCAATTTTTCAACAGCTTGTCTATTTCCTCGCCGCTCCTCGTACACGGGCGTTTTCGGGGTTCGGTTTCACCATCGAACAGATCCTTGCGTTTCCTCCACGGGTCATCGTCGCGAAGCCACCTTCGATGTCCCATGAACACAGTTTTCGAAGACCCGGGATCTCTATCTAGCTGGCCATACGTTGTGTCATCCATGCACCTTACGCATCCAGAAAATCCGTGGACTACCTGCCCCGCAAGATATCCGTAACCGAGATAGTCGTGCACCGTCGTGAGCAGTGCGGCTCTCATAGGGAAATATTCTTTCTCTGCGGCATCCCACGTATTGGCTGGCATTTTCCACAGCGTGTCAAGCTCCTCTTTCAGCAGCCCCAGATACAGATTGATGTCGTTCCCTGGTTGTTTCGGCCCTTCAATTAGCATACTCATGTGAATGTACTTCCTCTTCATGCACAACCAGGGGGGAAGGTTGTACATCCACACAAACACAGGCCAGGTGCTATGTGTGCTTCTCTGGCTGCCAAACGGATTGACTCCATCGGTGCTCGCACCCAGCACGATGTTCCTTGGATCGTTCCCAAATTCTGGGTATTCGAAGTTCAACGCTTGCCACTAGCTCGCATCCTTAGGGTGACTCAGCATCTTGTCTTTTTTATCTATCTCCGGATCATTTGCGTCATCTTCTCGCTTCTTCTCCTCCCTATCCGCGTGCCAACGCAGGAGCTTTGCTACCTTAGGGTCCGCGAAATACCGCTGCAGACGAGGAGTGATCGGAAAGTACCACACCACTTTTCGAGGAGCTTTCTTCCTCTTCTTGTATCGAGTGACACCGCACACCGGACATATGGTAGACTCCGCGTGCTCGTCCCGATAAATGATGCAATTGTTCATGCACACATGGTATTTCACGTGCGGTAAATCCAGAGGACACACGATTTTCTTCGCCTCCTCCAAACTGGTCGGGCACTTGTTCCCCTTGGGAAGACGTTCGTGCCAGAATGACATGTTCTCGTCGAAGCATGCGTCGGTCATTTTGTGTTTTACCTTCATCTCCAGAGCCATGAGCGTTACTTTCAGGCAGGTATCCTCGGGCCTGCATCCTTCATACAATGGAGTAACCGCGTCTAACTCAAGTTGATCCATCTTGGCTTTCTCTCGGGCGGCAGCTCTTGCGTTATCCGTCTGCTTGAGAAGCAGCTCTTGAATATGAGGGTCCTGCACCCAGCCCATCGATGGTCCAGCGTCGTCTGCTCCGCCGGCATCATCATCATGTCCTGCATCTTCTACATGATGACTGTGTACAGCATCACCGTCGTGATCATCTCCTGGGGATTCTTCGTCTTCTCGCCCGCCCGAGCCGCGGTGGTTGTCTTGCTGCCCTTCCTCATTTCTTGCCCGGCCCCCATGGACGACTTCGTAGTCATCTTCATCACCTTGCCACCGATAGCCATCCATGAAACCACGCAAGAGCAGGTGGTCCCGCACCTGCCCGGAATCCGGGTCCGCAATAAGGCTATTCAGCTTGCATCTTCGACACAGACATCTTATCTCCGTCTCGTTCTTTTGAAGCATCTCGGCCTTCGCGGACCTCAAAAACCTATTCACGATGCCTTCGGTCATCGTGCGGACCATGGTCGCCTGCGGGGTAGAGCAAAACGATATTTTAGAACCAAGAAAAATTTTTGCATGACTTTCCCTAAAAATAGGACCAAAAAGAATGCTTAATGCCAATATTCTCGCCGAAACGGAAATGAATCAACATTCCGGCAAAATATTGGCAACTATCACATTTCAAATACCGGTACACCTCCAAACACAAACACATATGCAACACCACAAACATATGCAACACCACGAACATACATAGATCTAGCTAGGCCATAAAAACTGCATGTGCACATTGTTGTAGGGAGAACAACATAAATATAGCTTCCCCCCTTACTTACCTAGCAAAACAAGGTAACTTAACCACTTAATTTGAATGAATCTATGGTGGAAATGAGGTGAAAAAGAGGAGGCACCCGAGACAAGGAGGAGGCGGTGGAGAGAATGAAGTGGGGAGAAAGTGAGTGTGGGAGGAGAGGCTGTCCAAAATATCTTGTTGCTGCCCACTTACTAATGGCGCACCAACAACAAATGCGCCATTAGTAATCCAGGTTACTAATGGCGCACCCCCTAGTGGTGCGCCATTAGTAGTTTTGCAAAAAAAAAAACATACTAATGGCGCACTCTGCCACGGTGCGCCATTACTAGTTTAAACTAGTAATGGCGCACCGCGTGTGAGTGCGCCATTAGTACTTTTGCAAAAAAAGGAATAAAAATAATAATAAAAAACATAACATTAGTGGCACACTTTCTGGCTGGTGCGCCATTACTAGTTACCACTAGTAATGGCGCACTTACTATGGATGCGCCATTAGTATGTTTGGACAGGCGCACTGGTTCAAAATTTTTTTTTTGATACTAATGGCGCACCGTGGACATGGTGCGCCATTAGTAGTTTCAACTCTAATGGCGCATCAGAAGGTGGTGCGCCATTAGTATATACTAATGGCGCACCATTTGTCTGGTGCGCCATTAGTGTCAATCCCATCTATAGCCCTTTTTCTAGTAGTGTGTGTACCAGACCTGATGTAAACATTGCCGTAAGTTTGGTAGGAAGGTACCAAAGTAATCCCGGCAAGGAAGACTGGACAACGGTCAAGAATATCCTTAAGTACCTGAAAAGGACAAAGGACATGTTTCTCGTCTATAGAGGTGACGAAGAGCTCGTCGTAAAGGGTTACGTCGACGCTAGCTTCGACACAGATCTGGATGACTCTAAGTCACAAACCGGATACGTGTATATGTTGAATCGTGGAGTAGTAAGCTGGTGCAGTTGCAAGCAGAGCGTCGTGGCGGGGTCTACATGTGAAGCGGAGTACATGTCAGCCTCGGAGGCAGCGCATGAAGCAATATGGATGAAGGAGTTCATCACCGACCTAGGAGTCATACCCAATGCATCGGGGCCAATCACTCTCTTCTGTGACAACACTGGAGCTATTGCCCTTGCCAAGGAGCCTAGGTTTCACAAGAAGACCAGGCACATCAAGCGTCGTTTCAACTCCATCTGTGAAAATGTTCAAGATGGAGACATAGATATTTGCAAAGTACATACGGATATGAATGTCGCAGATCCGTTGACTAAACCTCTTCCGCGAGCAAAACATGATCAACACCAGAACTCTATGGGTGTTTGATTCATCACAATGTAACTAGATTATTGACTCTAGTGCAAGTGGGAGACTGTTGGAAATATGCCCTAGAGGCAGTAATAAAAGGATTATTATTATATTCCCTTGTTCATGATAATTGTCTTTTATTCATGCTATAATTGTATTATCCGGAAATCGTAATACACGTGTGAATACATAGACCACAATATGTCCCTAGTGAGCCTCTAGTTGACTAGCTCATTGATCAACAGATAGTCATGGTTTCCTGACTATGGACATTGGATGTCATTGATAACGGGATCACATCATTAGGAGAATGATGTGATGGACAAGACCCAATCCTAAGCATAGCACAAAGATCGTGTAGTTCATTTGCTAGACCTTTTCCAATGTCAAGTATCTTTTCCTTAGACCATGAGATCGTGTAACTTCAGGATACCGTAGGAGTGCTTTGGGTGTACCAAACGTCACAACGTAACTGGGTGACTATAAAGGTGCACTACAGGTATCTCTGAAAGTGTCTGTTGGGTTGACACGGATCGAGACTAGGATTTGTCACTCCGTACGACGGAGAGGTATCTCTGGGCCCACTCGGTAATGCATCATCATAATGAGCTCAAAGTGACCAAGTGTCTGGTCACGGGATCATGCATTACAGTACAAGTAAAGTGACTTGCCGGTAACGAGATTGAACGAGGTATTGGGATATCGACGATCGAATCTCGGGCAAGTAACGTACCGATTGACAAAGGGAATTGTATACGGGGTTGCTTAAATCCTCGACATCGTGGTTCATCCGATGAGATCATCGAGGAGTATGTGGGAGCCAACATGGGTATCCAGATCCCGCTGTTGGTTATTGACCGGAGAGCCGTCTCGGTCATGTCTGCATGTCTCCCGAACCCGTAGGGTCTACACACTTAAGGTTTGGTGACGCTAGGGTTGTATGAATATGAGTATGCAGCAAACCGAAAGTTGTTCGGAGTCCCGGATGAGATCCCGGACGTCACGAGGAGTTCCGGAATGGTCCGGAGGTAAAGAATTATATATAGCAAGTGTAGTTTCAGCCATCGGGAGAGTTTCGGGGGTCACCGGTATTGTACCGGGACCACCGGAAGGGTCCCGAGGGTCCATCGGGTGGGGCCACCTATCCCGGAGGGCCCCGTGGGCGGAAGTGGGAGGGGAACCTGCCCCTAGTGGGCTGGTGCGCCCCCCTTGGCCCCCCTGCGCCTAGGGTTGGAAACCCTAGGGTGGGGGGGCGCCTCCACTTGCCTTGGGGGGCACTCTACCCCCCTGGCCGCCGCCCCCCTTGGGACATCCCTTCTCCAGGGCCGGAGCCCCCCCAGGGGGCCTATATAAAGGGGGGGGGGTAGGGAGGGCAGCCGCACCCTGAAGTCTTGGCGCTTCCCTTTCCCCTGCTACACCTCCTCCTCCCGTAGTTGCTTGGCCAAGGCCTGCCGGAGCCCTACTGCATCCACCACCACGCCGTCGTGCTGCTGGATCTTCATCAACCTCTCCTTCCCCCTTGCTGGATCAAGAAGGAGGAGACGTCACGCTGACCGTACGTGTGTTGAACGCGGAGGTGCCGTCCGTTCGGCGCTAGGATCTCCGGTGATTTGGATCACGACAAGAATGACTCCCTCAACCCCGTTCTCTTGAACGCTTCCGCACGCGATCTACAAGGGTATGTAGATGCACTCCTATCTCTCGTTGCTAGATGAACTCATAGATTGAACTTGGTGAACATAGAATTTTTTTATTTTATGCAACGTTCCCCAACAATCGAGGATAACAAGATGGGGTTTATATCATATTGCATGGGTTTATCCCTCTACATCATGTCATCTTGCTTAATGCGTTACTCTGTTCTTATGAACTTAATATTCTAGATGCAGGCAGGGGTCGATGTGTGGAGTAATAGTAGTAGACGCAGGCAGGAGTCAGTCTACTTGTTATGGATGTGATGCCTATATACATGATCATGCCTAGATAATCTCATAACTATGCGCTTTTCTATCAATTGCTCGACAGTAATTTGTTCACCCACCGTAATACTTATGCTATCTTGAGAGAAGCCTCTAGTGAAACCTATTGTGGAGCCACAATTTCCACACCACAATTTCCACCGCCGTAACCTTCTGTATCCGCGAGATCCCATCTTGGAGCCTTCACCGGCACTCTGCCGGAGGGGGAATCGACCACAGAGGGCTTCTACATAAACATCCTTGCCCCTCCGATGAGTTGTGAGTAGTTTACCACAGACCTATGGGTCCATAGTTATTAGCTAGATGGCTTCTTGTCTCTTTTTGGATCTCAATACAATGTTCTCCCACTCTCTTGTGGAGATCTATTCGATGTAATCACTTTTTGCATTGTGTTTGTCGAGATCCGATGAATTGTGGGTTTATGATCAAGTTTATCTATGAATAATATTTGAATCTTCTCTGAATTCTTTTATGTATGATTTAGTTATCTTTGAAAGTCTCTTCGAATCATCAGTTTGGTTTGGCCTACTAGATTGATCTTTTTTTCCATGGGAGAAGTGCTTAGCTTTGGGTTCAATCTTGCGGTGTTCTTACCCAGTGACAGAAAGGGTTGCAAGACACGTATTGTATTGTTGCCATCAAGGACAACAAGATGGGGTTTATCCCTCTACATCATGTCATCTTGCTTAATGTGTTACTCTGTTCTTATGAACTTAATACTCTAGATGCAGAAAGGACTCGTTCAATGTGTGGAGTAATAGTAGTAGATGCAGGCAGGAGTCGGTCTACTTGTTATGGACGTGATTCCTATATACATGATCATGCCTAGATAATCTCATAACTATGCGCTATTCTATCAATTGCTCGATAGTAATTTGTTCACCCACCGTAATACTTATGCTATCTTGAGAGAAGCCTCTAGTGAAACCTATGGCCCCCGGGTCTATCTCTTATCATATTTGCTTTCAATCTACTTTATTTGCATCTTTACTTTTTGCATCTATATTATAAGATACCAAAAATATATTTATCTTATCTTCCTATCTTTATTAGATCTCACTTTCGCAAGTGGCCGTGAAGGGATTGACAACCCCTTTATTGCGTTGGTTGCGAGTTCTCAGTTTTTATGTGTAGGTGCGTGTGACTTTTGAGGAGCCTCCTACTGGATTGATACCTTGGTTCTCAAAACTTAGGGAAATACTTACGCTACACTTGCTGCATCACCCTCTCCTCTTCGGGGAAAACCAATGCTAGCTCAAGACGTAGCAGGCCGTACCTGCTCTATGGTGAACACGGCATGAACCAGATTGGGCGGTGCCGCTGGCTCCTGGTCGGAAGCCAGATCCATCGTCTGATTATCGTCGCTCAGCTCGGCGAGCTCGCTCGCGAGCCAGCATATCCGAATCCTAGACACCTAGACCGCTACCAAGCACAAGTCTAACCGCCCTAGCCCACCCAGACCACCTCCCTCGCTCGCGTGCTCTTTGTACCCGAAATGGTCAGCGCCACCAGCGCTGCTTCCCGGTGCAGGCGATTGCTCCCCGTTCAAATGACACACACTACAAAAATACACTTCCGTGATGATACGTGTTTGTCACAGTAGGTCACATTTTCTGTCATGCATGTACATCTATGACGATTTTAAGACAGAATGAGGATAGTCATACCTGTGTTGTCGTAGAAGTGTTCCATGACATTACCAAAATTATCAGCATGGAAGTCTCCACTTCCATGACGATAAATGTCGCGTCATGGAAGTGCTTTCGTCAAGGTTGACCGACACGTGGAATCCACCATAACGGCTCGCCGTTAAGCTACCGGGTCCGGTTTTGCATCCGATAACCCGCTAACAGCCACGACCAATTCCCATTTTCCACATTTAAAATTCTCATTGGCCGACGGAACCATGTGTCAGCTCCGCATTGGCACAGGTGTCACTCATCCAATGGTTGAGATGCGCTTATGATATGTTGACATGTGGACAGGCCCAAAAGTGGTCCATAAAGTTTAAATGAGCCGGCCCAACTAAAGGTCCACAAGATTTAACGGACCATAATGGGTCAGCCCAGGTAAAGGCTCACAAGATTTCGCAGACCATAATGGGCCGGCCCAGCTAAAGGACCAACATTCTCAGTTAAGGCCCGTACGGGCAGTGTCAAATCGGCCCGTCAACGGCCCGTCCTAAACTTGTCATCATCGCGGCCCATGGTCACTTTTGGCTCATTAACAGTCCGCTAAGTATTTGGGCTGAATTACGGCCCGCTATATTTCCGTCATCTTAAAGGTCCTACTTCATTTGGGCCCATTTACATGCCATTGAAACTTTCGGTCGATAAACGACCGTGAAGGATTTGGGTCATATTCGGCCATGTCTGAGATTCGGCCTGTTAGAGGCCCACTATAGATTTGGGCCACTTTCAGCTTGCTGTGATTTTCGGCATATTAACGTCGGACAATCCATGGGTCATATGTGGCCCAACGTCACATCGGGCCTATTAACGACCCATATAAAAATGACACTAATCAAGCCCGACCGAACTTCCGGCCTGTGAAAGGCGTGTGTAGTAGGTCGATGCATTTACGGCCCATCCGAATTTCGGCCTGTGAACGATTCGCATTGTAAATGGGCCACCATTTCGGCCTGCTAAGACCAGTGGGTTGTTTGGCACAATCAGGGCCCAATCACACTTTCGTCCTATTAAAGGCCCATGTTTTTTATGGGCTTGAGATATTTACACCTGTAAACGGCCTATTGCTACTAAGAGCCCAAATTATGTTTAGGCCTATTAAAGGCCTACTATGGGCACATGCCTACGAGAAAAATATGAAAGCTTATTCTAATTTAGGCCTAGATATTTTTAGTGGGCTACATGCAAATTTCGGCCCATGATCGTTTTTTGCCCAATTGGAATGGGCCCGACGAATGTTGTCATGTTGGACTCTGACAAAGCTTTCGGCTGAATACATTACTAAGATAAACCTACACTATACAAAAATAGCATCGTAATTTGTGCAGCCTTTGGCAGCTTCATAAATGTTGTATCACAACAAAATAAATTCCAACCATACAACAAAAGGCATGTTGGCATAAAGTTTACAATCCTTGCAGATAAAAGCACCATCAGATGTATAGAAACACAGATCATTTGACCTGAGTGCTAATGTTTCAGGCTGTAGAATCTGATGGAGCAACACGATCTTCACCTTTTTTCTGCCATTGCTCTTGAGAAACGAAGTGAATGTCTGATAGTTTGGTTTCATGACCATTCGTATCTTGACGACATTTGTCAACCACTATTCTTGTTTCCGAAATGATACGTTAAGACAACTATGTATACAAGTGAACAAAGTAACTCACATTGGCTGCAAACCAAGTAGTTAAATGAACACATCACAGTACCAACCAGTTCAAAGGCAAGAGGAGTAAGGACTTACAACAATGGCTTGAACTGGTGTGCTCATGCCCTTCATATTGCTGGTGTGGCAATCCTTGAAGATTTGCATTGCATTCGGTTCAGGTTCTTTTTGGTCTGCACGAGCTTTCCTTCGTATTTGGAACAAGTCAATATAGATACGATAATATGGCACAAAAAAAGAAGGAAGTAGCAGCTACTTACAAGAGGCTCGCAGTGTGCAATATAGCTACGAGATTGTGTTGTATGTTGGAATTTCACTTTAGAACGGTTGGTCTTGTTCTTCAAATAGTTAGCCTAGAAGAAGATACACTTGTAATGGACATACATAAATACAATTTCAATATGTGGTCTGATCAAATACATATAGCCTACCTGATACTTTGGATCAGACCAGTGTTTAACAAGGGCTGCCCAGTATTCATCTGTATTATATTCCACTGGAGATATTTGGCCGATTTCATTGTTAGACTTTCCTTCAAAATGAGATTTTCTAAGGTGGTACCGATACTGCCACCGAGTAGACTGAAAAACATGAGTGCATGCTTGTTTAGTTGCATCATCTTTCGGATCCAACTTGAACCACATATGTTGAAAACAGAATGTGAGTCTTATTAGGAGGAAGCTAGAAAGTATGGGACAGAGCAAGACAATATTACTAATTGCAATGAATAACATTACTTATGGATAAATGGTCAAAGAAGGTGTTAAACTAGGTATTGTCTTTCTTATTCCTGTACTGGATCCACGTTGGGAGGATACGTGCATGACACCTAACGACAACGACTGCCTCTGATACTAACTTGGCTGACTCTGTAGCATCACATGGCCTTTTTAAACCTGCCTCAAAATGGATCTCCATTCTTCCTCCTTTAGATTTTGTTAATCTGTCAAGCATTATCCCTGATGTCTATTTCCGCTTGTGCCATGGTGCTAGTTCAACAACGAATATGGAATGTGTTAGTGTACATCAAATTGTGAGAGTACATATAAAGGAGCATGCAACTGCAACTTGAATCGGTTAGGTACCATCTTGGTGTTGATGCTCATTAGGTTCATCTGATCTTGCCAAGTCTTGTTGTGTCAGCAGTGCTTCGAAAGTAGTGTTAGGTGTGAAGGGAGCTTAGTAACTAGCTATTTCCAGAGCAAATGAACGAGTAACTCGTTGAGATGCTAGTATAGTTGAAGCGGATGCTGCAGCTGGTGGAGCAGGTGATACTATGTTTATAGATTTAGCCGGTGGACTTGGACCTTCTACTGCACTATAAGTACCAGCAGAATCTCGAGGGCGGATCCTTTTCCGTTTCACTCGACGAGTAACACCATTCCCTACTATATTCTTTTCCTTACTGTTTTTTGACTTTGCCATGTCAAGCCATACCCACGACACAAAAGAATAAAATCGCTCTTCATAACTCATTGATGTATGATACAAACAAGCAATACTTTGATGTAAGAAAACCGTATGAGGATGGAATATGTAAGAAAAACAGGACAACATGACATATTCACAGCTACGATGCGTAAACTAAGCAGAAGGATTTTCAAGAAAATAGAAGTAATGCAAGCTAGACACCATATGAAAGATGCAACCAATATTACTATGCCAAGTTAAAAGTGTCTTGTCATAAGTGGCAATACGAAAAAATAGAAGAAGTACAATGTAGAAATCAATGCAAGATGCAACCACTATCAAATTTCCATTTTAAAAGCGTCCAATCATGAGTGACTGATGCGGGATACACAACAACAGTACTTTGATGTAATAACATGGAATGATAGATAGATGCAGTGTATTCTAGACACAGAAAGCCATGTCATATGCACATGTATAACATATAAACTCAGCAGGTGCAATTTAATCAAAATAGAAGAAATACAGGCTATACAACATATGCAACATGAAACCAATTATCACATTGTCAACTTAGATCAAGCACCTACGATGGTGGTGTACGGGAGATAAACTCATCATGTAGACTTGGGACTTCAACTTCATTAGCAGTAGTAGTGGCAAATCTAGAGAGTCTGTGTTTGCGTCGGTGCCGAGGACCACCAACATCCCCTAACTTACTCTTTTCCTTCCTATTTTCTGATATTTCCTTATGAAGTCAAAACCACAAGAAGATGAATTAAATTAGCTCTACATAACTGGTTTATGCATGATGCAGACGAACACTACTTTGATGTAAGGCAAGCGCAAGATAGGAGGATGGAATATATACAAGAAAAGACAGTGTTGCATATTCACACGTACGGTAGGAGGATGGAATATGTATGAAAAACCGTAAGCAGAGGACATTTCAACAAAATTAGAAGAAATGAAAGCTAGGCACCATATGAACATGCAACCAATATCACTCTATCAAGTAAAAAGTGTCTCATCGTAAGTGCCATTTCAAGAAATTAGAAGCAGTACAAGCTAGAAGACAATGCAAGATGCAACCTACATCATAGGCCCAAGTTAAATGTGTCTTATGGGTAAGTGATCGTTCTAGGTATAATTTGTAAGCTACGCATATGCAATTCAACATAATCAGAAGCAATACAAACTAGACATCATACGAAACACGCAACCACATATAACAGTTCCATGTTAGAGCAAGCACCTCTGATGGTGGAGTAGGGGAGATGTGCTCATCATGTACACGTATGTTCTAGAAACAGGAACACGTGTCATATTCACAGGCATTATGTGTAAAGTAAGCAAATACAATTCAACAAAGTTAGAAGCAATACAAGCTAGACATCATACGCAACATGCAACCACATATAATAGAGCCAAGTTAGCACAAGCACCTGTGATGGTGGAGTAGGGGAGATGTGCTCATCATCTACACCGCTACATTGACTGTCTAGCCTTTTGTTGTCTTGCGAATCTTGTTGGGAGGATGGCGGAGAAGAATCTGTAGAGACCCCCTGTTTGAGTTGCTCTGAAGGACCACCGTCATCCACTATTGGACTACGTTCCTTCAGCTGTAATAATTTTGCATTGTGAAATCAAACCGATAAGAAAAAGGAATAAAATTTTCTCCTCAGAACTCATTCATGCATGATACTGATGAACACTACTCGGATGAAAGGTAAACACATGATGCGAGGACGTAATATGTACAAAAAACAGGATGACATGACATATTCACACCTATGATGTGGTAACTAAGCGGAAGGCATTTCAACAAATTAGAAGCATTGCAAGCTAGACACCATATATGCAACCAATATCACTCTGCCAAGTTCAAACTGTATGATATTTCAACAAATTAGAAGCAGTACATGCTCGAAATCATATGCAAGACACAACCTGTCGTGGAAATATCACATCAGATGTCCTAACAGAAGGACTTAGTCGTGAGGCCAACACATCTATGTGGTATCTTGAGAGGGGTTGAACGGAATCGAGAAACGCAACACAAGACAAAGATTTAGACAGCTTCGGGCCCCGGGAAACATCATCCGATAACAACACTACATGCTATTTGAGGCTAGATCTCATTATCATCATGAGGGAGTCGCCGTAAACCGGCTCTCCTCTAGTTTTGTCTAACCCTAGAGATTGTTTCTTGTTGCCTCCCCCTCTCTGGGGAGCCCTGCCCCTCCTTATATAAGTTAAAGGGGCGGGTTACATGTAGAGTCCATCTCGGACTAAGACTTAAACTATTTTGACTTCCCTTCATGGGATTCTTAACGTCTTGGGCTTCATAACCCCTAGTCTGCCGGTTTAACATTGTCTACCTATTTAACATTGTCTGCCGGTTTAACATTGTCTGCCGGTTTAACATGGTCTGCCGGTTTAACATGGTCTGTCGGGTTATGATTGACTTAACACCTGTCGGTGTTACCATCTGTCTTAACACCTGCCGGTTTACCACTCGCCGATTTACCATCTGTCTTAGCCATCTGTCTTAACTGTGTGCAGGTTTACCACTCGCCAGTTTACCAAGTCCCAGCCGGGTTATGAATCTGGCTGGATCATACTGCGGGGTATATCCCCGACATTAGCCCCCAGTTTAATTTGGATTTATCCATGTTAAACTGATCCTGATCATCCTTAAGTCCTTGTCACTTCCTTCTTCTAGAAAATTCGGTTTAATAGGCCAGCTTTATAATCAACTTGCTGACATTGGTTTCTCATAGAAAATATATTGTGAAGAATAACTCCTTTGATTCAACTCCCAATGCTTAAAAACAATATTGGTCCTTGAAATACTCATCTGATCTTCAGCCGGTTTAAGGACGTAGAACTTGCCGGTTTATCATTGCCAAGATCACCAGTTTATAAATATTGATAGCACCGGGTCATACTTGTAGTTAACATCCAGCTTGAAAATATACCTCTTATATGCCTATCACTTGTAGACCCCAAGTGTCGGGTTGTCATGCTTGCAGCAACCTGGGACTTGTAATTGTCTGCTGCTCATAAAAACTTCAACCAGTGTAGCCCCTAAGGGCCGGGTCATTATGCAATAATGAGCAGGGACTTTGTAAATATAATCTTGTAAACTTTGAACAACAATGTGTAGCCCCCAAGGGCCGGCTCAGTAAGATAATATTGAGCTAGGATATTGATATATACTTCAATGAGAATAACATCATATGATGTAACCCCCATCATGGGGCTTGAATCCACGTCCACAAGGTTAAGAGTGTTGTGCTTTACCAACTGAGCAGTGGACCCTTCAATATAATGGATAAAAAGCTTTGTACCTTGAATTGTTGACAGGAGCAATTGGTAGCCCCCAAGGGCCGGCTCATTACAATGTGATGAGTCGGGTCTTCAATAAGGTGAGCAAAAAATGACTTTGCATTAGCCCCCAAGTGTCATGGTGCATGCTTGGAGCGACATGAAACTTGTGTATTTGATGTAATCTCAACTGAAATAATGTAGCCCCCAAGTGCCAGGTCGTAAGCCTGCAGCAACTCGGGAATTCCTTCAATTGTAGAATAAATCATATCCATTGATAGTATGATAGACATTGCACTAAAGCAACTTTCAAAACCTTAATCATAATACTGGTTATTGACAACCATAATAAAAATCCAGCCATGTTGGCTATTGAAGATTTGAATAATAATACCCAATGATTTCTAAGCGCATGATTCCAATGGCGCAATCCAAATATATACTGGCGACTTATAGTCCGAAGCCAGGCCGGGTCAATAAACACCAGATTATAAGTGATTATGTACTGACAACTGATACGTCCATTTTGCATCATGCTTTTATCTCAATATTTATTGCATTATGGGCTGATATTACACTTTATATCTCAATACTTATGGCTATTCTCTCTTATTTTATAAGGTTTACCATGAAGAGGGGGAATGCCGGCAGCTGGAATTCTGGCTGGAAAAGGAGCAAACGTTGGAAACCTATTCTGCACAACTCCAAAAGTCCTGAAACTCCACGAAACCACCTTTTGGATTTATTAAGAATTTATCAGCGAAAGAAATAGGCTAGGGGGCCCACACCCTGTCCAGGAGACAGGGGGCGCCCCTCCTATAGGGCGCGCCCCTATCTCCTGGGCCCCCTGGTGGGCCTCCGGCGACCATCTTTTGGTTTTGTCCTGGCAAAATTCGTGGGCAAGCTTACGGGACGAAACTCCGCCGCCACGAGGCGGAACCTTGGCGGAATCAATCTAGGGCTCTGGCAGAGCTGTTCTGCCGGGGACACTTCCCTCCAGGAGGGGGAAATCATCACCAATGTCATCAGCAATGATCCTCTCATCGGGAGGGGGTCAATCTCCATCAACATCTTCACCAGCACCATCTCCTCTCAAACCCTACTTCATCTCTTGTATCCAATCTTGTATCCAAAACCACAAATTGGTACCTGTGGGTTGCTAGTAGTGTTGATTACTCCTTGTAGTTGATACTAATTGGTTTACTTGGTGGAAGATCATATGTTCAGATCCTTCTTGCATATTATTACACCTCTGATTATGAACATGAATATGCTTTGTGAGTAGTTACGTTTGTTCCTGAGGACATGGGTGAAGTCTTGCTATTAGTAGTCATGTGAATTTGGTATTCGTTCGATCTTTTGATGAGATTATGTTGATTTTCCTCTAGTAGTGTTATGTGAACGTCGACTACATGACACTTCACCATTATTTGGTCCTAGAGGAAGGCATAGGGAAGTAATAAGTAGATGATGGGTTGCTAGAGTGACAGAATCTTAAACCTTAGTTTATGTGTTGCTTCGTTAGGGGTTCATATGGGCCCATATGTTTAATGTTGTGGTTAGGTTTACCTTAATACTCCTTTTTGTAGTTGCGGACGCTTGCAATAGGGGTTAATCATAAGTGGGATGCTTGTCCAAGTTAGGGCAGTACCCAAGTGCCGGTCCACCCACATATCAAATTATCAAAGTACCGAACGCGAATCATATGAGCGTGATGAAAACTAGCTTGACGATAATTACCAATGTGTCCTCAGGAGATCCTTCATTATTATTAGAATTTGTCCAGGCTTATCCTTTTCTACATAAAGGATTGGGCCACCTTGCTGCACTTTATTTACTTTATTTACTTTTTCCCGTTACTATTTATCTTATCACAAAACTATCTATCACCTACTATTTCAGTGCTTGCAGAGAAAACCTTACTGAAAACCGCTTATCATTTCCTTCTGCTCCTCGTTGGGTTTGACACTCTTACTTATCGAAAGGACTACGATAGACCCCCTACACTTGTGGGTCATCAAGACTCTTTTCCGGCGCCATTGCCGGGGAGCGTAGCGCTCTTGGTGAGTGGAACTTGGTAAGCAAACATTTATATAGTGTGCTGAAATTTTCTGTTACTTCTTCACTATGGAAACTAATCCTTTGAGTGGCTTGTTTGGGGTATCTTGACCCCAACCAGAAGAGCAAAGAGATGCTCCTCAACCTACTGAACTTTATGAAAATATTTACTGTGAGATTCCTTCATGTATGATAGAAAAACTGCTAGCTAATCTTTTTGCAGGAGATGGAACATTTCATCCCGACTTACACCTTATCTTTGTGGATGAAGTTTGTGGATTATTTAAGCTTGCAGGTATTCCCGATGATGTTGTCAAAAGGAAGGTCTTCCCTTTATCTTTGAAGGGAGATGCAATGACATGGTATAGGCTATGTGATGATACGAGATCTTGGAATCATAAGCGATTGAAATTGGAATTTCACCAGAAGTTCTATCCTATGCATCTTTTTCATCGTGATCGTAATTACATATATAATTTCTGGCCTCACGAAGGAGAAAGCATCTCTCAAGCTTGGGGGAGGCTTAAGTCAATGTTATATTCATGCCCCAATCATGAGCTCTCTTGGGAAATGATTATTCAGAATTTTTAAGCTCGGCTTTCTCTTGATAATCGCAACTTGCTCGATACTTCCTGTGATGGTTCCTATACGCTAAAGACTATTGATTTCAAATGGAACTTATTGGAAAGAATTAGATGCAACTCTGAAGATTGGGGTTCCGACGATGGTAAGGAGTCAGGTATGACACCTAAGTTTGATTGCGTTAAATCTTTTATGGATACCGATGGTTTCCGTGGATTTAGATCTAAGTATGGAATTGACTCTGAGATAGTAGCTACTTTTTGTGAAACTTTTGCTGCTCACGTTGATCTCCCTAAAGAGAAGTGGTTTAAATATAATCCTCCTGTTGAAGTGAAAGTAGTTGCACCTATTACAGTCGAAGAGAAGACTATTACATATAGTGATCCTATTATTCCTACTACTTATGTCGAAAAACCTCCTTTTCCTGTTAGGATAAAAGATCATGTTAAAGCTTCGAATGTTGTTCGTAAGAGTAATACTAGGACTTATACACCTCCTGAGCAAATTAAAGTTGAACCTAGTATTGCTATGATTAAAGATCTCTTGGATGAAGACTTATATGGGCATGTTATTTCTTTTGTGGGTGAAACTGCTAATATTGCTAGACCCGATACAAAGACACGTAGACCTGTTGTAGGCATGCCTGTTATTTCTGTTAAAATAGGAGATCACTGTTATCATGTCTTATGTGATATGGGTTCTAGTGCTAATGCGATACCTTATGATCTTTATAAAGAAATTATGCACGATATTGCACCTATTGAATTAGAAGACATTGATGTTACTATTAAGCTTGCTAATAGGGACACCATTAAACCTATTGGGATTGTTAGAGATGTTGAAGTCTTGTGTGGAAAGATTAAATACCCTGCTGATTTTCTTGTTCTTGGTTCCCCACAAGATAATTTTTGTCCCATTATTTTTGGTAGACCTTTCTTGCATACTGCTAGTGCTAAGATTGATTGTGAAAAGAATATTTTCACTGTTGGCTTAGATGGTATGTCTCATGAGTTTAATTTTGCTAAGTTTAGTAGACAACATCGTGAAAACGAACCATCTAGTAAGGATGAGATTATTGGTCTTTCTTCCATTGATGTTCCTCCAACTGATCCGTTAGAACATTATTTGATAGACCATGAAAATGATATGTTTATGAAGGAAAGGGAAGAAATAGATGAAGTGTTCCTTAAGCAAGAACCTATGCTAAAACATAACCTTCCCGTTGAAATTCTTGGGGATCCCCCTCCACCCAAGGGTGATCCCGTGTTTGAACTCAAACCCTTACCTGCTAATCTCAAGTATGCTTATCTTGATGAAAAAGAAATATATCCTGTTATTATTAGTGCTAACCTTTCAGAGGAAGAAGAAGAAAGATTATTGAAAACTCTGAAGAAGCACCAAGCTGCTATTGGATATACTCTGGATGATCTTAAGGGCATTAGTCCCACATTATGTCAACACAAAATTTCAGTGGAGAAAGATGCCAAACCAGTTAGAGATCCTCAAAGACGATTAAACCCCAAAATGAAGGAAGTGGTAAGAAAGGAGATTCTAAAACTCCTTGAGGCAGGTATTATTTATCCCATTGCTGATAGTGAATGGGTAAGCCCTGTCCATTGCGTCCCTAAAAAGGGAGGTATTACCGTTGTTCCTAATGATAAAGATGAATTGATCCTGCAAAGAATTATTACAGGCTATAGGATGGTAATTGATTTTCGTAAGTTAAATAAAGCCACTAAGAAAGATCATTACCCTTTACCTTTTATTGATCAAATGCTAGAAAGGCTATCCAAACACACACATTTTTGCTTTCTAGATGGTTATTCTGGTTTTTCTCAAATACCTGTGTCAGTGGGGGATCAATCTAAAACTACTTTTACCTGCCCTTTTGGTACTTTTGCTTATAGATGTATGCCTTTTGGTTTATGTAATGCACCTGCTACCTTTCAAAGATGCATGATGGCTATATTTTCTGAGTTTTGTGAAAAGATTTGTGAGGTATTCATGGATGACTTCTCCGTCTATGGATCCTCTTTTGATGATTGTTTGAGCAATCTTGATCGAGTTTTGCAGAGATGCAAAGACACTAGTCTTGTCCTGAATTGGGAAAAGTGTCACTTTATGGTTAATGAAGGCATTGTCTTGGGGCACAAGATCTCCGAGAGAGGTATTGAAGTTGATAAAGCCAAAGTTGATGCTATTGAAATGATGCCATATCCCAAGGACATAAAAGGTATAAGAAGTTTCCTTGGTCATGCCGGTTTTTATAGGAGGTTCATTAAGGACTTTTCTAAAATCTCTAGGCCTCTGACTAACTTATTGCAAAAAGATATTCCTTTTGTCTTTGATGATGATTGTGTAGAAGCATTTGAAACACTTAAGAAAGCTTTGATCACAACACCTATTGTTCAGCCACCTGATTGGAATTTGCCTTTTGAAATTATGCGTGATGCTAGTGATTATGCTGTAGGTGCTATTCTAGGGCAAAGAATCGATAAGAAATTGAATGTTATCCATTATGCTAGTAAGACTCTTGATACTGCCCAGAGAAATTATGCTACCACTGAAAAAGAATTCTTAGCAGTTGCGTTTGCATGTGATAAGTTTAGACCTTATATTGTTGATTCCAAAGTCACTATTTACACTAATCATGCTGCTATTAAATATCTTATGGAAAGGAAAGATGCTAAGCCTAGACTCATTAGATGGGTTCTCTTGCTCCAAGAATTTGACTTGCATATTATTGATAGAAAGGGAGCTGAGAACCCCGTTGCTGACAACTTGTCAAGGTTAGAGAATGTTCTTGATGACCCACTGCCTATTAATGATATTTTTCCTGATGAACAATTAGCGGTTGTCAATGCTTCTCATACTGCTCCTTGGTATGCTGACTATGCTAATTACATTGTTGCTAAATATATACCACCTAGTTTCACATACCAGCAAAAGAAAAAGTTCTTTTATGATTTAAGACATTACTTCTGGGATGATCCGCACCTTTATAAAGAAGGAGTAGATGGTATTATTAGAAGTTGTGTGCCTGAGCATGAACAGGAACAAATCCTACGCAAGTGTCACTCTGAATCTTATGGAGGACACCACACGGGAGATAGAACTGCACACAAGGTATTACAATCTGGTTTTTATTGGCCTACTCTCTTCAAAGATGCTCATAAGTTTGTCTTATCTTGTGATGAATGCCAAAGAATAGGTAACATCAGTAGACGTCAAGAAATGCCTATGAATTATTCTCTTGTTATTGAACCGTTTGATGTTTGGGTCTTTGATTATATGGGACCTTTTCCTACCTCCAATGGTTGTACACATATTTTAGTTGCTGTTGATTATGTTACTAAGTGGGTAGAAGCTATTCCAACTAGTAGTGTTGATCATAACACTTCTATTAAAATGCTTAAAGAAGTTATTTTTCCGAGGTTTGGAGTCCCTAGATATCTTATGACTGATGGTGGTTCACACTTTATTCATTGTGCTTTCCGTAAGATGCTTGCTAAGTATGATGTCAATCATAGAATTGCATCTCCTTATCACCCGCAGTCTAGTGGTCAAGTGGAGTTGGGCAATAGAGAGCTCAAATTAATTTTGCAAAAGACTGTGAATAGATCTAGAAAGAATTGGTCCAAAAAACTTGATGATGCATTATGGGCCTATAGAACTGCATACAAAAATCCTATGGGTATGTCTCCATATAAGATGGTTTATGGAAAAGCATGTCATTTACCTCATGAACTTGAACATAAACCATATTGGGCTATTAAAGAGCTCAATTATGACTTCAAACTTGCCGGTGAGAAGAGGTTGTTTGATATTAGCTCACTTGATGAATGGAGAACCCAAGCTTATGAGAATGCCAAGCTCTTTAAAGAAAAGTCAAACGCTGGCATGATAAGAGGATACAAAAGCGTGAGTTTAACGTAGGAGATTATGTGTTATTATTCAACTCTCATTTAAGATTTTTTGCAGGAAAACTTCTCTCAAAATGGGAAGGTCCCTACGTTATCGAGGAGGTCTATCGTTCTGGTGCTATAAAAATTAACAACTTCGAAGGCACAAATCCGAGGGTTGTTAATGGTCAAAGAATCAAGCATTATATTTCAGGTAACCCTATCAATGTTGAAACTAATATTATTGAAACCATAACCCCAGAGGAGTACATAAGAGACACTTTCCAGAATGTTCCAGACTTCGGAAAGGCATAGGTATGTGATACGGTAAGTATACCGACTCCAAAACAACTCTAATGGCAATTTTTATCAGTTTTGGATTATTTAAGAATTTTAGGAAGAAAGAAGTAGTCCGAAAGGGACACAAGGCTCCCACGAGAAAGGAGGGCGCGCCCCCCTGTAGGGCGCGCCCCCCTGTCTCGTGGGCACCTCGTGCACCTCCCGGACTCCGTTTTCTTGTATATTATGTATTTTGGTCGGTGAAAATTCATTATATATACTCCCGAAGGTTTTCACCACCGTATATGCAAATATCTTTTGTTTTTGTTTCGAGCTGTTCCTGTTGCAGATTTGGAACAAGATGTCGTCCCAAGATTCGGAGGGAGGAAAACTTTAGCTTCAGACGCAAGCTAGAGAAGAAAAATGCAACAATTCCCACTTCACCACCTCCGAAGAAATAATCACATGGGTATGGGCACTCCCCTTGGCATCCGCCAAGCTTGGGGGAGGTGCCCCGGTATCGTATTACCATGACACTCCTATCTTTACCGCTTTATTTAGTTCGATCCTTTTAGTAGTATCTTGATCTATTAGATTGAAGTTTTGATATCAAGTAGTTTTGAGTTTTGCTTTGTGATCTCTTTATGTAAGCGAGTCTGTGTGCTATCTATAATAAAGATTAGTGTTGAGTCAAGGGCTTTGCTATGTTGCTATGATCTTGAGAAAGTAGAAAGAACAAAAGAGTTTATATTGACCTTATGGATAGTGATAACTTCACACATAGAAAGTATGAGGCATAAAAATTGTTGAGAGTTGATGAATGTGGCCTTGGTCATCGTTGCAATTAATAGGAAGTGATAAGGAAAGAGGGGTTCACATATAGATATATTATCTTGGACATCTTTTATGATTGTGAAGCACTCATTAAGTATGACATGCTAAAAGAGTTGATGTTGGACAAGGAAGACAACGTAATGGTTTATGTCTTCCGACATCCCAGTTAAAGTATATTGTCAGTGACCTTCTAAAACATGTTGAGCTTGCCTTTCCCCCTCTTGATAGCCAAAATTCCTTGCACGAAGTAGAGATACTACTTGTGCTTCCAAATATCCTCAAACCCAGTTTTGCCATGAGAGTCCACCATACCTACCTATGGATTGAGTCAGATCCTTCAAGTAAGTTGTCATCGGTGCAAGCAATAAAAATTGCTCTCTAAATATGTATGACTTATTAGTGCAGAGAAAATAAGCTTTGTACGAACTTGTTGTGGAAGTAATAAAAGCGACGGACTGCATAATAAAGGTCCACATACAAGGGGCAATATAAAGTGACGTTCTTTTGCATTAAGATTTCGTGCATCAACCCTAAACGTGCATGACAACCTCTGCTTCCCTTTGCGAAGGGCCTATCTTTTACTTCATGTTTTTACCTTATGCTTGAATCAAGGTGATCCTCACCTTTCCACTTTTTCATTTTATCCTTTGGCAAGCTCCTCGTGTTTGAAAGGTCATGATACATATATCAAATTGGATGTAAGTTGGTGTAGGCTATTATTGTTGACATCACCAAAAGGTGAATATGTTGGGAGGCAACACAATAAGCCCCTATCTTTCTCAGTGTCCGGCTAAAACTCTATAACCACAAGTATTGTGTGAGTGTTAACAATTATGGGGGACTACGAGATAGTTGAGTATGTGATCTTGCTGAAAAGCTCTATTATTGAATCTTTCTGATGTTACAATAAATTACAATTGTTTCAATGACTGAGATTGTAGTTTGTTAGTTCCCAATGAAGTTTATGAACCATACTTGACATCGTGAATTGATTATTACTTGAGCATAAGAAATCATATGACAAAATCTATATATGTTGCTGTTATTAGAATGATCATGATGCCCTCATGTCCGTATTTTATTTTTGTCGACACCTCTATCTCTAAACATGTGGACATATTTCTCGATCTCGGTTTCCGCTTGAGGACACGCGAGGTCTAAGCTTGGGGGAGTTGATACGTCCATTTTGCATCATGCTTTTATATCAATATTTATTGCATTATGGGCTGATATCACACTTTATATCTCAATACTTATGGCTATTCTCTCTTATTTTATAAGGTTTACCATAAAGAGGGGGAATGCCGGCAGCTGGAATTTTGGCTGGAAAAGGAGCAAACGTTTGAAACCTATTCTGCACAACTCCAAAAGTCCTGAAACTCCACGAAACCACCTTTTGGATTTATTAAGAATTTATGAGAGAAAGAAATAGGCCAGGGGGGCCACACCCTGTCAAGGAGACAGGGGGGCGCCCCCCCCCCCCTATAGAGCGCGCCCCCTATCTCCTGGGCCCCCTGGTGGGCCTCCGGCGACCATCTTCTGCTATATGAAGGGTTTTGTCCTGGAAAAATTCGTGGGCAAGCTTACGGGACGAAACTCCGCCACCACGAGGCGGAACCTTGGCGGAATCAATCTAGGGCTCTGGCGGAGCTGTTCTGCCGGGGACACTTCCCTCCGGGAAGGGGAAATTGTCACCAACGTCATCACCAACGATCCTCTCATTGGGAGGGGGTCAATCTGCATCAACATCTTCACCAACACCATCTCCTCTCAAACCCTAGTTCATCTCTTGTATCCAATCTTGTGTCCAAAACCACAAATTGGTACCTGTGGGTTGCTAGTAGTGTTGATTACTCCTTGTAGTTGATGCTAATTGGTTTACTTGGTGGAAGATCATATGTTCAGATCCTTCATGCATATTATTACACCTCTGATTATGAACATGAATATGCTTTGTGAGTAGTTACGTTTGTTCCTGAGGACATGGGTGAAGTCTTGCCATTAGTAGTCATGTGAATTGGGTATTCGTTTGATATTTTGATGAGATGTATGTTGTCTTTCCTCTAGTGGTGTTATGTGAACATCGACTACCTGACACTTCACCATTATTTGGGCCTAGAGGAAGGCATAGGGAAGTAATAAGTAGATGATGGGTGTCGGAGTAATGGGCCATGAGTAGGCTAACCCGAGTCCCTGAACCTTTCAAAACATCGGGGCAGACTGCGCCCCTCTAGACCGCTGTCATTCCCTCATGGGAGTCGGTGGCAAGGCCGCTGTCATTCCCTCACGGCCGAGTCCTAGGGACGACTTCGAGATAAGCCGACTCCTATTGGCGGCTTCTAGAGAAGCCGACTATGGGGAGTCGGCCTACGACTCCGACCACCTCCTGCCTTCGTCACGATGGGCGGGACGGGGTACGGTCGCTGCGTGGCCCATCCCCTCCCGCTTACGAGGGGCCGACATGGCTAGAGTGCGCCGTATCGATGGAGATCTCCGTCCGGTGCAGCACTGTTGCCATGCCTGCCCTGACCTCGACCCTCGTGGGTGGCGCACTGTGCCCACGACGGCCGCCTGTACGGCCCAGAGACGGCGGGTCCCACCCGTCAATGGGGGTACATAAGACGGCAAGAGCGCCACAAGATGGACCCGTTGGGAGTCGGCCCCCGAGAGTCAGCCGGCCCCTCCCAAGGGCCCCACACGCCCTTAACCAGACAAGACGGGGGGATGGCAACAGTGATCGTCCGTCAGGTGGTGCCACTGTTGCCACGACCCCATGACCAAGCCAACGTCATTAGAAGCACGGCTACAGTACCGGGCCCGTCGGCGGGACCCGCCAGTCGGCGGCCCGCAGCAGTCGGCGGAGAAGATGGCGGCCTAAGAGACAGACGGCTGGGACCCATGCCCAGCCGGATTACCATTGTAACCCGGGGGGGCGGGCCTATATAAACCCCCCGAGGCACCCATGCAAGGGGGATCGGTTCTTTAGCACTAGACCAGATCATATAGGAAGGAGGGAGCTAGCCTGGCCTTCTCCTACCTCCAGGAAACAGCTCAAGGAGCAACCTTGTACTCACTTTGCCATAGTGATCATGTGGAGACCCCGTAGAGCTGCAGTAGGGGTGTTATCTCTACGGAGGGCCCTGAAGCTAGGTAAGATTCGCCGGCGTGCATTCCTTCGCCTCATCCTGTTTCCAGGCACCGGCGACATTCTACTCGCCCCCACCATGATAAGCCATCCTTTGGCATATGTCGCACCCAACCCCCGACATTTGGCACCCACCGTGGGGCCTGGTGCACCGCCTTCCGGAGACCTGCTCTGGACGGGAACCCTCTTCCACCCCAGCGAGCGTAGCCAGCCCGGCACGCCCGATGGCGCTTGCCCCGACGCGCTGCAAAGCGTCGATGATGCCTGCGCAGCGAGCTGCCTTGCCGATCTTCTTGGCGAGGCTCGCATCTCCGACGAGCCCGCATTCGATGCGGGCAGAGGCTGCCCCGAGAGCCGCCTCGTCAGCCTCCTCGACCAACTCCACGTCTCCGGCGAGCCTACAACGGATTTGTTGTCGGTCGGCTCCACCGACCCGATGCTTGTCGATTCCGACACGGTGTTGCTCGACGCCTTCCCCTCCGATGTGATCGTCTTCGACGATACCCTCCCATGACCCGACAGTGGTGGCGGCACCATCACCGAAGTATTCGTCATCAGCCACGGCGCCGCCTCCGACGAGAACGCCCGCGACACCATACAGGCCACTTTGCACGATCTGTCCGCCCCCATCCCGGCGGACGCTGACACCGAAGTGCTGGAGGCGCGCCGCCTTGCCCTCCTTGCGGAGGGCCAGAAGATTGCCACCATGAGACGCCTCATGGAGGCCCACCAACGCGAAGTCGACCGTGCCGCCTTCAGCACGCCGCCTCCAGAAGGGCCAAGCCGAGTCAGAGTCGTCAAGAAACGCGGCGCGGCCATCGCCAGCATGCTGGGAGCGGACCTCCCGGTCTATGCCACGCCCCTCGAGAACCTACGTGCCGCCCAGTCGATCGTTGATGAGCTAAATGGGCTGGGGGCCGACGAGCTCCCCTACATGACCAGACGCATACAGCAGCTGATCGATGCGGCCGCAACCCGGCATGAAGCCGACGTCCGATCTGGAAGCCCCCCTCGCCGAGAGCATGGTGCAACGTCGCGTACGCCGACTGCAGGTGGCGCCCGTGCAAGACAAGAGAAGGAGCCGGCTGCTAGCCGCATCCGGACTCGTATTACCATCGAGCGCGACACAGAAGGCCGCCCCTGAGGAGTGGAGCGACGAGGCAACCTGCCGCCTCCTCCGCCTCGCGGGGAAAGATATCCTACCCCGCCGCCTGTCGAGCATCCGACTCTCCGTGGCCGACTTGGTCGCTGCGAAGGAGTCGGCGAGAATGATGCCCGCCATCGGATCAACAGCCTAGCGCAATCCTTGGCCCTGGAAGAAGAAGATGATGTCGGCCCACCATGTTTCGACCCCCCGCATCCGCGACGAGCCCTTTCCCAAAGGGTTCTCGCTCCGAAGAGACGCGCCCAAGTACAACGGCTCCATGAAGCCAGAAGACAGGTTGATCGACTACTCCACCGCCGTTCGCATAGCGAATGGCAATCGACGCGTTGCCGTGAAATATGTCCCCCTAATGCTCCAAGGCACGACATGCACCTGGCTCAACAGCCTCAAGCCTTACAGCATCAACAGCTGGCTAGACTTCACCGAAGCCTTCAAATGCAACTTCACCAGCACGTACAAGCGGGCTCCCAAGCCTCGACAGTTCTCCTTGTGCGTACAAGGGCCCAACGAATCGACCCGCGACTACCTCACGCGTTGGGCCGAGCTCCGCAACTCCTGCCAAGGAGTGCATGAGGTCCAGGCCATAGAGTACTTCACCGCCGGGTGCCGCGAAGGCACTCTCCTCAAGCACCGACTCCTCTACGACGAGCCGGTAACCCTTGACGAGCTACTGGTCATCACGGACAAGTATGCCACGGCCGACTCCTCAATGAAGACCGAGCTCCGGGTAGACACCTCCAGAAAAGTGCTGACGCCGGCTCCCAAGACGCCGGCTGGAGAATCAACCGGCGCCCGTACCAAAACGATCACAAGCGCAAAGCCCCACAGCCGGCTTCTAGCAGTCGGCAGGTGGCCACGATCGAAGAAGAGCGGCTTGAGGGACAGCCAGCTTCGAAGAAGCAGAAGGGCGGCAGGCCGGCTTGGCAGCCGGCTTTCTCCTACGAGCAGACTCTAGATGGCCCCTGCAAGTTCCACAGCGGCGTTAAGCCGTCGAATCACACCACCCGGAAATGCCACTGGCTTACCAGAATCGCCAAGGGAGACGGCCTCCTGCCTCCTCCGCCTGCTGGGCCGCCGCCTCCACCACCGCCCCAGCAGCTGGCAGCCAGGCCAGTCGGCGCAATACAAGACAAGTACCCAAAAGAGCACGGAGCCTACATGGTGTTCATCAGTGTGGCTAACGATTGACGCAGCAGGCGGCAGCAGCAACACGAGGTGAATGTAGTAGAATCAACTACTCCAGAGTTCATGCACTGGTACGAGAAGCCTATCAGTTGGAGCAGAGCTGATCACCCAGAGGTGATGCCGAGTCCGGGATCCTATGCCCTGGACTTAGGTGCCACCTTTGCCACAGATAGGCGGGCCGCTCGCTTCTCGCGAGTGCTGATAGACGGAGGCAGTAGCATCAACATTCTGTACAAGGATACCATGGAGAAGTTAGGAATCAAGCAAAGATAGCTTCAGAGCAGCCAGACTGTGTTCCACGGCATTGTTCCTGGCCTTTCCTGCTCACTAATCGGCAAGATCCTGATAGACGTCCTCTTTGGAGACAAACATCATTTCCGCCGAGAACCAGCCTGGTTTGAAGTGGTGGACCTCGAAAGCCCGTACCATGCGTTGCTTGGCCGACCTGCTTTGGCCAAGTTCATGGCGGTCCCCCACTACGCCTACCTCAAGATCAGGATGTCGAGTTCCAAGGGGATTCTGACCATAGCCGGTGACTACAGAAAGTCGTCCGCTTGCGCGGCCAGAAGCAGTCGGCTAGCCGAGTCCCTGGTGATCGCAGCCGAGAGGCGGCTCCTTGACCGGGTTGTGGCAACGGCCGGCAAGTAGCCCGAGATGTCGCCCAACCCCAAGGAGTCAGAAGCTGAAGGTTCGTTCAAGCCGGCCAAAGAAACGAAGAAGATACCCTTGGACCCGGGGCACCTAGAGAAGTACGCTGTCATAGGTGCAAACCTCGACAGCAAATAGGAAGGCGAGCTCGTCGATTTCCTCCATGATAATTGAGACATCTTTGCATGGTCCCCTAAAGACATGCCAGGTGTACCGACGGAATTCGCCGAGCACAAGTTACATGTCCGATCTGATGTGAAGCCCGTCAGGCAACCCTTGCGCCGCCTATCAGAAGAGAAGAGAAGAGTTGTTGGAGAAGAGATAGCCCGGCTCCTGGCAGCCGGCTTCATTATGGGAGTATTTTTTCCAGAGTTGTTAGCAAACCCGGTCCTGGTGCTGAAGAAGAACAAGCAGTGGCGGATGTGTATTGACTACACAAGCCTCAACAAAGCTTGCCCCATGGACCCATTCGCTCTGCGGATAATTGATCAGGTGATAGACTCCATAGCCGGATGCGAGCTGTTGAGCTTCTTAGATGCATATTCAGGATATCACCAGATCAAGCTGAACCCGGCTGACAGACTGAAGACCGCCTTCATCATGCCGTTTGGAGCCTTCTGCTACCTGACCATGACGTTCGTCTTGAGGAATGTCGGTGCCACCTTTCAGCATTGCATGCCGAAATGCCTCCTCAAGCAACTCGGCCGAAACGCCCATGTCTACGTGGACGATGTGGTGGTGAAGACGGAAAAGCGTGGAACACTGCTGGAAGACCTCAAGGAAACCTTTGAGAACCTGCGCCGAGTCCAGATCAAGCTCAACCCTGAGAAGTGCATCTTTGGAGTACCAGCCGGCCAACTCCTTGGCTTCCTGGTCGAACGCGGCATAGAGTGCAACCCTGTCAAGATCAAGGCCATCGAGAGGATGGAGGTACCCAGCCGACTGCTAGATGTGCAAAGTTCACCGGCTGCTTGGCGTCCATCAGCTGATTCATTAGTCGGCTGGGCGAGAAGGCTCTCCCTTTGTACCAGCTCATGAAGAAGACAACCTTTTTCGAGTGGAACCCCAAGGAGGACGAAGCTTTTCTCCAGTTGAAGAAAATATTGACTACTCCCCCTGTGCTGGCGGCCCCGACTCCCAAAGAGCCCATGCTCTTGTACATTGACGCCACCAGCCGGGTAGTCAGCACAGTCATTGTAGTTGAGCGCAAGGAGGAAGGCAAGGCACTACCTGTCCAGAGACCAGTATATTACCTGAGCGAAGTACCATCGACCTCCAAGCAGAACTACCCCCACTACCAAAAGATGTGCTACGGCGTGCACTTTGCTGCCAAGAAGCTTAAGCCTTACTTTCAGGAGCATCCAATCAATGTGGTTTGCACAGCCCCACTAGCCGAGATCATCGGAAGCCAAGATGCTTCTGGCCGAGTGGCCAAATGGGCCATTGAGCTGGCTCCCTACACCATCTACTACCAGGCCCGCACCGCCATCAAGTCGCAAGCACTGGCCGACTTCCTCGTCGACTGGGCCGAGACCCAGTACCTGCCGCCAGCGCCCGACTCCACCCATTGGCGGATGCATTTCGACGGCTCCAAGATGCGCATCGGCTTGGGAGCCGGCGTTGTCCTCACTTCCCCCAAAGGCGACAAGCTCAGATATGCGCTGCAAATCCATTTCGCCGCCTCCAATAATGTCGCTGAATACGAGGCGCTCATTCACGGGCTCCGGCTTGCCAAAGAACTTGGCATTCGCCGGATCATGTGTTATGGTGACTCCGACTTTGTGGTCCAGCAGTCATCTGGCGATTGGGACGCCAAGGATGCAAACATGGCGAGCTACCGTTTCCTTGTACAACAACTCAGTGGATATTTTGAGCGGTGCGAGTTCCTTCACGTGCCAAGAAATGACAATGACCAAGCAGACGCCCTGGCACGAATCGGCTCCACCCACCAAGAAATACCATCTGGCGTCGCCCTTCGGCGCCTCCTCAAGCCGTCTGTCAAGCCTTCACCAGAATCAGACTCCATCTTTGTGCCGGCTCCCCCCGAAGAAGTCAGATCCGACTCAAGAGCCCCAGTAGGTGGCACGAGAATTCTTGCAAATGACTCCAAGAACGCCGCAGTGAAAGCCGGCCCGGGGACTTCAGAACCCGGCCCGGGGACTGCGGCGACTAGTTCGAAGACTCCAGAACTCGGCCCGGGGACTGCGCCAATCGGCCCGGGGACTTCATCCAGCAAGCGGCCGCGGACTCCAGCCCTCCGCCTCCCAGCCCAGCCGCCCTCGTCCAAGTCGCAGTACTGATGGTTGAAGAAATAGCACCACCCTCATGGGCCCAGCCCATCCTCAAGTTCCTAGTGAGCAAGGAGCTGCCAACTGATGAAAGCATGGCTCGGCAAGTACAACACCGAGCGGCAGCTTACACCACAGTCAACAGAGAGTTGGTCAGGCGTAGCGTCACTGGTGTCTACTAGCGTTGCATCGAGCCAGAGCAAGGCCAAGCAATTCTCAAAGACATCCATCAAGGAGAGTGCGGCCATCATGCGGCTCAAGAGCACTCGTCGCCAAAGCCTTTCGACACGGTTTCTTCTGGCCAACCGCCTTAGAAGAGGCCAAAGAATTGGTCCAAAAGTGCAAAGGGTGCCAGAAGTTCCGCTCCAAGCCACATCAGCCGGCTTCCGCACTCAAGACTATCCCCATTGCCTGGCCCTTTGCGGTTTGGGGCCTGGACATGGTGGGACCATTCAAAATAGCATGAGGTGGCCTAACTCACTTACTTGTTGCGGTGGACAAGTTCACCAAGTGGATAGAAGTAAAGCCCATCAAGAAGCTGAATGGTCCGACTGCAGTGACTTTCATCACCGACATCACGACTCGGTATGGCATACCACATAGCATCATCACCGACAATGGCACAAATTTCGCCAAAGGTGCCTTGGCCCGTTTCTGCGTGATACAAGGCATCCGACTGGACTTAGCGTCCATTGCCCATTCGCAGTCAAACGGCCAGGTAGAGCGAGCGAACGGCCTCATCTTGTCCGACATCAAGCATCGGCTGGTCGAACCGCTGGAGCGTTCGGCTGGCTGTTGGCTTGACAAGTTGCCAGCCGTCCTCTGGAGTCTGCGCACGACTCCAAACAAGTCAACCGGCTTCACGCCTTTCTTCCTCATCTACGGTGCTGAAGCCGTCATCCCGACGGAATAGAGTTCGACTCCCCGCGAGTCACCATGTACACCAAGGAGGAAGCAGAAGAAGCACGTCAAGACGGTGCCGATCTGCTGGAAGAGGGCTGGCTGTTGGCACTCAGCCGGTCCAGCATCTACCAGCAGAGCCTTCGCCGATACTACAATAGGAAGGTCAGGCCAAGATCTTTCCAAGAGGGCGACCTTGTGCTCCGACTGATCCAGCAAACAGCCGGCCAGCACAAGATGTCAGCACCTTGGGAAGGCCCCTTCATTATCAGCAAAGTGCTGGGCAACGACTGCTACTACCTGATCGACGCTCAGAAGCCCCGAGCACGCAAGAGGGACGACTCCGGCAAAGAGACGGAACGCCCATGGAATGCAAATCTTCTCCGAAGATTTTACAGTTGATACAGTATGTATCACGCTACCCTTTGTATTAAAGTACCAAGACTTCGGGCCCCCCGAGGCAAGCTCGGGGACTGCCCTTTTTGTTATCTGTATGATCAGAATTATGCCTTAGAGTATACTACTCTTTGTTATGCCGCTTGGCACCGGGCTCGACTAGTCGGCCCGGGGACTCGCCGCCTCGCGCTATGAAATGCTTCCTGTAGTCAGAAAAGTAGTGTGTGGTGCCTAAGCCGTCTCCTGTTAGAAGCCGCAGCTTGCAGAGCTACTGATTGGTGGGAAGGAGTAAGGAAGAATGGGCGCCTTCATGAAAAATGGCTAAGGACTCAAAGCATAAGCATAGCCTAAGCTGGCTTCCAGCCTCTCTTAGCACAGCCGACTCTTGAGCAGTTGGCTTGCCGCTTTCTATCCAACTTGTTAAAAGACTCTAAAAAATGGCCAAGTACTTGCCTTCCCAAAATAGCCAAGCATTTGATCCAGAGTCGATCCGCAGAGTGGCCGTTCGACTGGCAAGGCGGCGACTAAGGGAAGGCGGCAAAGGAAAAAGCCAAAAGAGCAATGAGCAAGGAAAGATAGAACTCGGATAAATATTTACATAACATAGGCCCTTGGCCGAATCTCCAAGAAGAAGTTCAAAATACACCCCGCGGGTGGAATTGTTTGAATTAACAAGTTCCTCAAAGACTACTAAAGCAGATAAAATGAAGGCAAGACGGCAGCCTAGGAAGCGGCAGACGGGTTCGGAGGGTCGGAAGAGACGGCGGTTTCAGGCGCCGGGGCGGCCGGCAGGACAGTCTCGGTTTGATCGTTTCCGGTGGCAGCCGACTCGGTCGAGCACGGCTCGTTGCTGGAGGCGCGGTCGAGCTGAGGCTGGTTGCCCGCTCCATCTTCTGGCGCCTCCATCTCACCTCCGTACTCCGCCTCGCCTTCCTCCTCAGCACTGGAACCGATCACCTCCGCCGAGTCCTCGTCGTAATCCGGGTTCATCCCGAACTACTCCGGCGGCGCATCCCGACCGTCTTCAGCCCGATCAGGGACGAAGATGCTGGTGTCTGCGTAGTCGGCGATCGCCACAGCACGCATGACAAGGGCGTCTTCCACAGCTACCAGCTCCGCCTGGGCCTCTGACCGGAACGCGGCCAGTTGGTCTAGGTCAAGCCCTGGATACAATGCCTTGACAAATTCCAAGGCCCGGCGCGCTCTAGCCGGGCCGAGGAACCCTTCCAACCCTTAAGACGACCAGCCGCGACCTCCAGCGAGTCGGCAGTCCGGCTGGGAGTGTGCAGAACCGGCATGTCTGGCCACAGGGCAGCAATCGCCTGGGCCCCGGCACGTTGAAGCCGGCGCAGCATGCGATGGCCCGGCCACAGACGATCCTCGATGGTCAGAAGCTGCTCATCGAGGGTCCGGGGGGGCGTTGGCGGCAATCTCCGCACCATTTGCCCTCCGCGCCTCGCGGTCAGCCTCGATGGCTTGGGTGGCCGCCTGCGAGTGGCCAGGGAAGAAGTCTGCCAAGACGGAAAAGAAGCAAGTTAGAAAATTAGGAGTCAGCCCGACCCATAGTCGGAGGCTCAAAGAAAGAAAGGAAACAAAGAAACTCACCGTCGACGATGTCCTCAATCTCATGGAAGCCGGAGGTCAGCTGTGCCTCCTTGTCGGTCCAGGAGGAGTGCTCGCTTTCGAACTCGGCCAGGAGAGCAGTCTCTCTCTTCTCTGCCTCGTCCTGCGCCTTCTTGAGCAGCTCCGCCAGCTACGCGGCCAGCAGGTCGCGCTCCGTGGCGAGTTTGCTGCACTCCTCCCCCTTGGCACGCAAGGCGGTGTTGGCCTCACCCAGCTGCTGCTGGAGAGTGGTGTTGGCCTCTGAAGAATAAAAAGGAAAAGATGTTAAGTCGTCAACAAAGAAGGTCGCCAGGAAGATCCGGCCCGACTGCTCAGCAATCGGCCCGAATATCAGGGACTACAGCCCGCGGGTGCGCCAACGCGCCCCCGCGAAGAAGAAGGATGACTCACTCCGACTCTCCGACAAGTCGGTAGTCCGCCTGCCCAGCTCCCCCACATTGCGGTTGAAGGCAGTGACGCGGAGGTTGTGATACTCCTGTGATAAGAATTTCCAGACAAAGATAAGTATTGGAACTCGCCAGAAGGAGTTCCGAGCCGCCTGCTCAGCAGCCGGCCCGAAACTCGGGGACTACACCCAGTGGGTGTGCTGGCGCGCCCCCACAGAGAAGAACAAGGAAAAACAAAGTCAAAAATGAAAGCATACCCGAATGGCTGCTCGCGACGCCAGATGCGCCTTGGTGCAGGTCTGGATGGCGTCGCCCTCGGCTCACAGTTTTGCCTGAACATCCAGAAGCGCCTGGTTCAGTGGACCCATGCCGCGTCCTCGCACCCACCCAACGGGCGCGGCACTCGTCGCCTCAGCGTCTGTGATGGCCGAGCTGGCGGCGCCGGTCTCCAGGGGGCGTGGCGCCGAAGTCGCCTTCTCAAGGCGGTGGCGCGCTGGCGAGGCGACTTGGAGGAGCAACCTCGCCACGGACTCGTCCTCAGTCGGCGGCACCGGCGGGCCTGCCGGCTGTTTACCCTGCACACTCCCTAACGGCGGCGAAGGCGGCGGTGGCGGCACGGCCATGTCCGACATGGAGGCCTCGCCGCTTTCCCTCTCCATGATGGGGTTCTCGCCGCCGACTTCCCCAGTCTGCCCCGTGAACTCCGGGGGCGGCAGTGCGGAGTTCAGCGGGATGACGAGCAATGCCAATTGGCGGTGCGCAGCCTCCTCAGCTTGCCGCCTTGCCGCAACGGCGGCTTCGGCGTCTTCCAGCTTCCTCTGGGCGGAGGCCGCCGCCTTCTCGGTCTCCGCCTTCTCCAGGCGGGCTGCCTCGTCCACGTCGCGCTTCTCCTGCGCGTTCCGCTCTGTCGCCTCCCGGAGGTCGGCGGCGGGGTCAATCCGCCGAGTAGTGGCAGACGTTTCTGCCAACCGCATGACGAAGGCGGTGGCGACCCTCTCGGAGGTAAGAGGAGCCCTGAAGCGAGGAAGGCATGCAAAAGATTTGGACAAGATTCACCAGTAGAAAACAAGACAAAGGCGGAAGCAGTTACGCGGAGACCAGTGGCGGCTTCTTCACTTCCTTACGGAAGCGGTTGGCCTTCGCGATCGCCTCCTCCCGCTTGGTCGCGGCGGCCGCCCCCTTGAACTTCTTCGACTGGCCGCTAAGCAAGCTCGGCCCGGCCTGGCGCCTTTTCACGCCGCCTTGACCATCCAAGCCGGCAGAGGAACGGGGCGGGGCGACTTCCTCCTCGGCGTCGTCATCAGGCTAGTCGGCAAAAGTGGCCGAGGGCCTGGAGCCTCCTCCTCTCCCTCCTCCTCCTCCTTCGGCGTCGGCCTCCATCGCTGCGGCCCCCAAGTCAGGGTTGTTGACGTCGCTCTCCGCTCGGTCGAGGATGAACTGACGGGCCGGGCTTGCGGTGCCGACTGAAGGCTGGATGAGGGGATTCTGACTCAAGAAAAACCAAGAAGATCAGAAGTCGGACTCGGCTGCCAAAGAAGACGGAACAAAAAGAGAGACGACTTACAGCAGGTGGGGGGTTGGCGCGTGAGTACGGCTCCTTGCCGAACCTCTAATCCACCGCGAGATTACAGTTTGCAATGTAATTCACCGTGTCCGCCACCTCCACGTGGGGCATGTCGTTGGAGCACAGCCGACTCGGGTCCCGATGGCCGCTCATCTGACAGATTAGATGAGGTCGACCTTGTAGCGGGAGGACTCGGCGTGCCATGAAGGCGGCCAGCAGGTCGGCCCCGGTCAAACCGTCCGACTGCGTCAGCACTCGAAGTCGCGCGACGGCGGCGGCGCCAGCGGGAGTCAGTGTCTTGACCTGGTGGGACCAGCTGGGAAGCCTCCCAGCCGGTGCGCCGGCTGCGTAAGGCGGCAGATTGACCCAGTCGCCGTCGGAGGCGACGTTCTTCACATAAAAATATGACCGTTGCCACATCTTCACCGACTTGATCAGCGGGATGGTGGGAAGCGGGTTGTCGGCCACCGATCTCCGCATCGTGATGAAGGCACCACACTGGGCTGGCACGCCGGCGACGTGCGTGCCAAGCTTGGACTAAAAGAACTCCCCCCACAACTCGACGGTGGGGAGAACACCGAGGAAGCCTTCGCACAAGGTGGCGAAGGCGGCCAGCAGCCCCACCGTATTCGGGGTAAGGTGGTGCGGCTGGAGCCCGTGAAACTCCAAAAAGGAGCGGAAGAAACTGCTCGCTGGCAGCCCCAGGCCGCGCATGAGGTGCGAGCAGAATACGGCCCGCTCGCCCTCCTCCGGCGCCGGCGATACTTCCCTCTCCGGCGCAGCGCGGGCTCGCACTAGGTCTGCGCTGGGAGGCGACACGTCTTGTGGACGAACTCAATGATGTCATCATCCACCTCAGAGTTGTCCCACACGCCGGAGCGCACGACCGGAGGTGCGGTGGCGGAGGAAGAGCTCATCGCCACGGGCGTGGCGTGGTTCGGCGCGGCGGCGGCGAGAAGAAGAAGAAGAAGCAAGAAGAAAGCAAGGGGAGTAGGGGAAATGGGCGTGCATGCTCCGCTACCCACCTCCTCCCGCCTACTTATAGGCTCGTGGGCTGAGAAGCCGATGGGGCAAGTGTGGGATTAACTGTGCACATGACCCCACGCCTCCCACGATTTACCACACGGAGTAACTGCGCGCGGTTACGACGTGGGAATCCCAACCGTCCGCCCGGCCGCAACGGATCCGTTCGCGTGCCGAGGCGCGGTAGTAGCGGGCCCCACCTGAGGTCCTGTCCCGTCGCGCGCGTGGGTGGGCAGACTGACCCCGCCACGTGGCGCCACGTGACGGACCCGCAACGGGCGGCTGCCCGGAAGCTTATCAGGCACGCTGCCTGGACCCCGCCACAACCTTCAAACTCTTTAAAGGGCAAGACGTCCTTCTGCAAGTCCGGTTCCAGCTAGTCGGCCTAGAGGAAGACGGCGAGCAAGGTCTAGATTCCACCAGAAGGAAGAAACTGTTGAGACTCCTCGACATATCACCCTCGGTGCCTCACCAGCTTCGGGGACTACTGTCGGAGTAATGGGCCACGGGTAGGCTAACCCGAGCCCCTGAACCTTTCAAAACATTGGGGCAGACTGCGCCCCTCAAGACTCCGCGATAAGGAGCCGCCTTCCGGGAGTCGGCGGCAAGGCCACCGACTATCCCTCACGGTCGAGTCCCAGGGACGACTTCGAGATAAGCCGACTCCTATTGGCGGCTTCTAGAGAAGCCGGCTATGGGGAGTCGTTCCGCGACTCCGACCACCTCCTGCCTTCGTCACGATGGGCGGGACGGGGTACGGTCGCCGCGTGGCCCATCCCCCTCCCGCTTACGAGGGGCCGGCATGGCTACAGTGCGCCGTATCGATGGAGATCTCCGTCCGGCGAGGCACTATTGCCATGCCTGCCCTGACCTCAGCCCTCGTGGGCGGCGCATTGTGCCCACGACGGCCGCCTGTACGACCCAGAGATGGCGGGTCCCACCCGTCAGTGGGGGTACAGAAGACGGCAAGAGTGCCACAAGACGGACCTGTTGGGAGTCGGCCCCCGGGAGTCAGCCGGCCCCTCCCACGGGCCCCACACGCCATTAACCAGACAAGACGGGGAATGGCAACAGTGATCGTCCGTCAGCCGGCGGCACTGTTGCCACGACCCCATGACCAAGCCAGTGTCATTAGAAGCACAGCTACAGTACCGGGCCCGTCGGCGGGACCCGCTAGTCGGCGGGCCCCAGCAGTCGGCAGAGAAGATGTCCGCCTAAGAGACAGATGGCTGGGACCCACGCCCAGCCGGATTACCATTGTAACCCTGGGGGCGGGCCTATATAAACCCCCCGGGGCACCCATGCAAGGGGGATGGCTTCTTTAGCACTAGACCAGATCATATAGGAAGGAGGGAGCTAGCCTTGCCTTCTCCTACCTCCAGGAAACAGCTCAAGGAGGAACCTTGTACTCACTTTGCCATAGTGATCATGCATAGACCCCGTAGAGCAGCAGTAGGGGTGTTATCTCCACGGAGAGCCCTGAAGCTGGGTAAGATTCACCGGCGTGCATGCCTTCGCCTCATCCCGTTTCCAGGCACCGGCGACGTTCTACTCGCCCCCACCATGATAAGCCATCCTTCGGCATATGTCGCACCCAACCCCCGACAATGGGTTGCTAGAGTGACAGAAGCTTAAACCCTAATTTATGTGCTGCTTCGTTAGGGGTTCATATGGGCCCATATGTTTAATGTTGTGGTTAGGTTTTCCTTAATACTCCTTTTTGTAGTTGCGGACGCTTGCAATAGGGGTTAATCATAAGTGGGATGCTTGTCCATGTTAGGGCAGTACCGAAGTGCCGGTCCACCCACATATCAAATTATCAAAGTACCGAACACGAATCATATGAGCGTGATGAAAACTAGCTTGACGATAATTCCCAATGTGTCCTCGGGAGCTCCTTCATTATTATTAGAATTTGTCCAGACTTATCCTTTGCTACATAAAGGATTGGGCCACCTTGCTGTACTTTATTTACTTTATTTACTTTTGCTCATTACTATTTATCTTATCATAGAACTATCTATCACCTACTATTTTAGTGCTTGCAGAGAAAACCTTACTGAAAACCGCTTATCATTTCCTTCTGCTCCTCGTTGTGTTAGACACTCTTACTTATCGAAAGGACTAGGATAGATCCCCTACACTTGTGGTTCATCAAAAACTTGTAGTTAAAAGTCGATCCGGGTTAATGAACACCGAGTTAATTTGATGACTGATAGTCATGCCAGGTCAATAGACACCAGTTCAACATACAATTTATCAAAAGAGAAAAATGTTGACAAAAGCAAATAAAACCGTGTAGTCGAGGCTTTTCAAGGGCTGCCGGGCCCAAATTCGAGGCTTTTCATGGGTTGCCAGGCCGCTGAGTTAAACCATTTGACAAAGCCTTTTAAGATGGACCTCCAACTAACCTATCATCGTTTTAACTTTGACAAGTTCAGGTTCTGTACAAGATTGACTTGTCAAACATTCGGCGGGTCATGCCAGGATTACCTGGATAGGAGTGGCTTACTTGATGAAGGCAGGTTAGCCCGGGGTTTTAGGTGAATACACCAGGCTTCCAAGCCGTGGGTCGATACCCAATTACAAGGGTCCTTTCAAACTCTTTGTTTCTTTGCAAAAAGAGCCCCCAAATAACTTTGTGAGCTATGCTCAATGGGTACCTATGTTTGAGTTGTGCTTTAGCAACAATACTTTCTTTGGCCCCTTGGGTGTGAAGCTCCGAAGCTATGTTGTGGCGTGATAGCCGGATTAATGGACAAGACTCCCCTTTGTCAACTGAAGCCCCCATGTGTTATATTTTTGAGCTATGCTCACCGGGTGCCTATGTTTTAGTCGTGTTGTGCAACAAATTCTCTTTGGCCCTTATGATAATATTGGCTTGATAGCTGCATCAAGTGGGTAGTAAAGCTATGTTCTCTTTGATGAACACACCTATGTTTAAATAGGAAGCCCCCAAGTGATCATATGAAGATGAGCCATAAGGCAGGATACCCATGTTTGAACCGCGCACTACTAGGAAAAGGGCTATAGATAGGATTGATACTAATGGCGCACCAGGTAAGCAGTGCGCCACTACTATATACTAATGGCGCACCGGTTGTTGATGTGCCATTAGTGTGAAAGACACTAATGGCACATCGTGTCGAAGTGCGCCATTACTAGTTCTGGCGCACCTGGCAGGCAGTGCGCCATTAGTATATATATTTTTTACTTTTTTGCAAAACTACTAATGGCGCACCATGTCACAGTGCGCCATTACTAGTTTAAACTACTAATGGAGCACTTTTCCACAGTGCGCCATTAGTATATATATTTTCTTTTTTTTACTTTTCTGCAAAACTACTAATGGGGCACCACCTGCAGGTGCGCCATTAGTAACTAGGGTTACTAATGGCGCATTTGCTAATGGTGCGCCATTAGTAACCTGGGACCCCAACAAGATATTTTGGACAGCCACATACCTACCCAATCACTTTCCCCACTTCATTCCCTCCGCCTCCTTCTCCAAGCTTTCGGCTGCCTCCTCCTCCTCACCTCATTTCCACCATAGATTCATCAAAATTAAGTGGTGAAATTACCTTTTTTTGATAGGTAAGTAAGGGGAAAGCTATCTTCATGATGTAGATCTACTTTTTTTCTCCCTAGCTCGCTCCAACAATCACTACTAGGGAAAAGCCTAGCAGCAGCGCGGGTTTTGGGCCTATTAGTAGCGCGGGGGCCGGCGCTACTAATAAGGCGTTACAGCTAACTTATAGCAGTAGCGCGGGTGCCACCCGCGCTACTACTACGTCCTTTAGTAGTAGCGTGGGTAAAAAACCGCGCTACTACTACCAGCGCGGGTTTTCTTTGAATTTTTTCAAAAAAATATTTCGATTTTTCCCAAATTTTCAAATTTCTGAAACCTCAAATCTCTAATCACCCCTCATCGCTGCTCAATTTAATCTCTAATCACCCCTCATCATTCCAAATCATCTAACTTCCCGGACGGTCACCCATCCTCTCACTACTCCAGCCTGAGCACGCTTAACTTCCGGGTTCTATTCTTCCTCGCTTCCTAGTCTGCACATGTTGTTTTCCTGACAATAGTAAGATGTCAATCCTATTAACCTCAGGAATTTAGCTTGAGCATGAAGTCACACATTTCACTATTTGAGTTTGACACTATTGTTCTAAAAAATTAGTAACACTAATATTTCTTGAATAATTAGTTTGACCACAGTTTGACCACAGTTTGACCACAGTTTGGCCATAGTTTGACCAGATTTGACCAAAATTCAAAAAAACTAAAACAATTATTTAGTAACACTAATATTCTAGAATAATTAGTTTGACCATTGTTTGACCACACAGTTTGAAAAAATTTCGATTTTTTCCACTCTAGATCTTAAAAGCCCCATAACTTTTTTCTGTTTGGTTTTTGAGGATTTTGAAAATGTTTAACGGGGTTCCCCCCATTAAATTTGGATGTAACTTTTCGAGTAGATGATTTTTCATATAAAAAACTTTTTCATCCGAGTTAGTATGCAAAAGTTATGCCCATTTTTACAAATTCTCGATAGATTTTGCAAATAAAGTCGAAATTCATATTTGCAAATTTTCCCAACAACTAGACCACATATCACATGGGAAACTTATTTTCTTTTATTTTTCTGACATTTTCATCATTTTCTTTTGTTTTTTTTAAAACAGAAAAGGCAATCCACTTGGGGGTGGGGGGTAGAGTTTGAAAATGGGACCTTTAGTAGCAGCGCGGTTTTTACCCCCTCGCTACTACTATGGCACCACTTAGTAGTAGCGAGGGCTAAAAACCAATGCTACTGCTAGCAAACTTAGTAGTAGCGAGGTTTTAAAAACCCGCGCTACTACTATGGCATGTCCCGGGGGGCACGGTAGAGACGGCTTAGTAGTAGCGAGGGTTAAAAACCCGCGCTACTGCTATAAACTTAGTAGTAGCGAGGTTTAAAAACCTGCACTACTGGTAAGTAGCAGTAGCGAGGGTTTTTAACCCTCGCTACTAGTAACTTTCTGTGTATAGGCTTTTCCCTAGTAGTGAATGTGCACATGCACTTTTTGTGGCCTAGCTAGATCTATGTATGTTTGTGGTGTTGCATGTGTTTGTGGTGTTGCATATATGTTTGTGTTTGCAGGTACCGGTATTTGAAATGCGATAGTTGCCAATATTTTGCCGGAATGTTGATTCATTTCCGTTTCGGCAAGAATTTTGGCACTATGCATTCTTTTTGGTCCTATTTTTAGGGAAGGTCATGCCAAATTTTTTCTTGGTTCTGAAATATCATTTTGCTCTACCCCGCAGGCCACCATGGTCCGCACGATGACCGAAGGCATCGTGAATAGGTTTTTGAGCTCCGCGAAGGCCGAGATGCTTCAAAAGAACGAGACGGAGATAAGATGTCCGTGTCGAAGATGCAAGCTGAAGAGCCTTATTGTGGATCCGGATTCCGGGCAGGTGCGGGACCACCTGCTCTTGCGTGGTTTCATGGATGGCTATCGGTGGCAAGGTGATGAAGATGACTACGAAGTCGTCCATGGGGGGCGGGAAAGAAATGAGGAAGGGCAACAAGACAAGTACCACCGCGGCGAGGGCGGGCGAGAAGACGAAGAATCTCCAGGACATGATCACGGCGGTGATGCTGTACACAGTCATCATGTAGAAGATGTCGTACATGATGATGAGGAAGATCAAGACGAAGGGCATGATCATGAAGATGAAGATGCCGGTGCAGACGACGATGGAGGCTGGGTGCAGGACCCTCATATTCAAGCTGCTTCTCAAGCAGACGGATAACGCAAGAGCTGCCGCCCGAGAGAAAGCCAAGCTGGATCAACTGGAGATAGACGCGGTTACTCCATTGTATGAAGGATGCAGGCCCGAGGATACCCGCCTGAAAGTAACGCTCATGGCTCTGGAGATGAAGGTAAAACACAAAATGACCGACGCATGCTTCGACGAGAACATGTCATTCTGGCACGAACGTCTTCCCAAGGGGAACAAGTGCCCGACCAGTTTCGAGGAGGCAAAGAAAATCGTGTGTCCTCTGGATTTACCACATGTGAAATACCATGTGTGCATGAACAATTGCATCATTTATCGGGACGACCACACGGAGTCTACCATATGTCCGGTGTGCGGCGTCACTCGATACAAGAAGAGGAAGAAAGCTCCTTGAAAATCGGTGTGGTACTTTCCGATCACTCCTCGTCTGCAGCAGTATTTCGCGGACCCTAAGGTAGCAAAGCTCCTGCGTTGGCACGCAGATAGGGAGGAGAAGAAGCGGGAAGATGACGGAAATGATCCGAAGATAAATAAAAAAGACAAGATGCTGAGTCACCCTAAGGATGCGAGCGAGTGGCAAGCGTTGAACTTCGAATACCCAGAATTTGGGAAGGATCCAAGGAACATCGTGCTGGGCGCGAGCACCGATGGAGTCAATCCATTTGGCAGCCATAGAAGCACACATAGCACCTAGCCTGTGTTTGTGTGGATGTACAACCTTCCCCCCTGGTTGTGCATGAAGAGGAAGTACATTCACATGAGTATGCTAATTGAAGGGCCGAAACAACCAGGGAACGACATCAATCTATATCTGGGGCTGCTGAAGGAGGAGCTAGACACGCTGTGGAAAACGCCAGCCAATACGTGGGACGCCGCAGAGAAAGAATATTTCCCTATGAGAGCCACACTGCTCACGACGGTGCACGACTATCTCGGTTACGGATATCTCGCGGGGCAGGTAGTCCACGGATTTTCTGGATGCGTAAGGTGCATGGATGACACAACGTATCGCCAGCTAGATAGAGATCCCGGGTCTTCGAAAACCGTGTTCATGGGACATCGAAGGTGGCTTCGCGACGATGACCCGTGGAGGAAAGGCAAGGATCTGTTTGATGGTGAAACCGAACCCCGAAAATGCCCGTGTACGAGGAGCGGCGAGGAAATAGACGAGCTGTTGAAAAATGGGAAAGACAGCCCACTGCCGGGAAAGAAGCAAAAGGCTCCAGAGACGGGAAAGAAGCGAAAGGCTCCAGAGCCGCTGCTGAAGGTATGGAAAACGAGGTCTGTTTTCTGGGACTTGCCGTACTGGAAGATCCACCGTGTGCCTCACAGCCTTGATGTCATGCATATCACGAAGAACGTGTGCGGGAGTCTGCTTGGTACCCTGCTCAACATGCCAGAGAGGACCAAAGATGGGCCGAAAGCAAGGGCAGACTTGAAATCAATGAGCATCAGGCAGGAGCTTCACGCTAATGATGATGATGATGATGATCATGATGATGAGGCGAAGCAGAACACAGAAAGTCGTCGCAAAGGCAAAAAGGCCAAGAAGACCGGAAATGACTACCCTCCCGCGTGCTTCACTCTAAGTCAGGAGGAGATCGAGCAGTTTTTCACCTGCCTCCTAGGAGTAAAACTTCCTTACGGTTACGCGGGGAAGATAAGCAGATACCTAGACCCTGCGAAGCAGAAGTTCAGCGGGATGAAGTCTGACGACTGTCACGTGCTGATTACGCAGATACTTCCAGTTGTAATCCGTGGGATCATGGACGCGCACGTCCGTGAAAGGCTATTTGGCCTATGCAACTTTTTCGATGTCATCTCTCGGAAGTCCATTGGCGTCAGGCAACTCAGAAGGCTACAGGAAGAGATCGTGGTGATACTATGCGAGCTTGAGATGTACTTCCCGCCCGCATTCTTCGTCGTTATGGTGCATCTGCTGGTCCATATCATGGAGGATATCATCCAACTCGGGCCGACGTTCCTGCACAGCATGATGCCATTCGAAAGGATGAATGGTGTCATCAAAGGATACGTTTGAAACATGTCACGTCCAGAGGGAAGGATAGCCAGGTGTTTTCTGACCGAAGAGTGCATCTCCTACTGCACGAATTATCTAGGCATCGAGAACCCCGTTGGATGGGGTCACCGTGAGGGTCGCCACGAAATGCATGTCGACTTCGAGGGTCGACTCGCCGACTTTGAAAGAGCAAACCTAGTTGCGCTACAACACATAGACGTGGTCGATCCTTGGGTGGTAGAGCACAAAACCTTTATTGAGAAGACGTACAATGACCGAGGCCAACAGAGGACGGACGGAGATATAATCAAAGATCACAACTCATGTTTCATGCGTTGGTTCAAGCAGAAGCTTCTGTCATACCCTTTACATGAGGATTCTTCCGCGGAAGAACAACTCATATTCGCCTTGTCACAGGGCGCCAAGCACAACCTGATGACCTATGAGTCGTACGATATCAATGGCTACACATTCTACACCGAGAACAAGGACATGAAGAGCGATGGTTATCAGAACTCCGGGGTAACGATGGAATCCTACACCGGCAACGACAAGGACAGATACTACGGAAGGATCGAGGAGATCTGGGAGCTGAGTTACGCTGGAGAGAAGGTCCCGATGTTCCGTGTCAGATGGGCCAAGAGCGTCCTAAAAGAAGACCAGTATTTCACCACCATGGTTATACCCGAAGCCAAATCCAAGACCGCGGGCGTAAACGTCACCGCGAAAAATGAGCCATGGGTACTGGCTTCCCAAGTGGACCAATGCTTCTTCATTACCGACCCGCCAAAGACCAGTCGTGTTGTCGTGAGGAGAGGCAAAAGGAAGATCATCAGAATGGATGGAGTAGCCAATGAGCAAGACTCCGACAAGTACGGTGACCCGAAGATCGAAGATGACGACGACTATGAAGTAGCAGCACACACCACAAGAAGAAGCAGGACCACCATACCTAAAGGACGTCCGTTCCATAGAAGAACTCCATTTGCAAAAAAGAAGGGCAAGAATATTGTGAACAAATAGCTAGCTAAGATTGATTGCATTTAAATCGTAGTCTTCATTTCTCGATTCTATTTCATGGGCACTTTTTGATATCATGAATATTTTTAAATTTCATGGGCACATTTTGAATTCATGAGGACATGTGGGGACCGATTCTCCGGGTGTTAATTTCCAGAAAATGGCCCTTGTACTCATCAGCCCTAGGATAACTGTTAGCTGATGAGGCACCAACTTGATACAGAAATTCCAAGCAAAATACAAAATATGTAGTACAAGACCATTCTGGCCTGTGAGTACAACAAATGGTTTCTAATGATTGATGGTGGAAGCGTTTTGCGGATCATCAGTGTCTATGGGACTCCAATTCCCACAGGAACAGCTGACTAGGTTAACTCCTATCTTCGCGAGACTGCTATGACCGTTGCTTAGGTTTCGGGACTGTCGCCACGGTCGCTCCTCTCCGCGCAAGAAAATCTGGCCACGACAATAGCCAGGGACAAGCCAGTGAGTACTTTGAATGTACTCGCAAACATTATGAACATAGGTATAATATAACAATGATGTGCTGAAAATATTTTATGCTCATGACGTCAGTCACAAAAGATAAAAAAAATACTGATGCGTGCAAGCATGTTATTTATGAATATGCATTAACATAGTAGTATTAAAATTATGAAATAAATAACAAGCATGCCGCAGTCGGGCGTCTTAGCGACACCACATAAAGGGCTTTAAAAAAATGCCACAATCGGGCGTCTTAGCGACACCGCATAAAGGGATTTAAAAGAAATGCCACAGTCGGGCGTCTTAGCGACATCGCATAAAGGGCTTTAAAAGAAATGCCACAGTCGGGCGTCTTAGCGACACCGCATAAAGGGCATTAAAAGAAATGCCACAGTCGGGCGTCTTAAAGACACCACTTAAAGGGCTTTAAAAGAAATGCCACAGTCGGGCGTATTAGCGACACCACATAAAGGGCTTTAAAAGAAATGCCGCAGTCGGGCATCTTAGCGACACCACCTAAAGGGCTTTAAAAGAAAACATAGTGAATATCCAGGAGGTAGAACCATCCCAGGGATATTCGATAATACCAATAATATCACGGGTTAGTCCACAACAAAAATAATAATCATAATTATCACAAGTCACAAGTCGTGATTCCACTTTTGGTTTAACAGTTTCACCTCCGAAGACCGACACTAAGACCGACACTTGACCCATCCCAGACTGTAATCCTTAGCCATGGACACGGCTATTCGATTAGGTTTAATCTCTGCAGAGGGTGTACTCTTTACCCACGAGTGACAGATTCCTTTAGTCCATCGGGACTAATTCCCTCTACGGTCTTTTTGTTGGAAACACACCTAACTTGCACACACCAGTTTAACTCGCATGTGCCTGGAATCACCCAGGACACCTGTCAAGTAAAACTCTAAGTGGGGAGGCTACAACCTCGACGTAATATGGGATCACAAAAATTTATACCGCGTGCAAACTGGGGAGCTACCCCCTTCGGCTACAACCGAAACACCCATGCTCCCGGACCTGGTGGCATGACTACCGGATGCCTCCAGTATCTTCCACCATGGCCTCTGTGTATGGTGTGTGCTAGGAAAGGGGTTGACAACTTACTGAACCGTACCCTACTTGTTGTAGAGACGAGTGGTAGTACGAAGCAAGTATGGGGGCTACTGGCACAAGACTCGATCTACGGTCAACTCAGGAGGTTCAAATATTTTCTGCAAGATTAGCATAATAATACATATACTTCAACCAACAGATATAAACACCAAGCGACATACCCCCTCATGCCATACCGGACACGACCGTCTCGACGGAGGACTAGGGACAAGACCGTGTCTACCCAAGACAGAGGCCTTCCCGGCTTCCCTTCCGGTATGCATGAAAGGCATATGACGGTGATTTCCATCACAACATATCAACTCCATCAGCATAAAAATCATTAATATGCACTCATGAGTAGGATCACATCATCACATAAAATAACGTATGCTCGTGTCGGGGTGGTGTTGTCACCGAGTCAAACAACAAACACAAAGATTTCACCAGGGTTCGAAATGCTTGCCTTCAGGTCATGGGAAAGCAGGGTGCATTCCAAAACATCTTGAAATCTTTCTCCTCTCTTCAAAAATCCTATTTTTGAAAATATATATGAATTAATACACAAAATCAAAACAGCACAAAAAGTTGTTTTGAAGTTTTTTCAAATAAATCTTAAAATAAACTAGACAAAATTTGAGAGAGGTAGGAAAAATATTTAATTTATTTGGAGTTGTAATTAATAAGATATAGCCGGTCAAAGTTTGGTCAAAATCTGCTATTTAAAATAAAACAGAAAAGAAAACGTTTCGAATATTTACGTACACGTCAAAGGTGTACTTCGGAAACGCGCTTCCACTTAACCCACGTGGACTGGAGCGGGGTCACTGACAATGGGTCCAGTGGGCCCACTGGTCAGGTTTGAGCAGTCCATCCTTCCCTCTTCTACCTTCGCCCGAACGTAGGCGAGGCGACGACGATCAACGCCAGCGAATGGCTGCTCCCCGCGGGCTTCGGGGAGTCGAGATGGATCCGCACGACCGGGGCGGTCCTCCCGGTGGTCGTTGGGTCGGCGGGGGTGGAGGGAGTCGCCGACGGTGAGCTTCACGGCGGAGGAGGCCTCGATAGCAAAGTGCTTTTGGGGCTGTGGTGGTTCCCGATCAAAATCGAGCAAGGGGAAATGTTCATGGGAGGAAGAGAGGGCTCCTGGTGGAGAGATTGGAGAGGGGGAGGTCCTAGCGGTGCCGGAATGCCCAGGGCGGTGGCGGTGGCAGGAGTTGCCAGAGACGGAGAAGAAAACCACCCCGGGTCGATAGCGAGCTAGGGAAGCACCATTGAGGTGGCCTGAGGTTGGCTGTGTGCGGGAACGGGCTCGGGGCTTCCTTAAATAGGCGCGTTGAGGCGGTTCAGCGGCGGCCGCGGATGAGCTCGTCGGTGACCGACGTTCTGTAGCTGTAGGGCATCGTGGCGAGGCTGGGGATGGCGGCAGGAGCTAGCGGACGAGCGGCTACTGCTCCAAGGGCGAGCTGGCGAGCGGAGGTGGCTTGGGCGGCGCTAGCCAGCGCAGGAGCTGTCGGTCGGCAGTGGCGGCTAGCTTTTGGCCTGACGGAGACGTGGCGAGAGCTGCGGGGCTCGTGGGGTGCAGAAGGGGACACGGCGTGCTGGCTGCGGTCGGTCACGGACCGAAGTGAGTGCGGGGCGGGACGCGGCGGCTCGGGCGCACGTGCGTGCCAAACGCACACTCTGGGCACGCCTAGAGCATGCCCGGGACGCGCTCGATGAAATGCCAGGGTAGCCTAGAGGTCGCGGTTGAGGTTGGCAAGAAACAGGGCTAGTTTAGGGTTAGCAAGGGAATCAAGGGACATGGTGGGTAGGTCAGGGGCTCAAGTTCACCATGTAAACTTGAAATCATGCCAAATCTGGCTATGCACTCAGGGTGTTTGTCAAAATGCCAAGGGCATCCAGGCAGTACTTGGGGTGGCCAAATCTTCCAGATCAGTGTCTCTATGGATGTATGAGAGGGTGGTGAAGTTAGTTTGCCAAAAGGAGAAACTTGCTAGTGCAAGTTTTGCAAAACTACAATTCTGGATAGGGAGTAAATGGCATCATTACATGGACCAAAATGTTTCCCAAGAGTGCATGCTCCTGGAATTAGGGGTTTTGCAGGGTTGACTACAAGCAGGTGAAAGCACAAGGTCAGTAGAGCAAGAATGAATGGGGTTGCAGTAGAAAACACAAGTCTGGTCCAGAATGAAAAAGAGGTTGGTGCACTTAATTTCTCCATAGAACATCACTAGGTTTTTGCATAAAGTTGGATGGCATGCTACCACTGACATCCCATAATTTTGGTGGAGGCTCTAGGGAAATATGTAATTAGGCTATAGTGCAAAAGTGTCCACTGGACCAAATTTGAAAAACAGGTGTAAAACTCAAAATATGCAATGAAATAATTATATAATTGCACAAAAGTGATTTAGAGACATCACATGACATCTCCAAATTTTGGTTGGATTTTTGGCTAAATATATCAACTGGTTGTAGTACAAAAAGAGCTCCAAAACTTAAAAAAGTTATTTTAATGAATAAAGCTCAGGGTGAAATAATTTAATAAATAATTCTACTGATTAGGAAAAGTTATATAGGGAGCATAGAAGTCCAATATATTTTGGAAAGATCCATTTGGGAAAGACTCCTTAATATCAAAAGAAAGGTTCTGAAATCAACAGAAATAAAAATTTTAAAACTCCTCGCAAAATTTTAATATTTAAAACTTGGTTATATTTTTGGGGTGTTACAATTACTACCCCCCTTAAGAAAAATCTCGTCCTTGAAATTTGCTAATGGTTGTAAAACAAAAATACTTTTACTTGTTTAAAAGATCATTTTACTAAAGCGGTAAAAAGTGGCTACAGTGAGAGGGCAATAAGTGGTGAGTAACTACAGTGTGGGATACTGGCGTTGTGCGGAGAAGATCCACGTTTAGGAAAAACGAGCGATTTCTACGCTGGACGTAGTGAATTTAGAATAAATTCTAAATTCCACAATACGTTGGTCGTACCCGAGAGCACAATGCTCCCTTTGGCCGACAGGTGGGATCAGGGCCCACTGTCAGTCTCTCCTTCTTTCTTTGGCTCTATCTTCTTCCTCTCTCCTGTGCGCTTTCCCGGCTTTCTCCATCGGCGACGTTTAGCGCGTAGGGCATCTAGGCCGTACTGCGGTAGTGCGTGACGTGCTTGCTGCCGGTGCAGTGTGCACTCACCTCGCGGGCCAGTGCGCTGTCGGCACTGCTCGCGGATTCGCCTCCGAACACCGGCGATCGGGCAACGAGCGGCGCTAGTGGACTTCGCCCACCGTACACCGAACTCGAGCTATGAAACGACCGCGGTGCTCCTTCTTCATCTTCGGACTTGGCCTCGTTTCTCCTCCTCCTTCTCCTCCATTACTGCTTACCGGAGCTCGAGACGAGGCTCCAATGGCGGAGACGGTGCCGGACTGGTACGTGATCCTGGTGTGTGGAGGGCTGGCGGCAGTGCTGGGGCTCTTTGTGCTCCTGTGCGCGATGATCTTTGATGATCGCTGTGATGCTGCCGCTCGGGTGCTGGCTCTCCGCGGTGGCGGTGATCACGGGGATTAGGCGTAATTCCGGTTGTTCACTGTTATCGGTGTGCCGGAGGTGATTAGTATCTGGATGATTATCCGCTAATCTCTCCCTTGGAGGCATGTGGAGTACTTAGAGGGGTGGTTGGTGAGATGCAACATGGTTGTGTGTATTTGCAAGTAGTGTAAGAGTCCGAGTGGTTGTGGGTCTGCTGCCGTGGTGCTGTGTGAATAAAAATAATCTATGCCGTGAGAGGATAAACGATGCAGCAACTCAGGGAAAAGAAATCTCATTCCAGGATTTCCACGGTTACACAGGTTACTCACGAAGAAAACCACTCATATAAGTAGAAACTAAATATTCGACTCGCCACACAAATTCAAGGTACCATGCATAAGTTACAACGTAATAATAAATGCTGAAATAACAAACACAACAGTGACATCTAAAATGAGAATGGTAACTGGACAGGGTCTCGAGAAAAAGTCACTGGCAATGGAATACACTCCTCTTCTATTGGAGGAAGTGGATTGACCAGTCGATGTATGTGTCTCTCCGGGTCGGGCCTCGGTGGTCTGCCGATTGCAACCCGAGGATTCAAATCAGCGAGACTCTGCAGATAATCCATCACTCGCTGGTTCAAATGCTCTTGAGCGATGATGTATTGGATAAGGTTGGCTAGCACTGGGTCCCTCTCAATCCGCCCACCGGGAGAAGATGTTACTCCTCCGGGCATTGTATGGCTCGGAAAGTAATAATATCCTTGTTCGCGGGCATAGGGTACCGCGAATCGAAGACGAGCAATTGCTTCCTTCGCAGCAGCTTCTATGGCTAGGCGTGGGGTTGGCATAGATTTCCCCACGAAGGAAACCTCCGTTGGATCTTGGTTGGAGTCTACAGGAGGGATGTGTACTGCTGCCCAATATTCCGAGGTGGAAGGGGTGATTCTCGATTTGAACAGCTCGTACTGGGGTGGCTGGGTAGAACCCATGGTACTGCAGGTAAAGTCCCACAATATTTTGACAAAGCTACCTGGGGTTGCATCTGGGGTTCTCCGATAAATACTAGGGCTCGGCATGGCAAGAAATGGTTGTGAGAGTGGTGCACGAGGTGAGGGTTGCTGGGTAAGGTCACAAGGTGGCCTCCTTATATAGCATCTGGCTGGTTTATTTATCGTGGTGAAAGGTAATAAATCTACCAGATTAGCTCCAAAGGTCGGGGTCAGTGTCAGGGATACACGTATCTCATAAAGAGACGTGTTACTGTGGGTGTCGTCGGGGTTGGTTTTGGTAGTTGTGCCTAGAAAATGTGCAACTATGCACTGACAAAAATACGCAAGGCTACTATTAAAACAGAGGCAGAATGATAGGCTGCATTTATATACAAGGTTGCACGATTACAAGCGAGGGTACACGAGACTCGGTACTACTCGTACGGCTTAGTCTACCTCGTTTATGTCTAAACGGGTGTGCCTGGTGGATGTCGAGGCTTCTCCATGTGTCTCACTGTCGGGATTAGTCGGAGATGGTGGAGGAACTGCAGGGTCGGGGTAGCGATGATGACCATCGCGGGGATTGTTGGCCACAATTCTGTTGGAGTGTGCTCCCAAAAGGTGACGAAGCACTTCTGGGGTCATCAGGGCACCTTGGCCGCTGGCTGGAGCTGACCTTAGGGTCTCGATTGGGTGTCCGGACAGCATGACTGGGTTGTCGGCGTCGAGCTCGGCTTCCCTGCTTGCCGGGATCTGCGAACCAGCTCTCCTCGAGCTGCGATCAGATCAATGGTGATCTGGTCGAACAGTGCCTCTAGTGCACTTACATAGCGCACTAGGTGCAACAATGCGGAATCCGTCTTGTGATCTCCGTTGGCAACCTGGGGTGGTCTACCATACCCTTCACGCTTGGGGTAGTAGTAGAACGAGTGACAGTTAACTCTGGGCGACAACTGCCGGAGTTGAACTATAGCCTCTTGAGCAGCTAGCTGGATGGCTTGTGGCTCGAAGGACGTTGTTCTTCCGGTGAACCTGTAGGGGCGTTCTGGCGACAGACCCCTACCGTAGATGTGCATAGTGGCCCAGAATTGGCGGTCCTCACCGCTCATGGGTCCTTGGTACACAACATATTCTGGGGGCTCTTCTAACGCATAGGCACGACGGGTGAGGTTTGCGAGTATGGTCACAAAACCTCCAAGGTTGGTTGCTGTGGTCTCATTGTGCACTATGGGACCAGGCATTATGGCTAGGTTGGGGAAGAGGCTGTGCTGTGCTGGGTTGTGGCTAGCGTGTCCTTTTTATAGAAAAGGGAACGGAGTCTTCCTTCGCACGCTTGCGAATGAGACATTTTAGCCATCGGCCACTGGTGTATGATCGACAGGTTAGGCTGATAGGTTGGGCACCGACTACCAAAAGTGTCGGGATCACAGTGTGGCTATCCTGCGTGGGAAGCTTGGCTGGGGTTTTGGTTAGGGTCTGGTAGGTTGGTTTGCCTAAGTTTTCCGACCTGGCTAAGATAGGATTAGTCAATGGTCAGCCTGGCTCTGATACCAAGTTTGTGGGGACCGATTCTCCAGGTGTTAATTTCCAGAAAATGGCCCTTGTACTCATCAGCCCCAGGATAACTGTTAGCTAATGAGGCACCAACTTGATACAGAAATTCCAAGCAAAATACAAAATATGTAGTACAAGACCATTCTGGCCTGTGAGTACAACAAATGGTTTCTAATGATTGATGGCGGAAGCGGTTTGTGGATCATCAGTGTCTATGGGACTCCAATTCCCATAGGAACAGCTGACCAGGTTCACTCCTATCTTTGCGAGGTTGCTATCATCGTTGCTTAGGTTCCAGGACCGTCGCCACGGTCGCTCCTCTCCGCGCAAGAAAATCTGGCCAAGACGATAGCCAGGGACAAGCCAGTGAGTACGTTGAATGTACTCACAAACATTATGAACACAGGTATAATATAACAATGATGTGCTAAAAATATTTTATTCTCATGACGTCAGTCACAAAAGATAAAAAAAATTCTGATGCGTGCAAGCATGTTATTTACGAATATGCATTAACATAGTAGTATTAAAATTATGAAATAAATAACAAGCATGCCGCAGTCGGGCGTCTAAGCGACACCACATAAAGGGCTTTAAAAAAATGCCACAGTCGGGCGTCTTAGCGACACCGCATAAAGGGCTTTAAAAGAAATGCCACAGTCGGGCGTCTTAGCGACATCGCATAAAGGGCTTTAAAAGAAATGCCACAATCGGGTGTCTTAGCGACACCGCATAAAGGGCTTTAAAAGAAATGCCACAGTCGGGCGTCTTACCGACACCACATAAAGGGCTTTAAAAGAAATGCCACAGTCGGGCGTCTCAGCGACACCACATAAAGGGCTTTAAAAGAAATGCCGCAGTCGGACGTCTTAGCGACACCACCTAAAGGGCTTTAAAAGAAAACATAGTGAATATCTAGGAGGTAGAACCATCCCAGGGATATTCGATAATAACAATAATATCACGGGTTAGTCCACAACAAAAATAATAATCATAATTATCACAAGTCACAAGTCGTGATTCCAGTTTTGGTTTAACAGTTTCACCTCCGAAGACCGACACTAAGACCGACACTTGACCCATCCCAAGACTGTAATCCTTAACTATGGACACGGCTATTCGAATAGGTTTAATCTCTGCAGAGGGTGTACTCTTTACCCACGAGTGACGGATTCCTTTAGTCCATCGGGACTAATTCCGTCTACGGTCTTTTTGTTGGAAACACACCTAACTTGCACACACCAGTTTAACTCACATGTGCCTGGGATCACCCAGGACACCTGTCAAGTAAAACTCTAAGTGGGGAGGCTACAACCTCGATGTAACATGGGATCACAAAAATTTATACCGCGTGCAAACTGGGGAGCTACCCCCTTCGGCTACAACCGAAACACCCATGCTCCCGGACCTGGTGGCATGACTACCGGATGCCTCCAGTATCTTCCACCATGGCCTCTGTGTATGGTGTGTGCTACGAAAGGGGTTGACAACTTACTGAACCGTAGCCTACTTGTTGTAGAGACGAGTGGTAGTACGAAGCAAGTATGGGGGCTACTGGCACAAGACTCGATCTACGGTCGACTCAGGAGGTTCAAATATTTTCTGCAAGATTAGCATAATAATACGTATACTTCAACCAACAGATATAAACACCACGCGACATACCCCCTCATGCCATACCGGACACGACCGTCTCGACGGAGGACTAGGGACAAGACCGTGTCTACCCAAGACAGAGGCCTTCCGGACTTCCCTTCCAGTATGCATGAAAGGCATATGACGGTGATTTCCATCACAACCATATCAACTCCATCAGCATAAAAATCATTAATATGCACTAATGAGTAGGATCACATCCTCACATAAAATGACGTATGCTCGTGTCGGGGTGGTGTTGTCACCGAGTCAAACAACACACACAAAGATTTCACCAGGGTTCAGAATGCTTGCCTTCAGGTCATGGGAAAGCAGGGTGCATTCCAAAACATCTTGAAATCTTTCTCCTCTCTTCAAAAATCCTATTTTTTAAAATATATATGAATTAATACACAAAATCAAAACAGCACAAAAGTTGTTTTGAAATTTTTTCAAATAAATATTAAAATAAACTAGACAAAATTTGAGAGAGGTAGGAAAAATATTTAATTTATTTGGAGTTGTAATTAATAAGATATAGCCTGTAAAAGTTTGGTCAAAATCTGCTATTTAAAATAAAACAGAAAAGAAAACGTTTCGAATATTTACGTACATGTCGAAGGAGTATTTCGGATACGCGCTTCCACTTAACCCACGTGGACTGGGGCGGGGTCACTGACAGTGGGTCCAGGGGGCCCACTGGTCAGGTTTGACCAGTCCATCCTTCCCTCTTCTACCTTCGCCCGAACGGAGGCGAGGCGACGGCGATCAACGCCAGCGAATGGCTGCTCCCCGCAGGCTCCAGGGAGTAGAGATGGATCCGCAAGACCAGGGTGGTCCTCCCGGTGGTCGTTGGGTTGGCGGGGGTGGAGGGAGTCGCTGAAGGTGAGCTTTGCGGCGGAGGAGGCCTCGGGAGCAAAGTGCTTTTAGGGCTGTGGTGGTTCCCGATCAAAATCGAGCAGGGGGAAAGGGTCATGGGAGGAAGAGAGGGCTCCTGGTGGAGAGAGTGGAGAGGGGGAGGTCCTAGCGGTGCCGGAATGCCGGGGGCGGTGGCGGCGGCAGGAGTTGCCGGAGACGGAGAAGAAAACCTCCCCGGGTCGATTGCGAGCTAGGGAAGCGCCATTGAGGTGGCCTGAGGTTGCCTGTGTGCGGGAACGGGATCGGGGCTTCCTTAAATAGGTGAGTCAAGGCGGTTCAGCGGCGTCCGCGGATGAGCTCGTCGGCGACCGACGTTCTGTAGCTGCAGGGCATCCTGGTGAGGCTGGGGATGGCGGCAGGAGCTAGCGGACGAGCGGCTACTGCTCCAAGGGCGAGCTGGCGAGCGGAGGTGGCTTGGGCGGCGCTGGCCAGCGTAGGAGCTGTCGGGCGGCAGTGGCGGCTAGCTGCTGGCCTGCCGGAGACGTGGCGAGAGCTGCGGGGCTCGTGGGGTGAAGAAGGGGACACGGCGTGCTGGCTGCGGTCGGTCACGGACCGGAGTGAGTGCGGGGCGGGACGCGGCGGCTCGGGCGCATGTGCGTGCCAAATGGACGCTCTGGGCGCACCCAGAGCATGCCCAGGACGTGCTCGATGAAATGCCAGGGTAGCCTAGAGGTCGCGGTTGAGGTTGGCAAGAAACAGGGCTAGTTTAGGGTTAGCAAGGGAATCAGGTGACATGGTGGATAGGTCAGGGGCTCAAGTTCACCATGTAAACTTGAAATCATGCCAAATCTGGCTATGCACTCAGGGTGTTTGTCAAAATGCCAAGGGCATCCAGGCAGTACTTGGGGTAGCCAAATCTTCCAGATCAGTGTCTCTATGGATGTATGAGAGGGTGGTGAAGTTAGTTTGCCAAAAGGAGAAACTTGCTAGTGCAAGTTTTGCAAAACTACAATTCTGATAGGGAGTAAATGGCATCATTACATGGACCAAAAGTGTTCCAAAGAGTGCATGCTCCTGTACTTAGGGGTTTTGCAGGGTTGACTACAAGCAGGTGAAAGCATAAGGTCACTAGAGCAAGGATGAATGGGGTTGCAGTAGAAAACAAAAGTCAGGTCCAGAATGAAAAAGAGGTTGGTGCACTTAATTTCTCCATAGAACATCACTAGGTTTTTGCATAAAGATGGATGGCATGCTACCACTGACATCCCATAATTTTGGTGGAGGCTCTAGGGAAATATGTAATTAGGCTATAGTGCAAAAGTGTCCATTGGACCAAATTTGAAAAACAGGTGTAAAACTCAAAATATGCAATGAAATAATTATATAATTGCACAAAAGTGATTTAGAGACATCACATGACATCTCCAAATTTTGGTTGGACTTTTGGCTAAATATATCAACTGGTTGTAGTACAAAAAGAGCTCCAAAACTTAAAAAAAGTCATTTTAATGAATAAAGCTCAGGGTGAAATAATTTAATAAATAATTCTACTGATTAGGAAAAGTTATATAGCGAGCATAGAAGTCCAATATATTTTGGAAAGCTCCACTTGGGAAAGACTCCTTAATATCAAAAGAAAGGTTCTGAAATCAACAGAAATAAAAATTTTAAAACTCCTGGCAAAATTTTAATATTTAAAACTTGGTTAAATTTTTGGGGTGTTACAGGACACTTGATCTTGACCCCCCTCCATCTCGATCTCGATTCCCCCTCCATCTCGATCTCGATCCCACCCGCACCCTCCCCCGCTAGCTCCACCGCCGTTTACGACCCACCGCAACCCTCCCCTGCTCCACTGCCGCCGACGAGCACCTGGCCCCCCACACCCTCCCCCGCTCCACCGCTGCCAACGGGCACCCCCCGCACCCTCCCCCGCTCCACCGCCGCCGCCGATGATATTTTCAAGCAACAAATTTGAACATATTTTTTAAAAAATTATTACTATTTTTATAAAAAATATTACTGTTATGATTTAAACAAGTTTGAACATATTTAAACAAAAATAAATATCAAACAGGATTTAAAATGCATAAAAAATATTGGGGAGCCTAGGAATCGAACCCAGGACCTCCTGGTGTGTGTGCTGCGTATTGACCACTCGGGCTAGTAGGCAGGTTCTGTTGTAGATAGGGTTAGGTGGTATATAACCTGACAAGTCGGGCTAGATTAAATTACTTATGGCGCACCCCTCGGTGGTGCGCCATTGCTATGGATGTACTTATGGCGCACCCCTGGGTGGTGCGCCATTGCTAAGCCTCCCCCCACACTAAAATCCCCAATCCCTCCCCTGCCTCATCTCACCCGCGCCTGACCACCACCGACCACCACTTCCCCCCTGCTCGCTGTCCCCGGCCGTGCTCGCTTCCAGTGCCCCCTCCTCGAGCCGAGCGCCACCTCCCTCACCGCCCCCCCTCCGCCCGCGCCCGCGCCCTCGCCGTCCCCCTCCCCCCGCGGCCCCGTCCGCGTCACCCTCCCTCCCCAGTGCGATAGCTAGGGTTCCTAGCCGCCGCCACCGCTGCCAGCCCGCCGCCGTGGCGCGCCCAGCCGGCCGAACCCTCCGCTGCCCCGCCTCTGGTACAGGACCCCAGCAGCGCCTCCCCCCATCAAGCAGCCGCTCCCACCAGCGGCGCCCCCCTCCATGGAGCAGGCGCTCCTGCCTAGCAACGCTGCCGCCCGGAGCTACGCCGGCGACCAGTCCGTAGGCAGGTAGCCACCGCTTCTTCGTCCTTCCTCCCTCTTCCCTCATCCCCCATCCCTCCTTCCTCTTGCATCCTCTGTTCAATTTTTTTTCCTGATTTTTTTAGTGGATGAGTACTTGATGTAGATTCGATACTGTGTGAATATAATGATAGTTATTTCTTGCTTGCTGCGTGATTTTAGAGGATTGTGCTTGATAGGTGTTTGTGATAATGCCTCTAAGGGCAAATGTTTACAAATTGTAGGTTGAATTTTTTTCATGAGGAAATGTTTTGGTTTAAACATGTTAGCAAATTGTAGATTAAGTTGTTTTATCTGCAATTTGAGAGAGCAGGAGCTTTGTGTTGGTTATACTGGCCGAAATTGGTTAACACATATCTTCTAGAGAGATCCCTATTCAAGGATTTGAGCTCTCTCTTCTCTGAATTCAACTAAGGCATGAGGAACAAGGGGGGATATATCTATTAGATCCATGTCTTAGTAGTGGTAAACAATCGTGTAGGTCAATTTTGACTCTGATCTTGAACTACAGGGTTGCAATGTTTTGGCATCAACACTTGTAAGAAAAGAAAAAGCAGGAGAATGAAGATTATATTAAAAATGGTATTAGTAGTGGTAAACAAGCATATAATCCCTCCCAGGTAGTAACAATAACTTTATGCAGGAGAGTGAAAGAAGAAGCATAGGCTTAATTGAGCTGTGGAGTTCTTGTTACCTTGTCTGTCTGTCCTCGTTAGTTACATGTATCTCTCTGTTTGTGTTTCTGCGTAACAGGTTCGATCACGGTTGGAGAAAAATTGAGGCGTTTGTTGGCTCCAAGACAGGGATACATGTATATACATGTGCTCTCCTTACTTGTTTGGTTTGCAATAGTGGTGAGCCTCCTCCACCCCCACCCATTCCCCCCTCTGTCGCATGCACCCGTCGCCCCCATCGGGTAAATTCTATTATGAAATAATTCCTACTGTTATTTAAAATATAAATGAAATGATTTGGAACACCAAGCAAGAGTTACGTTTCAAGTTGCTGAACCTTTTCATATAAGCTTGCAGAAGATTTAATTGATCATACAGAAAATGAAAAACGAAGGTCATACCGATCCTAGTTGGTATTATTTTCCTCAATTTTAAGTGTTGAATGAACACATAAAGAGAGTGCTAAGTGATTGCAATATATCAAGTTTTAGAATAATATATAGGATTGTTGGTTTTTAACCTTGGTTGCCATTGTTTCTATTTGTAACAATCTGAAGAATGACTCATGCCGTTTGTGCTAACAATTTCTAAGTGAAAGCAACTAGTTGGAGTAGATTTGTGCACACAATACTCCTTCCAAGACAATTTGCTTCCAAGGAGTAGTTTCAGTTTGATTGCAAGGAGTAGTTTCAGTAAAGTTTCAGCATGGTTTCAGTATAGTTTCAGCATGGTTTCAGTTTGCTTCCAAGGAGTTGTTCTCTGTCTGGTCCAATTCTGAAGAAATAAAAAGTGAATAGTTTGTTTGTTCCCTGTGTGGTCACTCTATTTTTTGAGTAATGACATTAGTTATGTTTGTTAGCAGCAAGATATTTAAATGAAGCTTGTTCTTTTTCAACTGTTCAACTGATGCCATGAAACTGAATATAGTAGTTGAAAACCCTGTTTTTCTTCCTGATCGTGAAAATTTGAAGTCCTGTTTGTGTTTTGGTTTTGTTGGTTGACAATTATGTTTAGTTTTTCATTTCATGGGTGCTGTAAAATATGCAGGTGGTGAGTTGAGGCTCAGCATACAGCTTGTTTGTACTAACCAAGAGGACGAGGTATGTTGCTTGCCCAAGCTAAGTGACACATATGCGCCAAGTTTTCAGTTATATAATTACCTATTAGTGCTTAGTTAAACTGCATGATACGACCATAGCAGATGGATGGTACTAGGTGTTGTTTTGTTTCTTGCCAATGTATTCAGAGAGCAGATGTGCCACTACAGATTTCTTTTCTTGAAGGCAGCTCACATAAGTTCAGCTACAAGTGAACAACTTGCTGCTATTAGATCTGGAATGGAAGCTCACATAAGTTGAGCTGATTTTTGTCCATATGAAAGCAGAGGACCATATTGTCTATGGACTTTTCATCCATATGAAAGTAGAGGCACATTGTGGTGCTAGTTTGCTAGGTTTTGTCTCCGACCATCGTGTCGTGATGAATTTGTAGGTACCCCGAGAGGCCCTTGAGTTTGCCGGAATGTTGATTAACTTCCGGTCCGGCAAATTCGGGTACTCCATATGTCCTATTTTCAGCAAGGGTCATGCTGAAATTTTCCGTGAATTTTAGCATGACTTTGCTAAAAATAGGACATATGGGGTACTTGCAACTAATGCATGGGCCGGGGTATCTTAGTACTTAATTAAGTAGGATCAACTGCCCCTTTATTCTTGCTGCATTAAACCATAGGTGGCAATAGAGCCAAGTGATTAGGCCCAACTTAGAATTCTCCTTAGCATCGATAAACCCTAGATGATAAACCCAACATAGATGGCAATAGAGCCAAGTGATTAGTGCCAAGTGATTAGGCCCAACCTAGGGTGCCTCGGCATCGATAAACCCTAAATGATGAAAACTTAACTTGGCTGCCCCGGATGCCTCGGTGTCAATGAGAACCTAAATGATGTATGCTTAGGCTTTTAGGGTGCCTCAGCGTCGACAAACCCTAAATGATGAAAGCTTAGGCTTTTAGGGTGCCTCGGTGTCGACAAACCCTAAATGATGAGACCATGATCTTGTTCCTTGACAATAACCAATTTTTTGACCAAACTTTTTTCCTATTTAGAGCGAAACATGGCCCACAATGATGAGGCCGGTGGTTCGGGTGGCAAGCAATTCTGGGAGCTGTCCCAGGAGATGGAGGAACAACCTCACCGCTATGAGGACGCCGCGGAAGACACCGATCCTGATTACACAACCCCTAGTGGCGTCGGGGATGCCACCACTGATGGTGCCGCCGAGGATGCCACCACTGATGATGGCGGCGCACACACAGATGGCAGCCAACCGAAGAAGCAAAGGAAGAACCGACGCCTGAATGCGCTCCGCACCCTCAAGGAGGAATTCACTCAAGTGGACTCCGACGGGAATCCAACGGAGCCCAAACATATAGTCAAGGGGTACTCGGTTCAGCTCGGGTGCATTCTCCGGAGCACCGTCTCGATCAACACCGAGAACCTTAGGCATAAGGACCGAGGGAATTTGCGCAACCTCCTCTTCACGAAGCTGCACAAACGATACAAGTTCCCCGCCAAATTTGAAAACACACGCCTCTCAGGGAATAAAGTGAACAGTGCCGCCCTCACGAAGATGAGCACGACCCTGTCTACTTGGAGAAGCGCGGTGAAGAGAATGATTGATAAAGGTGATAGTTATGAGAAGATCAAGGCGAAATATCCTTTGATAAGCGAAGATGAGTACAAGGAGTTCAAGATCAAGTGCGAGAGCAATGCAACCTCCGAATCAAGTCAGTGGGGGAAAGAAATGCGAGAGTTGAACTTAGGGGAACACAAACTCGGTCCCGGCGGTTACAGAGTGGTGGAGCCTATATGGGACAAGGAGGACGCGGAGCGTGCCGAGCAAGGCCTACCGCCCCGCTTTGAGAAATACAGCGGTAACAACAAGACCAAGGACTATGTCAGGGCCCGTTACAAGGAGGACCCGATAACAAAGGAGCTTACCACGGATCCGAAGACCAGGGCGCTTGAGCTTGTTCTGGTAAGGAATACACCCCCGCGTAATTAGCTCCATATGGTTGCACTCTAATTAATCCCCAATATTTCTAAATGGTTCACGTTCCTTTCGCAGGACACTGAAAGCAGTAGCGTGGGGTCGTCTCAGAGCTCCCCTTTCGACACCCCTTTAAATAGGGCGTTGAACATAATGAAAAACAAGGATAAGCTCACTAAGCCGACGTCAGCTGGTCGTGTGGCCGACAAAGGCTTGTCCACAAAATGGGGGTCATACTATACCGCTGGTGTGCGGAAGGAGAAAAAGACCAGCTCGGAAAGCCAGACGCGCGAGGTTGAAGAACTCAAGGCACAAGTGGCGTGGATTCCGGAGCTTGTCCAAGAGCAAGTGGAACAACAACTGGGAACGAAGCTCAACACCATGGTGCCTACATTGATTCATGGGCTGACGACATGGATTGCGGGCGGCCAACTGGGGCCTCCCCCGGTTCCCAGCTTCACGGCCAGCAACTCACACAACGCGCAAGCGGCGCCATTGGTGTCTCCGGCGGAGGCGGTATTCGTGTCTCCGGCGCCGGCATGGGCATTGGAGCTTAATGCACCCAAGTGTACGCCGGCCGGCACCTCGCCAGCAAGCACCCCCTCCGTCAGTTGCACGCCCGCCGTTGGCAGTGCCTCGGCATTAGCCGAGCTCGAAGGCATCACGGTAACTAAGCCTCTCGGCCGATGACTTCATCTCCTTGCCTTTGATTGGGCATCCCTGACGCCCTGTACATGTTTTCGCAGGGCGCCGCCGACATTCCTTGCACTCTTCTGCACTTCGTGGGCGCCGAGTTGGTCGATGTCGCCAAGGGCAGAATCGTTCAACCGGGCAACCGCATGTTCCACGGTAACCCGATGGCACCCACAGTGTATAGGGTTGAAGTGGTTCAGGTGCTGCCAGGCTGCGACGAGCTGTTACCTCCGATTCGACCCGCTAGGGCCGATGAAGAAGATGAGATGACCCTCAGCGCCTGCGTAAACTGGCCCCTGCTTTGGCCGAAGAGCCAGATTCGTTTGGGGGCGGGGGACACCACCCCACAGACAAGACCGCCAGTCGTGCCGGCGCCAAGCCATGGCAAGAATGCCGCAACGCTACCGGACCTACCGGACATCCCTATGGCACAGGATCCGGACAGCCCTATGGCACAGGATCCGGACGGTGACGACAACGACGACGGTACATTTACCAAAGTTGATAAGTACTTTACCGAACATGGGTACGCTGACGAGTTCTGCGGGCCTCTTTCTCAAGAACCCAACCAAGACGACCGCGATCTAGCTGGTATGGCAGAGAAATCCAATTGCAACAGGCGTCGTCTGGCGTTCAGTTCTCAGGACACGCCTCCAGCTCCCGCCTTCATCGAGCCTCAGATAGCTGAGGTGCGAAATATTATCAGCCCCAACACGCTCAAGAAGGCGGTCTGTGAGAAGAATTCAGTCCCATTACAGGAGATCAAGAAGAAGGGATGGAAGCGAAAGACTAACAAGGGCGCCGGTGCGAGCCAGCCGGCACCGAGTTCGATCCGTGCTCAGGACGGGCCACCTTCACCTAAGGATATCTCGAGGAGGGTGCATGTGGCGGGTAGGGCGATGCTACCGCCAAATATGCTGAATGCTGCAACCGGTGCTATGCGGAGTCTGCACGACAGTGTTCTTTCTTTGGAGAAGCGGCGTCTCAGAGAGAATGATGTGGCATACCCGGTTTTCGTGGACAAGGTGCCAGAGGGCAAGGGCTTTGTGGATGGTGACATCGGGGGTACGATCGTCCTGCGGTTTGATGACATCTTTGCTATGTTTAACCTTCATCCGCTGCACTACACCTTCGTTCGGCTGTTTTCGCTGAGTATGGAGATGCGGATCATTAGAGACAAGACCCCGGACATCATGATAGTCGACCCCTTCTACATGCGTGCCAAGCACTTGAGCAGCGCTGGGGACCGCCAAGTTGCGAGTTCACACCTCGAAGGCGTCATTCTGGCAAACCCAGATAAGTATAACTTCCTTGTGGCTTACTTTCCTGAGTAAGTCATCCCTTAACCGCCCCGTAACATATGATTTCTTAGATTTCGATCGTTCTTTTTTTTTCTAACATTCTGTGTTCTGTGCAGTGACACACATTGCACACTCATCCTCTTAAGCCCGAAATATTCCATGGCCACGTATTTTGACCCGAACCGTAACTCCAAGATAGACTACACAAATATCAAGAAAGTTCTTGATGATGTTCTCCCTGGCTACGCCAAATCTGGAGGCACCTTCACTAGGGCAGTTCATAAGTACGGCAAGCACACCTTCTCACACAATACGAATTTCTGCTGCATCAAGCAGCTGCCTGGCGGTCAGAAGGATGCCTACTACGCCCTCCATCACATGCGGGCGATCATAAGGGACCATCATCAACTTCTGCTACCAGATAGTCTCAAAGATTGGGCCGCGAGGTTGTCGGCAACCCAGGACGCGGACCTCAGACAAGAATTCTTTCGCATCCAGTCGGAGTTTGCGGACATCATCCATCAAGATGTCCTTCATACCTCGGGGCAGTTCTACCTCAGATATCAACCGTCCAACAATGAGATAGATGGAATGCTACAAATGCAGGGTGACAACGACCGCAATTTCATGACCATCACGACAGACGACGGCTTCATCCATGCTCCTGTTCGATGAGTCGAGTCGAAAGTAGTGATGTGTAGTTCTGAAACATTGATTGGCTCATGTTGTAATTAAACTTTAATGAATTCGTATGTCTCTTTGGTTTGGACAGTCATTCAACTTAGATGTAATCGATGCTATTTATTAATAGGATCATGAATCGTGCTATTAATGTCTTGCTTTTCTCTTTCGATCCTTTTGTTGCATACTTACATATTGCTTATGTATTGTCTGTTGTCTGTTGTTTGGCTTGTGCATAGAGATGTCGTCGTATGTCGTGTACAAGGGTAAGGTTCCTGGAGTCTACGGCGACTGGGAGGAGTTTCGGAGACAGGTTCACCGTTTCAGCGGTAACAGTTACAAAGGGTACACCACTAGGGCGGAGGCCGAATCTAGATACGCCCACTATCTAGCGGGGGAGAGGAGGGAGCGTTGGAGGAACCGGATGAAGACCAGTTTGATCGCGATGATGCTCATCGTGATGACCACAGCTCTGTTTTATGTGATGGTAGTTTAGATAATCGATATTGACTTGTAATGTGAAGACAAACTCGATACTCGCGGTCTTGAGACTTGTAATGTTTTATCTTTGTTCGGTCTTTTGAATTCGGAGACTAATATGATGAATTGTATTCGCAGACTAATCTTCTATTGTATTCGATGAATCTGCTGTTGCTATGTACTGCTGTCTATATTCTGTCCAATAATATATTTTGTAACCTGTGCAAAAATCAGAAAAGCAAAAAACCTAAATATTCATACTAATGGCGCATCAAGGCAGCGTGCGCCATTAGTATGCCAAAGGATACTAATGGCGCATCAAGGCAGAGTGCGCCATTAGTATGACAAAGCACATGGTTATATATGGCCCCCCGGGAGGCATACTAATGGCACATGGTGTTACATACTAATGGCGCACTGCTTGGTGCGCCATTAGTATACCAGATACTAATGGCGCACCAGTGGTGCGCCATTAGTAAAAAAAATCTAGTGGCGTGCTAGTAATGGCGCACCGGTAGTGCGCCATTAGTAGGCAAAATCGGTGCGCCATTAGTATGCCTTTTCCTAGTAGTGGCGCGTCAGCGCAGCAGGTCCTCTTCGGCCACCTTTAACTTTTTGCAAGAGATAAATTCTTCTTGAAGCGGAAATTCTTAAACCGGCTACTGAGAGCTTCCAAGATTTGTGGGAGATAACTTTCCCTTGAGCCGGATTTTAAACCGGAATCCTTATTTTTAAGCCAGAAATTTTCTGACGGCCTTTAAACTTGCACCAATATGGCAGTTTAGGGTCCTACATTAGATAACTTTGCAAGCCAGAGTAATTGCTCTTTTAAAGAAAGCAATATAAAAATACGCTTGATAAATTTTACCTAATATGTTAGGCCAGAAATTATCCACTGCGGAGTCGATGATCACCATGATGAAGTGGAAATCAATCATGAGTGAGCCCGTCGTGGTAGTGTGAGCCAGCGCGGACGGGCGAGTCAATCGCAAACATTGACGGGCGAGTCAACCACGTCATGTTGATGTAACAGGGGCGGCGACCTGCACACATATTCATCGAGCATCACGGCATGGATAAGCGCTAGTGCAAAGATACTGTTTGGCACATGCCCCTTTGCGCACCTTTGTAATGAATAGTGGTCCTACGAGAGAAATACCACCATCCCAGAATAATTGTTCTTTTAACAAATAAAAATACAGAATCGATAACCTCCGAACGTTCGGTTTCTGGGCGACCCGGCCCGAACGTCCTCATCGCGCGTTGCACGAATTTTGGAGCATACAAAGTCGCCACATCAGCCCACAAACTCATTCGGGATGAAACGAACTCTCCCGAACGCCGTCCACTCCTCTGCCTCACTCTTTTTCCCCACTCTTCCCCTATCCTCCCCCGGCCGCCTCTAATCCGGTGAGGCCCGCGGATCCCAGCGACTCCCGGCGAGAAGCCCGCGCTAGATGCGCGGTAGGAGAGCCCCGGATGGCGGTAGATGGCTGGATCCCCACACAAGCACGCCAGGGCACGGAGACGAACCGCGCGGCCGTCTCCATGAGTGGTGGCTCGCCGGAGGCCGGGCGGCCGCATGGGTATGACCGGGTCGAGGCGCTCACCGCCGATCGCGTGCGCCTGGAAGCGGAGAACGAGAGGCCCTCCATGCGCGGCCGTCTCCATGAGCCGCGGCTCGCTGGAGACCGGGCGGTGGTGTGGGTATGACCTGGTCGAGCTGCTCGTCGCCGACCATGCGCGCCTGGAAGCGGAGAACGAGGCCCTCCACGCGCGACCGTCTCCATGAGCAGCGGCTCGCCAGAGGCCGGTCGGCGGCGTGGTTACGTCCGGGTCGACGCGCTCGCTGCAGACCGCTCGCCGCGTTTTCTACAAATTGTGCAGCTCATGTCTGTGGTATGAATCGTGCCCACGCCTCTCCCATTCCAGTTCTTCTACTAACTAATGTGAGTTTTCTCGAGACGAGTTGCCGTCCTGCTGATTGTTGGATTTTTTAGAAGATAATCAACATGGGGTGTTGCTTAGTGTAGTACTCCCTCCGTTCGCTTTTATAAGGCGTTTCAGACAGCTGGGTTTGAACTGTTTAGTACACTGTCTGAATTTGCTAAAACGTCTTATATAAGTGAACAGAGGGAGTAGTACTTTGGGGACTGGAACGTATGTATTAGCTGCAGGAGATGAATCCTCTAGAATTTGTGTCCTGCTAATTGGCACAAATGTGGGTAGATGTTGCCATGGCACATTTTTGCAGCAACATTTTTGTTGCAGACTGCCATTTTTGTGGTTTTGTTCGGGAGCACATGGCAAGTTACAGATTAAAATGTCCCCCCTCCACCTAAAAGTGATGGCAAATCTATTTCCAGTGATGGCAAGTTGATATGCACCCGACTGCAATTTTGTCATGTTTTGTGCTTCGCAAACAACAATATTTGCCATGGCAAAAATACTTGTATTTCACATGGAAAAATTTAGATTAAGTTGCCATGGCAAATTTTTACTCCATTTTTGCCATGGCAAATTTAACTCGATTTTTTGCCATGGAAAAAAATACTTTCATTTTCACATGGCAAATTTTGGATTAAGTCGCCGTGGCAAATTTTCTTCTAAGTTGCCATGGCAAATTTGTTGTAAAGAGCATGGCAATTTTTATTTAAATATTATGGCAAATTTGCGTTTATAGAACATGTCAACTTTTTACTATGTATAATTGTGTAGCCATGATATTTTTTAAGTTATTCCCATGGCAAAAGTACTACATTTTTGCCATGGAAAATTTGACTCCATTTTATGGCATGGAAAACTTCTTTAATTAACTTGTCAAAAAACATGCAAACTTGCCATGGAAAAGTTATAGATGTTCAAAAAGATGACAAACTTTTCCATGGTAACTTTAGATGTTCAAAAACATGGCAAACTTTGTAGATGTTCAAAAATATGGCAAATTTTCCATGGCATTTTAAAATGTTCAAAAACATCGCAAACTTTAATATGTGCAAAAAGAATGTAACTTCTTTTAATTAAGTTTGTTCAAAAACATGGCAAACTTTTTTTAATTAACATGTTCACAAACATGCAAACTTGCCATGGCAACAAAAGATGTTCAAAAACATGGCAATTTAAGATGTCAAATACATTTTACGAATTTGCCATGGCAAACTTAAGATGTGCAAAAACATGGCAAACTTCTGTTTTAATTAAGTTTGTACAAATAGGTGGCAAACATGAACATGACAAACTTGCTATGGCAACTAAAGATGTTAAAAACATGCCAAGCTAAGATGTTCAAACCCATGGCAAACTTGCCATGACAACTAAAATCAGTATTTGTTTATAGATGCGAATTTTTTCATGGCAACTAAATGCATTTTTCGCCATGGTTCGTTGTGTCTTTTTGCCATGTCCGTCCGAAGAATGTTTGTGATGGCCATTTTACAAATTAGTTTGAGAATACGGCAAGTTTGTTCGTTCAAATTTGTTTTTGCCATGGCAAAAAGTTTTGATCCTCTGAAATTTGTTTTGCCATGGGGATTACATGAACGATATCATTACAACTTAAGATGTTTTCTTTATATTTTTTCTGAAATTTTTCTATGTGTCTACACAGAACCTTTTTCACCATATCACTTCATGGCAACTTTTTTGTTTTTTTGTAAATTTCGTAGTGATGCCAACTTTTCATACCGTAGAGATGCAGATTGCCATGAACTTCTTCCTTTTTTTGTGCCATTTTTTAAAACATAAACTTGAAGATGGAAATTTATTTCATAGAATGGCAATAGTCAATGACATTTTTGTCGTGCAAAAGACCAGTGTTTATTAGTCAGAGAAAACTGAGCTTTTTACTAGTCATAACTCAATATGGGCTTTATTTTTCATTTTTCTTTTCACAGGAAAAAGGCCTGCAGGCCCACTTTCTCTACTGGATCGTGTGTTTTTGTGTAACGACAAGTTGATCGTTAGGGGAGGTGAGGAATACGGCAAGTTTGTTCGTTCAAATTTGTTTTTGCCATGGCAAAAAGTTTTGATCCTCTGAAATTTGTTTTGCCATGGGGATTACATGAACGATATCATTACAACTTAAGATGTTTTCTTTATATTTTTTCTGAAATTTTTCTATGTGTCTACACAGAACCTTTTTCACCATATCACTTCATGGCAACTTTTTTGTTTTTTTGTAAATTTCGTAGTGATGCCAACTTTTCATACCGTAGAGATGCAGATTGCCATGAACTTCTTCCTTTTTTTGTGCCATTTTTTAAAACATAAACTTGAAGATGGAAATTTATTTCATAGAATGGCAATAGTCAATGACATTTTTGTCGTGCAAAAGACCAGTGTTTATTAGTGACAGAAAACTGAGCTTTTTACTAGTCATAACTCAATATGGGCTTTATTTTTCATTTTTCTTTTCACAGGAAAAAGGCCTGCAGGCCCACTTTCTCTACTGAATCGTGTGTTTTTGTGCAACGACAAGTTGATCGTTAGGGGAGGTGAGGCGTTCGGGCTGGAGGTTCTTTTCCACCGAACGAGTTCGTTCGGTCCTTCACTACTCCAGCACGAACGAGTCGTTCGGTCTGGTCCCTCCCGAGACCGAACGTTCACCAGTTATCGGCGTCCTAAAAATATATCATAAAATAGATCAGACAGATTTCACCTAATATATTTGTCAAAAAATATCAGTTGAAGGGTTGACGATGACTGTAGTGGAATTGAAATCAACCACGGCCCTCCCCCTGTTTATTAACTCATCTGACCTTGCAAACACGAGGGACACATCTATCCGTTTTCTTGTCTCCAACTGCCTCGAAAGTTGAACCCAGCTGTGAACGTCACAATCCGGCTTTTTAAAGGAAATCATCTTCCCTTTCGTTTGGTAGGACAGGCTGGGCTCCGATCTTGTCGACCCTACTGCATTGTCTCCAAACACTAGTACCCAGAGCGGCTGGTTTTGTCTTTATTTTCTTGATCTCAAGATACAGCTAAAGAAACGTCCGAGGATCAACTAACAGCGTATACACTTCTGCTGTCCCTCTTAGAGGACAAGTTCAGTTCCAGTATCAATGTTCCACAATCTCCAAGTCCTGTCAAAATTAGCTGCAGCAAGGCACCTTCCAGACGGATAAAAACCAAGGCTAGTAAGATGATCCAGGATAGCGGGTCAATGAAGCCATGGTCCAGCCATGGAAAGCCGTCGAGGGATGGGCAGAGGCCGGCAGCAGAGCATCTTAAGGCGAGCGAGGCCGCACTCGAAGTGTGGCGAACCAGGGTGAGACGAGTCCACGGTAAGGCCACAACGGCAATGAGTCGGCGCTAGACTATGGAAACGGCAGCTCAGAGGTGATGTATGGCCAGCTTTGAACGGTGACCCAACAGCATGGGCGAGGTCAACTCAGGGCACGGCACAGGCAGCTTGAACAGTAGAGGTGCAGCGGCTGCTCAGGCATCGGCGACGGAGGCGGCTTGGGTGGACCGGCCCAGCGGCAAGGGGAAGCCACAGAAAAAGGGCGTCGAGGCGGCCGGCGGCTCCAAACACAGCCGGGAAAGGACTGTTAAGGGCCTCATCTTAAATCCACACGGCGGCGTCTGATTGCAAGCCGGCAGGGACAACTGACTCACCATCGACTTGGCGGAAACAGCTTAAAGCCGGGTGCCTGTGGCGAAGACGAATCAGAGCGGAGGCACGCAGGCATAGCCTCGTGCAGCGGTGAACCGGTCCGAATCATAGACGGCCGAAGGCAGGCCTGCTGCAGGGGGAGACGGAGCCGGCAAGGGTGCTCGTGGTAGAGTCGGCGGCGCGACGGAGGAGGTGAAGCGGGACACAGCCGCGGCGGTGCAGGGCGCGGAACCGGCCGCAGTGAATAGGGGGACTGCGGTGGTGGCTCACGGCGGGCACCTCAACAGGAGTGGAGAGGCTGGTGGCGGCTCGAGCATGGAGAGGCTCGTGGAGACCGCTCCAGATGCAGTCATACAAGTAAAGTAAGGGCACTCCGGCGGGTCAAGGGTTGCCTCTTGTTGAAATGTGAGATGGGCCTAGAGCCCATATGATAATTTCAGATTTGACATCTAAGGGCCCATGTAGGTGGCATGACAAGGTGGTGGGAAGTTTAGTCCCACCATGCTAGTGGAAAGAAAGTTGGAGTGGTTTATAAGGGTGGCTCTTCTACATGCTATTGGAGCTTGAGAAGAGAAGAGGCCCTCACGCGCTCCTCCGCCGCCGCCCGCCTCGACGCGCCGAGGCCGACAAGAAGGACGCCTCCTAATGGAGAGGGTATACCGCGTTTATCCCTCTCCTGATAATTTCTGTATGTTGTTAGTCCTGTCAATGCCATGCTAGTTATCTACTTATGGATTAAATTAGTCGAAAAATTGCCTATTTTCTTAGCAATCCAAAAACCTATTATGTGTAGGAATTTTTCGGCAAGTGGCTTTGCCGCAGCACTGAAACCGGATAAGTTTACCAGTACGTATTTTGAGCGTTGGCAGACAAAGACCACTTTATGGCTCACGGCTATGAACGTGTTTTGGGTCACCGGTGTGTCCACGGGAATGATTGCTCCTGAACAGGAGAAGGCGTTCAGGGAGGCAACCACTGTGTTTCTCGGAGCAGTTCTTAGCGTGATCGGAGATAAACTGGTCGACGCATATTTACATGTGCATGTCGCCAAGGACTTGTGGGAGGCACTCGAATCTAAGTTCAGGGCTGCCGATTCAGGGAGCGAGATGTATATTATAGAGCAGTTCCACGATTACAAGATGGTTGAGAACCGTCCTGTACTGGAGCAGGCTCATGAAATAATATGCCTTGTTAAGGAGCTTGAACTTCTGAAGTGCGAGTTACTGGGCAAGTTTGTCGCGGGCTGCATAATCGCTAAGCTCCCCAATTCCTGGAGGAACTTTGCCACCACTCTGAAACATCAGAGGCATGACTTCTCTGTGGAGGATCTCATTGGCCATCTGAGTGTTGAGCAGAATTCGAGGGCAAAGGACTCGCACGGAAAAGGGGCCGAAGGGACTTCTGTTGCCAACATGGTGAACCAGAGGAACTTCAACTCCCACAAGTTCAAGGGAAAGAACGGTGTCCAACAGAATACCGACTTCAAGAAGAAGGGTAAGAAGACCTTCAAGAAGAACAAGAAGGATGAGGGCTACTTTACTTGTGGTTCGGCTGAACATTGGGCCAACAAGTGCCCAAACAAGTTTAAGAAGTCAGGACAGGACTCCAAGTCTGTCAACATGATTGTGGGCAACAATAAGAATGGTGCATCTGGGTACGGTAATTTATTTACTGTTTTTTCAGTGTTTCAGCCTACCGATTGGTGGGTGGATACAGGTGCAGGTGTTCATGTGTGTGCTGACATTTCATTGTTCTCTTCTTACCAGGTCACAGGCCACGGGTCTGTATTGATGGGGAATGGCGCGAGTGCTTTTGTTCATGGTGTTGGCACGGTTGATCTGAAGTTCACTTCGGGAAGGATCGTGCAGCTGAAGAACGTGCAGCATGTCCCCGCCATCAAGAAGAACCTCGTTAGTGGCTCCCTTCTATCTAGAGAAGGGTTTAAGTTGGTATTTGAGTCTAATAAATTAGTTGTTACTAAGTATGGACTATTTGTTGGAAAAGGTTATGAGAGCAGAGGGATGTTCCGCCTTTTCCTTGCAGATTTCTGTAATAAAGTCATGAACCATATTCATTCGAGTGTTAATGAATCTGAAGTTTGGCATTCACGTCTTTGTCACATAAGTTTCAGTGTTATGACGCGGCTAGCTAAGTTGGATTTAATCCCGAGTTTCACTTTAGCCAAAGGTTCTAAGTGCCTATCATGTGTGCAAGCTAAGCAACCTCGCAAGCCTCACAAGGCTGTGGAGGAGAGACACTTGGCACCGTTAGAACTCATACATTCTGATCTTTGTGACATGAATGGCGTGTTGACTAAAGGTGGAAAGAAGTACTTCATGACATTGATAGATGATTCCACTAGATATTGCTATGTATATCTGTTAAATACTAAAGATGAGGCTCTACACTACTTGGAAATCTATAAGGCAGAAGTTGAGAATCAACTTGAAAAGAAAATTAAACGATTCCGTTCAGATCGTGGTGGATAGTACTTCTCGAGTGAGTTTGATTCCTTCTGTGCGGAACACGGCATTATTCATGAGAGTACGCCTCCCTATTCACCCCAGTCAAACGGGGTTGCCGAGCGGAAAAACCGTACTCTAACTGATCTGGTTAACGCCATGTTAGATACGTCGGGTTTATCCAAGGCATGGTGGGGGGATGCTATATTGACGGCATGTCATGTCCTGAATAAAGTTCCGATAAAGGATAATGAGATCACTCCCTATGAGAGATGGGCAAAGAGAAGGACAACACTCTCGTACTTGCGTACTTGGGGCTGTTTGGCGAAAGTCAACGTGCCGATCCCCAAAAAGCGTAAGCTTGGACCCAAGACTGTGGACTGCGTTAATTTGGGCTACGCTAAGAACAACGTTGGCTATAAATTTCTAGTAGTGAAATCTGAGTTACCTGACCAAAAGGTCGGTACAATCATAGAGTCTAAGGATGCTACATTCTTTGAGGATATTTTTCCTATGAGAGATATGCAAAGCACTTCTAGACAGGAATCTAAGGAGACTCCTGAGCCTGCCATTCCTATGGAATATTATGAACGAACACATGATGAAAATCCTGAGGAGGATGACGAGGAAACCCTTGGTAGGGGCAAGAGACAAAGGATTGCAAATACCTTTGGTGATGATTTCTTCGTGTACCTCGTGGATGATACTCCCACTTCTATCTCAGATGCGTATGCCTCTCCAGAAGCTGACTACTGGAAAGATGCGGTCCGTAGCGAGATGGATTCCATCATGGCTAACGGGACATGGGAGATCACTGATCGTCCCTATGGTTGTAAACCATTGGGATGTAAGTGGGTGTTCAAGAAAAAGCTTAGGCCCGATGGTACGATTGAAAAGTACAAGGCTAGGCTTGTGGCCAAGGGCTATGACCAGAAAGAAGAGGAAGATTCTTCGATACTTATTCACCTGTGGCTAGACTGACCACCATTCGAGTATTACTCTCGTTGGCGGCCTCGCATGGTCTTCTCGTCCATCAAATGGATGTTAAGACAGCTTTTCTGAATGGAGAGCTAAACGAGGAAATCTACATGCAACAGCCAGATGGCTTTGTGATAGATGGTCAGGAAAGAAAGGTGTGTAGGTTGCTGAAATCTTTATATGGCCTGAAGCAAGCACCTAAGCAATGGCATGATAAGTTTAATACAACTCTGACATCTGTTGGTTTTGTTGTTAATGAGGCTGACAAATGTGTATACTATCGTCATGGTGGGGGCGAAGGAGTTATACTATGCTTGTATGTTGATGACATACTGATATTCGGAACCAAACTCAAAGTGATTGAGGAGGTTAAGTCGTTTCTGCCTCAGAACTTTGAGATGAAGGACCTTGGTGTGGCTGATGTTATCTTGAACATCAAGCTACTGAGAGATAATGAGGGTGGGATCACACTTCTGCAATCCCATTATGTTGAGAAGGTGTTGAGCCGTTTTGGATATTCGGACTGCACACCATCTCAAACACCATATGATCCTAGCGTGTTGATTCGAAAGTCAAAAGGCATGGCTAAAGATCAATTGAGATACTCTCAAATCATTGGTTCACTGATGTACCTAGCGATCGCAACGAGGCCTGACATCGTGTTTGCTGTGAGCAAACTGAGACGGTTTGTTTCCAAACAGGGTGATGTACATTGGCATGCTGTTGAAAGAGTCATGCGCTATCTGAAAGGTACTATGAACTATGGACTTCACTATACCGGAGACCCGTCGGTACTTGAAGGGTATAGTGATGCGAATTGGATCTCTGATGCTGATGAGATGAAGGCCACAACTAGGTATATGTTTACTCTTGGAGGTGGCGCTGTTTCCTGGAAGTCTTGCAAGCAAACGATCTTAACGAGACCGACAATGGAAGCAGAATTGACAGCATTAGACACTTCTGGTGTTGAAGTAGGATGGCTTCGAGATCTTTTGATGGACTTGCCACTGGTTGATAAACCGGTTCTGGCTATCCTTATGAACTGTGACAATCAGACTGTCATCACCAAGGTGAATAGTTCAAAGGACAACATGAAGTCAAACAAACACATAAGAATGAGATTAAAAGCTGTCAGAAAATTAAGAAACTCCGGAGTGATAGCGCTGGACTATGTCCATATGGCTAAGAATCTGGCAGATCCCTTTACGAAAGGGCTATCACGTGTAGTGATAGATAGTGCATCGAGGGAGATGGGTATGAGACCCACATGAGTTGCCATGGTGGTAACCCAACCTATGTGATCGGAGATCCCGTGAAGTAGGACCTGGGAAACAAGCCAGTGGTGAACTGAGGAGAGTAACTTTACTAACCCACTCCGTTGGAGATGCAGTACTCTCGGAAACTGTATGGAAGGATGACTACTGTCTTAATGTGTTCCAAGGCTTATATGTATAAGCAAGATGCTATCCTACAGAGCGATCTTTGGAGGAACACACCTATGTGAGCCCGACTGCTAGTCACAGTCTATGAGATTGGGGTGATCTCTAGTAAGCTCATGAATAGGCCAGGAGTGTGACTTATATGCTCCACCCGAGGGGTCAGCCTTCGGCAGCCCAGTACTAGTAAGACATGTGGTGAAACTTCTTTACGCCAAACTGACAATTCAAGGCATAGTCCATTGTTCAGTTGTGAAGGAGTGTAGCTACTTGCTCTAGGTGAAGCTCAACCTTAACAGGTCTTCACTGAAACACTAGTATATCAAAACAGCATTTGGAACAAAGGACAAAGTGGGCCCCTGAGATCTAGTGGAGGATTGTTGAAATGTGAGATGGGCCTAGAGCCCATATGACACTTTCAGATTTGATATATAAGGGCTCATGTAGGTGGCATGACAAGGTGGTGGGAAGTTTAGTCCCACCATGCTAGTGGAAGGAAAGTTGGAGTGGTTTATAAGGGTGGCTCTTCTACATGCTATTGGAGCATGAGAAGAGAAGAGGCCCTCGCGCGCTCCTCCTCCGTCGCCCGCCTCACCACGCCTCGCCTCGTCACGACACGCCGCGGGTTGCGGGAATGAGCCGAGCCGAGCTCACACCTATGCGCTTATTTTTGCCAATCACTAACGGAGAGGTTCTGACAGGAGGGCCACGATCTGAGACGTCGGATCGTGGGCTTTCACGGACTCGGACGTGGGTCAAGCCCACGTCTCTCCACGCGGCTGCGTCTATATAAGTGTGTTGTGTCCCCTAACCCTAGCCGCCACGATCAGATCACATCTGCTCCACGCAAATCGCCCACCTTCATTCCTTTGCTGCTGCTGCCGCCGGTGACTCCATCCCGTCCTCCGCGTACACGGTCGACGGGAGAGCAGGTCTCCAAAACTCCATCTCTCTGGTTCCTGTACGGGAGAGAGACGAATAGGTTTTTGGGAAGTGACTACGCGATTGCTCGCCTTCGATCCACTACTTCCTCTACGTCCGCGTCTTCTCCGTCATCACCATGTCCAGCGACGCCGAACGCGCCACCGCCGAGAAGACCGAGGCCGACAAGAAGGCCGCCGAGGATGCTTCTGCTGCTGCCACCGCGGCAGCGGCTTCTGCATGGCCTGCTGGAGGGTATACTGCGTTTATCCCTCTCCTGATAATTTCTGTATTAGCAGTGCTAGCATCATGTGTAGATTTGTCTACTATTTGCGTAGTACGTGCTTGTTTAGATCAGTACGAGTATGTTGTTAGTTCTGTCAATGCCATGCTAGTTATCTACTTATGGATTAAATTAGTCAAAAAATTGCCTATTTTCTTAGCACCTCTGCGTCGGCGCCGGGTTGAAGTGGGATGGAGCAGTGGCGCTGGCAACTCGGCCGCGGTGTGGACCCGGTAATCGTGGCCATTTCAGTGCGGCCGGTGCGGAGGGGAACACGCAAGGCGAGCCAACATACGGCAGCGGTTTGAAGCGGAGGCTCCTCGGGGCCGGCCACAACAGGAGCGACGGCGAGGCCAGCTCGTGGTGGTGGAGGTAACCCGGCGAGGCAGCCCCGCCAAGGACAGCAGAAACAACACCAGTGGAGATCAGGCCACAGATGTGTAAACCGCCAGATGGGTCAACTAATGAATGACGAGCCCAGCAGTTAGACGGAGCCAGCCCACGGGTGCGGCGAGTCCGGGTGGCTATTTTGACGAATCCGGTTTACGGCGACTTGAAGGCAATTTCCAGGCGGCGACTTGAAGGCACAGTTGGCCGCAGCGAAAATAGCGCAGGGCCGGGGCGGCTCGGAGTCAAGCAAGGCCACAGCGGTTCGGCAGCGGGGACGCCCGGCGTCTTGGTCTGCACAGGTTGCAGCAGAGGAGGACGGTAGAGATAACGGTTCAGGCGTAGGCCTGGTGAGAGAGGAGCTCGGGCGCGGGGAAGCCTGTGGCGATGTGGAGACGACGCAGTGAACTGTAGAGGGTCTCGGCGACTCGCGGCGGCTCACTCGCGACGGAGACAAACCGGTTCGACGGCGGGCGGGTCAAGGCAACCACAGCAGAGGCAGCCAACGAAGGTGGAGGCGACAGGCGAATCATGGCCGGTTCAACCAATCCACGTCTTTGTTCCCTTGTGGGTCGTGCCCCCGTTTTTTTGGTCAAACTTTATCCTTGACGTGATGGGGAAAGGTAAGTCCAACAAGTCCGGTTGACGGTCCCTAATCCGTTCCCAAGTCGTGGCCGTCTTAAGACGAATCCGTAGAGCAACGACGGACGCTCGTGACTCGTTGACGGTGACTTATCGGGTTCAGAAACTCCAAGAGACGGGTCCCGGTGGGTCAGTGCAAAGCTGGACGGTTCAGAGTAGTCATTTGGCACAGCGGGGCCTGGCGATTTCTAACCAGGGAAGGCCGGATTGTGGGCGGCGGCTCGCGCGGTGAAACCGGCGCAGTGATAACAGCGACTTTGGAGGCCGGCCATGACAACACAAACGACCCGGGCTGTTCAAAGCGGGTAGTAGTGGTTTGATCTCGGTGACTCAAAATCCACCAAATAAGTCGCAAGACGGTGGCATAACCCTCACTCCTCTTGACCTTAATCTTGCATATGTAGCCGTTGAAAACCTTTATTTTTGATCTTGACTGAGTGAACTAGCAGTTGATATAGATCCTTCAAAAAACCAGTATTTTCTTCATCCGGATGTGAACTTCTCAAACCCTAGATGAGATCCCTCCAAGAACTCAACACCACCGTGCGCGGGCCCCATGGTGGGCGCCAACTGTCGTGGAAATATCACGTCAGATGTCCTAACGGAAGGACTTAGTCGTGAGGCCAACGCATCTATGTGGTAGCTTCAGAGGGGTTGAGCGGAATCGAGAAACGCAACACAAGACAAAGATTTAGACAGCTTCGGGCCCCGGGAAACAACCCTACATGTTGTTTGAGGCTAGATCTCATTATCATCACGAGGGAGTCGCCGTAAACCGGCTCTCCTCTAGTTGTGTCTAACCCTAGAGATTGTTTCTTGTTGCCTCCCCCTCTCTGGGGAGCCCTGCCCCTCCTTATATAAGTTAAAGTGGCGGGTTACATGTAGAGTCCATCTCAGACTAAGACTTAAACTATTTTGACTTCCCTTCATGGGCTTCTTAACATCTTGGGCTTCATAACCCCTCGTCTACCGGTTTAACATTGTCTACCGGTTTAACATTGTCTGCCGGTTTAACATGGTCTGCCGGTTTAACATGGTCTGTCGGGTTATGATTCACTTAACACCTGCCGGCGTTACCATCTGTCTTAACACCTGCCGGTTTACCACTCGCTGATATACCGTCTGTCTTAGCCATCTGTCTTAACTGTCTGCCGGTTTACCACTCGCCGGTTTACCAAGTCCCAGCCGGGCTATGAATCTGGCTGGATCATACCGTGGGGTATATCCCCGACACAACCAATATCACAGTGGCGACTTAAAGGTTCCTTATCATAACTGACTGATGCGGGATATGCAAGAACAGTAGTATGATGTAAGAACATGGTGTGATCAGATATAGTATGTTCTAGAAACAGGAACACGCGTCATATTCACAGACATTATGTCTAAAGTAAGCAGATGCAATTCAACAAAGGTAGAAGCAATACAAGCTAGACATCATACGCAACATGCAACCACATATAATAGTGCCAAGTTAGATCAAGCACCTGTGATGGTGGAGTAGGGGAGATGTGCTCATCATCTAAACAGCTACATTGACTTTCTAGCCTTGCGTTGTCTTGCGAATCTTGTTGGGAGGATGGCGGAGTAGAATCTGTAGAGACCCTTTGTTTCAGTTGCTCAGAAGGACCACCATCATCCAATGCCTTACCAATTTCCTTCCGCTTTATTGATTTTTCATTGTGAGGTCAAACTGACAAGAAAGGGGAATATAATTCGCTCTTCAGAACTCATTCATGCATGATAGCGACAAACAATACTTTGATGAAAGGCAAAGTCATGGCACGAGGATGGAATATGTAATAAAAACTGGATGGCTTGACATATTCACACCTATGATGTGGTAACTAAGCAGAAGGCACTTCAACAAATTAGAAACACTGCAAGCTAGACATCATATAGAAGGTGCGATCAATATCACTCTGCCAAGTTAAAACGGTCTCGTCATAGGTGGCGTTCATCAAACTAGAAGCACCACGGGCTAGAAATCATATTCAAGATGCAAACCAATATCACACTGCCAACTTAAAGGTGTCCCATCATAAGTGACTAGTGCAGGATACACAAGAAGAGTGGTTTCTTGTAAGAACATGGTGTGATAGACAGATATAGTATGTACCAAAAACAGGAAAGCGTGTCATATTCACATGTATCATGTGTAAGATAAGCAGATGCATTTTACACTAATTAGGAGCAATACAAGCTAAACACCATATGCAACATGCAACCATATATCACACTGCTAAGTTAGAGCAAGCACCTTAGATGGTGGAGTAGGGGAGCAGAGACTTGGACCTCGTAATGCACTAGCAGTACAAGGAGAATCCGTACAGATGCTCCATTTTCGTTGCTGTAGAGGACCACCATCATCGCCTTCCTTACTCTTTTCCTTCTTATTTCTTGATTTTGCCTTGTCAAGTCAAACCCACAAGAAAAAGGAATAAAATTTGCTCTTCAGAACTCACTGATGCATGATACCGACGAACACTACTTTCATGTAAGGCAGTCACATGATAGGAGGATAGAATATGTATAAAAATATGATGGTGTGACATATTGACATGTATAATGTATAAAGTGTAAACTAAGCACAAGGTGTTTGAACTTGTTAGAAGCAATGCAAGCTAGAAACCATATGAAAGATGAAACCAATATCACTCTGCCAAATTAAAAGGGTGGCCTAACAAATGTATTTGACAAAATTAGAAGCAATCAATGGCAACATGCTAGAAATAATATGCAATATGCAACGAATAAAGGTGTCGCATATAAGTGATTGATGCAGGATACAGAAGAGAGGTAGTTTCATGTAAGAATATGGTTAGCACATAGATGTAGTGTGTACCAAAAATAGGAAGGCATGTCATATTCACATGTATAATGTGTATACTAAGTAGACGCAATTTACCCTAATTATAAGCATTACAAGCTAGACACCATATGCAACATGCAACCACATATCACACTGCGAAGTTAGAGCAAGCACCTGTGATGGTGGTGTAGGGGAAGTTCGATCTTCAAGTACAGAGCTACGTTCAATATCTTCATTTAGGCTTGCTGTTTCTTGAGAATCATGTGGAGAGGATGAAACTGCACTCTTTATAAGAGTAGCGCGTCTCATACTAACCCACGGGCGTGACTGTCTCATCATAAGCGATAGATGCAGGATACACAAGAACAGTAGTTTGATGTAAGGACATGGTGTGATAGGTAGATGTAGTATGTACCAAAAATAGGAAGGCGTGTCATATTCACATGTATAATGTGTAAGCTAAGGAGATGCAATTTAACAAATTAGAAGCAATACAAGCTCGGCACCATATGCAACATGCAACCAGATATCACACTGCCATGTAGAGCAAGCACCTGTGGTTGTGGAGTAGGGGAGATGATATTTGGAACTTGCACTGCAGTAGGAGTAGCAGGAGAATCTGCAGAGATCATCTGTTTTGGTTGCTCTAGAGGACCACCATCATTCTATGCCTTTGTCCTTTTAGATTTGGCCTTGTCAAGTAAACACACAAGAAAAAGGAATGAAATTGTCACTTCCAAATTCGTTTATGCATGATACTGATGAACACAACTTTTATGTATGGCAACCACATTGTAGGAGGATGGAATATGTATGAAAAATGCTAAGCAGAAGGCATTTCTACAATTTGGAAGCAATGCAATCTAGACAACATATGAAGATCCAACCAAAATCATTCTACCAAGTTAGATGTGTCTCATTATAAGTGGCACTTCAAAAAATTAGAGGAAATACATGTTTGAAATGATATGCAAGATGCAACCAATATTACACTGTCAACTTGAAGGTGTATCGTCAGAAGTGATTGATGAGGGATACACAAGAAAAGTAGTTTGATGTAAGAACATGGTTAATAGAAAGACATAGTATGTACCAAAAATAGGAAGGCATGTCATATTCACAGGTATCACTACAAAAAAATACATTTCCGTGATGATACGTGTTTGTCACCGTAGGTCACGTTTTTTGTCATGCATGTACATCCATGACAATTTTGCGACAGAATCAAGATAGTCATAACTGTGTTGTCGTAGAAGTGTTCCATGACATTACCAAAATTATCATCACGGAAGTGTCCACTTCCATGACGATAAATTGCTCGTCAGAGAAGTGCTTTCGTCAAGGGTGTCCGACACGTGGCATCCACTGTAAGGGAACACCGTTAAGCTATCAGGTTCGGTTTTGGATCCGATAACCCGTTAACAGCCCCGATCAATGGGGATTTTCCACGTGTAAAATCATCATTGGCTGGAGGAAACATGTGTCGGCTCACCGTTGGGACAGATGTCATCCACTCATTGGACTGAAGGCGCCTATGATACGTCGACACGTGGCACGGCCCAACAGAGGCCCATTCCTATGAAAAGGCCGGCCAGTTTGACTTGGTCAAAAGGTGGCGGGCCAGCCCACGGAAATCCTGTTAACGGTCTGTTTGCATATAGCCCATTTACAGCCCACTAACCCAGGGCCCGTTACGGCCTATCCTAATTAGGCCTAGTAGCGTCATCTAGGCCGTCCAATATGGTTCCAGCCCGTTTTAACTTCTAGCCCATGTATGGCCCATGACGTCTTTCGACCCATATGAGGCCATTTGTAACTCTTGTCCCATTAACGGCCCGTGGTGAAACTGGCCCGTAATGAACAATGTATCACTTTATACCCATTAACGGCCCGTGGTGAAACGGGCCCGTAATGAACAGTGTATCACTTTATACTTATTAACGACCCGTTATTCCGTTGGGCCGTTTCCAGCCCATGTTATCTTTCGGCCTTCTCAGGGCCCATTTATTCTTGGGCTCATTTCCAGCATTCGTTTACTTACGGCCCGTTACTGTCATTTACTGCTTGTGGGCCAAATTCAGCCCGTGGTTACTGTCGGCCCGTTTGTGGCCTGTTAATACATTGGGCTGTTTTCATAGCGTCGTCAAATACGGCCGATTAATGATGACTAGTAATGGTCGGCCCATGAACGGACGATTCCAACTCTAGCCCGTTTATGGCCATAACGCGGTCTGTTATTGGCCCATGTTTGGCCAACCGATCATACGGCCCGTAGAAGGCCCATTGATGATACAACCCATAGAAGGCCCATTGTGTCTACGGCCTGTATAAGGCCCATTGTTTCTACGCCCCGTAGAAGGCCCATTGTTTCTATGGCCCTTAGAAGGCCCATTGTTTCTATGGCCCATAGGAGGGCCATGGTAACTACAGTAAATATGCAGCCCATGGTTATTGTGGCCTAGTTTTAAAAAATAGGTTATTGCGGCCACTAGCAAACCGCGGACAAAGAACTACACTGACTACAAGCAAACAAATAAACAAGCAATAAGGAAATAAATAAGAAAACAACTTACGCTAGGCTATCACGGCTATTACACATATTACATCCACTGGGCATGAAAGTTCGCCACCAGTGCAAGTATAGGGAACAAAGCAGCATATAAACGCCACAACAAAACAAGTCCAGAACTGAAACCACTTCAGAAGAGCTCAAGAAACAATATCCTGGGTACCCATAATGTTGGCAAGATGCTTAGAAAGCTTATTAACTTTCTCTTGTTTGGCGCTTAAATCCTCCAGCACTTGCTATTGCACCAGAAAGTATGCATCTGAATTCTGCAGGGACTTCCTTAGTTCTTCGGCTTCCTGTCACATAACATCTGATCGATGTCTTTCAACTTGAAGTTGAGACTCAAGAAGCCGAACTAATTCAGGCAACGAGTTCGAAGAGCTGGTGCCAGCAGTAGTAGCCAGTAAGTTGAACACTACATCAAGACAGGACTTTGGGGTTGTCTCAGTGTCTTCAATATAGTTTTTTATCAGCTTTCTTGGAGACCAACAGGGATGTCTCACTATCTTGAACCTTATCTGCATTACTTCCTTTACCATTGCATAATGGGGTACTCTTCTCCAATATTTTATCCGATTTCTAAAAGAGAAACAAACAAACACATCACAGGTTTACAATGTAGTATATGAAACTCATTTTGGTAAACTAGTTCAGTAGTAAGGTGGATATGATAACAGCATGAAACAAACATATATCTATGTAGTATGGTCACTATATGGTCTACATCATTCTGGTTTATGTTGCCAAATCAAGATAGATACAGTTCGAGTCATATCTATTTAAGACAAAGCAACATAGGCAGAATATAAGTGTCGGAAACTACACAACAATAACAACACTTCTAATGTGCATGACATGAGAACATAACTCCTTATTCAATTGAAACGGAAATCAACATAGAGCAAGTTACAACAGCAAACACATTAAAGAAACAAGTTTAAAACATACCTGTTGCGCCATTGGAGTTTCAATTGCATCCTTCAAATTTGAAATTAGTTGGTATGAGTAAATACAGTGATGCAAGAACAAAGTAGTTTGAACCATAGCTATAGAACCTGACCTGAGAACAATTCTTATTCGGCTGTAAGCGTTGACTTGGGGTTCAGAGTGGTGGTCCTCGTGCTTCGGGCACTGCAGTTGCCTTACTAACTGCTCGTGTTTGGGTACTCTGTGCTGGAGACAATGCTGTGTGAACGGGAACTGGGTTACTATCTGCTGGGGGGGGGTTAGAAGGGGTGTAACTGGTTCTCTGTCCAACTGGGTAGGGGTACAATCTGCATGAGTCTGGGTTATGTGTAGTGGGGCTGGTTATTGGGCAAGTACAACTGTGGTTCTATCTGCATCGACAGGTAGCAGGATCTTTTCTGAAGACCGTGTTTTTACTCCCACAGATACTGCCATCACCCCCTCCAATTGAAATGGCTGATAAACAGGAAAAGTAATTGAATGTACAGACATTGTAAGATATACAGTTGCAATGGATAGTAGGGAAGAAAACAGAGCATGAAATAATTACATTTATGTTGTCTAACCAAATAGAATAGCAGGACATAATTTCACATATATGATGCCTAATTAAACAGGATAGCATGACACAATTTCACATGTATGGTGGCTAACTAAACAAGATAGAATGACATACTTCAAAATATGATGACTATGTAAACATGATGACATGATATAACTATACGATGTGTCTATTAAAGTGGTTGGCATGCTATATATCACAAACATGTCGTCGATGGTAACATGATGGAATGATATAATTCACGGATAGAATGACATAATCTAAAAGTATGCATGCCCATGACACATTCACGTGTGACGGTCACTATATTTCAAGCGAAAGCACTATATGGTCAATAGACTTCCGAATATGCTCATTACGGTCACCGTATACATTCTCGTGGTGATCATACAGTATCTAGCTCACGATACGTCTCCATATTTTGTTGATGACACTTACGGACTTTGTATTTGATGCATGCTCCATATTTTGCTGATGACACTTATGGTCATTGTACATGAAGAGAAAGCACGATATGGTCACTGGACCTCAGAATAAGCTCATCACGGTCACCACATACATTTTTTGGTGCTAACCAACTTGTGATTGGATGGTTAGGCGGACAGTGGTTTCTCAAGCCCACCAGGGTTAAAGTCCTGGTGCTCGCATTTATCCTGGGTTAATTTCAGTATTTTCCGGCGATGTGCGTTCAGTGGGAGGAGACGTTCCACTCGACTATGAGGCACCTATGGTGACTTCATAAAATCTCAAGATCATATGCTGGCTCACTCCTTCGAAGGTGCTCATAGGGGTAGAGTCTGTGTCTGTGCGCTTATAGCAGTGAGTGCTTGCGCGTATATATAAGCCCTTGCATCTATACCATGTTAAAAAAACATGTCGTGATTAGACGGTCACTGGCTCACCCATACAACTCCGTATTTTTTTGATGACACAATCAATTGACCAGTCAAACGTTCCACGTGGTGCAACTAGTGTTGCACCATCGGGGCGCGTAACCATGGGGCCCACCTGTCAGCGCGTATATGAAAGAAAGAAATGGTAGTTTCAGTTTGTACTGTGTTAATAAAATACATTTTAGGGTGATCATATGGTCACTCGCTCACCATACAGCTTTGTAACTTGTTGATGACGCGATCAATTGACCAGTCAAATGGTCCACATTCAACAGCGCACATTACCATAGGGCCCAACTGTCAGCACATATATGAAGGACAGAAATGGTAATAAATAAGTGGTCAATGGGGATTCGAAGTCATGAGACCTTTGGTTGGCAGTCGTCGGCAACGGGGGGGGCGCGGTGATTGGGTGGTGGCATGGGGATCGCCGGAGAAAAAGCTCGGTGCGAGGGGGGGATAAAGGGATGGTCGGGGCGGCGGCGGACCGTCGGTGGGGACTTGTTTTGGGGCGGCCGGGGCGGCGTGGCGGCGCGGGCTAGTCGCTGGTGGCGCTGGCCGGCGGTTCAGCTGGTGGTGGCTAGCGGGTCAGGGTGGTGGAGGTTGAAGATAAACCGTAGGCCCTTGATTTCTTATCCAACGGGTGGAAAATCTACTTACCAGAGATGAAAAAGTCATTCGACTGATGTGTAGCCTCACCCCACACGTACACATGCACGCACGCAACACTCACACGAACACACACACGCATGCAGGCGTGCAACACTGACACGTACACCTAACGAACACACGCACGCATGCAGGCGTGCAACACTAACACGTACACATGCACTCATGAACACATGCATGCAACACTGAAATGTACACATGCACGCACGCAACACTGGCACGCCTCCAGGCACACAACACACGACGCAAGACACACTCTCAACCTATACGTGCATGCACCCTTTATTAAGGACATGGATTGTTACGGGTATTAATCAATCTTATCTGTTATAACCAGAACATTGATGTTTCCAACGGTCTTTGTGAATAACAATGTATCGAACGGGCTATCAACATATATATGAAAATTTTAAAATTCTCTTACATTATATAGTAGGCTTATCTACATGAAATAGATGATGTCACACTCAATGAACAATCATCGGTTTATGAAATGCCCGCTTCTAACTGCTCTGGCCCACCAAAAGTTCCTCTGTCGTGCGCTGCCTGCGTTGGGTCACTGACATGCAGGCCATGTACCCAAAGAGCCCACACGTCAGTGGAAGAATGACATGGTGTCGTATGTCAGAGTCGAGGGTGCCATTCGCTGCACGCCCGGCTGAACATGCCTCCTTGCCGCATTCAAATGCCGCCATGAAACCCGCCCATGTGGAAGCCGAGAAACCCACTCTGGACACACGTCCGTTCATGACCGGGCCGGTATTAAACACAATGCCGGCCAAGCTCCTCCCGTTCGCCGTCCATTTAATCTCCTATTTAAACGAGGCCAAACGCCGTCCAAGAATCGCACACCTCCGCCACTCCCCTATCTCCCCGTCACCATTTTGTCCACTCTTACAATGGCTTATGAAGAGTAGTTATCCCGCATCCAAGCCGGCTGAGTGGCCCGCCGAGCCTGTCTGATATGAGCTATTCAGCTCGCTGATCCACCTCCCTCCCCCCGCCCGACGGAGCCAGTTGTCGCCCAAAGAAGGCACGCGGTTCAGCAACTCGCCTCTCCGGGCCAGCTCGACAAGGAGTGGCGCACGGGCATCATCGCTGCCGTCCACGCATCCGCCTCGTACCGCGCCTCCCATGTTTGCGACCGCGTCTCCCGTTTCTCTGGCCGAGACTCCCATGTCGGTGGCCGTGCCATGCAAGCAGCAACAGAAGCCGGGTGCGCGGAGAGCGATGAGTCGGTGGCCAACACCTCCGGGTCCGCCGCCATCATCAAGGAGAAGTAGAACACGGGAGGCCGTCGCTGCTTGGGTCCCATGAAGGCTACCGCGGAGGCGACGCTGGCGTACACAACAGGTGTCTTGCCAGATCCATTTGTTGCGAGGACCTTCGTCGACCCCTCATGGACTCCACGGAAGCGGAGAGCCCCCCTTCCACCATCATCTTGGGCATCAGCCAACAATATCAGTTGGGCACTAGGGAAGCGAGCCGTCCTTTGTGCTGAAGCATATACCTTCGGGGATCCCGGCAGTTCGATGCTCGTGCTGCCGGACATGAGGAAAACAAATGGATCAGCGGGCGACCATTTAGGCCAGGTATTATATACATGTGCTGTCCAGAACTAGCACCACGTAGTTCATTTGAATGTAACTAAATCCGTCATGTTTTTATGAAAATCCGGTACTTTATATGATTTCCGTCATTGTTTATATGAAATATCACCGTGTTTGCATGAATTTCGTCCGCTTGGTTGAGTTTCTGTCATAATGTGTGCGACTGTGGTTGGATGGCGTAATTTGTGGGTCGTCGGTTGGTCTGCGGCCGGCTCGGGCGGCGTGGTGGGAGAATTAAAGCACAACTCGTGCGAGCTCATCTCCAACGTTCGTGATGGAGGATGCATGAGCACCCGAGCCATTCCTCGTTCATCAGTGGCAAAGGCACCGGTGGAAAAAAGGGTCGCGAATATTTTGGCTACCCCAGGCAAGATCCAAACAACCCCTCCCAGCAGATTTGAATCCCTCGTTCGCCGTGAAATTTTGCCATGTGTTGTTTTCATGGACTAGCAAGATGCCCGTGCACTACACGGAACATCAAGATGCATTTTTTTACAAAACACCTGTTGTGATTGGCCCATGCAGGAGTATTCTCATGTGTAAAAACTAATGATATCTCGATAATTTTATCGGAAAAATGGTATCTCGAGAATTTTATCGGAAAAATGGTATCTCGAGAAAGATGAGAGATAAGGTGAGGAGGAGTGGGGCGTGGTGGTGACTGGTGGTTGGACTGGGCGGAGGCATGGGGATGGATGGCACAATATTTCTAGGTTAGTATGTATCTCACACACACCAACATAGGTGGGGGACGTGCATGAAGAGAAGAGGTGCACGCACGGCGCACATACTCCCGTCTCTTTTCCAACCACACCCGCGCGGGTACATGGTGGAGCTCATTTCCATACGAAAAGGCAACCCACGTTGTAATTTGACACGTGTACTGGTTGTATCCTTGATGGATAATCGTCTACCACGGTGAACAAACAAATTGCGACATGACGCGTTATGTTAAAAAGAGGCAAACCATGTGGGGCCTACCTTAGAGGCAAGGCTCTATACACTAAAGTACTTTTGATGTGTCCCGTCAACTCACAGAACAAGGAGAAGCTTTCTTAGTGCGCCGTCTCCCCCTCCCACGGGCGCGGTGGCTCGCGGGATGAGGTGAAGCTTGATTACTAGTACGCCTTACGCTCGCTCCCTCGCTCATGCGCGCGGTGGCTCACAGGACGAGGAGAAAATTTTACTACTCCCTCCATTTACTCCTTGTCCCTACCTTGGTTAGAGAGATTATCATATTGTTTGGAATATATGTCCTTTAGTATACCCTCCATTTACTTATACAAGGCCACTATAAAAAATACATTTTGCATCTATACAAGGCCACAAATAGTAATCAAGACAAAAGTTACTACTCCCTCTCCTTTCCAGTTTATGGCTCAATTTCAAAATCACTCCAATCAAGGAAGACGGTGAGTGGTGGAATTAATTTCATAGTTTGCACAAGTAATTAGTACACTCGTTCCTCTCAAGAAGTTATGTTTACCGAGGCATTAATTAGAACGAATGCATGCATGACCACTAAATTTCCATGAACTTCTACATGCATTGGTGAGTTTTCTCTTGACACTACTTGCATCGGGTGATTTAAAGCACCTCAAAATCCAACATGTGATGGTACTACTACTAGTAGTAGAATTGAGACTTATAAAATAGAAATTATTATTTTTAGATGAGCCCTATAAACCGGAAAGGAGGGAGTAGTAAGTAGTACTACCTCTATAGTTGGTACGTACTCCGTAAAATCATATTTTCCCAAAACTAAGTTGCTCAACCTTTATTTGCTTGTTTGCCTTCCTGCCTCCTTGCCTTGAATAGACTATGCCAAACTCCCCTGCCTGCCACGCGGGAAAAGACTCGCCCTCGCCTTTTTTTAGTCCGGGTTTCTATCGATGGATCGCGTGAAGTAGCAAAAACCAAGCCATGTCTTGTACTCCTCCGTCGATGCTCGCTTTCATGAATTATGTACTTCCTCTCGCCGACATGTTGGACATATAGCAACCAGGTCGATGTGTCATGCAGCTAATAACAGTGCAGAACAACAGGGGGGACACACCCCAGTAGTACCGCCCCAGTAGTAGTAATGAGCAATGAGAAATCAAATCACAATGCCGCACCTTCCCAGACGGACGAAGCAACCATTATTTCACACTTCGCTTCACCATCATCTCCTTCAAGAAAAAAAACATAGTATTGCTTCTGCCATTGTTCTGCCTCAAGAGGGACACGCGCATCGCCTTGGTACATCATGACACGTGGGACCGCATGACATGCCATGCTCCCCCGCCCATCGCTCAGTAAAATCACCTCATTTTCACTACTTCCTCCATATCGATTTACAGGGCATGCAAGTCGTTCTAGGTTGAGAATTTAACTGGCTATGTATGTGATGAAAAGTATATGTTTAGAAACTACATCCGCTTACGAATCCAATGATATACTTTTTTGACATAGTAACTCATATTTAGTCAGTCAAATGGATGACCTAGAACTACGTGCACACCCTATAAACCGAGACGGAGAGGGTAGTATAGTACGTATCTTTTTAGATCAATATAGTCGGGATTCACCAAGGAGCAAAACCAAGTGGCAGGCTACTCCTCCTGTGTTGGCGTAGCAACTCAAGCACGGTCAGTCCGCACACGAAATGGCGACACACTTAACAGGACCCCTTTGGCTGACATGTGGCTCATTCACCGTCTTGTTCAACGTGCGATGCACTAAATTATAGCTCAGAGCAGCGGTTGGACTTGGAGGCACCGCTGTAGTAGTAAATGAGCGATGAGGGGTCAAATCACAAAGCCCCACCTTTCCCACATTAAGCTGGACGGACAAAGCAACCATCATTTCACTCTAGGGCGCAAGAGCATAAAGAAAAGAGAAAACCAATGATGCTTGTGACATCTACCTAGGGCACCCTAGGATAGGGGCCTCCACAAAAAATCTTTTTTTTGAAAGCGCCTCTACTACAAATACGCTTCTCCCTCATCCTCTTGAAGAAAATCGATGATGCGTGCGGCGGTAGGGTGTGTAGGAGTACTACGCGTGCGGGGCCACGTCGTAGTAAACAGGAGAGGGATTGTGTTTGAGTCAACGCATTAATATGTGTGGGCTGCTTGGTTTTACGGGAACGAGGCAACACTTTGGGTTCGAGGACCAGTGGAGATATACGTACAAAAAATTGTGGACATAGGTTCGACCGAAAGGCAATGATGCATGGGCCCTGCATTTTGATATGCACGCGGCCGCGTGAAATTTGCTACTCTATTCAAAACTAGTAAGGTACACATGCATTGAACGCATGAGATTTGGAAACCAAATTATGAATAAATAGACACTATGGCATGTAAAGCTTTGAGTCATATAAGCATGATCTAGATGTTCGTTTAGTTCTTATAGTTCATCTCATTCAAAATCAATTAGTTTTATAAAAATGTTAAGATTCATGGAGTTGTGCATTGTAAAGCATAAAGTAAAAAACAAATAATGGCAATTCATTTAGAAAAAAAAAGTTTGGGCAAGTATGATACGGATGATTCTAGAACAAAGGAGAAGTACTTGTGTTTTGAGGTTTGCATTATGCTTAAGTTCAACCATGAAGTCTTCTAAATTGTACATGTGGCAGAATATGGTAGAATGTTGATGATATCCAATGGCCAGTAGTGCTTGGATTTGCCATCTCTTTCGTATTATCTTCATCTAGCGACCATCTTTCAAAGTTATTTGCACACTATATAGGGGTATAGATAATGCATAAAAGTTCCTCCAAAAACATCTATAACTAAAGAGAAAAAATGAATTGTATTTAAAAAAATGACATTTCTAACAAAAATGTGATTGTGAACTACATATGTGTGAACGTGACCAACACATACATTGTCAATACAAAATTTAATGCAAGAAATAACTTATGAGTAACATGCATGAATTGATGATGTGGTGCTTGCATCCATAGAGTACAAAAATAATGTGATTTATGACTTGCATGCATGACGTGTTCTTGTGCCATAGTTGCATGTCTTGGAAAAGAACTACTAGTGGGTTGTATTAGCTATTTAGGAATAGAAGATGTATACATGGAAGTTGTAGGGAAAGAGATGACATGGAGTATCTCAATTCCTATGAGTAGGGATTGGAAAAGAGATGTCATTTGGTTCACATCATAGGAACTTTTCTATTGAATCTAAAGATGACATGTATCTCAATTCCTATGAGGAGGGATTAGAAAATAGATGTCATTTTTTCACATCATAGGACCTTTTCTATTGAATATACACTAATATTTATTTTCCTTTGAAATTATGGGAGTATAGGAATCCATTCGTATGAACCAAGTGGCTCTAAATCTATAAAAATGATATCATGTTTATTTCCTTTGAAATGTGGAGTATATGAATCTATTCCTATTAACTAATTGGCTCTAAAGGAAAAAATCCTATAAAAATCATATCATATAGAGTTCCTACAATATTCCTCCACACCAAAGGATGGTAGAAATTGCTGCAGGTGATACGATGGTCTTTCTTTGTGGACTCCTCCCCCATCTTTATAGTTACCTCTTGAAGATGAATGAAATGATATATACTGGTATTCTATGTGCATTTTGAAACAAGAAAAATCGGTAAAAGTTTGCGAGGTTCGAATTTTCACTAAAGCTATATGCAGTGCATTTTGGAACGGAGGGAGGAGCATACGGCAGTTGCTAACACTCACGTGGAATATTTGTGTGTAGGAGGAGTGGTTGTTCTATTAAATGACATGGCAATACTAACACTGTCGGATGACAATCTAATGGTTCTTACGGCGTTCGTCAGGAAAAGGCTTGTGGAGAACGTTTGTCGGATAATGATTTACGGACACATGCATTGCATTGATATGTGCCCCCTCTCTCTCACGCACACACGCACCCTCACGAGTCACGACTCTCCCCGGTCCTCTCGCACCCACCATCTATCTGTAGGTAGACGTCACACACATATGTGCTCTTCGCACCCTGCCCTCAGAAGTTCTAAAAACCAAAAGACGTCGCGCACATTTTATTTTAGCTCACATGTCACACACTTATACTATTACTCTTGTGGCGAACGTTCTTTGGGCATAGTATATTGTACTCTCGCGAAGAGAAGCGGTGCACGCACGCACTAGTTCTCTCACACCCACTCGTGGGTACACGTAGGAGCACATTTTTTGAAGCTGGTACAACAAAATCACTCCACTATATATATAACCAGGAGCCTTAGCGCTTGCTTTACTAGGGTTCTTCTCTTTCACTCTCTCATGCTATCCAGATCTAAGCAAGACATAGGTGGCCACACTCTCTCTCTGCTCATGGTTGGTCAAAAATCCGGCCGGACCACCTCGACCGGGGCAGGGGCGTAGGTGCATCATTCACACTGTCATCGGCGGCGAGGGAGGAGACCAACGGCTGCCCGCACGTTCCGATCCGCGGCCATGTCGTTCTCTCCGAGAGAGCGCCGGCTCGGGAGGGCCTCCAACCCCTTCTTCCTCCCTGCGGTATTGTGTCCAAGATGCGTCCTCCCGACGCCGTCTTTGCCACATGCAGACAACCCTCAGGTATATATTCCTTTGAAACCTGCCTTCCTCTACTGCCCCAACTCCCCACTTGGCTGCGTGTGAATTTTTTCTACTTCCGTCGTCTGTTCCAAAGCCACCTAGACTTTTACTATTATTAGAGGTAAAGCTAGTTCATACAGGCGACTCTAAGAGTTTGTTCAAACAGGGAATAAAGTGGGAAAGCTGTAGCATGAATCTAGGACTTGGTTCTAAGAGGAAACAGGGGAAAGTAGTAGATATTGGCTACCCAACCGGTCTCTTGGTTGAAAAGGTGAAGAAAGCATGGTGGATGGCGAAGGGTAGGGGGAAGTGGACCTGTCTCTTGGTTGAAAAAGGAAATAAAGTGAGGGGTGTTGGGGGACAACGCAAGTAAGAATGTGCAGGTCTCGATTTCCTGTGCTCACATAAGAAAATGTCACCGAGGAGATAAAAAATGGGACAAATGCAGACATGCTGCCTGAGTATTTGCCGCTCTCGGCAACCACATCTTCCTCACCACTTTATGCCCATGTTGTCCCTACGCCCATATCGCTACCGTTAATGTAAAATCACATGAAGCTTTAAGCAATGCAACCAAATGTCACTATAAGTAATGGTCTAGTGCCGTCGTTAAATTGAAGCAATGCCACCACCATTTTATGAAGTGCTTCCGTCTTGCTTTATTTCCCATGAATTATGTTTTTGCAGTTACACTTAAATCTCACACCGCTAACATTGCTTCATCCCAGTGGAACTGCACAAATTTGATTACACATTTATTGACCATGTGCTACTCTCATAATACTAATGCTATTGTTTTGCATGTTAATCTAGTGGCAGTGTTGATGTGAAGTGATGCCACTTACTTAAGGGCACTTTCACACTGTCAATCTAGTGCCAATTATAACACAATAGATGCTGTTGTTAATCATATACGCCACTGCAAATATCTGTCACTATTTAAATAACCGTATTTTGTATTTGCGCAAATAGGGGTGTCTATCTCCATATCGTTTCTATCAGAGCAATCAAAAGTACACACCTCAGTTTTAGTACAACTGCACAAAATGAGATGGCTATTCCTAGCTGCCGTCCTCTAATCACCAGTGTTCAGGTATTCCTACATTGGTAGTAACTAGGTAGAATGACCGACACAATCTAAAAGAAGCTTATTCATACGTTTTACTTCCTGATTGCAATGCAGGGACGAGCAAAAACAACTGCATCCTAGTTCGGAATCCACTTTCTACCATTTCATCCATGGACTGAGGACTAGCTGGCATGGCTGTACAGCGGTTTTGAGACATGTGCAAGCAAAAGAGGCATTGTGGTCTGCTTATTTCTGCAAATAGCGGTGCTTAAATTTAGTGGAATGCACGAGAATTTCAACTGGTCAGCACACTACATGGTTCAGTTCAGCATTCCAGCTGAGAACACAATTATAATTCGTTATTCTGGAATGAGAGAACCTAACCATAGATGGTGGCAACAAGAAAAAACTAGAGTGAACTCCAGGTAATTTAAACCTGCCGGGAGGCCCTTTGCTCAGAGAAGCCTTGCTTTTTTTTCCTGATTTGTAAACCTTCTCACAACTTTGTCTTTTGCTGTGAACTAGTATATGTTTGTTATGTTCTATGAATCATTCAGATGTATAAAATTGCTTAACCTATGCTTTTCAAGTTTTAATGAAGCCGAGTTTAATGTGAGTGTTCCACATGAACGCTGGACTAGCGTGTGAACGTTTGGAATTTACATTGTGGCCTTAGTTAACTACATGAACCACTCTAACAAGATACATAGTTGCTTATATGTCAGACATCATATTGTTGATTGTTAGCTGGTCGATAGCCTAGTGTTGAAGCGAGCTAAGCCAATGTGTCGTGTTTTGCACAACTGCTTACAAGTGGGGTAGCACCAACAGTGTTTACAAGTACTTATGTATACGTCAGCGCATAGTTCTCGAACGAGTACTCTATTCACTAGTAGAAAAGGGGGCAATGGTCCAGGCCGGGTCAGCCCATTAGTCCCGATTCAATCCAGAACCGGGACCAATGGGGGCATTGGACCTGGTTCGTTAGCCCCGGGGGCCGGCCGCGCCACGTGGGCCATTGGTCCCGGTTCATCTGGACCTTTTGGTCCCGGTTGGTGGGACGAACCGGGACCAATGTGCCTTGCTCCTGGCCCACCACCATTTTTCCCGGTTGGTGGCCTGAACCGGGACCAAAGTCTTCCCTTTAGTCCCGGTTCAAGCCACGAACCGGGACCAATTAGTTGCCTATATATACCCCGCGAGCAGAGCACTCTCACTGCTCTGTTTTTCGTGGCCGGCGACGAGAAAGCTTTGTGGTGCTCTAGCTCACCTCCTATGCACACGAGGTGTTCGATGGAATGCCCGAGCCACACTACTTAAGCTTTCTCCTCTCCAAGCTCCACCTCCAAGCTCCATTTTTCTCAATATTTGTCTAGGTTTAGCGGTCTATCATGTCCTGTCCCCGTCTTCACCGCCGTCGATCGCCTGCGCCGATCTCGTCGCCGGCACCACCGTGGTGAGCCTCTTGTTCTTATCTTCTTTCTGAAAGGAAAAAAACTCTTACTTGTTTGTTTATATAGATACTTGTATAATTTTCTTACTTTTATTATTGCATCTTATATAGTGCGATGGTTTTGGTATCTGCCCCCGTCGGCCCTCGTCCTGTCTATGATTCAGATGTGGTATATATTATCTTTTCATAACTATTGGTTCATTTATTGTTTATGACAATTATGCCGACCAACGTGACATAGATTTTATTTATCTAGGAGGTTGTTGAACCGGAAATTCCAACCGACCCTATTGTCGAGAGGTTAAATTTAGTTGAAGAAGAAAATAATTTGTTGAAGGAAAAAATTAGAAAAATTGAGGAGGAGAAGATGATATTGGAGTTGCATGTTGCGGATGTCGTCGATGATCACAAGGTCAAGATGGATGCAATGCGCTTGAAGCTTAAAAAGATTAGAAAATATGCCATTCATACCAAGGCTTGGTATCATTATGCCATTGGATCAATTGTTACATTGGTTGCGATTATGATCGCATTTGTTTTCGCATTGAAATGTTTTACATAGTCTCAGTGTATGGTTTAATTAATTTAGATGCTCTGCAGAGCTTTATGTTGTTATATGAGAACTATGTATGTACTTTGGTTTTAATGTGATGATGAAATTCTATTAATTTGGTCACTTAATTATCTATTCATGATGTTCTGTAATGATTTTTGACACACTTAATTATATATAATGCACGCAGATGAACCGGCAATGGATGTATGATTCAAGACACACCTCCGAGTACATTAAGGGCGTGCATGATTTTCTTGAAGTGGCTGAGGCAAACAAGTAGAATGGTTTTATGTGTTGTCCATGCCCTATATGTGGGAATACGAAGTCTTACTCTGACCGGAAAATCCTCCACACCCACCTGCTTTACAAGGGTTTCGTGCCACACTATAATGTTTGGACGAGGCACGGAGAAATAGGGGTTATGATGGAAGACGGCCAAGAAGAAGAGTACGATGACAACTATGTGCCCCCTGAATACGGTGATGCTACTGAACATCAAGAGGAACCAGACGATGTGCATGATGATGCTACAACGGGTGAAGCTGCTGAAGATCAAGAGGAACCAGACGATGTGCCCGATGATGATGATCTCCGTCGGGTCATTGTCAATGCAAGGACGCAATGCGAAAGTCAAAAGGAGAAGCTGAAGTTCGATCGCATGTTAGAGGACCACAAAAAAGGGTTGTACCCCAATTGCGAAGATGGCAACACAAAGCTCGGTACCGTACTGGAATTGCTGCAGTGGAAGGCAGAGAATGCTGTGCCTGACAAAGGATTTGAGAAGCTACTGAAAATATTGAAGAAGAAGCTTCCAAAGGATAACGAATTGCCCGACAGTACATACGCAGCAAAGAAGGTCGTATGCCCTCTAGGATTGGAGGTGCAGAAGATACATGCATGCCCTAATGACTGCATCCTCTTCCGCGGTGCGTACAAGGATCTAAACGCATGCCCGGTATGCGGTGCATTACGGTATAAGATCAGACGAGATGACCCTGGTGATGTTGATGGCGAGCCCCCCAGGAAGAGGGTTCCTGCGAAGGTGATGTGGTATGCTCCTATAATACCATGGTTGAAACGTCTGTTCAGAAACGGAGAGCATGCCAAGTTGATGCGATGGCACAGTGAGGACCGTAAGAAAGACGGGAAGTTGAGAGCACCCGCTGACGGGTCGCAGTGGAGAAAAATCGAGAGAAAGTACTGGGATGAGTTTGCAGTGAGCCAAGGAACGTATGGTTTGCTTTAAGTGCGGATGGCATTAATCCTTTCGGGGAGCAGAGCAGCAATCACAGTACTTGGCCCCGGACTCTATGTATGTATAACCTTCCTCCTTGGATGTGGATGAAGCGGAAGTTCATTATGATACCAGTTCTCATCCAAGGCCCTAAGCAACCCGGCAATGACATTGATGTGTACCTAAGGCCATTAGTTGAAGAACTTTTACAGCTGTGGAACGGAAACGGTGTACGCACGTGGGATGAGCACAAACAGGAGGAATTTGACCTAAAGGCGTTGCTGTTCGTGACCATCAACGATTGGCCCGCTCTCAGTAACCTTTCAGGACAGACAAACAAGGGATACCACGCATGCACGCACTGTTTACTTTACACCGGTAGTATATACCTGGCAAGCTGCAGGAAGAATGTGTACCTGGGCCATCGTCGATTTCTTCCGACCAACCATCAATGTCGAAAGAAAGGCAAGCATTTCAAAGGCGAGGCAGATCACCGGAAGAAGCCCGCCATGCGTACCGGTGATCACGTACTTGCTATGGTCAATGATTTACACGTAATCTTTGGAAAGGGTCCCGGCGGACTAGCTGTTCCGAGTGACGCTGGGGGACACGCACCCATGTGGAAGAAGAAATCTATATTTTGGGACCTACCCTACTGGAAAGACCTAGAGGTCCGCTCTTCGATCGACGTGATGCACGTGACGAAGAACCTTTGCATGAACCTGCTAAGCTTCTTGGGCGTGTATGGGAAGACAAAAGATACAGCTGAGGCACGGGAGGACCTGCAACATTTGCACGAAAAAGATGGCATGCCTCCAAAGCAGTATGAAGGTCCTGCCAGCTATGCTCTTACCAAAGAAGAGAAGGAAATCTTCTTTGAATGCCTGCTTAGTATGAAGGTCCCGACTGACTTCTCGTCGAATATAAAAGGAATAATAAATATGTCAGAGAAAAAGTTTCAGAACTTAAAGTCTCATGACTGCCACATGATTATGACGCAACTGCTTCCGGTTGCATTGAGGGGGCTTCTACCGGAAAACGTCCGATTAGCCATTGTGAAGCTATGTGCATTCCTCAATGCAATCTCTCAGAAGGTGATCGATCTAGAAATCATACCAAGGCTAAGGAGTGATGTGGTGCAATGTCTTGTAAGTTTCGAGCTGGTGTTCCCACCATCCTTCTTCAATATCATGACGCACGTCCTAGTTCATCTAGTTGACGAGATTGTCATTCTGGGCCCCGTGTTTCTACACAATATGTACCCCTTTGAGAGGTTCATGGGAGTCCTAAAGAAATATGTCCGTAACCGCGCTAGGCCAGAAAGAAGCATCTCCATGGGCCATCAAACAGAGGATGTCATCGGGTTTTGTGTTGACTTCATTCCTGGCCTTAAGAAGATAGGTCTCCCTAAATCGCGGTATGAGGGGAGACTGACTAGAAAAGGCACGCTTGGAAGGGACTCAATAATATGCAGGGACGGATATTCTTGGTCTCAAGCACACTACACAGTTCTACATAGTTCTACAGAACTCTACCTTGGTGAACACAAGAACAGTCTGCGCTCCAAACACCCGGAGCAGTGCGACGACTGGATTACATGTGAACACATCAGGACTTTCAGTAGTTGGTTGGAAGCACGTATCAGAGGTGACAACACTGTTTGTGATGAGCTGTACTTGTTATCCAGGGGACCATCTTCGACTGTTACGATTTGGAAAGGATACAAGATAAATGGGAATACATTTTACACGATTGACCAAGATCAAAAGAGCACCAACCAAAACAGCGGTGTCCGCTTTGATGCAACAACCGAGAGGGGAAAGGCCACATATTATGGTTACATAGTGGACATATGGGAACTTGACTACGGACATGATTTTAAGGTCCCTTTGTTTACGTGAAAATGGGTCAATTTGTCAGGAGGCGGGGTACATGTAGACCCACAGTATGGAATGACAACAGTGGATCTGAAAAATCTTGGGTACACTGATGAACCGTTCGTCCTAGCCAATGATGTGGCACAGGTTATCTATGTGAAGGACATGTCTACCAGACCGAGAAAGAGAAAAGATAAGGAAGCGAATACATCATACGATGAGCCAAAGCGCCACATAGTTCTTTCAGGAAAAAGGGACATCACGGGAGTGGAGGACAAGACAGACATGTCTGAAGATTATGAAAAGGTTCATGAAATTCCTCACTTTAAAGTCAAGGCTGACCCCAGCATCCTGATAAACGATGAAGATTATCCATGGTTACGACGCAATAAGCAAATGACACAAGCGAAGAAAAAGTGAAGGCTTTCTCCCGCAACTATTATGATGATACCATGCCAACTTTGTAACTGACGAGTATGATACCATTGTCCGTTTTGTACATGCACATGCTATGTGTGGGTCAATTTATGATACCATGCCAACTTTCAACTTTTTTAGAGTTCATTTGAAATGCTTTAATGTCTTATGGTTCGGCCCTCGTAATAATTAAAAATAGCAACAATAAGTATTTTGTTGTAAGTAGAAACAAAAAAGCAAAAAAACAAGAAAGTGTTTTCAAATTTGAAAAGTAATGGCACTAACAGAAAGTTTATAATTTTCCTAAAACTAAAAGCAAAAAGAATTAAAAAATAAAGCAAAAAACAAAAGAAAATAAATAATGCAGAAAAAAAACAAAAAAACAACAACAATAAGTATTTTGTTGTAAGTAGAAACAAAATAAAATAAATAAAGCAAGAAAGAAAACAAAAAAAAGTGTTTTCAAATTTGAAAAGTAATGGCACTAACAGAAAGTTTATAATTTTCCTAAAACTGAAAGCAAAAAGAATCAACAAATAAAGCAAAAAACAAAAGAAAATAAATAATGCAGAAAACAAAACAAAAAAACTGGAAAAAATAAAAATAGCAACAATAAGTAAAGGAAACAAAAAAACAAAAAAAATGCCACCTACTGGGCCCACACGGCCTGAATACGACTTGAATCCCTACTTTGGGCCAGGATTCAGGCCCGCAGTAGGCACAGAAGGCCCATCAGGCAAAGCAGTAGCAACTAGGCCCGTAAGCCTGCAATGGAGAGGAGCTCGAGAGGGGTGCGACAGTGGGGCTTATAAACCACTGCGCGCCCCTCTCAACTAGCGAGGTGGGACTAAACTTTGGCCCCGAGGCGGGCAACACAGAGGCCTTTGGTCCCGGTTGGTGGCACCAACCGGGACTAAAGGGGGAGGCATTAGTCCCGGTTGGTGCCACCAACCGGGACTAAAGGCCGCAGCTTCCCGCCCTTTGGGCTGCCGAAAAGAGGCCTTTTGTCCCGGTTGGTGGTACCAACCGGGACTAAAGGGTGCATTAGTCCCGTTTCGTGTCACGAACTGGGACCAATGCTCCTTGTATATAAGTAGCACTTCGCAGTTTTGCAGAGTTCATCGCCACCAGTTGCCCCCCGACGACGTCGAGCACATCGTCGCCGCCAGGCTGCCCCAACGCCGCCCGCCGCCCCCGCCGTCACTGTCGCCGCGCCCGCGCCCGTCGTCGTCGCCGGCCTCCCCGAGCCCGCGCCGGCCTCCCCGAGCCCACGCCGGCCACCCCGAGCCCGCGCCAGCCTCCCCGAGCCCGCGCACGCCGTCGTCGCCGCCAGGCTGCCCCATCGCCGTCGCCCGCCCCCGCGCGCCGCGCCCCGAGCCCCTGCCCCGTCGACGTCGCCCGCCCCCGCGCGCCGCCGCCGCTGTGAGCCGCCGCGCCGCACCGGCTCTGGTTTTTTTCATTTTTATTAGTTTAATTTTTTTGTTCATATATATATAATGTATATGTGTATGTATATGGCTATGTGTATGTAGATGTTCAAAAATTGTTCAAAGCATGTTTTTGTTCATATATGTATTTTTTGTTCATATGTGTATTAATGTTTTCATATATGCAAAAGATAGATTTTTAGAAAAGTTAGGTTTTTCTTCTGGTCATAGATTTTTTTGGTGATATTAATTATTGTAGAATATGCAAATGTTTGTATATTCATATGAACAATGCATTAGGCAAAACCTTTGTTTTTTTTCGAAATTTTCTATTTGATCATTTTTTTTAAAACAAGCAATACTAAAAGAATGAGAGGAAAAAGGAAAATAAGAAGAGGAAGAAAGGAGAAAAAGAGGAGAGGAAGAAGAGGAGAAATAAATAAGAAGCGGAAAAAAGAAGAAAAAGAAGAGGAGAAGAAGAAAGGAATAGAGGAGAAAGAAGAAAAAATAGAAGAAAAAAATTCTAGTTTTTCTTCTTCTCCTCTATTCCTTTCTTGTTCTCCTCTTTTTTTTTTTTCTTCTTTTTCTTCTTCTTCTTCCTTCTTCCTTCTTTCTATTTTCTTCCTTTTCCTTAATTATTTTCCTTTCTCGATACCCCCTCCCCGATAACTCTCGAGGACACCCAAACCCTAGAGAGAAAACGATGTTGGTCTCCTACCCCCTCCCGCCGCGCCCCTACCCGACAAATTAACTCTCTCGAGGCCACCCAAATTTATCAAGTTAAAAGAGTGTTGTCGTCGAGGGCCACCCCAAACCCTTGAAGCGTTGTGTCGAGGCGACCCCAAACCCTAGAGAAGCAGCGTCGAGGCCACTAACATGATTCCTTATTGTGAATAGGTAGCTAGTTCTACGTTTGCCACTAATATATATATATATATATATGTACCATGTTTGAATAATAATTGACATGTTGTAAATATTTGCAGAAACTATGGAGCACTCCCGAGACGAAGAAGCAGAAGCGATATTGAGGGACATAATCTCAAATGGAAGGGATGAAGTTGCGTCATTTCTCCTCGACACCGTTGTTGGTCAGCTGGAAGAACGGGGTGAAGAAGAGGGCTATGTTCATGATGGCTTCGGACCATTAATGCCGGTACAAGAACAGGACTATGTTCATGATGGCTCCGGTGACACAATCGAGGAACAAGAAGGAGACCGTGCTGACTGCTCCGGTGAGCTAACCGAGCCCGACCAGGTATATATATTAGTTAAGCCCGTGCTGACTAGTCAATTGATGCTTCCATTGTTTTGGTATATGTACACATATTAATTACTCTCGTCTATCTTCCTTATAATTTCTAGCCCTCCGGATCGAGCACAACTTCGGTAAGGAGACGAGGCCCAAAGAAAAAGTTGAGCTCGGATGAAAAGTTTGAGATCATAGAAATCGCGCCTGACGGCGAACCTATTGAACCCATCCGGACAAGGAAGGCATTTTCTTCTCAGTGCGGGGTTCTTGTTAGGGACAAGATCCCGATCAGCATCCAGCAATGGTATAAGCCTAAGGAGGAAGACGCTCCGGTGTCTTATGTCAATGATATGCAGAAAGAAGATCTTTGGACTCAGCTGAAGGAAAATTTCACCCTACCGCCAGAGGAGGATCCAGAGAAGCTAGTTAAAGAGGAATTAATCAAGTCGTGTGCTCTTAAGAAGATGGCAACCCTAATGAGGAGGTGGAGGAAAGAGCTGAACCAGTTTGTCAAAGATAAAAAGACACCAGAATTCATCGGCAAATATGAGAAGATCAAAGATCACTGGCCCGCATTTGTGGCTCACAAGACATCGGAAAAGAGTAAGAAGATGACGGAGACAAACAAGAAAAATGCTGTGAAGAAGACGCTTCACCATCGCACGGGGTGAGGTGGCTACCTGCAAGCCCGGCCTAAGTGGTCCAAGGCTGAGAATGATCTTCTTGAAAAAGGGATCGAACCAGAGACAATGAGATGGCCAGACCGTTGCTGGACTTGGTTCTTCGGGTCTGGCGGAACATTGGACCCTGTAACAGGGTTTTGCTAGTGGACGGATGAGCAACTGGAAATACCAGTCAAGAACCTTCGACACTATATCGATGCAGCGCAGCGAGGGACGTTCCTTCCAAAGAGGAAGAAGGACGAGCTCACAATGGCCCTTGGGAATCCTGAGCACCCTGGACGGACACGAGGCACGCCAGGCTCCATTCCGTGGAAGGTTGGTTTTCCAGATGCAGGGGGTTACAAAACCCACGAGAGGAGGAAGAAACTGGAGCAGGACCAACTGCAGGCGCTGCATGAAAGGGTAATGGGGCTAGAGGATCGAGAAGAGGAACGAGAAGCAGCAGATCGCAGCAAACGACCTGCCGAAGCTTCCCCCGAAGCTACCCCGCCATCTCAGCCGAGAAGCAGTGTGGCTTCCACCGAGCTGCTTCAGCCGGAGCATGTCTTGACGGCTCCTGCCAGCTTGGATGGTATCACGGAGTCTCAAAATTGCCACATGATGGCACGATGGATGACTTTCAAGGTCAAGGCGGCTGTTGGCCAAGTTTATCCTAGTGGACCCGGCACAACTTATCACTGCTAGCCTATTCCAAAAGGATATGCTAAGGTGATGGTGGATGAAATAACGGAGGGATTTGTGGACCTCGTGCTTGACCACCCTACCGGTGAAGGGGAGACTAGGCTGGGTTCTGCTCTGAAGACTCCATGCCTATGGAAGAAGGAGCTCATCAACCTTTTGAACTGGATGCCTCCGCCTCCTCGTCCTGAGTCAGGGCACTCCGCCTCCTCCACCGCCTCCTCCTCTGGTGAGTGATGATCAAGGCACGCGTGGCGGCACTCCGCCTCCTTCTCTGGCGCATGACGGCACTCCGCCTCCTTCTCCGCCTGCGCCGGCGCTCCCGAGCAGCCAGCAGCATCCTCCTTCTCCGCCTCGCCAGCAAGGGCGGAAGAGATCCGCCGCCACCCCGGCTGCTCCGGCGCGTTGTACTCCTTCTCCTCCGCCTCGTAAGCAAGCACGAAAGAAGACAGACGCCGCAACCGCTCCGTCTGCTCTGGCGTCTAGCAGCACAACCAGAGGCGGGAGGCAATACAAATACGGTCCATCATCTCTCAAGCCTCTAGAGAAGTTGCCGTACGAGAGGTCTGAGGAGGAAAACGATACGATTGTGCGGACCCACGTGAAGGAGTTCTTTGAAGGGGTGAAAGCAAAGAGACATCCACCTCTGGAGGAGAAGGTAGATCCGGTGAAAGCAAAGCGCACTCTCGACGCCCTGAGGAAACCACCAAAGTCTCCGCCGAGAACCAACTATGAGCGCATTACTGAACAAACATATCTCCAAGCCCAGCGGTCGGGAACTACTGTCAGTGCTAAAAGATCAAAAGAACGATCAAAGGGGAAAAAATTGCCCAGCTCGGCGAACAAGCACAGCAATCGTGCCCCCCGCTCAATGTGTCTAATGCTCCGGGGACGGTGGCCGGTTATGGCAATCTCGACGATTACCTGCCTGATGATGCACTTCCTGATTTCTTGGAGGTGGACGGACACAGATACGAATACGGGAAGCCTCTCGTCAAAGATGAAAAATCTCTGACAACAATGACGCGAAGATTCCATAATTGGTACATGGAAACCTGCAGAGAGTCTGAGGGTAAGAATGCTGTGTATCTGCGTATTAAAGAGGAGCACGATCTCGTTGCAAATGATCTGTTGACTGTTCCATTTGAGGAATTCTTCGAGTTCTTCAATCAAAAGGCCCTCGATAAATTAATGGTCTTTTGCTACTGCCTGTAAGTACTACTTCTGTCATTAAGTCTCTATATATAGCTCGGCTCTTTCATTGCATGTATTTATAATTAATTATCCTTAATATATATATTATGCAGATTGAAGATCGTCGAGTGCAAAAAACAAGAATTTAATGATATTGGGTTCATTAACACAAATATCATAGATGTATTTCTGGTTGAAAAGAACGTCAAAGAGGCCGAGGACAACTTGCTACAATCGTTGATCAAAAACCAAAACAAAGATACCATACTCTTTCCTTACAACGGCCCGTGAGTGTTACTGTCGTGTGCATATTCTATTTCCCTTATTACTCAAGTGAGCTTATAGTAATGTAGTTGATGAGTTATGCATGCGTGCGCAGGTACCACTATATTCTTCTGGAGATTAAGCTTGAGCGTGGACTAGTAACCGTCTTAGACTCGAGACGGAAAGATCCCAAATCCTATGTGGACATCACTGAAATGCTCAGCAAGTAAGTTCAATCGATCATTATCGCACCATATCGGCATTTTTTTGTTCATTTCCTGATATCTCAAGTAATAATAATAATTTTCTTTGTCTTGCAGGGTTTGGAAACAGTTCACCGCAGAAGCTCCGGGACTGCCGAAGGAGCTGACATATAAATGGCCGAAAGTAAGTACTACTGGCTAGCTAGTTGCGCGCATCTCCCATTGATTCTATAGCTATACTTTCATCAATGCCATTTATAATGCTTCATTATCAGTTTGATTGACCTCTATTTCTCGTAAAGTGCTTGTGGCAGGAGGAAGGGAATGATTTCTGTGGATACTACGTGTGCGAGTTCATCCACACTGCGACTTTGAAAAACAAGCGGGGCTACTCTCAAAGACAATATGAAGTGCGTAAGCAATAATATTCACAATTTCATTTTATTACACCATCATTTCTGTTGAGTTTCATTCATATATATGTATTAATTAACCCCCTTCTTCAAATTAGACGTGGAAGATGCGGAATGAACTCCTAGAACCAGATCGCATGAAAGCAATTCAAGAGGAATTGGCGGGATTCTTTCTTGACCACGTCATCAATAAAGCCGGAGAATACCATGTGGAAATTGATTTCAAATGCTAGGGGTTTGTAATTAAGAGATCTTATACATATTGTACATGTATGTAGCCAGTAGCGTCGGATACATGATACGAAAACTTGTTGTTCGACCAATCTCTCGGAGAAAGAGAGGTCGATCGATCACTTCTCTCGGTATGCATGACGAACTTCTGTACTGAATGGTTCTCTCGATCACTTATGTATATATAGTACGTAGCGTCGACCAAGCACGGACATAAGAGAGGACACTTCTCTCTATTAATTAGCTAGCTAACACAATATATGAAACACCTAAATTAACCCCCCAAAACCCCCAACCTCCCCTCCTTTCAAAAAAAAACAAAAACCCCAGCCAATGGAATGATGACGCGTGGATGCCTTTTGGTCCCGGTTGGAGCCACCAACCGGGACCAAAGGCCACCTGACTGGGCTCGGTGCACAGGGCCACGTGGAGGCACATTGGTCCCGGTTCTGGTTTGAATCGGGACTAATGGGTGGAGGTATTAGTAACGGCCCATTAGTCCCGGTTCATGAACCGGGACTAAAGGCCCTTACGAACCGGGTCTATTAGGTGTTTTTCTACTAGTGATTTCATCAAACACACACTGCTCGTATGATAAACCGTGACAACTTATGTCTTACCATGCCATATTCATGAAAAAACTAGTGAGAACGCATCTGTTTTGGCAACAATTACGATGGTTCTCAAATGATTCACATGCACATAAAAGTAGCAGCAGTTCCCATAGACGGATTCAAACAGATGCCCCAGAGGGCACGATAAGAGGCAACGTTTGGATAATTAGACACAATCCAAACTGCTATTAAACACTAGTTGGGGCAACTATTTCATGCCTCGATCTAATTTGGGCTGGACACAAGACGGACCTTGCCATGAACGTCATCGAGGATGTCCGACGGCAGCTCAATCCTGTGAACCTTCATGAAGATAACCTTGTGGCCTTGCCACTCATAAACTTGTTTGTGGAGGCATGCCACGTCATCTTCCTGCGTAAGCTTGAAAAGCAAAGTATGCCTTACAAACGAAGGAGCAGCTTTGATCTTCTTGTGCTTTAGTACACGCTGGACAACACGCCTGACAACAGTGAGGCTGGAATGCAACTCGACATCGGTATAAGCGCAAATGGCTTCCAGGATCCAACAGCCTAAGAACTATGTTTTCCAGTGCGTATATTCAGGTCATCCGCCTCATAGCGAGTAACATGTACAACCACACAATCCTTGTCTGCATCAGGGCTCTAACTAAAATAGAAACAAATTTTGAATTACTTTCCAGTATAAGAAACACAAGTTATTTAAAACACAATGTATAGCATGGCATCGAAGCTAATAAAATTTTGCATTATTCATCACCACATACTTAGATGAAAAACCACAATCGAGATCAGCTAAGAAGAAAATCACCTTGGGCAGCTCAACGGGGGGGGGGGGGGGCACATCCTCGAAGGAGGAAAACTACTCTTGCAGTGCCATGTGGGCTCTAACCTCAAACGGGGCGTTTACCATGTCAGTAGTGGTCGTGAGCGTATCTGGCTTCGGCTCGGTGGATGCCTCCATCTTCTTAGAGCTCTCTGTCTCGTGGGGATTAGCCTCCTGTGTCTGCTCCAATATCGGCAGATCTTTGCCTGGTTCTCCTTGGTCTATCATGAAACTGACGAATACTAGGAGACCACTGAAAGGAAAACACAATCACAATGACAATAAAACAAAAAAGAGAGTGATGATCGATTACTTCTTTGCAAAAGTTCTTTTTTTTCTCTGAACGAAAATATACCAACATCACGGATCCGCCTACCTTTCCTTTATTGGGAGAGAAGAACAGTGGCAGATACGAGTGTTGGCTTTCTTGAAGACGGTGAGGGAGAAGGGGATTCAGTGAAGACTGAAATGATGGTTGCTTCGTCCGTCAAACTTAGACTGCGGGGAGGTGGGGTTTTGTGAGACGACGGCTCGTTACTACTGCACTACGACTGGGGTGACTCTCCGCCTGCATACTGCCTTCTAATTTGGTGGATGGCATTTGGGTCCGCGCGCTGCATGGCTCGCATGTCGGTGAACAAAAGTATAATGGCATTCAGTAGAGGGAGACGTTTCGATGACCTAGGAGGAGCCAAAAGTGGTAGTGTATCCATTGTACTAGTAGTAATTGTTTTTCTGGGTAGTTGTAGAGTGTGTCCACTGTACTAGTAGTAATTGTTTCTCTGGGCCCCAGACAAAATAGCCCATCCACCCTAGTAAATAATAAAATAAATTCAAAAGCCCATATATTTACTTAATGAGAGGCACTACCCACACCCAGCACACCGCCCTCCAAAAAACCAGGGTGATCTTCTTCCACCTCACTCCCACCCACCTCACGTCAGCTCGCTCCACTCGTACCCCCAAATTCCTCACCTCACTCCTACACAAAACTCCAACTCCCCTTCTTCCTCACTACTACAGAAAATCCCCAGCTCCCCTTCTTCTTCACTCGCACTACAACTAGGCTCGTCATTCATTACTCTACTCAAATCCATGAGCGCGACGCAACACCCTCAAGGAAAATGGAGTCGGCTGATCCCAGCGCCAAGAAGATGAGGCTCCCGCCAGCGGCGCCGCCTATTGTAGATCCCACACCCGGCAGCTAGGGGAGAAGCGGCCACCCCGCCCCCACTGGATCCCAGGAACCCATAGAATCTCGGGTGGAGCACATCAGCGATCTCCCGGACGTCGTCCTTGGGGCGATCATCTTGCTTCTCCCCACCAAGGATTGCTGTCGCACCCAAGTCCTCTCAATTCGGTGGTGCCCTCTATGGCGCACCGTACCCCTTAATCTCGACTGTCGTCGGGTATCTCGCTTCAATGATTTTGAAATCTCCAGAGCCATCATCTCCTCCCACCAGGGCTCCGTTCAAAGCCTCTGCATCCCGTCATGCTACCTGAGAAAGCATACCATGCCCTGCACGGTGGACGCCTAGTTGAAATCCCCTAAATTTACAGAACTACAACTGCTTGAGTTCTACTATTCCCCTGGAAATCACCTACCAGACACCGAACGCCATGTACTTGTGTCCTCAGCACCGATGTCCATCTTGCGGTTTTCCTCCTCTCTCCGCACTACCACCTTTGTGTTGTGCTACCTACCATACAATCTGGTACTAAACCTTTGACTCCCATTTCTCAAGAAACGTTCACTTGTGCGGGTTCGTATATCGGAGCACTACTAGAAAAAGTCATGTTTGTGGCACACTTATTTTGGCTATTAATGGTGCACTATAGGTGCGCCACTATTACCACGCCACTAGTAACAAATACTAATGGCGAACCTCTGGTGCGCCATTAGTATTGCAGGTAACAGTGGCGCACCTTGTAGTGCGCCATTACTATTGCTACAGGTGCGCCACTGGTAACTTTTTTTTGAAATTTTTTGATATTTTTTTCTGAATTTTGAAGGAGGGAAAATAGTAGTGGTGCACCGTCTAACCACCACCGTGCGCCATTGCTATTTTTGAATTTTGAATTTGGATCTGGATCACAATTTTTTTGCCCTTTTTTGCTCGTTTTTTTGCAGGATATTTTTTCAAATTTTGTTCTTGTTTTTGGATGTTGTACGTTCTTTTGCCGGAGAGGAGTTCGCCGGAGAGGAGGGCCGAGGAGAGACCATGAGGAGGAGAGGAGGGAGGAGGAGGAGGTCACCGGAGAGGAGCTTGCCTACATTGTCGGAGAGGAGGAGGAGGAGGTTACTGGAGAGGAGCTTGCCTACATCACCGGAGAGGAGGAGGAGGTCGCCGGAGAGGATTTCACCGGAGAGGAGGGAGGATAAACCGTGAGGGGAGGGGAGGAGAGGAGGGAGGAGGAGCTCACCGGAGAGGAGGGAGGAGGAGCTCACCAGAGAGGAGGGATGAGGAGCTCACCGGAGAGGAGGGAGGAGGAGATCACCGGAGAGGAGGGAGGAGGAGCTCACCGGAGAGGAGGGAAGAGAAACCGTGAGGGGAGGGGAGGAGAGGAGGGAGAAGGAGGTCGCCGGAGAAGAGGAGGATGGGAGTACGGTGGAGGAGAGGAGGGGAGATGGAGTGGAAGAGAGGAGGAGATGGGGTGGAGGAGAGATGGAGTGGAGGAGATGGAGTGGAGGAGAGGACCCCGCCCAGCCATATATACGGCATAGTAATGGCACACCGTGGGCGGGTGCGCCATTACTAACTTTTTTTATCTTTTTAATTTATTTTGAATTTTGAAGGCGGGAAGATAGTAATGGTGCACCATGGGCAGGTGCGCCACTACTAAATTTTTTTATTTCTTCGATTTTTTTGCCTCCGGATCTTAAAAGCATCGTAACTTTTTTTCTGTTAGGTTTTTGGGGATTTTGAAAATCTTCAATGAGGTTCCCCCCGTTGAATTTGATTGTAACTTTTCGAGTAGATGATTTTTCATATAAAAAACTTTTTAATCCGAGTTCGTATGCAAAAGTTATGCCCATTTTACTAAATTCTAGAGACATTTTGCAAATAAGTTCGAAATTCATATTTGTAACTTTTCCCAACAACTGGACCACATATCACATGGGAAACTTATTTTCTTTTTTTTTTTTTTTTGACATTTCCATCGTGTCCTTTTATCTTTTTTAAAACTGAAAAGGCGGTCGACACAGGGGGTGCATTTGGTGGAATTTTTGGTCAAAGTTAGTAATGGCACACCGTGGGTGTGGTGCGCCAACCAACGGTGCGCCATTACTAACTTTGAAAAAAATGAAAAAAAAATTGTTAGTAATGGCGCACCGAGGGTGTGGTGTGCCATTACTAGTTAAAACTAGTAATGGCGCACTATCCCCTGGTGCGCGATTACTAGTAAAAATAAAAAAATTGTTAGTAGTGGCGCACCGTGGAAGTGTTGTGCCATTGGTATTTAGAGTTTAATGGCGTACCTATATATGGTGCGCCATTGCTATATAGCAGTGGCGCACCACATATGTGGTGCGCCATTAATGTCCATATTAGCTATACCCATTTTCCTAGTAGTGGAGGCCCCATTGCACAACATCATCCACTCCAGTTGCCTTGCCCTGGAGTGCTTGGTGCTTGTTTTCACAGTTAGAATCGGTTGTCTCCAAATAAAGTCGCCTAACCTTGTAAGAATCGGAATTTCTTTCACGGAAGGCAGCTCATCATCCAAGATGCCCCTTCAATTCAAAGGTTGATCCTTGATTCTAGTTATTCACCATCGCAAATAACCGTCCTCTCTGTGCCTAAACTGGAGACCTTGGGTGTAATACATGATCTCTATGCTCATTTCAATATGGTGTTTGGCTCCACAGTTCTTCAGGTACTTTATATTATCATCTACACTTGTAACCATAAGCTGCATTTTAAATTTCTCCGCATAAGTTATATATCATCTTGGAGTACACATTTTCTACTAATATTATGTTCCATGCTCAATTAAAAGTTTCTCCATGGATGGCCTATCAATGGTGCTGGATTCTGTCAAGATCTTATATATCCAAATGAATAGTTTTGATCTGAACAAGATTATTGGCTTGCTACAATGCTTTCCATGTCTGGAGAAGTTGCATATAAAGGTGATAATTTCACGCACATTGGAAGCCCGCATATAGTGTATTAGAATTAACCATTCAGTTGTTGCTCTTTCGACAGTCTTTTTTAGACCTTAACTATTTTCAATCTTCATGTCTATTTAGGTAACAGGACGGGGTAAGAAAGTTATAACCAATCGGTGGATTCGTAAGTACCGGGATTTTCTCACTTCTCATGACATTCAATTGAAAACAATAACGCTAGAACGATATGTAGCCAACCGTGCAAACACTAGATTTGTCACATTCTTCCTTCTGAATGCGAGGTTACTATTGTCCATCAAGCTTAAGTTTATCAACAACATGGTTTTGACAGAAGAGCAAAAAAAGGAGTTTCAGGTGGGCAAAAGAGCTTCTGAACATGTCGGGCTTCTATTTACAACATATTGTGGTCATAATCTAGTAAATTTTGTGACCTAGGATGTTCGTTCTATGGACCGGACCGATCCATTTGACTGTGACTGCCGAAAATAGTGCTGGAGTTAGATGTTGTTGCCCTTTTCAACCTGGGTTTTGTCTAAACCTGGGTTTGTAAGTTGGAGTTAGATGTTCTTTCCCTTTTCAACTCGGCTGTGACAGTCATATTTTCTTTGCAACTAGGCAAATGGCTTGCCATTCGATTAATTTAGAGTGAAATATTGTAACAAATCCCAACCAAGGGAAATAACATCACTCTCGCCGGATGCTTGAGCTCACTGTGCATTATAGAAGCCAAGAGATTAGCCCCCACCAGCACCCACAAACTTATTTCGAACTAGCACATCAAATGGGTTGTAAATTTTCATAGGAAAGGCTGCATGACCGTGACAGATTTGGATTCTGACATTTGGGACCCACAAGGAAATAGCCTATCTAAGGTGGTGTCGACTTACTAGTTAGTCAACAAATGATTCTGCCTACCAGCCGTTGGATTGACATCCAACATCTGTCGTGTATCTTCTATCTCTTGTTTTCTTCCTCTAGCCACTCAAGAGATTAGCCCCCCCTCCAGCCACCCAAAACAAACCACCCCGTCGGCTCCGCATGCTCCTGCCTCCCATGGCTAGCTATGCCTCCGCCGCCTTACTATACCATCCAACGTTGGCTAGTGCCTCCCTCTATTCCCACACACATCCTGTTATTCTCCAGCCGTAGCAATAAATTAAGATGCAAAACTTGATCATTACTCGTGTCATCACAGTTCTAGTGCTTCATTATAGACCAGGAGTTGATTTTTGTTTTTCTTCAGATTGTTCTTCCCCTTCATCACTTGGTTCAATAACAGACAAGCTTCGCCTTCAATGTAAGATTTGGTATGTCAATTAGGGAGCACAAGTATAGCACTAAACAACGACATTAATTTTCTGATGACAGTAGCAAAATACATGCCAACAGTTGTGAAATATCATTATCTTACCTCAATGGGATATTACGGTGCACATACAGATTGGAAGTCTTGTCTCCATTTATGCAGCTCGCTAAAATCAAGCAGCATTACCGTATAAGTAGCACAACATATGAAAGCACACTGCACAATCATGTGAAAGAAGGCTAGTACTGACCTCTCATGACGCGGAATTCAAACAACTCACAAGAAGAAGATCTGAAACAAATTTGCCAACAAGGATAGGAAGTCAGATCTCCTCACTTGCAGTTCCACTAAGATCAAGCAATCAAGGAACATTGTCTGTGTAACATTTTGGTTTAATTGCACAAAACACTCTTAAAACAAAAGTGCTTTGTGCAGTGCAACAAAAGGTCGCAATAGCAACGAGGTGAAGTAGATAACCCTATTTACACAGAGGTGCAAAGGAAAGAAGTACAGGTCAATAACGATGGATGACATAGGAGCCCACAAAAAGAAGCATCTAACTTATATAAATGGGAAAGAAAGCAAGACAGTAGCATTTCTCAAACAGTGGCACTGATTAATATTAACAGATAGATTATATTAACAATAAAATTCGTTAAACATGTAATGTTCTTTTAACTGTGGCATTGCTTCAATTTTCCAGCGGCATTATTAGAGGGTGTTTGTTTACAGGGACCTTTTGGTGTAGGGACTAAAAAGGTCCCTTTTAGTCCCACGTAAACCAAAGAGGACGGACTTTTAGGGACTAAAAGTGGGCATTTGGATCTAAAGAAAGAAGACCCCGAGGGAGTGTCTTTTTGGGACTTTTTCCAACAGTTGCCCCTGCCCCACATCGCACCTTATCTCTATTAGGTCATTACTAGGGGTTACCTGGTCTTTTAGCATGTCATTTAATAACCTCTAGTCCATTTTTACTCCCTCGTGAAAGGACATGCGTGCCCCCATGTGTGGTTTTGGTAATTGATGACACTCCCTATAGACTAATGGTTGCATTGAGTTATATTTGAAGGATTTGTCCATAGGCTTTTCTTGAAGTCCATGTGGTGGTTTCAAGGAGTTTATGAGTTGACCAAGGTGCTATTAAGGAATTATCCAAAGATTGGTCTTGTGAGTGTTGAGCTTATTGCAAGCATGTCTTGAAGAAGAAGATTGCGTGATCATTCATGTCTACCTTCAAGACATCTTCCAAATGAAGAAAGTTGGAAAGATTCAACACACAAAGCGTACAAGATGTACTGAGGGATCAAGTGATCCCATGGTATGGTAAGCATCGTCCATTAAGCTTTGTGTGCTAACCAATGGTATTCGTGAGAGTTTATTGTGGGGTTAGGTTGTGGTGTGTAAGTTCAAGTGGAGCATCACGAAGAGATCAAATGCTTGAAGCTTGTCGTCCATTGTGGCGACAACGGACTTGTGAATATGTGCGGAAGAGTGGCTCACCCATAGTGGAGTATGGGGGAGCAATCAACTAGTCTTCATCGAACCAAAGCAATCAAGAAAGGTGGCACAACTTGAGGGAGTCGAGATCGTCATCAATTAACTCAAGTGGACCATGTGCAAGGCAAAGGTTTTCCCTTGATAGGTTTTCAATTTTACCGGTCTCATGGTGCTAGTTGGAGACCAGGTTATAGGATCGATTGTCGTACTATCAAGGGGGGCTCTCGATGAGTAGCTTGATCGTATCATTCATAGAGAGCTCAAACCATTACATCCTTGCATCATATTTCTTGGTTCTTGTTTGGTTTACTTTGTGAGTCCTAGAACATTTGGTCATCTTGATGACAAGCTCAAGTTCATCGAAAACGGAGTTCACATGCATCTTCTATGATGTTTTTGATGTTGGAGGTTATACCGGTTCTTCTGTATTGGAGGTTTCTCTCCTCTATTTGTTAGGCATACCTCCCTTGCCTCTCGATGCTACTCGTTGTCTTGTGTCCAACAAGCTTGAGTTTGCTCAATTCGGAGCTCATTTGGAGAAGTTATGGCAGTTCTGGTTTTCCTTGGAGTATACTTGTTTTCATGGAAATGGCATAAGGATGGCGCCAGCGGTAGTACCGCTGGGCCGGAGCGGGAGTACCGCGTATCGCCACAAGCAGTAGTACCACTGTCTCACAACGGTAGTACCGCCCATGGCCATAAGCGGTAGTACGGCTCCGGTTCCGCACTAGTACCGCCTCAACTTGAGACGTGGTTTTCTCGTGTCGGGTTCAGCAGCAGTAGTAGCGACAGTAGGAGCGTTAGTATCGCTTGTGTGCAGTAGTACCGCGGCTACCACCGCCCCTAGTGCCGCTCAATGGCCCTCCTCCCTGTGCTCATGGTAGGCATTGTGCGCGGTCCCAGCGATAGTACCGCTGGGCCAAGCGGCAGTACCGCTACGGCCAACGGTAGTACCGCTGGCTCCAGCGGTAGTGCCGCTCATACGGCTTTGTCTCGCCCTCTGTTTTGCCCCATTCTCTGTGTTCTACCGCCTAGGTGGTAGTACCGCTCCCCTGAGCGGTAGTACCGCTCATGCGCGGACTATGCACATAACAGTTGGATTCGAGAGCTCCTATAAAACAGGGTCTTCTTCCCCCAACCTTAACCCTAGAGCTTGTGTTCTTCCCCCATAGTTGACCTTCTTTGAACCTACTAACTCTCAATCCCTCCAATGATTCTTGCTAGTTCTTGAGGGAAAAGAGAGAGGAGATCTAGATCCACGTTTCCACCAATCACTTTCTCCTCTAAGTGAGGGGAACCCCTTGGATCTAGATCTTGGAATTATTTGTGTTCTTCTTTCATTCTTCCTCTCACTTTCCTCTCTAGCATTAGTTTCTTTGGTGGGATTTGGGAGAGAAGGTCTTGGGGACTCTGTGTGCCCTTGCCATCACATTTGGTGCAACGGTTGGAGTTTCTCCACGGTGATACATGAAAGTTACAAGGTGAGAAGCTTATTATTCTTGGGTGCTTGGTACCCTTGAGCTTGTTCCTCTTGGTGCTTGGGCGCCCTAGACAGTTGGTGGTGTTCGGAGCTCAATCATTGTGGTGTAAAGCTCTGGGCAAGCATCGGGGTCTACAATTAGGTTGTGGAGATCGCCCCGAGAAATTTGACGGGTACCGGTGACCGCCCCCAAGGGTTGCCAAAGTGTACGGGTTCGGTGACCGCCCGCAAGGGTTGCCATTTGTACGGGTTTGGTGACCGCCCTCAAGGGTCCCTTAGTGTAATCACGACATCTTGCATTGTGCGAGGGTGTGAGGATATTACGGTGGCCCTAGTGGCTTCTTGGGGAGCATTGTGCCTCCACACCACTCCAAATGGAGATTAGCATCCGCAAGGGTGTGAACTTCGGGATACATCGTCGTCTCCGCGTGCCTCGGTTATCTATACCCGAGCCCTTTAATTATGCACTTTACTTTGTGATAGCCATATTGTCTCTTGTCATATATCTTGCTATCACTTAGTTTTTTATCTTGCTTAGCATAAGTTGTTGGTGCACATAGGTGAGCGTAGTTGTTGTAGGTTTTGTGCTTGATAAATTAACCGCTAGGTTTATTCCGCATTTGTCCAAACATAAACCGTAATTATTTTAAAGCGCCTATTCACCCCCCCCCCCTCTAGGCGACATCCATGATCTTTCACATGGAATCGAACAGGTAGGGACTAGGGACTTTTTAGGTGGGACTAAAAAAGTCCAAGGACTTTTTAAACAAACAGGGCCTTAGATTAACAATAGCTAAAGAGTTGTACGGGATAGTGGACGCACCAGCACCATCACTACTAGGGAAAACCTTATACACAGAACTTTAGCAATAGCGTGGGCCGAAAAAAGCACGCTGGTGCTAAGTAGCAGTAGCGCGCCTGCGCAAACCGCGCTACAAATAAAGTTCTAGCAGTAGCGCACCTTGTTCTAAACATGTTACTACTAAAATTCCCACGGCTTAGCCCATAGGCTACACATAGTAGTAGCGATCTATATCGAACAGCGCTACCACTACTTTCTTTGTAGCAGAGCGTTTTCTTCTAAACTCGCTACTGCTAAAGGATCTAAAATTAAATGGAAAGCAAATAGAAAGGTAATTGAAAATGAAAGAAATGGAATAAGGTGAAAGGAGAAAAATAAAATGTGAAGAAAAATAAATGAAAAAAGAAAAAAAAGAGAAAGGAGTAGCAGTAGCGTGTATCCCAGAATGCGTTGTAGCTAATGTAGCAGCAGTGCGCTTTCTGGAACGAGCTACTGCTACTTCTGACTTAACCACGAGGTTCGTCCTTCCCCATGGCCACTTCCCTCTACGCCGCCGCCGCCGCCGTCGACCACTGCACGCTCTCCACACACCCTCTACGCCGCCCCCGACCCCGGATTCAACACCGCCCCTGCCCCCGACCTCAACTCTGCCCCGGACGCCGCCCCCCCCCCCCCTGACCTCGATGCCGCCCTTCGCCGCGCGCCCGAGCCCCGACCTTGACCTCGACGCCACCTGCCCCTCCCTCGTCGCAGGCACCCGAGGTGAGCACGCCTGCTCCTCCCTCTCCCCTACCTCTGCCTAGGGTTTCTTCATATTTTAGTTGCATCAAATTAGTTAGGGTTAATGTAAGGGTGGAAACGAATCGGATGCGGATGCGGATGCGGCTCAAATTAGTTAGGGTTCATGTAAGGGTGGAAATGAATCAAATTTCTAAGATGAATCATAAAACGAGTAAAAAAATTATTTATAGTTCCTAGGTACTAATTAGTTAGTAAGAACTAGGTACTAATTAGGTGCTAGGTTATTTTTATTTATAGTAATTTTATTTTTAGTAAGAACTAGTTGAATTAATAGAACTAGTTAGTAAGAAATTGTTGTATATCTTGTGTTGCTCAAATAGGATATGTGCTTGCCCAAGTGGCCGGTCATGTTTGCAGGTTACACCTCCGAGTGGCCTATGTTTTACCGGAGTGTTGATTAATTTCCGTTCCGGCAAATTTCAAGCGCTTGATATGTCCTATTTTAGCAAAGGTCATGCCAGATTTTTCCGTGAATTTCGGCATGACTTGTGCCAGAATATGTAGGAAATATCGAGTGCCCCGGATTTGTGTTTTGAGTATCCTGGTAGTTGTCTTTGATCGATTTTCAATTAATGTTTCAACTATGAACATAGGAAATGTCTGATGACTAAAAGGATTTCGGTATTTGCAAACACTGCGAAGACGAGCGCGACCTGTGCGACGGAATCTTCTTAGATGATGATAGGCGCTTCAACATCAAGCTGGACGAGAACTTCGAAGTGGATACAGTAAGTCACAATGACAGGTCTTTTTTCGTAATTAAGCATGACATCTGCTCCATTTGCTTCAACTTATGTGCATATGCCTCCTGTTATACCATTATGTGAGTTTCTCAACCATATTTATGTCTTTGATATTGTTTATTCAAAAATAGTTGACAACTAATTTCTATTGTCAGCTTATTTCGGTTCAAGCAAACATGTCCAGTGCTTGGTAGACAGGACCTACTACTGTGTCGGGGCTGAACTAAACTGCGAGGAGCTAAGTCATTATGTTTCATGGCTTGCAGATCTTGATACTGTCAAGACACATTTTCTTCCTGCATTTAGAAATGTTAGTACTTAAAACGTGCGACCAATAATGTTCGTAATGAACTACGGTCACATATTTTATTAGCTTACGGCCAAGATATCCTACAAATCACTTTAGTGCATTCAGGATTAGCGACGGATTCTTAATACTGAAAGACTAGACCAAATTTGTGATGGAGGAGCGCAGAGAAGTACTAGGGGGCAGCAAACAGAAGCGCAGCCCATGATTAGGAGACAGGTTCATCTGCATGCTCCAACTTGATGAAGGAGGAGAGCTACACATGTTTTACGTTATTTTACCTGAGAGAGAGCAGTAGGAGTGATTAGCTAGCTAGAAATGAGTTTGAAGATGATGATGTGCTACATTATTACTATGATGATTAAATAGCTAGTGTTGGTGGTAATGACTATGATGATTATTATTAGCTAGTGTTAGTGGTGATAAATAAATACTGTTGGTGGTAATGACTATGATGATGATTAAATAGCTTGTGCTGGCGGATTAGATTCAAGTGGAGGCAACATGTAGTGTACATCGAAAGTACTACTAGTCCAAACTAGATCAAGTTTGGATTAGTAGTATACTTTTGACATGCACCACATATTGCCTCCACTTGAACCAAATCCACCTTCATTTGACACACTATTATGGACATAATGATATAAACCTCATAATTGGTTGTACTAAAATTTGTATAACAGCGGATAAATAAACTAAAAAAAAGAATACTAGTAGTGATGCATAGTAAACACGCTGCAACTAGCTAGATTAGCAGGAGCGCGGGAGAGAAGAAGCGCTGCCGCTATGTGTCTTAGCAGTAGCGCGTGTCACACGCGCTACTGCTAAGTAATAGCTGTAGCGCCTTATTAGTAGCGCGGCAGCACACGCTACTAGTGGGCTTTAAACCCGCGCTACTACTAGGTTTTTTCCTAGTAGTGCATGTGCATCTACCGATGTATAAAGGGGTGATGCACACTTTGTTGCAACAAAGAACAAACTACCAAGGAGCATATTTGTGTTGGTCCCAATTTTGTCATCTTTAGACACCTTTCCCTATGTGAGGGCAGCAAATCTAGTCCTGCTCAAACTCTACAGCCTTGTCCCCCAAAATAGAAAGATTAGTTCGTTACAGATGTGCATTCTGTATTTGTCATTGTTTTCCCTTTTCGACCAACGTAGGTTCTGGATATCTAGTCTGTACTACTTCCCCCTTCCTTTCCTCTTTGAACCACGTCCTAGATTCATTCTACACAACTTTTGCCACTACTTTCTTGTTTGATCCAACACCTAGATTCAAATGCAGAAGCGAAAAAAGCCCACGCGCAGCTAGAGCAATGCATGTGGAATAAGTAAAATATACCATAAGGTTCTCAGGGTGTGGCCCAGTTGGCGGCCGGAGGCCGATCTGTCCATACTATGTATGACAGCGAGGAAGAAGGGGTCTGAGGCCCTCCCGCGCCGCCGCTAGGTGAAAGAGAACAGCTGCCCGTTAGTGGATTCCCTTCCTCGCCGACGGTGATAGCGTTAAGCCTCCTTCCCTTCCATGTGAGTGGAACCTGCCGGCTCTTTGACCAGCAGAGAGAGAGAGAGAGAGAGAGAGAGAGAGAGGCTAACAAAGTCTTGTTTAGATCTGCAGAGGGTGAGAGGGTGTGAAGAGAGCAACTACAAGCGTTGAGGCTCCAGCGTGTATATATATGGTGGAGAGAGAGAGTGTAAAGAGAGCAACCCTAGAAAACAAGCGCCGAGGTTGCGGCGTATATAGATGGAGTGGTTTTATTTTTCTCTCCATAAAAATCATTTTAAATTGTGCATGAAACGGAACTCTTTATTTGACGTAGTTAAGAAAAATACTAGGGGCAATGCTAATATGCGAAGAAAATTTAATGCTCGAAGGAGTCAACTCGTAATTAATGCTGCACGCCTCCCGATCACGCTTACTAACGTTCATGTGTGGTACACGATCCTCCGAAGTGGTGAACAACAACTGAACCACACACGGTCAAAATATCAGAAAGGTGGGTTGCACCATCCTCCAATTTTAAATATTTTGAGTTTACAAATATATATTAAATATTTTACGCACTTGTATTTGGCCTAAGTCGGTGTGCCACCGTATGTACTAAGGGTTACAACGGGTGGTAAGAAACTAGGGCGTATTGAGAGTAATTGACATGCCATTTATTTGTAGGGTCACTTGCAAACTGTGAAACTCTATTCACCTCTTATTTAGTGGATGAGGCAAACATTTTGCCTCTGTTTCGGAAAAAAATTGAGAATTTCAATTTTAATTATTTGGTTTGTACACTTTGCTCTCTTTCAATAATTTTTGGCACTTGTATTCGACCTAAGTCAGTGTGCAACCATATCTCGTACTACTCCCTCCGTCTAGGTGTAAGTCACGTTAGAAGGTGTAGCGGGACCACGGTGCAAGAAGATTGGAGGAGAAGGAGAAACTTGACCGGTCCTTCCTCCAATCGAAGCCCTGATTTCTGTCTCTAAACGCAATAATTAATGACAAGAATTAAGAGATGTCGTTTTAGCTACCATGCAGGGCCACATATTAACTCGTATGAAAATCGACTTTGATTCCTTGATTGATCAATGCGTAGTTGCGCTCCATGCATTGGGTTTCCGGGGGAGATAACAAGGCAGAGTAAGTACTAACAACGCTTGCTAGCAACAAGGCTAGGAGGGGATTGAGATGGGAAGTTAATGGACGACGTCTAAACATTTTGGGAATATCTGATTTTCGTAAGATGACTTAACTCCTAGGAGGGAGTACTACTCTATTCCTCAGTCCAGATTTGATGGAATATTCGTCACCTCCTCTCTTCTTGTACGTGCTCCATTTATCTCACTTCCTGTGGCATCCCACTCGCATGATGCTCCTATTCTATGAACCTGTGTGTGTGCGTGTGCGTGTGTATGTGTGTGTGTGTGTGTGTGTGTTTTAACAGCGTGTGTGTTAGAGAGAGCGAGACATCGACCTACTCCTACAAAGAGATGGTGTGTAGTGTACGATTTAGCCGCGAGAGTCGGTGCATACTCTCGTTTTCCGGGCGTCTGATCGGGGCAGTTGCCACGCCCACTCCTGACCAGCCTGGCCCACCCAAAGCCCCTCCATCGCCTACGCGCGCTTCCCGCCCGAAACGGTCAGTGTCGCTCTAGAGAATCGGTCCCGTATTCATGCCCAGGCAGAGCAGACACGACCTCTCACTGATGCCTGCGTTGAAGCAAGCAGATTCAAGACTGATGGTTGCTTCGTCCTTCCAACTTACTGCTGGGTCTATGTGATTTGACGGCTCATCGGTCATTATTACTGAGGTGGTACGACTGCTGGATGTCCCACGTTCCGGCGAAAGGAGGTAGATTACAATTTTCTCCATTCATATAATGGAGGAGTGCGAAAGCAGTGAAAACACGCAAGCTCAGTGATTACATGGCCCACCTCACACTATCACCATATTTTCTAAACACCGTGCGACACGTAACTCTTTACATAGTAGTATAGTACGTACTATAATTTCTCAGCGACATAAATTTGTACAATGCTATGAAGCTTCCAGCTTCCGTTTCATGTATCTTGCGTCCAAGGTTGCCCCGTTGCAACATTTTATCAAATACAAAGGAGACTAACATGCATACTATTTCATCTCAATGATTGAGAGATCATATCCAATATGTACTCCCTCCGTTCCAAAGTAAGTGTCTTAACTTTATGCAAATTTTAGTACAAAGTTGTAATACTACTAAAGTTGACACATATTTTGGAACAGAGACAACTAAAGATAAAAACGATCCATGCAGTCCCTAGCCCTTGAACCCTAAACCCTAACTAGGCATTAATTTGCTGGCAACGTTGAACTTTCCGAAGAAATGAAGTTTGCAACCCTTTGACCATCGGATCATTCTGTGCAGTTTCACTAAAATAAAGATGTGCATCCCTGTGGCAAAGAAATTGAAGAAGCATGATTAGAATAAGATTAGTGGGACTAGCTGATGAGACATGAACTCATCACAAATAAAGTAGAAGCCGGTAGAGGTATGTGCAGGGCAAAGAAGTAGAGAAATATCCACATGAAGCGATGTAGGCAGCTGGGGCAGTGGTGCAAACCAGCTGTAAAGGAAGTTGTACCTGAGGGATGTCGGGACGTACCTCAACCTAGAGGAGGGCAGCCGGAGGCTGCAAAGGCCCACACCCTAAAAGTTGCCTAATCAAAAGCGAGAAAGAATAAAGAAAGGAGAGTCCTAGACAGACACGTAGCTGACTAGTTTCCATCGCAAGGAGACAAACAGAAGAGAAAAATGATAAGATGCCTGGCAAAAAAAAAAAAAGATAAACACACAGTTGTCTGATTGATTTTCATCGGATGCATAATGAACACATGCGGCCTCAACACCTGCAAATTTAGGGCCAGACACGAGAGTGCGGTACATCCACAGCGCCATGGTGCTCGGAAGCATCCAATACAGCGGCAGACAACAATGTGGTTAAATTTCTTCATGTCGTTTAGATATATCCATCTTAGCCTATCTTCGGAGCTTGCTAAATCACCTTTAATGTGCAGTGTTATATAGTTAAATTATTTAGTTCCCATCAAAATTCATATGTACATTATCAATAACAACCATTTTTGAATTTTGAAGGCAACAACAATGTGGCGTCCAAGAATTAGTAACTCTCGGATTATAGTGAGAATAATGAGGATTATATTGAGTGTGAATAATAAGTGAGAGATTAACCCTTCAACTGGGGCATTTGTAAACATCGATCCGATCTTGATAAACATGTATATTTATAAATATTTGTAAATATATCGTCGTCCATAGGTAAATACTAATTTTTTTCTTCATTTTTTGAGGGCGATGACAAGTCATACTACTATATAGAAGAATCTGATAAAAATTTCCCAGTAAAATATTAACATAGAGTCCTATATATGTATTTGACAACTTTGCAGTTGTAGAATGTACCAAAAATCACGAGGTAGCCACTGAAAAAATAATGAAATTATTACTTTTATGTACATTTATAATATATACCGTAAAGGAAGTCAATGGTTTGTTAGATAATTTTGCAGATTGCTACTTTCAGTTCGCCGCCAACAATACATTACAAGATTTAAGCAGGTTTAGCTAATATACACCGATAAGTACAAAGTCCAGGTACGCCACATGCAATGACACAAATGCACCATAAGTACGTGCATGCGTGCGCATGACGTAGGGGATTTACAAGCTGCTCTCTAGAATTCAAATGTTTTCCCAATTGCATCAGGAGTGCACCTCTGCTTTCTAATCATACAACTACCTCATCACGCAAGATTTGTTAGTATCAAACACTGTGCCACCAATCAAGAATTTTCATTTTTTATTTGCCTCGACCTGCATATATTATTGCATAGACATCCATCAGTTTATATTTAAGAGTACAATCATCAGTGCACGCCTTATTGTTTCGAATGTAGTATATTACGCATTCAAATCAAACAGACCGATCAGTTAACCGTGACCAAGACCAGGTGTGAGCCACGCGGAAAGAAATTAAATCATGATCAAATGGCGAGCAAACAAACTTCAGTATATAATGCAAGAGAGGTGACGAAAACCCTAAAGATAGAGGTACCCAAATATCCATGTCTTGGAAGTCGTAACACTTTTTGCAACCATATTAGTAGCTCAATATAAATATGATTTTCGAACTAGAAATATAAGATGCCGATAACGCCCACACGTGTGGCCGTTAAGGGGCCTGACCACACGTTTTGTGTGGTGTTTAAGAGGACCAGCCCACACGCCTACGTGTGGGCAAAACAACTAGCGTCCGCACGCATCTTTTTTTTCTCACGGTGCCTCTCACACGCCTATGTGCGGGCAAAATGGATAACGCCCTCACGACCTCTCTCAGCCACCTACCTCACGGTCCCGCACGCCCCGCATGACAGTCCCCGCAGTTGCCATGGGCCGGACCCTCTTCAATGTTCTTTTAACTGCAATTGCCATGTCGGTGAACTACAGTTGCCATGTCGGATTGTTGGAGATTGTTGCAGAAAATAATTTTTTTCTACGCATCACCAAGATCAATCTATGGAGTAACTAGCAACGAGAGAGAGGGAGTGCATCTTCATACCCTTGAAGACCGCGAGACGGAAGCGTTACAAGAACGCGGATGAGGGAGTCGAACTCGAAGCGATTCAGATCGCGGTGGATTCCGATCTTAGCGCCAAACAACGGCACCTCCGTGTTCAACACTCGTGCAGCCCGGTGACGTCTCCGGCGCCTTGATCCAGCAAGGAGGAGGGAGAGATTGAGGAAGAGGGGCTCCAACAGCAGCACGACGGTGTGGTGGGGATGGAGTGGCAGTACTCCGGCAGGGCTTCGCCAAGCTCTTGCGGAGGAGGAGAGGTGTTGGGGAGGGGAGGGGCTGCGCCTTGGATGTGGTGCTGCAGTGCTCCTCTCGCCCCTTTATTTCTAGGAGGAGGGGGAAGGTGGTCGGCCCCCTCTAGATGAGATCTAGAGGGGGTGGCAGCGGCCAAGGGGAGGGGGCTTGCCCCCCAAGCAAGGGGGGCGCCCCCTTTAGGGTCCCCCCCCCCAACCCTAGGCGCATGGGTCCAAGGGGGAATGGCGCCCAACCCTCCAAGGGCTGGTTCCCTTCCCTCTATGGCCCATGATTCCCTCCGGGAGAGGTGGCCCCTCCCGGTGGACCCCCGAAACCCTTCCGGTGATCCCGGTACAATACCGGTATGCCCCCGAACATTTCCGGTGACCGTATGACAACTTCCCATATATAAATCTTCACCTCTGGACCATTCCGGAACTCCTCATGACGTCCGGGATCTCATCTGGGACTCCGGACAACATTCGGTAATCACATACAAGTCTTCCTACTAACCCTAGCGTCATCGAACCTTAAGTGTGTAGACCCTACGGGTTCGGGAATCACGCAGACATGACCAAGACAGCTCTCCGGCCAATAACCAACAGCGTGATCTGGATACTTATGTTGGCTCCCACATGTTCCACGACGATCTCATCATATGAACCACGATGTCGAGGATTCAAGTAATCCCGTATACAATTCCCTTCGTCAATCAGTATGTTAGTTGCCCGAGATTCGAACGTCGGTATCCCAATACCTCGTTCAATCTCGTTACCGGCAAGTCACTTTACTCGTTACATAATGCATGATCCCGTGACTAACCACTTAGTCACATTGAGCTCATTATGATGATGCATTACCGAGTGGGCCCAGAGATACCTCTCTGTCATACGGAGTGACAAATTCCTGTCTCGATTCGTGCCAACCCAACAGACACTTTCGGAGATACATGTAGTGCACCTTTATAGTCACCCAGTTACATTGTGACGTTTGGCACACCCAAAGCACTCCTATAATATCCGGGAGTTACACAATCTCATGGTCTAAGTAACTAATACTTGACATTAGAAAAGCTTTAGCAAACGAACTACACGATCTTTGTGCTATGCTTAGGATTGGGTCTTGTCCATCACATCATTCTCCTAATGATGTGATCCCGTTATCAATGACATCCAATGTCCATAGTCAGAAAACCATGACCATCTATTGATCAATGAGCTAGTCAACTAGAGGCTCACTAGGGACATGTTGTGGTCTATGCATTCATACATGTATCATGGTTTCCGATTAATACAATTATAGCATGAATAATAGACAATTATCATGAACAAGGAAATATAATAATAATCATTTTATCATTGCCTCTAGGGCAAATTTCCAACAGTCTCCCACTTGCATTAGAGTCAATAATCTAGTTACACTGTGATGAATCAAACACCCATAGAGTTCTGGTGTTGATCATGTTTTGCTCGCAGAAGAGGTTTAGTCAATAGATCTGCAACATTCAGATCTGTATGCCTTTGCAAATATCTATGTCTCCATTTTGAACATTTTCACGAATGGAGTTGAAGTGACGCTTGATGTGCCTGGTCTTCTTGTGAAACCTTGGCTCCTTGGCAAGGGCAATAGCTCCAGTGTTGTCACAGAAGAGAGTGATCGGCCCCGACGCATTGGGAATAACTCCTAGGTCGGTGATGAACTCCTTCATCCAAATTGCTTCATGCACTGCCTCCGAGACTGCCATGTACTCCGCTTCACATGTAGATCCTGCCACGATGCTCTGCTTGCTGCTTCACCAGCTTACTGCCCCACCATTCAAAATATACACATATCCGGTTTGTGACTTGGAGTCATCCAGATCTGTGTCGAAGCTAGCATCGACGTAACCCTTTATGACGAGCTCTTCGTCACCTCCATAAACGAGAAACATATCCTTAGTCCTTTTCAGGTACTTCAGGATATTCTTGATCGTTGTCCAGTGTTCCATGCTGGGATTACTTTGGTGCCTAGCTACCAAACTTACGGCAAGGTTTACATCAGGTTTGGTACACAACATGGCATGCATAATAGATCTTATGGCTGAGGCATAGGGGATGACGCTCATCTTTTCTCTATCAACTACCGTGGTCAGGGATTGAGCCGAGCTCAATTTCACACCTTGCAACACAGGCAAGAACCCCTTCTTGGACTGATCCATATTGAACTTCTTCAATATCTTATCAAGGTATGTGCTTTGTGAAAGACCTATGAGGCATCTCGATCTATCTCTATAGATCTTGATGCCTGATATATAAGTAGCTTCTCCAAGGTCCTTCATTGAAAAACACTTGTTCAAGTAGGCCTTTATGCTGTCCAAAAGTTCTATATCATTTCCCATCAAAAGTTTGTCATCCACATATAATATGAGTAATGCTACAGAGCTCCCACTCACTTTCTTGTAAACGCAGGCTTCTCCATAAGTCTACATAAACCCAAACGCTTTGATCATTTCATCAAAGCGAATGTTCCAACTCCGAGATGCTTGTACCAGCCCATAAATGGATCGCTGGAGCTTGCATACCTTGTTAGCATTCTTAGGATTGACAAAACCTTCCGGCTTAATCATATACAATTCTTCCTTAAGATAGCCGTTAAAGAATACCGTTTTGACGTCCATTTGCCATATCTCATAATCATAGTATGCGGCAATTGCTAACATGATTCAGACGGACTTTAGCTTCGCTACGGGAGAGAAAGTCTCATCGTAGTCAACCCCTTGAACTTGTCGATAACCCTTAGCGACAAGTCGAGCTTTATAGATGGTAACATTACCATTCGCGTCCATCTTCTTCTTAAAGATCCATTTATTTTCTATCGCTCGCTGATCATCGGGCAAGTCTGTCAAAGTCCATACTTTATTTTCATACATGGATCGTATCTCGGATTGAATGGCTTCAAGCCATTTGTTGGAATCTGGGCCTGCCATCGCTTCTTCATAGTTCGAAGGTTCATCGTTGTCTAACAACATGATTTCCAGGACAGGGTTGCCATACCATTCTGGTGTGGAATGTGTCCTTGTGGACCTACGAAGTTCAGTCGTAACTTGATCCGAAGTACCTTGATCATCATCATTAAATTCCTCTCTGGTCAGTGCAGGCACCATAGGAACATCTTCCTGAGCTGTGCTACTTACTGGTTCAAGAGGTAGTACTTCATCAAGTTATACTTTCCTCTCACTTACTTCTTTCGAGAGAAACTCTTTCTCCAGAAAGGACCCGTTCTTGGCAACGAAAATCTTGCCTTCGGATCTGAGGTAGAAGGTATACCCAATGGTTTCCTTAGGGTATCCTATGAAGACGCATTTTTCCAACTTGGGTTCGAGCTTTTCAGGTTGAAGTTTCTAGACATAAGCATCGCATCCCCAAACTTTTAGAAACGACAGCTTAGGTTTATTTCCAAACCATAATTCATACGGTGTTGTCTCAACGGATTTAGACGGTGCCCTATTTAAAGTGAATGTAGCTGTCTCTAAAGCATATCCCCAAAATGATAGCGGTAAATCGGTAAGAGACATCATAGACCGCACCATATCCAATAGAGTGCGATTACGACGTTCGGACACACTGTTACGCTGAGGTGTTCCGGGTGGCGTGAGTTGTGAAACAATTCCAAATTTCCTTAAGTGCGTACCAAACTCGTGACTTAAATATTCTAGCCCACGATTTGATCGTAAGAACTTTATTTTTCTGTCACGTTGATTCTCTACCTCATTCTGAAATTCCTTAAACTTTTCAAAGGTCTCAAACTTGTGTTTCATTAAGTAGCCATACCCATATCTACTTAAGTCATCAGTGAGGGTGAGAACATAATGATATCCACCGCGAGCTTCAACGCTCATTGGACCGCACACATTAGTATGTATAATTTCCAATAAGTTGGTTGCTCGCTCCATTGTTCCAGAGAACGGAGTCTTGGTCATTTTGCCCATGAGGCATGGTTCGCACATGTCAAATGATTCGAAATCAAGAGACTCCAAAAGTCCATCTGCATGGAGCTTCTTCATGCGTTTGACACCAATGTGACCAGGCAGCAGTGCCACAGATATGTGGGACTATCATTATCAATCTTACATCTTTTGGTATTCACACTATGAATATGTGTAACATCACGTTCGAGATTCATTAAGAATAAACCATTGACCAGCGGGGCATGACCATAAAACATATCTCTTATATAAATAGAACAACCATTATTCTCGGATTTAAATGAGTAGCCATCTCGTATTAAACGAGATCCAGTTACAATGTTCATGCTCAAAGCTGGCACTAAATTACAATTATTAAGGTTTAAATCTAATCTCATAGGTAAATGTAGAGGTAGCGTGCCGACGGTGATCACATCGACCTTGGAACCATTCCCGACGTGCATCGTGAACTCGTCCTTCGCCAGTCTCCGCTTATTCCGCAGCTCCTATTTTGAGTTACAAATATGAGCAACCGCACCGGTATCAAATACCCAGGAGCTACTACGAGTACTGGTAAGTTTCACATGAATAACATGTATATCACATATACCTTTGGTGTTGTCGGCCTTCTTATCCGCTAAGTACTTGGGGCAGTTCCGCTTCCAGTGACAGTTCCCCTTGCAATAAAATCACTCAGTCTCAGGTTGGGGTCTGTGTTTTGGCTTCTTCCCGGCAACTGGCTTACCGGGTGCGGCAACTCCCTTGCCGTCCTTCTTGAAGTTCTTCTTACCCTTGCCTTTCTTGAAACTAGTGGTTTTATTGACCATCAACACTTGATGTGCCTTTTTGATTTCTACCTCGCTGATTTCAGAATTGAAAATACCTCAGGAATGGTTTTCACCATCCCCTGCATATTGTAGTTCATCACAAAGCTCTTGTAGCTAGGTGGGAGCGACTGAAGGATTCTGTCAATGACCGTCTCATCCGAGAGGTTAATGTCCAGCTGGGACAAGCGGTTGTGCAACCTAGACATTTTGAGTATGTGCTCGCTGACAGAACTATTTTCCTCCATCTTACAATTGTAGAACTTGTCAGAGACTTCATATCTCTCGACCCAGGCATGAGCTTGGAAAACCATTTTCAACTCTTGGAACATCTCATATGCTCCGTGCTGCTCGAAACGCTTTTAGAGCCCCGGTTCTAAGCTGTAAAGCATGCCGCACTGAACGAGGGAGTAATCATCAACAAGCGACTGCCAAGCGTTCATAACGTCTTGGTTCGCTGGGACGGGTGCTTCACCTAGCGGTGCTTATAGGACAGATGCTTTCTTGGCAGCTATGAGGATGATCCTCAGGTTCCGGACCCAGTCCGTATAGTTGCTACCATCGTCTTTCAGCTTGGTTTTCTCTAGGAACGCGTTGAAGTTGAGGTTGACATGAGCGTGGTCCATTTGATCTACAAGACATTTTGCAAAAAATTTAGACTAAGTTCATGATAATTAAGTTCATCTAATCAAATTATTTAATGAACTCCTACTCAGATAGACATCCATCTAGTCATCTAAGTGATACATGATCCGAGTCAACTAGGCCCTGTCCGATCATCACGTGAGACGGACTAGTCATCATCAGTGAACATCTTCATGTTGATCGTATCTTCTATAGGACTCATGCTCGACCTTTCGGTCTCTTGTGTTCCGAGGCCATGTTTGTACATGCTAGGCTCGTCAAGTCAACCTAAGTGTTTTGCATGTGTAAATCTCGCTTACACCCGTTTTATGTGAACGTTAGGATCTATCACACCTGATCATCACGTGGTGCTTCAAAACAACAAACTTTCGCAACGGTGCACAGTTAGGGGAAACACTTTCTTGAAATTGTTATGAGGGATCATCTTATTTACTACCGTCGTTCTAAGCAAATAAGATGCAAAAACATGATAAACATCACATGCAATCAAATAGTGACATGATATGGCCAATATCATTTTGCTCCTTTGATCTCCATCTTCGGGGCGCCATGATCATCATCGTCACCGGCATGACACCATGATCTCCATCATCATGATCTCCATCATCGTGTCTCCATGAAGTTGTCTCGCCAACGATTACTTCTACTACTATGGCTAACAGTTTAGCAAAGAAGTAAAGTAATTACACGGCGTTATTCAGTAACACGTAGTTCATAAAATAAATAAAGACAACTCCTATGGCTCCTACCGGTTGTCATACTCATCGACTTGCAAGTCGTGATTCCTATTACAAGAACTTGATCAATCTCATACATCACATATATTTCATTCATCACATCCCTTTTGGCCATATCACATCGCAAGGCATATGCTGCAAAAACAAGTTAGACGTCCTCTAATTGTTGTTGCATGTTTTTACGTGGCTGCTATAGGGTTCTAGCAAGAACATTTCTTACCTACGCCAAAACCACAACGTGATATGTCAATTCCTATTTACCCTTCATAAGGACCCTTTTCATCGAATCCGATCCGACTAAGGTGGGACAGACAGACACCCGGTATCCACCTTATGCAACTAGTGCATGTCAGTCAGTGGAACCTGTCTCACGTAAGTGTACGTGTAAGGTCTGTCTGGGCTGCTTCATCCCATGATGCCGCCAAAACAAGATAAGACTAGTAGTGGCAAGTAAATTGACAAAATCTACACCCATAATAAAATTGTGTTCTACTCGTGCATAGAAACTACGCATAGACCTAGTTCGTGATGCCACTGTTGGAGATCGTTGCAGAAAATAAAATTTTTCTATGCATCACCAAGATCAATCTATGGAGTAACTAGCAACGAGAGAGAGGGGAGTGCATCCTCATACCCTTGAAGACCGCGATACGGAAGCGTTACAAGAACACGGATGAGGGAGTCGTACTCAAAGCGATTCAGATCGCGGTGGATTCCGATCTTAGTGCCGAACAACGGCACCTTCGCGTTCAACACATGTGCAGCCCGGTGACGTTTCCCGCGCCTTGATCCAGCAAGGAGGAGGGAGAGGTTGAGGAAGAGGGGCTCCAACAGCAGCACGACGGCGTGGTGGTGATGGAGTGGTAGTACTCCGGCAGGGCTTCGCCAAGCTCTTGCGGAGGAGGAGAGGTGTTGGGGAGGGGAGGGGCTGCGCCTTGGATGTGGTGCTACAGCCATCCCCTCACGCCTCTATTTATAGGAGGAGGGGGAAGGGGGCCGGCCCCCTCTAGATGAGATCTAGTGGGGGGGGGGGGGCAAGGGGAGGGGCCTTGCCCCCCAAGCAAGGGGGCGCCCCCTTTAGAGTCCGCCCCTCCAACCCTAGGTGCATGGGCCCAGGGGGGTGGCGCCCAGCCCTCCAAGGGCTGGTTCCATTCCCACTATGGCCCATGAGGCCCTCCGGGAGAGGTGGCCCCTCCCGGTGGAGCCCCGGAACCCTTCCGGTGGCCCCGGTACAATACCGGTATGCCCCCAAATTTTCCGGTGACCGTATGGCAACTTCCCATATGTAAATCATCACCTCCGAACCAACTTCTCGTGACATCCAGGGTCTCATCCGGGACTCCGAACAACATTCGATAATCACATAGAAGTCTTCCTAATAACCCTAGAGTCATCGAACCTTAAGTGTGTAGACCCTACGGGATCGGGAATCACGCAGACATGACCGAGACAGCTCTCCGGCCAATAACCAATAGCGGGATCTGGATACCCATGTTGGCTCCCACATGTTCCACGATGATCTCATCGGATGAACCACGATGTCGAGGATTCATGTAATCCCATATACAATTCCCTTCGTCAATCGGTACGTTACTTGCCCAAGATTCGATCGTCGTTATCCCAATACTTTGTTCAATCTCGTTACCGGCAAGTCACTTTACTCGTTACATAATGCATGATCCCGTGACTAACCACTTAGTCACATTGAGCTCATTATGATTATGCATTACCAAGTGGGCCCAGAGATACCTCTCCGTCATACGGAGTGACAAATTCCAGTCTCGATTCGTGCCAACCCACCAGACACTTTCGGAGATACCTGTAGTGCACCTTTATAGTAACCCAGTTACGTTGTGATTTTGGTACACCCAAAGCACTCCTACAGTATCCGGGAGTGACACAATCTCATGGTCTAAGGAACTGATACTTGACATTAGAAAAGCTATAGCAAATGAACTACACGATCTTTTGCTATGCTTAGGATTGGGTCTTGTCCATCACATCATTCTCCTAATGATGTGATCCCATTATCAATGACATCCAATGTCCATAGTCAGAAAACCATGACCATCTGTTGATCAATGAGCTAGTCAACTAGAGGCTCACTAGGGACATGTTGTGGTCTATGCATTCACACATGTATCACGGTTTCCGATTAATACAATTATAGCATGAATAATAGACAATTATCATGAACAAGGAAGTACAATAATCATTTTATCATTGCCTCTAGGGCATATTTCCAACACGGATAACTACAATTGCCATGGTTGTTCAACTGCAGTTGCCATGTATGGTCTGGTCTACCGCAGTTGCCATGATTTCAAAATTTTAGGAGTTGGCACCTACTAACACTAGGCAGTTGCCATGTATGGTCTGATCTACTGCAGTTGCCATGATTTCAAAACTTTAGGAGTTGCCACATACTAACAGTAGGCAGTTGCCATGTAGCACTACAAAAAAGCATGGCAAAAAAATATATTCAGGTAAAAGAGAGAGTTGCCATGTGCTCACAAGCACGCTAGGGCAGTTGCCATGTAAAAGAAAAGAGTTGCCATCTACTTACGTGCACGCTAGGGCAGTTGCCATGTACCATGCAAAAACACATGGCAACTCGGGTAAAAGAGAGTTGCCATTTGCTTACAAGCAAAGCTAGGGCAGTTGCTTTGTACCCTGCAGAAACATATGACAACTGACAACTTCGAGTGTGGGCGAGGAGACGGGCGTGTGGGCAAAGTGATAAACGCCCACACACCAGCCCCTCTGCGTGCGTGAAAACTGGTGTGTGAGCGAATTGCTAAACGCCCACACACCAGCCCCCCGTGTGATGAAAATGGACGTGTGGGCGACCAGATGAATACCCATACACCAGCCCAGTCCTACGTGGCACACAAAAACTGCTAGAACACGCCAAGATTCGTGCAGAATTGGTTGGACGAGGATCCATGCGTGTGGGCGAGTTGCCAGATGCCCACACGTGTGGGCGAGTTGCCAGATGCCCACACGTGTGGGCGTTAGTCTTTTCGAAAATATATTATGGATTGATAGAGGATAAATAAGCATTACACGCCCTGATATTGCCTAATCAAAAGCGAAAAAGAATAAAGAAATGAGAGTCCTAGACGGATACGTAGCTGAATAGTTTCCATCGCAAGGAGTCAAACAGAAGAGAAAAAGGGTAAGATGCCTGACAAAAGAAAAAGATAAACACACAGTTGTCTGATTGATTTTCATCGGATGCATTATGAACATATGCGGCCTCAACACCTGCAAATTTAGGGCCAGACAGGAGACTGCGGTACATCCACAGCTCCATGGTGCTCGGAAGCATCCAATACAGCCGCAGACAACAATGTGGTTAGATTTCTTCTTGTAGTTTAGATGTATCCATCTTAGCCTATCTTCGTAGTTTGCTAAATCACCTTTAATGTGCAGTGTTATATAGTTAAATTATTTAGTTCCCATCAAAATTCATATGTACATTATCAATAAACAACATGTTTTGAATTTTGAAGGCAACAACAATGTGGCGTTCAAGAATTAGTGACTCTGGGATTATAGTGAGAATAATGAGGATTATATTGAGTGTGAATAATGAGCGAGAGATTAACCCTTCAACCGGGGCATTTGTAAGCATCGATCCGATCTTGATAAACATGTATATTTTTAAATATTTGTAAATATATCGTCGTCCATAGGTAAATACTAATTTTTTCTTCATTTTTTCAGGGCGATGACAAGTCATACTACTATATAGAAGAATCTGATAAACATTTCCCAGTAAAAGATTAACATAGAGTTCTATATATGTATTTGACAACTTTGCAGTTGTAGAATGTACCAAACATCACGAGGTAGCCACTGAAAAATTAATGAAATTATTACTTTTATGTACATTTATAATATATACCATAAAGGAAGTCAAAGGTTTGTTAGATAATTTTGCAGATTACTACTTTCAGTTCGCAGCCAACAATACATTACAAGATTTAAGCAGGTTTAGCTAATATACACCAATAAGTACAAAGTCCAGGTACGCCACGTGCAATGACACAAATGCACCATAAGTACGTGCATGCATGCGCATGCCGTAGGGGATTTACAAGCTGCCCTCTAGAATTCAAATGTTTTCCCAATTGCATCAGGAGTGCACCTCTGCTTTCTAATCATACAACTACCTCATCACGCAAGATTTGTTAGTATCAAACACTGTGCCACCAATCAAGAATTTTCATTTTTTATTTGCCTCGACCTGCATATATTATTGCATAGACATCCATCAGTTTATGTTTAAGAGTACAATCATCAGTGCACGCCTTATTGTTTCGAATGTAGTATATTACAAGCATTCAAATCAAATAGACCTATTAGTTAACCGTGCCCAAGACCAGGTGTGAGCCATGCGGAAAGAAATTAAATCATTATCAAATGGCGAGCAAACAAACTTCAGTATATAATGCAAGAGAGGTGAGGAAAACCCTAAAGATAGAGGTACCCAAATATCCATGTCTTGGAAGTCGTAACACTTTTTACACCCATATTAGTAGCTCAATATAAATATTATTTTTGAACTAAAAATATATTATGGATTGATAGAGGATAAATACCAACTAATTAACATATTTTTGATCTGTCGTACATAGGAGAAAATGATGTTCTTGCAACAACCATAATGGTTGGATAATGGCGAAAGAACGGCATGCTACTGCATGAATCAGAAAACAGTAGTTCAATATAAATATGATTTTTGAACTAAAAATATAATATGGAATGATAGAGGATAAATACCAACTAATTACCATACATTTGATGTGTCGTACATAGGAGAAAATGATGTTCTTGCAACAACCATAATAGTTGGATAATGGCGAAAGAACGGCATGCTATTGCATGAATCAAAAACAGAACAACTAGGAAAAAATAAAAAAAATTCCATATTTTACTATTGGGAAAATATATTAAAAAACCGATGTCATAAAGACAAATAGAAAGAGGAATGTCAGTGTCGTATGAAACTGGAGAATACTATGAATCACTATGGCTTTGTATAAAAGGCGCCTGCCGTGACCCAAAAATATTAACCAACATTAACCCACTACACTTACATGGAAGTTTTTTTGGAAAAACAAGTACCATATTTTACTTAAGCTGTTCATTTTTATTCATATAGGTGTGAACTATCAGATGAAACAGATAAAGGCGGGATCAAATAATTGGCTAACAATAATATGTACATACTCCCTCCATATCAAAATATAAGGCACATTTTGACACAATTATAGTGTCAAAGAGCGTCTTATATTTTGATACAAAGGAAGTATATAGTAAATATAGCTGTGCAAATGGGCAAGTCACACATTCCTTTCTAAGACTTAGTTTTTGTTTATATTCCTAAAAAACTTGATACGCATAAAATATAAATACATGTATGATGTAAAAAAATTAGGGCTTCTAAATTTATAAACATTTGTGTGATTTTACTATTTATCCTGCAATGAAATGCCACCGCAAGAAAATGTGTGTCTTTCATGTGTCTACAAAGTCTCCTGAATGGAAACACCATCCTCCCTCACAAGTAGAGTTGTTTCATGGTAGAAGCTGAAAGGCATACTTTTCAACGGGGCTAGCCAGGAGTGCTGATAACAAGCTGAGCACCCAAGACATGAACAATGGCAAGAAAAGATTGATTGAGATGAGAGACTACAAAGGAAACTAAGGAGTTATTACAATCGTATAAGGTAGGAGAACAAAACATATTTGAGCTTGCTTCTTGACAAAATAATTATGCTTAGCTCATAAAAAAATCATGGAAACTACATAAGCAGTTTAAAATAAAGTAATAATTATAGTTAAGCAACTACCTCCTCTAAAGTTGAACCTTAGCCAACCTACAAAAATAAGTGCTACAAAGTTCCTAACAAACAACGAATTAACTACATATGTGCAACGCTAAAACCACACATTCTAACAATTTTTTAATGTTTAAGCCTTCAACAAAAATGGAAAGGCACATGCAAATTTGATTTTAATGTTTCTAATATCCTTTTTGGCGTGTTCCCAGTATCCTAATAAATTATTACACAAAATGATTTCCTAACAACATAACTACTTAAATTTGAAACAAAAAAGCGTACAACAAGTGCACTAGAGAACAATTTTTCGAGAATTGAGAACAATTAAACTTTATCTAGCCGCGCAAATGCGCGGGTAACTCCGGTAGTAATGATGATTGTAGATCTTATTAAAGTAAAGGAACAAATTCAAATGGTTTAACCTGACAACAATCATGATTGTAGATATTATTCAAATAGAAAATGAATTCAAATTTAGTTCATATTGAAGTGGTAGTATATACGTTTGAAATGCACTAAAACGTTCATTTGAGTAGGAGATTCCATGCATTATACACGTAGCAAAATATTTTAATTGAACATAACACGAATTCAAAGTTTTGAATGGCATTTTGTGACACGCCAAAAATTTGGCCTTGTTTTAATGAATTAATTTTTTTTTTACCAGGAATTAAAACTTTGAGTTTCTGAGCTCCATTTTAATTTTTAAATCTTTTCCTTCCTTGTTATGATGAGTTTTTCCCTGAGTGAAAACTTTTCAAAATATGTTATTGGACTTATTTAACCTCTCAAGAAAAACTTTTCTTTTATCAGTATAACTAATTAAATAATTAAATTGCTTGATCTTTATTTTTCTGGAAAATGGTGTTTCAAGGTTATATGGCCATATTTGAACTACAACCATTTGATAAATTCACCTAAAATTCTAACCAAAAATTGGAGATATCATGTGATGTTTTTAAATCACTTTTATACAAAAATATCTTTTATTTATGTAATAATTTGAGCTCTGCATCAATTTTTCCTTCTCTGGTCCAGAGTGCAATTTGCACTACAACCCTTTTACATAACTCTTTCTAGCCTCCACCAAAATTATGGGATGTTGGTAGTAGCATATGATTCAACTTTATGCAAAAACCTAGTGCTGTTCTTTGAAAATTTTGCGTGAATCAACCTCTCATTCATTCTGGTCCAACATGATGGTTTGTACAACAACCACATTTTTAGTGGCTCCTTTTTCCATGATTCCTTTTCCTACTTGTAGACAGCCCTACCAAACCCTTAAATCCAGGAACATGCACCCATTGGATTAATTTTGGTTCATGAAATAATGTCATTTATTTCCTGTCCAGAATTCAAGTTTTGTAAAACTTGCACTAACAAGTTCCTCCTTTTGCCAAACTAACCCTACCACTCTCTCTTGCATCTAAAGAGACCACCAACTGGAGTTTTTGGCCACTCCAAGACCTGCCTAAGTACCCTTAGCATTTTGTCAAACACCTTTCGGGCATGATCAGTTTTGACATGAGTCCTTGTTTGCACTGTGGACTTGATCCCCTGGCCAAACCAGCATGTCAAATAGCTTTGCCTTAGATTATAACCCCACCCTGCCAACTCCCAGCTCCAACCAAGCGCTCTGGAGTGCCATGGCATTTCGCCGAGCACGTCCCGTGCATGCCCGGAGCGCGAGCAGAGCATGCGTTTGGCACGCACGCGCGCCGAGCCAACACGCTGGCCCCCACGGTTTTGGCCCGCTCTGCAGCACCACGCCACGCACTCCCCGGCTCACCGCAACACGCCAAGCCGCCCCTCGCCATGCCCCGACACGCCAACAGCTAGCCGCCACCGCCGCCGGCAGCCCCTGCTCCGTTCAGCGCCGCCCAAGCCTCCTCCGCTCGCCACTGGCCCCTGGAACAGCGCGAGCTCATCCACTCGGGTGTCCGCTAGCATTCGTCGCCGCCACGTCGCCCTAGCTACAGAGAGGCGGTTCGCTGGAGAGCTTATCCACGGCCGCCGCGGAACCGACCTCGGCGCGCTATAAATGGACCCCCCGAGCTTCCCCGAGCACGCAGGCGACCCTATGCTACCCCCATGGCGCTCCCCTGCCTCGCATTCGACCCGGGGAGGCCTCCTTCCTCATCTCCGGCAACTCCTGCCGCCGCCACCGCCCCGGCCAATACGGCACCTCCAGTACCTCCCCCTCTCCGTTCTCTTCGCCAAGAACACCTCCTTCCTTCCAGGAACCCAACCCCCTACTTGATTTTGATCGGGAGCCATCGCCGCCTCAAAATCACTTCGCCACCGAAGCTTTCCTCCGCCGCGAAGCTCGCCGCCGGCAGCTCCCTCCGTCCCCACCTGCTTGGCGACCACTGGAAGGATCGCCCTTGAGTGGAGGATCCATCCATGGCCTCGGATGCCCTCGAAGAGCCGCAAATTGCCGGCGACGATCGCCGGAGTTCCGCCTCGGCTCGGAACAGAGGAAGAGGAGGGAGAAAGACTAGTCAAACCTGACTAGTGGGCCCCCTGGACCCACTGTCAGCGACCCCGCGCCTGTCCACGTGGGATTAAGTGAAGGCGTAATCCGCCCAGTAAGTTTCCGCCGCTCCGAAAACGTATTCCTCTCTGAATCGTTTTCTTTTTCTGTTTTTATTAAAAACAGATTTTGACCAAATCTTTGACTGCCTATAACTTTTTAAATATAACTCCAAATGAAATGATTCTTTTTCCTACCTCTCTCAAATTTCATCTAGTTTATTTTAAGATTTATTTGAAAAAATTTCAGAACAACTTTTGGTGCTGTTTTTATTTTGTGTGTTAATTCTTTTATATTGCTAAAATAGGATTTTTGAAGAGAGGAGAAATGTTTCAAGTTTTGGAGTGCACCCCTGCCTTTCCCCACATTGAAGGCAAGCATTCTGAATCCTGGCATAATATTTTGGGTGTGATCTTTGATACATTTATAACACCACCGCATTTCGAAGGACCTATTATTTCATGTGATATGATCATATGCATGAGTGCATATTAATGATTTCCATGCTGTTGGAAATGAAGACACTTGTGATGATAATCATCCTCATGTGCCTTGCATGCATACCGGCAGGAACCCGGAAAAACCTCTGCCTTGGGTAGGCATGAGTTTGTCGCCGGTGTCCGTCGGGACGGTTATGTCTGGTATGGCATGGCAAGGTGACATGAGCAGTGACTCTGTTGGTTGAAATATATTCGTTATGCTAATCATGCAGGGAATACTTAAACCTCCTGAGTCGACCGTAGATCAAGTCTTGTGCCAGTAACCCCCATACTTGTTTCGTACTACCACTCGTCTCTACAGCAAGTAGAGTACGGTTCAGCAAATTGTCAACCTCTTTCTAGCACACACCGTACAGAGAGGCCATGGTGGAAGATATCGGTTGTAGCCGGTAGGCATGCCACCTGGTCCGGGGGCATGGGTGTTTCCGGTTGAGACCGAGAGGGGAGGCCACCCCTTAGAGCGCGCGATATAAATTTGATCCCATGCTACGCAAGGTTGTAGCCTCCCCACTTAGAGTTTGCTTAACAGGTGTTGTGGGTGATTCCAGACACGTGTGAGTTAAGCTGGTGTGTGTAAGTTAGGTGTGTTTTCAATTAAAAGGCCGTACACGGAATTAGTCTTGATGGACTAAAGGAATCCTTTACTCGTGGGTAAAGAGTACACCCTCTGCAGAGATTAAACCTATTCGAATAGCCGTGTCCATGGTTAAGGATTACAGTCTGGGATGGGTCAAGTGTCGGTCTGAGTGTCGGTCTTCGGAGGTGAAACTGTTAACCAGAACTGGAACTACTACTGGTGACTTGTGATAATTATGATTATTATTATTGTTGACTAACCCGTGATATTAGTGCCATTATTGAGTATCTTTGGGACGGTTCTACCTCCGGGATATTCACTATGATTGTTTCTTTTAAAGCCCTTTATGTGGTGTCGCTCAGACGCCCGACTGTGGCATTTCTTTTAAAGCCCTTTATGTGGTGTCGCTCAGACGCCCGACTGTGGCATTTCTTTTAAAGCCCTTTATGTGGTGTCGCTCAGACGCCCGACTGTGGCATTTCTTTTAAAGCCCTTTATGTGGTGTCGCTCAGACGCCCGACTGTGGCATTTCTTTTAAAGCCCTTTATGTGGTGTCGCACAGACGCCCGACTGTGGCATTGCTTGTTACTTATTTCATAAATTTTAGTACTACTATGTTATTGCTTTTTTATAAATAACTTGTTGCACGCATCAGAGTTTCATTTATATTTTGTGACAGACGTCATGAGCATAAAATATTTTCAGCACATCATTGTTATATTATACCTGTGTTCATAATGTTTGCGAGTACATTCAAAGTACTCACTGGCTTGTCCCTGGTTATTGTCTTGACCAGATTTTCTTGCACGGAGAGGAGCGACGCAATGACAGCCCCGGAACCTAAGCAATGGAGATAGCATCCTCGCAAAGATAGGAGTTAACCTGGTCAGCTGTTCCTGTGGGAAATGGAGTCCCATAGACACTGATGTTTCACAACCGCTTCCGCCATCAACCACTAGAAACCATTTGTTGTACTCACAGGCCAGAATGGTCTTGTACTACCTATTTTGTATTTTGCTTGGAATTTCTGTATCAAGTTGGAGCCTCATCAGCTAATAGTAATCCTGGGGCTGATGAGCACGACGGTCTTTTCTGGAAATTTATACCCGGAAAACCGGTCGTGGCAGGCTTGGTACCAGAGCCAGGCTGACCATTGGCTAATCCTACCTTAGCCGGGTCTTTAAATTAGGCAACCCAACCCACCAAACCATAACCAAACCCCAGCCAAGCTTCACGTGCAAGATAGCCACGCAGTGACCCAATACCTTTTGGCAGTCGGTGCCCAACCTATCAACCTAACCTGTCGCTCATGCGCCAGTGATCGAATCCTAAATAGTCCTTTCTCGCAAGCGTGCAAAGGAAGACTCCGTTCCCTTTTTCCTATAAAAAGGGGCATACTAGCACCAACACAGCACAACACAGTCTCTTCCCCAACCTAGCCACAATGCCTGGCCCCATAGTGCACAACGAGACCACAGCAAACATCCTTGGAGGTTTTGTGACCATCCTCGCAAACCTCACCCGTCGTGCCTATGCGTTAGAAGAGCCACCTGAATATGTTGTGTACCAACGACCCGTGAGCGATGAAGACTGTCAATTCTGGGCCACTGTGCACATCTACAGTAGGGGTCTAGCACCCGAGCGCCCCTACAGGTTCACCGGAAGGACAACTTCCTTTGAGCTTCAAGCCATCCAACTAGCCGCTCGAGAGGCTATAGTTCATCTCAGGACTTGTCGCCCAGAGTTAACTGTCGCTCGTTCCACTACTACCCCAGACGTGAAGGGTATGGTAGACCACCCCAAGTTGCCAACGGAGATCACGAGACAGACCCCGCATTGTTGCACCTAGTGCGCTATGTAAGTGCACTAGAGGCACTGTTCGACCAGATCACCATTGATCTGATCGCAGCTGGAGGAGAGCTGGTTCGTCGAGCCCCAGCAAGAAGAGAAGACGAGCCCGATGCCGACAACCCAGTCGTGCTGTTCGGACAACCGATCGAAACCCTGAGATCAGCTCCAGCCATCAACCGAGATGCTTTGATGACCCCAGAAGTGCTTCGTCGCCTTTTGGGAACCCACTCCAACGGGATTATGGCTAACAATCCCCGTGATGATCATCATCGCTACCCCGACCCTGCAGTTCCTCCGCCATCTCCGACTAATCCCGGCAGTGAGACACGTGGAGAAGCTTCGTCATCCACCAGGCACGCCCATTTAGACGTAAACGAGGTAGATTAAGCCGTGCGAATAGCACCAAGTTTCAGTGTATCCTCGCTTTCTAATGATGCGACCGTGTATATTAACGCAGCCTGTCGTTGTGCCTCTATTTTAATGATAGCCTTTGCACTTTTTATTTTTGTTTTTGGCCAGCGCATAGTTGCAAAAAAAATTCCGGGCACAGCTACCAAAACCAACCCGATGACAACCACAGTAACACGTCTCTTTATGAGATATGTGTATCTCCGGCACGGACCCCGACTCTTGAGGTAATCTGGCAGATTCATTACCTTTCACCACGGTAAAATGATCCAGCTCCATTGTTATATAAAGGCCACCTTGTGACCTTACCCAGCAACCCTCACCTTGTGCACCACACTCACAACCATTTCTTGTCATGCCAAGCCCTAGTATTTATCGGAGAACCCCAGATGCAACCCCGGGTAGCTTTGTCAAAATATTGCGGGACTTTACCCGCAGTACCATGGGTTCTACCCAGCCACCCCAGTACGAGCTGTCCAAATCAAGGATCACCCCTTCCACCTCGGAATATTGGGCAGCAGTACACATTCCTCCTGTAGACCCCAACCAAGACCCAACAGAAGTTTCCTTCATGAGAAAATCTATGCCAACCCCACACTTGGCCATAGAAGATGCTGCAAAAGAAGCGATTGCTCGCCTTCGATCCGCAGTACCCTATGCCCGCGAAAGAGGATATTATTATTTTCCGAGCCGTGCAACACCCGGAGGAGTGACATTTTTTCCCGGTGGACGGATTGAGAAAGACCCAGTGCTAGCCAACCTCATCCAGTACATCATCGCTCAAGAGCATTTGAACCAGTGAGTAATGGATTATCTCCAGAGCCTCGCTGATTTAAATCCTCAGATTGCCATCGGCAGAGCACTAAGGCCCGACCAGGAGAGACACGTGCATCGACTGGTCAATCCACTTCCTCCGATAGAAGAGGAATGTATCCCTTTACCAGAGATATTTTATCAGGACCCCAACCAGTTACCGTTTTCATTTTAGATGTCACTACTGTATTTGTTATTTCAGCATTTATTTATGTGTGTGACTTATGTGCGATACCATGAGTTTGTACGACGAGTCAATTATTTGGCTTCTACTAATGTATGTAGTTTTTGTTGTGATTTATGCTCCTTTACAATTAACTGTTTTTCCCTCGCAAAATTCTGGAGTGAGATTTCTTATCCCTGAGCTGCTACATCTACACTTTCTCACGGCGTGGATTTATTAATTTCACAGCACCACGGCAGCAGACTCACAACCATAATCTTTCGGACACAAACACTGTTGGCAAAACTTTGCAACAGTGTTGCATCCAGCTAATCACCCCCTAACAACAGTTAGCACCCGGCACACCCCACCTACTCCTCGTGATCACCACCACCGCGGAGAGCCAACACCCGAGCAGCAGCGTTGTGACGATCATCGAGGATCATCGCGCACAGGAGCACAGAGAGCCCCAGCAGCGTCGCCAGCCCTCCGCATATCAGGACCGCAAACCAGTCCGGCATCGCCTCCGCCATTAGAGCCTCACCCGAGCTTCTGTAAGCAGTAATGGAGAAAGGAGGAGGAGAAGTGAGGCCAGGTGTGAGGAAGAAGAGAGAGGCACCCCGGCCGTTTTATAGCTCGAGCTCGGTGTACGGTGGGCGAAGTCCACTAGCGCCGCTCGTCGCCCGATCGCCGGTGTTCGGAGTCGAATCCGCGAGCAGTGCCGACAGCGCACTGGCCCGCGAGGTGAGTGCACGCTGCACCAATAGCTAGCACGCCCCGCACTACCGCGGTACGGCCTGGATGCCCTAGGCGCTAGGCATCGCCCGTGGAGAAAGCACGCAGGAGAGAGGAAGAAGAGAGGACCAGAGGGAGAAGAAGAGACTGGCAGTGGACCCCGGTCCCGCCTGTCAGCCAGAGAGAGCACTGTGCTCTCGGGTGCGACCAGTGTATATCTAAATTTAGAAGTTATTCTAAATTTATAGCCAGCGTAGCAATCTCACGTTTTTGTCCCAAACCGTAGACTTTTCCACACAGCACCAGTTTTCGCACTGTGGTTTTTCGCCACTTATTGCTCTTTCACTGTAGCCACATTTTTATTGCGTATAGTTTTTCTTAAAACAGCTTTTAACAAATCTCGAGGACGAGATTTTTATTAAGGGGGGTAGTGTCTATGACACCCCAAAAATTTGGCCTTGTTTTAATGAATTAATTTTTTTTACCAGGAATTAAAACTTTGAGTTTCTTAGCTCCATTTTAATTTCTAAATCTGTTCCTTCCCTGTTATGATGAGTTTTTCCCTAAGTGAAAACTTTTCAAAATATGTTATTGGACTTATTTAACCTCTCAAGAAAAACTTTTCTTTTATCAGTATAACTAATTAAATAATTAAATTGCTTGATCTTTATTTTTCTGGAAAATGGTGTTTCAAGGTTATATGGCCATACTTGAACTACAACCATTTGATAAATTCACCTAAAATTCTAAACAAAAATTGTAGATATCATGTGATGTTTTTAAATCACTTTTATACAAAAATATCTTTTATTTGTGTAATAATTTGAGCTCTGCATCAATTTTTCCTTCTCTGGTCCAGAGTGCAATTTGCACTACAACCCTTTTACATAATTCTTTCTAGCCTCCACCAAAATTATGGGATGTTGGTAGTAGCATATGATTCAACTTTATGCAAAAACCTAGTGCTGTTCTTTGAAAATTTTGAGTGAATAAACCTCTCATTCATTCTGGTCCAACATGATGGTTTGTACAGCAACCACATTTTTAGTGGCTCCTTTTTCTATGATTCCTTTTCCTACTTGTAGACAGCCCTACCAAACCCTTAAATCCAGGAACATGCACCCATTGGATTAATTTTGGTTCATGAAATAATGTCATTTATTTCCTGTCCAGAATTCAAGTTTTGTAAAACTTGCACTAACAAGTTCCTCCTTTTGCCAAACTAACCCTACCACTCTCTCTTGCATCTAAAGAGACCACCAATTGGAGTTTTTGGCCAATCCAAGACCTGCCTAAGTACCCTTAGCATTTTGTCAAACACCTTTCGGGCATGATCAGTTTTGACATGAGTCCTTGTTTGCACTGTGGACTTGATCCCCTGGCCAAACCAGCATGTCAAATACCTTTGCCTTAGATTATAACCCCACCCTGCCAACTCCCAGCTCCAACCAAGCGCTCTGGAGTGCCATGGCATTTCGCCGAGCACGTCCCGTGCACGCCCGGAGCGCGAGCAGAGCATGCGTTTGGCACGCACGCGCGCCGAGCCGACACGCTGGCCCCCACGGTTTTGGCCCGCTCTGTAGCACCACGCCACGCACTCCCCGCCTCACCGCAACACGCCAAGCCGCCCCACGCCACGCCCCGACACGCCAACAGCTAGCCGCCACCGCCGCCAACAGCCCCTGCTCCGTTCAGTGCCGCCCAAGCCTCCTCCGCTCGCCACCTGGCCCCTGGAACAGCGCGAGCTCATCCACTCGGGTGTCCGCTAGCATTCGTCGCCGCCACGTCGCCCTAGCTACAGAGAGGCGGTTCGCCGGAGAGCTTATCCACGGCCGCCGCGGAACCGACCTCGGCGTGCTATAAATGGACCCCCCGAGCTTCCCCGAGCACGCAGGCGACCCTATGCTACCCCATTGGCCCTCCCCTGCCTCGCATTCGACCCGGGGAGGCCTCCTTCCTCATCTCCGGCAACTCCTGCCGCCGCCACCGCCCCGGCCAATACGGCACCTCCAGTACCTCCCCCTCTCCGTTCTCTTCGCCAAGAACACCTCCTTCCTTCCAGGAACCCAACCCCCTTCTTGATTTTGATCGGGAGCCATCGCCGCCTCAAAATCACTTCGCCACCGAAGCTTTCCTCCGCCGCGAAGTTCGCCGCTGGCAGCTCCCTCCGTCCCCACCTGCTTGGTGACCACCGGAAGGATCGCCCTTGAGTGTCGGATCCATCCCTGGCCTCGGATGCCCTCGAAGAGCCGCAAATCGCCGGCGACGATCGCCGGAGTTCCGCCTCCGCTCGGAACAGAGGAAGAGGAGGGAGAAAGACTAGTCAAACCTGACTAGTGGGCCCCCTGGACCCACTGTCAGCGACCCCGTGCCTGTCCACGTGGGATTAAGTGAAGGCGTAATCCTCCTAGTACGTTTCCGCCGCTCCGAAAACGTATTCCTCTCTGAATCGTTTTCTTTTTTTGTTTTTATTAAAAACAGATTTTGACCAAATCTTTGACTGCCTATAACTTTTTAAATATAACTCCAAATGAAATGATTCTTTTTCCTACCTCTCTCAAATTTCATCTAGTTTATTTTAAGATTTATTTGAAAAAATTTCAGAACAACTTTTGGTGCTGTTTTTATTTTGTGTGTTAATTCTTTTATATTTCTAAAATAGGATTTTTGAAGAGAGGAGAAATGTTTCAAGTTTTGGAGTGCACCCCTGCCTTTCCCCACATTGAAGGCAAGCATTCTGAATCCCGGCATAATATTTTGGGTGTGATCTTTGATACATTTATAACACCACCGCATTTCGAAGGACCTATTATTTCATGTGATATGATCATATGCATGAGTGCATATTAATGATTTCCATGCTGTTGGAAATGTAGACACTTGTGATGATAATCATCCTCATGTGCCTTGCATGCATACCGGCAGGAACCCGGGAAAACCTCTGCCTTGGGTAGGCATGAGTTTGTCGCCGGTGTCCGTCGGGACGGTTATGTCTGGTATGGCATGGCATGGTGACATGAGCAGTGACTCTGTTGGTTGAAATATATTCGTTATGCTAATCATGCAGGGAATACTTAAACCTCCTGAGTCGACCGTAGATCGAGTCTTGTGCCAGTAACCCCCATACTTGTTTCGTACTACCACTCGTCTCTACATCAAGTAGAGTACGGTTCAGTAAATTGTCAACCTCTTTCTAGCACACATCGTACAGAGAGGCCATGGTGGAAGATATCGGTTGTAGCCGGTAGGCATGCCACCTGGTCCGGGGGCATGGGTGTTTCCGGTTGAGACCGAGAGGGGAGGCCACCCCTTAGAGCGCGCGATATAAATTTGATCCCATGCTACGCGAGGTTGTAGCCTCCCCACTTAGAGTTTGCTTAACAGGTGTCGTGGGTGATTCCAGACACGTGTGAGTTAAGCTGGTGTGTGTAAGTTAGGTGTGTTTTCAATTAAAAGGCCGTAGACGAAATTAGTCTTGATGGACTAAAGGAATCCGTTACTCGTGGGTAAAGAGTACACCCTCTGCAGAGATTAAACCTAATCGAATAGCCGTGTCCATGGTTAAGGATTACAGTCTGGGATGGGTCAAGTGTCTGTCTGAGTGTCGGTCTTCCGAGGTGAAACTGTTAACCAGAACTGGAACTACTACTGGTGACTTGTGATAATTATGATTATTATTATTGTTGACTAACCCGTGATATTATTGTCATTATTGACTATCTCTGGGACGGTTCTACCTCCGGGATATTCACTATGATTGTTTCTTTTAAAGCCCTTTATGTGGTGTCGCTCAGACGCCCGACTGTGGCATTTCTTTTAAAGCCCTTTATGTTGTGTCGCTCAGACGCCCGACTGTGGCATTTCTTTTAAAGTCCTTTATGTGGTGTCGCTCAGACGCCCGACTATGGCATTTCTTTTAAAGCCCTTTATGTGGTGTCGCTCAGACGCCCGACTGTGGCATTTCTTTTAAAGCCCTTTATGTGGTGTCGCACAGACGCCCGACTGTGGCATTGCTTGTTACTTATTTCATAAATTTTAGTACTACTATGTTATTGCTTTTTTATAAATAACTTGTTGCACGCATCAGAGTTTCATTTATATTTTGTGACAGACGTCATGAGCATAAAATATTTTCAGCACATCATTGTTATATTATACCTGTGTTCATAATGTTTGCGAGTACATTCAAAGTACTCACTGGCTTGTCCCTGGCTATTGTCTTGGCCAGATTTTCTTGCACGGAGAGGAGCGACGCGGTGACAGCCCCGGAACCTAAGCAATGGAGATAGTAGCCTCGCGAAGATAGGAGTTAACCTGGTCAGCTGTTCCTGTGGGAAATGGAGTCCCATAGACACTGATGTTTCACAACCGCTTCCGCCATCAACCACTAGAAACCATTTGTTGTACTCACAGGCCAGAATGGTCTTGTACTACCTATTTTGTATTTTGCTTGGAATTTCTGTATCAAGTTGGAGCCTCATCAGCTAACAGTAATCCTGGGGCTGATGAGCACGACGGTGTTTTCTGGAAATTTATACCCGGAAAACCGGTCGTGGCACATTTGTAGTGCGAATTGATTTGGTATAGTACACGGGACTAGACTCTCTTGTTTGGTGCGAATTGATTTCTTTTTATTTTTTTGTCGAGGGAAGTGCGAATTGATTTGGTACAGTACATGTTAGGCTTGTCTGGAAATTTCAACCCGCTCCTTGTTACCCTGAAATATTTAAAATATATCTTTGTCTCGTTGTGCTCCAAAAACTCCCTCCATCTCAACCCGTGCCTTGCTATCCCAAAATTACAACGCTCGCAAAAACTCCCACCTCCTAGCTCAAATTAGTGGGGGGTACTTTCATAACTTACCCCACAATTCGGACAAGCGCGTCCCTAAGCCATGGTTCCCCCCTCCCATCCCATCCACCAACCCGTTCGTACACCGAGGCCGTCAAAACCCGCGAAGCCCTACACCCTCCTCCATCCGCCACCAAGCCAGAGCCTCTTCCTCGACGGTGTCGTCCACAGCAACACTTCGATGTCCCTCATCCACCGCACTGGATGAGGATCCATCATTGATCTTGTTGTCCCGCCGATTCAGCCAACCCGTCCTCCTCCTCCAAGGAGCTGCCCTGGCGTTCCCCTTGTCTTTCACGCCACCTCTACTCCCACACCGTTGTCTTCACCTGCACCACCGGAAGAGTAGCATCATCACCGATTCCTCAGATGAATCTAAGGCCTAATCGGCGCCACCAAAGAGGTTCTACACTAATCACCGCATTTTCTTCTTGATTCGATCTCACTGTGCTGCCAGCGCTCGGTCCCTAGCCGACATGGTGTGACTCCATCCATGGTGGCTTCACCGGCTACTTCCTCCCTGGCATCGCTCCCTCGATGGCGACATTCACATAAGTAGGAGCTGCTGCTGCTTTGGCTCTTGCTCGCGCTGCTGCTCTGCTCTTGCTCACGGTCCACTGCCTGGTCTGTTCTTGCTCGCGCTGCTGCTCTCAGTGTTTCTCTTGCTTGCGCTGCTGCTCTCGCTCTTGCTCTTCCTTGCGCTGCTACTCTACTCTTGTGTTCGTTGCTGCTGCACAAGTAGCAGATCTTGCTCTCCCTCGAGCCCCTACAGCTGCTACCCGAGATGCTGCTACACAAGCAGCTGCCCCGCTCTTGCACGCGCTGCTGCTCCGGACGTGGCTGCTGCTACTGCTTTTCTGCTACTAGTGTGTTCAGTTTCGACAGTAAAATTTAGTTTCAACAACAAAAATCAGTTTTGACAGTTAAATTCAATTTCGACAGCAAAATTCAGTTTTGACAGTTAAATTCAGTTTCGACAGTTAAGTCCAGAGATGAGCGGCTGATGTATTTTACATCTAGCACTTTTTAGTTATGTATTTTACGTCATCTATTGGAGATGCTATTAGAATTCCACTCAGGTTAACATTGTCTCTCTTGTCCTGCTTCAGCCTCGCCGTCGTACAACTCATTGGAGCTGCTCCAACGACGAAACCCTCCATCACATCAAAGCAGCACAAAGGGGTCCATCTCCAAATGCGTAAGATCTTCTTCCCCTCCTCCGATAGCCAAATGAGCAGGAGCATCCTCACTGTCCAACCCAATCACGCTGAGATCGACATGGCTTCGCCAAAGAGGTTGTACACATGTTGCGTCGTTTTTACTCTACATGTTGTATATATTGTCCACTGAGCACACATAGTAACGTGAAATACTATTAGTTTCTCCTACTATATGACAAGCAGTGAGGTACCATGCAACTTAGCTATCCGTGATGGACTCTCTTGAACGCCATCATTATTTATCTCTGCGTGTTTGAGATGTGCATTTGTAGATGGGCCTGGGAGTTGAGGTAGTAGGGTAGTAACCCGAGTCCAAAGTAGTAGAAGTAGCACAAAAACATTTTTTGAGTGTAGGGTTTTCCCTTCTCAAGCCTGCCTACTAGAATCGCCACTGCTTGAAAGGAAAAGTGAAGGAAAAACATAGGAAGTGGAAAGTTTCATATGGTACTACTGTTCATGCATTTGGTTCAAAGGAATGGAGCAAAGGAAAACTATAGGGTTTTTTCCTTTAGTGTCTCCTTGAAATAAAAACCATAGGAATTTTAATATCCACTTGTTCTCCTTTTCAAATTCCTATTCATGAAGCACAAGACTAAGAGATAGTAGCATAATAGCATTGTACCCGTACATTTTCTTGTGGTTTGACTTAATCTCACCATGCTACTTTGCATCCTGTGGTGTTCCAATTCTTGTGAACCAAACACCCAGATTGGCAGAAATCCGGTGTTTTTAAATTCTCTATTTTGCACGTGCATTCCTATCCAATTCCTGTGTATTTCCAATCCCTGCATTGTTAGAATCCTCAAATTTAAACAAGCTCTTACCCAATTACTTATGTTACAGATATGTGTCAAAGGAAACCTTGTGTGGTTTGTCCCGCTCCTACTGCGTTGTGTTCCACCCAGCTCAACTGCTCCAACGATGAAAGTGATCACAACAGTAGGGATCCGCCCTCCAGACTGTCTTTCGCCACCTTAGATCTTCTTCCCCGCTGTTGGGAGCCACGACAACTGCATTACCATCATCGACCAAGTAGATGATCTCAAGGACTACACGGGTCCGCAAGAGAGGTCACACTCTTTCGTGTCTGCTTACATTATGCATCGCTTAATATTACATGCTACTTTATCGTCCTGTTCACCGATTGGACTCTGAGTCAGCTCCAAACTAATGCTCAAACTTGAGTTTTTAAATGGTTGTGGGGTACATATCGGGGCCGCAATTAATAGTGTCTATCTACTATCTGGTTAATCTCTGGTGTCTAATATGAGTTTCATGTTGGGTGGAAAACAAACAGTAAAGAAGCCATTATCTGTATTTTTTAACTGAAGCCATTATCTGCCTGCTATCATTGGTTTTGGGTCTATCCACAGGTTGCTACCATCACTCTGGATTTCTGCATGCACTCCTTACATAATCTCACTAAGTTTTATTCCTGTGCATGTCCGTTATTGTACACAATGGAACTGAACATGTAGAGCAAAAGAGACAAGCCTTGCGTGGCAATAAAATTTCATGCAGACGTCGCTCCATGTGGGCGTAAAGGCAGCCCCCCTCCATCCATTTCGGATTATAACCAAGAGGAAGACAACTGTTCTGAGGGAGATTCAGAAGGAGAAGACCACTCATATTTACCCCCTGAGGTCTTCGCTCTAACTTGGCATGCTGATGTTGGTAATATCATGCATATGGTGCTATGCATTGCTTACTTTATACATCACATATGTCATCTTCTTAGTTTAGACATGCTTTTTGTGAATGCCATCTGTTTAATTAGTTTCTTATCGTATATGTGAATTATGCAACGCCATCTTTTTTAGCCAGACATCATATATGTGAATTTTGCAATGCCATCCTGCTTAGCCAGTAATCTCATATGTGAATTATATCATGCCATCCTTTTTCACTACGTATTACATTTTTCAACAATGTTAGTACATTCAACTACTCTTCTTGTGCATCAGCCATTTGACACGGTGATGGAAAATTCTGGAGTGAAAACAAGGTCTTTAGAGAAGACTATGCTATCTGACGAAGCGCATATCTCGCTGGTTACGGATAGCTCCTCAGACGAGGATTCAGAGACATATGACTGTGTATGCTCTAACTTGGTAGGGTTATATTGCTCATATCATGCGTATGATGTCTTGCATTGCTATGTTATTTGCTTAGTTTAGAAATGCTTTCTGTGAATGCCACCTGTTTAGTGTCTATTTACCATATATGTGAATTATGCAATGCCATCTTGTTGCAAGACATTATGTATGTGAATTATGCAATGCTATCTTGTTGCAAGGCATTATATATGTGAATTATGCAACGTCATGTTGTTTAGTCAATCATCATATATGTGAATTATATCATGATATCCTTTTTTGCATTACGTGTTCCATTTGTCGACAATGTTTGTATATTCAAATACTCTTCCTGTGCACCATCCATTTGAAGCAGTGATGGAAGTATCTGGAGTGAAAACAAGGTATTCAGAGCAGACAATGCTACGTGCTGAAGCAGACATCTTGCTAGTTACAGATAGCTCCTCAGAGGAGGCTTCAGAGACAGATGACCAGTCCTATTTCCCCCGGAGGTCTATGCCCAAACTTGGCGGGGTTATATTACTCATGTCATGCATGGTGTCTTGCATTGCTTAGTTTTTACATCATATATGTGATTGCCATCTGCTTACTTGCTTATTATATAAATCATATATTTTAATTATATCATGCCATCATGTTTACATAGGCAACATCTATCTGAATTCTGGCATGCGAACCCATTTGATAAATACATCATACAGGCGGCATGTATGTGAATTATGGCATGCCAACCTATTTAATAAATACATTATATAGTTATATCATGTCATCCTATTTACATAGTCATCATATTTTGAACTATGTCTTTCCATCCTTTTTAGTTAGCCATCATATATGTGAAATTGTGTCATGCTATCCTCTTTAGTTAGCCATCATATATGTGAAATTGTGTCACGCTATCCTGTTTGGTTAGACAACATAAATGTGAATTATGTCATGCCCTCTTTTATTCCCCTCTATCCATTGCACCTATCTATCATACAATATTTGTACATTAAAGTACTTTTCTTATTTATTAGTCATTTGAATTGGAGAGAGTGATGGCAGTATCTAAGGGAGTAACAACATGATCTTCAGAAAAGATAGTGCTACCAGTCGATGCAGATAGAACCACGGTTGTGCTTGCCCAAGAACCATCCCCACCACACATAACCCAGACTCTCGCAGATTGTGCCCCTACCCAGTTGGATAGAGAACCGGCTACACACCTTCTAACCCCAACACCAGCAGATAGTAACCCAGTTCCAGTTGACACAACACTGTCTCCACCATAGAAAACCCAAACACGAGCAGTTAGTAAGGGAACTGCATTGCCCAAAGCACGACGAGCACCACTCCGAATCCCAACTCTACACTTTAAGTAGAAGAAGAATTGTTCTTAGGTCAGGTTCTATAGCTATGGTTCATACTCCTTTGCTTTTGCATCACTGTATTTACTCATACCAACTATTTTCAAATTTGAAGGATGGAACTGAAACTCCAATGGCACAACAGGTATGTTTTAAACCTGTTTCTTTAGCTGGTTTGCTGTTGTAACTTGTTCTATGTTGATTTCTGTTTCAATTGAATAAACAGTTATGTTCTCATGTCATGCACATTACAAGTGTTGTTATTGCTCTGTAGTTTCCCACACTTATATTCTGTCTATTCTACTTTGTCTTAAACAGATATTATTTGAACTGTGTCTCTATCTTGATTTGGCAACAAAAACTAAAATGATATAGACCATACAGTGACCATGGTGCATAGATATATGTTTGTTTCATGCTATTATCCTGTCGACTTTACTACTGAACTAATTTACGAAAATGAGTTTCATATACAACATGGTAAACCTGTGATGTGTCTGCTTGTTTCTTTTTTAGAATGCTGACGAAATATTGGAGAAAACCCCCATCTATAGCAACACTTTTTTCCGTATCTTGAAGTCCATATATGTGTTGCTAAGGTCTTTACCAACGGATTGGGATGTGTAGCCTTATCCGGCGTTGCTAGCGCATAATGCAACGCTTATACTACCGTTGGTAAAAGGGACCGTTGCAAGAGTACAACACATAAAACCGATTTTTACAACACTTTTATACGTTGGTGCTTAAATCTGATTGCTAGCCAATAGAGAATTTCCAAGGCTTCAGGTGTTTGTGCATATATAATATGAATAATATTGTATAATGCCAGCAATTAAATTAAGGCTCCACATAATAATGATAATTGTGTGTATCAAGTGGAAAAAAAGAGAATATACTCACAAGAGGAAGAAATCATATATTAGATAAAATTGGATTACAATAATGGATATTACAAGAGGAACATCATGCAAATGTGATGCATAATCTAATATTTTATTGACAGAAAAATCTAAACTAAAATCATCCATCATCCAGTAGGAACATCCCACAACTTAACTAAATTGAAAGCATCCATCATCATGAACCACAATATCATCATCATCATCATCATCATCATCATCATCATCATCATCATCATTGCAGTATACTTGTTACGCACCCATATAATCATCCATATATCTTTTCAATCTACAAAGAAACAAAATGAACTGTTAACACGTAATGCATTGACATGATGCAAGTAGTGATAAAGGCAAGATATTAGACACGTACAAAGGTTGAAGGCCATGCAATATTTTTTTCTGCATTACCAATAGTATTGCAGTTTTTGCGACTCTGTACCAAATCTTCAGTTTTCGTAAGTGTTGTATTACACCGCCCAAAATGTACTTTAATGTCAGCACCATCAAGTTTAAATTTACATTACTAGAGAAAATCTTACCAGTAGCGCTTGTTTTTGTGCTACCAGTAGCGCGGGTACCAGCGCTACTGCTACGGCGCTATAGCTATTTCATAGCAGTAGCGCGTTTCTAGACCAGCACTACTGGTAGGTTCAACTACTAGTAGCGCGTTTTTAGGCCAACGCTACTGCTAACATTTATGTGTTTTTTTTAATATTTTGGCGTTGTACATGTTTAAACAGATATATCTTTTATACAATAACAACTCATCATGAACTAGTCTGTTTAAATAGCATATTCGTTACCAGTAGTCATCACCACCAAACAATGTTCGTCAATGAGACATCATATATATAACAAGTTGGTCACTAGTCATAATCACAACTCCTCATCCTCCTCATCAACTCTAACACATTATAGCACATAATAACACATTCTACCTAGGACCTACTCCTCTCATAGGACCTACTCTACCCTCTCTTAGGTAAAATATCATAAAACAAGATAGGCATTGACTCTTCATTAAGGAAAGTGAACTCTCCATAATGAAGAACGGAGATCATCCTGTCTCCAAGTCTTGGTCTACGCACAATGTTGCTTCCAAGTAGCTCTCTATGATGGTTGAAACATTTTTTCTAATCATTTAGTATCATGGCTTCCTCGCTTTCAGAAATCCGGTATGGACAGGAGTGATGTGGATACTGTGGCTGACCTGGCCGTGGTGGCCGTAAGCTCATAACTTCAACGCGACCTCTTGGGAACATCAGATGAGGCACAAAATCCATCAGGATTTTTTGTTCAAAAACATAGTAATAACTTTGTAGTTAGCAATGTAATTAGCAATGTTCAAAGATGCACAGATGTCGTAATAGTAGAAAATCTTACCATGATATCTCCATTAATGTTACCGTAGCACACCGCGTGCACTAGTGGCACATATGGACCATAATTTTGAGGAATTCGATAATAGCTATTGTAATTCTCAAGATTAGTAAAAAATGTGATAAGACCATCTTTCTCCTTATAAGTTAATCGTGCTTCATCATTGTAGTAGTAGGTTCTGTCTACCATCTTCCGTACATTTTTTGAAGAATGGAAATAAGCTGTCAAATATTTTGAAATAAACAATATAAATTACTTAGTAAATATGTTTAAGAAACTCACACAGTGGTAGAACTAGAAGCGTGTCAATAAGGACCCAAATGGTCATATCATTTTTGTCGATGTCAGGATCACCAAGATCGAAGGTGAGAAGCATACCCTCATGAAAATCATACGCCTTGGAAAGGTCTTCCCAATTCGGGCAACCAAAATTGGATGAGTTCACAGAGTTGTATAGTTTTACAGCAAAATCATAACCATGATGGGTCCTTAGTTGAATTATCTTTGTCTCTGTGCTTTCATGATCTTCAAAACCCATCTTCTGCAAGACATAGCGTCTTGCATGGCATGGGATAAGCTAGTCCAATTGTAAAAGACAAAAATTACACGTCGAAGAAGCAGAGAAGTCATGCAAAAATAACAAAAAAGCACTTTTCATCATTGCGTACTGTATCAACATCGAAGGTCTCTTGGAGCTTGATGCTGAAGCGCCGACCTTCTACCAGGTGAGGCATGTCGCACATACCGCGCTTATCTTCGCAGTAATCGCACATAGCAAATTCCCTTTCATCGTCATAAAAAAATAACAACAGTTGCTTTAACTAAAAAATACCTAGAATTCTGTTAACTACACCTAAAACAACTAAAACACCTAAAATTCTGCTAACCACACCTAAAACAACTAAACCAGCTAAAATTCTGTTAACTACACCTAAAATTCTGTTAACTACACCTAGAACACCTACATTATTCTAAGAACCTACCTTTTTAACTAAAACACCTACAAATTTAACTAGAACACCTAAAAATTCAACTAAAACACCTACATTATTTAACTAAAACACATACAAATTCAACTAAAACACCTAAAAATTAACTACTCTCTAATAACTATAACTAGAGACGAAGGGAGGAGGAGGAAGGAGGGAGGAGTATACTCTCGGTGGAGGAGGGCCGGTGCGGGGGGGCGACAGACGAGGGAGGATGGCCAGGGCGAGGAGGCGGCCGGCAGGGGAGGAGTGCCGGTGTGGGGGGGAGGAGGGGCGGCCGGCATGGGAGGAGGGCCGGTGCGGGGGGGGGGGGGGGGCAGGGGAGCAGGGCCGGCGTCGGGGAGGGCGGCCGGAGTAGGACGCGTGGGTGGCGGCCGGATCGAGGGACGACTGAATGATTCGATCTGGCGGTGTGAGCATGTGAGTGTGAGTGAGGGTAGGGGTGGTGCGCGGGCCGACGCGGGAGGAAGCAGAGAGGTGGGCTTAGCGGCAGCGCGGGGTAGGCGGCCGAGCGCTATAGCTAAAGCTGCAACGGGGGCCCGAGAGAGTGGCCCATTAGCAGTAGCGCTGGCTGTGAAATCCAACGCTACTGCTAACGTGCACTTGTAGCACTTGTGCTGGCCGGCGCTACTACTAAATAGCAGTAGCGATGGGTATCTAACCAACGCTACTGCTAAATGTCTACCTATAAGCATTTTCCTAGCAGTGTTAGGATCATAACTTAGAACTGTAGCAAGAACTACGTCCCTGTTATGATTCTGAAAATATACCGGCATGAGTGTTCATGATCATTGATGACTAATCAAGACGCCACAATATACGACATAGCCTGCAGAACAACATGGCTCAATAACATTACATGGACAGTAGCCTAAGCGTTGTTGTGCATTCAAAGGCAATGTGATGAACAGTACTACTTCTGTTCTCTTCTCCATTTAATTAGCAAACTGAACCAAAACAGTTTGTCATCCGAAACTGAACCAAAACATTAGCTGTAGTTGGTTTCAGTCATCCAACAGGAAATAGACAAACCTATAGGTGCTCACCATGCTTTGGAACGAACGTATAGCCCCAAATCCACTGAAACGAATTTACATGGTCATTACCAGCCTATAGATCCATTGCTAATTTTGTACACCTACACTCAAACAGTTTTGTATTAACCGACAGATTTATTTATTGTTAAATATGTCTACTGAAGCCTACAACCCCAAATCCTATAAATTTGCATCAACAACAGCATAGAACCTAGCATGGCTCAATGGTCATGGACACAACGAGCAGTAGTAAAGTAGGGAGAGGGAGAGTGTATACCTTCCATGGTGTCCCCCTACAACAAATTGGTGCGTGCAGCTGCAAAGCCAAGGGGAAAAGGTTACAGGTGTCTCATGCATCTCTAGAACAGCGCAACACGAGTAAAGCTTCATAAAGTTCCATTCCTACTTAATAAAAGGAGAGAATCTATATTCGTCCCGCTCTATGTGTCCTAGTTAGTATCTTGGCAACTTTATATCTTACTCAATGAACTTATCTATATTCGTCCCGTTCTAGCAAACTTTTAACTAATTGACAAATATTACATGTCATGCTGTGTTGGCTTCGATGTGGCTGAAATAAATTTATTTTCATAATGGAATTTATACAAACTATTTATCATTCCTATAAATAAACTTTCCAAATTATAATTTATGTTTAATAGTATGGCATCGGGGGTTAGTAAATATACAGAGGATATTAGTCAATATTGTGATTTCCTTTAATTACATAGCAGGATTCTAAATCTTTTGTGCTCCTAATATTAGCTATCTAGGAACCCCAAATGGATCCCATGCTTTAGTGAGTTCGTGTAAAAAAGGAAACCACACTTTCTAGTTAGAAAAAAACTAAAACTAATGTACAGGAATAACTGTCTTATATAAACCTTCATTAAGAAATGTTTTCTGAAATAAACACGTACATCACTCAAATCTTCCATATAAGAAACACACGAATGATTATGTTGTGGTTGGCTGGATGCAGCAGTGCAACACTATTGTTTGGAACTTTGATTATGTGGTGCTGCTGGAGGCAACCAGAGCTGCAGACCACCCCAACTGGATGCTTTCACTCCCTACAACACAATCGAGTTAAGAGGAGCATCAATACATGCGTACATGACAAGTCTTTTTCTAAAAAAAACAAGTGATAAAGTCAATTGTATAGTTCTTTCTTATGTTATGAGCTTAAAGGATGGAGAATAGGAAACAAATCGCCACACTGCCATTTCCTTCACTCGACAGCCTCGCTGCCAAAGACACCCGCGGGCGCCTAATCTGCTTCAAACTGCCGTTGCTACACCTCCGCTACCACATGAACCATCGTTGGATTGATTTAGTAATTAGCCTAAAGGAATATATGTTGGCCATGGTCAAAACCTGAAACAGGAGAATACTAAAGATTGGAAAATAAAATAATCAGGGCCTTGTAGATATATATTGTATTAATTAGACCCTAACCTGGTTTTTATCTATACCTAAGTGTTTTTTGTACTAATTGCCGCAAACACACAGGTTACTGTGTAGATGGGCAACAGAATCCCTCCCGACAATGATGTTACCCTAGAAAGAATATGCAGCCAGGGGTTGATTTCTAGCCACGCTACTGCTTGCAAGGCAGCAACATAGTAGGTGTATTGCCATGGTTGGAGGCCATGCCGACCTTCCCAGCCTCAACACATCGAGACTCAGTCCAGCATGTGGTCGTCCTCTGCTTCGACACTTTAGCAGAAAAACAAAATCAAATTGACCTCAACCAGGAGGCACTTGATCCCAAGAAGTAGAAAATCCTAACACCACCAGAACAACAATTTCTCCTGATCTGCAACGAACCAGAGCAGAGGGAGGAGTAGACCAACTCACCTGAAGCCGGAGGAGGAAACTCGTAGGTGCTTCATCCCGAGCCACAGCAAGGTTGTCCACTGGATGTTCCTCCCTGCACGTCTACATGAGAAGTGAAGAGAAGAGGTTAGACAAGGGGGAGAGAGAAAGAGAGGATGAAGCCAGGGGAGGGGATGCACTCACCAGATGAGACAAGGACGACAACGACATGGCCACCGGCACCAGATCCGACGTTCGGAACCCTAGCCATGGGGGATGGGTCGCGGGTGGGCTGTGGTGGCCTCGAGCACTGGATCTAGCTGGATGGGAGGGCTCCACGGACCGAAGGGACCTCGGGCTGTGCTTCGCGGTGGCGGGATTCGTCAGACATCACCTGATTTAGCCGCCGCAGGTAGCACGGCGAGGGGCCGCGTGAGGAGACCGGGATGGGACACGAGAGGGACGGTTGGGTGGGGATTTGGCGGATCTGGCAGCCTCCAGAGCTTTGAGGTGGGAGGTGGGGAGATCGGCGCAAGGGAGACGAGCCGGGTCAGAGGAGGGAGACGAGGCAATGGTGGCAGCGATTAGGGAGAGATGAGGGACTCATGGGCTATGTTTCTCGCGCGTCTCCCTCTCCTTTCCTGATACGGTTATGAGCTGCAAATCTACAACGCATATGCTACAACCCATATATGTGTGTCTGTTCTGAATTTTACAACATATACTCAAAATGTTGTAGAATTTTTGTTGCTTTATAGGAGGTTTTCTTGTAGTGATCCCTGATGGCCTCCAAGAAAGCTGGTAAAAATTATCTTGATGACAGGGAGACAGCCAAAAAGTCTTGTCTTGATGTAGTGTTCGAGTTACTGGCCACTACTGCTGGCACAAGCTCTTCGAACTCGCTGCCTGAATCACTTCAGCTTCTTCAGTCTCAGCTACAAACTAAAAAGCATCAATCAGCTGTGTTGTGGCAAAAAGCCAAAGGACTGAGGAAGTCCCTGCAGAATTCGGATGCATACTTTCTGATGCAACAGCAAGTGCTGGAGGATTTAAGTGCCAAATAAGAGAAAGTTAATAAGCTTGTTAAGCATCTTGCCAGCATTGTGAGTACCCAGGATATTGTTTCTTGAGCTCTTCTAAAGTGGTTTCAGTTCTGGACTTGTTTTTTTGCCGAGTGTATTTGCATTGGTCGCCAACTTTGGCAACCAGTGTATGTGATATGCTATTTTGTTTCCTATATTTGCACTAGTGGCGAACTTTGATGCCCAGTGGATGTAATATGTGTAATAGCCTTGATAGCCTAGCGAAAGTTGCTTGCTTATTTATTTCCTTGTTGTATTCTTTATTTGTTTGCTTGTAGTCAGTGCAGTTCTTTTTCCGCGGTTTGCTAGTGCCCGCAATAACATATTTTTAAAACTAGGCCACAATAACCATGGGCTATATATTTACTAGTGACCATGGGCCTCCTACGGGCTGTAGAAACAATGGGCCTTCTACGGGCCGTAGAAACAATGGTCCCTCTATGGGTCGTGGAAAAGATGGGCCTTATACAGGCCGTGAAGAAAATATGCCCTAGAGACAATAATAAAGTATTATTTATTTCCTTAATTCATGATAAATGTTTATTATTCATGCTACAATTGTATTAACTGGAAACATGGTATATGTGTGAATACATAGACAAAACCTATAGTCCCTAGTATGCCTCTACTTGACTAGCTCGTTAATCAAAGATGGTTAAGTTTCCTAATCATAGACATGTGTTGTCATTTGATGAACAGGGTCACATCATTAGTAGAATGATGTGATGGACATGACTCATCCGTTAGCTTAGCATTATGATCGTGTTAGTTTCATTGCTACTGCTTTCTTCATGACTTATACAAGTTCCTCAGACCATGAGATTACGCAACTCCCGAATACCGGAAGAACATTTTGTGTGCTATCAAACGTCACAACATAAAAGGGTGATTATAAAGGTGCTCTATAGGTGTCTCCGAAGGTGTTTGTTGGGTTGGCATATATCGAGATTAGGATTTGTCACTCCGTGTTTCGGAGAGGTATCTCTGGGCCCTCTCGATAATAATTATCACTATAAGCCTTGCAAGCATTGTGACTAATGAGTTAATTGCGGGAGGAAATATTATGGAATGATTAAAGAGACTTGCTGGTAACGAGATTGAACTAGGTATTGAGATACCGACGATCGAATCTCTGGCAAGTAACATACCGATGACAAAGGGAACAACGTATGTTGTTATGCGGCTTTAACCGATAAAGATCTTCGTAGAATATGTAGGAACTAATATGAGCATCCAGGTTCCACTATTGGTTATTGACCGGAGACGTTTCTCGGTCATGTCTACATAGTTCTCGAACCCGTAGGGTCCGCACGCTTAAAGTTCGGTGACGATCGTGTTGGAGAACGTAGCAGAAATTCAAAATTTTCCTACATGTCACCGAGATCTATCTATGGAGAAACCAGCAACGAGGGGAAGGAGAGTGCATCTACATACCCTTGTAGATCGCTAAGCGGAAGCGTTCAAGAGAACGGGGTTGAAGGAGTCGTACTCGTCGTGATCCAAATCACCGGAGATCCTAGTGCCGAACGGACGGCACCTCCGCGTTCAACACACGTGCAGCCCGGTGACGTCTCCCATGCCTTGATCCAGTAAGGAGAGAGGGAGAGGTTGAGGAAGACTCCATCCAGCAGCAGCACAACGGCATGGTGGTGACGGAGGAGCGTGGTAGTCCAGCAGGGCTTCGCCAAGCACCGCGAGATAGAGAGGTAGGGCTGCGCCAACAGGAGAAGAAACTCATGTGTTGGGCTGCTCCTATGCCTCCACTATATATAGAGGGAGAGGGGGCTGTGCCCCCACCTAGGTTTCCACCCCTAGGGGGCGGCGGCAAGCCCTAGATCCCATCTAGGGGGGCGGCCAAGGGGTGGAGAGGGGGAAACTTGCCCCCCAAGCAAGGTGGGGCGCCCCCTCCCCAAACCCTAGGCGCCTTGGGCCCTTGTAGGGGGGCGCACCAGCCCACCTGGGGCTGGTCCCCTCCCACACTTGGCCCATGCAGCCCTCCGGGGCCGGTGGCCCCACTTTGTGGACCCCCGGGACCCTCCCGATGGTCCCGGTACGTTACCGATAAAACCCGAAACTTTTCCGGTGACCAAAACATGACTTCCCTTATATAAATCTTTACCTCCGGACCATTCCGTAACTCCTCATGACATCTGGGATCTCATCCGGGACTCCGAACAACATTCGGTAACCACATACAAACTTCCTTTATAATCCTAGCGTCATCGAACCTTAAGTGTGTAGACCCTACGGGTTCGGGAGACATGTAGACATGACCGAGACGTTCTCCAGTCAATAACCAACAGCGGGATATGGATACCCATGTTGTCTCCCACATGTTCCACGATGATCTCATCGGATGAACCACGATGTCAAGGACTCAATCAATCCCGTATACAATTCCCTTTATCTAGCGGTATTATACTTGCCCGAAATTCGATCGTCGGTATACCGATACCTTTTTCAATCTCGTTACCGGCAAGTCTCTTTTCTCGTTCCATAACACATCATCCCGTGATCAACCCCTTGGTCACATTGTGCACATTATGATGATGTCCTACCGAGTGGGCCCAGAGATACCTCTCCGTTAACCGGAGTGACAAATCCTAGTCTCGATTCGTGCCAACCCAACAGACACTTTCGGAGATACCTGTAGTGCACCTTTATAGCCACCCAGTTACGTTGTGACGTTTGGTACACCCAAAGCATTCCTATGGTATCCGGGTGTTGCACAATCTCATGGTCTAAGGAAATGATACTTGACATTAGAAAAGCTTTAGCATACGAACTACGATCTTTGTGCTAGGCTTAGGATTGGGTCTTGTCCATCACATCATTCTCCTAATGATGTGATCCCGTTATCAACGACATCCAATGTCCACGGTCAGGAAACCGTAACCATCTGTTGATCAACGAGCTAGTCAACTAGAGGCTTACTAGGGACATGGTGTTGTTTATGTACCCACACATGTATCTGAGTTTCCTATCAATACAATTATAGCATGGGTAATAAACGATTATCATGAACACGGAAATATAATAATAATAACTAATTTATCATTGCCTCTAGGTCATATTTCCAACAGTCTCCCACTTGCACTAGAGTCAATAATCTAGTTCACATTGCCATGTGATTAACAGACAGGTCACATCGCAATATGACCAACATCCAAAGAGTTTACTAGTGTCTAAACTAGTTCACATCACCATGTGATTAAGTCTCAGTGTGTTCTGGGGTTTGATCATGTTTTGCTTGTGAGAGAGGTTTTAGTCAACGGGTCTGTAACATTCAGATCCGTATGTACTTCGCAATTCTTTATGTCATATTGTAAATGCTGCTTCCGTGCTCCACTTGGAGCTATTCCAAATGGTTGCTCCACTATACGTATCTGGTTTGCTACTCAGAGTCATTCGGATAGGTGTTAAAGCTTGCATCGACGTAACCCTTTACGCCGAACTCTTTATCACCTCCATAATCGAGAAACCTGTCCTTATTTACTCCAAGGACAATTTTGACCGCTGTCCAATGATCCGTTCCTGGATCATTCTTGTACCCCTTGACTGACTCATGGCAAGGCACACTTCCGGTGCGGTACACAGCATAGCATACTATAGAGCCTACGTCTGAAGCGTAGGGGACGGCCTTCGTCCTTTGTCTCTCTTCTGCCGTGGTCAAGCTTTAACTCTTAACTTCATACCTTACAACTCAGGCAAGAACTCCTTCTTTGACTGATCCATCTTGAACACCTTCAAGATCATGTCAAGGTATGTGCTCATTTGAAAGTATTATTAAGCATTTTGATCTATCTTATAGATCTTGATGCTTATTGTTCAAGTAGCCTAATCCAGGTTTTCCATTGAAAAACACATTTCAAATAACCCTATATGCTTTCCAGAAATTCTACATCATTTCTGATCAACAGTATGTCAACAACATATACTTATCAGAAATTCTATAGTGCTCCCACTCACTTCTTTGGAAATACAAGTTTCTCATAAACTTTTGTATAAACCCAAAATCTTTGATCATCTCATCAAAGCGTACATTCCAACTCCGAGATGCTTACTCCAGTCCTTAGAAGGATCGCTGGAGCCAGCGTACCTTTTAGCATCCTTAGGATCGACAAAAACTTTCTGATTGTATCACATACAACCTTTCCTTACGATGACTGGTAAGGAAACTCATTTTGACATCCATCTGCCAGATTTCATAAATGTAGCTAATGCTAACATGATTCCGACGAACTTAAGCATCGCTACGGATGAGAAAATCTCATCGTAGTCAACTCCTTGAACTTGTGAAAAACTCTTCGCCACAAGTCGAGCTTCATAGACGGTGACATTACCGTCCACGTCTGTCTTCTTCTTAAAGATCCATTTATCTCAATGGCTTGCCAATCATCGGGCAAGTCCACAAAAGTCCATGCTTTGTTCTGATACATGGATCCTATCTCGGATTTCATGGCTTCTAACCATTTGTTGGAATATGGGCCCACCATTGCTTCTCCATAGCTCGTAGGTTCATCGTTGTCTAGCAACATGACCTTCAAGACTGGATTATTGTACCACTCTGAAGTAGTACGCATCCTTGTCACCCTACGAGGTATGATAGTGACTTGATCCGAAGCTTCATGATCACTATCATAAGCTTCCACTTCAATTGGTGTAGGTGCCACAGGAACAACTTCCTGTGTCCCGCTACACACTAGTTGAAGTGATGGTTCAACAACCTCATCAAGTCTCCACCATGCTCCCACTCAACTTTCCGAGACAAACTTTTCCTCGAGAAAGGACCCGATTCAAGAAACAATCCCTATTGCTTTCGGATCTGAATTTAGGAGGTATACCCAACTGTTTTGGGTGTCCTATGAAGATGCATTTTATCTGCTTTGGGTTCGAGCTTATCAACCTGAAACTTTTTCACATAAGCGTTGCAGCCCCAAACTTTCAAGAAACAATAACTTAGGTTTCTCCAAACCATAATTCAAACGATGTCGTCTCAACGGAATTACGTGGTGCCCTATTAAAGTGAGTGCGGTTGTCTCTAATGCCTAACCCATGAACGATAGTGGTAATTCGATAAGAGACATCATGGTACGCACCATATCCAATAGGGTGCAACTATGATGTTCGGACACACCATCACACTATGGTGTTCCAGGCGGTATTAATTGTGAAACAATTTCCACAATGTCTTAATTGTGTGCCAAAGCTCGTAACTCAGATACTCATCTCTATGATCATATCATAGACATTTTATCCTCTTGTCACAATGACCTTCAACTTCACTCTGAAATTACTTGAACCCTTCAATATTTCAGACTTGTGTTTCATCAAGTAAATATATAGTATCTACTTAAATCATCTGTGAAGTAAAACATAACGATATTCACTGCATGCCTCAGCACTCATTGGACTGCACACATCAAAGTGTGTTACTTCCAACAAGTTGCTATCTTGTTCCATCTTACTGAAACCGAGGCTTTTCAGTCATCTTGCCTATGTGGTATGATTTGCATATCTCAAGTGATTCAAAATCAAGTGAGTCCAAACGATCCATCTGCATGGAGCTTCTTCATGCGGTTTATACCAATATGACTTTCATGGCGGTGCCACAAGTAAGTGGTACTATCATTACTATCTTATATCTTTTGGCATGAAAAATGTGTATCACTACTATGGAAATTCAATAAACCATTTAGGTGCAAGACCATTGAAGGTATTATTCAAATAAATAGAGTAACCATTATTCTCCTTAAATGAATAACCGTATTGTGATAGACATAATCCAATCATGTCTATGCTCAATGCAAACACCAAATGACAATTATTCAGGTTTAATACTAATCTTGATGGTAGAGGGAGCGTGCGATGTTTGATCACATCAAACTTGGAAACACTTCCAACACATATCGTCAGCTCACCTTCAGCTAGTCTCTGTTTATTCCGTAGCTTTTATTTCGACTTACTAACACTTAGCAACCGAACCGGTATCTAATACCCTGGTGCTACTAGTAGTACTAGTAAAGTACACATTAACATAATGTATATCCAATATACTTCCATCGACCTTGCTAGCCTTCTTATCTACCAAGTATCTAGGGTAATCCTGCTCCAGTGGTTGTTCCCCTTATTATAGAAGCACTTAGTCTCGGGTTTGGGTTCAACCTTGGGTTTATTCACTAGAGCAGCAGCTGATTTGCCGTTTCATGAAGTATCCCATCTTGCCCTTGCCCTTCTTGAAACTAGTGGTTTTACCAACCATCAACAATTGATGCTCCTTCTTGTTTTCTACTTTCGCGGTGTCAAACATCGCGAATACCTCAAGGATCATCATATCTATCCCTGATATGTTATAGTTCATCACGAAGCTCTAGCAGCTTGGTGGCAATGACTTTGGAGAAACATCACTATCTCATCTGGAAGATCAACTCCCACTCGATTCAAGTGATTGTTGCACTCAGTCAATCTGAGCACAAGCTCAACGATTGAGCTTTTCTCCCTTAGTTTGTTGGCTAAGAAAATCATCGGAGGTCTTATACCTCTTTGACGTGGGCACGAGCCTGAAATCCCAATTTCAGCCCTCGAAACGTCTCATATGTTACGCGACGTTTTAAAAAAACGTCTTTGGTGCCTCAAGTCTAAACCGTTTAACTGAACTATCACGTAGTTATCAAAACGTGTATGTCCGATGTTTGCAACATCCACAAACGACGTTTGGGGTTCAGCACACTGAGCGGTGCATTGAGGACATAAGCTTTCTACTGTCCGCATAATCGCTACTGTCAACTTTAAACTATATTTTCTCTAGGAACATATCTAAACAGTGGAACTAAAGCGCGAGCTTACGACATAATTTGCAAAGATATTTTGACTATGTTCGGGATAATTAAGTTCATCTTATGAACTCCCACTCAGATAGACATCCCTCTAGTCATCTAAGTGATTACATGATCCGAGTCAACTAGGCCGTGTCTGATCAAAACGTGAGACGGACTAGTCATCATCGGTGAACATCTTCATGTTGATCGAATCTACTATACGACTCATGCTCGACCTTTCGGTCTCTTGTGTTCCGAGGCCATGTCTGTACATGCTAGGCTCGTCAAGTTAACCTAAGTGTTTAGCGTGTGTAAATCTGGCTTACACCCGTTGTATGTGAACGTAAGAATCTATCACACCCGATCATCACGTGGTGCTTCGAAACGATGAACTTTCGCAACGGTGCACAGTTAGGGGGAACACTTTCTTGAAATTTTAATGAGGGATCATCTTATTTACTACCGTCGTTCTAAGCAAATAAGATGCATAAACATGATAAACATCACATGCAATCAAATAGTGACATGATATTGCCAATATCATATTGCTCCTTTTGATCTCCATCTTTGGGGCTCCATGATCATCATCGTCACCCGCATGACACCATGATCTCCATCATCGTGTCTTCATGAAGTTGTCTCGCGAACTATTACTTCTACTACTATGGCTACCGGTTAGCAATAAAGTAAAGTAATTACATGGCGTTGTTCAATGACACGCAGGTCATACAATAAATTAAGACAACTCCTATGGCTCCTGCTGGTTGTCATACTCATCGACATGCAAGTCGTGATTCCTATTACAAGAACATGATCAATCTCATACATCACATATCATTCATCACATTCTTCTTGGCCATATCACATCACATAGCATACCCTGCAAAAACAAGTTAGACGTCCTCTAATTGTTGTTTGCATGTTTTACGTGGCTGCTATGGGTTTCTAGCAAGAACATTTCTTAACTACGCAAAAGCCACAACGTGATATGTCAATTGCTATTTACCCTTCATAAGGATCCTTTCACATCGAATCCGTTCCGACTAAAGTGGGAGAGACTGGCACCCGCTAGCCACCTTATGCACCAAGTGCATGTCAGTCGGTGGAACCTGTCTCACATAAGTGTACGTGTAAGGTTGGTCCGGGCCGCTTCATCCCACAATACCGTCGAAACAAGATTGGACTAGTAACGGTAAGCATATTGAACAAAATCAACGCCCAGAACTACTTTGTGTTCTACTCGTGCAAAGAATCTACGCAATAGACATAGCTCTGATACCACTGTTGGGGAACATAGCAGAAATTCAAAATTTTCCTACGTGTCACCGAGATCTATCTATGGAGAAAACAGCAACGAGGGGAAGGAGAGTGCATCTACATACCCTTGTAGATCGCTAAGCGGAAGCGTTCAAGAGAACGGGGTTGAAGGAGTCGTACTCGTCGTGATCCAAATCACCGGAGATCCTAGTGCCGAACGGACGGCACCTCCGCGTTCAACACACGTGCAGCCCGGTGACGTCTCCCACACCTTGATCCAGCAAGGAGAGTGGGAGAGGTTGAGGAAGACTCCATCCAGCAGTAGCACAACGGCGTGGTGGTGATGGAGGAGCGTGGTAGTCCAGCAGGGCTTCGCCAAGCACCGCGAGATATGAGGAGAAAGAGAGGTAGGGCTGCGCCAACAGGAGAAGAAACTCATGTGTTGGGCTGCTCCTATGCCTCCACTATATATAGGGGGAGAGGGGGCTGTGCCCCCACCTAGGTTTCCACCCCTAGGGGGCGGCGGCCAGCCCTAGATCCCATCTAGGGGGGCGGCCAAGGGGTGGAGAGGGGGAAACTTGCCCCCCAAGCAAGGTGGGGCGCCCCCTCCCCAAACCCTAGGCGCCTTGGGCCCTTGTGGGGGGGGGGCGCACTAGCCCACCTGGGGCTGGTCCCCTCCCACACTTGGCCCATGCAGCCCTCCGGGGCCGGTGGCACCACTTGGTGGACCCCCGGGACCCTCCCGGTGGTCCCGGTACGTTACCGATAAAACCCGAAACTTTTCCAGTGACCAAAACAGGACTTCCCATATATAAATCTTTACCTCCGGACCATTCCGGAACTCCTCATGACGTCCAGGATGTCATCCGGGACTCCGAACAACATTCGGTAACCACATACAAACTTCCTTTATAACCCTAGCGTCATCGAACCTTAAGTGTGTAGACCCTACGGGTTCGGGAGACATGTAGACATGACCGAGACGTTCTCCGGTCAATAACCAACAGCGGGATCTGGATACCCATGTTGGCTCCCACATGTTCCATGATGATCTCATCGGATGAACCACGATGTCAAGGACTCAATCAATCCCGTATACAATTCCCTTTGTCTAGCGGTATTATACTTGCCCGAGATTCGATCGTCGGTATACCGATACCTTCTTCAATCTCGTTACCGGCATGTCTCTTTACTCCTTCCGTAACACATCATCCCGTGATCAACCCCTTGGTCACATTGTGCACATTATGTTGATGTCCTACCGAGTGGGCCCAGAGATACCTCTCCGTTAACCGGAGTGACAAATTCCAGTCTCGATTCGTGCCAACCCAACAGACACTTTCGGAGATACCTGTAGTGCACATTTATAGCCACCCATTTACATTGTGACGTTTGGTACACCCAAAGCATTCCTACAGTATCCGGGAGTTGCACAATCTCATGGTCTAAGGAAATGATACTTGACATTAGAAAAGCTTTAGCATACGAACTACGACCTTTGTGCTAGGCTTAGGATTGGGTCTTGTCCATCACATCATTCTCCTAATGATGTGATCCCGTTATCAACGACATCCAATGTCCATGGTTAGGAAACCGTAACCATCTATTGATCAACGAGCTAGTCAACAAGAGGCTTACTAGGGACATGGTGTTGTTTATGTACCCACACATGTATTTGAGTTTCCTATCAACACAATTATAGCATGGGTAATAAACGATTATCATGAACACGGAAATATAATAATAATAACTAATTTATCATTGCCTCTAGGGCATATTTCCAACAGATCGGTATTTTGAGTTTATGTGTTTTAATGTACCGAAGATAGTTTGGAGTCCCAGATATGAGCACGGACATGACGAGGAGTCTCGAAATGGTAGAGACATAAAGATTGATATATTGGACGGCTATATTCGGACACCGGAAGTGTTCCGGGTGATTTCGGAGAAAACCGGAGTGCCGGAGGGTTATCGGAACCCCCCGGGGGATCTAATGGGCCATCATGGGCCTTGCGGGAGAGAGAGGAGAGGTCCTAGGGCTGCCCCACCTTGGGAGTCTAAATTGGACAAGGAGGGGGGCGGTGCCCCCTCTTTCCTCCCTCTCTCCCTCTCCTTCCTTCCCCCTTCCTCCTTCCTAGTTGGACTGGGAAAGGGGAGTCCTACTCCCACTAGGAGGAGGACTCCCCCTCTCCTAGGCGTTCCCCAAGGCCGGCTGGCCTCCTCCCTTGATCCTTTATATACGGGGACAGGGGGGCGCCCTAAAACACGCAAGTTGACATTGTTTAGCCGTGTGTGGTGCCCCCCTCCACAGTTACACACCTCGGTCATATCATCGTAGAGCTTAGGCGAAGCCCTGCGCCGGTAACTTCATCATCACCGTCACCACGCTGTCGTGCTGACTAAACTCTCTGTCGGCCTCAACTGGATCAAGAGTATGAGGGACGTCCCCGAGCTGAATGTGCGCTGATCGCGGAGGTGCCGTACGTTCGATGCTAAGATCAGTCGGATCGTGAAGACGTACGATTACATCAACCGCTTTGTCATAATGCTTCCGCTTTCGGTCCACGAGGGTACGTGGACACACTTTCCCCTCTCGTTGCTATGCATCACCATGATCTTGCGTGTGCGTAGGAAAATTTTGAAATTACTATGTTCCCCAACAGTGGAATCTGAGCCAGGTTTATGCGTAGATGTTATATGCACGAGTGGAACACAAAGAGTTGTGTGCGATAATAGTCATACTGCTTACCAGCATGTCATACTTTGATTCGGCGGTATTGTTGGATGAAGCGACTCAGACCGACATTACGTGTACGCCTACGCGAGACTGGTTCTACCGACATGCTTTGCACATAGGTGGCTGGTGAGTGTCTGTTTCTCCAACTTTAGTGGAATTGAGTTGGCTACGCCCGGTCCTTGTTGAAGGTTAAAATATCACACTTGACGAAAAATCATTGTGGTTTTGATACGTAGGTAAGAACAGTTCTAGCTAGAAGCCCATCGCAGCTACGTAAAACTTGAAACAACAAAGTAGAGGACGTCTAACTTGTTTTTGTAGAGCTTGTTGTGATGTGATATGATCAAGCATGATGTGTTATAAATTGTTGTATGAGATGATCATGTTTTTTAACAAAGTTATCGGCAACTGGCAGGAGCCATATGGTTGTCGCTTTATTTTATGCAATGCAATCGCCATGTAATTGTTTTACTTTATCACTAAGCGGTAGCGATAGTCGTAGTAACAATAGGTGGCGAAACGACAACAATGCTACGATGGAAATCAAGGTGTCACGCCGGTGACATTGAAGATCATGATGATGCTTCGATGATGGAGATCATGAGCACAAGATGATGATGGCCATATCATGTCACATATTTTAATTGCATGTGAAGTTTATCCTTTATGCATCTTATTTTGCTTAGAACGTCGGTAGCATTATAAGATGATCCCTTACTAAATTTCAAGGTACAAGTGTTCTCCCTGAGTATGCACCATTGCTACAGTTTATTGTGCCGAGTACCACGTGATGATCGGGTGTGATAAGCTCTACATTCACATACAACGGGTGCAAGCCAGTTTTTCACACGCAGAATACTCGGCTTAAACTTGACGAGACTAGCATATGCAGATATGGCCTCGGAACACTGAGACCGAAAGGTCGAGCGTGAATCATATAGTAGATATGATCAACATAGTGATGTTCACCAATGATAACTACTCCATCTCACGTGATGATCGGACATGGTTTAGTTGATTTGGATCACATGATCACTTAGATGATTAGAGGGATGTCTATCTAAGTGGGAGTTCTTAAGTAATATGATTAATTGAACTTTAATTTATCATGAACTTAGTACCTGAAAGTATTTTTCATGTCTATGTTGTTGTAGATCAATGGCCCGTGCTACTGTTTCTTTGAATTTTAATGCGTTCCTAGAGAAAGCTAAGTTGAAAGATGATGGCAGAAACTACATGGATTGGGTCCGTAACTTGAGGATTATCCTCATTGCTGCATATAAGAATTACGTCCTGGAAGCGCCGCTAGGTGGCAGGCCTGCTGTTGATGCTTCTGATGACGTTAAGAATGTATGGCAGAGCAAAGCTGATGACTACTCGATAGTTCAGTGTGCCATGCTTTACGACTTAGAATCGGGACTTCAACGATGTTTTGAACGTCATGGAACATATGAGATGTTCCAAGAGTTGAAGTTAATATTTCAAGCAAATGTCCAAGTTGAGAGATATGAAGTCTCCAACATGTTTAACTGCTGCAAAATGGAGGACCATAGTTCTGTCAATGAACACATACTCAAAATGGCTAGGTATAATAATCACTTGACTCAGCTGGGATTTGATCTCCCATTTGATTGTGTCATTGACAGAGTTCTTCAATCACTGCCACCAAGCTATAAAGGCTTTGTGTTGAACTATAATATGTAAGGGATGGACAAGACTATTCTTGAGCTCTTCGCGATGCTAAAGGCCGCGGAGGTAGATATCAAAAAGGAGCATCAAGTGCTGATGGTCAATAAGACCACTAGTTTCAAGAAAAAGGGCAAAGGGAAGAAAGGGGACTTCAAGAAGAACAGCAAAAAGGTTGTTGCTCAAGAGAAGAAACCCAAGTCTAGACCTAAGCCTGAAATTGAGTGCTTCTACTGCAAAGGGACTGGTCACAGGAAGCGGAACTGCCCCAAGTATTTGGCGGATAAGAAGGATGGCAAAGTGAAAGGTATATTTGATATACATGTTATTGGTGTGTACTTAACTAATTCTCGCAGTAGCACTTGGGTATTTGATACTGGTTCTGTTGCTCATATTTGCAGCTCGAAACAGGGGCTACGGATTAAGCAAAGATTGGCTAAGGAAGAGGTGATGATGTGCGTGGGAAATGGTTCCAAAGTTGATGTGATCGCGGTCGGCACGCTACCTCTACATCTACCTTCGGCATTATTTTTAGACCTGAATAATTGTTATTTGGTGCCAGCATTGAGCATGAACATTATATCTAGATCTTGTTTCATGCAAGACGGTTATTCATTTAAATCAAAGAATAATGGTTGTTCTATTTATATGAGTAATATCTTTTATGGTCATGCACGCCTGTTGAGTGGTCTATTTTTGTTGAATCTCGGTAGTAGTGATACACATATTCAAAGTGTTGAAGCCAAAAGATTGAAGTTTAATAATGATAGTGCAACTTACTTGTGGCATTGCCGTTTGTGTCATGTCGATATAAAGTGCATGAAGAAACTCCATGCTGATGGACTTTTGGAATCACTTGATTATGAATCACTTGGTGCTTGTGAACCGTGCCTTCTGGGCAAGATGACTAAAACTCCATTATTCGGCACAATAGAACGAGCTACTGACTTACTGGAAATAATACATACCGATGTAGGCGGTCCAATGAGTATTGATGCTCGTGGTGGGTATCATTATTTTCTTACCTTCACAGATGATTTGAGCAGATATGGTTATGTCTACTTAATGCAGAAGCACAAACATGAAACATTTGAAAAGTTCAAAGAATTTCATAGTGAAGTGGAAAATCATCGTAACAAGACAATAAGTTTCTACGATCTGATCGTGGAGGAGAATATGTGAGTTACGAGTTTGGTCTTCATTTGAAACAACATGGGATAGTTTCACAATTAACGCCACCTAGAACACCACAGCGAAATGGTGTGTCCGAACGTCGTAACGTACTTTATTAGATGTGGTGCGATCTATGATGTCTCTTACTGATTTACTGCTATCGTTTTGGGGTTATGCTTTAGAGATGGTTGCATTCACTTTAAATAGGGAACGCCTTGTGAACTATGGTTTGGCAAGAAACCAAAGTTGTCATTTCTTCAAATTTGGGGTTGCGATGCTTATGTGAAAAAGCTTCAACCTGATAAGCTCGAACCCAAATCGGAGAAGTGCGTCTTCATAGGATACCCAAAGCAAACTGTTGGGTACACCTTCTATCACAGATCCGAAGGCAAAATCTTTGTTGCTAAGAATGGATCCTTTCTAGACAAGGAGTTTCTCTCGAAATAAGGGAGTGGGAGGAAAGTAGAACTTGGTGAGGTAACTGTACCTGCTCCCTTATTGGAAAGTAGTTCATCACAGAAATCAGTTCCTGTGATTCCTTCACCAATTAGTGAGGAAGCTAATGATGATGATCATGATGCTTCAGATCAATTTACTACCGAACCTTGTAGGTCTTCCAGAGTAAGATCCACACCAAAGTGGTACGGTAATCCTATTCTAGAAGTCATGTTACTAGATCATGATGAACCTATGAACTATGAGGAAGCGATGATGAGCCCAGATTCTGCAAAATGGCTTGAGGCCATGAAATCTGAGATGGGATCCATGTATGAGAACAAAGTATGGACTTTGGTGGACTTGCCCGATGATCGGAAAGCCATAGAAAATAAATGGATCTTTAAGAAGAAGACCGACACAGACGGTAATGCTACTATTTACAAAGCTCGACTTGTTGTGAAAGGTTTTCGAAAAGTTCAAGGAGTTGACTACGATGAGACTTTCTCACCCGTAGCGATGATTAAGTCTGTCCGAATCATGTTAGCGATAGCTGCATTTTATGATTATGAAATTTGGCAAATGGATGTAAAAACTGCATTCCTGAATGAATTTCTGGAAGAAGAGTTGTATATGATGCAACCGGAAGGTTTTGTCGATCCAAAGGGTGCTAGCAAATTGTGCAAGCTCCAGTGATCCATTTATGTACTGGTGCAAGCCTCTCGAAGTTGGAATAAATGTTTTGATAGTGTGATCAAAGCATATGATTTATACAGACTTTTGGAGAAGCCTGTATTTACAAGAAAGTGAGTGGGAGCTCTGTAGCGTTTCTAATCTTATATGTAGATAACATATTGTTGATTGGAAATGGTATAGAATTTCTGGATAGCATAAAGGGATACCAGAATAAGAGTTTTTCTATGAAAGACCTTGGAGAAGAAGCATACATATTGTGCATCAAGATCTATAGAGATAGATCAAGACGCTTAATTGGACTTTCACAAAGCACATACCTTGATAAAGTTTTGAAGAACTTCAAAATGGATCAGTCAAAGAAAGGGTTCTTGCCTGTATTACAAGGTGCGAAGTTGAGTCGGACTCAAAGCCTGACCACTTCAGAAGATAGAAATAAAATGAAAGTCATTCCCTATGCTTCAGCTATAGGTTCTATCATGTATGCAATGCTGTGTACCAGACCTGATGTATGTCTTGCTATAAGCATAGCAGGGAGGTACCAAAGTAATCCTGGAGTGGAACACTGGACAGCGGTCAAGAACATCTTAAAATACCTGAAAAGGACTAAGGACATGTTTCTCATTTATGGAGGTGAAAAAGAGCTCATAATAAATGGTTATGTTGAAGCAAGCTTGGACACTAATCCGGATGACTCTAAGTCACAAACCGGATACACATTTTTATTGAATGGAGAAGCTGCCAGTTGGTGCAGTTCCAAGCAGAGCGTCGTGGCAGGATCTACGTGTGAAGCAGAGTACACTGCTGCTTCGGAAGCAGCAAACAAAGGAGTTTGGATGAACTCATATCCGATCTAGGTGTCATACCTAGTGCATCGGGTCCAATGAAAATCTTTTGTGACAATACTGGTGCAATTTCCTTGGCAAAGGAATTAATCCAGATTTCACAAGAGAACCAAGCACATCAAGAGGCACTTCAATTCCATCCGCCATAAAGTGTTGGAAGGGGACATAGAGATTTGCAAGATACACACGGATCTAAATGTTGCAGACCCGTTAACTAAGCCTCTCTCACGAGCAAAACATGATCATCACCAAAGCTCCATGGGTGTTAGAATCATTACTATGTAATGTAGATTATTGACTCTAGTGCAAATGGATGTGAAACCTATAGTCCCTAGTATGCCTCTACTTGACTAGCTCGTTAATCAAAGGTGGTTAAGTTTCCTAACCATAAACATGTGCTGTCATTTGATGAACAGGATCACATCATTAGGAGAATGATGTGATGGACATGACCCATCCGTTAGCTTAGCATTATGATCGTGTTAGTTTCATTGCTACTGCTTTCTTCATGACTTATACAAGTTCCTCGGACTTTGAGACTATGCAACTCCCGAATACCGGAAGAACACTTTGTGTGCTACCAAACGTCACAATGTAAAAGGGTGATTATAAATGTGCTCTACAAGTGTCTCCGAAGGTGTTTGTTGGGTTGGCATAGATCGAGATTAGGATTTATCACTCTATGTTTTGGAGAGGTATCTCAGGGCCCTCTCGGTAATACTCATCACTATAAGCCTTGCAAGCATTATGACTAATGATTTAGTTGTGGGATGAAGTATTATGGAACGAGTAAAGAGAGTTGCTGGTAACGAGATTGAACTAGGTATTGAGATACCGACTATCGAATCTCGGACAAGTAACATACCGATGACAAAGGGAACAATGTAGGTTGTTATGCGGTTTGACAGATAAAGATCTTCTTAGAATATGTAGGAACAAATATGAGCTTCCAGGTTCCGCTATTTGTTATTGACCGGAGACGTGTCTCAGTCAATTCTACATAGTCCTCGAACTCGTAGGGTCCTCACGCTTAAAGTTCAGTGACGATCGGTATTATGAGTTTATGTGTTTTGATGTACCGTAGATAGTTCGGAGTCCCGGATATGGTCATTTACATGATGAGGAGTCTCGAAATGGTCGAGACATAAATATTGATATATTGGACGGCTATATTCGGACACCGGAAGTGTTCCGGGTGATTTCGGAGAAAACCGGAGTGCCGGAGGGTACCAGACCCCCCTCCCCCCCCGGGGGGGGGATCAAATGGGCCAACATGGGCCTTGTGGGAGAGACAGGAGAGGTCCTAGGGCTGGCCACGCCCCCCCTTGGGAGTCCGAATTTGACAAGGAGGGGGCGGCGCCCCCTCTTTCCTCCCTCTCTCCCTCTCCTTCCTTCCCCCTTCCTCCTTCCTAGTTGGACTAGGAAAGGGGAGTCCTACTCCCACTAGGAGGAGGACTACCCCTCTCCTTGGCGCGCCCAAAGGCCGGCCGGCCTCCACTGTTGCTCCTTTGTATACGGGGGCAGGGGGCACCCTAGGACACACAAGTTGACATTGTTTAGCCGTGTGCGGTGCCCCCTGCACAGTTACACACCTCGGTCATATCATCATAGTGCTTAGGCGAAGCCCTGCGACGGTAAATTCATCATCACCATCACCATGCCATCGTGCTTCCGAAATTCTCCCTCGGCCTCAACTGGATCAACAGTACGAGGGACGTCCCCGAGCTGAACGTGTGCTGATGGCAGAGGTGCCGTACGTTCGGTGCTAAGATCGGTCGGATCATGAAGATGTATGACTACATCAACCGCATTGTCATAACGCTTCCGCTTTCGGTCTACGAGGTTACGTAGACACAATCTCCCCTCTCATTGCTATACATCACCATGATCTTGTGTGTGCATAGATTTTTTTTCAAATTACTACATTCCCCAACAGGCCGTAGCATCAATGGGCCTTCTACGGGCCGTATGATCGATTGGCCTAATATGGTCCAATAACAGACCACATTATGGGTCGTAAATGGGCTAGAGTTGAATCGTCCGTTCATGGCCCGACCATAACGGGTCGTCATTAATCGGCCGTATTTGATGACGCTAAGAAAATGGCCCAACGGATTAATGGGCCACAAATGGGCCGGCTGCAACCACGGGCTGAATTTGACCCACAAAGCAGAAAAGGCTAGTAACAGGCTGTAAGTAACCGATTGCTAGGAAATGAGACCAAGAATAAATGGGCCCTGTGAAGGGTGAAATATAATAGGGCTAGAAACGGCCCAACAGAATAATGGCCGTCAATGGGTATAAAGCGATACACTGTTCATTACGGCCCAGTTTCACCACGGGCTATTAATGGGCCAAGAGTCACAAATGGCCTCATATGGGCCGAAAGACTTCATGGGCCAGAAGTTACAATGGGCTGGAATCATACAGGACGGCCTAGATGATGCTACTGGGCCTAATTGGATAGGACGTAACGGGCCATGACTTCGCGGGTTGTAAATGGGCTATATGCGAACAAGCCGTTAACAGGCTTTCCGTGGGCTGGCCCACTACCTTTTGACCAAGTCAAACAGGCTGGCCTTTTCACTAGAATGGGCCTCTGTTGGGCCGTGCCATGTGTCAATGTATCATAGGTGCCTTCTGTCCAATGAGTGGATGACATCTGTCCCAACGGTGAGGTGACACGTGGTTCCTCTGGCCAATGAAAAATTTACACGTGGAAAATCCCCATTGGTCGTGGCTGTTAGCGGGTTATCGGATCCAAAAGCGGACCTAATAGCTTAACAGCGCCCCATTATGGTGGATGCCACGTGTCAGTCACCCTTTACGAAAACACTTCCATGACGCGCGATTTATTGTCATGGAAGTGGACACTTCCGTGATGATAATTTTGGTAATGTCATGGAACACTTCTACTACATCATAGGTATGACTATCTTGATTGTGTCATAAAATCGTCATGGATGTACATGCATGAGAGAAAACTTGACCTACTGTGACAAACACGTATCATCACAAAAGTGTATTTTTTTGTAGTGCAAACTACATGTTACCCAATACTTGTTGAAAACCGCTTGTCATTTCCTTCTGCTCCTCGTTGGGTTCGACACTCTTACTTATCAAAAGGACTATGATTGATCCCCCTAAACTTGTGGGTCATCATTCACCTAGAGGTGCATCAAGGACATAAGCCTTCTGTGCAGCTCTAAGGATAATCATCAAATTACGGACCCAATCCGCATAGTTGCTTCAATTATCTTTCAACTTTTCTTTCCCTAGGAACACATTAAAATTCAGGGGAGCTACAACACGAGCCATTGATCTACAATATTATTTCCGAAGACAATTTATACTGTGTTCATGATAATTGATACAGTTAATCATATTACTAATGAACTCCCACTTAAATCAATATCCCCCAAGTTGTCTAAGTGTTACATGATCCAAATCAACTAACTCATGTTCGATCATTATGTGAGATGGGGTAATCATCAATGGTGAACATCTACATGTTGATCATATCGACTATATGACTCATGTTCGACCTTTTGGTCCTCCGTGTTTTGAGGGCAAGTCTGTACATGCTAGGTTCGTCAAGTTTAACCCAAGTATTCTGCATGTGTAAAACTGGCTTACACCCATTGTATACGAATGTAGAGTCTATCACACCTGATGATCACGAGGTGCTTCGACATGACGAACTTTCACAATAGTGCATACTTAGGGAGAACACATTTTATCTTGAAATTAAGTGAAGTGATCATTGATACGTCTCCAACGTATCTATAATTTATGAAGTATTCATGTTGTTATATTATCATTCTTGGATATTTTACAATCATTTTATAGCAACTTTATATGATTTTTTGGGACTAATCTATTGACCCAGTGCCCAATGCCAGTTGCTGTTTTTTGCTTGCTTTTTACATCACAGGAAATCAATATCGAATGGTGTCCAAACACCGTGAAACTTTTTGTGGATTTTTCATGGACCAGAAGACATCCAATGGGTGAGAGCAGCACCTGGGGGGTGCCCTGAGGGAGGCACAACCCATCAGGGCGCCCCTGGGGGCACGGGCGCGCCCAGGTGGGTTGTGCCCACCTCGGTAGCCTCCCGCACCCCCTCTTCTCCCTATGAATCGTCAAATGTTCCAAAAACCCTCGGGGTAACCCTAGATCAGAAGTTCCAGCACCGCAAGGCTCTGTATCCATGATAAACCAATCTAGACCCCATTCTGGCATCCTGCCGCAGGGGGGAATCATCACCGGTGGCCATCTTCATCATCCCGGCAGCCACCACGACGAGGAGGGAGTAGTCCACCTCGGGGCTGAGGGTTTGTACCAGTAGCTATGTGTTTAATCGCTCTCTCTCTCTCTCTCTCTCTCTCTCGTGTTCTTAATATGTCACGATCTTGATGTATCACAGGCTTTGTTAATATAGTTGGATCATATGGTGTTTTTCCCCTCTCTATCTTGTTGTGATGAACTGAGTTTTCCCTTTGAGATTTTGTTTTATCAGATTGAATACTTTTATGGATATGAGAGCACTTGATATATGTCTTGCATATAAATACTCGTGGTGATAATGGGGTATCATATTGATTCACTTAGTATATGTTTTGGCACTCCACTCGCGGATTCCCGAGGTGACATTGGGGTAATCATGCATAGGGGTTGATGCACCTTCTTGTCTTTGTTTCTCCGGTAGAAATCTTGAGGCACTCTTTGAGGTTCTTTGTGTTGGATTGAGTATTATGAATCTGAAATTATTTGGTGTTATTTTAGTATGAGCTCTTGAATAGATCGATCGAAAAGAATAGCTTCGAGGTGGTTTCATACCCTACAAACAATTTCTTCTTATGTTCTCCGCTAGATAGGAACTTTGGAGTGATTCTTCATCGCACTTTGAGGGATGGTTATATGATCCAATTATATTAGCATTGCTGAGAGGTTGCACTAGTGAAATTATGGACCCTAGGCCTTGTTTTCAAGCATTGCAATACCGTTTGTGCTCCGTTTTATCAATTGCTACCTTGCTGTTTTTATTTATTCAGATTATAAAAATACATTTCTACCATCCATATTACACTTTTATCACCATCTCTTTGCCGAACTAGCGCACCTATACAATTTTCCATTGTATTGGGTGTGTTGGGGACACAAGAGATTTCTGGTATTTGGTTGCAGGATTGTTTGAGAGAGACCATCTTCATCCTACGCCTCCCACTGATTGATAAACCTTAGGTCACCCATGTAGCGACCAGACCTCAAACAGTCTGATCTCTGTGCATCAGTGTCATCCCTGGATCGGTAATGCTGACACACACACAGTACTTGAAGGATTTATAACAAAGTAGCAATCACACACTTATTACATCGAATGTCTCAAGAGAGAACTAATTACAGTAAATATGGCTTAAGGCCATCTAATAACGATAACAGCAGAAGGCTTGGAAGATAAAGAGAGTCCATCAACTCCAACGGCATCACCGAGTATAAGATCATGACCTAAGGCACCTTACTCGTCGTCTGAAAAGTCTGCAACATAAATGTTGCAGCCCAAAAACGGGTCATCACATGGAATATGTTGGCAATGTAACACAAAGAGAGTAATGAACAGAATAAAGCTATCACTACATGCAATATATGGCTGGTGGAAAGCTCTATGGTTACAGTTTTGCATAAAGCCAGTTTTTCTCTACTACAAAGGAATAGATTTTATTTAACTATCATGGTGGTGGTTAAACATTGAGAAGGTTCCTCCAACTCAATCCCAATTAAGCATCATCATTAACCCAACAAATTATTTAAGTAACATGATGAGATCAACATGATAATCCAAAGACTAGATACTCAAAACGTCCATAACCGGGGACACAACTAACCATGATTAGTTTGTACACTCTGCATAGGTTTGCGGACTTTTCCCCACAAGACTCGATTGCCTCCGTTGGATTTCTCGCACTACATGGTGTTTGAGAAACGGATGACCGAGACACGGTCTTTCAGAAACATTAACTCTCTACTCCAGGTAGACAGTACCAGCTACAACCCACTACATCTACTAGTCTACCACTTCAAGAGCTCACGCAACATGCTCAACTATGCTAGAGCCCATAATAGCTTGTGGCTGCACACGGAAGTTTCTAGCATGAATAATCTCATGATCCCTTTGAGCCTGGGTGGCGGTCCATTGGAAAATCACACGGAACCCTGGAATTTCCAAAAATATAGGCAACACTGGGTTCCCTAGGTGCCTCAATCCACCCAGATGTGTATTAAAGTTGCCACCTTAAGTTAACCATTAATTAGCAATCTCACATCTCTCATGGATACACTCACCCAATCCACGTCTACTAGCATAGAATAGCAATATAAGCAAATGTAGAAGTAACACCCAAAGGTCTAATAAATAAAACAGGTAATAGGTACTACCTCATCTACTTCCCAAAACCCACATATTAATCAGATCCTAATCATGCAATTGTTTGAGGATTGATCTAATGCAATAAAACTGGGTAGTAAAGAGGTATGATCAAAGTGTTACTTCACTAGTAGAAAAGGGGGCAATGGTCGAGGCCGAGTCAGCCCATTAGTCCCGGTTCAGTCCAGAACTGGGACCAATGGTGGCATTGGACCTGGTTCGTGAGCCCCGGGGGCCGGCCGAGCCACGTGGGCCATTGGTACCGATTCGTCTGGAACTTTTGGTCCTAGTTGGTAGGACGAACCGGGACCAATGGGCCTCGCTCCTGGCCCACCACCATTGGTCCCGGTTGCTTCCATGAACCGGGACCAAAGGTTGCCCTTTAGTCCCGGTTCATGCCACCAACCGGAACCAATGAGGTGCCTATATATACCCCCTCGCGTAAGAGCAGAGCACACTGCTCTATTTTTTCTGGCAGCCGAGGGGAAGAGGGCTTGGTGGTGCTGTAGCTCACCTCCTATGCACACAAGGTGTTCGATGGAATGCCTGAGCCACACTACTTAAGCTTTCTCCTCTCCAAGCTCGACCTCTAAGCTCCATTTTCCTCAATATTTGTCTAGGTTTAGCGGTCCGTCACGCCCCGTACCCGTCTTCACCACCGTCGATCACCCGCGCCGATCTCATCGCCGGCACCTGTTGGGGAACGTAGTAATTTCAAAAAAAATTCCTACGCACACACAAGATCATGGTGATGCATGGCAACGAGAGGGGAGAGTGTAATCTACATACCCTTGTAGACCGAAAGCGGAAGCGTTAGCACAACGCGCTTGATGTAGTCGTACGTCTTCACGGCCCGACTGATCAAGCACCGAAACTAAGGCACCTCCGAGTTCTAGCACACGTTCAGCTCGATGACGTCCCTCGAACTCTGATCCAGCCGAGTGTCGAGGGAGAGTTCCGTCAGCACGATGGCGTGGTGACGATCTTGATGTTCTACCGTCCCAGGGCTTCGCCTAAGCACCGCTACAATATTATCGAGGAGGACTATGGTGGAGGGGGGCACCGCACACGGCTAATAGATCTCAAAGATCAATTGTTGTTATATCTTTGGGGTGCCCCCTGCCCCCGTATATATAGGATCAAGGGGGGAGGCGGCCGGCCTATGGAGGAGGCGCGCCAAGGGGGGAGTCCTACTCCCACCGGGAGTAGGACTCCTCCTTTCCATGTTGGAGAAGAAAAGAGGAGGATAGGGAGAAGGAAAAGGGGGATGGCCCCCTTGTCCAATTCGGACCAGAGGGGGGGCGCAGGCCTCCTTCCTTTTGGCCTCTCTCCACTATTCCCGTATGGCCAATAAGGCCCATATACTCCCCGGCGAATTCCCGTAACTCTCCGGTACTCCAAAAAATACCCGAATCACTCGGAACCTTTCTGAAGTCCGAATATAGTCGTCCAATATATCGATCTTTACGTCTCGACCATTTAGAGACTCCTCGTCACGTCCCCGATCTCATCCGGGACTCTGAACTCCTTCGGTACATCAAAACTCATAAACTCATAATATAACTGTCATCGAAACCTTAAGCGTGCGGACCCTACGGGTTCGAGAACAATGTAGACATGACCGAGACACGTCTCCGGTCAATAACCAATAGCGGAACCTGGATGCTCATATTGGCTCCCACATATTCTGCGAAGATCTTTATCGGTCAAACCGCATAACAACATACGTTGTTCCCTTTTGTCATCGGTATGTTACTTGTCCGAGATTCGATCGTCGGTATCTCAATACCTAGTTCAATCTTGTTACCGGCAAGTCTCTTTACTCGTTACGTAATGCATCATTCCGTAACCAACTCATTGGCCACACTTCTTGCAAGGCTTATAGTGATGTGCATTACCGAGAGGGCCCAGAGATACTTCTCCGACAATTGGAGTGACAAAACCTAATCTCGAAATACGCCAACCCAACATGTACCTTTGGAGACACCTGTAGTACTCCTTTATAATCACCCAGTTACGTTGTGACGTTTGGTAGCACCCAAAGTGTTCCTCCGGTAAACGGGAGTTGCATAATCTCATAGTTATTGGAACATGTATAAGTCATGAAGAAAGTAGTAGCAACATACTAAACGATCGAGAGCTAAGGCTAACGGAATGGGTCAAGTCAATCACATCATTCTCCTAATGATGTGATCCCGTTAATCAAATGACAACTCTTTTGTTCATGGTTAGGAAACATAACCATCTTTGATAAACGAGCTAGTCAAGTAGAGGCATACTAGTGACACTATGTTTGTCTATGTATTCACACATGTATTATGTTTCCGGTTAATACAATTCTAGCATGAGTAATAAACATTTATCATGATATAAGGAAATAAATAATAACTTTATTATTGCCTCTAGGGAATATTTCCTTTAGTCTCCCACTTGCACTAGAGTCAATAATCTAGTTCACATCATCATGTGATTCAACACCAATATTCACATATGTATGTGATTAACACCAATAGTTCACATTGTCATGTGATCAACATCCAAAAGGGTTTACTAGAGTCAATAATCTAGTTCACATCGCTATGTGATTAACACCCAGAGAGTACTAAGGTGTGATCATGTTTTGCTCGTGAGAGAAGCTTAGTCAACGGGTCTGTTACATTCAGAGCCGTTTGTATTTTGCAAATATTCTATGTCTACAATGCTCTGCATGGAGCTACTCTAGCTAATTGCTCCCACTTTCAATATGTATCTAGATTGAGACTTAGAGTCATCTGGATCGGTGAAAAAGCTTGCACCGATGTAACTTTTTACGACGAACTCTTTTATCACCTCCATAATCGAGAAACATATCCTTATTCTACTAAGGATAATTTTGACCAATGTTCAGTGATCTACTCTTAGATCACTATTGTACTCCCTTGCCAAACCAGGCCAGAGTATACAATAGGTCTGGTCCATAGCATGGCATACTTTTATAGAACCTATGACTGATGCATAGGGAATGACTTTCATTCTGTTTCTATTTTCTGCCATGGTCGGGTCTTGAGTCTTACTCAATTTCACACCTTTGTAGCACAGGCAAGAACTCTTTCTTTGACTCTTCCATTTTGAACTATTTCAAAATCTTGACAAGGTATGTACTTATTGAAAAACTTATCAAGCATCTTGATCTATCTCAATAGATCTTGATGCTCAATATGTAAGCAGCTTCACCGAGGTCTTTCATTGAAAAACTTTTTATTCAAGTATCCATTTATGCTATCCAGAAATTCTATATCATTTCCAATCAACAATATGTCTTGCACATATAATATCAGAAATGCTACAGAGCTCCCATTCACTTTCTTGTAAATACAGGCCTTTCCAAAAGTATGTATAAAACCATATGCTTTGATCAACTTATCAAAGCGTATATTCCAACTCCGAGATGCTTGCACCAGTCCATTGATGGATCGTTGGATCTTGCACATTTTGTTAGTACCTTTAGGATTAACAAAACCTTCTGGTTGCATCATATACAACTCTTCTTTAATAAATCCATTAAAGAATGTAGTTTTTGACATCCATTTGCCAGATTTCATAACGTGTGACAATTGCTAACATGATTCGGACAGACTTAAGCATCGCTAAAGTTGAGAAAATCTCATTGTAGTCAACACCTTGAACTTGTCGAAAACCTTTTTTGTGACAAGTCGAGCTTTGTAGATAGTAACACTACTATCAGTGTCCGTATTCCTCTTGAAGATCCATTTATTTAACATGGCTTGCTTATCATCGAGCAAGTCAATCAAAGTCCATACTTTGTTCTCATATATGGATCATTTCTCAGATTTTATGGCCTCTAGCCATTTTACGGAATCTGGGCTCATCATCGCTTCCTCATAGTTCGTAGGTTAATCATGGTCTAGTAACATGACATCCAGAACAGGATTACCATACCACACTGGTGCGGATCTTTCTCTGGAAGACCTGCGAGGTTTTGTAGTAACTTGATTTGAAGTTTCATGATCATCATCATTAGCTTCCTCGCTAATCGGTGTAGCAATCACTATAACTGATTTCTGTGATGAACAACTTTCCAATTTGGGAGAAGGTACAGTTACCTTGTCAAGTTCTACTTTCCTCCCACTCACTTCTTTCGAGAGAAACTCCTTCTCTAGAAAGGATCCATCTTAGCAACGAATAAATTGCCTTCGGATCTGTGATAGAAGGTGTACCCAACAGTTTCCTTTGGGTATTCTATGAAGACGCACTTCTCCGATTTAGGTTCAAGCTTATCAGGTTGAAACTTTTTCACATAAGCATCGCTGCCCCAAACTTTAAGAAACGACAACTTTGGTTTCTTGCCAAACCACAGTTCATAAGGCGTCGTCTCAATGGATTTTGATGGTGCCCTATTTAAAGTGAATGCAACTGTCTCTAATGTGTAACCCCAAAACGATAGTGGTAAATCAGTAAGGGACATCATAGATTGCACTATATCCAATAAAGTACTGTTATGACGTTCGGACACACCATTAAGCTGTGGTGTTCCAGGTGGCATGAGTTTGTGAAACTATTCCACATTGTTTTAATTGAAGACCAAACTGGTAACTCAAATATTCTACTCCACGATCAGATCATAGAAACTTTATTTTCTTGTTATGATGATTCTCCACTTCACTTTGAAATCCTTTGAACTTTTCAAATGTTTCAGACTTGTGTTTCATTAAGTAGATATACTCATATCTGCTCAAATCATCTTGTGAAGGTCAGAAAATAACGAAACTTGCCACGATCATCAATACTCATTGGACCGCATACATCAGTATGTATTATTTCCAATAAGTCACTAGCTCATTCCATTGTTCCAGAGAACGGAGTTTTAGTCATCTTGCCCAAAAGGCACGGTTCGCAAGCATCAAATGATTCATAACCAAGTGATTCCAAAAATCTATCTTTATGGAGTTTCTTCATGTGCTTTATACCGATATGACCCAAACGGCAGTGCCACAAATAAGTTGCACTATCATTATAAACTTTGCATCTTTTTGGCATCAATATTATGAATATGTGTATCACTACGATCGAGATCCAATAAACTATTTTCATTGGGTGTATGACCATCGAAGGTTTTATTCATGTAAACAGAACAACTATTATTCTCTGATTTTAAATGAATAACCATATTGCAATAAACATGATCAAAACATATTTATGCTCAACGCAAACGCCAAATAACATTTATTTAGGTTTAATACTAATGCCGAAAGTATAGAGAGTGTGCGATGATGATCATATCGATCTTGGAACTACTTCCAACACTCATCGTCACTTCACCCTCAACTAGTCTCTGTTTATTCTGTAAATCCTGTTTCGAGTTACTAATTTTTAGCAACCGAACAAGTATCAAATACTCAGGGGCTACTATAAACACTAGTAAGGTACACATCAATAACCTGTATATCAAATATACCCTTGTTTAGTTTGCCATCCTTCTTATCCACCAAATATTCAGGGTATTTCCGTTTCCAGTGACCATTTCCTTTGCAGTGTAAGCACTCAGTTTCAGGCTTTGATTCAGCTTTGGGCTTCTTTGTGGGGGTGACAACTTGGTTGTCATTCTACTTGAAGATCCCTTTCTTTGCCCTTTTCTTGAAACTAGTGGTCTTGTCAATCATCAATACTTGATGCTCTTTTCTTGATTTCTACCTTCGTTGATTTTAGCATCACGAAGAGCTCGGGAATCATTTTCGTTATCCCTTGCATTATAGTTCATCACGAAGTTCCAGTAACTTGGTGATGATGACTAGAGAACTCTGCCAATCACTATCTTATCTAGAAGATTAACTCCCACTTGATTAAAGCGATTGTAGTACTTAGACAATCTAAGCACTTGCTCACTAGTTGAGAGATTCTCCTCCATCTTTTAGCTATAGAACTTGTTGGAGACTTCATATCTCTCAACTCGGGTATTTGCTTGAAATATTAACTTCAACTCCTGGAACATCTCATATGGTCCATGACGTTCAAAATGTCTTTGAAGTCCCGATTCTAAGCCGTTTAAGCATGGTGCACTAAACTATCAAGTAGTCATCATTTTGAGCTAGCCAAACATTCATAACGTCTGCATCTGCTCCTGCAATAGGTTTGTCACCTAGTGGTGCATTAAGGACATAATTCTTCTGTGCAGCAATGAGGATAAACCTCAGATCACGGATCCAATCCGCATCATTGCTACTAACATCTTTCAACACAATTTTCTCTAGGAACATATCAAAATAAACATATGAAAGCAACAACGCAAGCTATTGATCTACAACATAATTTGCAAAATACTACCAGGACTAAGTTCATGATAAATTTAAGTTCAATTAATTATATTACTTAAGAACTCCCACTTAGACAGACATCTCTCTAGTCATCTAAGTGATCGCGTGATCCAAATCAACTAAACCATGTCCGATCATCACGTGAGATGGAGTAGTTTTCAATGGTGAACATCACTATGTTGATCATATCTACTATATGATTCACGTTTGACCTTTCGGTCTCCGTGTTCCGAGGCCATATCTGTATATGCTAGGCCGTCAAGTTTTAGCCTGAGTATTTTGCGTGTGCAACTGTTTTGCACCCTTTGTATTTGAACATAGAGCCTATCACACCCAATCATCACGTGGTGTCTCAGGGAGAACACTTCTTGAAAATTTTAGTGAGAGATCATCTTAAAATGCTACCATCAAACTAAGCAAAATAAGATGTATAAAAGATAAACATCACATGCAATCAATATAAGTGATATGATATGGCCATCATCTTGTGCTTGTGATCTCCATCTCCAAAGTACTGTCATGATCTCTATCGTTACCGGCATGACACCATGATCTTCATCATCTTGATCTATATCAATGTGTTGTCACATGGTCGTCTCGCCAACTATTGCTCTTGCAACTATTGCTATCGTATAGCGATAAAGTAAAGCAATTATTTGGCACTTGCATCTTATGCAACAAAGAGACAACCATAGGGCTTCTGCTAGTTGCCGATAACTTCAACAAAACATGATCATCTCATACAACAACTTATATCACATCACGTCTTGACCATATCACATCACAACATGCCCTACAAAAACAAGTTAGACGTCCTCTACTTTGTTGTTGCAAATTTTACGTGGCTGGTACGGGCTGAGCAAGAACTGTTCCTACCAACGCATCAAAACCACAATGATAGTTCGTCAAGTTAGTGCTGTTTTAACCTTCTCAAGGACCGGGCGTAGCCACACTCGGTTCAACTAAAGTTGGAGAAACAGACACCTGCTAGTCACCTGTGTGGAAAGCACGGCGGTAAAACCAGTCTCGCGTAAGTGTACGCGTAATGTCGGTCCAGGCCGCTTCATCCAACTATACCGCTGAACCAAAGTATAACATGCTGGTAAGCAGTATGACTTGTATCGCCCACAACTCACTTGTGTTCTACTCGTGCATATAACATCAACGCATAAAACCTAGGCTCGGATGCCACTGTTGGAGAACGTAGTAATTTCAAAAAAAAAAATCCTAAGCACACACAAGATCATGGTGATGCATAGCAACGAGAGGGGAGAGTGTAATCTACATACCCTTGTAGACCGAAAGCAGAAGCGTTAGCACAACGCGGTTGATGTAATCGTACGTCTTCACGGCCCGACTGATCAAGCACCGAAACTACAGCACCTCCGAGTTCTAGCACACGTTCAGCTCAATGATGTCCCTCGAACTCCGATCCAGCCGAGTGTCGAGGGAGAGTTCCGTCAGTACGATGGCGTGGTGACGATCTTGATGTTCTACCATCGCAGGGCTTCGCCTAAGCACCGCTACAATATTATCGAGGAGGACTATGGTGGAGGGGGGCACCGCACACGGCTAATAGATCTCAAAGATCAATTGTTGTTATATCTTTGGGGTGCCCCCTGCCCCCGTATATATAGGAGCAAGGGGGGAGGCGGCCGGCCTATGGAGGAGGCGCGCGAAGGGGGGAGTCCTACTCCCACCGGGAGTAGGACTCCTCCTTTCCTTGTTGGAGAAGAAAAGAGGAGGAGAGGGAGAAGGAAAAGGGGGCTGGCCCCCTTGTCCAATTCGGACCAGAGGGGGGGCGCAGGCCTCCTTCCTTTTGGCCTCTCTCCTCTATTCCCGTATGGCCCAATAAGGTCCATATACTCCCCGAGGAATTCCCGTAACTCTCCGGTACTCCGAAAAATACCCGAATCACTCGGAACCTTTCCGAAGTCCGAATATAGTTGTCCAATATATCGATCTTTATGTCTCGACCATTTCGAGACTCCTCATCATGTCCCCGATCCCATCCGGGACTCCGAACTCCTTCGGTACATCAAAACTCATAAACTCATAATATAACTGTCATCGAAACCTTAAGTGTGCGGACCGTACGGGTTCGAGAACACTGTAGACATGACCGAGACACATCTCCGGTCAATAACCAATAGCGGAACCTGGATGCTCATATTGGCTCCCACATATTCTACGAAGATTTTTATCGGTCAAACCGCATAACAACATATGTTGTTCCCTTTTGTCATCGGTATGTTACTTGTCCGAGATTCGATCGTCGGTATCTCAATACCTAGTTCAATCTCGTTACCGGCAACTCTATTTACTTGTTACGTAATGCATCATTCAGTAACCAACTCATTGGCCACACTGCTTGCAAGGCTTATAGTGATGTGCATTACCGAGAGGGCCCAGAGATACCTCTCCGACAATTGGAGTGACAAAACCTAATCTCGAAATATGCCAACCCAAGATGTACCTTTGGAGACACCTGTAGTACTCCTTTATGATCACCCAGTTACGTTGTGATGTTTGGTAGCACCCAAAGTGTTCCTCCGGTAAACGGGAGTTGCATAATCTCATAGTTATAGGAACATGTATAAGTCATGAAGAAAGTAGTAGCAACATACTAAACGATCAAGTGCTAAGGCTAACGGAATGGGTCAAGTCAATCACATCATTCTCCTAATGATGTGATCCCGTTAATCAAATGACAACTCTTTTGTCCATGGTTAGGAAACATAACCATCTTTGATAAACGAGCAAGTCAAGTAGAGGCATACTAGTGACACTATGTTTGTCTATGTATTCACACATGTATTATGTTTCCGGTTAATACAATTCTAGCATGAATAATAAACATTAATCATGATATAAGGAAATAAATAATAACTTTCTTATTGCCTGTAGGGCATATTTCCTTCAGCACCACCGTGGTGAGCCTCTTGTTCTTATCTTCTTTCTGAAAGGAAAAATATTCTTACTTGTATGTTTAGATAGATACTTGTATTATTTTCCTACTTCTATTATTGCATCTTATATAGTGTGATGGTTTTGGTATCCGCCCCCGTCGGCCCTCGTCCTATCTATGATTCGGATGTGGTATATATTATCTTTTCATAACTATTGGTTCATTTATTGTTTATGAAAATTATGCCGACCGACATGACATAGATTTTATTTATCTAGGAGGTTGTTGAACCAGAAATTCCAACCAACCCTATTGTCGACAGGTTAAATTTAGTTGAAGAAGAAAACAATTTCTTGAAGAAAAAAATAAGAAACATTGAGGAGGAGAAGATGATATTGGAGTTGCATGTTGCGGATGTCATCGATGATCACAAGATCAAGATGGATGCAATGCGCTTGAAGATTAGAAAGATTAGAAAATATGCCATTCATACCGAGGCTTGGTATCATTATGCCATTGGATCAGTTGTTACCTTGGTTGCGATTATGATCACATTTGTTTTCGCATTGAAATGTTTTACATAGTTTCAATGTATGGTTTAATTAATTTAGATGCTGTGCAGAGCTTTATGTTGTTCTGTAATGATTTTCGCTTGAAGATGAGAACTATGTATGTACTTTGGTTTTAATGTGATGATGAACTTCTATTAATTTGGTCACTTAGTTATCTATTCATGATGTTCCTTAATGATTTTTGACACACTTAATTATATATAATGCACGCAGATGAACCGGCAATGGATGTACGGTAACAGACACACCTCCGAGTACATTAAGGGCGTGCATGATTTTCTCGAAGTGGATGAGGTAAACAAGCAGAATGGTTTTATGTGTTGTCCATGCCCTATATGTGGGAATACGAAGTCTTACTCTGACCGAAAAATCCTTCACACCCACCTGCTTTACAAGGGTTTCATGCCACACTATAATGTTTGGACGAGGCACGGAGAAATAGGGGTTATGATGGAAGACGGAGAAGAAGAAGAGTACGATGACAACTATGTGCCCCCTGAATACGGTGATGCTACTGAACATCAAGAGGAACCAGACGATGTGCACGATGATGCTGCAATGGCCGAAGCTGCTGAAGATGAAGAGGAACCAGACGATGTGCCCGATGATGATGATCTCCGCCGGGTCATTCTCGATGCAAGGACGCATTGCGAAAGTCAAAAGGAGAAGCTGAAGTTCGATTGCATGTTAGAGGATCACAAAAAAGGTTGTACCCCAATTCCGAAGATGGCAACACAAAGCTCGGTACCGTACTGGAATTGCTGCAGTGGAAGGCAGAGAATGCTATGCTAGACAAAGGATTTGAGAAGCTACTGAAAATATTGAAGAAGAAGGTTCCAAAGGATAACGAATTGCCCGACAGTACATACGCAGCAAAGAAGGTTGTATGCCCTCTAGGATTGGAGGTGTAGAAGATACAAGCATGCCCTAATGACTGCATCCTCTACCGCGGTGCATACAAGGATCTGAATGCATGCCCGATATGTGGTGCATTACGGTATAAGATCAGACGAGATGACCCTGGTGATGTTGACGACGACCCCCCCCCCCCCCAGGAAGAGGGTTCCTGCGAAGGTGATGTGGTATGCTCCTATAATACCACGGTTGAAACGTTTGTTCAGAAACGGAGAGCATGCCAAGTTGATGCGATGGCACAGTGAGGACCGTAAGAAAGATGGGAAGTTGAGAGCACCTGCCGACGGGTTGCAGTGGAGAAAAATCGAGAGAAAGTACTGGGCTGATTTTGCACGTGACCCAAGGAACGTATGGTTTGCTTTAAGCGCGGATGGCATTAATCCTTTCGGGGAGCAGAGCAGCAATCATAGCACCTGGCCCGTGATTCTATGTATGTATAACCTTCCTCCTTGGATGTGCATGAAGCGGAAGTTCATTATGATGCCAGTTCTCATCCAAGGCCCTAAGCAACCCGGCAACGACATTGATGTGTACCTAAGGCCATTAGTTGAAGAACTTTTACAGTTGTAGAATGGAAACGGTGTACGTACGTGGGATGAGCACAAACAGGAGGAATTTGACATAAAGGCGTTGCTATTCGTGACCATCAACGATTGGCCCGCTCTCAGTAACCGTTCAGGGAAGACAAACAATGGATACCACGCATGCACGCACTGTTTACTTGACACCGAAAGTATTTACCAGGGAAGCTGCAGGAAGAATGTGTACCTGGGCCATCGTCGATTTCTACCAACCAACCATCAATGCCGAAAGAAAGGCAAGCATTTCAAAGGCGAGGCAGATCACCGGAAGAAGCCCGCCATGCGTACCGGTGATCACATACTTGCTATGGTCAATGATTTACACATAATCTTTGGAAAGGGTCCCGGCGCACTAGGTGTTCCGAATGACGCTGGGGGACACGCACCCATGTGGAAGAAGAAATCTATATTTTGGGACCTACCCTACTGGAAAGACCTAGAGGTCCGCTCTTCAATTGATGTGATGCACATGACGAAGAACCTTTGCGTGAACCTGCTACGCTTCTTGGGCGTGTATGGAAAGACAAAAGATACAGCTGAGGCACGGGAGGACCTACAACATTTGCATGAAAAAGACGGCATGCCTCCAAAGCAGTATGAAGGTCCTCCCAGCTATGCTCTTACCAAAGAAGAGAAGGAAATCTTCTTTGAATGCCTGCTTAGTATGAAGGTCCCGACTGGCTTCTTGTCGAATATAAAGGGAATAATAAATATGCCAGAGAAAAAGTTCCAGAACCTAAAGTCTCATGACTGCCACGTGATTATGACGCAACTGCTTCCGGTTGCATTTAGGGGGCTTCTAGCGGAAAACGTCCGATTAGCCATTATGAAGCTATGTGCATTCCTCAATGCAATCTCTCAGAAGGTGATCGATCCAGAAATCATACCAAGGCTAAGGAGTGATGTGGTGCAATGTCTTGTCAGTTTCGAGCTGGTGTTCCCACCATCCTTCTTCAATATCATGACGCACGTCCTAGTTCATCTAGTGGACGAGATTGTCATTCTGGGCCCCGTATTTTTACACAATATATACCCCTTTGAGAGGTTCATGGGAGTCCTAAAGAAATATGCCCGTAACCGAGCTAGGCCAGAAGGAAGCATCTCCATGGGCCATCAAACAGAGGATGTCATCGGATTTTGTGTTGACTTCATTCCTGGCCTTAAGAAGATAGGTCTCCCTAAATCGTGGTATGAGGGGAGACTGACTGTAAAAGGCACACTTGGAAGGGACACAATAATATGTAGGGACGGATATTCTTGGTCTCAAGCACACTACACAGTTCTACAGAACTCTACCTTGGTGACCCCGTTTGTCGATGAACACAAGAACAGTCTGCGCTCCAAACACCCAGAGTAGTGCGACGACTGTATTACATGTGAACACATTAGGACTTTCAGCAGTTGGTTGGAAACACGTCTTAGAGGTGACAACACTATTTGTGATGAGTTGTACTTGTTATCCAGGGGACCATCTTCGACTGTTACAATTTGGAAAGGATACGAGATAAATGGGAATACATTTTACATGATTGACCAAGATCAAAAGAGCACCAACCAAAACAGCAGTGTCCGCTTTGATGCAACAACCGAGAGGGGAAAGGACACGTATTATGGTTACATAGTGGACATATGGGAACTTGACTACGGACATGATTTTAAGGTTCCTTTGTTTAAGTGCAAATGGGTCAATCTGTCAGGAGGCGGGGTACAGGTAGACACACAGTACGGAATGACAAATAGTGGATCTGAAAAATCTTGGGTACACTGACGAACCGTTCGTCCTAGCCAATGATGTGGCACAGGTTATCTATGTGAAGGACATGTCTACTAGACCGAGAAAAAGAAAAGATAAGGAAGCGAATACATCATACGATGAGCCAAAGCGCCACATAGTTCTTTCAGGAAAAAGGGACATCGTGGGAGTGGAGGGCAAGACAGACATGTCTGAAGATTATGAAAAGTTTCATGAAATTCCTCCCTTCAAAGTTAAGGCTGACCCCAGCATCCTGATAAACGATGAAGATTATCCATGGTTACGGCGCAATAAGCAAATGACACAAGCGAAGAAAAAGTGAAGAATTTCTCCCGCAGCTACTATGATGATACCATGCTAACTTTGTAACAGACGAGTATGATACCATTGTCCGTTTTGTACATGCACAAGCTATGTGGGTGAAATTATGATACCATGACAACTTTCAACTTTTTCAGAGTTCATTTGAAATGCTTTAATGTCTTATGGTTCGGCCATCGTAATACCATTAATGCCGGTTCGCTCCTTGTCAACTATGTTCTCACCAAGAACACTCTCAAGAGGGCAGCCACGTGGGCCATTGGTCCCGGTTCGTCTGGACCTTTTGGTCTCGGTTCCATGCACGAACCGGGACCAATGCGCCTCGCCCCTGGCCCATGACCATTAGTCCTGGTTTGTGCCACAAACCGGGACTTAAGGGTTGTTCCTCGTTGCGCTCAGAGTTTAGTCCCACCTCACCAACCGAATGGCGCTCACACCGGTTTATAAGCTCGTCCCTCTCTGCCTTGTTGAGCTCCACTCAAAGTGAAAATAGATGCCCCTATACAGGGAATTTGACCTAAATTCGTAGTGAATTTCTCTGAAATTCATATAAATTTATTATGAATTTAGGTTGAATCTTCTCTATAGGCGCATCTATGTTCATTTTTTAGTAAAGTTAATCACAAACTTGTGATTCATACAAATTTCAAAGAATTCAAATTTTAACTATCCAAATTTTAAAACTAATGGCACTAACAGAAAGTTTATATTTTTTCTAAAACTAATGGCACTAACAGAAAGTTTATAATTTTGCTGACATAAAAGCAAAAAAATTAAAAAATAAAGCAAAAAAACAAAAGAAAATAAATCATACAGAAAACAATACAAAAAACTAGAAACAAAATAAAAATAGCAACAATAAGTATTTTGTTGTAAGTAGAAACAAAATAAAATAAATAAAGCAACAAAGAAAACAAAAAAAAACAAAAAAAGTGTTTCCAAATTTGAAAACTAATGGCACTAACAGAAAGTTTATAATTTTTCTAAAACTAAAAGCAAAAAAGAATTTAAAAAGAATGCAAAAAACAAAAGAAAATAAATAATGCAGAAAACAAAACAAAAAAACTAAAAAAATAAATAAATAGCAACAATAAGTATTTTGTTGTAAGTAGAAATAAAATAAAACAAATAAAGCAAGAAAGAAAACAAAAAAAACAAAAAAAGTGTTTTCACATTTGAAAACTAATGGCACTAACAAAAAGTTTATAATTTTTCTAAAACTAAAAGCAAAAAGAATTAAAAAATAAAGCAAAAAACAAAAGAAAATAAATAATGCAGAAAACAAAACAAAAAAATAGAAAAAAATAAAAATAGCAACAATAAGTAAAAAAACAAAAAACAAAAAAATGCCTCCTACTGGGCCCCCACGACCTGAATACGACTAGAAACCCTACCATGGGCTAGGATTCAGGCCCACAGGCAGATAAGTGACGTTAGGCCCGTAAGCCTGCATTTGAGAGGAGCTCGAAGGGGTCAGCGCAGCGGCGCTTATAAACCACTGTCGAGCCCTCTCGGCTAGCGAGGTGGGACTAAACATCCCACCGCACCACGTCGCGCCAAATCCAGCACAAGGCCTTTGGTCCCAGTTGGTGCCACCAACCCGGACTAAAGGGGTGCATTGGTCCCGGTTGGTGGCACCAACCGGGACCAATGCCACCCCTTTAGTCCCGGTTGGTGCCACCAACCGGGACCAAAGGCCGCCGCTTCCCGCCCTTTGGGCTGCCGAAAACTGGCCTTTGGTCCCGGTTGGTGGAACCAACCCGGACTAAAGGGTGCATTGGTCCCGGTTGGTGCCACGAACCGGGACCAAAGCATTTGCTACATAAGCTACACTTGGGGAATTTTTAGATTTCCCTCGCCAGTTGCCCCCGACGACGCCGACGACCTCCTCGACGCCGCCAGACTTCCCGTGCCATCCGCTCCTCGTCGCCGTCGTCGCCCGCTCCTCGTCGCCGTCGCCCCGCGCCCTTGCCTCGTGCTGGCCGTGGCCGCCTGCTCCTCGTCGCTGTCGCCCTGCCCCGGCCCCGTCCCGCCCCCGCGCGCCGGCGCCGTCGCCGCCCCCGCCGTCGCCTCGAGCTCCCCTGCTCGCGCGCGCCGCCCCGATGCCCCAAGCCACTGCCACGTGCTCGCCGTCACCGTCACCCTGCCCCTGCCCCGTCCCGCCCCCGCGCCGGCCCCACTGTGAGCCGCCACCCCGACTCTATTTTTTTTATTTTTTTGTTCATATATATATAATGTATATGTGTATGTATGTGGCTATATGTTTTTGTTCATATGTGGCTATATGTTTTTTTATTTTTATTAGTTAATTTTTTTGTTCATACGTGATATGTATGTGTATATGGCTATAATGTATATGTGTATGTGATGTATATGTGTATGTGTCTATAATGTATATGTGTATGTGGCTAGAATATGCTAAATATATACTTTAAAAATGTTTTTTTGTTCATAGAAAGTTTTTTGTTCATATATAGAAAGTTTTTATATATGACATTAACGGATATATATTCGATATATATGAGAAATGATGATCCATGGAAAAGGTTTATATATGCAAAAGTTACAATTTTAGAAAAGTTTTATATATCTAGCTAGGAAGGGAAGAAGAAGAAAAAGAATAATGAGAGGAAAAAGGAAATAAGAAGAGGAAAGAAAGAAGAAGAGTAGAGGAAGAAGAGGAGAAATAAATAAGAAGAAGAAAAAAGAAGAAAAGGAAGAGGAGAAGAAGAAAGGAATAGAGGAGAAGAAGAAAAAATAGAAATTATTTTTTCTATTTTTTCTTCTTCTCCTCTATTCCTTTCTTCTTCTCCTCTTTTTTTTCTTCTTTTTTTTTCTTCGATCTTCTCCTCTATTCCTTTCTTCTTCTCCTCTTTTTTTCTTCTTTTTTTTCTTCGATCTTCTCCTCTGTCGTCGTCGATATACCCCCCCGCCCCTCGGCCCTCTCGCTCGACCAAAACTCTCAAGGACACCCAAACCCTAGAGAAAAAATAATGTTGGTCTCCTACCACCTCCCGCTGTGCCCCTACCCGACAAACTCTCTTGAGGCCACCCAAATTTACCAAAGTTAAAAGAGCGTTGTCGCAGACGCCACCCCAAACCCTTGAAGCATTGTGTCGAGGCCACCCCAAACCCTTGAAGCGTTGTCTAGGCCACTCCAAACCCTAGAGAAGAAGCATCGATGCCACTAACATGATTCCTTATTGTGATTAGCTAGCTAGTTCTACATTTGCAACTAATATATATCCATCTGTACCATGTTTGAATAATAATTGACATGTTGTAAATATTTGTAGAAACTATGGAGCACTCCCGAGACGAAGCAACAGAAGCGATGTTGGGGGAGATAATCGCAGAAGGAAGTGATGTCGTTGCGTCATTTTTCAACGACACCGTTGGTCAGGAAGGACTGGGTGAAGAAGAGGGCTATGTTCATGATGGCTCCGGCCCATTAATGTCGATACAAGAAGAGGGCTATATTCATGATGGCTCCAGTGACCCAATGGAGGTACAAGAAGGAGACCGTGCTGACTGCTCCGGTGACCGAACCGAGTCCGGACCGGTATATATATATTAGTTAAGCCCGTGTTGACTAGTTAATGGATGCATTCATTGTTTTGGTATATGTACACATATTAATTAACTCTCATCTTTCTTCCTTTTTCTAGCCCTCGGGATCAAGCACAACTTCGGTGTGGAGACGAGGCACGAAGAAAAAGTTGAGCTCGCATGAAAAGTTTGAGATCACAGCAGTCGCGCACGACAGCAAACCGATTGAACCCATCAGGACAAAGAATGCATTTGTTGCTCAGTGCGGGGTTCTCGTTAGGGACAAGATCCCGATCAGCATCCATCAATGGTATAAGCCTAAGGAGGAAGACCCTCAGGTGTCTTATGTCAATGATATGCAGAAAGATGATCTTTGGACTGAGCTGAAGGCAAATTTCACCCTACCGCCAGAGGAGGATTCAGAGAAGCCAGTTAAAGAGCAATTAATCAGGTCTTGTGCTCTTAAGAAGATGGCAGGCCTATTCAGGAGGTGGAGGAAAGAGCTGAAAAAGTTTGTTGCCAAAGAAGAGACACCAGAATTCATCGGCAAATATGAGAAGATCAGAAATCACTGGCCCACATTTGTGGCCTACACGATATCGGAAAAGAGTAAGAAGATGTCGGCGACAAACAAGCAAAATGCTGCGAAGAAGAAGTTTCACCATCGCACCGAGTCAGGTGGCTACCTGCAAGCCCGGCCTAAGTGGTCCAAGGCTGAGAATGATCTACTTGATAAAGGGATCGAACCGGAGACAATGAGATGGCCAGACCGTTGCTGGACTTGGTTCTTCGGGGTTGGCAGAACCTTGGACCCTGTATCAGGGAAGTGCCGTTGGACGGACGAGCAACTGAAAACACCAGTCACAGGGCTTCGGCAGTATATCGATGCAACGCAGCAAGGGTCGTTCGTTCCAGACAGGGAGAAGGACGAGCTCACAATGGCCCTCGGGAATCCTGAGCTCCCTGGACGGACACGAGGCACGCCAGGCTCCATTCCGTGGAAGGTTGGTTTTCCGGACGCAGGGGGTTACAAAACCCACGAGAGGAGGAAGAAACTGGAGCAGAGCCAACTGCAGGCGCCGCACGAAAGGGTAATGGGGCTAGAGGAACGAGAAGCAGATCGCAACAAACGACCTGCCGAAGCTTCCCCCGAAGCTACCCCGCCATCTGAGCGGAGAAGCAGCATGGCTTCCACCGAGCTGCTTCAGCCAGAGCATGTCTTGACGGCTCCTGCCAGCTATCCCGCAGATGCTATCATGGAGGCTCAAAATTGCCACCTTATGACGCGATGGATGAATTTTAAGGTCAAGGCGGTTGTTGGCTCTGTTTATCCTACTGAACATGGCGCAACTTTTCACTGCTGGCCGATTCCAGAAGGATATGCTAGGGTAATGGTGGATGAAATAACGGAGGGATTTGAGGACCTCCAGCTTGACTACCCTACCGGTGAAGGGGAGACTAGGCTGGGTTCTGCTCTGAAGACTCCATGCCTATGGTGGAAGGATCTCATCAACCTTCCGAATTGGACGCCTTCGCCTCCTCCTCCTCCTCCGGCGAGTCAGGGCACTCCGCCTCCTCCACCGCCTCCTCCTCTGGCGACTAATGATCAGGGCACTGGGCCTCCTTCTCCGGCGCATGGCGGTACTCCGCCTCCTTCTCTGCCTACGCCAGCGCGCCCAAGCAGCCAGCAGCCTCCTCCTTCTCCGGCGTGTGGTGGCACTCTGCCTCCTTCTCCGCCTGCGCCGGCATGCCCGAGCAGCCAACAGCCTCCTCCTTCTCCGGCGCGTGGTGGCACTCCGCCTCCTTCTCCGCCTGCACTGGCGCGCCCGAGCAGCCAGCAGCCTCCTCCTTCTCCGCCTCGCCAGCAAGGGCGGAAGAGACCCGCCGCCGCCCCGGCTGCTCCGGCTTGTCGTAGTCCTTCTCCTCTGCCTCTAAGCAAGCACGAAAGAAGACAGTCGCCGCAGCCGCTCCGTCTACTCCAGCGTCTAGCAGAACAACCAGCAGAGGCGGGAGGCAATATAGATACGGTCCTTCTCTCAAGCCTCTAGAGAAGTTACCGTACGAGAGGACCAAGGAGGAAAACACGAAGATCGTGCAGGCCAAAGTGGACGACTTCTTTGCCGGGTTGAAAGCAAAGAGACATCCACCTCCAGATGAGAAGGTAGATCTGGTGAAAGCAAAGCGCACTATCGATGCCCTGAGAAAACCACCAAAGTCTCCGCCGAGAACCAACTATGAGTGCATTACTAAATAGACATATATCAAAGCGGAGCAGTCGGGAAGTACTGTCAGTGATAAAAGGTTAAAAGAAGAAGCAGCTGGGAAAAAAATTGCCCAACTCGCGAACCAGCAAAGCAATCGTGCCCCCCGCTCAATGTGTCTAGCAGCGACATCGTCGCTAATTCTCTGGGGACGGTGGCCGGTTATGGCAATCTTGGAGATTACCTACCTGACGATCAACTTCCTGATTTCTTGGAGGTGGATGAACATAGATACGAGTCCGGGAAGCCTCTCGTCAAAGATGAAAAATCTCTAACAACTATGATGCAAAGATTCCATAATTGGTACATGAAAACCTGTAGAGAGTCTGGGGGGACGAATGCTTTGTATCTGAATATTAAAGAGGAGCACGACCTCGTTGGAAATGATCTTTTGAATGTTCCATTTGGGGAGTTCGCGTTTTCAATCAAAAGGCCCTCGATAAACTAACGGTCTTTTGCTACTGTCTGTAAGTACTATTTCTGTCATTAAGTCTCTATATATAGCTCGGCTCTTTCATTGCATGTATTTATAATTAATTATGCTCACTATATTATGCAGATTGAAGATCGTCGAGTGCAAAAAACAAGAAATGTATGATATTGGGTTCATTAACACAAAAATCATAGATGAATTTCTGGTTAAAAAGAACGCCGAAGAGGCTGAGGCGAACTTGCTACAATCGTTGATCAAAAATCAAAACAGAGATAATACTCTTTCCTTACAACTTCCAGTGAGTGTTACTGTCGTGTGCATATTCGGTTTCCCTTATTACTCGAGCGAGGTTATACTAATGTAATTGATGAGTTATGCATGCGTGCGCAGATTCCACTATATTCTTCTGGAGATTAAGCTTGAGCGGGGAGTAGTAAACGTCTTAGACTCGAGACGAAAAGATCCCCAAACCTATGCGGACATGACTAAAATGCTCAAAAAGTAAGTTCAATCGATCATTTATCGCACCATATCGGCAACTTTTTGTTCATTTCTTTATATCTCAAGTAATAATAATTATTTTCTTTGTCTTGCAGGGTTTGGAAATAGTTCACCGCAGAAGTTCTGGGACTGCCGAAGGAGCTGCAATATACATACCCGAAAGTAAGTACTACCAGCTAGCTAGTTGCGTGCATCTCCCTTTGATTCTATAACTGTAATTTCATCAATGCCATTTATAATGCTTCATTATCAGTTTGATTGACCTCTATTTCTCGTAAAGTGCTTGTGGCAGGAACAAGGGAGTGATTTCTGTGGATACTGCGTGTGCGAGTTCGTCTACAACACGACATTGAAAAATAAGCGGGGCTACTCTAAAAGACAATATGAAGTGCGTAAGCAATAATATTCACAATTTCATTTTATTACACCATCATTTCTGTTGAGTTTCATTCATATATGTATTAACCCCCTTCTTCAAATTAGACGTGGCAGATGCGGGATGAACTCCTAGAACAAGATCGCATGAAAGCAATTCAAGAGGAATTGGCGGGATTCTTTCTTGACCAGGTCATCAATAAAGCCAGAGAATATCATGTGGAAATTGATTTCAATTCCTAGGGGATTGTAAGAGATTTTACATATTGTATATGTATGTAGCCAGTAGCGTCGGATAGATAATACGAAAACTTGTTGTTCGACCAATCTCTCGGAGAAGGAGAGGTTGATCGATCACTTCTCTTGGTATGCATGACTAATTTCTGTACTTAATGGTTCCCTTCATTTTCTTACTAGCTAGTGTGTCGAGGGCCTCTATGTACAGTACGTAGCGTTGACCAAGCACGAACATAAGAGAGGACACTTCTCTCTATTAATTATCTAGCTAACACTATATATGAAACACCTAAATTAACCCCTCAAAACCCCCAAACCCCCCCCCCTTTCAAAAAAAAACAAAAACCACGGCCACTAAAATGCTGACGCGTGGATGGCTTTTGGTCCCGGTTGGTGCCACCAACCGGGACCAAAGGCCCTCCTGCCTGGGCTCGGGGCACCGGCCACGTGGAGGCACATCTTTCCCGGTTCGTGTTAGAACGGGACTAAAGGAGGGAGGTATTAGTAACGACCCTTTAGTCCCGGTTCAAGAACCGGGACAAAAGGCCCTTACAAACCGGGACAAATGCCCCCTTTTCTACTAGTGCTTGCCTTGCTGACGATCCGTGAAACCTAGAGACTCGTAGTATGTAACACCCCAAAAATTTAACCAAGTTTTTGATATTAAAATTTTGCCAGGAGTTTTAAAATTTTGCATTCCGGATTTTTCTGTGGATTTCAGAAAAACTCTTCTTTTAATGTTAAAGAGTTTTATCTTTCCCAAGTGGAGCTTTCCAAAATATATTGGACTTCTATGCTCTCTGCATAACATTTTCTCAATCAGTAGATTTAGTTATTAAATTATTTCACCCTGAGCTTTATTCATTAAAATGACTTTCTTTAAATTTTGGAGCTCTTTTTGTACTGCAACCAGTTGATAAATTTATCTAAAAATCTAACCAAAATTTGGAGATGTCATGTGATGTCTCTAAATCACTTTTGTGCAATTATATAATTATTTCATTGCATATTTTGAGTTTGACACCTGTTTTTCAAGTCTGGTCCAGTGGGCTCTTTTGCACTATAGCCTAATTAAATTTTCCCCTAGAGCCTCCACCAAAATTATGGGATGTCAGTGGTAGCATGCCATCCAACTTTATGCAAAAACATAGTGTTGTTCTTTGGAAAGATTAAGTGTATCAACCTCTTTGCCATTCTGGACCAGGCTTGTGTTTTCTAATGCAACCTCTTTCATTCTTGCTCAAGTGACCTTGTGCTTTCTCATGCTTGTAGTCAACCCTGCAAAACCCCTAAGTCCAGGACCATGCACTCTTTGGAACACTTTTGGTTCATGTAATGATGCCATTTACTCCCTGTCCAGAAGTGTAGTTTTGCAAAACTTGCACTAGCAAGTATTTCCTTTTTGCAAACTAACTTGACCACCATCTCATACATCCAAAGAGACCCCACTCTGGGAGATTTGGCCACCCCAAGAACTGCCTAGGTGCCTTTGGCATTTTGTCAAACACCCTAGGTGCATAGCCAGATTTGGCATGAGTTCAAGTTTACATTGTGAACTTGAGCCCCTGACCTATCCAGCATGTCTCATGGATTTGCCCTAGCCTATGACTTCTTTCTTCTAACTCTCTTGTTGTTTGGAACCCTCTGGGCTGCCCTCGCATTTCGTCGAGCATGTCCCGGGCGTGCACTGGGCGCGCCCAGAGCATGCGTTTGGCACGCACGTGCGCCCGAGTCGCCGCGTCCCACCCCGCACCCAATCCGGTCCGTGACCGACCGCAGCCAGCACGCAGTGTCCCCTTCTGCACCCACCAGCCCCGCAGCTCTCGCCACGTCTCCGGCAGGCCAGCCGCTAGCCACCACCGCCGCCCGACCGCTCCTGCGCTAGCCAGCGCCGCCCAAGCCACCAGCGCTTGCCACCTTCCTCTTGGAGCAGTGCGTGCTCATCCGCAAGCGTGTCCCCTAGCGCTCGTCGCCGCCAGGTCGCCCAAGCTACAGCATGGCGGTTCGCCATCATCCTTATCGCCGGCCGCCTCGGAACCGACCTCCATCGCCTATATAAGGAGCCCCGAGCTCATCGCCGCACACAGGCAGTCCCAAACCATCTCCCTAGGAAACCCAATGGTAGCAAATCAACTCGGGGATGTCTCCTTCCCCATCTCCGCCGCGGTCCCGGCCATTCCGGCGCCACCAGGGCCTCCCCCTATCCACTCTCTCCACCAGGAACCCCCTCACCCTCTCGTGAGTCCGTCCCCCTACTCAATCTTGATCGGGACTCGCCGCGGGCGAAATCTCACTTTTTCCGACGACCACCGTCCGCCGTGGAGCTCGCGGCCGGCAGCTCCGTCCACCCCTAAAAACAAATCAACCACCGAAGTAACCGCTTCGACCCCCTGAGCTAGCGGGTGACCTCTGTTTGTCGAGCGGTGCCGCCGCTCGCCGGCGAGCGTAGCCGGAGTCCCGCCCCTCTCTCTTGGGCAGAGGAAGAGGAGGGAAGTGGACTAGTAGAAGTATTTTGACCTAGTAAAAGTATTTTTGTTTTACAAACCTTAGCAAATCTCGAGGACAAGATTTTTCTTAAGGGGGTTAGTAGTTGTAACACCCCAAAAATTTAACCAAGTTTTTGATATTAAAATTTTGCCAGGAGTTTTAAAATTTTGCATTCCGGATTTTTCTGTGGATTTCAGAAAAACTCTTCTTTTAATGTTAAAGAGTTTTATCTTTCCCAAGTGGAGCTTTCCAAAATATATTGGACTTCTATGCTCTCTGCATAACATTTTCTCAATCAGTAGATTTAGTTATTAAATTATTTCACCCTGAGCTTTATTCATTAAAATGACTTTCTTTAAATTTTGGAGCTCTTTTTGTACTGCAACGAGTTGATAAATTTATCTAAAAATCTAACCAAAATTTGGAGATGTCATGTGATGTCCCTAAATCACTTTTGTGCAATTATATAATTATTTCATTGCATATTTTGAGTTTTACACCTGTTTTTCAAGTCTGGTCCAGTGGGCTCTTTTGCACTATAGCCTAATTAAATTTGCCCCTAGAGCCTCCACCAAAATTATGGGATGTCAGTGGTAGCATGCCATCCAACTTTATGCAAAAACATAGTGTTGTTCTTTGGAAAGATTAAGTGTATCAACCTCTTTTCCATTCTGGACCAGACTTGTGTTTTCTAATGCAACCTCTTTCATTCTTGCTCAAGTGACCTTGTGCTTTCTCATGCTTGTAGTCAACCCTGCAAAACCCCTAAGTCCAGGAGCATGCACTCTTTGGAACACTTTTGGTCCATGTAATGATGCCATTTACTCCCTGTCCAGAAGTGTAGTTTTGCAAAACTTGCACTAGCAAGTATTTCCTTTTTGCAAACTAACTTGACCACCATCTCATACATCCAAAGAGACCCCACTCTGGGAGATTTGGCCACCCCAAGAACTGCCTAGGTGCCTTTGGCATTTTGTCAAACACCCTAGGTGCATAGCCAGATTTGGCATGAGTTCAAGTTTACATTGTGAACTTGAGCCCCTGACCTATCCAGCACGTCTCATGGATTTGCCCTAGCCTATGACCTCTTTCTGCTAACTCCCTTGTGGTTTGGAACCCTCTGGTTTGGCACGCACGTGCGCCCGAGTCGCCGCGTCCCACCCCGCACCCAATCCGGTCCGTGACCGACCGCAGCCAGCACGCAGTGTCCCCTTCTGCACCCACCAGCCCCGCAGCTCTCGCCACGTCTCCGGCAGGCCAGCCGCTAGCCACCGCCGCTGCCCGACCGCTCCTGTGCTAGCCAGCGCTGTCCAAGCCGCCAGCTCTTGCCACTTGCCTCCTAGAGCACTGCGTGCTCATCAGCAAGCGTGTCCCCTAGCGCTCGTCGCCGCCACGTCGCCCAAGCTACAGCATGGCGGTTCGCCGTCATCCTTATCGCCGGCCGCCTCGGAACCGACCTCCATCGCCTATATAAGGAGCCCCGAGCTCATCCCCGCATGTAGGCAGTCCCAAACCATCTCCCTAGGAACCCCAATGGTAGCAAATCAACTCGGGGAGGTCTCCTTCCCCATCTCCGGCAACCACAGCCGCCGCCGCGGTCCCAGCCATTCCTGCGCCACCAGGGCCTCCCCCTCTCCACTCTCTCCACCGGGAACCCACTCACCCTCTCGTGAGTCCGTCCCCCTACTCAATCTTGATCGGGACTCGCCGCGGGCGAAATCTCACTTTTTCCGACGACCACCGTCCGCCGTGGAGCTCGCGGCCGGCAGCTCCGTCCACCCCTAAAAACAAATCAACTACCGGAGTAACTGCTTCGACCCCCTGAGCTAGCGGGTGACCTCTGTTTGTCGAGCGGTGCCGCCGCTCGTCGGCGAGCGTAGCCGGAGTCCCGCCCCTCTCTCTTGGGCAGAGGAAGAGGAGGGAAGTGGACTAGTCAAACCTGACCAGTGGGCCAGGCGGGCCCACTGTCAGTGACTCAGGCACAGTCCACGCTGGATACGTGGATGCGTATTTCCAGATTACGCTTTCGACGTGTACGTATTTATTTGAAACGTTTTCTTTTCTGTTTTTATTTAAATAACAGATTTTTGACCAAACTTTGACCAGCTGTATCTTTTTAAATACTACTCCAAATGAATTAATTCTTTTTCCTACCTCTCTCAAATATTGTCTAGTTTATTTCAAGATTTATTTGAATATTTTTCAAAACAACTTTTTGTGCTGTTTTGATTTTGGGTGTTAATTCATATACATTCTTCTAATAGGATTTTTGAAGATTTCAAGATGTTTTGGAATGCACCCTTCTTTCCCATGACCTGAAGGCAAGCATTCTGAACCCTGGTGTAACTTTTGTGTGTGTTGTTTGACTCGGTGACAACACCACCCCGACACGTACATGCGTCATTTTATGTGAGGATGTGATCCTATTCATGGGTGCATATTAATGACTTTATGCTGATGAAGTTGACATGATTTGTGATGGAAATCACCGTCATATGTCTTTCATGCATACCGGAAGGAAGCCGGGAAGGCCTCTGTCTTGGGTAGACACGGTCTTGTCCCTAATCCTCCGTCGAGACGGTCGTGTCCGGTATGGCATGAGGGGTATGTCGCGTGATGTTTCTATCTGTTGTTTGAAATATATGCATTGTTATGCTAATCATGTAGGAAATATTACAACCTCCTGAATTAACCGTAGATCGTGTCTTGTGCCAGTAACCCCCATACTTGGTTCGTACTACCACTCGTCTCTACAATAAGTAGGGTACGGTTCAGTAAGTTGTCAACCCCTTTCCGAGCACACACCATACAGAGAGGCCATGATGGAAGATACTGGAGGCATCCGGTAGTCATGCCACTGGGTCCGAGAGCATGGGTGTTTCGGTTGTAGCCGAAGGGGGTAGCTTCCCCAGTTTTGCGCGCGGTATAAATTTTGTGATCCCATGTTTCGTCGAGGTTGTAGGCTCCCCACTTATAGTTTTGCTTGACAGGTGTCATGGGTGATTCCAGACACACGTGAGTTAAGCTGGTGTGTGCAAGTTAGGTGTGTTTCCAACAAAAAGACCGTAGACGGAATTAGTCCCGATGGACTAAAGGAATCCGTTACTCGTGGGTAAAGAGTACACCCTCTGTAGAGATTTGGCCTATTCGAATAGCCGTGTCCATGGCTAAGGATTATAGTCTGGGATGGGTCAAGTGTCGGTCTTAGTGTCGGTCTTCGGAGGTGAAACTGTTAAACCAGAGCTGGAATCACAACTTGTGACTTGTGATAATTTATGATTATTATCTTTGTTGTGGACTAACGCATGATATTATTGGTATTATCGAATATCCCTGGGATGGTTCTACCTCCAGGATATTCACTATGATTGTTTCTTTTTAAAGCCCTTTATGTGGTGTCGCTCAGACGCCCGACTGTGGCATTTCTTTTAAAGACCTTTATGCGGTGTCGCTCAGATGCCCGACTGTGGCATTTCTTTTAAAGCCCTTTATGTGGTGTCGCTCAGACGCTCGACTGTGGCATTTCTTTTAAAGCCCTTTATGTGGTGTCGCTCAGACGCCCGACTGTGGCATTTCTTTTAAAGCCCTTTATGTGGTGTCGCTCAGATGCCCGACTGTGGCATTTCTTTTAAAGCCCTTTATGTGGCGTCGCTCAGACGCCCGACTGTGGCATGTTTGTTATTTATTTCATAATTTTTAATATTGCTATGTTATTGCATATTCATAATTAACATGCTTGTGCGCATCAGAGTCTTATTTATCTTTTGCGACTGACGTCATGAGCATAAATATTTTTAGCACATCGTTATTATATTATACCTGTGTTCATAATGTTTGCGAGTACATTCAAAGTACTCACTGGCTTGTCCCTGGCTATTGTCTTGGCCAGATTTTCTTGCGCGGAGAGGAGCGACCGTGGTGACAGTCCCGGAACCTAAGCAACGGTGATAGCAGCCTTGCAAAGATAGGAGTTAACCTGGTCAGCTGTTCCTGTGGAAATTGTAGTCCCAAAGACACTGATGATCCACAAACTGCTTCCACCACTGATATTTAGGAACCAATTGTTGTACTCACAGGCCAGAATGGTCTTGTACTACATATGTTGTATTTTTGCTTGGAATTTCTCTATCAAGTTGTTGCCTCATCAGCTAACAGTTATCCTGGGGCTGGTGAGCACAAGGGCCATTTTCTGGAAATAAATACCCGGAGAATCGGTCCCCACATAGTAGCAAGCGGCGCACTCCAGGTACTCTATCGGAAACAAACAAGCATACAATAAGCACTAAACTAAAGCACAGGTAAAACTCAAATAAGAGATCTAACCAGAAAGTTCAACTTAAGAACTCCAGTTTGCAAAAAGAATCAAATCAAAAGAAGCAACGAAACTCAAACGGCGAAAGAAACAAGCTTCATTTACTAGTCTGGACCTAAGTCAAATTTTACAGTAGCAAAAACTTGTTTGAGTTGGTTAAATGGAAGGAGGGTTTCGAGACGAAACTCTAGGCGCTTGAATCGCCTGATTCCGATAAACGAGTAAAAAGTTAAACTAAAACGAAAAATCGCGATCGAAAATAATCGCGGAAAATCCAAGAAAAAGAAAAAAAGGACGAACAGTCTAACGAATGAACGTTCGCTGTCTTCGGCTAAACGACGAAAACCGTTTGTTAAAACAAACGTATGGACGAATGTCCGCAAAATAAATAACCGGAAAAAACCTAAACTGATCTATCAAAAAAATCACGGTTTTATAAAAAAATCGGGTGGTTTTCTAAAGCAAGCCGCCGGCGGTGGCGACGAACTCCGGCGGCTACCTCGATGGACGGCAGCGGCGGGTGGCGGCTCCGGCGGGGCAGCGGGGCGCCGCCGGGCGGCGGCAGGGTCGTCGGCAGCTCGGGCGGTGGCGGCGACGGGCGGCGACGGTGCGGGGCTATGGTGGCGGCGGCGGCGCCGGCGGGCTAGGGTTAGGGTTCGGGCGGGGCGGCTGGGTGGGCTGGGGGCGCCAGGGGTGGCGGCTTATAAGGGCCGGCCCGAGGAGTCCCTCTCGGGTACAGCCCGAAGTTGGTTCCTTTTTTTTAAATAATTCGGACATGCAGAAAAAGAAAGAAAAGAAATACTAAACCGACTCCAAAAATCCCGAAATAAATTTTCCCCGTCCTCTAAAAATAAGCCGGACAGGATGAACATTTTTTTGGGCCTAAAATGCAAATTTCATAAAAGCGCATTTTTCCTAATTCAAATAAAATAGCGATAAAACTCCGAAATAAAATCTTATTTGATTTTATTATTAAATCCTCAATACTTCTTTATTTTGGGAAATTCATTTTACTCCCTCTTTCTTATTTTATAAAAGAAATATACGAAGATAAAATAATTAAAATCAAAAGATCCTATTTTCAAAATTTGAGAAAACTCAAATATGAAAATAACGAAATCCCCAACTCTCTCCGCGGGTCCTTGAGTTGCGTAGAATTAATAGGATCAAGCCAAAATGCAATAAAATATGATATGCAATGATGATCTAATGTATAACATTACAAATTGGAAATTTGGGATGTTACAAACCTACCCCCTTAAGATGAATCTCGCCCTCGAGATTCGGGTTGGCTAGAAAATAGGTGAGGGTGGTCCTTCAGTAGGTCTTCCTCTCACTCCCAGGTGGCTTCATCCTCGGTATGGTGGCTCCACTGGACTTTGCAAAATTTTATAACCTTGTTGTGTGTGACTTGGCTGGCAAACTCGAGAATCTTGACTGGTTTCACCTCATAGGTCAAATCACTATCCAACTGAATCGCTTCCAGTGGCATTGTATCTCTTAGAGGTATATCGGCCATCTCTGTGTGGCACTTCTTCAACTGGAAAACGTGGAACACATCATGAACTTCTGACAATCCTTCAGGAAACTCTAGCTTGTAAGCAACTTCTTCCATACGCTCCAAAACTTTGTATGGTCCCACAAAACGTGGTGCTAACTTTCCCTTGAATCCAAAACATTTAACTCCTCGAAGTGGGGACACACAAAGATAAACTCTATCTCCCACTCCGTAAACTGTCTCCTTACGTTTTGAATATGCATAGCTCTTTTGCCTGGGCTGGGCTACCTTGAATCTATCGCGAATCAACTTAACCTTCTATTCAGACTCTTTAATCAAATCTGGTCTAAACAACTGTCGGTCTCCAACTTCATCCCACAACAATGGTGTCCTGCACCTCCTTCCGTTCGAAAGGGGCCATCTTCAAACTGGATTGATAACTGTTGTTGTAAGAGAACTCTGCTTATGGCAAATTGTCGTCCCAACTAGATCCATAATCTAGCGCACAAGCTCTCAACACGTCCTCCAGAATCTGATTGACTCTCTTGGTCTGTCCATCTGTTTGTGGATGAAAGGTTGTATTGAACTCTAGCCTGGTACCCAAAGTTTCATGCAACGGATTCCAGAACTTTGAGTTAAACTGGGTTCCTCTATCTGATACAATGGTCCTCGGAAGTCCGTGCAGACATACGATCCTGGTCATATATATATTTGCCAACATAGCATTGGTATAAGTGGTCTTCACTGGGATGAAATGAGCTAACTTCGTCAAACGATTGACTACAACCCATATTGAGTCATAGCCTGAACGTGTCCTGAGTAATCCCGTGATGAAATCCATGCCTAGCTTATCCCACTTCCATTCGGGTATCCTGTCATGCCCAATATGCGACCCTATCCAAAAGGAACTCGAAGGTCCCACCAAGGATAGACCCGCATATTGAAACACTTTTGCAAGGTGGATATCATTACATCAACATTACATAATAGACGGGGATACATACATAAGGCATGCAATGCCACACGAATACAACAATACATCATACATAAGATCAACATCCGACTACGGATGAAACATAAACAGAAACTCAAACGACATCCACCCTACTAGCCCAGGCTGCCGACCTGGAACCTATCCCCTGATCGAAGAAGAAGCAGAAGACGAACTCCAAAGTAAGCAAACATCGCTCTCGCGTCATGATCATCGCAAAACCTCTACCTGCAACTATTGTTGTAGTAATCTGTGAGCCGCGAGGACTCAGCAATCCCATTACCATGGGTATCAAGACTAGCAAAGCTTAATGGGAAAGGAAGGGGTAAAGTGGTGAGGTTGCAGCAGCGACTAAGCATATATGGTGGCTAACCAACGCAAATAAGAGTGAGAAGAGAGCAAGCAGAACGGTCGTCAACTAGCAATGATCAAGAGGTGATCCTGAACTCCTGCTTACGTCAAACATAACCCAAAACCGTGTTCACTTCCCGAACTCCGCCGAAAAGAGACCATCATGGCTACACACGCGGTTGATGCATTTTAATTCGGATCTTGTGTCAAGTTATCTACAACCGGACATTAACAAAATCCCATCTGCCCATAACCACGGGCACGGCTTTCGAAAGTTTAAACCCTGCAGGGGTGTCCCAACTTAGCCCATGATAAGCTCTCGCAATCAATGAGGGATATACCTTCTCCCAGGAAGACCCGATCAGACTCGGTATCCCGGTTTACAAGACATTTCGACAATGGTAAAACAAGACCAGCAAAGCCGCCCGATGCGCCGACAATCCTGATAGGAGCTGCGCATATCTCGTTCTCAGGGCAACACCGGATAAGTCAAGCTACGAGTAAAACCAGACCTTGAGTTTCCCCGAGGGGGCCCCGCAGGCTGCTCGGTTCGGACCAACACTTAGACAAGCACTGGCCCAGGGGGGGCTAAAATAAAGATGACCCTCGGGCTCCGGAAACCCAAGGGAAAAAGGGCTAGGTGAGGCAAATGGTAAAACCAAGGTTGGGCCTTGCTGGAGGAGTTTTATTCAAAGCGAACTGTCAAGGGGGTCCCATAAATCACCCAACCACGTAAGGAACGCAAAATCCTGGAACATAACACTGGTATGACGGAAACTAGGGTGGCAAGAGTGGAACAAAACACCAGGCATAAGGCCGAGTCTTCCACCCTTTACCAAGTATATAGATGCATTAATTAAATAAGAGATATTGTGATATCCCAACAAAATCCTGTCCACCATGGAGCAATCTTCAAACTTCACCTGCAACTGACAACCCTATAACAGGGGCTGAGCAAAGCGGTAACATAGCCAAACAACGGTTTGCTAGGAAGGGTGAAAAGGTTAGAGGCTGACATGGCAATTTGGGAAGGCTTGAAGAACAAGTGATAGGAATCACGGCATAGCGATAGAACGAAGCAACTAGCATAGCAATGATAGTAGTGAGATCCAGGGTAGCGGTCATCTTGCTTGAGATCCCGCAAGGAAGAAGAACGAGTGCATGAAGAAGATGAACGCGAGAAGTCGAACGGATCCTCACAATCGCAACATTACCAGAACTACGAAGCAACACCGGAAAGAAACAAACAACATAGTAAACGCACAATCATAACCATGGCATGATGCACAATCAAGTATGATGCATGTCCGGTTTAATGAGGCATGGCATGGCAAAGTGCAACAAACAATACTACAAGTTAAGTGGAGCTCAATATGCAACGAGTTGCATATTAACGAAACACCACATCAATTATTTTGTTCTCTCTCGGTTATGTACCCAACAATATTAAATGTTATTAAACATGACAAGAGGTGAAGCATAATAAAACTACCTATCTAAGCAAGTTTAAATGAGGTCGGAACAACAAAACAACAATTCCGGAAAATCCCCATGTGCATAATTTGAGTTTGGTACTGTTCTGCCCTAATCACAATTTTAATGTTGTTAAACAGCAAAATAAAGTGCACCATGTTAAACTAGGCATTTTTCCACCCCATTTACATAGAAAGTTTATTAAAATTGGAGCTATGGTTATTTAGTTATGAAATAAATCATTTTAACATGCTATTTGAGCAAAATTAAACAAACAACATTTTATACATTTTAAACATGGATGAAAGTGGCATATTATTAATCTACACAAAATTCTAAGCATTTTACATATATAAATCATTTTAAACCGATGCACGGTTTGAGAGATATTAAATGTATGAAGCATGAGGGTTTTTCTGTAAAATAGTAAATCACTGGATAAAGTCTAAATTCGCAGAAGGAAAAAAACAGGAGCTAGGCCGAATCTGGCTGGCCCGAAAGGTGCACAGGAGAGGGGGCAGGCGCTGCTCACCCATGGGCTCGGCCTAGTCGGTGCAGGAGGCCCAAGAGGGCGCGGGGCTGGAGGAGGTCGGGGCTGGCTGGCTTCGGTTGGGCCTGGCGCTGGCTGCGGGCCACGCTGGCACATCGAGGCGAGGCAGGGCGCGGGCAACGCTCGAGACGAGCGAGCCGCTACTGATCTCGTCCCTGAAGAACAGAAACAGCAGCAGGGGAGGCCGGCGATGAGGGCTCGGGGACGAGCTCACTTCGGAGAGGGATACGACGCAGGGAGGGAAGCGGCGGGACACCGGCGCGGCAGGGAGCTCGGTGGATGGGGTCGAGCTGGAGGAGCTTAGGGCCTCAGGTGCAGAAGCAGAGGCAACGACGGCAGCTTGGCGCGGGGCAAGGCTCCGGCGGCGCTGCTGACGAACTGGGGACGCCGGGACCCGAAGCAGAGGAGCGGGCGCAGCTCCGGCGGTGGGGCTCGCCAGCGACACAGAAGATGGGACTTGCAGCGGCGATGATGAGGCATGGCGGTGCAAGCGCGGGGAGGGGAGGGTGGTGGAGATGCGATGGGGCACCGGAATGACACGGCAGGGCAGATCCGGGCGCGAGGAGCATGGATCCATCCATTCCCGGCAAGAAACAACGGCGGCAAGGGTTGATGCAGTGTCCATGGTGGTCTCCTATGAGCGAAAATAGAGAGAGGGAGAGGGATATCGTGAGAAAGAGAGATAGAGAAGTAGGAGGGGAAAAGGAGCGGGGCTGTCGAGGCACTCATCTCCGGCGAGGTTCCGGTCGCCGGTGTCGGCCAGACGACGAGGCGGGGTCGAGGGTGAATGGGGAGCTGGAGGAGGAGCTCGCGCAAAGGTAGAGGGGCTCCTGGAAGCACACGGGAGCCGCGACAGTAGGGCACGAGGAGGACGACGAGCACGAGGGAGCGAGAGGTTCGCGGGGCCTCTTCTTGCGGGAGGCTGGGAGCGAGGCTGCGGTGCTGACCGTGGTTGGTGGTTGGACAGAGAGGGGAATCGAGAGGGGATTTGGCAGGTGGGATCTGGATCGATCCCGAGGAAGGAGGAGACTTGTTTGAGCGCTGCGGTTGGGCTGGTGATCACGAGGGGAACTAGAGAGAGTTGCGGCGGGGAGGAGGATCCCTAAAAAATAGGGTTTGGTCCAAAATGAACTAGGGGTAGACTATATATATATATATGGGAAAAGAGAGGAGTTGGATCAACCGATCAAATTCGACGGTCGAGAAAAGATAGGTTAGGAAAGTCTAAATAAGAAACGGAGATGTTTTGTAGATGTTTGGAGATGATCTGAATCCAACGGTGATGACTGAGCAATTCGGGTTCGGGGAAGTTTCGGACGCGCACACAAGGGGGGGTTTGGTCGTCACGGTCAAGAGGGAAGCAAAAGCCCGATTGGTCTGGAACGGTCAGCGCGGGCAAGGTGATCCGAGGGAAGGTGATGAGGGCAAAGGGAGAAACGGCAATGACGAACGAATGCAAGTTTTAAAACATGACGGCAACGGAGTGCCGATGCAATGCGAATGATGCGATGATGAAATGCAAGACAAGAACAAAATGCAAGACAACAGACAAAAACCCAACCACGGAGGAAATAACATATCGCATCTCCAGAAAAGGCAAGAGTTGGAGTTACGAATATGGAAAGTTGTATCCGGGGCGTTACAACACTCCACCACTACGAGAGGATCTCGTCCCGAGATCTAGGATGGCACCGGAGGGAAAAGGAAGAGGAAGATAAGAGGTAAACTATGTTGCTTCTTCGACAAAAGAGTGAAACCAAAGAACCTTGAGAGGTTGAAAAGTTGAAAGAAAGAACACAACGGAGTTGAACACAATTGAGAGCACTGCGGTAGAGAATAGAAAGAAGGAACACCAAGTGAACCTTGGAGGCTGCAAAGCTATGAATGACGAGTACAATGGACAAGAAGGAATTGGAACCACTCTGGTTGAAATGAGATAAACACGGAACAAGGAAGATCAAATTCGGACAACACTCCAGTTGAAAAGAGATGCAAGACTTGATAAGATGAAAAGAACTTGAAAAGAAGGACACGACACTTCGGTCAAATGGATAATCACGAAAAGAGCACGATCCTCAAATCGAGATGATGAGTGAAGAGAGCAACATCACAATGCCTTCGGTACGAAAGAATAGAAGTTAGATTGTTGGGATAAAGGGACGAGGAAGAAAATGAAATCTTCTGCCACAAATGAACTTAGAAAGCATCCTTGCAAAGAAGAATAGAACAGAGTTGTTGGAAAATCAACAATGAAACGAATAGGCTTGTAGTGGGCTTATGAAAAACATCTCAAAACTATGAGGTGACATTCTGCCACTAACGAAAACAAGTGCTTGCTCTGAGATCAACGAAGAGATGAAAACTTATTACACCAAGAGGATAAAGAGCAAGCTTGGGTCATGCATAATCACCACAAATAGCAACAACCCTTAAGGAAAGGCTTTAGGTGAAGTCTGACACAAGATAACTCCAATGAAGAAGTTGATTGGTCGAAAAGATCTCTTGAACATAGAGAAAATGATGGATTTAAATATCTCATTCCTGACAACCTGTGAATCATGAAACACGAGGAGAAATTGCCAAGAGTGACATAACACCATCTCAAGAGATAAGGTAGAAAGAATTGCACTTGGGAATGCAAGAAGAAGAATACTTGAGCTCCTCAAAACAAAATGTGTGTTGAACACCATGTTTATTTTAGAGTAAAGCTTGGCGGGTCATAACTTCGAGAGGAATCTTGAAGAACAATTGAAGAATGAAGAGAATCCTTGACAAACCACCATGTAGAGCCTCCATGAATAACTCCGGTAATAAAAAGGATGATAGAAAGAAAGGGAAGTTGAAAACACAAGGTGAAGCCTTGCAATGATTTAGATGGAGCTTCGCGACGAAAATGTGGAAAATTTGGAACTCCGGAAAAGAAAAGATGACGCATCTCGAACCGAGAAATGTGACATGATGAATAACTCTAGAAAGAAGAAACAAGATCACTTGGATGAAACAATAATAAGAATTACTTTATGCGTATCCTTCACCAACTTAAATTGAGGACAAGCAACGGATTTGTCATACTACTTATTCTTCTTGAGGGATTAAGGATAGAGATAGCGCAAACTTGAGAAGGTGTTGGTGGAACCACCGGTGGAATTTGGAAACAACGAATGAATTGATATGATAACGAAGGAAGTGAAATCTTGAACGAACCACCGTAAAAATTGAAAATGAAAGTAGCAAAGGCACAATTCACCGAGAAGAATTGGAAAACGAATGAAGATACTTGAAGGGATTTAGATACATGAGAACGAATAGAACATGAACTGATTAGAGGATATTTGAACGATTCACCGGTAAGATTTGGAGAACAAGAGCTGAAGGCTGAGAATGAGTAATATTCAGAAATGATGGCCTTTGGATGATCGAGAAAGGAAGCAACTCTTGAAATCCGCCGGATGGTTGAAAATAATTCTCACAATCGAAAACAATTATGAGAGGGTGGTATAAAGCTAGAACCATGAATCTTCAAGAGAACGGACCGAGATTTAAGAGAAATCCTTCTTCGGTCGTCAAATGTTGAGAATGATGATGAGAACCACCATGAATTGTTACGATACTCCGGGAGAATTAAAAGAGGAAAGGTTGAGCCAAAGATGAAAAGAATTTGAAAACGACCTTGGAGAAGGCATGTGACTGATGAAAATTCATTCTTACGTCAAACTTTGAAAAGAATTTGGAATAGCTCCGAAATAATTAGATGAGTCAGGTAAGATCCTGGGAAAAGACCTATGGGTTAGGGCCCACTCAAAAGAAAACACCATTGGAAATGATTTTAAAGAGAGATTGCACCGGTTGAAATAAATGGCTTGAATGATATAACAATCTCCAAATAGCTTGAACGGATTAAGAATGGAAACACAAATCTTTTGAGATATCTTCAACTCTCTGGAACAAATGAATAGCAAGAGGTGAGTGATTGAGAGGTGCACCGACATGAAAAAGCATTTGACACGAGGAAAAGAATATGATCAACACTGAACGCTTGAAATTAATCCACCAGAGAAGAAAAGAGACAAATAATAATGAACTTGAAGCTCCGTTAGTATCTTCGTGAGAATCACCGGATAAGAACATTGACGGAAAAGAATGGAGAAACTTCACATCCATAAGGTGGATACTTGATTAAGATATCTGAGTCCTTGAAGAAAAAGGGTGGGAGGGCGGGAAAACAAAGGCAACTTGAGGACGGATGAAACAGATACCGTTGAGAAAACTTAGAATTGATCTCACAAATGTTGAAAATGATCGGATCCACTTGAAGAGAATTACACCGGTTGGAAAGAATTGACATGACAATCTCGATGATCAAAAGGATTAGTACTCCCATAGAAATACGAGAACACCGCTTGAAAGGTATGGAATCAACACTTGACTTTGAAGCAACTGGAATACCACAAATAAAACAAAACAAAGGATTCGGCTTGCAAAATAAGCCGGAACAAACATTTGATAGATCCCATATCGTATCATGTGTCTGTTGGAAAGATATCCTACGAGCTACTTGAATTCCCACCTATAAAACTTCCGAAACTTTCTGGTTATGCAATCTGGTGTTGGGGATACAGGGGAAGCAATATATCTCACCCAAACTAACAATACCTACATCCAAGCTGTATCCATCCGTCAACACATAACCAAGAAACCTTCGAAAATCTTGTACCTCAACCTTCAAAAAGCATCCGTTATACGAGCTATGGCAATACTCCCGAACTCCCCAGTACTGGGTGGCGTCGAGGTTATCTCACCAACAACTGCATAAAAGAGATTTTCGATGTCGGCAAAACTCAGGTATTCCAGAACTGCAACGATAAAATTCTTACGACAACACCTCGAAGCTCAACTCCCCGGGTCACTGCCACATAAAAGACAGGAGGCACCAAGAACAATGTTCTCGTCACAAAACCATCGGAATGATTCTAAGATACCCGCGTGATCGAAAAAAAAAATTTAGTGAAATTTGAGGAGAGGAAAGACAAAACATCTACGTCAGGAGACCTCACCAGAGCGACGAAGGGGCTGAGGAGTAAAAAGAATCCTACTCACCGATATATATAATCCTAAGACTCAAGATATTTTTCTTCTAGACTTAACATTGGCCAACAACCAAGGGGGCTCCTATGGTCGGTCGAGGCTCTGATTACCAACTTGTCACCCCAAAGATGCGACCCTATCCAAAAGGAACTCGAAGGTCCCACCAAGGATAGACCCGCATATTGAAATGCTTTTGCAAGGTGGATATCATTACATCAACATTACATAATAGCTGGGGATACATACATAAGGCATAAAATGCCACACGGATACAACAATATATCATACATAAGATCAACATCCAACTACAGATGAAACATAAACAGAAACTCAAACAACATCCACCCTTCCAGCCCAGGCTGCCGACCTGGAACCTATCCCCTGATCGAAGAAGAAGCAGAAGACGAACTCCAAAGTAAGCAAACATCGCTCTCGCGTCATGATCATCGCAAAACCTATACCTGCAACTGTTGTTGTTGTAATCTGTGAGCCAAGAGGACTCAGCAATCCCATTACCATGGGTATCAAGACTAGCAAAGCTTAATGGGAAAGGAAGGGGTAAAGTGGTGAGGTTACAGCAGCGACTAAGCATATAAGGTGGCTAACCAACGCAAATAAGAGCGAGAACAGAGCAAGCGGAACGGTTGTCAACTAGCAATGATCAAGAGGTGATCCTGAACTCCTGCTTATGTCAAACATAACCCAAAACCATGTTCACTTCCCGGACTTCGCCGAAAAGAGACCATCACGGCTACACACGCGGTTGATGCGTTTTAATTCAGATCTGGTGTCAAGTTATCTACAACCGGACATTAACAAATTCCCATCTGCCCATAACCGCGAGCACGGCTTTCGAAAGTTTAAACCCTGCAGGGGTGTCCCAACTTAGCCCATGGTAAGCTCTCGCGATCAACAAAGGATACACATTCTCCCAGGAAGACCCAATCAGACTCGGAATCCCAGTTTACAAGACATTTTGACAAAGGTAAAACAAGACCAGCAAAGCCGCCCGATGCGCCGACAATCCCGATAGGAGCTGCACATATCTCGTTCTCAGGGCAACACCGGATAAGTCAAGCTACGAGTAAAACCAGACCTCGAGTTTCCCCGAGGGGGCCCCGCAGGCTGCTCGGTTCGGACCAACACTTATACAAGCACTGGCCCAGGGGGGGCTAAAATAAAGATGACCCTCGGGCTCCGGAAACCCAAGGGAAAAAGGGCTAGGTGAGGCAAATAGTAAAACCAAGGTTAGGCCTTGCTGGAGGAGTTTTATTCAAAGCGAACTGTCAAGGGGGTCCCATAAATCACCCAACCACGTAAGGAACGCAAAATCCGGGAACATAACAGCGGTATGACGGAAACTAGGGTGGCAACAGTGGAACAAAACACCAGGCATAAGGCCAAGTCTTCCACCCTTTACCAAGTATATAGATGCATTAATTAAATAAGAGATATTGTGATATCCCAACAAAATCATGTCCACCATGGAGCAATCTTCAAACTTCACCTGCAACTAACAAAGCTATAAGAGGGGCTGAGCAAAGCGGTAACATAGCCAAACAACAGTTTGCTAGGAAGGGTGAAAAGGTTAGAGGCTGACATGGCAATTTGGGAAGGCTTGAAGAACAAGTGATAGGAAGCGCAGCATAGCGATAGAACGAAGCAACTAGCATAGCAATGATAGTATTGAGATCCATGGTAGCGGTCATCTTGCCTGAGATCCCGCAAGGAAGAAGAACGAGTCCATGAAGAAGATGATCGGGAGAAGTCGAACGGATCCTCACAATCGCAACACTACCAGAACTAAGAAGCAACGCCGGAAAGAAACAAACAACATGGTAAACGCACAATCATAACCATGGCATGATGCACCAATCAAGTATGATGCATGTCTGGTTTAATGAGGCATGGCATGGCAAAGTGCAACAAACAATACTACAAGTTAAGTGGAGCTCAATATGCAACGAGTTGCATATTAACGAAACACCACATCAATTATTTAGTTCTCTCTCGGTTATGTACCTAACAATATTAAATGTTATTAAACATGACAAGAGGTGAAGCATAATAAAACTACCTATCTAAGGAAGTTTAAATGAGGTCGGAACAACAAAACAACAATTCCGGAAAATTCCCATGTGCATAATTTGAGTTTGGTGCTGTTCTGCCCTAATCACAATTTTAATGTTGTTAAACAGCAAAATAAAGTGCACCTTGTGAAACTAGGCATTTTTCCACCCCATTTACATATAAAGTTTATTAAAATTGGAGCTATGGTTATTTAGTTATGAAATAAATCATTTTAACATGCTATTTGAGCAAAATTAAACAAACAACATTTTATACATTTTAAACATGGATGAAAGTGGCATATTATTAATCTACACAAAATTCTAAGCATTTTACATATATAAATCATTTTAAACCGATGCACGGTTTGAGAGATATTAAATGTATGAAGCATCAGGGTTTTTCTGTAAAATAGTAAATCACTGGATAAAGTCTAAATTCGCAGAAGGAAAAAAATTAGGAGCTGGGCCGAATCTGGCTGGCCTGAAAGGTGCACAGGAGAGGGGTCGGGCGCTGCTCACCCATGGGCTCTGCCCAGTCGGTGCAGGAGGCCCAAGAGGGTGCGAGGCTGGAGGAGGTCGGGGCTGACTGGCTTCGGCTGGGCCAGGCGCTGGCTGTGGGCCACGCAGGCACATCGAGGCGAGGCAGGGCACGGCCAACGCTCGAGACGAGCGAGCCGCTACTGATCTCGTCTCTGAAGAACAGAAACAGCAGCAGGGGAGGCCGACGATGAGGGCACGGGGACGAGCTCACTCCGGCGAGGGATACGACGCAGGGAGGGAAGCGGCGGGACTCCGGCACGGCAGGTAGCTCGGCGGACGGGGTCGAGCTGGAGGTGCTTAGGTCCTCAGGTGCAGAAGCAGAGGCAACGACGGCAGCTTGGCGCGGGGCAAGGCTTCGGCGGCGCAGCTCCGGCGGTGGGGCTCACCGGCGACACAGAAGATGGGACTTGCAGCGGCGACAATGAGGCATGGCGGCGCAAGCGCGGGAGGCGAGGGCGGTGGAGATGCGGCGGGGCGCCGGAATGACACGGCAGGGCAAATCCGGGCGCGGGGAGCATGGATCCATCCATTCCTGGCATGAAACAACGGCGGCAAGGCTTGATGCAGCGGCCATGGTGGTCTCCTGTAAGCGAAAACAAAGAGAGGGAGAGGGAGATCGTGAGAAAGAGAGATAGAGAAGTAGGAGGGGAAAGGAGCGGGGCTGTCAAGGCACTCATCTCCGGCGAGGTTCCGGTCGCCGGTGTCGGCCAGGCGACGAGGCGGGGTCAAGGGTGAATGGGGAGCTGGAGGAGGAGCTCGGGTAGAGGCAGAGGGGCTCCTGGAAGCCCACGGGAGCCGCGACAGTAGGGCACGAGGAGGATGGCGAGCACGAGGGAGCGAGAGGTTTGCGCGGCCTCTTCTTGCGGGAGGCTGGGAGCGAGGCTGCGGTGGCGACCGTAGTTGGTGGTTGGATCGAGAGGGGAATCGAGAGGGGATTTGGCAGGTGGGATCTGGATCGATCCCAAGGAAGGAGGAGACTTGTTTGAGCGCTGCGGTTGGGCTGGTGATCCCGAGGGGAACCAGAGAGAGTTGCGGCGGGGAGGAGGATCCCTAAAAAATAGGGTTTGGTCCAAAATGAACTAAGGGTAGACTATATATATATGGGAAAACAAAGGAGTTGGATCAACCGATCAAAATTCGACGGTCGAGAAAAGATAGGTTAGGAAAGTCTAAATAAGAAACGGAGATGTTTTGTAGATGTTTGGAGATGATCTGAATCCAATGGTGACGACTGAGCAATTCGTGTTCGGGGAAGTTTCGGATGCGCACACAAGTGGGGGTTTGGTCGTCACGGTCAAGAGGGAAGCAAAAACCCGATTGGTCTGGAACGGTCAGCGCGGGCAAGGCGATCTGAGGGAAGGTGATGAGGGCAAAGGGAGAAACGACAATGACGAACGAATGCAAGTTTTAAAACATGACGACAATGGAGTGCCGATGCAATGCGAATGATGCGATGATGAAATCCAAGACAAGAACAAAATGCAAGACAACAGACAAAAACCCAACCACGGAGGAAATAACATATCGCATCTCCGGAAAAGGCAAGAGTTGGAGTTACGAATATGGAAAGTTGTATCCGGGGCGTTACATATCGGCAATGGCTGTAGCAATCCAGCTGGCTTCTGATGCTCTGCCTTCACTCCCTTACATACATCACAAACTGCTACATATTTCGCAATATCCTTCTTCATTCTAGTCCACAGATACGTCTCGAACGTATCTATAATTTATGAAGCATTCATGCTATTTTATTATCTGTTTTGGATGATTACGGGCTTTATTATACACTTTTATATTACTTTTGGGACTAACCTACTAACCGGAAGCCCATCCCATATTGTTGTTTTATTGCCCGTTTCAGTATTTCGAAGAAAAGGAATATCAAAGTGAGTCCAAACGGAATGAAACCTTCGGGAGCGTGATTTTTGGGAAGAATATGATCTGGGAGACTTGGAGTCCATGTCAGAAGAGCCTCGAGGAGGCTAGGATATAGGAGGCCCCCCCCTACTGGGTGCGCCCCTATCTCCTGGGCCCCTCGAGCACCCCCCAACCGACTTCTTTCACCTATATGATCCCATATACCCTGAAAACATCGAAAACAAAGATAGATCAGGAGTTCCGCCGCCGCAAGCCTCTGTAGCCACCAAACATCAATCGGGACCTTTTTTCGGCACCCTGCCAGAGGGGGGATCCCATCACCGGTGGACATAATCATCATCCTTGCAATCTCCATGACGAGGAGGGAGTAGTTCACCCTCGGGGCTGACTGTATGTACCAGTAGCTATGTGTTTGATCTCTCTCTCTCTCTCTCTTGTGTTCTCTCTCGTGTTCCCTCTATGGCACGATCTTGATGTATCGCGAGCTTTTCTATTATAGTTGGATCTTATGATGTTTCTCCCCCTCTACTCTCTTGTAATGGATTGACTTTTCCCTTTGAAGTTATCTTATTGGATTGAGTCTTCAAGGATTTGAGAACACTTGATGTATGTCTTGCCGTGCTTATCTTTGGTGACAATGGGATATTCATGTGATTCACTCGATGTATGCTTTGGTGATCAACTTGCGGGTTCAGTGACCTTGTGAACTTATGCATAGGGATTGGCACACGTTTTCATCTTGACTCTCCGGTAGAAACTTTGGGGCACTTTTTGAAGTACTTTGTGTTGGTTGAATAGATGAATCTGAGATTGTGTGATATATATCGTATAATCATGCCCACGAATACTTGAGGTGACAATGGAGTATCTAGGTGAAATTAGGGTTTTGGTTGATTTCTGTCTTAAGGTGTTATTCTAGTATGAACTCTATGATAGATTGAACGGAAAGAATAGCTTCATGTTATTTTACTATGGACTCTTGAATAGATAGATCAAAAAGGGTAACTTTGAGGTGGTTTCGTACCATACCATAATCTCTTCGTTTGTTCTCCGCTATTAGTGGCTTTGGAGTGACTCTTTGTTGCATATTGAAGGATTGTTATGTGATCCAATTATGTTATTATTGTTGAGAGAACTTGCACTAGTGAAAGTATGAACCTTAGGCCTTGTTTCCTAGTATTGCAATACCGTTTACGCTCACTTTTACCACTTGTTACCTTGCTGTTTTTACAATTTCAGATTACAAATACCTTTATCTACTATCCATATTGCACTTGTATCACCATCTCTTCACCAAACTAGTGCACCTATACAATCTACCATTGTATTGGGTGTGTTGGGGACACAAGAGACTCTTTGTTATTTGGTTGCAGGGTTGTTTGAGAGAGACCATCTTCATCCTACACCTCCTACAGATTGATAAACCTTAGGTCATACACTTGAGAGAAATTTGCTACTGTCCTACAAACCTTTGCACTTGGAGGCCCAACAACGTTTACAAGAAGAAGGTTGTGTAGTAGACATCAAGCTCTTTTCTGGCGTCATTGCCGGGGAGGTGAGTGCTTGAAGGTATATCTTTAGATCTTCCAATTGAATATTTTAGTTTCTTGTTTTATCACTAGTTTAGTCTATAAAATAAAACTAAAAAAATGGAATTGAGTTTGTCTCATACGCTTCAGCTTTTTAATATCTTTTGTGAGAATGATGGAAAGGAAAATTGTGCTCTAGAGCTAGAAGAAGAAATCTATAAAATGTTTGGCATTAAATCTTTGAATGATGAGCATGATTGCAATGTTGTTAGTATGAATTCTTTGAATACCCATGATGCTAATGATATACAAAGCCACAAGCTTGGGGATGCTATGTTTGATCAATATGATATTTTTTTCTCCCCCAAGTTTTGATGAGCAAATTTATTATCATGACAGCATGCCTCCTATTTATGATGATTATATTGATGAAAGTGGGTTTGAAGAGTGTCAACTTTAGATAGTATTGATCCCACTATTTTGAAGGATGTTGAGTCTTATTGTGATGAATATGAAAGTGGATTTGGAAGAGTGTCAACTTTATTTAGTGATGATTCCACTATTTCGGAAGAGGTTCAAATTGATTATGAGAACAAAGTTGATATATATGATGATTATTGTGATGACTTGTATGCTATTAAGAATAATGGTAACCATGAAACTTGTCATCATGATTTTAGTTTTCAATTGGATTATTCCTCACATGATAGTTATTTTGTTGAGTTTGCTCACATTATTATTCATGAGAAGAAATTTGCTTATGTGGAGAGGAATAAAAATTCTATGCTTGTAGATCATTAAAAGAATTCTTTAGGTGCTGGTTATATTTTTCAATTCATTCATGATGCTACTGAAAATTATTATGAGGGAGGAACATATGCTTGTAGGAATTACAATAATAACAAGTTTCCTCTCTATGTGTTGAAAATTTTGAAGCTATGCTTGTTTAACTTCCTATGCTAGATGATTATTGTTCCCATAAGTTGTTTTCTCACAAAATCCCTATGCATAGGAAGTGGGTTAGACTGAAATGTGCTAGTCATATGCTTCATGATGCTCTCTTTATGTTTCAATTCTTATCTTTTATGTAAGCATCATTGTCATCATCATGCCTAGCTAGAAAGGCATTAAAGAAAAGCGCTTGTTGAGAGACAACTAAAAGCACAAGTGCTCCCTGGGTGGTTTTGGTAATTAATGTCAACATATCTCTTGTTGGACTAACACTTTTACCCAGTATGTTTCAGACAAGTTCAGCAATGGAGTGGCATGGACTAAAGGATGTGGAACCCCCTTCAAGATGCTAAGGACAAAGGATTGGCTCAAGCTTCAAGATCAAGACTCTTCATTTTATATTTTAGTGATCCAAGATCACGTTGAGTCTATAGGAAAAGCCAATACTATCAAGGAGGGATGAGGTGTTGCTTAATGAGTTTCTTGCTCCACAGTGCTTAGTGACATGCTTCAAAGCCCTCAACTACATTCCCACATCCACATATGACCTAAACCTAAAGTAAAACTCGGCCGCACCGATTCTTTCTATCCGGCACCACCGAGTTCAGATGTCATAGCCACTGCAAAAACCCTTGGCAAATCGGTCTCACCGATAGGGATCTTGGTCTCACCGAGATGGGATTGTAATCTCTCTATTTCCCTTCGTAACATTTTGGTCTAACCGAAGTGAGCGATCGGTCCCACCAAGATTGCAATGTAAACTCTCGGTTTCCCTTTCGTAACATTTCAATCCAACCGAAAAGAGCGAACCGGTCCCACCGAGTTTACCTGACCAACTCTCTGGCTAGCTTATTACCAAAATCGGTCTCACCGAGTTTGTGTAATCGTTCTCACCGAGATTACGTTATGCCCTAACCCTAACCATATCGGTCCTACCGAGTTGCATGTCGGTCCCACCGAAAATCCTAACGGTCACTAGGTTTACTAAATTGGTTTGACTGAGTTTGTTGATTCGGTCCCACCGAGATTGGTAAATTGTGTGTAACAGTTAGATTTTGTGTGGAGGCTATATATACCCCTCCACCTCCTCTTCATTCGTGGAGAGAGCCATCAGATGAAACCTACACTTTTAACTTACCATTTCTGAGAGAAAACCACCTACTCATGTGTTGAGGCCAAGATATTCCATTCCTACTATATGAATCTTGATCTCTAGCCTTCCCCAAGTTGCTTTCCACTCAAATCTTCTTTCCACCAGATCCAAATCATGTGAGAGAGAGTTGAGTGTTGGGGAGACTATCATTTGAAGGACAAGAGCAAGGAGTTCATCATCAACACACCATTTGTTACTTCCTGGAGTGTGGTGTCTCCTAGATTGACTAGGTGTCACTTGGGAGCCTCCGACAAGATTGTGGAGTTGAACCAAGGAGTTTGTAAGGGCAAGGAGATCGCCTACTTCGTGAAGATCTACCGCTAGAGAGGCAAGTCCTTCGTGGGCGACGGCCATGGTGGGATAGACAAGGTTCCTTCTTCGTGGACCCTTCTTGGGTGGAGCCCTCCGTGGACTCGCGCAACCGTTACCCTTCGTGGGTTGAAGTCTCCATCAACGTGGATGTACGATAGCACCACCTATCGGAACCACACTTCAAAAATCACCGTGTCTCCAAATTGCATTTCAAAACTCCAAACCCTTCCCTTTACATTCTTGCAAGTTGCATGCTTTACTTTCCGCTGCTCATATACTCTTTGCATGCTTGCTTGAATTGTGTGAAGATTGCTTGACTTGTCCTAAGATACCTAAAATCTGCCAAGGACTAAAATTGGGAAAAGGTTAAGTTTTTAATTGGTCAAGTAGTCTAATCACACCCCCCTATAAACATACTTCTTCGAGATCCTACAAGTGGTATCAGAGCTTTGGTCTCCATTGCTTTGGTTTTATCACCATTGGAGGAAGATGGATGAGTCTACTTTGGGGAGTCTTAGACATCGAGTGCCTATACTTGATGGAGAATATTTTCATGAGTGGAAAAATGAGATGCTTGTAATTTTCAATCAATGTCATTTGAACAAGTACATTGCTAGTCCTTGTGCATCCTATGTTGATCCTATGCATCCTACCCTTGATGAGTTGATTGACATGATTAGGAATGTTAGAACTGTTAATCTTATCACTAGAGGCTTGCGTAGAAACTTGATTGGAAAATTGCCTACTCTTGAGTGTGCCTACACTATATGGAAATTACTTGAGGAACGATTTCCTGATTATTCCTTGAAAAATCTAGATGAAATTCTTCATAAGTCTATTTGCTTGAGTAAGATGAATTCCAATGATCCTATGTTTGGTAATTGTCTATTTGAACTTACAAATCTTATGCATGCCAAAGGAAATGTTGGAATTATTAGCGATATTATTTCCGAAGCTACTAGACTTCATATAGGAGATTATTGTCAAACTCATACTAATGAATCACCCTCACTAGGAATTGATCCACCACATGATGATGTTGAACATGGATACTATGATGAGGATGATGATGATGATTTTGATCTCGATGATGCAATGAGACACTTTGGTCTTATGGAAAACCTTCGGGGATATATGGCAGGAGGAAAACAATGGGTTCTTGACAGTGGATGTACTAATCACATGACCAGAGATAAAGACATGTTTCGTGAGCTTGCTGAAAATGATGGTCCTCGAAAGTATGTCACTTTTGGTGACAACTCAAAGGGTAAGGTGGTTGGCCTCGGTAAGGTGGCCATCTCACATGACAACTCCATTCAGAATGTTATGCTCGTTGAATCTCTTGGCTACAACTTACTTTCAGTATCTAGACTTGATGATTTCGGTTTCAATGTCCTATTTACTAAAGTAGATTGCCAAGTGTTTCAAAGAGACAATCATAAAATGGTCTTTACCGGTATACGTAGAGGTGATCTTTACATTGTTGATTTCACTAAAAAGGCTCAACCTAGAACTTGCTTCATTGCTAAATCCTCTAAAGGTTGGTTATAGCATAGACGACTAGGTCACGTTGGCATGAGAAACCTTGACAAGCTTATTAAAGGGAATCATATCCTTGGTGTTAACGATGTCATATTTGATAAGGATAGACTTTGCAGTGCTTGTCAAGCAGGTAAACAGGTTGGAGGAAGGCATCCCGTGAAGAACATCATGACCACAAGGAGGCCACTCGAGCTACTTCACATGGATCTTTTTGGTCCCAACGCTTACAAAAGTCTCGGTGGAAATTCTTTTGGTCTAGTTATAGTTGATGATTTTTCAAGATTTACGTGAGTGTTCTTTCTCGATGACAAATCACAGGTCCAAAAGATCTTCAAAAACTTCGCCAGGAAGGACCAAAATCAGTTTGAAGTGAAGATCAAGAAGGTTCGCAGCGATAACGGAACGGAGTTCAAGAACGCAAATGTGGACACCTTTCTTGATGAATAAGGGATTTCACATGAGTTATCGGCTACGTACACACCTCAAAAATGGAGTTGTTGAGAGGAAGAACCGGACGCTCATCGAAATGGCAAGAACGATGCTTGATGAGTACAAGACGGCGAAGCACTTTTGGGCAGAAGTAGTTGAGACATCTTGTCATGCAACAAATCGCTTGTATCTTCACAAGCTACTCGGCAAGACGGCATACAAGCTTCTCACCGGTAACAAACCCCAAGTTGGATCCTTTCGAGTATTCGGCTCAAAGTGCTACATTCTTGATAAGCATCGTCATTCTAAATTTGCTCCTAAGTCTCATGAAGGTTTCCTACTTGGTTATGTCTCAAACTCTCACACATACTGTGTCTACAACAATTTCACCCGAAAGGTTGAAGAGACAGTAGATGTGAAGTTTGATGAATCTAACGGCTCGCAAGTAGAGCAATTTCCAATTGATGTAGGAGACAAAGACCCCTCGGAAGCAATCCAAGACTTGTCTATTGGCAAGATTCGTCCAACGGAAGTGAAGGAGAGTACCTCGTCCGTCCAAGTGGAGGATTCTACCTCACGACAAGGTGAACCAAGAGTTGATACTTAAGCATCCACAAGTGGGACACACCAAGATGAAGAAAACGAGGAAGTACATCAAGAACTTCAACAGCCTCCTTCTCCACCATGATAAGAGAACGACAACGCCAATAATGAAGAAGGCCAAGAAGAAGAAGAACAAGATGAAGAAGATGTTCAACCAAGACCCAAGAAAAAGCTTTCATGAGTTCGAGCTAGAGTTGCTAAAGACCATCCCGTCGAGCAAATCTACAATGATATCCAAACCGGGAGAATCACTCGCTCTAAAACTCGTTTAGCTAACTTTTGTTAACACTATTCATTCATATCTAGCATTGAACCTATGAAGGTTGAAGAAGCATTGGGAGATCCGGATTGGATAAATGCTATGCATGAAGAGCTACACAACTTTGAGAGAAATCAAGTTTGGACGTTGGTTGTGAAGTCCGACAACAACCACAACATCATCGGTACCAAATGGGTGTTTCGAAACAAGCAAGATGAAGATGGACAAGTACATAGTTCGCAACAACACACATCTCGTTGCCCAAGGCTACACACAAGTCGAAGGTATGGACTATGGTGAGACTTATGCTCCCGTTGCTAGACTTGATTCCATTCGCATCTTACTTGCCTATGCTAATCACCATGATATCACCTTATACCAAATGGACATTAAAAGTGCTTTTCTAAATGGTGAAATAGAGGAGGAAGTCCATGTTAAACAACCTCCCAGCTTTATCAATCCTAAGAAACCCAATCATGTCTACAAACTACGCAAAGCTCTTTATGGTCTTAAACAAGCTCCTAGAGCTTCGTACAAATGCTTAACTAAGTTCCTTATTGAAAAAGGGTTTGAAATTGGGAAAATTGATTCTACACTTTTTATTAAAAGGATTAATGGAGAATTATTTGTATGCCAAATTTATGTTGGTGATATTATATTTGGATCAACTAACCCTCATTTTAGTGAGAAGTTTGGAAAGCTAATGTCGGAGAAGTTTGAGATATCAATGATGAGTGAACTCAAATTCTTTCTTGGGTTGCAAATCAAGCAAACTAAGGAAGGTACTTTTGTCTCTCAAACGAAGTACACTAAGGACTTATTCAAGAAGTTCAATATGCAAGAATGCAAAGGTATGACTACACCCATGCCTACTAGTGGACATCTTGATTTGACCAAAAATGGTGAACCGGTTGATCAAAAGGTTTATCGCTCTATGATTGGTTCATTGTTATACCTATGTGCTTCACGTCCCGATATTATGCTAAGTGTGTGCATGTGTGCAAGATATCAAGCTGCTCCTAAAGAATGTCATCTTAAGGCTGTGAAAAGGATAGTGAGATACTTAATTCATATGCCAAATTTTGGCATTTGGTATCCTAAGAGGGCCTCTTTCGATCTTGTTGGCTACTCCGACTCGGACTATGCTAGAGACAAGGTTGATAGAAAGTCCACTTCGGGTACTTGTCAATTCCTTGGTAGATCTCTTGTGTCTTGGTCTTCCAAGGAACAAAACTCGGTATCCTTATCCACCGCCGAAGCGGAATACATTGCCGCTGGTTCATGTTGTGCTCAATTACTTTGGATGACCCAAACTCTTAAAGATTATGGGATATATGTGAAACATGTTCCGTTACTTTGTGACAGTGAAAGTGCTATCAAGATTGCTCACAATCCTGTGCAACAATCTCGAACTAAGCATATTGAAGTTCGTCATCATTTCATTGGAGATCATGTTGCTAAGGGTGACATTAATCTTAAGCATGTTCGCACCGAAAAGCAATTAGCGGACAATAAACCACTTGATGAGAAAGTGTTTTGCAGGTTAAGAGGAGAACTGAATATCATTGATGCTTCAAACTTGGAGTAGAAACTCCATTGGATACATGCAAGACATGAGCTTATCACTAATCCTTGATATTTCTCTTATGATGAAAATCCTATGTCTGGGATATATTTGCACCTTGAATGTTATCTAACCCATGTAGGTACTTGGTTGAATCAAATTCCAAGAGATTGTAACCTATTCATATCTTGAGCAATCTCTACATCACCAAGTCTCCACACTATGGTGGTTGAAGACAAGGAAGCACAGAACCATTCGAACAAGAACATATCCTTTGACAAATTCTATGTTGAGTTTCATGATTGTCATTTTTGGGCACACAAGTGCTCTTCCTTGCAAGAACTAACACATGTAGGAAGATGAACTCAAATTCCAAGTGGTGCTCCCAATTCTTGATGAGATACATCAACCTTGAGCAACCCACACAAGTTCAACTACATGATTACGATCAAACCCCACCACCCAAGGTATGTTATTCCATCTTAGAGAAGCTTTACTCTGAGTCATGAGTTAAAGCAACTCGACAAGATGTGAATACATCTTAAAATGAAAGAGGTAACCCCATTTTGAGCTTAAATGATGAGTATGACCTATGGTCAAGTGATCTCACTTGACTCCTAAGTCAATATACTCAAACATAGGTGACTTTGTCGCCGACCAATTCTAGATGAAGTTCTCTTGTGTTGTTTGCTGTGCTCTTGCATTTGTCTCATGCATGTTTGTTTCCCCTTTTAAAAAAACTTCATCTAGATTTCTTCCTATTCTGTTTGCTCTGCATCCAATTCATTGCATATCATTCAGTTAATTCCTTGCAAATCATTGTGAGATCATGCTAGTCTAGTGAGCTGAGGTGACAAGTGTTTCCTCTACGATGAACTCGGTCCCACCGGTTTGTTATTTTCGGTCCGACCGAATCCTTTCGGTGCAACCGAAGCATACCACTCAGTGCCACTGATTTCACAACAGGAAAAACATTTTGCCATTTATTCCTCTTTATATTTTGTTCCAGCTCCACTCAATGAATCTTGTCCTCTATAAGCATCACATTTTTATCAGTGCTTTGTGCTGTGACTCAAGGACCAAACCCATTCACGAGAAATTCTAGAAGGCCCTTCTTGGAAATTGATGTCAAAGGGGGGGAGAGAGATCACATCAAAGCTTATCACTTCCAAAGGGAGAGAAAGTATCGCTTCCACAGGGGGGAGAGAGATCTCCAGGGGAGAGAATACTCAAGAAGAGAGTAATCCTCAAGGATCCCAGATGCTTGGTGTTCAAGAGGAGAGATGCCACATGTCTTCTTGAGGGGAAAGACATGTTCATATGTGCTTATTTGCATTAGCTCTGATTTTCTGTTCCCTATCTTCTCCCAGTATCCCATGCTAGATTCAGGGGGAGCAAGACATCTAAGGTAAAGAAATCATTTAAATTCATTGCACATCTTTACCTTTGGGGACATGTCTAAATGTGGTACTTGGTACTCACTCTCTACATGTCATCCCTGTCTTGGTATTCTTGTGGTTTCTTCTGTTTGCTCTAGCTAGTAAGTGTATCTGTGTTATGTAACCTTGTTTACGTAGGTTCATTCCATCCGAAGCTAATTCAAGACCACAAGGTAAGTATATGCATCACAGTCATGTGTATGAGGAATTCTTGCTGATGTAAATATTGTTTGCAAGAAGGACTCATGAGCATGAAGGTACATCTCCCACATACACATCTGTTGCTATCTGTTGCTCTGATTCATATGGACAAGATACATGTAACACATTGCTTACTCTGTCATGTTCATGCATTCACATGCTTCTATATTCCATATTCACATGATTGCATACATGTAGGGGGAGCCTATGCTTGTTACATGTTTTTCCAAAGCTTTACTTGCTATTCTCTATATCTTTATCTAAAGCTTTGATGTATGTTGTCATCAATTACTAAAAAGGGGGAGATTGAAAGCACAAGTGCTCCCTGGGTGGTTTTGGTAATTAATGTCAACATATCTCTTGTTGGACTAACACTTTTACCTAGTATGTTTCAGACAAGTTCAACAATGGAGTGTCATGGACTAAAGGATGTGGAACCCCCTTCAAGATGCTAAGGACAAATGATTGGCTCAAGCTTCAAGCTCAAGACTCTTCATTTTATATTTTAGTGATCCAAGATCACATTGAATCTATAGGAAAAGCCAATACTATCAAGGAGGGATGAGGTGTTGCTTAATGAGTTTCTTGCTCCACAGTGCTTAGTGATATGCTCCAAAGCCCTCAACTACTTTCCCACATCCACATATGACCTAAACCTAAAGTCAAACTCGGCCCCACCGATACTTTCTATCCGGCACCACCGAGTTCAGATGTCATAGCCACTGCCACAAACCCTAGGCAAATCGGTCTCACCGATAGGGATCTCGGTCTAACCGAGATGGGATTGTAATCTCTCTGTTTCCCTTTGTAACGTTTTGGTCTAACCGAAGCGAGCGATCGGTCCCACCGAGATTGCAATGTAAACTCTCTGTTTCCCTTTTGTAACATTTCGGTCTAACCGAAAAGAGCGAATCGGTCCCACTGAGTTTACCTGACCAACTCTCTGGTTAGCTTATTACCAAAATCGGTCTCACCGAGTTTGTATAATCGGTCTTACCGAGATTACGTTATGCACTAACCCTAACCATATCGGTCCTACCGAGTTGCATGTCGGTCCCACCGAAAATCCTAACGGTCACTAGGTTTAATAAATCGGTCTGACCGAGTTTGTTGATTCGGTCCCACCGAGATTGGTAAATTGTGTATAATGGTTATAATTTGTGTGGAGGCTATATATACCCCTCCACCTCCTCTTCATTCATGGAGAGAGACATCATAACAAACCTACACTTCCAACTTACCATTTCTGAGAGAGAACCACCTACTCATGTGTTGAGGCCAAGATATTCCATTCCTACCATTTGAATCTTGATCTCTAGCCTTCCCCAAGTTGCTTTCCACTCAAATCTTCTTTCCACCAGATCAAAATCCTGTGAGAGAGAGTTGAGTGTTGGGGAGACTATCATTTGAAGGACAAGAGCAAGGAGTTCATCATCAACACACCATTTGTTACTTCCTGGAGTGTGGTGTCTCCTAGATTGACTAGGTGTCACTTGGGAGCCTCCGACAAGATTGTGGAGTTGAACCAAGGAGTTTGTAAGGGCAAGGAGATCGCCTACTTCGTGAAGATCTACCGCTAGTGAGGCAAGTCCTTCATGGGCGACGGCCATGGTGGGATAGACAAGGTTGCTTCTTCGTGGACCCTTCTTGGGTGGAGCCCTCCGTGGACTCGCGCAACCGTTACCCTTCATGGGTTGAAGTCTCCATCAATTTGGATGTACGATAGCACCACCTATCGGAATCACGGCTCAAAAATCACCGTGTCTCCAAATTGCGTTTAAAATCTCCAAACCCTTCCCTTTACATTCTTGCAAGTTGCATGCTTTACTTTCCGCTGCTCATATACTCTATGCATGCTTGCTTGAATTGTGTGAAGATTGCTTGACTTGTGCTAAGATACCTAAAATCTGCCAAAGACTAAAATTGGGAAAAGGTTAAGTTTTTAATTGGTCATGTAGTCTAATCACCCCCCCCCCTCTAGACATACTTCTTCGAGATCCTACAACAACCCAACATTTACCCTTACTGTTTTTGTGTGTCCACATGATTATGCTACTGTACTAATCATGTTTTATAGCTTTTGTTTCAATAAAGTGCCAAGTAGAGCCTTTGGGAAGATTTGGGTGAAATCCTTATGATCTTGCTGTAAAAAACAGAAACTTTAGCGCTCACGAGATTAGCTGCCACTGTTTTACTGGAGAGTGCTTTTAGGTTGATTCTTTTTTAAGATGATTAATAAACGAATTCCTCAGGTGCAGCAGTTTATTTCAGAATTTTTGGAGTTCCAGAAGTATACGAATGATACAGATTACTATAGACTGTTCTGTTTTTGACAGATTCTGTAGTCATTGTGTTGCTTGCTTATTTTGATGAATCTATGAGTAGTATCGGATAGTATGAACCATAGATAAGTTGGAATACAGTAGGTTTAACACAAATATATATAAAGAATGAGTTAATTACAGTACCTTAAAGTGGTGGTTTGTTTTCTTGTACTAACGGAGCTTACGAGTTTTGTTTTGAGTTTTGTGTTGTGAAGTTTTCAAGTTTTGGGTAAAGATTCGATGGACTATGGAATAAGGAGTGGCAAGAGCCTAAGATTGGGGATTCCCAAGGCACCCCAAGGTAATATCCAAGGACAAACAAGAGCCTAAGCTTGGGGATGCCCCGGAAGGCATCCCCTCTTTCGTCTTCGTTCATCGGTAACTTTACTTGGAGCTATATTTTTATTCATCACATGATATGTGTTTTGCTTGGAGCGTCAATTTCTTTTGTTAGTATTTTCTTCCTGTTATTTAGAATAATGTTTTGCATCTCTATTTTCAATAAAAGTGTCAAGAATAGCCTTTACCATGGTTATTTTGCTAGTATACATGTTGCTGTTTGAAAACAGAAAGTTTACCGCTGTTGGAAAATTTCCCTAGAAAAGTCAGAGAATGATATAATGTTGAATCCTTTTGCATAATGAGCTCTGATAAATATTTTACAGCGTAGTATGTTTCTTATAATTTTTGGAGTTAGGGAAGTATGATGAATATTGCATTCTTTACAGACTATACTGTTTTGGCAGATTGCTGTTATGTTTGCATTGTTTGCATATGCTTGCTTGTTCAATGATTCTATTTGAGGATAGGAGTATTAAATATGCAGAGAAATTTAGTATGCAATGTTGAATAATAATGTTAGTAATATGTTACAGTAGAAAATGATAAGGTTTTTGCATAGTTTTATACTAACTTATCTCACGAGTTCTTGTTCAGTTTTGTGTGGATGAAGTTTTTGAGATTTAGGAGACCGTGATATGAAAGGAATTAAGGAGACACAAAAGCTCAAGCTTGGGGATGCCCAAGGCACCCCAAGATAATATTCCAAGAAGTCTCAAGCATCTAAGCTTGGGGATGCCCCGGTAGGCATCCCACCTTTCTTCTTCAACAATTAAAGGTTAGTATCGGTTGAACCTAAGTTTTTGCTTCTTCACATGAGTTGTGCTATCCTTGCAATGTCTTTTTATTTTATTTTGCTTGCTGCTTGAATACAATACCAAGATCTTAAATTCTTAAATGAGAGAGAATCTTCACATGGCTACATAATTATTTAACTACTCATTTATCTTCACTTATATCTTTCTGGAGTAGTTTGTTAGTTGCTCGTGTGCTTCACTTATATCCTATGAGTAAATGGTTGAATGAGTTGAATGTCATAAATCTGAAATTATAGATCCTTCATATTCTTATGCCATGGGGAGTAATGACTTCACATATAAGAAGTAGAGGTTGTAAATTTATTGGAGGTTAGCAAGAATTGTATTGGTCATTTCAACAATTCATGAAAGAATATTGAAGGAAGAGAGATTTCACATATAAATATACTATCATGGACATCTTTTATAATTGTGAGCACTCATTAAGTATGACATGCTAAAGAGTTGATGTTGGACAAGGAAGATAACATAATGGGTTATGTTTTCTCACATCTCAGTTAAAGTATATTGTCATGGATCATTCAAACATGTTGAGCTTGCCTTTCCCCCTCATGCTAGCCAAAATTCCTTGCACCAAGTAGAGATACTACTTGTGCTTCCAAATATCCTTAAAACCCAGTTTTGCCATGAGAGTCGACCATATCTACCTATGGATTGAGTAAGATCCTTCAAGTAAGTTGTCATCGATGCAAGCAAAAAAAATTGCTCTCTAAATATGCATGACTTATTAGTGCGGAGAAAATAAGCTTTGTACGATCTTGTGATGGAAGCAATAAAAGCGATGGACTGCATAATAAAGGTCCATATACAAGAGGCAATATAAAGTGACGTTCTTTCGCATTAAGATTTTGTGTATCCAACCCTAAAAGCGCATGACAGCCTCTGCTTCCCTCTGCGAAGGGCCTATCTTTTACTTTATGTCTTTTACTTTATGCAAGAGTCAAGGTGATCTTCACCTTTCCCTTTTTTCATTTTATCCTTTGGCAAGCACTTTGTGTTGGGGTGATCCTGATATATATATCAAATTGAATGTAAGTTAGCATGAACTATTATTGTTGACAACACCCAAAGGTGAATATGTGAGGAGGCGAAACTATAAGCACCTATCTTTCTTAGTGTACGATTAAAACTCGAGAACCACAAGTATTGCGTGAGTGTTAGCAATTGTAGAAGACTATATGATAGTTGAGTATGTGGAGTTTGCTAAATCAAAGCTCTGACATAGACCCTTCCTGAAAATAAGATGAATTGCAATTGTTTGATGACTGAGAATGAAGTTTGCTAGTTTTCAAGAAAGTTTATGGTCTATGCTTTAATATGTGAATAGCTTGTTACTTGATCATGAAGAGTTTTATGAGATGAACTACTGTTATGACATATAAACATGCTAGTAAAGGTGATTGAAATTATCATTGATCAAACTTGTGCGCCTCTAGCATTCACACTTCATAAATTCTTTATTTTATCATTTACCTACTCGAGGACGAGCAGGAATTAAGCTTGGGGATGCTGATACGTCTCCAACGTATCTATAATTTATGAAGCATTCATGCTATTTTATTATCTGTTTTGGATGATTACGGGATTTATTATACACTTTTATATTACTTTTGGGACTAACCTACTAACCGGAGGCCTAGCCCATATTCCTGTTTTATTGCCTGTTTCAGTATTTCGAAGAAAAGGAAAATCAACGGAGTCCAAACGGAATGAAACCTTCGGGAGCGTGATTTTTGGGAAGAATATGATCCGTGGGACTTGGAGTCCATGTCAGAAGAGCCTCGAGGAGGCCAGGAGATAGGAGGGCGTGCCCCCCCACTGGGCGCGCCCCCTGTCTCCTGGGCCCCTCGAGCACCCCTAGACCGACTTCTTTCACCTATATAATCGCATATACCCTGAAAACATCGAAAACGAAGATAGATCGGGAGTTCCGCCGCCGCAAGCCTCTGCAGCCACCAAAAGTCAATTGGGACCCTGTTCGGGCACCCTGCCGGAGGGGGGATCCCATCACCGGTGGCCATCAACATCATCCCGGCGATCTCCATGGCAAGGAGGGAGTAGTTCACCCTCAGGGATGAGGGTATTTACCAGTAGCTATGTGTTTGATCTCTCTCTCTCTCTCTCTCTCTCTCGTGTTCTCTCTCATGTTCCCTCTATGGCACGATCTAGATGTATCGCGAGCTTTGCTATTATAGTTGGATCTTATGATGTTTCTACCCCTCTACTCTCTTGTAATGGATTGAGTTTTCCCTTTGAAGTTATCTTATTGGATGTAGTCTTTAAGGATTTGAGAACACTTGATGTATGTCTTGTCGTGCTTATCTGTGGTGACAATGGGATATTCACGTGATTCACTTGAAGTATGTTTTGGTGATCAACTTGCTGGTTCAGTGACCTTGTGAACTTATGCATAGGGGTTGGCACACATTTTCGTCTTGACTCTTCGGTAGAAACTTTGGGGCACTCTTTTAAGTACTTTGTGTTGGTTGAATAGATGAATCTGAGATTGTGTGATGCATATCGTATAATCATGCCCACGGATACTTGAGGTGACAATGGAGTGTCTAGGTGACATTAGGGTTTTGGTTGATTTGTGTCTTAAGGTGTTATTCTAGTATGAACTCTATGATAGATTGAACGGAAAGAATAGCTTCATGTTATTTTACTATGGACTCTTGAATAGATAGATCAAAAAGGGTAACTTTGAGGTGGTTTCCTACCCTACCATAATCTCTTCGTTTTTTCTCCACTATTAGTGGGTTTGGAGTGACTCTTTGTTGCATGTTGAGGGATTGTTATGTGATCCAATTATGTTATTATTGTTGAGAGAACTTGCACTAGTGAAAGCATGAACCTTAGGCCTTGTTTCCTAGCATTGGAATACCGTTTACGCTCACTTTTACCACTTGTTACCTTGCTGTTTTTATAATTTCAGATTACAAATACCTTTATCTACTATCAATATTGCACTTGTATCACCATCTCTTCGCCGAACTAGTGCACCTATACAATCTACCATTGTATTGGGTGTGTTGGGGACACAATAGACTCTTTTTATTTGGTTGCAGGGTTGTTTGAGAGAGACCATCTTCATCCTATGCCTCCTACGAATTGATAAACCTTAGGTCATCCACTTGAGGGAAATTTGCTACTGTCCTACAAACCTCTGCACTTGGAGGCCCAACAATGTCTACAAGAAGAAGGTTGTGTAGTAGACATCATCCACCAGAAAGTGTCCTTCAAATCCAAATACATCTTGGTATTTCCTGGGTGAATCAAATACGGTGAATCATGGGCCTCCTGCAGAATCAACTTCCTAATCTCCGGGTCATTAGGCACATAAACACGGTCCTCAAACCATAGGGTATTGTGCTCATCCTCACGAAATCCCTTAGCTTTTCCTTTGTTCATCCTCTCCTTTATCTCGGCAATCCCTTTGTCTGTCTTCTGAGCTTCTCTGATCTTATCCATCAAAGTAGACTGAATTTCCAATTCTGCTACATAGCCTCTCAAAACTATCTCCAGACATAGCTCGCGAAGATCCTTGGCTAACTCCTTGGGTAACTCTCCGGTCATGAGAGTGTTGACATGGCTCTTGCGGCTCAAAGCATTGGATACTATGTTAGCCTTTCCGGGGTGGTAATGCAATCTCATATCATAATCTTTAATGAGCTCCAACCATCTCCTTTTCCTGAGATTCAACTCCTTCCGTGTGACGATGTACTTCAAACTCTTGTGATCCGTGTACACCTCACAATGGTTTTCGATGAGAAAATGTCTGCATGTCTTCAATGCATGCACTACAGCTGCTAACTTCAAATCATGCGTGGCATAATTTAACTCGTGGGGCTTAAGCTGTCGTGAGGCATACAAAACAACTCTTCCCTCCTGCGTAAGCACGGCTCCAAGTCCTCGATGATAAGCGTCGCAATATACCTCATAATCCTTGCACTGATCTGGCACAATCAACACCGGTGATGTAACCAAACGTTTCTTCTACTCCTGAAAACTGGCCTCACAATCCTTAGTCCATTTGAACTTGGTGTCCTTCTTCAACAACTCCGTCATGGGTTTTGTAATCTTCGAGAAATTCTCAATGAACCTCCGGTAGTATCCTGCGAGTCCAAGAAAACTCCGGATCTCTTCAACTGATGTGGGTGTTTCCCAATTTGTCACGGTGACAACCTTGGTGGGGTCTACTGCTATACCTTCTTCGGATATCACATGTCCGAGAAATCCAACTTCCTTCAACCAAAACTCACACTTGCTGAACTTGGCATATAACTGATATGCTCTGAGTTTCCCAAGTACAAAACGCAAATGCTCCTTATGTTCCTCTTCATTTTTCGAGTAGACCAAAATATCATCAATGAACAACACGACGAACTTATCCAGAAACTCCATAAACACTTTGTTCATCATGTTCATGAAATAGGCAGGTGTGTTAGTCAGACCAAATGACATAACGGTATACTCATATAGCATGTACCTGGTGGTAAAAGCTATTTTAGGTATATCCTACTCCCAAATCTTCAACTGGTGGTATCCAGATCACAGATCGATCTTGGAAAATAACTTAGCTCCTTGCAATTGGTCAAACAGATCATTGATCATCGATAGTGGGTACTTGTTCTTGATAGTCACTCCATTCAATCCTCGATAATCAACAACCATCCTCAATGATCCATCCTTCTTCTCCACTAGAAGCACTGGCGATCCCCAAGGTGACGAACTTGGGCCAATATAGCCTTTATCCAATAACTCCTTAATCTGCTTCTTAATTTCCTCCAAATCTTTTGCGGGCATCCTGTAAGGTCTCTTAGATATCGGCCCTGTGCCTGGAAAAAGCTAAATCTAAAACTCAATGTCTCTACCCGATGGCATGCCGGGCAACTCTTCTGGAAACACGTCAGGGAAATCCTTTACCACTGGTACTTCCTCTTGTACAACTCCTGATAAGGAATTCACTTGAGTCCTCTTCGGCACATGCCGGGATACATACTTGATCCTTCTTCCTTCTGGGGTGGTAAGAAAAATCGACTTACTGGCGCATTCAATGTTCCCTCCATACGTCGATAACCAATCCATGCCTAATATCACATCCAGTCCTTGCAACTCCAATACTATTAGGTCTGAGGGGAACACATAGTTACCAATCCTTAATGGTAACCGGTCACACCATCGACTAACCATATACTATGCTCCTGGCGAGGTTACTAACATGGGTGACCTAAGGGCTTGGGTTGGCAGTTTATACTTATCAACAAATCCCCTTGATACGCATGAATGTGATGCGCCAGTATCAGAAAGAACGATTGCAGTAAATGCCTTAACCAAAAACTTACCTATTACTGCATCTGGCTGGGCTTCAACCTCCTCCACGCTAACGTGGTTCACTTGTCCCTTGTTGAAAGGGTTGGGCTTCTTCCCAAAGCTTCCATTGCCATTTCCATTCTTAGCTTCAGGACATTCAGTGTCATAATGTCCAGTCTTCTTGCACTTGAAACATGTAATGTGGCTTAGATCCCTCTTTGCTGGCGTTGATGGGTTGGTACGGTTCTGACCATTGCTTCCTCAATTTCCATTACCATTCTTGAGGCCACTATGGTTGTGTGAACTTCCTCCTCTATGTGTATGCTGAAAAGGTCCTCCTGAGTTCGGGTAAAATGAGACTTCTGCTGAGCTCCAGAATTTTACTTCTCTTGTCCATACTTCCTCTTGCGGCTGTCAATCTGTTGCTTCTTCCCTTCAATCATGAGAACTCTATCTACCAACTCCTGGTAGTTGTTGAAGGTTGCCACCATCAACTTCATGCTCAGCTCACCATTCAGTCCTTCCAGAAACTTCTCCTGCTTAGCTGCATCCGTAGCAACATCATCTGGAGCATAACATGCTAGCTTACTAAAGTCATCCACATACTGGCCAACAGTATGTCCTCCTTGGCGCAAGTTGCAAAACTCATGCTTCTTCATGGCCATAGCTCCTACTGAAACATGGGCAGTATGGAAAGCTTGCTGAAACTGATCCCAGGTGACTGTGTCTATGGGGTAAGTGGTTGTGAAATTTTTCCACCATGATGTTGCGGGTCCATCAAGCTGATGTGCGGTAAAACGCACTCTCTCCGCATTTGTGCATCCTGTAGTGGTTAACTCCCTTCCAATCTTGCGGATCCAATCATCTACAACTATCGGCTCGGTGCTACTGGAGAACACCTGCGGATTCAGCCTCAAGAAACGGGCTAAGTGATCAACAGGTGGTAGTGATGGTGGGTTGTTGTGGTTATTGTTGTTCCCCTGATTCTGATTCTGGACTAAAAGCTGCATCAATGCATTTTGCTTCTGGATCAACTTAGTGAGCTCCGGTGGGAAAGCAAATCCATTGTCGCGTCTCGGAGGCATCTGATAGGTTTAGAAAAGATGAGGAAATAGAATAGAAAGAGGTCTAGAGGGGAAACACTACCCATATGCTCATGAGACAAACAAAAACAATTTCACTTCAATCAATTAAAATAAGGGCATACAATCGGTCTAACTATCGTTACAAAAGTGCTCGGACTATTCTATATACATGGGGGAATACTACTACTGATATGGTGGTCGACTAGAAAAATTGATCGGTCAAAGACTCCATGATATCCGCTCCATATTCATCAACAAAGTCACCATCGCTATCGTCGGGGTCTGAGTCGGTGTCGTTGATGATGATGTAGTTCTCCGGACAAGTGGAATCGTCGTCTTCTCCTCCTGGCGTGGGGTCTCCCATGAAAACTCCGATCTTCTTTACCAGGTCATCATTCTTCTCCAAAAGTGTTACAATCTCCTCCTCATATCGATCACGCGTAGACTTGAGTTCTTCTTCCAGCTCCATGATCCTGGTCATTGCCTTCTTCAGATCTATCATGCCTGCGCACATCTGGTTCTCCTGACGTCGTATGTGCTGGTTTAGCTCTTGGATAAAAGCTGCAATAGATCTATCCTTCCTAGTGCTGATCATCTCCCATTGCTCATCTCGGCACACACAAATCTGGTAGATAGTATCCTTGAGATCCTTGGGGTAAACTTCTCCAATGCGTCCCATGGTGATGTGGGCTGCCATGCTGTTTCCTAAACTCCAGGTTGGTGCATCAAAGGAAAACTCTATGGGCTCAGTGACTGGCATGAACGTCCTTCCTAGAACTTCAACTTGAATCATCCAACGCTCCTCTTCTGGTAAAGTGGCGATGTAGGTTCTGGTAAAGCTTGGTACTCCGATGTTTAGGTATCTAGTGACTTCCTTCAAGTGGCGTCCAAAAGGTGTATCTTCATCCGGTTGCGTGAACTTGTTCCTTGCATCTGCCCTTAAAAGAGTAGAAAAGGGAGATGAGTCAGAAATGAGAAGAGAGTAGTGATCTAGGGCTTTAGCTTAGTGGTCATGCTACAGTCAGCATGTGCTCTGATACCATCTTGTAGCGACCAGACCTCAAACAGACTGATCTCTGTACATCAGTGTCATCCCTGGATCGGTAATGCTGACACGCACAATACTTGAATGATTTATAACAGAGTAGCAATCACACACTTATTACATCGAATTTCTCAAGAGAGAACTTATTACAGTAAATATGGCTTAAGGACATGTAATAACGATAACAACGGAAGGCTTGGAAGATAATGCGAGTCCATCAACTCCAAAGGCATCACTGAGTATAAGATCACGGCCTAAGGCACCTTACTCGTCGTCTGAAAAGTCTGCAACATGAACGTTGCAGCCCAAAAACGGGTCAGCACATGGAATATGGTGGAAATGTAACACATAGAGAGTAATGAACAGAATAAAGCTATCACTACATGCAATATGTGGCTGGTGGAAAGCTCTATGGTTACAGTTTTGCATAAAGCCAGTTTTTCCCTACTACAAAGGAATAGATTTTATTTAATTATCATAGTGGTGGTTAAACATTGAGAAGGTACCTCCAACTCAATCCCAATTAAGCATCATCATTAACCCAACAAATTATTTAAGTAACATGATGAGATCAACATGATAATCCAAAGACTAGATACTCAAAGCGTCCATAACCAGGGACACGACTAACCATGATTAGTTTGTACACTCTGCAGAGGTTTGCGTACTTTTCCCCACAAGACTCGATTGCCTCGATTGGATTTCTCGCACTACATGGTGTTTGAGAAACGAATGACCAAGACACAATCTTTCAGAAACATTAACTCTTTACTCCGAGTAGACAGTAAAACCTAAAACCCACTACATCTGCTAGTCTACCACTTCAAGAGCTCACGCAACATACTCAACTATGCTAGAGCCCATAATAGCTTGTGGCTGCACACAGAAGTTTCTAGCATGAATAATCTCATGATCCCTTTGAGCCTGGGTGGCGGTCCATGGGAAAATCACACGGAACCCCGGGATTTCCAAAAATACAGGCAACACTGGGTTCCCCTGGTGCCTCAGTCCACCCATATGTGTATTAAAGTTGCCACCTTAAGTTAACCATTAATTAGCAATCTCACATCTGTCATGGATACACTCACCCAATCCACGTCTACTAGCATAGCATAGCAATATAAGCAAACGTAGAAGTAACTCCCAAAGGTTTGATAAATAAAACAGATAATAGGTACTACCTCATCTACTTCCCAAAACTCCACATATTAATCAGATCCTAATCATGCAATTGTTTGAGGATTGACCTAGAGACTCGTAGTAATAAAATTGGGTAGTAAAGAGGTATGATCAAAGTGTTACTTGCCTTGCCGATGATCCGTGAAACCTAGAGACTCGTAGTAGCAAGCGGCGCACTCTGGGTACTCTATCGCAAACAAACAAGCATACAATAAGCACTCAACTAATGCACAAGTAAAACTCAAATAAGAGATCTAACAAGAAAGTTCAACTTAAGAACTCTGGTTTGCAAAAAGGATCAAATCAAACGAAGCAACGAAACTCAAACGGCGAAAGAAACAAGCTTCGTTTACTAGCCTGGACCTAAGTCAAATTTTACAGTAGAAAAAATTTGTTTCGGTTGGTTAAATGGGAGGGTTTCGAGAAAAAACTTTAGGCGCTTGAATCTCCTGATTCCGATAAACGAGCAAAAAGTAAAACTAAAACGAAAATCAAATCTGAAATCGCGATCGAAAATAATCGCGGAAAATCCGAGAAAAAGAAAAAAAAATGGATGAACAGGCTAACGAACGAACATTCGCTCTCTGAGGCTGAAAGACGAGAACCGTTCGTCAAAATGAACGTACGGACGAATGTCCGCAAAATAAACAACCGAAAAAAACTAAACCGATCTATCAAAAAAAACAACCGCAGTTTTCTAAAGGAGACCGCCGGCGGCAGCGACGAACTCCGGCGGCTACCTCAACAGATGGTGGTGGCGGGTGGCAGCTCAGGCGGGGCGGCGGCGGGGTCAGCGTCGGGCGGCGGCGGGGTCTGCGGCGGGGTCGGCGGCGGCTCGGGCGGTGGCGGCGACGGGCGGCGGCGACGCGGGGTGACGCCGGCGGCGGGATAGGGTTAGGGTTCGAGCAGGGTGCCTGGGTGGGCTGGGGCGCCGGGGGTGGAGTCTTATAAGGGCCGGCCCTAGGAGTCCCGCTCTGGTACGGCCCGAAGTCGGTTCCTTTTTTAAAAAAAAAAATTCGTGCGTGCAGAAAAAGAAAGAAAAGAAATACTAAACGGACTCAAAAAATCCTGAAATAAATTTTCTAAGCCGGACAAGATGAACATTTATTTGGGCCTAAAATGCAATTTTGATAAACGCGCATTTTTCATAATTCAAATAAAATAGCGATAAAACTCCGAAATAAAATCTTATTTGATTTTATTATTAAATCCTCAATATTTATTTATTTTGGGAAAGTCATTTTATTTCCTATCTCTTATTTTTACAAAAGAAATATACGAAGATAAAATAATTAAAATCAAAATATCCTATTTTCAAAATTTGAGAAAACTCAAATATGAAAATAACGAAATCCCCAACTCTCTCGGTGGGTCCTTGAGTTGCGTAGAATTTCTAGGATCAAGCCAATATGCAATAAAATATGATATGCAATGATTATCTAATGTATAACATTCCAAATTCGAAATTTGGGATGTTACAACCCACTTGAGGGAAAATTGCCACTGTCGTACAAAACTCTGCGCTTGGAGGCCCAACACGAGTCTACAAGAATATAGTTGGTAGTAGACATCAAGCTCTTTTGTGGCGCCGTTGCCGGGGAGGCTAGGTAAGCGACACTCACATCCCGTCACTGAATCTCTTTTCTAGCGCTATTGCCAGGGAGGTGAGTGCTTGAAGGTATATCTTTAGGTCTTGCAATCGAATCTTTTAATTTCTTGTTTTATCAATAGTTTGGTTTATAAAAAAACTACATAAAAATTTGGAATTGAGGTTGCATCATATTGTTCGTCTTTTCTTTCGTGAAAATGACGGATCGGAAAATTGTGCTCAGTTGTTAGAAGAACAAGTCAATAAAATATTTGGCACAAAATATTTGAATGACGAGCATGATTGCAATGTTGTTAGTATGAATTCTTTGAATATCCAAAATGCTAATTATGATTGCACAAGTCATGAAAAAAATGTTTCTTATAAGCATGTCAATTTTTGTGGAGTGCATAAAGTTTGTGAAGACGTGCCTTATAGAGAAGATAGATTTTGTAAGAAGCATAAACATGATGTTACCAATTCTTTGCTCAAAGTGATAGATGAATTTGCTCCAAAATTATGTTCTCTTTGTCCTATTACTTGTAAACTTTGGAATAAGGTTGGTCTTCTTAATTTCCAATACATGCTTTTTCATGATCGAGTAGTGTCCAAATATTGCAATAACTTTATCACCCTTGAACTTTATAATGAACTTTGTGTATTTTCGGGGAGTGAAGAATTGGAACATAAATATAGTTGGTTTGAAGTATTCATTCTCACGGACGACATTGAAACTAAACTAATATATATATATAGATATATACATATATATATATATATATATATATATATATATATATATACATTTGCATGATAAATTGCAATGAGAATGCTTATATTGCCAACTATAGAAAGATGGGACAACCAATAGAGTATGAGAGGAATACTAATGAAAGGGTAAAGATCTCCACTTTCCCTCCTATTGTCTCTAATGATGAAATAGGTGACGAGGAGGAGCTCCCTATTAAACAAATCTCATCAATAAGAAGCTTGAAAAATTTAATTAAACCCACACATGATGTGATGAAGAAGAAGAAAAGAAGAAAGAATAAAGGTAAAAAGGCATATCTCCCAAATAATGTTGCTCCTATTATTGCTGTGTCTCATGAAAATGAATCAAAAATAATTTTGGAAGGTGATGCACTTGATGATGATATTGCTTCTATGTCTTATGGCACAATGTCCGAGAGCACTATTGATGATGATTTTGTTATGCCTATTGCTTGTTGTGATGATTGAGGGAGTCCTGGATTAGGGGGTGTCCGGATGGCCGGACTATTACCTTTGGCCGGACTCCCAGACTATGAAGATACAAGATTGAAGACTTCGTCCCGTGTCCGGATAGGACTTTCCTTGGCGTGGAAGGCAAGGTTCGCGATTCGATATGAAGATCTCCTCCCATTGTAACCGACTCTGTGTAACCCTAGCCCTCTCCGGTGTCTATATAAACCGAAGAGTTTTAGTCTGTAGGACGAACAACAATCATACCATAGGCTAGCTTCTAGGGTTTAGCCTCTCTGATCTCGTGGTAGATCAACTCTTGTACTACCCATATCATCAATATTAATCAAGCAGGAGTAGGGTTTTACCTCCATAGAGAGGGCCCGAACCTGGGTAAAACATCGTGTCCCTTGCCTCCTGTTACCATCCGCCTAGACGCACAGTTCGGGACCCCCTACCCGAGATTCGCCGGTTTTGACACCGACATTGGTGCTTTCATTGAGAGTTCCTCTGGGTCGTCACCTTTAGGCCCGATGGCTTCTTCGATCATCAACCACGACGCGGTCCAGGGTGAGACTTTTCTCCCCGGATAGATCTTCGTATTCGGCGGCTTTGCACTACGGGCCAATTCGCTTGGCCATTTGGAGCAGATCGAAAGCTACGCCCCTGGCCATCAGTTCAGATTTGGAAGCTTAAACCACACGTCCGACATCCGCAGGGACTTGATCTTCGACGGATTCGAGCCACGGCCGAGCGCACCGCACTGTCACGACAGGCACGATCTGGCTCTGCCGCTGGACAGCGCTCAGAGTGCCGCTCGGGTGTCCGCTCCGACCCTTAGCTCGGAGCCGACTGCGCCAATCAGGGACGGACGGTTGGACGCCGCCCCGGAAGCCGCAATCCCTATGGCAATCGAGCCGAATACCAGCCTAGTCCTTTGCGAGGCCTGTGACCCCAAGGTGCCGGACTCCGTCCCGGACTCCGAATCTTCCACACCACTTCCGATCGAACCCAATTGGGCTCCGGTCATGGAGTTCACCGCCACGGACGTCTTTCAGCACTCGCCCTTTGGCGACATCCTGAATTCACTAAAGTCTCTCTCTTTGTTAGGAGAGCCCTGGCCGGACTATGGTCAGCAAGGTTGGGATGCGAATGACGAAGAAATTCGAAACCCACCCACCGCCCAGTTCGTAGCCACTATCGACGATCTAACCAACATGCTCAACTTCGACTCCGAAGACATCGACGGTATGGACGCCGATGAAGGAGATGACCAAGAACCAGCGCCTATAGAGGACCGGACAATCACGTCATCACACGATGTATGCATGGTGGACACACCTAAAAAAAGCAATGACGAGGATCAAAAGGGCGCAACCAGGGATCGTTCCCTCGAAAAGCAATCAAAGCGGCGGCATAAGCGTCGCGCCAAGCCCCACCTCAACAGAGACCCAGCCATAGAGTAGGGCGAATCAACGGAAGACGAACATGCCATCGAGCAACAGTTCAAATAGGGTGGACAAACCAAACAATCCGTCCCCGACAAAAATGATAGTCCGGAAGACCTCACGCCGGATAAGTCGCTGGAACAGAAGAACCTCCACCAAAGGCTCGTCGCCACTGCGCGTAGCCTGAAAAAGCAGAAGCGGAAGCTCAAAACAGCAGAAGATGCACTCAGAATCTGATGGGGCAATGTACTCAATACCGCACACAAATACGGCAACAGTCATCACACAAAGAGCTATCCGAAGCAGAAATTACTACCGGAATTTGATGAAGAGGCCTTAGAGCCCCCACAGTCAAAAAACAACGAAGCCACCAGGTCGAATAGACGACCTCACGATCGACATCAAGCCACAAAGGGCGCCAAACTCAATCCGGCACGCGATCTGCCCAAGGACTCGCATCAAAAAAACGGTCCAACCAGATCCATCTACGGGCCAAGAAAGCAAGCTCCAGTAAGCAATGCAACGCAAAAAATATCCGAACATCGCGGCACACCTACATACAGGGGCGCTGCACATCCCCTATGTTTTACCGATGAGGTACTAGACCATGAATTTCCAGTGGGATTCAAGCCCGTAAACATAGAAGCATACGACAGAACAACAGACCCTGGAGCCTGGATCGAGGATTATATCCTCCACATACACATGGCTAGAGGAGACGCCTTCGCGCCATAAAATACTTACCCCTTAAGCTCAAAGGGCCAACCCGGCATTGGCTTCAAAGCCTTCCCGAAAACACCATAGGAAGTTGGGAAGAGCTCGAGGATGCTTTCCGGGCAAATTTTCAAGGGACCTATGTCTGACCTCCGGATGCAGATGATCTGAGTCATATAACTCAACAACCCGGAGAGTCAGCCCAGAAACTCTGGAACAGATTTCTTACCAAAAAGAATCAGATAGTCGACTGTCCGGATGCTGAAGCCCTAGCAGCTTTCAAACATAGCGTCCGAGACGAATGGCTCGCCAGACACCTCAGCCAAGAAAAGCCAAGAACAATGGCAGCATTGACAAGCCTCATGACCCGCTTTTGTGTAGGAGAGGAGAGCTGGTTGGCAAGGAGCAGCACCAGCGACCCAAGTACATCCGAACTCAGAGATGGAAAGGGGAAACCACGCCGTAATAAAGAACAGCGCCGGATCAAGGATAACAGCCCAATGAGCACAACAGTCAACGCCGGATTCAAAAGCTCTCGGCAAACTCAGAAAAAGCCGTCCCTCAAAGATGATAGGGACAAGCTATCTAACCTCAACAAAATCTTGCACAAAATATGTCAAATCCACAGTACTCCTGGGAGACCTCCAAACCACACCCACAGAGATTGTTGGGTCTTCATGCAATCCGGCAAACTCAACGCCGAACACAAGGGGCTCGACACACCAAGCGAGGAAGATGACGCACCCCACAAGAGAACACCGGAGAACAAAAGAAGTTCCCACAAGAAGTCAAAACAGTAAATTCACTTCAGGCTTCAAAAGGGAAAAATAGAGTGGCGCCTACGAAGATACGCGCCATACGGCCTTCCCCAGAGAAGCCCCGCCACTGGTTGCTATAGCCAATCACCTTCGATCATCAGGATTACTCTAGAGGTATCCGGAACGCAGGCTGGACTGCCTTGGTTTTAGATCCGGTTATTGACGGACTCCAATTCACACAAGTCCTAATGGATGGCGGCAGTGACCTAAACCTGCTATATCAGGACACAATCCGCAAACTAGGAGAAAACCCAGCAATAATTTGCCATGGCAACACTTCCTTTCAAGTAGTCACGCCAGGCCCAGATACCCAGAGTATGGGTTCCCTTTCGTTAGAAGTCATGTTCGGCTCCCCCGACAACTTCCGAAGACAAAAGCTAACCTTCCACATCGCCCCATTCATAAGCCGCTATCAAGCGCTACTAGGACGCGAAGCTTTCGCCCGCTTTAACGCAATACCGCATTATGCATCCCTCACACTCAAAATGCCCGGTCCACGAGGCATCATCTCATTAAAGGGAAATATTAAGTGTTCCCCGAAGTGCGGATAATGGTGCGTCTGCCTTGACAGCCGCACACTAATCCAGCTTTACTACCCCGGACATGGCTCGACAAGTCCGGCGTTAAAATACAGAGGCCTAATAGTCGCATAACCCTTTACAAGGGGCTCTCCGTGTTACACCAGGAGACAATACGGCTCAATTCTACTCATGTCTCTGTATTATTTTTTGTCTATTTTAACATAGATTTCTCGCACGATTATTTTCCACTAAGTTCCTCTCTTTCGCAGACGAACACCGTGCTACACCCGTCCAGGATACGGCACAACGGAGACACAGGCGCAAACGTGCAGTAGGGACCCGATCGAAGGATTCTTTTCAGATTAAGACCCTGCGTAAACCTTTTTTACTGTCTCGTGTTGATAACATCCCCCGATTTTCGCTATAACCGAGGAGGAGGCTGGCGTCTTGGCATGTGGCCACGCCAGAATTTTGCACATTCCTGGGCACCAGGGGCTTTTTACCAAGGGCTTTTGTTCGGCCAATTTTCATAAAGACCGAATACCTTAGGGAGTGTTCGGCGTCGCGAGTTTGGCCTTATATGCATCAGCTTCGAATCATGTATTTGGTCAAATGTTGGGTTTGCCCGGCTCCTGTGTTTTGCTGCCTTACGTTCCGCTCTATCGGCTAAGGCGGCACCAAGAGAACTACTGTGATTGTGCCCCGGTTCGGCCAGGCGAGCACTTCAGTAGAGAAAGCCAAAAACTGACTGTCATGATATAGCGAGAGACTGGTCAACCACTCGATGACTTTCGGAATCTTTAGGATTCCTCCGCATTAATGAAGGGCCGCTTCCCGGTCAGGCACACATGCGCCCCGAATTCGGGCGAGCGCGGTGCCCCTAGGGGCTATTCAGTAGCCCCACTGTCAAACTCCTATGGCTAAGTGAAAGTGATAAAACATTATAGTCTGGCTGCCTAGTTCGCTGCGCTATCACCTCCTTTATAGGACCAAGACATTGGATTAAGTGTGAAAAGGCGCCTTTTTGCAAACACCCCCGCATTATATGCGTGGGGGCTGAAGCCAACGACTGCCATCTTTCAGGTTATATACACATATACATTAACGGCCGCACAGGAGGTATTATAATTCTTGAAAGCACAAGTATAAAAAGCTTTTATATACTATCAAAATATGGTTTTACAATAGCACATGCTATTCAACCACAACATCCTTCGAGCACTGCGCCTCTATTAAACGAGCGCCCTGAAGAACTTCCTCAAAGTAGTGCTAGGCAGGTACTCGGCTTTCGTCCGAATCCCGGGATGCAACAACATTGGCCTTCATATCCGCCCAGTATGTCTTGACACGGGCAAGAGCCATCTGTGCACCCTCTACGCACGCTGACCTCTTCATTGCATCAACATGCGGCACCAAACCAAGGAACTACTGCACCAAGCTAAAATAACTCTTCGGCTCTGGCTCTTCTGGCCACAGACGACTCGCAACATATCTCATGGCGATTCCGCATAACCTGTTCAGCTCCGCCCAAGCGGCCAAACAGTCGGATACCGAAAGTGGGCGCTCTGGATTGTGGAACTGCGACCAAAAAAGTTCTTCCAATTCATGGTCACCTCGACCCCGGAAGTGTTTGGTCGCGTCTGCGGCACTCGCCGCTAAATCCAGATAAGTGTTCTCGGCACTCCACTTCCGGTCTAATGGAGCATACTTAGGATCCCCGAACTTCATCTGCAGCATATAGGGCTTTCCAGCCGCGATATCTATGGCGTGACGTAGCACCTCCTTCATAGCTCTCATTGTAGAGCGAGTGTCCTTGGCCTTGATGGTGACCTTTTTTAGGTCCTTATGTGCCACCCTATCTTGTTCTTCACGAAGCTTACAACGGTCGGCAACATCCTTCAATTTTACAGCCATCTCAGCCATTTCTTTCTTGCTTTGGCAGTGAGCAGCCTGTTAGGCTTTTAGCTCTTCAGCCGCCTTGGCGGCAGTCGCATCACTCTTCCTCGCTTGCTCCTTTGCTCGGGCAAGTTCCGCCCGAAGGTTCTCCATGGCAGCGGTGCCATCTACATTAAGCACATATGTTATAAGACACGAGTATCAAGTTCCTCTTATTAGATGTCTTTGGAGACATTACATACCTTATGCCTCATCTAGCCGCTTATTTACAAGTGCGATGTCGGCATCTGCTATGTCAAGTTGCCGCTTTAGCTCGGCAGACTCATCAGTCCGGCTAGCCACCGAACGCCTTGTCACCTACATAGGAAAGGCGATATATTATACCTGGTGTCGGTGTCAAAACCGGCGGATCTCAGGTAGGGGGTCCCGAACTGTGCGTCTAGGCGGATGGTAACAGGAGACAAGGGACACGATGTTTTTACCCAGGTTCGGGCCCTCTCAATGGAGGTAAAACCCTACTCCTGTTTGATTAATATTGATGATATGGGTAGTACAAGAGTGGATCTACCACGAGATCGGAGAGGCTAAACCCTAGAAGCTAGCCTATGGTATGATTGTTGTTCGTCCTACGGACTAAAACTCTCCGGTTTATATAGACACCGAAGAGGGCTAGGGTTACACAGAGTCGGTTACAATGGGAGGAGATCATCATATCGTATCGCCAAGCTTGCCTTCCACGCCAAGGAAAGTCCCATCCGGACACGGGACGGAGTCTTCAATCTTGTATCTTCATAGTCCGGGAGTCCGTCTGAAGGTCATAGTCCGGCCATCTGGACACCCCCTAATCCAGGACTCCCTCAGTAGCCCCTGAACCAGGCTTCAATGACGACGAGTCCGGCGCGCAAGTTGTCTCCGGCATTGCAAGGCAGGTTCCTCCTCCGAATACTTCAGAAGATGTTGAACACCAGGATAGTGTCCGCCTCTGCAAAATAAGTTCCACATTCCACCGTAGAGAGAATAATATTTGCACCAATAAGATCTGCTGACGTATTACGCAACGTGACATCCCGCCACAGCCATGCTTTTATTCATTATACCGTTCCACCTCAACACATTTAGCGAGGCGGTTTCCTTGCCATGTCTTCTCAAAGCGGAGATCATGTCCCCTTATTCTGGGATTCTCATCAATACGGGTGTGGGTAACCCAACCGCACCATTAACGGCGGTGCTTGGGAGATAAGCGAGTTTTATTAGGCTGGTGCGGGCTCATAGTTTTCGGCCGCCCATATAAGGGGATAAGAATCCGCCCTTTCCATTCACGCCTTCTTCCTCCTTTGCTTATTCGTCCCTGCGCGCTCGAGCTCCAATTCCCAAGCCCGCACTTCCCACCTCATCCTTCTCCAATCACGTCCGGAGCGGGAGGTAGATGGATGGCTTCCTCCATCATGGAGGGACAAATCAAAAAGCTGAGGAAGGCCGGATACCTGTCTGACGACATCGCGCACCGGCTTCCAGATGAGGGGCAACTCATCCCCACCCCTAGGCCCCATGAGAGGGTTGTATTTCTCCCCCATTTCCTCCGCGGACTGGGTTTTCCTCTTCACCCGTTCGTTCGGGGGCTCATGTTCTACTACAGCCTGGACTTCTACGATCTGGCCCCGAACTTCATCCTCAACATCTCGGCGTTTATCATCGTGTGCGAGGCCTTCCTCCGCATCCAGCCTCACTTTGGCCTATGGCTGAAGATCTTCAGCGTCAAGCCAAAGGTCGTGGGCGGCTGCCAATCGGAGTGCGCAGGTGCCATGGTAGGCAAGATAGCCAACATTACATGGCTCGAGGGCGCCTTCGTAGAGACCATCAAAGGGTGGCAATCGGGGTGGATCTATGTCACCGAGCCGCGCGACCCTGAATGTGCAGCAGCCCCCGAATTCCGATTTGGTATCCCCACACAGCTCACATCTTGGAAAGAGACGGGCCTATCATGGGGTAGTTCGGCGGAAGTGACCAGACTTCAAACCTGCATCAAAGACCTGATTGGCAGGAAGGTTAAACTCGTCAACATAGTCTAGGTCATGCTCTTCCGCCGGATTCTCCCGTGTCAACGACGGGCTTTCAGCTTGTGGGAGTTCGACCCAGCCCAACATGAAACTCTGTCCCGGCTCTTCGACACAAAGCATGGGGACGCTTGGAAGGTGCTATTCAAGAGCTCCGAGGTCTCTCCTCCCATCACCGAGGATCGCGGTTTCTATGCCGAGCTCCAAGCCAGCGTGGTGAGCTTAATTTATCCTTTACAGGTTATTTGTTTTTCATAGAATTGATTCTATGCGGGACCTAAACCCCCATCTCTTTAATAGGACTGGCAGAAAAAGGCCGGACAAATCAACTGTCCAGCTCCCTTGCCCGAAGACCCAGCAAACGCTCGCTTGACGAAGCTGCTGGTTCCGGCACCTCATGTGGTGCCGGAGAAGAAGGCCAAGAAGAAGGCCACGGGGACTCGAAAGAGTTCCGGGAACCTGGTGGTGTCGGATTCATCGCCTGACGACCCCGAAGCACCCTCCGCCTCTGAGGACGAGGAGGAGGAAGAAGAAGAAGCCCCTCCCCCTCCAACGGGGGAAGGGAAGAAAAGGAAAGCCGCCCCAACTAGGGAGGCCGAAGGGTCCAGGAAGGGGAGAACCCTCCTTCCGGACTACACCTCCGACGCCGAAGACGGCGGGGAGGAATGGCCATCCAGGGTCAAGCCCCTGGCAAAATCGTAAGCATCCGATCATCTGAATAACTTATGATGCCCCTCCATTATTTGGCATTTGCTGACGCTGTGTTTGATCATGCAGTCCGCCCAAGGCTCAGCTCGACGATTCGACGAGCGGCTCCTTGGATTCGTCGGATGTGAATAGCACTTCACTTCCGACGGCCTCCTCCCCATTCCCTACGAACAACGCTGAGGTGGAGTCTCGAAAGGGACTAAACCAGGAGGAGGTGGTCCTGGAGGCGCCGCAAGGCGACCTCCCGGACTCCAGGCCCAAAGGGGGTAAAGCCCCGGAGGGATCCAAGTCCGGCCCCGGGCCGGACACTGCTCCGGAACCATCAATGGTTCCAGAGTCCGACAAGCGGCGCCTTCATAAGAAGGGCAAGCCTACGATGTCGGCGACCTCCGTCCATCCGGAGGCGCCGGACAATTTGCTGGAGGTGCTGAACGACGCCTCCATCGACGAGGGACACCGCACTGTTATGAGTGCGGTGATTTAGAAGGTTCAGTTCGCCAAGAGCGGGCTGACAGAAGCCTGTACAAGCCTATTAATAGGCTTTGAGGTATGTGTTAAAAAACATATAACAAATATTACCGCATAGACAGTAGCCCCTGATGCTCGGTTCGGCGTTCGGAAAGAAAAGTCGAGCTGAGGATCTAAAAAGATATACACAGGAGTCTAATAAAAATATGTCAATATGGGAATGCAGGCTGCGCTGTTGACCTCTGCCGCACTGACTGCGGAGGTCAATGCCTTGAAGGAGAACCTCGAGCGGTCCGAGAACGGGCTCGGCTGTGCCAAGAAGCAGCTCGAGGACAAGGATGGTATGTAATACCGCATGTAAATGTATATAGAAATACTTGGTTGCAAATAATGATAGGACCAACGTAAATGTTGCAAGGGCCACAGCCGAGGTGGCGACCCTGAAGGAGGCGGTCTCCAAGGCTGAAAACAGTGCGGCCTTGGAGCGCACCGAGCGAGAGAAGCAGGAGGCGCGAGTGGCGGAGGTGCGGCAAGAGCTCCAGGCTCTCGTGGAAAAACACGAGGGTTTGGAGCGTGACTCGAAGACTCGAGAGTCCGAGCTCGCCTTCGCTCTTGAGAGTGCCATGACCGCTAAGGCCGAAGCCCAGAAGGCCCTCCCGGAGATCGAGGCAATGAAGAAGATAGCGGCGGGTAAGGCATGCTTTATGCAAAGCAAGAATATAAAAGCTAATTATCTGCTACTTACCTGAATCCGGAGCTCTCCAGGAGCATTCGCCGATCTGCCCCGTAGTGTGTCTGATGCCGCCGCATACTACCGAGCCGAAGAGGGGAGCTCGACGGAAAATGTGTTCTGCTCTAAGTATGCTGAGGCCGAACATCTGGTGCCCCTGACCGACCAGCTGAAGCAGCTGGTCGAGCTCCACAAGGTGGCCGAACAGGCCATGAAGGGCCTCATAGCTCGGCTGTGGCCTGGAGAAGCCATGCCTGGGAGCTACTTCGGTCTGGTGCGGCGGCTGGTGGACGCGTGTCCGTGGATTGAGGTCGTCAAGCGCTCCGTCTGTATCGAAGGTGCCCGTCGGGCCCTTGCCCGTTCTAAAGTGCATTGGGGCAAGCTGGACGCTGAGAAGCTTTTGACGGACGCGCGACCGCCGGGCAAGGAGTATCGCACGCCCGAGATGTATTATAAGGGCGTCCTGAAGGGTGCTCGCCGTATAGCGGACGAATGCTCCAGAGATGTAATTTTTGAGTAGACTCGCATCTGTTATCCTGTACGCTGAAAACTTTGTTCATATGCATTAAGCAACGCTTGTTAATTTAAAATATTACCTTCTGTGCGGCCGTTTATTGAATCTGAGAGATGCAAGTCATCGGCTTCGACCCCGATGCCACGAGTGCTGGGGTGTTCGGGATAAACCTGAGCACTCTTGTTCCCATTCTTTGGTCCATCTAGGGAGGCGCTCAGCACAATGAACCAGGCCATCAGACTTATAATGCTTTATCACTCTCACTTGGCCATAGAATTCTATAATTTTAAATTTTGGCGAAGCCCCTAGTATTCGGAAGAATGAGTTCGGGGCGCTATCCACGCCTAGGACGGATAAGTCTGGTTCCTCGCTCTAAGCGGCATAAGTCTTGAAGGACTCGAAAAACCTCGCGAACAGCGACCGGTCTCTCGCACTATCATGACGGTCAGTTTTAGCTTTCTCTACTGAGGTGTTAACCCAGCTCAACTGGGGCACAATCGCAGTAGTTCTCCCAGCGCTACCTTAGCCAACATTGCGGAACGTAAGGTACCAAAACATGGGAGCCGGGCAAACCCAACTATTGACCAAAGACATGATTCGGAGCCGATGCATATAGTGCTATAAGTTCGGGGTGCCGCACTCATGAGAGTGTTCGGTCTTCTCACACCATGTTATGGGATGCTTAAGCCCCTGGTGTATTGGCCGTACCAAAGTGTACGGTTGCAGAATGTCATGACTGAACATATTTGTATATATAAAAAATAAAGGAGTACAATGATAGATAAGAGCTATGTATTGTTTATTAAAAAAGGGCTGCTACGAAAGTAGAACGATACAAGTAGTGCGATAAGCAAGAGATGGGATTATTTGACATGTTCCCCTCCAGGGGCAAGCTGCGGGATTTTAAGTAAAATAGATATTAAGCTCGTTATAGAGAACACCTGGACAATTGACGCGGCTTGTTCTCTCCGTGGCTGTTGCATCGTGTGTTCGGCGAGTGTATTGCCGGACAGGCCTTCCGAATAGTTGGGTCCTGAAAGTGTGTAAAAAGGAAATGGCAGAATAGGGAGCCCCTTAGTGCGGTTGAGCCGCATTCTGGGCGTGCCGTAGTTGTGCCCCTCCCCTTATGCACATGGTATCTCTAAGGCGAAATTATGTACGCGTAGTACCGATATCACCATTTGGTGAGGGCTGGGGTTGGGGCCGCACTTCTATGCTTGCTTGGAATGTGCCAGCCGGATTTTTTTGTAGGTTACTTCGGGCTCGCTTGAAGTTGTCCGGACGTTTGACACCTGGATCGGAGAATTGCCTTGAGAGGCTACTCTATACTTCTGCCGCCAGGCCTGCCGTGTGCTCCTCCGTTCGGAGAGAGTGTTCGATGTTTCCATTTACCGTGATGACTCCGCGAGGTCCTGGCATCCTGATCTTGAGATATGCATAGTGCGGCACCGCGTTTAATTTTGCAAATGCGGTTCGTCCGAGCAGGGCATGATAGCCACTGCGGAATGGGACTATGTCGAAGATTAACTCTTCGCTTTGGTAATTATCCAGGGATCCGAAGACCACTTCGAGGGTAACCGAGCCTGTACAGCTGGCTTCTACACCTGGTATGACGCCTTTGAAGGTTGTCTTTGTGGGTTTAATCCTTGAGGGATCGATGCCCATTTTTCGCATTGTATCCTGATATAGCAGGTTCAGGATGCTACTGCCATCCATTAGGACTCTGGTGAGGTGAAATCCGTCGATAATTGGGTCTAGGACCAATGCAGTGAATCCGCCGTGATGGATGCTAGTGGGTGGTCCCTTCGATCAAAAGTGATTGGGCAGGAGGACCACGGGTTGAACTTTGGGGCGACTGTCTCCAACGCATAGACGTCCTTGAGAGCACGCTTCCGCTCCGTTTTGGGGATGTGGGTTGCGTATATCATGTTCACCGTCCGAACTTGCTGGGGGAATCCCTGTTGTCCTATGTTGTTCGGCGACCGGGGCTCCTCCTCGTCATCGCTATGCAGCCCCTTGTCTCTGGTTTCGGCACTTAACTTGCCTGCCTTCTTGAACACCCCCTGCTGGCTGTTCGGGGGTGCCGTGTATCTAGAACGAGCGATCGAGTATCCGGTATAAGCTGGATGGGCCCTGAGGGTTTATTTTGAATGGCTTCTTCCGCTGACCGAGTTTAGAGCCTCTGAATCCGGCATTGACTGCTGTATCTTCAGTATTGTCGCCGTTAATGCGACGCTTATGCTTGTTGCGACGTGACCTGCCGTTGTTGCCCTTGGGATCCGAATTGCCAGTGCTCTTGGTTATGTTATTGCTACGAGCTAGCAAGCTGTCTTCTCTCACACAAAAGTGGGTCATGAGTGTCGTGAGGGCTGCCATAGATTTTGGCTTTTCCTGTCCTAGGTGCCGGGCAAGCCATTCGTCTCGGATGTTGTGCCTGAAGGCTACAAGGGCCTCGGTGTCCGGATAGTTCACTATTTGATTTTTCTTGGTTAGGAACCGTGTCCAGAATTGTCTGGCCGATTCCTCTGGTTGCTGGATTATGTGGCTTAGGTCATCGATGTCTGGTGGTCGCACATAAGTGCCCTGGAAGTTGTCAAGGAATGCGGATTCTAGGTCCTCCCAACAACTAATTGACTCTGCTAGCAGGCTGTTAAGCCAATGTCGAGCTGGTCCTTTAAGCTTGAGCGGGAGGTATTTGATGGCATGTAGACCATCACCACGGGCCATGTGGATATGAAGGAGGTAATCCTCGATCCATACCGCAGGATCTGTTGTGCCGTCGTATGATTCGATGTTTACGGGTTTAAAGCCCTCGGGGATTTGATGATCCATTACTTCATCTGTGAAGCATAGTGGGTGTGCGGAGCCCCTGTACTGGGCTATATCACGACGCAGCTCGGATGAGCTTGGTCTGTTGTATTTGGCCTAGCCGTACTTATCATGTCCGGTGTGACGGCTAGCGTCACGTGAAGTGGGGCGCCCATGCGATCCGTAGATCGATCTTGTTTGCCTTGCCTTATTCTCCAATATGTCTCGCAGGTCTATTGCGTCTCCGCGTACTCTGGTATGTTTTGAGTGGTGCCGGGGTGCGGCTTGGGTCGAGGGCCTGAAAGCCTCTCTATCGCGGCCACGGGGTGGCCGATCGGGCGCATTGTACGGTGGTGATGTAGGTTTAGTTTCTTCCTCCTCAAGTTGGGGTAGCAGCCTGCGCTTTGGGTAGCTTTTGGAGGGGTGTTCGAGTTTATACTCTTCGGCCGCCAGGACTTCGGTCCATCTGTCGGCTAGCAGGTCTTGGTCAGCTCTAAGCTGCTGCTGTTTTTTCTTGAGGCTGCTTGTCGTGGCCATAAGCCTGCGTTTGAAAAGCTCTTGTTCGACGGGATCCTCTTGCACGACGAATTCGTCGTCGTCGAGGCTTGCCTCGTCTTCGGAGGGAGGCATACAGTTGTCGTCCTCAACCTCTCTGTCGGCCACTCTCTCATGAGGGTTGGCTCCTTCGTCCTCCTGCATTGAATCCTGCTGGAGGGGGTTATCTTCGCACTGTCCGGCGTGTTGTTATCTCCGGGCAGGAATCGCCGTTTTTGCTTTGGCGGGACTTAGAGCGGCGCCGCTGACGTCGGCGCTTGGGTTGCTTCTTGGAGGGGTCATCCTCCGTTTTTTCCTCGCCATCCCCTGCTTTGGGGGTGTCCACCATGTATATGTCATATGACGAGGTGGCTTTCCAGTTCCCTATAGGTGCTGGTTCTTGGTCGTCTCCTTCATCGGCGTCCATACCGTCGATGTCTTCGGAGTCAAAGTCGAGCATGTAGGTTAAATCATCGACATTGGCTACGAGGTGGGTGGTGGGTGGGCCCCGAATTTCTTTGTCGTCCGCATCCCAACCATGCTGACCGTAATTCAGCCAGGGCTCTCCTGACAAAGAGAGAGACTTTAGTGAATTCAGGATATCGCCAAAGGGTGAGTGCTGAAAGACGTCCGCGGCGGTGAATTCCATGATCGGAACCTAATCGGGTTCGATCGGAAGGGGTGCGGAAGATTCGGAGTCCGGAACGGAGTCCGGCACCTTGGAGTCACAGGCCTTGCAAAGGACTAGGCTGGTATTTGGCTCTATCACCATAGAGATTGTGGCTCCTGGGGCGGCGTCCAACCATCCGTCCCTGGTTAGCACAGTCGGCTCCGGGCTAATGGTCGGAGCGGACACCTGAGCGGCGCTCTGGGTGTTGTACGGCGGCAGAGCTAGATCATGCCCATGGAGACAGTGCGGCACGCTCGGTCGTGGCTTGAATCCGTCGAAGATCAAGTCCCCGCGGATTTCGGCCGTGTAGTTTAAGCTTCCAAACCTGACTTGATGGCCAGGGGCGTAACTTTCGATCTGCTCCAGATGGCCAAGCGAGTTGGCCCGCAGTGCGAAGCCGCCGAATACGAAGATCTTTCCGGGGAGGAAAGTCTCACCCTGGACCGCGTCGTGATTGATGATCGAAGAAACCATCAGGCCTAAAGGTGACGACACAGAGGAACTCTCAATGAAAGCACCAATGTCGGTGTCAAAACCGGCGGATCTCGGGTAGGGGCTCCCGAACTGTGCGTCTAGGTGGATGGTAACAGCATACAAGGGACACGATGTTTTTACCCAGGTTCGGGCCCTGTCGATGGAGGTAAAACCATACTCATGCTTGATTAATATTGATGATTTGGGTAGTACAAGAGTGGATCTACCACGAGAACAGAGAGGCTAAACCCAAGAAGCTAGCCTATGGTATGATTGTTGTTCGTCCTACGGACTAAAACTCTCCGGTTTATATAGACACCGGAGAGGGCTAGGGTTACACAGAGTCGGTTACAATGGGAGGAGATCTTCATATCGTATCGCCAAGCTTGCCTTCCACGCCAAGGAAAGTCCCATCCGGACACGGGACGGAGTCTTCAATCTTGTATCTTCATAGTCCGGGAGTCCGGCCGAAGGTCATAGTCTAGCCATCCGGACACCCCCTAATCCAGGACTCCCTCACCTGGGATTATGATCCTCTGTGCGCCGTCCTTTTTTGACAACACAGAGAGTCTCAGGGGCTACTATTTATACAGGGCACATTTTATATATGCGGCTCTGTCAAGAGGTACATCTTTTCGCATACCTCAAAACCTGTCAGTAAACTCCTGGCAGCCTCATACAATCCGCTTTCCACGGATGAAATCCTTCCAATCACTGTGTCCATCAACACGCGGTGTTCTTCTGAAATAGACGCTCGCTCGAGCAGATCCTGCAGGCCCTCCGACTGTGCACCTAAATGTGCCGGACTAGTCCGACGACCTTTTTTAAAGTCCGGATTTGGAGAAATCCTCCGAGATGACACCTCGGGGTCACCCGCCTCGTAAGACGGTACAGCTGGGGGAGGCGTTCCGCGATGGTGTTTGGAACCGTCGCCAAGTAAGTGTCGGTGATAGGGGGGTCCTTCCCACACGACCCAGAAACCGTAAGGGATAGGCCCTCCTGGCACACAGGCTGGGGCAGAATGAGCTCATGTACGATCTGGCGAGGCATCAAAACCCAATTGTTTCCGTTTGTATGTACATCCCACACGGTGAATCCCAAAAAAACATTTTCGTTCGTATGTATACCACACACAGTTTTTGTGTGGAAACGTTTGTGCAAGGTGGCCTAACACAAATAGTTCTCTGCCAGAAGCCGTGTGTGATTGTTAGTTGATCGAACACACCTACTTTCTAGAAATCGTGCTGGTTGTTTGAGTTCATCGCCCACGGTGATGTCTGAGTAACCGTCTGCAATAGACAACCCTAATAAGCAGGGTAATTAGCCTATTATTAATAATCGATGTACTAATTAAATTGATATTTCTTATAAAAACACACTAGATATTTCATACCCATCTAACAGAAACCATAATTTCATAATCGAATTACATCAGATAGCTTCGGCACTCTCGTCTGCAATTACACAACAGCGCCAAGTTTCACATGCAACATCAAAAACCTTTCAAAAGTAGCATCATACACAATAAATAGGAAGATGAATCTCATCGAGGAAACTGCAGAAGCGGAAGGGAAATAATGAGCCTTCAGTGGTGTTGAATGTCCTTGCAACTTTAGACCAGTGGCTATGGATAATTGCCCGCCCAACCTTCGTCCACTTCAACAAGACTTCAATATTGTACGGTGGGTGTTGAATGAATACCTTCCTCGCCTCTTGACCATGCAGGTGGTTTGAGAGATAATCATCGTTGAACTGCTTTGAAAGGTACTAAAAACAAAGATATGCATAAATCGATGCTATAAATTTTGAAATGGCGCAAGGGGTAAAAACAAGTTAAAAGAGTTAGTACCATCCTATAGTTGACTGATGTCTTGTTCATTGTGCAAACAAAGATCCTACTATTATTTGTCACAAGTTTCTTCATCCTAACAATTTTTTTGAGTTTCTTAACTTGACTGATATTTATGGATATCTCATTTCCCCAAATGCAAAATGGGTCGAACGGTGGGTCTAAGCCTCTGACAGCAGGACCTACATGTGCAAGACCAAATTTTAAGAAACCTAAATATTAGAATGATTCCTGCAACTGGACAATAATGTGCTATTAGCCAAAGAACCATGCTTGAACAAACCTCGATGGTAAACCGCAGTGTCTCCCATTGTTTTCCTGCAACACACATAAGGAAGATCTTGATCAGGTTAACTGAGAGTTGTCATAATATCAGTAGAATATGTATTGAGTACATCCAAATTAGATTTATGCAAGATTGTACCCACAGCAAATGAAAATCAAATTGCAGAACTGAACCAAACAGTTAAATGGACAGGAGACCAAATGAACCAAAATAGTTAACTGAGCACAACATTGCACAATAGAAACATGTACTAGAAGATAAGACACTTAACAAAACAAAGAATGCTTGAGAACACTACTATGAAATGTAGCAATTATTGGACCAAACTGTTAACTGAACATTACATTTTAGGGGACCAAAGTGTTAACTAAACATTACATTTTAGAGGACCAAACTATAAACTGAACATCAGATTGCATATTAACATTACAGAGGACAAATCACAAGAAGGCATTGGCGGTGGCCTCGAGAAAACAGCACGAACTACATTTTAAAGTAGAAAACCACATGGCGGTTTTGACGGTGGCCTTGAAGACGAGGTGCTCCTCCAAGATCTGGCGGTCGACACGCATGGCAGCCATAGCGACCTCGTGCGTGCGTGCGACCGCGATTTGCTTCTCCGTTGCCAGATACTACTGAGGTCCATGTTATATTGTGTGCAAAATGGTTGTGGGTGGAGCTTAATTAGAGGAGAGGTAGTGATTTCGGAGGAAGGTGTCATGCCGTTGGTCGGGGCATGTGGGAAGGGAAAGGAGAAGGATGGTGTGGGTGGGATGTTGATTACCTGACCATATCGACAAGGTCGCATAGCAAGAAGAAGGGTCGGCAACGAGGAGGCCGCGCACCAAGAATAAGGGTCGCCTGCTAGGAGGCGGCGCTGCAAGAAGAATGGTCGCCAGCGAGGAGGCGATGCTGCAAGAAGAAGGGTCACCGACGTGGAGGCGGCGCTGAAAGAAGAAGGGTAGCAGGCGAGGAGGCGGCGCTACAAGAATAAGGGTAGCTGGCAAGGAGGCGGCAATGTAAGAAGAAGGGTCGCCGGCAAGCAGGCTGAGCTTCCAGTAAGCAGAAGTGAAGGTTTGAACTTGGAAATCAAGGAGGAACAGTGGAAATGTGGCTTTTGGTGGGAGGGAGAGGGCAGGGAGATAGATATTTCCGCGGTGGCAAAAAAATTTCGCTCGATCCCGCGAGAAACTGGCACGGAAGTGTGGTTCAAGCGGGGGCGGTGGACTGTAGATGACGAAGCTTCCTGCCTAAGCCAGACAAGACGATGCGTAAAGATATTTTATATTGCATCCCACATGATTCTTTCTAGAAAACTATTTGTGGTATACCAGCTTTTTCATTATGTTTTGAAAGAGAAAATGGTGTTACGGAGGGAAAGGATGGTGTTTGAATTGCTAGAACATTTATGTACAGTGAACATGCACCTAAACGAGTGTCGTGTTTAAATTTGGAATTATTCCGGGTGCGTTTGGCATTATTATGGATTAATTGAGTTTCTCGGCATTTAATGTGCATAATTCAAATTTGAACTACAAGCACATGCTCCAGTGCACCAAAGTTTGTTGAAAAATCACATGTGTGTCTTTGGGTGAATTTATAGGTCCCATGCAAGAAATGAGAATGAAATTCAAACACCTGGGCGTCGTGGCTCGGTCAGGAACATTGAGAAACTTGGTTTTTAAATTGCTGGAAATTCAAAACTCGCCTAAAAATCATGAAACTTGGTATGGTGTCATTTCATGGCACCAACATGCTGTGGTAAAAAAATTGGCTACATTTGGACAAGTTTTTTGGTATAAGCTTCCTGCAAACCGGAACTTCTCTCGAGAAGACTCGTGGTTCCCGAGGGGGGCGTGTTACCTTTGTGTTCGAAACAATATACACTGCCTCCCCCCCTTGTTTTTTTACAGAGGCAACATAGAACTATATGAGTGCCGTGTTAAAATTTGGAATTATTCCGGGTTCGTTTGGCCTTTCTTATACATTTATTGAATTTTTGGTAATTTAATGTGCATAATTCAAATTTTGAACTACAAGCACATACTCCAGTGCACCAAAGTTGGTTGAAAAATCACATGTGTGTTCTTGGGTGAATTTCTAGATCCCATGCAAGAAATGGGAATGGAATTCAAACATTTGGGCGTTGTGGCTTGGTCAAAAAGATTGAGAAACTTGGTTTTTTAATTCATGTAAGTCCAAAACACGCCTGAAAATCATGAAACTTGGTATGGTGTCATGACATGGCACCAACATGCTGCATGAAATATTTTGGCCAAATTGGTACAAGCTTTAGTATAAGCTTCTTGTATACCGGAGCTCTCTCAAGAAGGCTCGTGGTTCCAAGAGGAACGTGTCACCTCGTGTGCGAAACGACATACGTACACTGCCTTCTCCCGCCGTATATTTTTTACACAGGTAGATTATACCAAATAGAAGTATCATGCTAAATTTTGGAAGTATTCCGGGTTCGTTTGGCCTTTTTTATACATTACTTGAATTTCAGTTCATTTAATGTGCATAATTCAAATTTGAACTACAAACACATGCTCCAGAGCACCAATGTTGGATGAAATATCACATGTGTGACCTTGGGTGAATTTCTAGGTCCCATGCAAGAAATGGGAATGAAATTCTAACATCTGGGCGTCGTAGTTCGGCTGCAAAGATTGAGAAACTTGCTTTTATAATTCATGTAAATCCAAAACATGCCTGAAAATCATGAAACTTGGCATGGTGTCATGACATGGCACCAACATGCTGCGGTAATTTTTTCGCCGAATTGGGACAAGCTTTGGTATAAGCTTCTTGCAAACCGGAGCTTCTCTCAAGAAGGCTCATGGTTCCGAGAGGGAACATGTCACCTCCGTGTGCGAAACGACATATGTACACTGCCTTCTCCCACCTTGATTTTTTTTTACACAGGTAGATTAGACCAAATAGAAGTATTGTGCTAAAATTGGGAATAATTCTGGGTTCGTTTGGCCTTTTTATACATTAATTGAATTTCTGGGCATTTAATGTGCATAATTTAAATCTGAACTACAGGCACATGCTCCTGTGCACCAAAGTTGGTTGAAAAATCACATGTGTGTCCTTGGGTGAATTTCTAGGTCCCATGCAAGAAATGGAAATGAAATTCGAACATTTGGGTGTCGTGTCTCGGCCGGAAAGATTGAGAAACTCTGTTTTGTAATTCCAGTAAATCCAAAACATGCCTGAAAATCATGAAACTTGGCATGGTACCATGACATGGCACCAACATGATGTGGTAATTTTTCCATCCAATTTGCGAAGGCGCACACATTAACAATCAAAAAGTCATTTTGGTACAAGTGTTGTCACGTTACAAATCGGATCCACTACTATTATTGAAACCATGGGCATTCTACTTACCAATTATGTGCCGCCACACGTCCCCTTTTTTATTGGCTAGGAGGTGTCGTGCGAGGTAGCTATTTGAGTATGGGAGGCGTGCGATCAGACCCCTGTGCGTGCTCTTCTGGAGGAGAGCCCTTTGGCCTCTATCCGCCGCACACCTCCCTCCCAACATCTCCATTAATGGTGCCCGAGCCCCTGTTTCACGGTGTGGCTATGTCTCACATGACTAAAATTTAAGAGAGAAAAATGAAAATCTGAAAAGAAAGTTTTGCATGGATATTGATGAAAGATCCGACGGACCTATATAGCATCGACTGCAACTTATAGCAAGCATGATGAATATAAGGACAATGACAGTGGATAATAATTGTTTAACATATTTAGGAACATAATTAAGAAAAGCCACATGCGGCAATGCCCAAAATACACAAGGGTAAAAGAAGAAGGAAGGCAATTATCTGGCTCGCTGATCTCTACTTTCTTGATGTGTTGCTGCAGGCCGCAGGAACTAGTCTCTGCTACGAGCGGCGTTGAGCTCTTTCTTATCCTCTATATGCTGCTTGAGAGCATCCACGGATTCCTCCACCGGCCTTTTGCGCTTCATGCGCAGCACAACATTCTCATCCATAAGTTTCTCGACGATGATGCTAGTCCTCTTCAACAAGGCAGTGGTCTCCTCCTGCTGCTCCGCACTTCCGACGATCTTTGCCCTCAGCAGGTGGCGCTCGACTTGGAGCTTCTCATTGCTGTCCCTTAGTTGCCGGATGACGCCGGTAGCCTATTCAAACGGGGCTTTCATGTCATCCTGCGACCTCGCCCAGCCAGAGATCTGATCCATCTGGCTATAGACGATCGCATGCATGCATGCGCCTATAAGAGTCGTCGCCTGCCCGTGAGACATTTTCCCAGGCTGCCGCGGCATGGGAGGACATCTCTTCTTCTTCCACGGCGCGGCCGGACATCTTTGCTGCTTCCGCAGCGCGACCGAACATCTCTACTGCTTCCACGGCGCGGCCGCAGTAGTCTGCTGCATCGATGGTGCGGTGAGACCTCCGTGGTGCCTCAGCGGTGTGGTTGGACCTCGGTGCTGCTACGGCCGCGTGGCGGGACTTGTCGGCTGCTTTCGCGGCGAGGCAGGACATCTCTCGTGCTTCCGCTTCCATGCTCACCTCTCCCTGGTGGAAATCCCTCGACCCAAATCTCACGCTGGCCATGGCAGACACAAAGGAACGATGATGAATGACTTGTTTCTTTTTGTGGATGAGGAGTTGAGGAGGAATGTGCAGTCATCTTGGAGCAGTAATATGTATAACTAAGTACTAATACGCTCCTAAGTGGGAAACCGTATAGGTTTTGATCAGTGTGAATAGGTTTGCAATTTGGAATGTGACGGGACATAGGCTCAAAAATTATTGACGGTTCTATAATTTCTAAGTGCGGCACTATTCCTAGACGGCGTAACGTGGGCACGCTTTCTAGGCCGCGTACGTGGCCTTTGCACCATAGGGTCCACCGCAATAGGCAATGTCAGCACACGTCTTGTTCCAGGAACCATGCACGCTCGTTATTACCATCACGCATGCTTATTTTCATTAGAATGTGTGCCCATCTAGCGCACACTCGTTAATCTGTCTAAATGTTTCTGTTTGTTATGGCTAATTGCAAACAGTTCATCCATGTGAAGTGTATGCCATCAATCGCACACACCTGTGATCTGGCTGACCGTTTTTTTCTGTTGCCTAATCGCAAGTAGTTAATCCTTCTGAACCGTATGCCCTCAATCGAACACACCTTTATCTAGTTGTCCGTTTCTGCTGTTTCGCCTCATAACAAACTGCTAATCCGATTGAAACATATGTCGTATATCGAACACGCCTTCATCTGGCTGCCTGTTTCCGTTCTTCTTCCTCATCGCATACAGTTCATTGAACTGAACCGTATGCCCTGAATTGCACACGCAACTAAAATCTGAACCATGTTTGATGCATCCATCATCGCAAACGTTTTGCACCTTTTTTGACGGGTTTTTACACCACCGTTTGCGATTATTGTGTCACACACAGTTTCATTGAAGGATCTCTGATTGTAGTGTTGCGTTAGAAGCATCCTACAGTAGTCAATGTATCTATAATTTATGAAGTATTCATGCTGTTATATTATCATTCTAGGATGTTTTACAATCATTTTATGGCAACTTTATATCATTTTTTGGGACTAACCTATTGACCCAGTGCCCAGTGCCAGTTGCTGTTTTTTTGCTTGTTTTTTACATGGCAGGAAATCAATATCAAATAGAGTCCAAACACTGCAAAACTTTTTGTGAATTTTTTATGGACCAGAAGACATCCAATGGGCTAGAGCAGCACCTGGGGGTGCCCTGATGGGGGCACAACTCACCAGGGCACGCCTGGGGGCCCAGGCGCGCCCAGGTGGGTTGTGCCTACCTCGGTGGCCTCGTGCATCCCCTCTTCACCCTATAAATCATAAAATATTCCAAAAACCCTTGGAGTAACCCTAGATCAGAAGTTCCTCCACCGCAAGGCTCTGTAGTCACGAGAAACCAATCTAGACCCTGTTCCGGCACCCTACCGGAGGGGGGAATCATCGCTGGTAGCTATCTTCATCATCCTGGTGGCCATCACGATGAGGAGGGAGTAGTCCACCCTCGAGCTAAGGGTTTGTACCAGTAGCTATGTGTTGTATCTCTCTCTCTCTCTCTCTCTCTCTCGTGTTCTTGAGATGTCACGATCTTGATGTATTGCGGGCTTTGTTAATATAGTCGGATCATATGGTATTTTCCCCTCTCTATCTTGTTGTGATGAATTGAGTTTTCCCTTTGAGATTTCGTTTTATCGGATTCAATACTCTTATAGATTTGAGAGCACTTGATATATGTCTTGCATATGAATACTCGTGGTGACAATGGGGTATCATATTAATTCACTTGATATATGTTTTGGCACTCAACTTGCAGATTCCTCAGGTGACATTGGGGTAATGTATGCATAGGGGTTGATACACGTTTTGTCTTTGTTTCTCCGGTAGAAATCTTGGGGCGCTCTTTGAGGTTCTTTGTGTTGGATTCAGTATTATGAATCCGAAATTATTTGGTGTTATTTTAGAACGAACTCTTGAATGGATCGACCGGAAAGAATAGCTTCGCGGTGGTTTCGTACCCTAAAAACAATTTCCTCTTGTGTTCTCCTCTAGATAGGAACTTTGGAGTGATTATTCATTGCACTTTGAGGGATGGTTATATGATCCAATTATATTAGCATTGTTGAGAGGTTGCACTAGTGAAAGTACGAACCCTAGGCCTTGTTTTCAAACATTGCAATACCGTTTGTGCTCCATTTTATCAATTGCTACCTTCTATTTTTATTTATTCAGATTATAAAAATATATTTCTACCATCCATATTACCCTTTATCACCATCTCTTCGCCGAACTAGTGCACCTATACAATTTGCCATTGTATTGGGTGTTCTAGGGGCACAAGAGATTTCTTGTATTTGGTTGCAGGGTTGTTTGAGAGAGACCATCTGCATCCTATGCCTCCCACGGATTGATAAACCTTAGGTCATCCACTTAAGGGAAAATTGCCACTGTCCTACAAAACTCTACGCTTGGAGGCCCAATACGAGTCTACGAGAATAAAGTTGCATAGTAGACATCAATCATCTTATAATGGTACCGTCGTCCTAAGAAAAACAAGATGCATAAAAAGATAAACATCACATACAGTCAATATATGTGACATGATATGGCCATTATCATCTTGTGCTTTTGATCTCCATCTCCAAAGCACCTGGCATGATCTCCCATCATCACCGGCATGACACCATGGTCTCCATCATCATGATCTCCATCATCCTGCCTTCATGTGGTTGTCTCCACCAACTATTCCTTCTATTACTATCGCTAACTCATAGCAACAAAATAAACCAATTACATGGCATTTAATGATCGACATGCAGGTCATAAATAAATTCAAGACAACCCTATGGCTCCTGCCGGTTGCCGTACTCATTGATACGTCTCCAACGTATCTATAACTTTTGATTGTTCCATGCTATTATATTATCTGTTTTGGATGTTTTATATGCATTAATATACTATTTTATATTATTTTTGGGACTAACCTATTAACCTAGAGCCCAATGCCAATTTTTGTTTTTTCCTTGTTTTTGAGCTTCGCAGAGATGGAATACCAAATGGAGTCCAAACAGAATAAAATCTTCGCGATGATTTTTCTTGGACAAGAAGACACCTAGGAGACTTGGAGATCAAGTCGGAAGAGCCACGAGGCGGCCACAAGGGGGGAGGGCATGCCCCTGCCTTGTGGGCTCCACATGACTCCACTAACCTACTTCTTCGCCCTATTTGTTCACATATATCCCCAAACCACCAGAAGCACCCACGAAAACACTTTTCCACCACCGCTACTTTCTGTTCGCATTAGATCCCATCTAGGGGCCTTTTCCGGCATCCTGCCATACGGGGATTCGAGCATGGAGGGCTTCTACATCAACTCTATTGCTCTTCCGATGAAGCATCAGTAGTTTACCTCATATGTACGGGTCCATACCTATTAGTTAGATGGCTTCTTCTCTCCCTTTGATTCTCAATACCATGTTCTCCTCAATGTTCTTGGAGATCTATCCGATGTAATCTTCTTTTGCGGTGTGTTTGTCGAGATCTGATGAATTGTGGATTTATGATCAGCTTATCTATGAATATTATTTGAATCTTCTCTGAACTCTTATCTGCATGATTTGATATCTTTGCAATTCTCTTTGAACTATCGGCTTAGTTTGGCCAACTAGATTGGTTTTTCTTGCAATGGGGGAAGTGCTTAGCTTTGGGTTCAATCTGGTGGTGTCCTTTCCCAATAACAGTAGGGGCAGCAAGGCACATATTTGATTGTTGCCATCAAGGATAAAAAGATGGGGTTTACATCATATTGCTTGAGTTTATTCCTCTACATCATGTCATCTTTCTTAATGTGTTACTCTGTTCTTCATGAACATAATACTCTAGACGCAGGCAGGAGTCGGTCGATGTGTGGACTAATAGTAGTAGATGTAGAGTTGTTTCGGTCTACTTGACACGGACGTGATGCCTATATTTCATAATCACTGCCTTAGATATCGTCATAACTTTGCACTTTTCTATCAATTGCTCGACAATAACTCTTGAGAGAAGCCTCTAGTGAAACCTATGGCGCCGGGTCTATTTTCCATCATATAAGTTTTGGATCTACTATTTTGCAATCTCTTACTTTCAGATCTATAAACCAAAAACCCAAAAATATTTTATCTTTTGTTTATCTCTCTCTATTAGATCTCACTTTTGCTAGTAACCGTGAAGGGATTGACAACCCCTTTATCGCATTGGGTGCAAGTTGTTTGATTGTTTGTGCAGGTATTGGTGATTTGAGCGTTTTCTCCTACTGGATTGATACCTTGCTTCTCTAACTAATGGAAAATACTTATCCCTACTTTGCTGCATCACCCTTTCCTCTTCAAGCGAAAAACCAACGCAAGCTGAAGAGGTAGCAGGAAGAATTTCTGGCACTGTTGCTGGGGAGATCTACGCCGACTCAAGACATACCAAGTACCCATCATAAACTCTCATCTCTTGCATTACATTAGTTGCCATTTGCCTCTCGTTTTCCTCTCATCTACTTCTAAAATGATTTTCGAAAAGATTTGCCTTTTTCTTCGCCCTTCTTCCATTTGTCTTCTTTGTTTGCCATTTGTGTGCTCGTGTGTTGGATTGCTTGCTTTGTCACAATGGCTCAAGAGAATACCAAATTGTGTGACTTTTCCAATACTACTAATAATAATTTTATTAGTACTCTGATTGCTCACGTCACTAGTGCGGAATCTTGTGAAATTAATGCCGCTTTGCTGAATCTTGTTATCGAAGATTGATTTTCTGGCCTTCCTAGTGAAGATGCCACATCCCATCTAAACAATTTCGTTGATTCGTGTGATATGCAAAATAAAAAAGATGTGGATGATGATATTGTTAAATTGAAGCTATTTCCGTTCTCACTTCGAGATCGTGCTAAAACTTGGTTTTCACCTGTGGCTAAAAATAGTATTGATTCATGGAATAAGTGTAAAGATGCTTTTATTTCCAAGTATTTTCCTCCTGCTAAGATCATCTCCCTTAGGAACGAGATTATGAATTTTAAGCAACTTGATCATCAACATGTTGCACAATCTTGGGAGAGGATGAAATTGATGAGACGAAATTGCCCTACTCATGGTTTGAATTTGTGGATGATTATACAAAAAAATTATGCCGGATTGAATTTTGCTTCTAGAAATCTTTTAGATTCGGCCGCGGGAGGCACTTTTACAGAAATTACTTTAGGAGAAGATACTAAACTCCTAGATAATATTATGGTTAATTATTCTCAATAGCAGACCGAAAGATCTTACACTAGTAAAAAAGTGCATGCGATTGAAGAGATTAGTGTTTTGAGTAAAAAAGTTGATGAAATTATGAAATTATTTGCTAGCAATAGTGCTTCTATTGATCCTAATGATATACCTTTGTCTACTTTGATTGAAAATAATAATGAATCTATGAATGTGAATTTTGTTGGTAGGAACAATTTTGGTAATAACGCGTGTAGAGGCAATTTTAATCCTAGGCCGTTTCCTAGTAACTCCTGTAATAATTATGTTAATTCCTACAACAATTCTTATGGAAATTATAATAATATATCCTCTGATTTTGAGAATAGTGTTAAATAATTTATGATTTCGCAAAAGAGTTGCAATGCTTTGGTTGAAGAAAAGTTGCTTAAGATGGATGATTTGGCTAGGAACATGGATAGAATTTCTCTTGAGATTGATTCTTTGAAAATTAGATCTATTCCACCCAAGCACGATCTCAATGAATCTCTAAAGACCATGAGAATCTCCATTGATGAGTGCTAAGAAAGAACTGCTAAGATGCATGCTAAACAAGATTGGTTTGTAAAAGCGTGTTCTTCTAGTTTCCGTGAAAATACTGATGAAGATCTTAAAGTGATTGATGTGACTCCTATTTAATATTTATTTTCCAATACAAATCTTGATAAATATGGGACTGGAGATGATTCCACTTTAATTAAAAGGCATCCCAATGATTCATAGTTTTTAGATCTTGATGCAAAAATTGATAAAAGTGGGATTGGAGAGGTCAAAACTTGAAGTAGCAATGAACCCACTCTTTTGGATTTCAAGGAATTTAATTATGATAAATTTTTTAATAGATTGTATTTCCATGTTGCAATCCATCAAAGCTTTTACTAGACATATCGTTGATGCTATGATGCAATCTTTTGAAGGAAAGCTTGAATTGGAAGTTTCTATCCCTAGAAAACTTTATGATGAGTGGGAACCTACAATTACGATTAAGATCAAAGATTATGAGTGCCATGATTTGTGTGATTTGGGTGCTAGCATTTCATGATTCCAAAAAATTTATGTGATGTGTTACGTTTCCATGAATTTGATTGTTCTTTAAATTTGCAGCTTACAGATTCCACTATTAAGAAACCTATGGGAAGGATTAATGATGTTCTTATTATTGCAAATAGGACTTATGTGCATGTGGATTTCATTGTTCTTGATATAGATTGCAATCCTACATGTCCTATTATTCTTGGTAGACCTTTCGTTAGAACAATTCGTGCAGTTATTGATATGAAAGAAGGAAACATTAGATTTCAATTTCCATTAAGCAAGGGCATGGAACACTTTCCAAGAAAGAAAATTAAATTGCCTTATGAATATATTATGAGAGCTACTTATGGATTGCATACCAAAGATGACAATACCTAGATCTATATGTGTTTTTATGCCTAGCTAAGGGTGTTAAACAATAGCGCTTTTTGGGAGGCAACCCAATTTTATTTTTGTTCTTAGATTTTTGTTCCTGTTTTTCTTTGAATAATTCATCTAGCCTCTAGTTAGAGTAGTTTTGTGTTTTAGTTAGTGTTTGTGCCCAGTAAGACCTTTGGGATGGCTTACGGTGATAGTTGTTTTGATCTTGCTGAAAAACAGAAACTTTTGTGCCCAGGAAAATAATTTTCATAATTGACAGAAGAGTGCTTTTGATCTGATTATTTTTGCACAAGATTGGTACATAAATTTCCTAGGTTGTCCTAATTTTTTCTGGATTTTTGGAGTTACAGAAGTATTCGAGAGTTACAGATTGCTACCGATTGTTCTGTTTTTGACAGATTATGTCGGTGTACAAAAGTAGGGACCTAGCTTTTGACCCCTTTACTTGTGCACGGGCAGTCAGAGCCGCCTGTCGTGACCACACAAGAGAAAGGCAAGAGAGGGAAGATGGAGAAAAGCCAAAGCCGCAGGGACAATCAAAACACATGACCAAGGACCAAGACCACGAAGGCCGCACAGGCGATGCAGGTTGCCCCGACAAGGACCCTTGCCGGGGGCAGCCTTGGCAGCCCCGGCAAGATCCTTGCCGGGGCAGCTCGTCCACACCCGTGGAAGCGAGTCACCTTCGTGCCTACCGACGCTGAGCAGTCGCATTGGGAAAAGGTTCGGGAGGCACCTCCATGGTGGTATGCAGATCTTTGTGAAGACAAAAGGGCAATCAAGATCAAGAGAGGATAGGAAGGCAACCATCCTCACCCAAAGAAACCCACAGGGCTCCCCGACAAGATCCTTGCCAGGGAAGCCAGCGCGCTGCGGCAAGACCCTTGTCGGGCCACCTGGCAAGACCATCACCAAGCGTGCCGGCAAGGCCACTGCGAGGCCCACACCAGCCAGGTTCCAACCGTTGTTTGTACGCAGCCGCCGACCCAACCAGCTGGGCAGGAACCTGCGTGGCAGCATGCAAGCCTTCGTAGAGGCTCCACCACCGCGCCACCTCAGCTGCCTGCCTGCCTACATGGCGCTGCATGCGTTGCTGGCCGGGGCGCGTGTCGAAGCCAGGAGGGGCGGCGACGGATGGGACATGCCTCACCCCCGTCCCCCAATAAAGTGAAGGACACCTAAGCCTCGCATTTAATGCACCTCGTCATGTAATGCTAGCGATAACATCGCAACACTGTAGCACTTTACACCTCCTGTGTGCCACTGTGGCAGCCCCTTTCGCCTATAAAAGAAGGCCCATGGCATACTGAGAAGGGATTCGGCTCTTTGGAACCTAGCAGCACCCAGAGCTATTTTGAGAGCTCAAGAACACTAATACAACCACCAAAGCAGGATCGTAGGGTTTTACGCATCTTTGCGGCCCGAACCTGGGTAAATCCCCTTTGTGCCACCTGCTAGTTCCGCTTTTCTCATGATCCCGCGACCCACAACCGTAGAAGGGATTCCAATGATCCCATAGGTGTCCTTTCCCACCGACATCTTTGGCGCGCCAGGTAGGGGAGCGCAAATCATGAGAACCTGGCCTGGTGCTAGGCCTAGCAGTTCATCATCGCCACGGCTCCTATGGAGGAAGCGGCGAAGAGGGCGGCGCTGCCCGTTGGCGCGAAGGATGCCGAGGCGGCGAGGAAAGAGCTAAGTCATGCTAAATTTTAAGTTTTTATCCTTAAATATAAGGTTGTTATCCTCGATGGTTCGGCCTATGTATGAGAAACCTCTACGCGAAGGGGCCCTCCCGCGATTGGCAACGCCCTTGTTCTATTTCGAGCCCGCTCAACAGTTTGAGCGGCCGCGTCGAGAGCGGCAGGGTAGCCTTCCGCCACCGGCTATGCTCTCGTCTTTGACTCGAGTCAAGCTCGACAGATCGAGCGGCCGCGCTGGCGGCGGTAAGGTGCTTCGCCGGCAGCAAGGTGCCGCCCTGGGTTTATGCGCCGGCAAGCTTACCCAGTCGACATGGGGCATACATACAAAGGAAAATCTAACAGGAAAATAACATGCATAGTTTCGGGGGTATGGCAGAGTTATATTACATAAATTGCCGCCATGGTTCTAACTAAAGATGGCACTGTCTTGGTCTTGAACCTGCAGTGATGATAAGAAATGGGGTACTCAGTCCTGGCGCGGGCCCTCCAATCCCTTGATTTTGTCGATGCGGCTGAGGATGGGCTGGATATGCTCGTTGAGCGCTGCGATGTTAGCGTCCTTCGGCAAGCTCTTTAGCACCGCTTTGAAGTCGAGGTCAGGATGCTAATGCGCTAACTTCACGAGCACCCTGGTGATGGCCCCCTGGCAAAGAATCCGGGACTCTTCGGCTAGGGAGGCCGCCCAGTTGGAGTGGACTCGCTTCAAGGCACGAATGACCCTCTCAAAGAATTTGGTCAGGCTGGCGTTGGGGCTCAGGTTCACTTCCGGGGCGTACTCCATGCCCGGCACCCCCATGATGGTCAGTTGGTCGGCAGCCGAGATTGCGACGGCGGCAAGGCGCTCGAGCCAGCGTTTCTCATCCGCCTTGTGATCCCTGAGGTTGGCGGTCTCGTTCCTCAGTAGCTGTTTCTCCATCTCCAGCTCCCTTGTCAGGAGCCCCTCCCGGGTCAAGGCCCCCGACAGCATCTCCTCGAGCTCTCCCAGCTTCAGCTTGAGATCTTTGATGGAGGCGTTGGCCTCGGACAGCTCTCTAGACTTACCAATGATCTCGCCCTGCACCTCTGTCAGGGCACCGTTGAGCGTGTCTTTCTCCTGGGACAGCTTCAGAATTTTACCCTCCAGCTCCTTCAGCTTGCCGGCGTGAGCCTGAGCCAGGGCGTCGAGTGCCTCCTGATGCCTTCGCTCCAGCTCTTGGGTCCACTGTAGGATGAGCTTGTCCACGTCTTCATCCTTGCCACGGAGAGTGGCAGCAAGCTTCTCCTCGCGAGCGGCCAGGTCCTCCTCCTGGGTCTTCAGGGCGGCCTCGTGCTGGGACCGGACGGCTGCATCCTCGTCGGCCAGCCTCTTCGCCATTTCCTGGGCCTTCTCAATGTCGGCCAGCCTCATGGTGGGCTACAGGTAGCGCCTGGCCAGCTCGCCCTGAGCGGCCTTCAGCTTGTCCTGAGCCTGGTGCCACCAATCCTGTGCCTCGGCAATGCGCCCCTCAAAGTCTTCCTCCACTTTCTCCACCACCGCCGTCTTGCACTTGGCCTTGTCCAGGCGAGTGCGGTGGAGAGCCTGGAGTTTCCGGAAGTTGGCGCCCATGTCCCGGAGCAGCCGCTCCTCCTGGGATCCATCACCGTCGATGCTCGGCTCGTCGACAACGTCAAAACTGGTGGCGGCAAGCACCTCGTTGTCGAGAAACTCCCCCTTGACGGGGGCTCTGGAGCTTGACACGCCTAGAAGGTGGATGAAGAGATCATCGCTCACCTTCAAATACTTGCCGGAGCTAGAGGCGACGGAGGAAGAGGGCTGGTCGTCGACCACCGCCTCCTCGGCAGTGGCCTTGCCGGTCCCCTTGGCGGGCCCCTTGCCGGGCTCCTCGGCACGCTCCTTGTCGGGGCCTTCAGTGGACCCCTTGGCGGCATCTTTGGCGGTGCCCCTGGTGCTCTCCTCGGAAGCAATCTTCTCCGCCTCCGCCGCGGCCTCTACGGCGACGTCCTTGATGGTGGTGTCGATGTCCTCCGAAGAGGAGCTTGGACACCAAGAAGGAGACGGGGTGGAGCCAAGATCGAAAACCGGTGAGGAAAAAAGGAAAGAAGAATGCAAACAAAGAAGAAAAGCGAGTAATCTACCTATACCAGGACGAGAGGCAGAAGCCCTCTCCCCGCCAAGATCCGCGCTGAAGCAAAGCCACCGGTGCCTGCGTTCTCCTCCTCCTCCTCCGTGTGCATGGCTTCGGGGCTGAGTGCCCTTGCCGGGGACACCCCTCGGGGCGGTGTGGTTGACGGGGAAGGCACGATAAGAGAAGCCCTTCGAGGCTCCCCTTGGTGTTGCTCCCCTCCTGCATCCACGGCACGGTTAGCACTGAAGCATCACGCATAACACACGCTGGGGGCTGGGCCGGGGGCTGCTATCCGGGCTGCTCGACACCACCAGTGGCGTGCCGGAGGTGCCTGCCGGGGGCTGGCCACTTGCCGAAGTCCGGGCCCTTTTCATGCTCTGGGCCAGTGTCTCCGCATCCCTGCAGAATGAAAGCAAGTCAGTAACACCGTCGGGAGATGTGTGAGGAATGAGGAAGGAAAGCGGGGGCTTACTCGTCATTTCCTTCCTCCTCCTCCTCCTCCTCTGGTGCCTTCCTCTTCCTCGCCGGGCTGGGTGACCCAGAGTACTTGTCCGAGCTGAGGGGCCCGAAGTCGAAGGCAATCCCCGCACCAACATCTGCCGGTGGCGGGGAGGGCGGTGGCATCTGGGCACGCCTGGATGACGAGGAAACAGGTGTCCTCCTCCTCGCTGCCTCCGCCTCCGCCACCTTCTTTGTCACGGGGCCCTTGTGTGGCGCGTTGCTGCTCCCTGAGCCAGCCGCAGCTGCGTGGCCCGGCCAGGCTGAACCTCCTCGCCATAGGTAGCGCGCCATAGAACTCACCCCTTCCCAGTGGCCGGAGGGACGGAGGCCGCGATTGCCTCCTCATCGTCCTCCTCCGAGGCCCCGTTGACGACGTCCTCGACAAGGGGGAGCCCGGCGCAGGTGCCGCTAGCCTCCCCAGCGGCCGCCGCCCACCGGGAGAGGTGCTCCTCCTCCGCTTCCCCCGCGGCACGGTCCACCGTGCCGCTGGGCTGCTGGCTTCCACGGCAAGGATTGCCGACTCCTCGGCAAGTTTTGCCTCCCGCAGCCTACAGGCGATGTAGTCCAACTCCACCTGAGAAGTGTCCTGAACAAGCTGCGGCTCGTCAGCGACATATGCCTCGTGCAAGGTGTCGTAAAACTCCTGCACCCTGAGCTTGTCAGGCTCGACCCAGCTTGGGTCGAGGCCATGCGCATTGAAGAGTGGCATCAGGGCGATGATATCCGACCGACAGGAATTGTTGCTGAGCGGGACCACCCCCGTCGGCAACTTGAAGACGGGCTCCTTGTCCACCTTACCGGCCTTAGCGGAAGCCCTTGCCACCTTGCCGGACTGCTCCACCTCGCCCTCTTCATTAACCTCAAGATGGAAAATTCGCTGGCAGAGATGAGCATGCCTTGGCACCCTCAGATTATGGTCGAGGCCAGGGCAGAGCCGCATGATATCAACAGCATTCACAAAAAGCCAGGCCGGCCTCCCCTTGTCATGCAGAGATGCGATCCGGCGACGGATGAAGTCCGCACCGATCATCTTGAGGGTGAGCCCGTCCCGGGTAAGCCTGAGGATCCTGGTGGTGGCAATCGTGAGCTTTGCGTCATCGACATCGATGTCGCCCCAGTCCTTTCCACGGACCGGTGCCACCTGACGAACCTCACAGGATGCCGACGGGTTCTCCTCCTTGATAAAGCACCACCGGCCCCGCCACTCTTCCCACCTCTCCTTCATGGCGCCGTCCGGGTATGCTCCTTTGGCCCTTGGGATCCAAGTGACGCTATCGATGATGGTGCCCCCCTTTTGGATCCGGGGATAGAAATATTGGCGGAAGAGCGCTGTGTGAGGATGCACCCCGACGAAGCCCTCGCAAAGATGTGCGAAAAGGGCCATACACGCCATGACATTTGGGGTGAAGTCCAGGAGGCGGAAGCCGAATGTGTACATCATATCCTTGAAGAAATCAGAAAAAGGGGGATAGAGCCTGCAAGAGAAGTAGTCGATGAAGAAAGGGTACCAATTTGGGGAAGGCCCAGCGCTAGCAGGGACGACACGTGTGGCTGGGTGCCCCGTCATCTCTCCCCCCGTCTTCACGCCCCATAGGGCCTTGTAGAACTCCCGGAGCATGGGCACGTCGACTGTCGAGGGGAAGAGGGCGAACTGTGCCCCTCGCGCCACGAGCTCGCTCTCCGACGGCTCCGCCGCACCGGCATCCTTGACTGCCCCCTTTCCTTTGGAGGATTTGGGCGCCATTGCGGTCGCAGGAGCAAGGGCTGGCAGAAGTGCGTTGGCGATGTGAAGAAGCAGAGGGCTCGAGGAAGAAGAAAGGGGGCGGTGGTTTCAAGATGGAGGGAGTTGCAAGAAAGGGTAAAAGTGAGCAGCGCGCCCGCGGTTTTCCTTTTTTATGGGGAAGACGCGGGCCGCCTCCTTTCCCATTAACTGCGACGCGACGCATGCGTGTGGTCGCCATCCCACGCATGCCTCCCATGTCACGCATGCGCACGACTCCCATGTCACGCGTTCAATGCGGGTCATGGGGAAGCGTAGTGGGCAAAACAGTGGCCGCGGTAAAAAAATCTGCCTCAGCTGCCCGCGCACCGTTCTGGGCCTGGCCCAACAACATGCTGCGCTTATGTGTGGCCCAGGCCCGGGGGCTCCTGTCGGTGTACAAAAGTAGGGGCCTAGCTTTTGACCCCTTTACTTGTGCATGGGCAGTCAGAGCCACCTGCCGCGACCACACAAGAGCAAGGCAAGAGAGGGAAGCCGGAGAAAAGCTCAAGCCGTAGGGACAAGCAAAACAGACGACAAAGGACCAAGACCACGAAGGCCGCACGGGCGATGCAGGTCGCCCCGGCAAGGACCCTTGCCGGGGGCAGCCTCAGCAGCCCCAGCAAGATCCTTGTCGGGGTGGCTTGTCGACACCCAAGGAAGCGAGCCACCTTCGAGCCTACCAACGCTGAGTACTCGCATTCGGACAAGGTTCAGGAGGCACCTCCGTGGTGGTATGAAGATCTTTGTGAAGACAAAAGGGCAATCAAGATAAAGAGAGGATAGGAAGGCAACCATCCTCACCCAAAGAAACCCACAGGGCTCCCAGCAAGATCCTTGCCGGGGAAGCCAGCGCGCCGCGGCAAGACCCTTGCCGGGCCACCCGGCAAGACCATTGCCAAGCGCACTGGCAAGGCCACTGCCAGGCCCGCACCAGCCAGGTTCCAACCGCTGTTCGTACGCAGCCGCCGACCCAACCAGCTAGACAGGCACCTGTGTGGCAGCATGCAAGCCTTCGTGGAGGCTCCACCACCGCGCCACCTCAGCTGCATGCCTGCCTACATGGCGCTGGATGCTTTGCTGGCCGGGGCGCATGTCGAAGCCAGGAGGGGCGGCGACGGACGGGACGGGCCTCACCCCTGTCCCCCAATAAAGTGAAGGTCACCTAAGCCTCACATTTAATGCGCCTCGTCCTGTAATGCTAGCGATAACCTTGCATCATTGTAGCACTTTACACCTCCTGTGTGCCACTGTAGCAGCCCCTTTCGCCTATAAAAGGAGGCCCATGGCCTACTGAGAAGGGATTCGACTCTTTGGAACCTCGCAGCACCCAGAGCTAGTTCGAGAGCTCAAGAGCACTAATACAACCACCAAAGCAGGATCGTAGGGTTTTACGCATCTTTGCGGCCCGAACCTGGGTAAATCCCCTTTGTGCCACCCGCTAGTCCCACTCTTCTCACGATCCCGCACCCTGCAACCGTAGAAGGGATTCCAATGATCCCATGGGTGTCGTTTTCCACCGATAGATTATGTTTTCTATGTGTTGTTTGCTTGTTTTGATGAATCTATGGGTAGTATCGGGGGGTATGAACCATGGAGAAGTTGGAATAAAATAGATATTACACCAATATAAATAAAGAATGAGTTCGCAACACTAACAAAAGTGGTGATTTATTTTCTTATACTAACGGAGCTTATGATATTTTCTGTTGAGTTTTGTGTTGTGAAGTTTTCATGTTTTGGGTAAGGATTTGATGGACTATAGAATAAGGAGTGGCAAGAGCCTAAGCTTGGGGATTCCCAAGGAACCTGTCGGTGTCAAAACCGGCGGATCTCGGGTAGGGGGTCCCGAACTGTGCGTCTAGGCGGATGGTAACAGGAGACAAGGGACACGATGTTTTTACCCAGGTTCGGGCCCCCTCGATGGAGGTAAAACCCTACTCCTGCTTGAGTAATATTGATGATATGGGTAGTACAAGAGTAGATCTACCACGAGATCGGAGTGGCTAAACCCTAGAAGCTAGCCTATGGTATGATTGTTGTTCGTCCTACGGACTAAAACTCTCCGGTTTATATAGACACCGGAGAGGGCTAGGGTTACACAGAGTCGGTTACAATGGGAGGAGATCTTCATATCGTATCGCCAAGCTTGCCTTCCACGCCAAGGAAAGTCCCATCCGGACATGGGACGGAGTCTTCAATCTTGTATCTTCATAGACCAGGAGTCCGGCCAAAGGTCTTAGTCCGGCCATCCGGATACCCCCTAATCCAGGACTCCCTCAGTAGCCCCCGAACCAGGCTTCAATGACGACGAGTCCGGCGCGCAAGTTGTCTTCGGCATTGCAAGGCGGGTTCTCCTGCAAATTCTCTGTATCCGTCGAATAGTGTCCGGCTTCTAGTGCGTGCTGTCCTCCTCGGCTTCTGCGCCCCATAATGACCATCCTCCACGCGTCAACGAATGCGAAATGCCAGGGGGTTTTCTTTTCACTTACCCCCCCCCCCCCCCGGTTGCGTTAATGAGCTGCCCATAAAAGAGACGGGGATTTAGATCCAATTCGCACCATCTTCCATCCGCGAGTCTTCATCAGAGCGCCTCTGACAGAGATCCATTCCATCATGGCCAGTCGGTGCCGCTCCTCCTCTCACCCTTCCAGCCCTCGGCTCAGAGATTGGGGGCGGTGTTCCGTCCCGCATAGGAAGTTAGTAGTGCTTCAGTCCAAGGGGCTTCTCCCCCCAGCATATATGGTCCCAGTTCGAGCCGGGATTGCTGCCTATAGTGGCGGAGAGCAGGCGGAGGGCGTTCCCAATCCCTCTCAAGGAGAGCGGGTATGCTTAGTCCCTTATTTGATGAGAGGACTAGGATTTCCAATTCATCCGTTTCTTCGAGGGTTGTTGGAGTTCTACGGCCTCCAGCTACATAACCTCACGCCCGCCTCCATTTTGCACATCGCGGGCTTCGTGGCCCTCTGCGAGCTGTTTTTGGGTGTTGAGGCCCATTTCGCGCCATGGAAGAGGTTGTTTTGCCTTGTGCCCCATTCCCAGGAGGGGTCTATTTATCAGGTGGGCGAAGCCGAACTATGGCGCATCGCCGGGATCGGATATCTATCCGGCACCCCAAAGTGGGCGTCCAAAGACTGGCCCTCGAAGTGGTTTTATATAGATGACGTCCCCCTGCCGGACCCTGTATGGATCGGCCTCCCTGAGTTCAATAATGCCCCATTGAAGAAGTGCCTGAGTTGGCGCCCACGGAACCCTCCGAGGGAAGCTGACAGGGACGTCCTGTACCTGATGAGCCGGATAAGGTTGTTGGCTCATTCCGGACTGACCATGATCAAGGTCATGGCCATATGCATTACGCGAGGGGTGCAGCCGCTTCAATACAGAGGCCACCCCATGTGGGATTTCAACGGGGAGGATGACTCCACCCGGTGCAGTCGCAAGGGGCCAGATTCGGCAGCCATTTTAACGAGAATCTTATCCGCTTTGTATAAGGGAGAAGAAGAAGAATTCCTCCGTGTCAACCCGGAGGGTGGATTCTCCATGTAAAATCCACCTAGTTGGGTGAGCGGACACTTTCACTTGCCTATTCGCTTTTGAAATTCCCATAGTTGAGTACTTAGTCTAGTAATGTTTAAACGCAGGAGCTGCGCCAGATTGTGAAGGAAATAAACAGCCCTCCTCCACAACCCGAGGACCCGGAACGGTCCCTCGATCTGGACTCCCAAGAAGATCCGGACTTATGTGTGTAGTTAATTGATGGAGTATTTCATCAATTGAGTAAGGACAACTCCTTAGTGGCCATCACGGCCGACTATCCCGGACTACTTCCAGCCTCAAAGGTAACTAAGACCGAGGTCCCAGTATTCTCATGCTTTATATTGCATGCCGTAAACTAATAGCATTTCGCAGGGTAACTCCTTGAGGCGGAAGGCCGAGCCCACGGCGGGCAGCATACAAGGGCCGCTGAAGCCAGGCGGGCAAAAAAGAAGTGCGGACTAGATCGAGATTCCGGCGCAACGGTACGGCGTGCAAATTTAATGCCTAGGGTTTATGCCGTTGAGTCTTACTAATGCTCATGATTTTCTTAGAAAGAAGAGAGCCCACCGGACTATGTCCAGCGACCAAAGTTCAAGGCTGGGTCCGGAAGCAGAGACGGACACGGGGCGCGCCTCGGGAGCTCCTCCGACAGAGGATGCCGACGGGCTATCTGCCACCAATTCAGAGGTGGAGAGCGCCCTGAACCACAGGCGTCGCCGGACTGTTCTTCATGGCACGTGTTTTTCCCCAGAGGCGTTGGACGCCTTTAATATAGGAGATGCGTATCTCCGTGTTGCTCAAAATGGTCTAGCCAGAGCCACGGAGCAGTATGTAAAAGACATACAGGTGAGTAGAATTGAATGTTATATATGTCAGTAGCCCCCGAGACTTGAAACAGTGAAGATGACTGTTTTAAGGATCATGTGCTATGCATGTCTTACAAAGAAGAATACGCGACTGTCCCAGGAGCTTGAAGAGTGCAAGGCCCAGCTCGAGGCCGCACTGGCCACTTTAGAAAATGCCGAGGGGACGCCCGCGGGTAATATATGCTTCGAAAGATAATTCTGTTTTGAAATGCGGCAGGTGTGCAACCCTGACGATAATAGTGCAGATGGAGCCGGAGTAAATCCGGACAAGCAACAACTCCTACACCAACTAAAGGCTGGCGAGAGCATGCTGACGAGTGTGAGGCAAGAGAAGAACAAGCTTCAAGACGCCAATACCCAGCTGGGCGAGGAACTGAAAGATGTTCTTATTCAGCTGTCTTCTGCCGTGAAGGAGAATCGGCGACTTCGACGCGGCATTTTTAGTAAGTGCTTGAACGAATCTTCGAAAAAAGAATTCGGCAAGGAAGTCGATTGACAGAGCTATGTCTGTAGGTCTGCTGACAGGTCGTCCTGCGGAGGAAATGCCCGGTTCAAGAGGAGACCTTCTTCCCGAGCTGTTGCAACTACACGAACGAGTCCAGCAGGCAATGCAAAGCGTCATCCAGGCTATGTGGCCGTCCCTCTCCGTGCCCGAAGGCCTTGAGGAGCTTACAAAGAAGCTGGAGGGACTGCGGCCGCGCTTCCGATTGTGGAAGATATCGGCTTGCCGTCAAGGTGCCAGGGAGGCCTGGGCCATGGTGAAGACTCGGTACACGAAGGCTGACCCAAACCACATGGCCGAGGTCGGCCCTATAGGTCCGTACAGAAAGGAGATCCCAGTCAGCTTAGCATATGGCCAGGTGGAGCTGGCCACAAAGTATTCCCAACAGGACTGTAAATTAGACCGCCTGTTGGATGGTATTGAAGAAGAATATGCCGAGTCGAAGTGACTCTGTAATTTAAAATGACATAAAAAATGCCTTCTAGCCGGATTGTAGATCGTTTGTCATTGCGGACCTTTTCGCTTCGACCTCTGGACCCTATAGTCTGGAGTGTGTCCGAATACCCTCTCGATTATGTAAGAACCGGGGCATGCGTGGAGACAAGGCGTAGGGGTCATAAGTGCTTTAGCAGACAAGTGCCCAACTAGTTATGTTATATTACATGGTTAGTAAGAAACATCTTCCAGGGAGAATAGTTCCGTTAGGGGTTCCTTTCCCTGGGAGGCATGCCCTAAAGTGCATGTCCGAACTGCCAGAAAGAGGAGAAAAGCATCTGGGGGCAGATGAATAAATATGAAAGATCATCTTTTAGTTCACCGACCGAATATTCCCTTATGAACGCTAGCTTTCGGCTTCACCCAGTCTGAGGTACACATCCGGCTGACCCGGCAGTAACAATCATAGAGGTGCTTCCTTTACCACCTAGCCGAACGAACGGGAACTAAGCACAGGAGCCAGGCAACCCAGCTTGGCCAAAACAAAAGTCATATCGATGCATATAATGGTGTATAAAAGGTTCATGCGGAAGTGTCACACATGTTTTGGGCATGAGGCCTGTTTTATATAAACTTCTTGGTAAAGAAGCCCCCAGGTATTATGAGCGCGGGTAGCGCGTCGGGTATGTGCGAACAATGCACAGGCAAGCCCCTAAGGTCTTGAGAGAAGAAAAAGGGTAGGGAGAAGGAACAAAATCCCGAACAGCTAATAAAAAATAAAAATAAAAATAAAACAAAGGGACGGAGGAAGGAAACGAACACGGAGTCCGGTGCTAGGCGTAGAATCTTCGTAGGCGTGCTGCGTTCCATGGGTTTGGCTCGAGTCGGTTATCCGATGCGTTTCGCAGACGGTACGCTCCGCCGGTCAGTACTTGGTCGATTATGAAGGGGCCCTCCCATTTGGGCTTTAATTTATCCTTTTTCTTGTCCGGCAGGCGTAGAACTAGTTCGCCAACATTATAAGTTTTGGCCCGTACTTCTCTTCCAATGCGGAACGAGCTTTTGCCACGTCGCGCTCCTCTTCCAATGCGTCCAAGCTGTCCTGCCGATCGAGCTCGGCTTCTCTTTCTTCGTACATGCGCACTCGAGGTGAGTCATGGATTATGTGGCATGGCAGTACTGCCTCTACGCCGTATACCATAAAAAATGGTGTGAATCCGGTAGTGCGATTCGGCGTGGTCCGCAGCCCCCAGAGTACAGAGTCAAGCTCCTCTACCCAGTGCATGTTAGATTCCTTGAGGGATCGCACTAGTCTGGGTTTGATGCCGCTCATAATGAGACCGTTGGCCCGTTCGACTTGACCGTTAGTTTGAGGGTGATAGACTGAAGCGTAGTCAAGCTTGATGCCCATGTTTTTGCACCAAAGTTTGATTTCATCGGCTGTGAAGTTTGTGCCATTGTCGGTTATGATGTTGTGGGGGACACTGTGACGGTGTACAACCCCGGATATGAAGTCTATCACCGGTCCGGATTCGGCCGTCTTTACAGGCTTGGATTCTATGCATTTGGTGAATTTGTCCACCATGACCAGTAGATATTTTTGCTTGTGGGTTCCTCCTTAAGGGGCCCAACCATGTCAAGCCCCCAGACCGCAAAAGGCCAGGTAATGGGTATAGTTTGTAGGGCGGTAGGCGGCATGTGGCTTTGGTTGGCGAATAACTGGCAACCAACACATCGTTGCACTAAGTCCTGAGTGTCTGCCCGGGCCGTTGGCCAATAAAATCCGGTACGGAAGGCCTTGCTTACAAGGGCCCGGGCTGCGGCATGGTGCCCGCCGAGTCCGGCATGAATTTCAGCCAAAAGGTCTCGCCCTTCCTCTTCGGAGATACACCTTTGAAGGACTCCGGTTGTGCTTTTCTTGTAAAGATTTCCCTCGTGGACTTTGTAGGCTTTAGATCGCCGCACTATGCAGCGGGCGTTGTTTTGGTCTTGGGGAAGTTCCTGCCTAGTTAGGTAGGCTAGGAATGGTTCTGTCCAAGGGGCAATAACTGCCATTATTTCGTGGGATGATGGTGTTGTTTGGTTGGCGGAGCCCCCGACTGTGTCAGAATGTTCGGTGAGGGGCAGTGTAGTTGTGTCCGGGCTATTGTTTCCGGATTCTCCTACCCATGATACGGATGGCTTGAACAACCTTTCTAGGAAGATGTTGGGAGGGATGGCCTCGCGCTTGGCGCCAATGCGTGCCAACACGTCTACTGCTTGGTTATTTTCCCGGGCTATATGATGAAATTCAAGCCCCTCAAACCGAGCTGACATCTTTAAGATGGCGTTGCGGTAAGCTGCCATTTTCAGATCCTTGGTGTCGAAGTCTCCATTTATTTGGGATATTGCGAGGTTTGAATCCCCGCGGACCTCTAGGCGATAAATGCCCATGGAGACTGCCATCCGGAGGCCATGTAAAAGGGCCTCGTATTCGGCTGCGTTGCTGGAATCCGTGTACATCATCTGAAGTACATATTGGACTGTGTCTCCGGTTGGGGACGTCAAAACGACACCAGCCCCCAGGACAGCCAACATTTTGGAGCCATTGAAGTGCATGATCTAGTTGGAGTATGCACCGTACTCTTTAGGGAGTTCGGCTTCAGTCCATTCGGCGATGAAGTCGGCCAAAACCTGTGACTTAATAGCTCGCCTTGGCTTGTAGGTTATGTCGAATGGGAGGGGCTCGATGGCCCATTTAGCAATCCGGCCCGTTGCGTCGCGGTTGTTTATAATATCATTAAGGGGTACTTCGGATGCCACTGTTATGGAGCACTCTTGAAAGTAGTGTCGCAGCTTCCGGGATGCCATGAACACCGCGTATGCTATCTTTTGATAATGCGGGTACCGTGACTTGCATGGGGTTAGTACAGTGGTCATGTAGTACACTGGTTTTTGGAGGGGGAACTTGTGTCCGTCCGCTTCTCGTTCGACGACGAACACCGCGCTTACAACTTGATGGGTTGCCACGACGTATAATAGCATTGGTTCGCCCGTGTTGGGCACGGCTAGGACCGGATTCGTTGCCAGTATGGCTTTTATTTCTTCGAGTTCGGCCGTGGCGGCATCTGTCCACTCGAAGTGGTCGGTGCACCGGAGGAGGCGATAGATGGGTAATGCCTTTTCTCCTAAGCGGGAGATAAAGCGGCTTAGAGCCGCCATGCATCCTGTCAGTTTTTGCATTTGTTTGAGGTCCTTTGGGGTATCCAATTGTGACAGAGCTCGGATCTTGGCTGGGTTTGCTTTAATTCCTCTAACGGATATGATGAAGCCCAGGAGCTTTCCGGCTGGTATGCTGAAAACGCATTTTTCCGGGTTGAGCTTAATGTCATACGTTCGGAGATTGTCGAATGTGAGCCTCAAGTCGTCTACTAGAGTATCAACATGTTTTGTTTTGACGACCACGTCGTCTATGTATGCTTCAACTGTTTTGCCGATCTGGTTGGCCGGACATGTCTGAATCATGCGCTGATATGTTGCGCCATCGTTTTTGAGCCCGAAGGGCATCGTGTTGAAGCAGAATGTGCCGTATGGGGTGATGAATGCCGTTGCGGCTTGGTCTGACTCTGCCATCTTGATTTGATGGTAGCCAGAGTATGCATCGAGGAAACACAATGAGTCGTGTCCTGCGGTGGCGTCGATGATTTGATCAATTCGGGGGAGTGGGAAAGGGTCCTTTGGACAGGCCTTGTTTAGGTCTTTGAAATCGACACATAGACGCCAAGATTTGTCCTTCTTTGGTACCATCACCAGGTTTGCTAGCCAGTCCGGATGTTTTATGTCTCGGATGAATCCGTCTTCCAGCAGTTTTGCTAGCTCCTCTCCCATGGCTTGTCTCTTGGGTTCGGAAAAACGCCGTAGAGTCTGCTTGACGGGTTTAAACCCTTTTAGGCTGTTCAGGCTGTGCTCAGCCAGCCTGCGTGGGATTCCTGGCATATCTGAGTGGTGCCAGGCGAAAATGTCCCAATTTTCTCGCAGGAAGTCTCTGAGTGCGGCGTCCACATCGGGTTTTATTTGTGCCCCGATGGAGGCCGTTTTTGTAGGGTCCGTTGGATGGACTTGGAATTTGACTATTTCGTCTGCTGGTTTGAAAGAGGTGGACTTGGATCTCTTGTCTCGTATCACATTGTCCCTGTCCACCGTAGAGCGCAACGCAGTTAGTTCCTCGGCCGCTAGGGCCTCGGATAGTGCCTCCAGGGCTAGTGCGGCTGTCTTGTTTTCAGCGTGGAGCGCTATGTCTGGATCACTTGCGAGAGTGATGATTCCATTGGGCCCGAGCATTTTGAGCTTCATGTACCCGTAATGCAGTATGGCTTGGAAAATTGTAAATGCTTCTCGCCCTAGCAGAGCGTGGTATCCGCTGCTGGACGGGGCCACTTGAAACGTGACCTCCTCGGATCTGTAATTATCCAGCATGCCCAACACCACATCCAGTGTGATTTTTCCTGAACAGTGCGCTTCCCGGCTTGCAATTATTCCTCTAAAAGTTGTGTTGCTTCGCTCAATGCGGCTCTAGTCAATTTCCATTTTTCGTAGGGTTTCCTCGTAAATGAGGTTGAGTCCGCTGCCGCCGTCCATGAGTACCTTTGTAAGTCGGAAGCCGTCCACTATCGGACTGAGGACCAATGCAGCTGGTGCTCGAGCTGTCCGGAATTGAGGTCCGTCACTGGCATTAAATGTGATTGCCGTGTCAGTCCATGGGTTTATTGTTGATACTTGGTAGACTTCGGCAAGGTTGCAGAGCATTCGTTTCATTACATTGTTTGATGTGAAGGTCTCAAAGACTGTCGACACCGTACTGGGGAGGTATTCTTTGGGTGCTGGAGTTAAAAGCTCCTTGCCACTTCGGGCCACCTACCGTAGTATCCAATATGCTCTAAGGCTGTGCGTTGGTGTGGCTTCCCCTGAATTATGAATTTTACAGGGTCCATTGAGCCATCCTTCTAGTACGGTCCCGTACCCTATAGAGGGTTTTTGTTTTTTGATGTTTGGCTCAGATGCCTGGCGGTGATGCGCCCTTTTGTTCCGGACTGGTGTTGTATTCGGGGCCGGATTGTCCCAGAATTTATCTTCGCTTTTCCGAACGCTTTCAGTTGCACAGTACTTTCGTACTATGGATGTCAAGTCGGCGAATCGTGTAATTTCGCGGCAACTTATGGGGTTGAGGATTCCGATGTCCGTGCAGTTGTTACAGAAGAGTGAAATTGCTTCTTTCTCGCAGAAGTCCTTTATCCTGTTCATAACCAGGAGGAATCTGGCCTAGTAGTGGTGTACTATTTCTCCGGGCTCTTGCCGTATTAGGGATAAATCCCGTATAGTTGGGTGCGTGGGTGGAATTAAATCCGGAACCCTGCCCGATGTAAGATTCAGGGGCCAAGCGGTTTCTGAATTCGGAAGCTTGCTTTCTTGGATATTATTCAATGAATCAGGCCTGCTGCCTGACTTTAGGTTCAAGGATTGGGCAACATCCTCCCCTCCGCGGGTATCCGTCTTGGAGGGATCGGGAATCCGGACACATCTGGTCCTTAGGGCGGGCGAAGACTCGCCGCATTGTTCTTCCACCACTTCGACGTGATGGGTGATCTGGGAGAGTCAATCTCTCTCTGATCGGGTTTAAGCCCAATCTGGTCGTAATCAGTAACGACTCCCAGGGCCACGATGCGATCCAAGAGCTCGTTCAGGGAGAGGAGATCCATCGGATCTAACTGCTCGGCAAGCTCCGAGCTGATGTGAAGATTGCTTTCGATGGCCCGAGAGGTCATCATCGGCGCGGCGGCCGGACAGGCGGTCATCAAAAACCTGCCCAGCCAGAGAGTTTGACCGATAGCCAAAGCTCCATTAGCATTGACGCCGTCATTAAAGACGGGATGCGGCATCCTTCCTGATGGTGACGACACAACGGAACTCTCAATGAAAGCACCAATGTCGGTGTCAAAACCGGCGGATCTCGGGTAGGGGGGTCCCGAACTGTGCGTCTAGGCGGATGGTAACAGGAGACAAGGGACACGATGTTTTTATCCAAGTTCGGGCCCTCTCGATGGAGGTAAAACCCTACTCCTGCTGGATTAATATTGATGATATGGGTAGTACAAGAGTAGATCTACCACGAGATCGGAGTGGCTAAACCCTAGAAGCTAGCCTATGGTATGATTGTTGTTCGTCCTACGGACTAAAACTCTCCCGTTTATATAGACACAGGAGAGGGCTAGGGTTACACAGAGTCGGTTACAATGGGAGGAGATCTTCATATCATATCGCCAAGCTTGCCTTCCATGCCAAGGAAAGTCCCATCCGGACACGGGACGGAGTCTTCAATCTTGTATCTTCATAGACCAGGAGTCCCGCCAAAGGTCTTAGTCCGGCCATCTAGACACCCCCTAATCCAGGACTCCCTCAGCACCCCAAGGTAATATTCAAGGACGACCAAGAGCCTAAGCTTGGGGATGCCCCGGAAGGCATCACCTCTTTCGTCTTTGTTTATCGGTAACTTTACTTGATGCTATATTTTTTCACCACATGATATGTGTTTTGCTTGGAGCGTGTTGTATGATTTGAGTCTTTGCTTTTTATTTTGCCACAATCATCCTTTTTGTACACACCTTTTGAGAGGGACACGCATGAATCATGATTTATTAGAATACTCTATGTGCTTAACTTATATCTTTTGAGCTAGGCAATTTTGCTCTAGTGCTTCACTTATATATTTTTAGAGCACGGTGGTGGTTTTATTTTATAGAAATTATTGAACTCTCATGCTTCACTTATACTATTTTGAGAGTCTTTTTAAACAACATGGTAATTTGCTTTGGTTATAAATTTATTCCTAATATGATAGACATCCAAGAGGGGTATAATAAAAACTTTCATGTAAAGTGCATTGAATACTATGAGAAGTTTGATTCCTTATGATTGTTTTGAGATATGAAGATGGTGATATTAGAGTCATGCTAGTGAGTAATGGTCGATTGTAGAAATACTTGTGTTGAGGTTTGTGATTCCCGTAGCATGCACGTATGGTAAACCGTTATGTCATGAAGTCGGAGCATGATTTATTTATTGATTGTCTTCCTTATGAGTGGCGGTCGGGGACGAGCGATGGTCTTTTCCTACCAATCTATCCCTCTAGGAGCATGCGCTTAGTACTTTGCAAAAAGTATGTGAGTTCTTTATGACTAACATTGAGTCCATGGATTATACGCACTCTCACCCTTCCACCATTGCTAGCCTCTCTAATACCATGCAACTTTCGCCAGTACCATACACGCACCATATACCTTCCTCAAAACAGCTACCATACCTACCAATTATGGCATTTCCATAGCCATTCCGAGATATATTACCATGCAGCTTTCCACCATTCCTTTTATTATGACATGCTTCATCATTGTCATATTGCTTTGCATGATCATGTAGTTGAGATCGTATTTGTGGCAAATCCACATTTCATAATTATTTCATACATGTCACTCTTGATTCATTGCACATCCCGTACACCGCCGGAGGCATTCATATAGAGTCATATTTTGTTCTAAGTATCAAGCGGCAGTGTAGTTGTGTCCGGGCTATTGTTTCCAGATTCTCCTTCCCATGATACGGATGGCTTGAACAACCTTTCTGGGAAGATGTTGGGAGGGACGGCCTCGCGCTTGGCGCCAATGCGTGCCAACACGTCTGCTGCTTGGTTATTTTCCCGGGCTATATGATGAAATTCAAGCCCCTCAAACCGAGCTGACATCTTTAAGATGGCGTTGCGGTAAGCTGCCATTTTCAGATCCTTGCCGTCGAAGTCTCCATTTATTTGGGACATTGCAAGGTTTGAATCCCCGCGGACCTCTAGGCGCTGAATGCCCATGGAGACTGCTATCCGGAGGCCATGTAAAAGGGCCTCGTATTCGGCTGCGTTGTTGGAATCCGTGTACATCATCTGAAGTACGTATTGGACTGTGTCTCCAGTTGGGGACGTCAAAACGACGCCAGCCCCCAGGCCAACCAACATTTTGGAGCCGTCGAAGTGCATGATCCAGTTGGGGTATGCGCCGTACTCTTTAGGGAGTTTGGGTTTAGTCCATTCGGCGATGAAGTCGGCCAAAACTTGCGACTTAATAGCTCGCCTTGGCTTGTAGGTTATGTCGAATGGGAGGAGCTCGATGGCCCATTTGGCAATCCGGCCCGTTGTGTCGCGGTTGTTTACAATATCATTAAGGGGTACTTCAGATGCCACTGTTATGGAGCACTCTTGAAAGTAGTGTCGCAGCTTCCGGGATGCCATGAACACCGCGTACACTATCTTTTGATAATGCGAGTACCGTGACTTGCATGGGGTTAGTACAGTGGACACGTAGTACACTGGTTTTTGGAGGGGGAACTTGTGTTCGTCCGCTTCTCGTTCGACGACGAGCACCGCGCTTACAACTTGATGGGTTGCCACGATGTATAATAGCATTGGTTCGCCGGTGTTGGGCGCGGCCAGGACCGGATTCGTTGCCAGTATGGACTTTATTTCTTCGAGTCCGTCCGTGGCGGCATCCGTCCACTCGAAGTGGTCGGTGCACCACAGGAGGCGATAGATGGGTAATGCCTTTTCTCCTAAGCGGGAGATAAAGCGGCTTAGAGCCGCCATGCATCCTGACAGTTTTTGTATTTGTTTGAGGTCCTTTGGGGTATCCAATTGTGACAGATCTCGGATCTTGGCTGGGTTTGCTTCAATCCCTCTACCGGATACGATGAAGCCCAGGAGCTTTCCGGCTGGTACGCCGAAAATGCATTTTTCCGGGTTGAGCTTAATGTCATATGTTCGAAGATTGTCGAACGTGAGCCTCAAGTCGTCTACTAGAGTATCGACGTGTTTTGTTTTCACGACCACGTCGTCTACGTATGCTTCAACTGTTTTGCCGATCTGGTTGGCCGGACATGTCTGAATCATGCGCTGATATGTTGCGCCGGCGTTTTTGAGCCCGAAGGGCATCGTGTTGAAGCAGAATGGGCCGTATGGGGTGATGAATGCTGTTGCGGCTTGGTCTGACTCTGCCATCTTGATTTGATGGTAGCCAGAGTATGCATCGAGGAAACACAATGAGTCATGTCCTGCGGTGGCGTCGATGATTTGATCAATTCGGGGTAGTGGGAAAGGGTCCTTTGGACAGGCCTTGTTTAGGTCTTTGAAATCGACACATAGACGCCAAGATTTGTCCTTCTTTGGTACCATCACCAGGTTTGCTAGCCAGTCCGGATGTTTTATGTCTCGGATGAATCTGGCTCCCAACAGTTTTGCTAGCTCCTCTCCCATGGCTTGTCTCTTGGGTTCGGGAAAATGTCGTAGAGTCTGCTTGACGGGTTTAAACCCTTTTAGGATGTTGAGGCTGTGCTTAGCCAGCCTGCGTGGGATTCCTGGCATATCTGAGGGGTGCCAGGCGAAAATGTCCCAATTTTCCTGCAGGAAGTCTCTGAGTGCAGCGTCCACATCGGGTTTTATTTGTGCCCCGATGGAGGCCGTTTTTGTAGGGTTAGTTGGATGGACTTGGAATTTGACTATTTCGTCTGTTGGTTTGAAAGAGGTGGACTTGGATCTCTTGTCTAGTATCACATCGTCCCTGTCCACCATAGAGCACAACGCAGTTAGTTCCTCGGCCGCTAGGGCCTCGGATAGTGCCTCCAGGGCCAGTGCGGCTGTCTTGTTTTCAGCGCGGAGCGCTATGTCCGGATCACTTACGAGAGTGATGATTCCATTGGGCCCGGGCATTTTGAGCTTCATGTACCCGTAATGGGGTATGGCTTGGAAAATTGTAAATGCTTCTCGCCATAGCAGAGCGTGGTATCCACTACTGAACGGGGCCACTTGAAACGTGACCTCCTCGGATCTGTAATTATCCGGCATGCCGAACACCACATCCAGTGTGATTTTTCCTGAAGAGTGCGCTTCCCGGCTTGGAATTATTCCTCTAAAAGTTGTGTTGCTTCGCTCAATGCGGCTCCAGTCAATTTCCATTTTTTGCAGGGTTTCCTCGTAAATGAGGTTGAGTCCGCTGCCGCCGTCCATGAGTACCTTTGTAAGTCGGAAGCCGTCCACTATCGGACTGAGGACCAATGCAGCTGGTGCTCGGGCTGTCCGGAATTTATGTTCGTCACTGGCATTAAATGTGATTGCCGTGTAAGTCCATGGGTTTCTTGTTGCTACTTGGTAGACTTCGGCAAGGTTGCGGAGCGTTTTTTTCCTTGCATTGTTTGATGTGGAGGTCTCAAAGACTGTCGACACCGTACTGGGGAGGTATTCTTCGGGTGCTGGAGTTAAAAGCTCCTCGCCACTTAGGGCCACCTGCCGTAGTATCCAACATGCTCTAAGGCTGTGCGTTGGTGTGGCTTCCCCTGAATTATGAATTTTACAGGGTCCATTGAGCCATCCTTCCAGTACGGTCCCGTACCCTGTAGAGGGTTTTTGTTTTTTGATGTTTGGCTCAGATGCCTGGCGGTGATGTGCCCTTTTGTTCCGGACTGGTGTTGTATTCGGGGCCGGATTGTCCCAGAATTTATCTTCGGTTTTCCGAACGCTTTCAGTCGCACAGTACTTTCATACTATGGATGTCAAATCGGCGAATCGTGTAATTTCGCGGCGACTTATGGCGTTGAGGATTCCGATGTCCATGCAGTTGTTACAGAAGAGTGAAATTGCTTCTTTCTCGCGGCAGTCCTTTATCCTGTTCATAACCAGGAGGAATCTGGCCCAGTAGTGGTGTACTGTTTCTCCGGGATCTTGCCGTATTAGGGATAAATCCCGTATAGTTGGGTGGGTGGGTGGAATTAAATCCGGAACCCTGCCCGGTGTAAGATTCAGGGGCCAAGCGGTTTCCCAATTCGTAAGCTTGCTTTCTTGGATATTATTCAATGAATCGGGCCTGCTGCCTGACTTTAGGTTCAAGGTTTGGGCGACATCCTCCCCTCCGCGGGTATCCGGCTTGGAGGGATCGGGAATCCGGACACATCTGGTCCTTAGGGCGGGCGAAGACTCGCCGCATTGTTCTTCCACCACTTCGACGTGATGGGTGATCTGGGAGAGTCAATCTCTCTCTGATTGGGTTTAATCCCAATCTGGTTTTAATCAGTAGCGACTCCCAGGGCCGCGATGCGATCCAAGAGCTCGTTCAGGGAGAGGAGCTCCATCGGATCTAACTGCTCGGCAAGCTCCGAGCTGATGTGAAGATTGCTTTCGATGGTCCGAGAGGTCATCGTCGGTGCGGCGGCCGGACAGGCGGTCATCAAAAACCTGCCCAGCCGGAAAGTTTGGCCGATAGCCAAAGCTCCTTTAGCAACGACGCCGTATTTAAAGACGGGATGCGGCATCCTTCCTGATGGTGACGACACAGCGGAATTCTCAGTGAAAGCACAAATGTCGGTGTCAAAACCGGCGGATCTTGGGTAGGGGGGTCCCGAACTGTGCGTCTAGGCGGATGGTAACAGGAGACAAGGGACACGATGTTTTTACCCAGGTTCAGGCCCTCTCGATGGAGGTAAAAGCCTATTCCTGCTTGATTAATATCTATGATATGGGTAGTACAAGAGTAGATCTACCACGAGATCGGAGTGGCTAAACCCTAGAAGCTAGCCTATGGTATGATTGTTGTTCGTCCTACGGACTAAAACTCTCCCGTTTATATAGACACCGGAGAGGGCTAGGGTTACACAGAGTCGGTTACAATGGGAGGAGATATTCATATCGTATCGCCAAGCTTGCCTTCCACGCCAAGGAAAGTCCCATCCGGACACGGGACGGAGTCTTCAATCTTGTATCTTCATAGACCAGGAGTCCGGCCAAAGGTCTTAGTTTGGCCATCTGGACACCCCCTAATCCAGGACTCCCTCAGCACCCCAAGGTAATATTCAAGGACAACCAGGAGCCTAAGCTTGGGGATGCCCCGGAAGGCATCACCTCTTTCGTCTTCATCTATCGGTAACTTTACTTGATGCTATATTTTTTCACCACATGATATGTGTTTTGCTTGGAGCGTCTTGTATGATTTGAGTCTTTGCTTTTTATTTTGCCACAATCATCCTTTTTGTACACACCTTTTGAGAGGGACACGCATGAATCATGATTTATTAGAATACTCTATGTGCTTAACTTATATCTTTTGAACTAGACAATTTTGCTCTAGTGCTTCACTTATATATTTTTAGAGAACGGTGGTGGTTTTATTTTATAGAAATTATTGAACTCTCATGCTTCACTTATACTATTTTGAGAGTCTTTTTAAACAACATGGTAATTTGCTTTGGTTATAAATTTATTCCTAATATGATAGACATCCAAGAGGGGTATAATAAAAACTTTCATGTAAAGTGCATTGAATACTATGAGAAGTTTGATTCCTTATGATTGTTTTGAGATATGAAGATGGTGATATTAGAGTCATGCTAGTGAGTAATTGTGGATTGTAGAAATACTTGTGTTGAGGTTTGTGATTCCCGTAGCATGCACGTATGGTAAACCGTTATGTCATGAAGTCAGAGCATGATTTATTTATTGATTGTCTTCCTTATGAGTGGCGGTCGGGGACGAGCGATGGTCTTTTCCTACCAATCTATCCCTCTAGGAGCATGCACGTAGTACTTTGCAAAAAGTATGTGAGTTCTTCATGACTAACATTGAGTCCATGGATTATACGCACTCTCACCCTTCCACCATTGCTAGCCTCTCTCATACCATGCAACTTTCACCGATACCATACACGCACCATATACCTTCCTCAAAACAGCTACCATACCTACCAATTATGGCATTTCCATAGCCATTCCGAGATATATTACCATGCAGCTTTCCACCATTCCATTTATTATGACACGCTTCATCATTGTCATCTTGCTTTGCATGATCATGTAGTTGAGATCGTATTTGTGGCAAATCCACATTTCATAATTATTTCATACATGTCACTCTTGATTCATTGCACATCCCGTACACCGCCGGAGGCATCCATATAGAGTCATATTTTGTTCTAAGTATCGAGTTGTAATTCTTGAGTTGTAAGTAAATAAAAGTGTGATGATCTTCATTATTAGAGCATTGTCCCATCTGAGGAAAGGGTGATGGAGACTATGATTCCTCCACAAGTCGGCATGAGACTCTGGACGAAAAAAAGAGGCCAAAAAAGAGAGAAGGCCCCTAAAAAAATAATGAGAGAAAAGCGAGAAGGGGCAATGTTACTGTACTTTTACCACACTTGTGCTTCAAAGTAGCACCATGATCTTCATGATAGAGAGTCTCCTATGTTGTCACTTTCATATACTAGTGGGAATTTTTCATTATAGAACTTGGCTTGTATATTCTAATGATGGGCTTCCTCAAATTGCCATAGGTCTTTCGTGAGCAAGGAAGATGGATGCACACTCACTTAGTTTCTTATTGAGCTTTCGTAAACTTATAGCTCTAGTGCACCCGTTGCATGGCAATCCCTACTCACATTGATATCTATTCATGGGAATCTCCATAGCCCATTGATATGCCTAGTTGATGTGAGGCTATGTCCTTTTTTTGTCTTCTCCACAACCACCATATTCCATTCCACATATAGTGCTATGTCCATGGCTCACGCTCATATATTGATTGAAAGTTGAAAAAGTTTGAGAACACCAAATGTATGAAACAATTGCTTGGCTTGTCATCGGGGTTGTGCATGATTTGAATATTTTGTGTGATGAAGATGGAGCATAGCCAGGACTATATGATTTTGTAGGGATAAGCTTTCTTTGGCCATGTTATTTCAAGAAGACATAATTACCTTATTAGTATGCTTGAACTATTATTGTTTTTATATCAATATTAAACTTTTGTTTTGAATCTTATGGATCTGATCATTCATGCCACAATAAAGAAAAATTACATGGATAAATATGTTAGGTAGCATTCCACATCAAAAATTCTGTTTTTATCATTTACCTAGTCGAGAATGAGCAGGAATTGAGCTTGGGGATGCTTGATACGTCTCCAACATATCTATAATTTTTTATTGTTCCATCATGTTATATTATCTGTTTTGGATGTTTTATATGCATTAATATGCTATTTTATATTATTTTGGGACTAACCTATTAACCTAGAGCCCAGTGCCAGTTTCTGTTTTTTCCTTGTTTTTGAGCTTCGTAAAAGAAGGAATACCAAATGGAGTCCAAACAGAATAAAAGCTTCGTGATGATTTTTCTTGGACTAGAAGACACCCAGGAGACTTGGTGATCAAGTCGGAAGAGCCACGAGGCGGCCATAAGGGGGGAGGGCGCGCCCAGGGGGGTAGGGCGCACCCCCTGCCTTATGGGCTCCACGTGACTCCACCGACCTACTTCTTTGTCCTATATATTCACATATACCCGAACCACCAGAAGCATCCATGAAAACACTTTTCCAATGCCAGAACCTTCTGTTCCCGTGAGATACCATCTTGGGGCCTTTTCCGGCATCCTGCCAGAGGGAGATTCGATGATGGATGGCTTCTACATCAACTCTATTGCCCTTCCGATGAAGCGTGAGTAGTTTACCTCAGACCTACGGGTCCATAACTAGTAGCTAGATGGCTTCTTCTCTCTCTTTGATTCTCAATACCATGTTCTCCTTGTTGTTCTTGGAGATCTATCCAATGTAATCTTCTTTTGCGGCGTGTTTGTTGAGATTCGATGACTTGTGGATTTATGATCAGCTTATCTATGAATATTATTTGAATATTCTCTGAATTCTTATATGCATGATTTGATATCTTTTTAGTTCTCTTTGAACTATCGGTTTAATTTGGCCAACTAGATTGGTTTTTCTTGCAATGGGAGAAGTGCTTAGCTTTGGATTCAATCTTGCGATGTCCTTTCCAAGTGACAGTAGGGGCAGCAAGGCACATATTGTATTCTTGCCATCAAGGATAAAACGATGGGTTTTACATCATATTGCTTGAGTTTATTCCTCTACATCATGTCATCTTACTCAATGCGTTACTATGTTCTTCATGAACTTAATACTCTAGATGCAGGCAGGAGTCGGTCGATGTGTGGAGTAATAGTAGTATATGCAAAATCGTTTCAGTCTACTTGACATGGACGTGATGCCTATATTTCATAATCATTGCCTTAGATGTCGTTATAACTTTGTGCTTTTCTATCAATTGCTCGACAGTAATTTCTTCACCCACCGTATTATTTGCTATCTTGAGAGAAGCCTCTAGTGAAACTTATGGTCCTCGGGTCTATTTTCCATCATGTAAGTTTCTCATCTACTACTTTGTTGTTGCAATTTTTACATGGTTTCTAGGGAAAACTATAAGAACTGTTCTTATCAACGCAAAACCACAACGGTGATATACAAGATGCCTTTTAACCTTCTACATGGACCGCCGTTGTCAAATCAGACTCAACTAAGGTGGGAGGGACAGACAACCGCAAAGCGACTTTGATGCAATACAAGTTGCATTTCAGTCAGTGGAACCGGTCTCTTGTGCGAGGAAAAGTAAGGTTGGTCCAAGCCGCTTAATCCCACAATATCGTTGAATCCAAACAAGAAAAAGGAAGTAAGCAATTTTGAACATCAACGCCCACAACTTCATTGTGTTCTACTCTTGCATATACATCTACGCATAGACCTAGCTCGTGATGCCACTGATGGGGAACGTTTCATGAAAATCATTTTTTTCCTATGAAACACCCAAGATCTAATCTAGCAGATGTATAACAATGAGAGGGGAGTGTTTCTACATACCCTTGTAGACTGGAAGCATTAGCATTGTAACGTTGTTGATGTAGTCGTACTCTTCATGATCCAATCCGATCTAGTGCCGAACGGACGACACCTCCGAGTTTAGCACATGTATGGCTCGGCAGAGTCCTCTCCTTATTTATCTAGCAAGTGAGGGAGAGGAGGTAGATGAGATATGAACCAAGACAACGTCATGGTGGTGGTGGTAGCAGAATTCTGGCAGGGCTTCACCAAGCGCTGACGAAACATGCAGGAGTAACAGGAGGTAGACGGGACAAGCATGGAACGGTTGGCTGCCCCTGCGCCTCCCAACTATATATAGGGGTGAGCGAGAGACTTTCTGATAACCCACAAGTATAGTGGATCGTTTGTAGCCTTCTTTGATAAATAAGAGTGTCGAACTCAACGAGGAGCTAAAGGCAGAACAAATATTCCCTCAAGTTTTATCGACCACCGATACAACTCCACGCACACTTGACGTTTGCTTTACTTAGAACAAGTATGAAACTATTTTGCAAGAATAAAACTACAAGTACTTTGCGAGAATAAAACTACGAATAAATTGCAAGGTAATAAAAGTGGATATCTTTTGTCAACAAGAAAGTCATTTGTCCCTAGGCAATCGATAGCATGTACCGTTAATCATTCTTGTAATTCTATATGAGGGAGAGGCATGAGCTAACATACTTTCTCTACTTGGATCATATGCACTTATGATTGGAACTCTATCAAGCATCTGCAACTATTAAAGATCACTAAGGTCGTGAAACCCAACCATAACATGAGGTATCAAGTCCTCTTTACACCCATAAGCCATGACCCAATTATCCGCGTTTAGGATGCTGTCACCCCCACAACACTGACAATAAGAAAACCATGAGCATATTGCAACATCCTACAGTGGGGGCCCCTCATGTTTGCGCGAGAAGGAGGGCACCATAGGACAACACTAAGAATAAAATATACAATCATACCAACCAAGATCACGATTAACCCATAGGACAAAACAGATATACTCAAACATCATAGCATAACCATAGATCATTGGGAAATAATATATAGAGCTGAGAACCATGTTTAAGTAGAGGTTACAGCGGAGAGAAGAGGTGTTACACCGCTGCATAGTGTAACACCCTGGATTTTGCCTTTTCTTTTTCCTTTGATTTTCTTGGATTTCTTGATTTGATCTACTTTTCTGTGGCTATGTGATTCCGAAACTTGGGAAGATCATGTCTTCCTAGGTTTTATAGTGGCTTGTCATCCCCAAAACCATCCCTAGCTCATGTCATTTCCATCCTAATCCAAATCCCAATATTATTTTGTTGGGAATATTCCTTTTCCGTTAAAGGAATAACCCTTTAAGCCCTAGGTTGTGAAGCAACCTATATTTCTGTCACTCCCAAAATTCTCAAATAATTCCCATCAATTGCTTGGGTCATATCTTGCTCAAATATGGCAAAACTTTTCATTGCCATGTTCAAAAATCATCCTCCAATAATTCTTTTCCAATTCTGCCCTATATGGCACTTTGTGAAACAATTGCTATTTACCTTTTCCCAGTTGAGCCCAAACTTTTTGGACATCTTTTCCTATCCATATCATTGCACCATGCCAAATTTGAACTCAACTTGCCTAGTAAATATTCCTGAGCAAATTTTCAAAGTTCCTGACTGAGCAAAGTCATTGTGAAGGAAGTACTATCTAGGCATATCCAAATGAGTTGAAATTTTGCAAGGTCCTTCATATGCTCAAATCATGCCTCTCCACCAAATTTTATCTCATGTAACTCACCTATGTGAGCTTAGATCCAAATCTTAGTTTCTGGTCAGATTTTTAGTTTGTGAAGCAAATATATTTTATATTGCTTCATTTAAGCTACAAATTTACCAGGACATTATCATATCCATACCAACTTCCTCCACCAAGTTTTGGATCATTTCATCTAGCCACTTGTCATGTGAAATTTTTTCAAGTTTCTCATCAGATTGAAGCTTTGTGAAGCAAGTGCCACTTTGGTATTTCCAAATGTCCTAAAACTTTTTGAGCAGCTTCATATCTTCAAATCATTAGGCCATGCCCAATTTCAGCTCAACTTTCCTCTTCATGAGAGTGCAACTTCATCATCTCTAATTCTGGCCATTATGGTGGTTTCTACAGCAAGTGTCATTTTTCTTCATCCTAGTGAGCTGCAAATTTGTAGAGGTTATCATCTTAGTGTGTGATCACAACATTTCAACACCCCGAGTCTATCTCCTCCTATGTTTGTCTTCCCGCAGCACAAACACCTTGCTGCCAAAATGTTTTGGCTCCTCCTCCAATTCTCTTCTTTGCCCCTGGACCGATTTCTTTCTTCATTTTGACTAAGGGCAGCATGGTCTATCTAACAGACATGATGTGGCCGATCACCTGGCGCCACGTATGCCAGTTCAAGCAGTGACCATGGGTCGTGACCAGCCAAACGCGTGCTCTGGAGTGTTCCCGCCCCTGTTCTTGTTCGTTCCCTCATCGTCTCGACCTCAATTTGTGACTAGTAGGTCACCCGTGCTCGTTTGCATCGACCTGAGTTGCTGCCCCACCTGAATCATGCGGTGTGGTCGCCGTCGTCACGTCCGTGACATGTCCAGCCTCTGCTCCTCCATTGGTGTCGATCTTGAGCTCTCTAGAGTGTCCCCGAGCCCTCCCCTGGCCTATATATAGGACCCTTGACCCCTCCCGCAGCTCATTCACACCCCCTCGCCTCTTTAGTCCACCAGAGTGCCCCCATCTCGCCTTTGTTCGCCGCCGTCCACCATGGCCGCCTCGGCCTCATCTTGATTCCGGCCAACACAACCCTCCTCTCCTCCTCCCGAGACCTCCACCATGTTACCCTCTCCTCCATGATCCGCCCCACCCCTTGCCCCCTTTGCCGGATTGGCTGCATCACCGGAGAACCCCGCCGCCCGAAGCTCTCTGCCGCCTGCCGTCACCGTGACCTCCCCTCCTCCCCACACCTCCCCAACGGTCGTGCTCCATCTGAACGGGTGCACTATGGCCTCCCGCACCTGCTGGTGGTCTCCTCCTGGCTGGAGATGGCCGGAGCCGCCCGGCCCATCGCCGACAGCGCCCCTGCCCTCCTCCTCTGTCCTTGGTCACGCACGAGCATGTGAGGAAGAAGACACGATCGATCCCCCCACCCCTGCAACATGGAGTGCGCTTGTAAGCGGCACAGTGGTTGGGCCCAGTGTCTTAAGTGTAGACGCCTTCTGCTACCGTATGTTTTCGTTATGATGAAAGCATCTTTTGGTGCTTCTATGTTCAAAATACGCTTTCCTCTTCTGAAAATGAATTATGTTTCTTCTTAGGCTGAAAATGCTCTTTCTATTTCAGAAAACATAAACTGCCCGAAGGCACTTTCTGTTTTTGCACCAGGGACTGTTTGCTGAAGAAATATTCACGAATAGGTCCCTAAGCTTCAACCTTCATAACTTCTCAACCGTAGCTCCGATCGAGGTGAAACCAATGCTCACTTCTTTGTATCGTTGAGACCTCTATGTTGGTAACATTTTAACTAGGTGGTCCCATAGTGAAAACAACCATTTTGCCCTTGCCTCTAATCAGCCCCCTCTGAGAGAGAACCATCTGGCGTTTTGTTTCCACGGCTATAGCACACTTCTTCTCGGAGTCTCCGTCACCCCAGGCAAGCCACAACAGCCACTTGCATGATAGCCATGGTTTATACTTGAATATTTAATAAAAGTTTGTCGTTATCTGCCTGCTTATTTGCCACTACTGGCGTTGTTTCGGTTGTGCCCGTGGATTCTTGTTCACTTTCATGCTATGTTTCGATGCCTCTTGTTATTTTGTGCTACTTGCTAGTATCATGTTCGTAAGTCATGCTTGGTACTAGTAATACATGTTGGTAGTAGTGATGTTCTTCGGATGCATGCTTAGTCTCTTATTTAGTACCGTTACTATGTTTGTTCCGTTGCACCTAGATGGTTACATGCTCACTTGGTAGTATTCTTGTTATCTTCTTGCATGATATTTATTTATGATGCCAGTAGTCATGTTATGTTCATGGGTAATGTTATGCTCGTGAGTACGCCATGCTCATTTGGATATATGCTTCATTGTGGTTATGCTCAATGATTATGTTGCACCTCCATGCTTATGTTGGTATCATGCTCATCATTGTAGTTGCATCATGTTATTTTATTATGGCTCAGCTTATTGCATTTAAATTTAACCGGATAATAATAAATCTGAACAACTATTGGCTGGGTCATGGTGCCACTAAATCGAGCTGACTAGTGCAACCACATTTGCCTTTTATGGGAAGGACCTAACTGGGTATATTGTCATGCCTCTCGTCCGTGCCTCCAACGAGGGATGGTTATGGGCGCGCGCTACCCTGATCAGGTAGGCGGACATGAACCTTGTGTGCCCGTTGTTGTTGTATGGATCCATGTCCCTGTATGGGACCATTTATTGTTTTGCCACGACGGTGCCCGTTGATGCCTTTGGTAGTCACGGGGCCACCCATGACTTAGCTCAGAGGGGAGTTGGTCGGAGTGACCGAGAGAGTGTCATGGGCAATAGATCGGTTTTGTCGGAACACCGTTGGTCCACCTGAATGGGAGTGCGAGGCCTTAGGTTATGTGGTGTGGGTATACTGTGCTAACCTCTGCAGTGTGTTTGTTTAATCTATCGATAGCCGCGCCCAGGGATATGGGCCCAGTTTAGAATCGTTCGCACTATAAGCCAACAATAATAAAAACTTGATTAATAATAACCCCGGTTCGGTGATGAGAAAGAGATTGGTTGTGATCGAGGAAGAATCATGAAGGTATCATGGATACTGAAGTTGGTTGATCTTTATGTGATCGCGAGATGATCACGGTGGTATCAACGATACCGATGTTGGTAAGTAATGCATGTGTCGGTTACGAGGTAACCATCGAGCAAGAGTAAGTTGGTGCATGATATGTTAATTTGTTGCATGTAGTACCATCATGCTCATATGCTCATGCCATGCTAAAGTTGTATCATGTTCAGTTGTGCATGCCATGTTGTTCTACTAGTATCATGTTCATGATTGATTTAACCTGTTAATGCCATGCTATCGTTCGTCTTCACTGCTTTTGGTTATTGTGAGGTTGCAAATACATTCAATGTAATGACCTGGCATGTCATGCCAGTTTGCAGGTCGTGCCTGGATTGCTTGCTTGTTTGGTGTGGTTCCTGTGTTCGCGAGCTAGGTTATACGTTCTAGCCAGAGTCCCTGCGGATTGGAATCCATCATCACCGTTCGTTGTTCCGCTGCCAATAGTTGTTCCACTGCCAATAGTTGTTATGCTCCTTGAATAGAACAACTGTGGTTGGTGTAGCATTGTCGTGCCGATGTTATTCATTGTAATATCGGAGACATTGTATTTGTATTCAGGTTGTAATAGAAAGCTGGTTTGTTCTATGCCAACCAGTGCCGTATTCCAGAAGACTCATCTCGATCTTTGGGCTGGAATACGGGGCATTCCGGTTTCTCTGAGTCGGGGTGCCACAAGTTTGGTATCAGAGCAGGTCTGGCTGTAGAGCGTACTAGTCCGCTAGAATGTTCGAAAATGGTAGTATAGGGTCTGGTTGTTGCCCTTGCTTGCTGCATTTGGTTGTTGCATTTGTTTGCTACATATAGTTTTATTCGGTTACACTACAAAAAAAACACTTCCGTGATGATACGTGTTTGTCAGAGTAGGTCGCGTTTTTCATCATGCATGTACATCCATGACAAATTTATGACAGAATCAAGATAGTCATACCTGTGCTGTCGTAGAAGTGTTCCATGACATTACCAAAATTATCATCACGGAAGTGTCCACTTCCATGACGATAAATCGCACGTCATAGAAGTGCTTTCGTCAAGGGTGACCGACACGTGGCATCCACCGTAACGAAACGCTGTTAAGCTATCGGGTCGGGTTTTGGATCCGATAACCCGTTAACAGCCCCGACCAATGGGGATTTTCCACGTGTAAAATCATCATTGGCTGCAGGAGACACATGTCAGGTCCGCACTGGCACAGGTGTCACTCATCCAATGGGCGAGGTGTGCCTATGATATGTTGACACGTGGACCGGCCCATCAAGTTTAAATGGGCCGGTCCTACTAAAGGCCCACAAGATTTTGCGGACCACAATGGGCCGGCCCAGCTAAAGGCCCACGAGATTTTGCGGGCCATAATGGGCTAGCCCAGCTAACGGCCCACAAGATTTCACGGGCCATAATGGGCCCGCCTAGGTAAAGGGCCACAAGATTTTTGTTTGCATAATGGGACGGCCCATGTAAAGGCCCACAAGATTCTTGCGGATCATAATGGGCCTGCCCGGCGAAAGGCCCACGAGATTTCGCCAACATTAACGGGCCGGCCCAGCTGTAGGCCCACAAGAATTTGAGGGCCCTAGTAGGCCGGCCCATTAATTGGCTGCCATGTTTTGGGCCAAATGCCGGCCCATATTTGATCTGGTCCATTAATGGCCTGCCATGTTCCGGGCCTAATAGTGGCCCATATGAGATCTGGCCCGTTAAAAGCCTACCACATTCTGGGCCAAATTACGGCCCAGATCAGGTATGGCCCTTTAAGAGGCTATGGGCTCAATTATGGCCCATATCAGATTTGGCCCGTCAACTGGACACTATGCTTTTGGGCCCACTTGCTAGAGGCCCACTTAGTAATTCGGCCTGACATTAGTTTTGGCCTCTTAAGGACCCGTTTAACATTTCGGACCTATATTAATTTCGGCCTATTAAATGCCCATCATATAGTTGGGCCTAAATACGACCTGGTTTGCATCCGGCCTGCTCGCAGCCGATATCTGATTGGGCCAAACAAGGACCGAGACAATTTTGACCTGTTAAAAGCCCGTGATTTGATTCGCACAATCATGGGCCGGGGTTCATTTCGGGCTGCTGCCGGCCCGTTAGTTGTTCGGCACGTTTCAGGCCCAACCTACATCGTGATTGCATGACAGCCCGATTTTGTACTGTAATTTTACGGTTTGGCCGGTTTACTGCGAAGACAGTAAAATAACTACAGCATCGTGAATAAGAAAAAACCTAGACTATACAATAAAGAAATTATAGCATATGACATCCACTGGGCATCAAAGTTTGCCACTATGATAATAAAGCACAAGCAGACAGCATATTACATACACTGGGCATCAAAGATCGCCACTAGTGCAAATAAACACGCCGACAAAATAATATACAAAACCGACAGGACTTCAATAGAGTTCAAGAAAGGTTAGCCCTGCTGGGGAGCTGCAGCGCAAGCAGCTGAGCAAGATGATGAGACTGCGCTTGTTCAACACTTAAATCTTCCTCACTCTGAAAGATAAACAAGCAGACAGATGACAGGTTTTGCACATAAAAGTATCAGTGCTGACAATTCATCACATTTCTTACTGACGAATAAAGTGACACAGTTTAAAATTGCATTAACTCAATATGGTATTGTTCAGGTCAAGACATGGCAGGAAATGACATTGTGAAGGAGTTGGCAGCTTCACGAAACCACTTGATTACAGATCAAGAACTCATAAGTATCAATGGTTAGTGTGATGTCAATTTATCCCATTTCAGATTGGCAAATAAAGAGACGGTTTAAATAATACTCCCTCCGTCCGGAATTACTTGTCATCAAAATGGATGTGTCTAGAACTAAAATACATCTAGATACATCCATTTCAATGACAAGTATTTTCGGATGGAGGGAGTAGTAGAATGATATGACATTGTTCATAGTTAAGACATTGCACAATATGACATTGTGTTATAGTGGGTACGTTCACCACACCACTGGATTATGGATGAAGAACAGAAGCATACATGCAGTGCAAAAGAAGATCACTTGCTTTGTATACTTTAATTTACATGGTATGAATAAGGAACTTGGTTGTACAACTGAAAACTTAAATTGAGAAAGGACAAACTTTTGTTTATGAACTAGTCCCTCCGTTCTAAAATAGATGACCCAACTTTATACTAACTTCAGTTCAAAATTGGGTCATCTATTTTGGAACAGAGGGAGTACATAATAAACTTTAAACATGCAATTTGATGCAAACACCAAAAATAAACAGCTGTTGCAGCCATGCCTAACCAAATATATACAACAAAGTTTGAAGGCTTGAGATGGACAAACTTACATTATTGGTGAAGACAGGCTCTATAAAGGCCTTGTCCACGCTGATGGGGGGGGGGGAATTCAAGAAGTTTACCACAGAATCTTCTTCATAAGCATTGCCTTTATTCTACATTTTGTTAAGAGTAAATATAGATGTGATAATATACAAAAAAATGGAGAATATTTAAGATAATATGAAGAGTAATGCTACATAACCAAGTAGCTATAAATGTAAGTGCAGCGATACAGGCAAAAGGTACAGCCAAGAGCAATGCACAGCTAAACTTCTTCAGTACCAACCTTATGGTAAGAGTAAATATAGATCTGATGTGTAGAAAATGGAGGGCAAAGGAAAATAAGCTGCAGAGTGATGGTACATGAACAACTACCTGTCATTATAAGTACACTGATAAAGGACAACATGTACTTACAAGCACAATGGAGAGCTAAAAAAACATTGGCATTGGATACTGAAGAATTTGGAGCGAACAATTGATAAGCAAGCTATCATCCTTACTGCTGTCACATAATGAACCAGGTATGTATGCAAGTACAGTGATACAGGACAACAGATACTAACAAGAGCAAAGCAGCGGGCAGCATATTTGCGATATCCTGTCGTTCTTTTCAAACCGGAATTCTTCTTCAAGCAGATTTCCCGCAAACAAGATCTGTAAGGCACATGCGGAAAAGTAGAAGTTCAAATTGTCATGTGATTTCATAGACAGTACCTCATCCTGGGAACGAGACCAGTGCATGACAATGTTTTTCCATTCAATGTCTTCTAAATTTAGCACAGGAGGCTTCACCAGAAATTCGTTTATAGATTTGCCACCAAAGTGTGATTTCCTCAGGTAACACCAATACTGCTGCAATGCTTCCTTGAAAAGCACAAGCAAGCTTTCCTCGTCATGTCTATCCAGATTGACCATCGCCTAGTTACAACAATGTAATGTAAATCATTGATGTGTTCAATCAGCAAAAACAGGAAAATAATAACCATGAATAATAGCACTTACACGTAAGTTGGACAGGAAGATGTGAAAAATGGTGTTTGTCTTTACAATAATCATCCCATGATGGGAATATATGCATGTAGTCCCTAACAACATTGAAAGCATTGTCTTTTAAACTGGGAATAAATGGAATGGGGTTCCAATCTGCAGGAATTGGCCATCTCTGCAGTTGGGATAGGTCTTCGGCCGGGGGACTTGCTGTACTTTTTGCTGGAGTGGGATTTTTCTGTGGTATAGCTGGTGCTATGGCAAATGAAATCGGTATACCTTTTGTTGGAGTGCAGGTCCTGTGTGGTGGGGCTAGTGGTGTGGCCAGTGAAGTATGGGTACGGTCTGCTGGAGTCGGTCCTACGTTTTGTGTCGCAGCTCTATCAAACCTGGTAAAGAAGAGCAAGCAGATTTTGGATAATAAAATGTTGGTTGCACAGTGCCCACACATGATGAACCAGAGCGCATTAAGAATGCAACTCCCAGCTGTCTCTTGACCATTTCAGGCGGTTGGATGAAGATCCTACATCTCCTAACCCTTCTTCTTCCTCGTCTGTGATTCTTCCCATACAGAACACCGCACAGGCCGTCGGCCGGACCACCGGCCCCCATCGCCTGTGTTCCTCCGCCACCCCCACCCCCACTCGCGTCGAGTTTTCTTTGTTCGGCGAGGCCCAACAACCACCCGAGCCCCTTGGATCGCACCGGTGAACTCCGGCGAGCTCTGAAAAATTGACTGACCCAATTTTGAAATTTAGTCTACTATGGTTTAGCTAGTGTGGAATATAAAAGGGGAAAACATAAGCATTGGAAGTATAGTGTTGATCGTGCCATGGCGGATCTGAAGGTGCAAACCAGACAAAGGCAACTTCGCAACCAAGACAAGAAATCAGAGTAAAGCAATGGCGATCTATTTTCTTGCTGCGATAAATAAGTTGAGCAGATACGAAAGAGTACCGCCTCTGGTGCGGCGCCGTGTACGCATCTAGTGAGAATTTGACGGTGCTGCGGTAGCGATGGCTGTCGGCAGCGTGGAAGCAGATCTAGGAGGGTAGACGGTGGCGGTGGGGCGCGGTGGACGAGACGGTCGTAGGAGCGGCGCTGGCAAGGTGGACGACGGTGGGGATGAAGCGAGAGGACGGGATGCAAGGATCCCAGTCCGAAGGCGTGCATGAGAGAGGTCGATCTCTTGTAATGGACGGCGGCGTCAGGGTATCAGCTCTGGCATGGTGGAGGAGGACGGCGGTGGATGGGGTGGCGGACGGCGGCGGACGGGGGAGGGTGGGGTGGAGAGGGTGTTTTGCCGCCCACGGAGTATGAATGGGGGAAAGGGAGGTAGAGAGGAAGGGGGGAACCATGTAGTCAGGGCGCGCTTGTCTCAAATACAAGGAAATTTACAAACTTAGCCCCCATTTCAAATTTCTACTACATCACAGCAACATTAGTCGGTGGGGGATAGGACGGTAATCTCGCATACACCGAATATTTGCCGACGAGAGTTTGTTTTTGGCGCCCACCGTGTATGAATATGAATCGGGGAGGGAGTCGATTTCGGCCGAGGGCACACTATGTTTTGGCGCCCACCGTGTATGAATCCGGGTGAGAGGCGGTTACGTCACGTTTGGGTGAAATTACAAACCTACCCCTATCGAAACCTATAGAAATCCAGCGGATAGGCTTTGCGCGGCAGGGATAGGCAGTAGTGATTTCCATCTCATAGATTCTGGTTTTGGGCGGTTACTGCGACTTTCCCCGCTTCATTCAAATTTTGCACAGTGCACGTTTACCGTTCCAACTCAATTCGAATCCCATTTGTATTCTACTATTTCTTTCGGGCGGGATCCATTTTCAATTGGAATTACATTCTATATACACCATTTTTTTTACATATATACTTTCAAAAGCACAACAAAGAATTCTGCTCCTTTATATGTATAATATGATTGAAAATACAATGATCTCGAAATATTAAGGTTGAATTCGAATTTTTTTAACCAAATTATGTTCTACTAAAATGTATGGATCAGTAATATCTACATATTAAATAACATAGATGTGCGTGAATTCATATCAGTATGCATGTTTGATAGATCAATTTTGGTTCGAGTATGGATTACATGTATCATCATCTCGAATTCAAATATTTGAATCCCTTTTTTGTTCACTCCTTTCACGCCCATCTCTCTCGCATGCATGCTCCTTCAGGTAGCCATCACTCTCTTTTCTCCAGCTCACCCGCACGCTCACTTCATGTGTCTCCTATCCTTGCAAACATGGTCTCTCGACGTCTCCCTTGAGAAGTGTCACACTCTCCCTATCATTATAAATTACACGGTTTTCATTATCTCTCGCGTCTCTACTGTTCTCTTGTCTCACTCGGTACCTAAGCTTTCTTTTTCACAGCCACACACACAATCTCCACTCGTCTTTCACTTTGTCTTTCTCTATATGGGATTCTCTCACACACCCTATATGTCTCTACATATGACTCATACCACTAAAATTAGTCTCTCCCTCTCTCCTGTAGACACAACATTTGTTGCGGTCTCCTTTTCGTCTCCATCCCAGACTGACACCGATCAGACAACCCCGACTACCGTCTCCTCTCTCTCTCTCTCACAGACACACACACACAACTCCTACTTCCACCCCCCTTCCCGACTACCGGCTCTCTCTCACACACACAAAACTCTCGCTTTCGCACCCTGACTCGTACTTCTCTCACAAGCATTTATCGACTAGCTAGCCTCTAGATAGGTTTATACACCCGCACACTCATGCTTCCACCATCGCATACATGTCTCTCTCTCGCTCCTTGTATCTATGTAGCTTTTTCTTCCCTTCTTGAGACACGCACTCTCGATCGTGCACACACACACTATCGCCTCATTTTAAGCTGATACCTATCGCGCACACACTACTTGTGTCTTTATCACACATGCACTCCATCCTCCTCCACTCTCCCTCTCTCTCACACAAACATGGGCTTTTTGCAACAAGTAGCAAGATGCCATGTGTTGCACGGAACATCAAGATGCATTTGTATGAGTAGTTTATCTTGTGGGGGAAAAGGATGAACGAGGGAAGACCTTATTTGAAAATATGGAGAGGGGTGTGGGTATCTTTTTGCAAAATTGCCATAGTTTCCTTCCTATCCGTCAGATACAGATCGGACAGCCTATATTACAGGATGGAAGGCACACGATCATCACCGACAATGCTTTTTATAAGAGTAGGGATAAAAATAGAGTTGGTGATGATGGTGGGCCTGCCATCCTGCAATGTAGGTCGTCCGATTTATATCTGACGGTTAGGAAGGAAAATGTGGCAATTTACCCACACTCTTCACCACATTTGCAGATAAGGCCTTACCTCGTTCATCCTTTTCTCCCACGAGATTTTGATGTTCCGTGCAACGCACGGGCATCTTGCTAGTAAGAGTAGAAATTAGACATATACCACTTCTCGAATCTTGAAACCAACAACATGCCTCCCTTATCTCATCAAAACCGCCAAAGGAATATATTTTGAGTGAAACATAACATATTTTTAGTGATATACGTATTTCAAAACTAGACTTTTTTCTATCAAATCGGTGAATATGTATTAATCTACTTTGATCGTGTGGCAACGCATTGGCAAATTGCTAGTAATTATTATAATTTTTTGGACACCAGAGAAACGATGGACAACATATACGAAGAGAAGAGGCGCACGCACGAAGTCGGCCTCTCGCTGTCTCGCACACATGAGTGTTACGTAAAGGCGACGTTAACAAATAAACCCTAAAACCCTAGGTGCATGATTGCTGCATTCGCGGGTACCGGGTACGTGGTGGAGCACCTTTGTAGGAGTTGATGGTCGGGACCACAGGTGAACGACTTGGAGCACGGTGGCTCGCCAGTTGCCACAGACCGAGTAGCCACGTTTAAAATATCATTTTTTAGTGGGGTTAAGAGTTCCGATTTTAAATGGCACGTTATAAGTAGTAAGTAGTTTTTAGAATGATTGGTATGGAGTGAAAATGGAATTCATAGTACTACGTACCTCCTTGGCGTATGGTTGTATGGGTTTATGTTATGAGATATTGAACCTGGTAGTTCTAGGGAAAATACTATGGTTTAGATTTAGATGTTGGTTTTCAGTAATCGGAAGGGGAAACCCTACTTTGATTAAAAAACTACTACCTCCATTCAGGTTTACTAGTCCCCATCGTACTTTGGGTCAAACTTTGTCCACGAATTTTACTTGTAAAATGTGAATGGAAAATGAGATTTTGTTATACCCGAACAAAAAAGGACTGGAGGGAGTGATTGCTCTGACACGGACGCGACCTATCATAGCACATGCATTCAACCGGCGCGCTGGCCAAGAGGGCCTCACTCGCAGCAGGCCCCGCTGAGCACGCCTCCTCGCCGCGTGCAACCAGCTTAAGACTGCCCCGCCTGCCTTCATTGAATCCGCGCGTGTGCTGGCAACACATCCTTCCGCGAGCCGACGAGCATTTTAGAACACAAAAAATGACTAAAATATAATTAATTTACGCATGGTCTTGACTTGTTGTGCTCGCACTGGTAGCAGGAACTAGTAGAGGTTTTTCTTTATTTATAACTCTCCTCACATTTTTTTGGCTTTGAAGTGAATCATGGTTGTGGACATTATGTATGAATGTGCAGATATCTGTGAGCATGAGTTTGATGTGGAAGTTGGCTTGGAATGTCGGGCTTGCGCGTGAACTATACCATGTCCAATGCTTCGTCTGTTATTGTTTGGAAAGTAATTGTTGTTATTACATGACCCAAAAAAACATTTTTTGCCACATCAGTAGATGCACAGACATCACAACAGGCAGGCTGACTGGATAAACATTTGAACCTAGCTATTATGAAGGAAATTTTGTATTGACAACAGCTTTAGATAACAGGAGACGCCTAGCTTATTTCTGATTTCTTCCATCTCTTCTTTGGCTTGGGTGAAGAGAGCATCTGATTGCTCCTTTCGCTTCTTCGGGAACTCGGCTACATTCTCAAGGGCTGCTGCACGCTTTCTTTCAGCCTTTACTAATGCCACAAGGACACGAAAAGCTGACGACTCCACCTGGCTTGTGTGTAATCCAGCATCATCTCGGAATTTGCACCTTGTGTCTAATCCAGCATCATTAGGGAACTGGCACCTTGTGTGCAATCCAGCCTCATTTTGGAAACATGATCTTGAGGTTGACGATACTTCCCTCCTCGCAGGAACTGCATCTTGACGTGAAGTTACTTCTTTTTTAGATCAATACTCAGATAAACCTAGATCCATTTAGTAGAAGCCAGATAAACAGAACTCGGAGAAGTGAATTCAAAAGGAAAATAAATATAAAAACATACTACACGGTGAGAACACCCACTTCCTACATCAAGTTAAAAATGAAAGCATTAGGACGATTAAGACTCTTCTTATTACACATCGAAGAACACCACGCTTAAGAGAAACAGAAACTACAACATATACACATCGAAGAACACGAGGCTAAACGAAAGTAATTGAAAGGGTGTTACTTACCAAAGCTCATTTTACAGGTTCGGTGCAACTCCTCTTTAACTTGCCTCGCTCCTTAAAGATGTCCCGAATATCCCGTGTTTGGTCTTGATTGCTCCTCTGCATGTTCACACTCGTGGTTTCAAAATCTCAACATGGCAAGAAAAATACTACTAGTAATACTCGCGCATCTTGTGGGCAACATTAAAGCACTCGTCTGCCATGTTAGAGCATCTCCAACATAATCGCAACGCGCGGTGCTTTAAAAAAGCGTTTACAGTGCTGAGATCAAGAAGTAAATACTAGAGAGTAGAGGATAGTTCTCAGCATAGATAGATACAAAAAAGATAATTCAACTACTCCTCGTCGTCCGACTGCTCCTCGGTGATGTCCTCCTCCGACGTTTGACTGTAGGCGTGAAGATACCGATCATCGTCCGATACCTACGGCGACGCAGCTCCTAGCCTCATGTTGAATTGAGCGTCATCTTTTCGCCTACGCTTGTCCTCGTGATAGGCGGCTCGCTCCGCCCTCCTCTTATCCCTCTCCTCCCTCCTTTGCGCGTAGAACTAGCGCTCGTTGATGATGTCCTGCGGGAAGTGTTGGCGCCACAGCACAATGGCTTCCTCGTCCATCTCGGCGATGCCGAGACGGTGCTCCTGCCTCCGGTTGTCGCGACGATCCTCATCGGGGCTAAGATGCGGCAAAGGCGCGAGCTCCTGCGCCCGCTCCCGTGTCGGCGCGTTGGGGAAGTTCAATGTTCTATGAGGCCACCAGAGGCGCCACACCGCCGCGTCGTACGCACGGGCGTCCTCGGTGGCGGTGTCGAAATTGCCGTGGCCAAGGCGCATCCCGCGGAACCGGATCTCGGTGGAGAAGCCGTCGGAGGGGCGCGCGTGGACGCCGCGGTATCCCCAAGATTCCCGGCGACGCGGTGGCATGGTGGCGCGGCGGCGGCGAGGCGAAAAAGAGCTTGGAGAGAGAGGTGGTGAGGCACAGGGCGGTGGCAAGGCACAGAGCAGTGGGAGGTCATTGGATTTTACAAAGCGCGCCGGACGCCGTGCGCCAAAACTAGCGCACGCCCGACCGCTTTTTCCCGCACGCGTGCGATCCTTTCCCGACGTCTCTGCTATCTCTACTCTCTTCTCTACGGTTATATTTATTTTATATTTAATATTTAATATTTATCTCTACTTCCTTTACTATCTACTTTTTTTCTCTATACTTTTTTTTCTTTCAATATAGGCCGTCCGATTTATATCTGACAGATAGGAAGGAAACAAATGGGAATTTTGCAAAAAGGTACCCATGCCCCTCTCCAGATTTGCAAATAAGGCCTTCCCTCGTTCATCCTTTTCTCCCACAAGATAAACTACTCATACAAATGCATCTTGATGCGTGCAACGCATGGGCATCTTGCTAGTTCTAAAAACCTTTCCATCATTTGCCACACTACTGGTTGCATATGAAAAACCTTCCCAAGCACAGCGCGATACAGGAGTGATGCACAATTACAAACTGATATTCTGTTGGACAATGGAGGCTATAACAAATTACTTTTACGGGAACAATAGCACCCAGGAAAATTGAAGGGTAGGTATGAACAAAATTGGAACTGCACATGTACTGCTAAGTGATTCAATACACACATTACCAATCGAGGAGGATAACGATGATCGCGGCGGCCTCTGTGAGTCATGGTAGGCGACGGGAGTCAGTTCATTGTCCATGACGGTGGTACTTCTGCGCTTGGCGTCGGCTTCCGGGAAGCAGATCTGAGACCGTGGAAGACGATGCCGGGGAAGAGGCTCCGTCTATGACGACGACGGTGGACCCCAGTGCAGCGTACGAGGTCGTCGATGAGGAAAATGCGCTGTGGTGGACGAGTGCACCGATGTAAAGGGGAGGAGCACGAAGGCTGCGGTGCCGTGGAGAAGTCTATTTTGCGGTGGGGATAGAAAATGGGGAGTATTCAGGTGTACTACTCTGGGTGACGGGGTGGGTCTGGCTGGGTAGGGTGAACCTGAAGTTATGAAAACAGCCCCATACCAAGCCATGTACGTAGGCCTACTCCGAAGGCTATGATGGTAACTTCCCACTGCTCGAATCAGGGTCGCGGGAGATTTTCCCGTCGACCTCAAAATTTTGTGACACCGGACTCCCCGTGTGGCATGTTAAGTGATTCAGCTAAGCAACTAGCGAGTAGTAGTAGTAAACTCTGCATATTAGGTTTGACCGAAGTCAAACTTCCTAAAGTTTGACCAAGTTTATATAAAAATATAAACATTTACCATAACAAATATGTATGATGTGGAAGTACATTCAATAATGAATCTAATGGTATTTATTTGTTATTGTATATGTTAATATTTTTTGTTATAATCTTTCTAAGAGTTTACAAAACTTGACTTTGACCAATGCTAATACACGGACTTAAATAGAAACGGAGGGAGTACACATTTGTTTTCTTAGTTTGTAGTGAACTAATCATTTGTTGAAATTGTGAAATAAATATATTAGGCTATTGACTTCGAATGTAATGGTCTATACAATTCAATAGTTACAATCATTGTCGAATCCCAAGATGTATACAAGGTCTATAGTACTTCACAACATGCTCAAACTCACATAATCCCAGTCAAATGAGAATCTAAATTCATTTCATAGTTATTACTTTGTAGGATGCAACAAAAACAACCAAAACTCTACATCAGCCATTATAGAAGCAACATTTTGACATATCCCATTGTGTGAATGAAACGTGCACAGAGAGCTTTTGAAGATGGAGCAGATAGGGCGGGAAATATTGTATGTATGTGGACGAGAGAGTAGGAGACAAACCTAACGAGACACACACACACACACACACAGAGAGAGAGAGAGAGAGGAAGAAGTTAGGTCTGTGAGAAAGATGGAGACATGTAATATATGTGATTCTGTATACGTGGAAGGAGAAGAGACAACATGTTTGATGAGAGAGCTGGAAAAACATGGACGAGAGGGGAAGGATCTCATGGGTTGAGGGATTGGCAATTTTGTGCGGGGGAGAGAGGGATTGGTAATTTTGTGCAAGAGAGAGAGAGAGAGGGTGGGGGGGAGGACTCAGTCAGCCATCGTCACATCACCCTGCTTCCAAATGACCCCGCATTCTCTAGCGCGGTGTGGTCGCCGTCTTCGATCTGCTCGATGCCCTCTTTGAAGATTGAGGTGTTGTGCATGTTGGGGGTGCAAAGAAGCACAAGCGAGAGTGGTCACCGTATAAACTTGGATGGGGATGAATTGTGTGCTCGGGGGAGTGTGTGTGTGTGTTGTGCTGCGTGCATGTGTGTGTGCGTGTGTGTGTGTGTGTGCATGCGTGCATGTGTGTGTGTGTGTGTGTGTGTGTGTATGTGTGTGTCAAATATTGAGCGAAAAAAACCTAAGGAGAGAAATGGGTATTCACGAAGAGATTGCGCGGGCCTTGAGGTGGGCAGGGGCCGAGTGAGGTTGTCAAAATGTGCGCGTTGATGCATATGTTGCATGCGATCGTGCGAGGGACGGACGAATCGAGAGAGATGGTTGTTGTGTCACAGATGCTCCTCTCTCTCTCTCTCTCTCTCACACACACACACACAAGTAAACTAGAAGATCGTTCTCTCATGTATACACAACGTATCGGCATCTGTCTATGTCTCACTCATGCATGATCGTTTGCACATTCACACCTCTCTATGTATGTATCACACGCACACCGTCTCCACATTGCCCTTCCGCCACAACACACATATGGACACATACACACGTTATCTCTCAGTCACACACACAAAATAAGTATTAAAAAAACTAGGGCGCGCCTAAAACGTCGAAATCCAAATAAACACGAACTGGAGCTAAATTCAAATATATGGAAATATTGCAGCGTCAAGAACTTTCCCATGAAAAAAAAGTTGAGTAATATTCGAGAATTGTTTTCACACACACAAAAAGGTTCGGTGGATGTCCTTCGAGCGCGACACGGTGACGCACTGTTCGATCGACCGCGCGGCCGCGGTTCACGCGCTTGCACAGGATTCTGTATCGTGGCTGTGGTACTAACTTCAAAAAAAAAGTGCTGCCTACGTCTAATGTTTACGTGTACTAGTACGGTTTTCTTTTAAGTTTGACCAACCTCATATAAAACTAAAGTAAGCTCCCATACGCGCATTCATCAATATGCCTCCGCCGCTGTTGCGCATGCCGGCGCCCGCTTGCTCCAGCCAACAATTTCTTGCCCATCACCGCCGTGTCGCCGCCATCCCCGTGCCATGAAGCCGAAGGCTCGCCCGCTCACGCCATCTGCAGTCCCTCCTCGCCATGCCGCCACGCTGCCACGCATGCGAGTAGCTGGTGGAGCCGCGTCTATGCGTGCAGCATACGAAGAGGAGGACAAGCGCGTGCTCCAGCACGCCGGCGAGGAGGAACTAGCGTGTCATTGTCGTCTCCGCCCGCGCAGAGGAGGCGCGCATGGTGGCTGTCGCAGCGAAAGCCGGTCGCGCGCGCATCGAGCCCGAAAACTGGGTGCGAAAGCGGAATCTACCTTCAAGACCTTGAATGCCACATGGATCCTGCAATCTGAAGGAGCAATTTGGGTCTGTCAACTCATGTGAGCCGTTTGATGCAACATGGATGGCTAGAAGGGCTTCTTCCACCTCTTCTGTCGTCTTATTCCTTCGCTCCATCGAACTTCTTTCACAAATCGACTGACCCAAATTTTACTACTAGTACGAACGTATTAAGTACAGTGGGAACACGAAGGTACGAGCAGTAGTACCAACTGCAAGAAGAACAGTAGTAAGACATAGTACTAGTACTACTCTACATACTAAACAGTTCAAATAATGAGAAAGAACATAAACATAGTTCTGCTGGGGCCTCAGCACAACACATCTTCGAAAATAAACTAAGCAACTAGTCAGCTTGACACTTCAGTAGAACCAGCATGAGCGACGGTACTGCCACCTACTCGGAGTCCGAGTCCACGTCCTCGACTTCGTCCTCGTCCCTCTTCCTCTTCCTCTTCGCCGATGCTTGTTTTCTTGAACCGGACACTGGGCTTTGCTTCTTCATCCAACCCATGTAGATATTTAAACAAAGGTAGGCATCCATTGCTGCGTACAGGATGTGATCTTCATCTAATGTCTTCGACTCCTATGCATGATGAAACTCGTGATGAGGTTTCTTTAGTTTAGCTTACGAAGGATCAATCATGGCTGCTGCCAGGGTCAGCATTGAAGGTTGAGAGGAGGACACCAGGCTTGCCTTTTGGAGATCGAAGGGCTGGCCTACAACGAGACCTATCCGACGCAGGACTTCTTTGTCGTTCTGAAAGCCTACAGTAACGAATTTCAGTCTTTTGTCCTTGAAGAAGTTCTTAAAATCCTGGCACTCAATGTCGGCATGGCATATGTGGTAGACCAAGCAAACATTATGTATGCAAACCTAGATCACGGCGGGTTTCTTCCTCTCTTCATCCTTTAGATCCTACTCTCGTCCCAGGACTGTGGTGTAATCAACATCTAGCCCAGCGACCCACTCATCCGTTGAACTGTTGAACATGCGTAGGAAGCGATCAACCCATGCTTTCACCATTGCGGATCCACGTGTGTAGATGACGATGAAATGATTGTCGGTGATGGCTCTAACCTGGTACTCAGCAGCGACCATGGAGATTTGGGAGGCCATGGATTTTGGAGGAGGGTTAGGAGAAGTTGAACTGTTGTACTCCGCAAAAACTGGGAGCGAACTAATGTGAAAGGACGGGACGACTGGGAGCGAACTGTTGTGAGGTAGAAGACGGGGACGAGTAGGGTGTGTGAATGGCGTGGGGTTGCTGGCTTGCCCGGTGGATAAACGGCTGCAAGCCCCCAAAGAGTTCTCGAGAACTATGCGGGACCCACTAGATGTCATGTCTACTAGACCCATATCGTAGGCCTGACGGTATGGCTTCTGCCTGTTCGCACGCCATGTCGGCGCGTGGATGTAACTTCACTTAATTCCGTCAACCGTCGCACCTCCCACGACCTTCACCTCCCTCACGCGGTCGCGCCCTTTGAGACTTCGACTGGCTAAAAATGAGCAATTTTTTTTGCCTACTCCGCATGCATGATACTCCCTCTGGTCATTTTTACTCCCGTCAACCGTTTGCAAAGTGTTTGGCCAAATATATACTTTTTTAAACACCACCTTATATTAATTAACCAGCCACACCAGTACACTCATTCGATACAATATTCACCACATAGGGTGGTACGTTATTTACAAGAATATCATCTAATCTATTGTCAAAGCTATACTTAGCGATTAAGTGTGCCACCTTATTGGTCGAACGGCTAATCTTTGACAATTGAAGATTGTTGATCAACTTTGAGATGCTCAACGATTTCATCTTCAGGTCACGCATAGCAGACCTGTCATAGTCCCCCGATGCAAGAGACGCTACCACAAAAGCGCAATCAGTCTCTAAAATTATAGGATTATGAAGAGAAATACCTTTGTAGAGACCGGCAATGCAAGCCCTAAGCTTCGCTTCCTCCATGCTTTGACAGGCATCAATGAAATCCCACGACCAAATTTATACTAAAAATATCAATATCTACAATACTGATTATAATGAGTATAAGAACTATGTTTTATAATGAGTGTAAAAATATTGATTTGACATTGTGAATGTTGATACTCCCTCCGTCTAGGTGAGTAAGTCGTCTTAGGCTGTGCACCGTGACCAAGGAGGAGGGGAAAATGAGAGACATTAATGTTTATTTGCTAATAAAATAGTATTGCATGCAATGAACTAACCACTTCATGTCATGTTTGATAGTCTCGGGTCATTAAAAGCATGCACACCCTCATCTCTTATTGGTTGATATGTCAAGAAACAAGAAACAAGGTAGAAGTTAATGCACCGCGCCTACGTGTTTTGGGATTATTTGGTTTTCATAAGACGACTTACACACCTAACTATTAGAGTACCACTACCTCCCTTCTAGTTTAAAGGGCTCGACTCAAAATTTTCACCTACTCTTAGCAAGATAGTAGAGGCGGTGGAATAGTTTTTGAAGTCTGCAAAAGTACTCAACTAATGTTGTCGTTCTTCACAAAAAAATGTGTTTACCAATGCATGCATGAACACTTGTTAGTCTAACCCCCCTCTCTTCTTTAATTCTTTGCCACATCAGCATGTTTGCTATCCCCGTGTACCAGCTAAGATACCACCATGATGGCCAGCCTTAATCATCAATGCAATAATTTAGTGCACCTTGAAATATGAACATGTGTGGGGCGTGTATGTTTTTAATGACTTGAGACTATACCTAGCCCGGCATGCAAGATGACTTATTATGCACCATTCCCCGTACCTGCAGGAAGCCCGTTCGTCTCCAAATCTTTTCCTCTCCATGTGTGGAAACAATATGCCTGCCAAACTCTCCTTCTCCCTCCGGCGGTCCCATCACTCCACCCCATGTGAAAAAGTCAGCATGCATGACTCTCCTCCCCCCACGCTCGTCCAATCCGTTGTGACCAGCAATATTTCCACCCCTTCTCTCCCCCGTAATTTACTCCAACAAATATGCCCACGTAGCTTTTACTTAACTTCAGGTGCATTGGGTCACTGACATACGGGCCCAGCAGTGTACTGGCCCACATGTCAATGACGCAACTGGACCTGCAGTTAAGTCAGTGCAGCTCAGTCCATATCTTACGTAGGTGTGCCATTGCTCGCTATAAATACTGTGCCTCCCACGACATCGCTATCTCCTCCCCCTTACGTTCACATTCATCGCTATCTCCTCCCCCTCCCTCTCACGTTGACCACCATGGCATCTCTCCTCCCAAGCCCTAGGAGCCCCTCGCTGCACCACGCGGACGGTCACGCATCGCCTTTCCGTTCCTCGCCGCCACTAGTCAAGGAGGACGCGTCGGCGTTCCACTCCTCACCGCTACGCAACGCGTCACCGTTCCGTTCCTCGCCGCCACTAGTCGAGGAGGACGCGTCGGCGTTCTGCTCCTCGCCGCGACGCGATGCATCGCCGTTCCGTTCCTCGCCGCCACTAGTCTAGGAGGACGCGTTGGTGTTCCGCTCCTCGCCGCGACGCATCGAGGTGGACGCATCAGCATTCTCAATCTCGCCAGCACGCGCGTCGGAGAACGCGTCGGCTCCCCGCTATGAGGAGAACGCCGCGCCGCCCGCCGAGCCCCCTAGCCTTGAGGAGCTTTGGAAAGAAATGGATGTCTCCTTGTGGGAGGCTTTGCCTCCAGTAGAGCGCGCCAAAATAGAGGTGGAGAAGAAGGCCGAGGAAGAGAAGCGCACCGCGCAACAAGCTTTCTGGGAGATCTATGTCGCGTCCGAGAGAGTCAAGCAATTGGTTCTTTGGCAGAAGGCTCGTGCGAGGGCCATGAGGGTGGCGGAGGACGCCCGTGCCGACGCCCTGAGTGCAGTCGGGCCCAAGCGCCTCATCTACGCTTGGCGGTACATGGACCGGGTGCACGCTTCCAGCCAGGAGGAGTACCTGTTGGCGCTGGATCACCACACCGGTGAGATCGCGCTCGCCCGCCGGCAAGCCGCCAATCATCACCTCGCGAGTTGCGAGGCTGAGGAAGAGGCGTTGTGTCGGCACGCTGGGAAACGGCCGCGCACCAGGATACTCGTGGCGCGCCGTAAGCGCTCCTACGAGCGCTGTGGCTTTTAGGAGGAGTATAATTTTTGTTTCATAAGGCGATCTCATTAGTTTTGGGACGCAAATGATAACTCCCAAACATTCAGGAATTTTTAGCGTCCTTAATTAAGTATGTAAAAGGGAAAGTTTGGAAACGTTGTGTATTATTACGCATTTTGCAAGTACGTGCATATAGCACAAAGTTTACTATATACTATCGGACTACACGTCTCTCTCGATATATGCTTGCAGGCTGTGCTACTCCCTCCATCCAGGTCAATAAGTCATCTTTGGTTGTGCACGGTGACCAAGAAGGAGGGAAGACTTGTACACCTTGACGGAGGGAGTACTACTATTACTTATGTACGTGCAAATGCACGTTTGAACATTACGATGCGGTTTTTGTAAAAGTGGAAAAACAACACTAGTCAAGCTTGTGAAACGATTCAATGCAAAATAAATGCAAAAATGATCGTTTGATTGTTTACTTTTAGCTTCCTTCTCTGTGGTTATTTCTCTGTGCACCATGACCAAGGAGGAGGAGAAAACGAGAAACGTTAATGATTATTTGCTAATTAATAGTATTGCATGCAATGAACTAACCACTGCAGGTCGTGTTTGATTTCTCAAGTCATGAAAAGCATGCACACTCTTTATCTCTTATTGGTTGATATGTCAAGAAACAAGAAATGAGGTAGAAGTTAATGCACCGCGCCTAAGTGTTTTTGGATTATCTGGTTTTCGTAAGATGACTTACACACCTAGATGCACCGCGCCTAAGTGTTTTGAGTAACATTTTATCAGAAAAATCTTTGGTCAAAATTTAGCACAAATTACAATGGTGAGGAATAAACCAGGACAGAGTAGTAGTTTAGAAGCCCAAATAAATGAGTGAGGCGCATTATTGTTACTCTCCACTATGACTAGTCTTGTGGGAAAAGCTGGGGAAGCCGCCAAAACAACTGGCCCTAGGAGTAGAAGCTAGGGATCGAGCGTGGGAGATGAACCGGAGAAAGTAAATGCAGAGATATGAAATGCAAAAAAGACGGAGGGATGTGATGGTTGCTTGTCCGTTTATTTTACCAGACCATTTATTAATGGGAGTGGTTGGGTTTTGTGATATGACGGATTTACTGCCGCGCCACGAGCGGGGTGAGAGGTGAGACTCCCGTGCAGCGCCGCCCTCTACACTTGTACTACATTGGTCGTGGTTTATTAGTCCCCCATTCAATCTGACTGAAGATTTAACCAAGGTTGGAAAAAGAGGTAGGCGTAAGCGAGGCGGTTGGCCTTCGCCTAGTGCCTAGGCAGTGCCTAAGCGCCCTAGGCATGGCCTAGGCGGTAATATAGTTTTTACTCGTAGTGTATTTGCGATTATTATATGGGTGTTAATATTAGTTTAGGGCATATAAATAAGTTAATTACCATAGACTACCATTGGAATATAACCCGTTTGGCATATTACTGCAGTACATGACATGATTTCTTGCTTGAGTAGGAAATTCCATGCTTGCCCTGCCTAGACCTCCATTTATGCCCTAGGCGAGGCGTTTGGCCATTGCCTAGCGCCTAGGCGTGCCTATGCGCCTCCTAGGCACTGCCTTTTCCAACAGAGGATTTAACTCACAAAATGTTAGTGCATGTCAACAAAAACTATATCGTTGGATTCGTATTTGAACATATTTTTGAATGATATAATTTTAGGTGACATGCATTAGTATTTATCGTACTATATATAATGTTAGTTCATTATTTGGTCGTACTAATCTATAGTAGTAACGTGCCCGTGCGTTGCACCGGAGAGTGAAATGCATTGATCAGGGAGTTGTTTATTTTGACAGAGGATGTGGGGGTCATCTCATGTGTAACAGGTATCGATAGGTTTCTTCGGATATTATCTCATCTCTAGAGCTCACGAACATCCGGGTGAAATAGATAAAAAGGTATCTTTTGCAAACAAAAGCGTTCAACTGTTCAACCTGCATCCAAAACTTGTGAAGAAATAACACTTATTGTGCTTTGCAAGAAATGATCTTTAAGAATTAGTTTTTGAGTATCGATTGTTATACATGTTGGCCACAGATGACATGGCACTTTCTTATAGTCAACAGTTGGCTATACTATTAAGTAATGTTAACCATGCCCTTATACACCTAGACGGAGGGATTAAATCAGGATGACTTGCAAGGGGGCAGAGGAGATGTAAGAAATGGTTCATCATAAGTCTTTCACCAGTACTGTAGTAAAAAATTCATACATGGAAGATTCTGGACTAAACCATAAACGGATACACTTTTATTCATGCGTGATACTCCAATAGAGCAAGTTCCTGCATGGAAGTCTCCACATGCTTAGACAGCGGATTACATTGAGCGAAGACTAATGATCAACATTTAACTTGATAATGCATATTTTTTAGAAGAACAGGGAGGCTCCTCCCAGGTTCCATTATCAAATGAAACCCAAAGTGTCTTACATCAGCTCACTGAGAGGAGCAGTTCAAAGGAAGGACTGCGGCGAAAGCCACTCAAGTTTAACGACAAGCTTACAGAATCAAAAGCGGCAAAGACACGGGCCATAAGCACCCACACACACATTACATGTTTTCTAAGTGCACTTTATAATGCGTATGTCCAGGTGAACCTCCTTGGAGTCCCCATGCACCGAGTCGGCGGGTAAAGGATAGAACGGATGCCATGGGATTTCCAAGTCCACATTGGCGGGATAGTCCCAGCTCCTTAGATTCCAAGTCTGTCCGATGAGGCCGGTTTCGCCGCCCACGTGACCGGAGGAGTAGTAACATTGACCTTGCACCCGTACATCTCCCTCGTTTCAGTGTCAGCGTCAGCGGCGACGCCCCTGACGCACGCTACAAAGACGGGCGGCGGCCTGCGCGGGACTCGCCGGTGCCCACGATCATGAGGAAGACGCTGCCGTCCTCCTCCGAGACTAGCAGGCGGAGGTGATCCTCCAGCGACTCCGACATATGGTGAACCGGTAGCACGTGTCGTACTTGATGTTCTTTGCCAAGGGCCAGCAGTGACCGCTGCACGCATCCGTGAGGTGATGCACCATGTCCGCCGGCGAGCCACAAAACGACATCAGACACTCATAGCAGTGGACGAAGGGCTCCTTGGAGGCATCGACCAGGCCGTCCATGAAACGGGAGTGGTTGTAGGGGATGTTGCGCCAGTTGAATATGTGAGCAAGTTACTACGAGATTTAATCCGAATAAGCATAAAATAAATCATGACGGCTATAACAGAGATGAAACTAATCATGTCGACTAGCATAGTAGTAGGATATAGAGTAGAAACATGAATTCTACCACGATTTTGAACAGGAAGGACAGAAACACATATGATGCAATGGGAGCAGCACCGTTGGCGTTGAGGTTGTCGCCCATGTCGTTGAGGAAGAGGTTCCTAGGTTGGGGAAGAAGTCGTCATCAGTGAAGTCATGGCTGCGAGCACTCATGAGAGTGCGGTCCCTAGATTTCAACAGCGCCCGCCGAATGGATCGCAGGAGGGAGTGGCTGTAGGGGACGTTGCAGCCTCCAAATGGAGCGCAGGAGTAGCACACGAAGCAGTAGATGGTGTCCTTACTAGTACTCCCTAGTCTCTATCTATCTATATCTATATATATCTAGTCTTATAGAAAACTGAGTTGGTGATGATGGTTTGCCTGCCATCTTGTAATATAGACCGTTCGATATATATCTGACGGATATAAAGCCAACTATGACAATTTTACAAAATATACCCGCACCTCTCTCGACATTTATAGATAAGGCCTTACCTCGTGCTCCTCCCTATGTCTCTATCTCTATAAGTACTTTTTTTATAACAAATCAAATAGTGCTGCGCCGTTCGCTGCACGCCCGGCTGAACACGCCTCCTTGCCTCCATCATCACCAACTGAGTCATTTATAGGAGTAGGAGTAGAGAAAAAACTGAGTTGGTGATGATGGTGTGCCGTGCAATGCACGGGCATCTTGCTATTTTTTTGCATATAAGTCCAAACACCACGTAGACATGGTCTTTGAGCATGGTTCGTAGTCGTTCCACGATCAGGCATTGAAGTTTGTAACTATTTTAGATTAGAATATACTACTCCTCCGGTGCTAGTAGTAGAGCAGAGTCCTACTCTACTACTCTACTCTAGCAAGCTAGGGCATAGTACTGTAGTAGGTACTGTAGGGAGTACTAGTACTGTGATCACTCAAGCAAGTTTTCTGGCATCGATATGATCCTATGCTGCTGGTATGTGTCTCGTAAGTCAAGCGGCGTGTTGTAGTCATCATCACATGTCCACTTCCCGCAGCACATATTCGCTTCTCCATCTTTGTCCGCACATAATCTCGTCCAAGCTTCCATCCCCGCTAAGGCGCCTCCCCCCCTCATCCGAAAACCAAGCACTAACAATGGCAGAACCGATCAGCATCCGCCGAAAGAGTGGCTGGAATTCGCTCCCCACAGAGGTAATCAAGCTCATTGTTTCGCGTGTGGACAATCTCAGTACCATGCCGCTCGCCGCGTGCTCGTCGGGGCTGTACCATTTACTAAAAGCCCTCGGGCCGGAGCTTTTTAAGCCAGCTCCTTGCTTGCTGATGCCGCCTGATCTTCAGAAACGGCGTGTCATGCAGCATAACGATCATAGGGTGGCGAGCATCAACCCCCTTCACTATGATTCGATCCCCGTCAGCCTCAGCTACATTAACGATATGTACTGGGTCGGCATGAACACGTCTTGGATGGTGCTCGTCGATGGTCGCAGCAGCTGGATGCTCGTGGAGGTCTACACCCGGCGATTGATCCCCCTTCCTTTGATTAACACTGCACTGCTTTGGCACTGCGGCCCAGAATACTCGGAATCTTACAGTAGCCAACATGATACCAAGTTTGATTTGCTCAAGGTTGTAATCTGCCAAGTGCCCACAAGATCTGGGAATTATAAAGATTTCAGGCTAATTGCATTCTTCAATCGCGGTCTCGCCTATCTGACAGGTCAATGCGGTAAGTGGATAAATCTGCACGTCCATCGCAGGATCATACATCCTCCATGGTTCTCTGATGCCATTGAACACAAGGGCTTCATTTATGCTGTCGACTCCTTCTATGGATGGACGTATTGGTGGCCTACTCTAGTCATCGCTACAAACGGCTGTTACAGCAGTATGTTACTTTCCTATGATATCATGATGGCTTGCTTATATTACTGTCAACATTTACTGAAAAAATATTCATGCTCATAACATGTTGTTCTTAAGACTGACTAAATCAAGAGCCCTTTTTTATTTGACTCCAACTTGATATGATGTTGTAGGCCGTCTGGTGTCCCTACCCTTCCTAATCCTAGAACCTTTCAAAGAAAAGCAGCATGGCAGTTGCAGGTGGTTCCTGGCTCGATCAGACGACGGCGAAAGATTGATGATCGTTCGCACGTACCGGACGTGTTGTTTCGCGGAATACAATCACAGTCACTACAAGGTCTTTGAGCAGGATCCCAGCTTCTCTGGGCCTTCAGGAATTTTTGACTGGAGGCTAGTAAGTAGCCTTGGCACATGCTCTCTGTTTGTCGGACTGAATTATCCTATTAACCAGGAGATAATCGACAGCAAGGATCATGACGGCAGCGCGGTTTCGTTCATCTGGCAAAACTGTGTGTACACAGCGTACCATGAGTCTCTGCATGCACCATACCCTGATATGTGCCGCCACGCTCTGTAGCCCAAAGTAGGAGAGAGGGTCACAAGTATCAGACTTCAACCTGCTGGCTGGAGTTTCCCCCGTCAGGCACCCATCTGGTTCAAGCCGTCAGCCAATCTCCACAGCTTAATAAATAGTAATATATGACTAAGCCAGTTAGTTAGATGCGTACACTTGGTGTAGTAGGATCTTTATTTAGTTTGATGCATACACTTGTTCTTTTTTGGTAGCCCTTTTGTAATGATGACTGATGTTTGGTTTGGAAGAGAGAGCTGCGTCTTCACTCTTCTTGCCTGCTTACTGCTTATGTTGCACCCCCAGCCCTGGTTGCTGATGCTGTTGTTTTCAATGTACAATCAGTAGTATATTTTGTCTGTTGGTTGAATATAAATGTGTTGTTAGAACGACAAACACAATGTTTTGGAAGTCGTTGCACGGTTCGATCCTTTAGTGCCCCGTACCGTACGTAGCTCATACTATTTTTCGCACGGAACACATTTTCCACTTGTTGATAACATCCAGCCCACTGATGAATGCCCAATAGAGAAGACCATAATTAACTGGAAGGGACGCTCTCACATGAATCCAGCCCAGGTACATGCTCATGGTCCCCTAAACATAAATAAGTAAATAAATAAATAAAGCTAAATGCTCATGCACCAGTTCTTTGGGAAAATAGGTAGCCCAGTATTTCTTTTTGAAGAATACCCAAGCTAGGCCTATTTATTTTCTCTGAATTACTGGGCTACAACTCTTTCAAGATGAGCAAATGGGATATTAGTTTTTTTTGAATTTTGTTCTTCACTGATATCTTATACGTATTTCATTGGATTTAACATGACATAATACTAACTTATTTTTAAATTTGTTTTAGTATGGCTATTAATTTTTGGATTAACAATATTTCGTTCCCCAGCAAAAATTTCCCACATATTTATTTAAATTTTTGACCCTGGTACTGACCAGAAAATGGCTGGCAATTCTAAAAATTGAAAACGGGCTGCAATAAATTCCATATGAATTAGAAAATGAGTAAAAATTATAAAAATAATAGCAAATCGGCTGTACACGCCACAAAATTCGAGGCTGACTTGTTTACGCAAGGCTTTGTTAGTGAACACACGATTCTAGCCACCGTGCTTCTTCAATCTCTGATCTTCCTGCTCCAGCTACCTAAACTAGCGCCGGCGAGACTGCCTGCTCCCTCCTCTTGTGGCCCGCCGTGATGCCGCGCAGGCTTCCCAGGCCCACCCAACTCCCTCCGCTGGCCTGGCCGCACGCAATTAACTGCCTCCTTATTATGCGAAAAAAAAGATTCCTGCTACCGACATCTGGGGCGCACCGGTTGGGAGGCTGACCTGTGGGCCTACTACGTTGACGCATACGTAGGGCTTGTCAACTTAGTCAACAAACGATTCTAGCAGCAGTAACCGTTGGATTTGAATCGAACGGTCCTGCTGCTTCTTCAATCGCTGCTCTTCTTGCACCAGCTGCCCAAACCAGAGCCGGGGAAACTGCCTGCTCCTGCCTCCAGTGTCCGACTGTGCTGCCGTTGAGGCCTCATCGCCCCCTACTACTCCCACCGCTAGCCAGGGCCTGCGGCGATGGCAGCCTCACACCGCAGCCGAACCAGTGAACCCTAGTACTCCTCTCCTCATGGGCATCCACTGCCGCGTCTTCCCCGGCTCCGCGTCGTCCCCTTCCTAGGCCTCGCCGTCATCCACCAGCTTGGTGCTCTCGGCGCAGTGTGGTCAATGTGGTCAACGACATTCCATCGGGAGAGTACTGTACGTGTAGATTCTGACAGCTGGGTCCACGGCCACAACCAAGTTTTTTTGTGATTTGCCAAGTAAGTCGCTTTGTCAGGCCTGTTGGGCCGCAAATCTTTCAAGACGAGGAGAGCTTTCATTCGGCTGGCAGAGAAAATGGCCCATCGGCAATGAGAAATGGGCTGTACATTTTTAAAACACAACAAACCGGCAGTTAGTTTCAAATATCTTTTTTTTATTTCGAGATTTTAAATTACATTAATTTTTATGCGTGGAGAATTTGTTGGATTTTATATTGATATACATTTATTTTTAAAATCAGTTTGAATGTGAGTCGAAATTTCGGGATTAAAAACAGTTCGGACCGCACCGAAATATGCACAATTTCGTATAAGTTTTTAACCGTGGCCACAATATGGGCTGTAATGCTAACAAAAAGAATATGGGCTTCAAAAAAACCTTAAGAATTAGCAAATGGGCTGTAAATTATTGAAAATAATGGTAGATGGGTTGTATGCTGTTTTCCACAGATTTGAGGCTTTAATAAAAAAAAGGTTGACGCACAAGCAGTGACTGTTGGATGGCCATCCAACGGCCATCGTGCTTCTTCAATCTCTGCTCTTCCTGCTCCAGCCGCTCAAACAAGCGCCGGCGGGACTGCCTGCTCCCTCCTCCCCGCGGCCGGCTTTGACAGCTCGGACCCACCAGTTATATCTTCGTACGCAAGGAAGTGCCTCCGTATTACGCACAAAAACATGAATACTCCCCTGTTACCTAGGACCCAGTATAGTGGCAGGCTAACTTGTGGGCCTACTAAGTTGACGGGGATGGAGGGCTTTGTCAACTTAGTCAATATGCACGATTCTAGCTCCAGTGACCATACGATGTCCATCCAACAGCCATAGTGCTTCTTCAACCTCTGGTCTTCTTGCTCCAGCCGCCCAAACCAGCGCCGGTCGTGCCTCGTGCTCCTGCCTCCCGTGGCCGGCTGCGATGCGGCGGAGGCATCACCGCCTCCTACTACTCCCACCGCTGGCCAGGCCATCCCTCTACTCACCCACACCACCTATTATTCTGCGGCGATGGCAGCCTCACACCGCAGCGAACCAGTGAACCCTCGTACTCCTCTACGCGTGGGCATCCACTACCGCGTCTTCCTCGGCTCCGCGTCGTCCCCTTCCTAGGCCTCATCGTCGTCCACCGCCCTGGTGCTCTCGGCGCGGCGTGGTCAACGTTGTCAACGAATGGCTTCCATCGGATGTGGACTGTACGTGGAGAGGTTGACAGTTGGGTCCACGACCGCAGCAAGGAAGTGCCTCCTTATTACGCGCAAAATAATTATTCCTCCACCTGACAGCGGGGACCCACCGGACGGTCCACCATATTTAGCGAAAAAATTGTTTCCCCCCTGACTGCTGGGACCCACCAGCTACAGCTTCGCACGCAAGGAAGTGCGTCCGGGCAAAAAAACGATTCGCCCCCTTGACTGCTGGGACCCACCAGCTACATCTTCGCACACAAGGAAGTGCGTCCGGGCAAAAAAAATGATTCGCCCCCCTGACTGCTGGGACCCACCAGCTACATCTTCGCACGCAAAGGAAGTGCATCTAGGCAAAAAAACGATTCACCCCTCTAACTGCTGGGACCCACCAGCTACATTTTCAGACGCAAGGAACTGCCTGACAGTCGGGACCTACCTAGTCGAAGCATACGTAGCATTGTCATTCTGGTCGCGAACTTGTACGTACATATATACTGGTTGATGTAGAGGCGCGCACGTGTCGTAGTAGAGGCGCGTACGTGTCATAGTAGAGGCGCACACGTAGCATGTACACGTACGTACAGCGTCCAGGGTGCAAGAAAGAAAATACGGCCACATATGTGTACATACGGGCGGGGTCTTGAACGCCTAGTCGCGCATACGTACGGCGAGGGCTCGTGTTCATGGGGAGGCAACGGAATGCGTCATGTTCATGGGGAGGCAACGGAATGTGTCGTGTTCATGGGGAGGCAACGGAATGCGTCGTGTTCATGGGGAGGCAACGGAATGCGTCCTGTTCATCGGAAGGCAACAGAACGCGTGGGAGCCAACCGGTTTGGACGGAACATGCGATGGAAATGAGGCCTGGCGTACCACAGAAGGAGGAAACAGACCTCCTACGGTCGAAACGGGGGTCCTGTTAATCGGGAGGGGTGTGGCTTACCGCAAAACGGATGAAACAGACCTCCTACGGTCGAAACGGGGGTCCTGTTGATCGGGAGGGGTGTGGCATACCGCAAAGCGGACGAAACGGACTTGTGTTGGAGTGCTACGGTCGAAACGGGTGTCCTATTCATTGGGAGGGGTGTGGCGTACTGCAAAACGGACGAAACGGACTTGTATTGGAGTGCTACGGTCGAAACGGGGGGGGGGGGGGGGAGGGGTGTGGCGTACCGCAAAACGGGACTCCACGGGATACTGTTCATCTCTACCGTCGACCTCCTCCAGCCTCCACGGGCTACCGTCGACCTCATCCAACCTCCACGGGCTCCTGTTCATCCAGCCTTCACCGCGCGCTACTCCACCGGCTACTGTTCAACCAACCCTCCATGGGCACCCCTCCACCGTCTACATTGTCAACCAGCCCTCCACACCACGGGGTCATGTTCAACCACCCCTCCACGGCCACCCCTCCACCGTCTACTGTTCATCCATCCCTCCACACCACGGGTTCCTGTTCATCCAGAGGCAACGCCACCGCTCACTGTTCATCCACCCCCCCCTGCAACACTCACTATTCATCCCAGAGGCAGCATCGATCGGCTTCAGTTAGCAGCGGTGGCGAAGGAATCGCTCCATCGGGTTCTGTTAACAGCCATTGATCGATCGCTCGGGTTCAGTAACGCCTAGCCTGCAGTGCAATCGCTCGGGTTCAGTTAGAGCCCAACGCCTCACTCGGCTTCAGTTAGAGCCAACGCCTCGCACACACGCGCGTACCTATGAGAGAAACGTGCATCGCTCCGCCCCCGACCTCCCACCGTAACTGGCAACTCCCCGAAATTTTCCTCCCCCTCGCTTCTACCACGGTTTTTTCCATCATGGACGGCCCAAAGAATGTCATGCAGCTGCGTCTCCGGCCCGCCCAGGACGAAAAGCCCATTTTCTGTCATGATTTTTTGTCATAGAAGTAGGAGCCCACCACATCTATGATGATACCGGGTTTTGTCACAATTATCGTCATAGAAGTGTCATATGTATGACAGAAAAAAATTCGTTCGGCCCAAAATGTCACGGATGTGTCTTTTTTTGTAGTGTTACCCCAAACCCCTGTTTCGTGCGTAGATGGCATTCAGCTTCCATGAGTTCAGTGCCATCCCCAAAGCTCCTGGTGTTGTTCCTATTGCTTTTAGCCCCACTCTTGCACTTCTCAACTTTGCTGCCCTCCTTGGCGACATGTCCTGTAGCATTTATCCCCATGGAGATCCACCCAATTATCAAGTATTCCAGTTTTCTACCGAAGGAAGAATCCTGGAGTATGTTGCCCATGTCCATCTGTCATCCCTGATTCATGTTGGTAAGCGCACCTACAGTTTCCATGGTGGTTACGGCGCTACTCCCGACGTGTTGTTCAGCTTGCCTCTATGGCAGCCATCACCGGTCTTCATCATCAAGAGAACATGGTGCAAGAGAACCGTGCCTATCAATTCTATCCCACCATCGTCGAGAATCCTAAGCGGATCAAGTTCCCGTCTGTCAATCCTCAAGATGACCGGGTTATCTTTGCCATGTCCCGTTACATGAAGGCCGAGTGTCATCTTATTTCCGAGTTAGTCCGAGACGCCATTCGAGCTAGGAGATCGCTTGGTGCCACCCTACCTCAATCTCCGCCAGCTTCACCAACTCCTCCGCCTCGTCCCTCTAGAGTTTCGAAATCAGCAGTTCCACTGCTACTCCCTTAGCTTCTTCGTCAGCTCCCGAGCATTTTCTCAAGCATAGGGTGTAGTCCTTCGTGTAGTGCATGTGCATCTGCTGTAGTATCATTGCTTGTTTATTCTTGTGTGTGCTTGTGTGTGGCTATTTGTGTTAGTTTTGTAGCTTGTTTGTTGTGTGCTTTATTGCAATCGGTCGTTTTCTCATGCTTCTTTGTTTTGAATCCTCGGTGTTACCCCCTTATGGAAATTGCGCATCAACCAACATCGGATCAGAACAAGCCATGAGAAGTAAAGATATACACCAAGGGACTTAGTTAGCGAGGAGATTTTCAGCTGACAACATTGTATTGCAGACATCCGGTCTGAATATAAGTTATATCCTACTCAGACTTTCAGTAATAAGTACCCGTCAGAGATCCATCTTTATTGCAGCAATGATTAAGTCAACATGAGAACAAATTGGATCCAAGTCCTACAGTGCATTTCAAGTTAGAGGTATGGACCATACACAATGATTGATTCTGTCATGAGTCAAATTTGAAGCACGCGACACCTAGAAGTCAGTCCAAATATGCAACGAATTCAGCAAGAAGAGTCAGACAATTCTTGTCATACAAGTTGTCAACAGCCAGAATGACAAGAATATATATGTTAATCTATTCAGAAAGAACATCAGTCCAGTCATTCTCCACAATTTATTAGCAAAGCATGCAAGGAACGATTCCTCAGTCTGCATCAGAAAGGTATGAATGGATTCCAGTGCAAGATATTCACTCATTTCAATTGGATACTTCAAAAGCTTTTGGCATAAGGTACCGAGTCTGCCCTAGTAAGTCTTTAAGGGGGGAAGCTTATAAGGTACAATACCCAGCTTTAGTTAGCAAGATATGCACACAAAAGCCTCGAGCACGAGCTATCCAATCTTCCGCAGCACAATACTCTGATGGATTCCGAAGCAAGCTACCTAGTCTTCTTCAGTACGGCACTAGTACAAGATGTTAAACAGTGATGTTGTCATCATATAACAGTGTTTCCCAAGAGTCAGATCTGCAATAGTGGGTCAGAAGCAAGAATCAGTCAGAACAAAGGAATACCTCGAGAATCAGATATTTGTTCATACTGTGAATATGCTGCCAAGTTCATGCAAGTCCCTCGCACAAGGAAGAATTTATAGTATGCATCCGACAACCTCACCGGTTATGTAAGTGAAGGAAAACTAGTGGGTGATGCAAGAATCGACAAGTCTTGAAGAAAGACAATGTGGAGGTATCATCTTGGCAGTGATTATCAAGATTAGCCCCCGCAAACCCGACAAGGGGTGATGTTACTAATCCTGTCACTGTCCGGCATAGTCAACAACAGTAATGGGATCTATATAAGCCCTCGTGAACCGGATAAATATCCTAAGACTCAAGACATGAATAGGACCAAGGTATGATTGCAAGATATTGCACATGACAGTACTCAGGGCCACAAAAATAATCAAGGACATGTAAGGCCCCACTCTTTCAGTTAAGGATCCAGGTGAAGAAAATAATAATGAACGAGAAAGACTGACAATTCAGGTATGCCGGTTATTGTGTGAGCAATGTGGTATGTATGCCCAAGATAGTCATATTCCACATCAAACCCAAGTGGAGATATGCCAGAGAGGTCTACTTCATTGCGGTAAGGACCTCATAGCAAGGCAACCAGCTCAGTCTATAGTATGCTCAGAACTGTCAGCATTGAATGCCCGAGTCTGTCAAGTCCAAAACCAGGACAACTCAATATATTGACCTCTGCAACCGCACTGGAGCATCACCCGGACTGTTATCCCCATGGATATACCGGCAAAAGGAAGAATTAGTGTTAGAGCACATACTTTGAGGATTGTTATCTCTCGTATATGGGAAGCAATTACAGAATAGCCTGCCGTGAATGGGATTATTTGCCAAGATCACCGCCAGTCAAGTCTGCAAATGTTATCATCAGGAGATGATGCACTTTTCTATCAGTCACGTCAAGCGACAGTCAAACTTCTGGTACAGATTGGATATGAAAGACAGTGAAGTTAGGCAAGATAGGTCAGAAAACTCCTGCAAGAAGTCAGAATCCATCAGAAAGACACGTATGGTTCCTATCACTGTTTTGAACCCAGAAGGTATGTACAAATTTGAGCAGTCCGATGCCTGGATAGAAGAGATTCCTTCCACGGGAATATATGGTCCCAACCCCGTGGAATATTGCTGGTACTCGATAAAAGGATAACATCTCCAGCAAGGATCAGTATCAAGAAGGACACGGATGACAGTAATGATAATCTTTCAGACCTCATCTAAGCCAGCAGATGTGAAGGAAAAATTTGAGTGAGTATGAACAGGAACATATGAGGTAAGTCCTATCAGAATGTTAGATACGGTGAAGCAAACCACCCAAGATCAAGGCAGTCAGTTAGATCCAATTTAGTGGGAATGTTATGAATAAAAGAAACCCGAGTTCAAAACGGTTTCCTCAAGTTAGATTATTTATTTATCCCTGAGCGACCAAATCTCTAGGACAAAATTTTTTTAAAGGGGGAAGGTTTGTAACAACCTGGATTTTGGCCTTTTCTTTTTTCCTTTGATTTTCTTGGATTTCTTGATTTGATCTGCTTTTTATGTGGCTATGTGGTTCCAAAACTTGCGAAGATCATGTCTTACTAGGTTTTATAGTGGCTTGTCATCCCCAAAACCATCCGTAGATCATGTCATTTCCATCCTAGCCCAAATCCCAATATTCTTTTGTTGGGAATATTCCTTTTTCTATTAAAGGAACAATCCTTTGAACCCTATGTTGTGAAGCAACCTATATTTTTGTCACTCCCAAAATTCCCAAATAATTCTCATAAATTGCTTAGGTCATATCTTGCTCAAATATGGAAAACCTTTTCATTTCCATGTTCAGAAATCATCCTCCAATAATTCTTTTCTATTCTGCCCTAAATGGGACTTTGTGAAGTAGGTGATATTTAACTTTTCCCAATTGACCCCAAACTTTTTGGACCTCTTTTCCTGTCCATATCATTGAACCATGCCAAAATTCAACCGAAATTGCCTAGTAAATATTCCTAAGCAAATTTTCAAAGTTCCTGTCTGAGGGAAGTCATTGTGAAGGAATTACTAGCTAGGCTAATCCAAATGAGTTGAAATTTTGCAAGGTCCTTCATATGATCAAATCATGCCTCTCCACCAAATTTGAGCTCATGTAACTCATCTATGTGAACTCATCTCCAAATCTTATTTTCTGGTCAGATTTTCAATTTGTGAAGAAACTATATTTTATATTGCCTTATTTAAGCTGCAAATTTACCACGACATTCTCCTATCCATATCAACTTCCTCCACCGAGTTTTGGCTCATTACATCTAGCCAATTGTCCTGTGTAGTTTTTCCATGTTTCTGATCAGATTGAAGCTTTGTGAAGCAAGTGCCAGTTTGGTATTTCCAAATGGCCTGAAACTTTTTGAGTAGGTCCATATCTTCAAATCATTAGTCCATGCCCAATTTCAGCAAAACTTGCCTCTTCATGTGAGTGCAACTTCATCATCTCTAATTCTGGCCATTAGGGTGGTTTCTACAACAAGTGCCATTTTATTTCATCCTAATGAGCTGCAAATTTGCAGGGGTGATCATCTTAGTGTTTGATCACACCATGCCAAAGCCCCGAGTCTATCTCCTCCTATGTTTATCTCCCCGCAGCACAAACACCTTGCTGCCAAATGTTTTGGCTCCTCCTCCAAATCTCTTCTTTGCCCTTGGACCAATTTCTTTCTTCATTTTGACTAAGGGCAGCATGGTCTATCTAATAGACATGATGTGGCCGATCACCTGGCGCCGCGTATGCTAGTTCAAGCAGTGACCACGGGTCACGACCAGCCAAACACGCACAAAGGAGTGTTCCCGCCTCTGTTCTCGTCTGTTCCCTCGTCGTCTCGACCTCAATTCGTGTCTAGTAGCTCACCCGTGCTCGTCTGCATCGACCTGAGTCGCTGCAACACCCTGAGTCACTGCAGTGTGGTCACCATTGTCGCGTCTGTGACATGTCCAGCCTCTGCTCTTCCATTGGCGTCGAGCTTGAGCTCTCTAGAATGCCCCCGAGCCCTCCCCTGGCCTATATATAGGACCCTCGACCCCTCACGGAGCTCATTCACTCCTCCCTCGCCTCTCTAGTCCACCGGAGTGCCCCCATCTCGCCTCCGTTCGCCGACGTCCACCATGGCCGCCTCGGCCTCGGCATGATTCCGGCCAACACAGCACTCCTCTTCTCCTGCCAACGCCTTCACTGTGTTCCCCTCTCCTCCACGAGCCGCCCCACCCCCTTGCCCCCTCGTCGGAGTGGCTACATCACCGGAGAACCTCGCCGCTTGAAGCTCTATGCCGCTTCCCGTCGCCGCGACCTCCCCTCCTCCCAGTGCCTCCCCGGCGGGCATGCTTCCTCTGAACGGGTGCATCGTGGCCTCCTGCACCCGCTGGTGGTCTCCGCCTGGCTGGAGATGGCTGGAGCCACCCGACCCGTCGCCGGCAGCGCCCCTACTGTCCTCCTGTGTCCTTGGTCACGCGCGAGCACAGGAGGAAATAGACACGATCGATCGCCCCCCTGCTGCGTGGAGCCCTCTTGTAAGCGGCACAGTGGTCCGGCCCAGTGTCTTAAGTGGAGCCGCCTTCTCATGCAGTACGTTTTTGTTATGATGAAAGAGTCCTTTGGTGCTTCTATGTTCGAAATACGCTTTCCTCTTCTGAAATGCATTATGTTTCTTCTTCGGCTGAAAATGCGCATTCTGTTTCAGAAAATGTAAACAGCCTGAAGGCGCTTTCTGTTTTTCCACCAGGGGCCTGTTTGCTGAATAAATATTCACGGGTAGGTCCCTGAGCTTCAACCCTTCATAACTTTTCAACTATAGCTCCTATCAAGGTGAAACCAGCGCTCACTTCTTCGTCTTGTCGATACCTTTGTGTTAGTATCATTTTCACTATGTGGTCCCGCAGTGAAAATGAGCATATTGCCCTTGCCTCTAATCAGCCCACTCCTAGAGAGAACCATTCGCCGTTTCATTTCCGCGGCTTCATCGCACTTCTTCACAGAGTCTCCTTCACCCCCAGGCAAGCCACAACAGCCACTTGCATGATAGCCATGTAGTAGCCATGGTTTCTATTTGAATATTTAATAAAAGTTTCTTGTTATCGGCCTAATTGTTTGCTACTACTGTTGTTGTTTCAGTTATGCCCGTAGATTCTTGTTCACTTTCATGCTATGTTTTGATGCATCTTGTTATCTTGTGCTACTTGCTAGTATCATGTTCGTAAGTCATGCTTAGTAGTAGTAATACATGTTGGTAGATGTGATGTTCTTTGGATGCATGCTTAGTCTGCTACTCAGTACCGTTGCTATGTTTGTTCCGTTGCACCTAGATGGTTACATGCTCTCTTGGTAGTATTCTTGTTATGTTCTTGCATGATATTTATGTATGATGCCAGTAGTCATGCTATGTTCAAGGGTAATGTTATGCTCGTCAATATGCCATGCTCATTTGGATATATGCTTCATTGTGGTTATGCTCGATGATTATGTTGCACCTCCATGCTTATGTTGGTATCATGCTCATGCATTGTAGTTGTATCATGTTATTTTATTATGGCTCATCTTATTGCATTCAAGTTTAACCGGATAATAATAAACTTGAACAACTATTGCCTGAGTCATGGTGCCACTGAATCAAGCTGACCAGTGCAACCACATTTGACTTTTATGGGAAGGACCTAAGTGCGTCTATTGTCATGCCTCTCACCGGTGCCTCCAAGGAGGGAAGGTTATGGGTGCGCGCTACCCTGATCAGGTAGCCGGACATGAACCTTATGCGCCCGTTCTTGTTGTATGGATCCATGTCCCCGTTTGGGACCGTTTATTGTTTTGCCACGACGGTGGCGGTTGATGCCTTTGGTAGGCAAGGGGCCACCTATGACTTAGCCCAGAGGGGAGTTGGTCGGACTGGCCTGGAGAGTGTCATGGGCAATTGATAGGTTTTGTCAGAACGCTGTTGGTCCACCCGAATGGGAGTGCGAGGCCATAGCTTTCGTGGTTTGGGTACAGTGTGCTAACCTCTATAGAGTGTGTGTGTTTAATCTATCGATTGCCGCGCCCGCGGATATGGGCCCAGTTCGTAGTTGGTCACACTATGAGCCAACAATAATAATAACTTGATTAATAATAACCCCAGTTCGGTGATGCGAAAGAGATTGGTTATGATCGAGAAAGGATCATGAAGGTATCATGGATACCGAAGTTGGTTGATCTTTATGTGATCGCGAGATGATCACGGTGGTATGGAGGATACCGATGTTGGTAAGTAATGCATGTGTTGGTTACGAGGTAACCACCGAGCAAGAGTAAGGTGGTGCATGATATGTTAATTTGTTGCATGTAGTACCATCATGTTCATATGCTCATGTCATGCTAAAGTTGTATCATGTTCAGTTGTGCATGCCATGTTGTTCTGCTAGTATCATGTTCATGATTCATTTAACCTGTTAATGCCATGTTGTTGTTTGTATTGACTGCTTTTGGTTATTGTGAGCTTGCAAGTACATTCAATATACCGACCTGGCGTGTCATGCCAGTTTGCAGGTCGTGCCTAGATTTCTTGCTTGTTTGGTGTGGTTCCTGTGTTCGCGAGCTAGGATAAACATTCTAGCCAGAGTCCCTATAGATTGGAGATCATCGTTGTTCCTTGTTCTGCTGCCAATAGTCGTTCCGCTGCTTTGAGTTGTTAGGCTGCCTGCATAGAACAACTGTAGTTGGTGTAGCGTCGCTATGCCGGTGTTATTCATTGTAATATCAGAGATCTTGTATTCGTATTCAGGTTGTAATAGAAAGCTGGTTTGTTCTATTCTAAGCAATGCCGTTTCCAGAAGACTTCATCTTGATCTCTGGGATGGAATACGAGGCATTCCGGTTTCTCTGAGCTGGGGTGCCACACATAGAGGGGGAGAGACTTGGTGTTGATGGTAGCGAGATTGTTGATGTAGATCGCCTTCACGATCCTAGCCTCGGGAGATAGGAGGACAGAGCCCCCCTCCTCCTTCTTCTTCATTTGCCTCACTCCTAGATGGGAGGAGAGTTCCCCCTCTGGGGCATGGCCTCCATGGCGGAGGAGGGGCGGGAGCAGCTCCAAGGTTGGATCTCCCTCTCTGTTCTCTTCTGTTTCGTGCTCTCCAGATCTGGCCCTTCACGGTTTCTTAAATTCCCGGAGATCCATAACTCCGATTGCGCCAAAATTTTACATGATTTTTTCCATAAATTATCTTTCTTACGCCAGAAGAAGGTCTCCAACCGACATTCAAGGAGAGCACAAGACACCAGGGTGCGCCTGGGGCCTGTGGCGCACCCTGGTGGGGTTGTGGGCTCTGTGGGCCCTCGTTTGCGTTGATTCCAGCTCCTAAAAATCACATATATTCCATAATAATTCTCCGTAAATTTTTGTCGTGTTTGGACTTTGTTTGATATGGATTTTCTGCGATATAAATAACATGCAAAAAAATAGGAACTGGCACTAGGCACTGGATCAATAGGTTAGTCCAATAAATCATATAAAAAGTTGCCAAAAGTATGTGAAAGTTGTATAACATTGGCATGAAATAATCAAAAATTATAGATACGACGGAGACGTATCACTTTCCAGCCCTAGCCCCCCTCCCAAGGCAGGGGGTGATGGCCAAGGGGGGAGGAGTACCCACCAAGCGATGTGGAGGGCCCTCCCCCTTAGAGTTTTCCTTCGGCTAGGCGCTGGGGCCAAGTAGGGGCCGGTGTGTCTGGCCCAATAAGGCTAGGGCGCCCCACTACATCCCATGCTACTGTTTGGGATATGGTGGAACCATTCGAAGACTTTCGGACCCCTCCAAAACCCTTTGGAACCTTCTGTTGTCTTCCTGGTACAATACCGAAAAAACCAGACTTTTTCCCAAAACCCCGACAACAACTTTCCATATATAAATCTTTACCACCGGACCATTCTGGAGCTCCTCATGATGTCCCGGATCCCATCCAGGACACCGAACAACCTTCAGACTTTCAACTATTAATATCTCAATACTACCATAGCGCTACCGAACACTAAGTGTGCGACCCTACGGGTTCGAGAATCATGTAGACATGAATGAGTCTCCTCTCTGGTCAATAACTAATAGTTGGACCTGGAAGCCATATTTGTTCTAGCATATTCCACGAAGATATTTATCAGTTGTACCACAATATCAAGGATTCAGTTAATCCCGTATACAATTCTCATTGTGCGGCGATATCTTAATTGCTTGAGATTCGGTTGTTGGTATCTCCATACCTAGTTCAATCTCATTACCAGCAAGTCTCTTTACTTGTTCCGTAATACAAGATCCCATGACCAAACGCATTATTCACTTGCGTGCAGGCTTCTTATGATGTTGTATTACCGAGGGCCTAGAGATATCTTTTCATCACACAGAGCGACAAATCCTAGTTTTGATCCATGCAACCCAGCAAGACACCTTCGAAGATACCTGTAGAGAACCTTTATGATCACCCAGTTAAGAAGTGGCATTTGATAGAACACAAAGTATTGCTCTGGTACCCAGGAGTGGCATGATCTCATGGTCTAAGAACCTGATACTTGACATGAATAAAGTTGTAGCAAATAACAAAATGATCTGATGCTAAGCTTACAGTTGAGTCTGTCCATCACATCAGTCTCCTAATGATGTGATCCCGTTATCAAATGACAACTCATGTATATGGTTAGGAAACCATAACCATCTTTGATCAACGAGCTAGTCTAGTAGAGGCATACTAGGGACACGGTGGTGTTTATGTATCCACACTTGTATTTAAGTTTCGGTCAATACAATTCTAGCATGAATAATAAACATTTATCATGCACGGTAAATAGGATAATAATCATTTTATTATTTCCTCTAGGGCATATTTCCAACACACTTAGTGGAGGAGATTGGTTGGGAGATGACAAGCATACTAAAGGTGTATTATTGTATTCCTATATTGTGAATTAACAGAAATTTCATTAGAGAAGTTGAAGTTATAAAGACACATTTCTGTCATTTGGTCACCATTCATTCAGTACTTGGACCATGATGACAACTTAATACGAACCTCAATGAGGATGATACGGTGCATTTCCAAAGAGCCCAACTTCCTTCAGTTTCCAGTCCTTCCAAGACAATGAACAATCACGCAGAAAGTGGTGAAGCAGTACATGTGATGTAGAGCATGCTGAAGAACATCCCGTTCCTATACAAGTTATTTACACATACAATTCAGAGGTGGATTCTAGTAACTTTGTGTTTGCAAGAAGTTCTCAATTGCTAACCAATAGTCATGTGAGTAGGAACCGGTAGAGCCTATTATGATAGAGCCCACTCAGCAAGAGCCTAGTATGGAAGAGCATATTCATCAGAGTGCCAGTCAGCAACAGGACACTATCAGAACAAGAGTGTGCAATAGGAGAACTAGACAAAGGTGTTCATATGACATGGGAGCATTAGATGCGACGGCTAACAATGATTCTGAAGATTCATAGTTTGATCCTGGTTCCATAGTGGACAATGACTATGACATAAGGGTATGTTTGGTTTGAGAATGAAGTGGAATGGAATGTCATAGTTACATTCCGTCGGAATGGGTCGGTTCTATTCATGTGTTTGGTTTAGAACATTATGTGGAATTGCATGGTTATGTTTCAGTGTTTTGGTTGAACAAATTAAATAGAATGGTCTGACAGCCTGATTTTTGGCCCTTTCTTTTTCTTTTGTTTTTCCGAGGTTTTTGCCTGAGTTTTTCTTTTTCGTGGCTTTGTGGTCTGGAAACTGAATAAGATGCCCTCCTCTTTGTTTCCAGAGTGGCTTGTCATTCCCAAATCTTTCCCTAGACCCTATCATTTCCATCCTATCCCAAATCCCAGTATTCTTTTTATTGGGGATATTCCGTTTCTATTAAAGGAATAACTCCAATTGCCCTAGGTTGTGAAGCAACCTATATTTCCATCACCCCAAAAATTCCCAAATAATTCTCATAAATTGTTTGATTCATATCTTGATCAAATATGGCAAAACTTTTCATTGCCATGTTCAAAAATAATTCCCCAATAATTATTCTTCATTTCTGTCCAGTGTGGTTTTCTGTGAAGGAAGTGCCACCTATCTTTCCTTGATTGCTCCCCAACTCCTTGGGCATGCCTATATGTCCAAATAATTGCCTCATGCACAAGTTCAACTTTATTTGCATAGCCAATCTTCCTCAGCAATTTTTCAAAGTTTCTGTCAAACAGAAGACATTGTGAAGGAAGTACTAGCTAGGAATATCCAAATGAGTTGAACTTTTGCACACTCCTTAATGTGCTCATATTAACCCCCTTCACCCATTTGCAGCCCCATCCAATCATCTATCTGACCACAGGAGCCAATCTTTGATTCTGGCATTATTTTCAGGTTGTGAAGCAAGTATATTTTATATTGCTTCAAAAATCCTGGTAAATTACCAGATCATTCTTATACCCATAAAACATACCTCCAACCATATTGGCATCATTTAATTGAGCCATTTGACCACCATAATTATTCCAAGTTTCTGTCCAGAGGAGATGTTTGTGAAGCAAGTACCATGTTGGCTTTGCCAAATGGAGTGATACTTGGTGAGCATCATCATATGCCCAAATGACTAAGATTTGACCAATATTAGCCCAAGTTGACACTCCATGCGAGTGCATCATCATGATCTTCATTTCTGGACCAAGTATGCAGTTGTGAAGCAACTGCAGTAAATCTTGATCCTTGTACCCTCAAACTCCCCAGGATCATAGTCCTTCCTATCCTAAACACCCCAGACAACTTCTTTGGCTTCAAGTAACTCCCTGATGATCACATTGAGCTGGTAAAGTTTACTGCAGTAAACTTCAGAGCTCACTAACTATTTAACCCTAGCTATTTTCACCAAGTTACCACCTCAGATCAAACCTACTTTGGATGGACTGTCAGCTAGACAATGTTTTGGGCGTTGTAGAGCATTGAATTCCCATGTTCACGTGGTGACCATGCAGCTGGCATGCCTGTTCGCGCGCTCTGTGTGTAGTGGCCGTGTCCAGAGCATTGTTTGTGCTAGACCCTCTCCTCCTCTCATCGTCTTAGAGCCCGTGATCATGTCCAGTGTGTTCCCCATGTCATCGCCGTTCCCCTGGACCCCTCTCCCCCTCCGTCCGCGTGCTCACCGACGCTTGCCGACGAGCACCCACGAGAGCACAGTGGAGCTTTGGATCCGTTCGTCGCCGTCGTCTCCCCCCTACGCCCCTTGGCCTCCTCTGCCCCGTGAGAGCTTCCCCCTGTGCCCTCCCCGTTGTTTGCCCCCGAGCCCATGCGCGCGGGCAAGCGTCCGTGGCGCCGGCCACACGTCCACGGCGGTGCCAGCGCGGCTCCCTCTCGCCCGGCTATAAATAGCCCTTCCCTGAGTCCTCCAAGCTCACCTCGAGCCCCTTCCCTGAGCCTCTTGAGCCCTCCCTGCTTGCCATCGCCACCATGGCCGCCACGGCCATCCTCTCAAATTCGACCAAGTCGAGCTCCCTCTCCTCCTTCTACCACCACCAGTAGCTCCACACCACTCCAACGACCATCCCCAATCCCTCTCCCCCTCGCCGGAGCTCTTCTAGCCGCGATGACCAACCCCTCCCGAAGCCATCTCCGCCAGAGTTCGCGCTCTGCTCACCTCCACCCTCCTTGTCGTGTGTGCCCAACAGGAATAGATGCGGCTCGTCCCCCTGAGCTCGCCCGTAGGTCGCACGGCCTGAGCGGTGGCCGGAGCCGCCGGCACGCCTCGTCGGCGTTGCTCCCCTCCCTCTGTTCCATCGAGCGTCAGTGAGGAGGAAGAAGACGAAGGCGTTGACACCTGGAGCCTGCTAGCTGGCCGCGGGCCCCGCTTGTCAGCCTCACGTCGTTGACCGGTCAGCGCGAGGTGTATAAGTGATGGGCCCCACCCGTGGGACCCGCACGCGTCAGCCCCGCCACTGTTCCTTTGGATAAGGTGAAAACGTATTTCCCCGAATGCGCTTTCACTTTCTCTGTTCAGGCCCCTGGTTGAAATTATTTTCATTACAGATGGGTCCCTGGTAGAAAAATCTCAATATCTTTTTATCCATAACTCCAAATAAGGTGAAACCAACGCTCACTTCTTTGTTTCGTCGAGTCCTTTCTGTTGGTGTCACTTTCATTATGTTTTGGCATACTGAAAATGACCATTTTTCCCCTGCCCTTAATCAGCCCCTCCGAGAGAGTACGTTTTCTGGCGAATCTTTCCACTGCTTCACCGCACTTCTTCGCAGTGCCTTCTTCATCCCCAGGCAAGCCACAATACCCACTTGCATGATAGTCATGCAGTAGCCATGGTTTTCAACTTGAATATTTAATAAATGTTTGCTTGTTGAAAAGATGGTTATCGTTGTTCCGGTGATGTTTAAATTTGCATGTTCACTTTTGTGCTATGTTGTATTGTACTCTGTGATCATGTTATACCTGCTAGTATTTCCTTTCATATGTTTATGATTGCTAGTGGTACATGTTGATGTTGGTAATGGTCATGCTAGTCAGTATGCCATGGTTAGTGGATATGATTTATTGTTGATATGGTGGATAGTTATGTGATACCCTCATGATGATGTTGATATCATGTTCATGTATTACTGTTGGCATCATGTTATTTTATCATGGCTCAACATATTTGCATTCAAGTTAACCGGATTAAATTGAAGTTGAACACCTGTTGGCTGAGTCATGGTGCCGCAGAATCGATGCTGACCAGTGCAACCACGCTTACCGGTATGGGACGGTCCTAACTGGGTCTATTGTCGTGCCTCTCGCCGGTGCTTCCAACGAGGGAAGGTTATGGGCGTGATGTACCCTGGCCCGGTAAGCAGGCATAACCTTGTGTGCCCGTTGTTGAGTTGTTAAGTTTTTGGATCCGTGTCCCCGTGTGGGACGGGCAACGACGGTGGTCGTTGTGTCTAGAGGTAGGCACGGGGCCACCCATGACTTAGCTCAGTGAGGAGTGAGTCGGAGTGGCCGGGAGAGTGTCATGACAGTAGATCGGTTTTGTCGGAACACCGTTGGTCCACCCGAAAGGGAGTGCAAGGCCATGGGTTTCGTAGTGTGGGTAGAGTGTACTAATCTCTGCAGAGTGTATATTAAATCTATCGATAGCCGCACCCGCGGATAAGGCCCAGGTTGAAAGTAGGTCACACCATGAGTCAACAGTAATAAGAATAATGTGCTTAATAACAGTGAGATAAGTGGGTTGTGATCGTCGTAAGGATCACGGGCCAGGTGTTGGTCGGGTTGTGATCGCAGTAAGGATCACGGGCCATTTAGTGGTCGGGTTGTGATCGCCGTAAGGATCACAATTTGGGACCAAGTGTTGGTCGGGTTGTGATCGCCGTAAGGATCACGTTGGTATCGAGGATACCGAGTTGTTGTATATTTGTGATGTTGTGTGAGAGTCGTGGGTAAATATCAAGCTCCTTGTGGTCATTTATTGATTACTACGGTATTGTTTATACCAAGCTTGATTTGATCCTGACATGATCGTGTGATGTCCGAGGTTGGTAAGTGATGCATGTGTTGGTTACGAGGTAACCCGAGCGGTATAAGTGGTGGATGTAGTGACATCATGTTGCATGATAGTATTGTCGAATTAATATGTTCATGCCATGTTCATGGTGTGTTAACTGTATCATGTTGAAGTTGTTCATGCTATATTGTTCTGATGATATCATGTTAAATTCTTGTTTAACCTGTAATTGCCATGCTGTTGTCTACCTTGAATGCTTCTAGTTATTGTGAGCTTTCAAGTACATTCAATGTACTGACCTGGCGTGTCATGCAAGTTTGCAGGTCATGCTGGATTTGATTGCTTGCTTGTCGTGGTTTCCGTTCATGTGAGCTAGGATAAGCGTTCCAGTCAGAGTCCCTGCGGAGTGGAGTTCACCACCGTCGTCGTTGTTCCGCTGCTAAGAGTTATTCCGCTGCTTCGAGTTGTTCTGATGCTTGCACAGAGCAACTGAGGATGGCGTAGTGTCACTGTACCGATGTTATTCATTGTAATATCGGAAACCTTGTATTCATATTCGTGTAATAATAGAAAGCTGGTTTGTTCTATGCTATGCAGTGCCGTATTCCAGAAGACTTCTCCTCGATCTCTGGACTGGAATACGGGGCATTCCGGTTTCTCTGAGCCGGGGTGCCACAGGCTTGGTATTAGAGCAGGTCTGGCTGTAGGACGCCCTAGTTGGTTTGTTGCAATTGATTGCTGCATTTGTTTGTCGCATAGCATGCATATAGCCTTAGTAGTTGTACTAACGGTTTGTCTGGTGAGTGTAGCTGGCATCGATTCGGATCCATACAGCTCAACCTTTGCATTTCTCCAGTTCCCTTTTTCTTTCAGCGTTTGCTGTCATTTCTGTCCCAGCAGAGTGATGCCAAGTGATCCTGACACTGTTTGCAAAAATGTTGCTCAGGTATCGCACCGAGGTCTTTCCTTCAGTCCCGTCTATCGTTTCGGCGATAGGCATGCTTCTATCCCGGGTCGTTCTTTTATTTTGTCGTGTTGGCAACCCTTAATGATCTTAGTTATCAAGAAAGGGCAATGTCAGCAGCCCCAGTTTTTTCCGGCAAATCCTATTTCTTGGACGAGTACGGATCTTTTTCCATCCGCTTGATAATAATGTGGTTGCGACCTTCATGTCCCATTGCATGATTACCAAGTACATCCTCGCCTCCTAGCTAGTCCAGGTTGCTATCTGGCTAAGCTAACACTTGGTGTACCGCTGTTTACACCAATTCTTCCACACATTTATTCGTCCTTGTACACATCGTCACAGCATATTAGATCGTAGTACCGGAGATTCTGCGAAATTTGTGTGCTTAGGTGTGCATGCATATTGTGTGACTAGCAGTAATATCTGATGATTGTTTGATTTATTATATTAGTAGTATGCTTGTGTGCTTTTGTCGTTTCTGTTGTTCCTTTCTTTGGGCCTTCGGTGTTATAAATTTTTCCCCTATTAAAGTTGCTCGTCAGCCGACACCGAACCCGAAGAGTCAGCAAGAAATGCATATAATTGGAAACTCAGCTAAACAGAATGAAATTAGCAGCCGACTACAGTGAAATTGGGAATATCTTGTATGGATGCAAAAGAAATCCTGGATGGACCGTCAGTATCAACTTTGCATTAGCATGCACTCATCACAACAAAATGATTAAATCAGCAAGAAGATAAATTGTGTGCAAGGTTGGCAGCAGATTATCAAAGATGGTTGTATATGTGGAAATTGGTCCGCATATCACAATAAGAAGCTTCTGTTGTAAGCAACCCAATCTACCCTTGCAAAATACCAGAGAAGTTTCCAATCCAAGATTTATCTATCTTCCTCGGTACGATATATGGATGATTTCTCGCGCAAGGTACTCTGCCTTCTTCAGTAAGCCACCGCAAAAGCTTCCAGCATAAGGTACTGAGTCTTTCCCCAGCAAAGTCTTTAAGGGGGTATGTTTCTAAAGCACGATATTCAGTCTTCTTCAGCAAGCTGTCTGATGAAAGTTTTGAGCACAAGCCAGCGAATCTTCCTCAGTAAGACATTGGTACAAGGTAGTACGCTGTGAATTGACAGCATATGGCAGTGAATCCCAAGAATCAGATCCGCAACATACACGTCTGTCTCGGAATCAGGTCCTCATATATATGCAATGAGCATACCATCAAGATCTTACAAGTCACACAGATGAGGATCTGACAACCACGTGAGGATGATTAAGAGAAGGAAGCCAGTATACAGCGCAGTGTGACAAAGGATTATGAGGATTGACGACATCAATGAGCTCAATACAGGTACCCATGAACCTGGAAAATGATCCTGATGAGCCCTTGTCCCCTTTTCTCCAATGACGGCACCACGCCTGTGATCTGAGCTGTTTCCAGCTATCCGGGGTGGATGCCGATTTTTGTTTCTCTCTTCAACGACTGTCATGAGTCTGAGCTACTTTTCGGCCATCTCGTATAGCTATTGAGTTTCTTTTTGTGACAGTAGCCCTATAGCTGCTTTTTGGCTATTTTAGGGAGCTGCCACCTTCTTCTTATCGACCCGGTCTCATGCTGTGAGCCCTGGTTGAGTTATTTCAGTAATGTCCCAGATCTGAGTTGTAAAGACCGTTCTGGTGGCTGCTGATTTATTTGCCGATTTCTTGCAATGGTTTCTGATGATCATTTCCCAACGATCTGAAAATGAGAGGTGTTTAACCTACCATTTAATGGGTTACCTTATCAAAAAATGAGGATAAGCTACAATTGCCGGAAAAAAATTGCACCGACAGTACCTATGGTCATACGAAGAAACAATATGGCCCATCTCTTTCATCCAGAGATCCAGACCAAGAAAACAATAATGAAGGAGCAAGACCAGTGAGGCAGGTATGAAAATTGTACATGACCCCATGGTACAGAACCGATACTCACGACAATGGAACCAGTTAAGATGATTCAGAAACTTATGTGATGAGTCAGAATCTGTCAGGAAACAATTATGTTTTAACTCACTGTTTGGAACCCAAAGAACCTGCATTTAGTGGAAAAAACCCAATGCAATGAGTCAGAGCTTGAGTTTTCATCAGAAAATTCTGATCATCATTACATGAAAGGTTGTCAGTGCCAGGTGGCACACCCAGCGGAAATCGCTTTTGGATTTGTGAGACGGACATATATTTCAGTCGTGATAATCAAATCACACTCAGCTAGTCAGCAGATTTAAAAAGAAATTGAAGCCGATATAGGCATGAACAAGCAAGATAAGGTCTGTCAGAAGGAGGATACAGTGAATCAAATCACCCCAGAGCCAGTCAGATAAAAATTTAATGGGAACAACAATAAAGGAAAAAGGATACCCGAGTTGGAAACGGTTTCCTTGAGTCAGAATGTTCATACTTGTTCCCTGAGCAACCAAATCTCGAGGACGAGATTTCTTTAAGGGGTTAAGGTTTGTGACAGCCTGATTTTTTCCCATTTCTTTTTCTTTTGTTTTTCTGAGGTTTTTGCCTGAGTTTTTCTTTTTCGTGGCTTTGTGGTGTGGAAACTGAAGAAGATGTCCTCTTCTTTGCTTCCAGAGTGGCTTGTCATTTCCATCCTAGCCCAAATCCCAATATTCCTTTTATTGGGAATATTCCTTTTCTATTAAAGGAATAACTCCAATTGCCCTAGATTGTGAAGCAACCTATATTTCCATCACCCAAAAAATTCCCAAATAATTCTCATAAATTGTTTTGGTCATATCTTGATCAAATATGGCAAAACTTTTCATTGCCATGTTCAAAAATAATTCCCCAATAATTATTCTTCATTTCTGTCCAGTGTGGTTTTCTATGAAGGAAGTGCCACCTATCTTTTCTTGATTGCTCCCCAACTCCTTGGGCATGCCTATATGTCCAAATAATTGCCTCATGCACAAGTTCAACTTTATTTTCCTAGCCAATCTTCCTCAGCAATTTTTCAAAGTTTTTGTCAAACAAAAGCCATTGTGAAGGAAGTACTAGCTAGGAACATCCAAATAAGTTGTACTTTTGCACACTCCTTAATGTGCTCATATTAACCCCCTTCACCCATTTGCAACCCCATCCAATCATCTATGTGAGCACAGGAGCCAATCTTTGATTCTGGCATTATTTTCAGGTTGTGAAGCAAGTATATTTTATATTAATTCAAAATCCTGGTAAAAAACCAGATCATTCTTATACCCATAAAAAATCTCTCCACCCATTTTGGCATCATTTCATTGAGCCATTTGACCACCATAATTATTCCAAGTTTCTGTCCAGAGGAGATGTTTATGAAGCAAGTACCATGTTGGCTTTGCCAAATGGAATGATACTTGGTGAGCATCATCATATGACCAAATGACTAAGATTTGACCAATATTAGCCCAAATTGACACTCCATGCGAGTGCATCATCATGATCTTCATTTCTGGACCAAGTATGCAGTTGTGAAGCAACTGCAGTAAATCTTGATCCTTTTACCCTCAAACTCCCCAGGATCATAGTCCTTCCTATCCTAAACACCCCAGACAACTTCTTTGGCTTCAAGTAACTCCCTGGTGATCACATTGTGCTGGTAAAGTTTACTGCAGTAAACTTCAGAGCTCAGTAACTATTTAACCCTAGCTGTTTTCACCAAGTCACCACCTCAGATCAAACCTACTTTGGATGGACTATTAGCTAGACAACGTTTTGGGTACTGTAGAGCATTGAATGCCCATGTTCATAGGGTGACCACGCAGCTAGCATGCTTGTTGGCGCGCTCTATGTGCAGTGGCCGCGTCTAGAGCACTGTTTGTGCTGGACCCCCTCCTCCTGTCGTCGTCTTAGAGCCCGTGATCATGTCCAGCGTGTTCCCCGCGTCGTCGCTGTTCCCCTGGACCCCTCTCCCCCTCCGCCCGCGTGCTCACAGACGCTTGCCGACGAGCACCCACGAGACGACAGTGGAGCTTTGGATCGGTTCATCGCCGTCATCTTCCTTCCTGCGCCCCTTGGCCCCTTCTGCCCCGTGAGAGCTTCCCCTTGTGCCCTCCGCATCGTTTGCCCCCGAGCCCATGCACGCGGGCACGCGTCCGTGGCGCCGGCCACGCGTACGCGGCGGTGCCAGCACGGCTCCCTCTTGCCCGGCTATAAATAGCCCTTCCTCGAGTCCTACGAGCTCACCTCGAGCCTTGCCTCGCCCCTCTGGTCCTCCTGAGCCCCTTCCCCGAGCCTATGGAGCCTTCCCTGCTCGCCATCGCCACCATGGCCGCCGCGGCCATCCTCTCCAATTCGACCAAGTCGAGCTCCCTCTCCTCCTTCTACCACTACTAGTAGCTCCACACCACTCCGGCGACCATCCCCAGTTCCTCTCCCCCTCGCCGAAGCTCCTCTAGCCGCGATGCCCAACCCCTCCCGAAGCCATCTCCGTCGGAGTTTGCGCTCTGCTCACCTCCACCCTCCTCGGCATTCGTGCCCTACGGGAACGTGTGCGGCTCGTCCCCCTAAGCTCGCCCGTAGGTCACACGGCCTGAGCGGTGGCTGGAGCCGCCGACAAGCCTCGTCGGTGTTGCTCCCCTCCCTCTGTTCCGTCAAGCGTCGATTGATGACCCACAAGTATAGGGGATCTATCGTAGTCCTTTCGATAAGTAAGAGTGTCGAACCCAACGAGGAGCAGAAGGAAATGATAAGCGGTTTTCAGCAAGGTATTCTCTGCAAGTACTGAAATAAGTGGTAACAGATAGTTTTGTGATAAGATAAATTGTAACAAGTAACAAGTAACAAAAGTAAATAAAGTGCAGCAAGGTGGCCCAATCCTTTTTGTAGCAAAGGACAACCTTGGACAAACTCTTATAATAGGAAAAGCGCTCCCGAGGACACATGGGAATATCGTCAAGCTAGTTTTCATCACGCTCATATGATTCGCGTTCGGTACTTTGATAATTTGATATGTGGGTGGACCGGTGCTTGGGTACTGCCCTTACTGGGACAAGCATCCCACTTATGATTAACCTCTATTGCAAGCATCCGCAACTACAACAAAAGTATTAAGGTAAACCTAACCATAGCATGAAACATGTGGATCCAAATCAACCCCTTACGAAGCAACGCATAAACTAGGGTTTAAGCTTCTGTCACTCTAGCAACCCATCATCTACTTATTACTTCCCAATGCCTTCCTCTAGTCCCAAATAATGGTGAAGTGTTATGTAGTCGACGTTCACATAACACCACTAGAGGTTAGACAACATACATCTTATCAAAATATCGAACGAATACCAAATTCACATGACTACTAATAGCAAGACTTCTCTCTTGTCCTCAAGAACAAACGTAACTACTCACAAAGCATATTGATGTTCATAATCAGGGGGTAATAATGTGCATATAGGATCTGAACATATGATCTTCCACCAAATAAACCAACTAGCATCAACTACAAAGAGTAATCAACACTAGTAGCAAACTACTAGCACCAATCACAGACTTGGAGACAAGGATTGGATACAAGAGATGAACTAGGGTTTGGAGATGAGATGGTGCTGGTGAAGATGTTGATGGAGATTGCTCTCTCCCGATGAGAGGAGCGTTGGTGATGATGATGGTGATGATTTCCCCCTCCCGGAGGGAAGTGTCCCCGGCAGAAAAGCTCCGCCAGAGCCCTAGATTGGTTCCGCCAAGGTTCCGCCTCGTGGCGGCGGAGTCTCGTCCCGAAAGGTTCTCTCTGGGTTTTTTTCTCATTGAAAGACTTCATATAGGAGAAGATGGGAGTCGGAGAGCCACCAGAGGGCCCACGAGGTAGGGGGCGCGCCCAGGGGGGCACCCCCACCCTCGTGAGCAGGGTATGGGCCCCCTGGCCTTCATCTTTGGCGATGATTTTTCTTTATTTATTATAAGGTATTCCGTGGAGTTTCAGGACTTTTGGAGTTGCGCAGAATAGTCCTTCAATATTTGCCCCTTTTCCAGCCCAGAATTCCAGCTGTTGGCATTCTCCATCTTCATGTAAACCTTGTAAAATAAGAGAGAATAGCCATAAGTATTGTGACATAACGTGAAATAACAGCCCATAATGCAATAAATATGATCATAAAAGTATGATGAAAAATGGACGTATCAACTCCCCCAAGCTTAGACCTCGCTTGTCCTCAAGCGAAAAGCCGATAACAATAAATATGTCCTCATGTTTAGAGGTAGAGGAGTCCATAAAAATAAAATACGAACATGAAGGCATCATGATTATTTCATAACAGCAACATAAGTATATTTTGTCATATGATTACTCATGTTAAAGTAATGACCTATTCACAAAGCCAAAGCATGAATCAGAAACATTATTGGGCACTAACAATTATAATCTCAGTCATTGAAGAGATTGCAATTTATCATAACATCGGAAAGAATCTATGTCAGAGCTTAAAAGCAAGTCCACATACTCAATTATCATTTAGTCCTTCATAATTGCTAGCACTCACACGATACTTGTGGTTACGAAGTTTTAATCGGACACAGAGAAAGATAGGGGCTTATAGTTTTGCCCCACAACCTTTTACCACAAGGGTAATGTCAACAATAACAATTCATGCTCCCCCACATCCAATTAGATATGTATATCATACTCTTTCCAACATGTTGAGCTTGCCAAAGGATAGAATGAAAAAAGGATTTGTGAGGATCATCGTGACTCTTTTAAGGTAGAGGTTAATAATAAAAGATAGGCCCTTCGTAGAGGGAAGCAGAGGTTGTCATGCGCATTTAGGGTTGATGCACAAAATCTTAATGCAAAAGAACGTCATTTTATATTGCCCCTTGTATGTGAACCTTTATTATGCAGTCCGTCGCTTTTATTGCGTCCACAACAAGTTCGTACAAAGCTTATTTCTCTACATTAATAAGTCATGCATATTTATAGAGCAATTTTTATTGCTTGCACCGATGACAACTTACTTGAAGGATCTTACTCAATCCATAGGTAGATATGGTGGACTCTCATGGCAAAACTGGTTTAAGGGTGTTTGGAAGCACAAGTAGTATTTCTACTTGGTGCTAAGAATTTGGCTAGCATGAGGGGGAAAGGCAAGCTCAACATGGTAGAGGATCCATGACAACATACTTTATCTCGAATGTAAGAAAACATAACTCATTATGTTGTCTTTCTTGTCCAACCTCAACACTTTAGAATGTCATATTTTAATGAGTGCTCCCAACCATAAAAGATGTCAATGATAATATATCTATATGTGAAACCTATCTTTCCTTATTACTTCCTATTAATTGCAACGATGACTAAAGCTAGATTTGCCAACTCCCAACAACTTTAAATCATCATACTCTTTCTATGTGAAGTCACTACTTTCAATAAGATCAATATGAACTCTTGATTCTTTTTATTCTTCTCTTCTACTTTCCCAAGATCATGGCAAAATACTCAAGCCCTTGACTCAACACTAATCTTTATTATAAAGCTCACGGACTCGATTACAAGGAAAGATCATAAAGCAAAACTCAAAACTAGATCATGCCACGACTTTATTCTACTAAATCAAGATACTACTAATAGGATCGAACTAAGAAAAACTATAAAGATAGGAGTTGTGATGGTGATGCGATACTAGGGCACCTCCCCAAAGCTTGGCAGTTGCCAAGGGGAGTGCCCATACCCATGTGATTATGTCCTCGGAGGCGGTGAAGAAGGAATTTTTGATGACGTAGGCTTGTCGTCCATCTTCCAAGGCATAGGCTCACCATCATAGATGGATGATCGAGTCTCCGGAATCCTCAAATCTGCAGCCAAACTCATCCTTTTGAACCTATATTCATACTCACAGTTTTGATTTTGTAGATCATAAATTTGGGCTTGAAGGTGCTCGATCTTCTCTTGTAGCTTAAAGATAGCATCCTCGGTGTTCTTGGCATCCGGCTCGTAGTTGTTGGTGAACTCCGCGAGCATGTTGTGGCTAGCGTTGATTCCACGCTCCACCATCCCCTAACACTTGATAACTTGTTGCTCCATTGCCTCGAGTCTCGACTCCACACTTCCGGTTCCCTTTGGTCCCTCAGCATCGTGGATGTGCAGCAACCCATCACGCATCTCAATGGCTTGAGGGTGCCGCAGCACCTCCTTGAGGTAAGGGTTAATCACCCTCTCGAAGAACTTGTCCTTAGAAGCACTTGGGGTCGTCATGACGATCTAGACCTGTCAGAAAAACAGCTCGAAACAAGAACAAAGAATATTTGCATGATACGGTGGTCAAAACCTTCGGGAGTAGATATAATGAATTTTTACCGACCAAAATACGTATCATGCAAGGAAACAGAGTCTGGAGGGCACACGAGGTGCTCACGAGGTAGGGGGCGCGCCCAGGGGGTGGGGCACGCCCTCCACCCTCGTGGAGGCCTCGTGTCCTCCCCGGACTGCTATTTATTTTTCTATTTTTCTAAATATTCCAAAACGGAGAAATATTGCCTTAAAAATTGTTTTCGAGTCGGTTTACTTACCATACCACATACCTATTCCTTTTCGGAGTCTGGAACGTTCTGGAAAGTGTCCTTTATATACTCCTCTGGGGTCACGGTTTCAATAATATTAGTTTCAACATTTATAGGATTACCTGAGATATAGTGTTTGATCCTTTGACCGTTTACCACCTTCGGATTTGTGCCTGCAAAGTTGTTGATTTTTATGGCACCAGAATGATAGACCTCCTCGATAACGTAGGGACCTTCCCATTTAGAGAGAAGTTTTCCTGCAAAAAATCTTAAATGAGAGTTGTATAGCAATACATAATCACCTACATTAAACTCACGCTTTTGTATCCTTTTGTCATGCCATCTTTTAACTTTTTCTTTAAACAACTTGGCATTTTCATAAGCTTGGGCTCTCCATTCATCAAGTGAGCTAATATCAAATAACCTCTTCTCACCGGCAAGTTTGAAATCATATTTGAGCTCTTTAATAGCCCAATATGCTTTATGTTCTAGTTTGAGAGGTAAGCGACAAGGTTTTCCATAGACCATTTTGTACGGAGACATACCCATAGGATAGCTTCATCATTAGCCCCCGAATGGATCGGGGTTTGAGTGGGGAAGGAGTTGAGAATTTTTCCGACCCGTTTCTTGTGCTGTGAGCATGTCTTGTCTTTGGATCAATGGGCTTTTAGATGACGGCACCAACTTCTTTTTCAGTCGCCTTGATCCATTCTTGGTATCTGTTGAGTGATGTTTCTGCCTGGGGAGCTCCGAGTGCCGGAGCGGAGGAGATCCCCTGTCTGACGAGCCATTCTTCAACTCGCAGATTCTGTGGGTTTCGAATTTTGGGAAGTCTGCGGGACGGGGCGAGGTCGCAGCAATTGGACGGGATAAGGCAAGGACGCCTCGATCTCCACGCCACCTTTTTCGCCACGTATCACACGCGCGACTGTTGCGGGATTTGATAGGATCGCTCGGGCCCACATGTCAGCCACTCGGAAGTAGCCTTATATAAAGCGCCGGACGGGGGTTTTTCAACAGTGCGCCCTCATTCCTCCCTCTTCTCCAGATTTCTCCGCCGCGTTAGCTTCTGCCTCAGCACTGCTGCTCCATTCGTGCTTCGCCGGTGACGATGGTGAAGGAGAAGACGACGGCTCTGGAGCGGGCGAAGAAAGCGACGGCGAAGGCGAAGGGGAGGGTAACTAGTCAGAGTGGTTCTTCGTCGAGGACCGGCCTGCCGCCGGGCTGGATTCAGGGCGACTGGATCTGCTCGACAATTACTTAGGCGGGTCTCGACGACCTGGTCGATGGAGGGCTGATCCCCCATGGATCGGGGCGGCTCCCGGGGAGGGAATCAGAGCCGCAGCCTCAGGAGGGTGAGTGCGTTCTTCTGGCCACCCACGTCGACTGTGGGTTTTCTTTGCCGCCCCACCCTTTCTTCCGGGGGTTTCTGAATTTCTTTGGGGCACAACTCCACCACTTCACACCCAACTCCATAGTGTACCTTGCCGCTTACATGTCTTTATGCGAATGCTTCTTGGGTTGCCGGCCTCACTGGGCCTCTTTAAGCACATCTTCACCTATCGCTCCCAGACGGTGAAGAAGGCAAATCCGAGTGACAAGAGGACACATGTGATTCAGATGTGCGGGGGTCTTGGGATCCAGTTGAGGGGGAAAAGTTCTTTTCCGACCATGGTTTTGCCCAACTCCGTCCGTGGATGGCAGTCGACTTGGTTCTACTACAAGGACCAGCCGACGCCAAGGCAGTCGACCGGGCTCCCACCCTTTTCCATGGAGCGAGTGAGGAAACCCTCCTCTTTGAAGGTGATCCCGGAGGAGAAGGTGCAGGTGAAGGTGTTGGTCGAGCGCGTCGTGCAGCTCATCCGCGACGGGGTGACTGGTATGGATCTCCTGCAGGTCTTCCTCCGGTGATGCATCGAGCTGCTCCAATTCCGAGATCATCCTATGTGGATGTATTCTGGAACTGAGGACACCACTCGGATCCACCCGGAGGAGATCGACGGCGCCACGCTGGAGCAGTGGATGGGAAGCATTACGGGGAACAAGGACAACCCCCGAGGAGCCAGGAGGGTCGTTCCACTCGACCAATCATATGAAGTTGACAAGGTCCGATTCTGCATTTCCGACTGAGATTCTGTTATTCTGTCTGTTTGAAATCAACCAACTGACTTTTGTCTTGCTTGCTGTCTTCTAGGTCATGACTGAAATGTACTCGATGCCCAACGGGGCGCAGGAGCAAGCCGAGGAGGGAGAGGCAAGTGGAGGTGAAAGTGAGGGGGAGGAGTGGCAATCTGACGGTGAGGGGGAAGAGGTTGAAGACGGCTCCAGCGAGGAGGAGGAGATGGAAATGGAAGTCGATCCTCCCCGCACGGAAAGGCGAGCCAAGCTCGCCCACGACCCCGCGAGGGAGCATGGCAAAGCGGTTGCGCCCGTTGTGCTGTCGACAAAGCACCCTCGGACGACCTCTCCGGTGCCGACTGAAAAAGCGTCGAAGCATCCGCGGGCGGAGTCATCAAAACCGCCGAAGGCCTTGCCTAAGATGAAAATGGCCATTCCCGCCATCTCCAGGTAACAACAGGATTTGTGTTTTTCTTGCTCAACTCAAGCGAACATCCGGTCGACTTATCTATTAACCGACTGGTTTCTGAAATCTGCAGTGCTGCTACCTCCGAGACCTCTGCCAGGGACGGCGACCATGAAATGGAAGACACTGTCACCTCTAACCATGGTACGTTCTCTTGTAGTTTTCGCTTTTGGTCGATTGGATCCTCGTTTCCAACTCTGGATTTATCTTGTAGCTCCTCGTCACGTCATTGATCTTCCTGATGACGATGACGAGGTGCCCCTGAGGGCGAGGAAGAATAGACAGGCCGCAGCTGGCAAGGCCACTCGGACTGCGTCAACACCTGAGGCACTGGGTCAAGAAGGTGGTGACATCGCTCGACATTCCGTGACTTTCGCTGTGCCGCTGACAAGTGCCCGGCCTTTGTCGTCGACTTTTGAACCACCCTCCTTTTTCGCCACACACCAAGTCCCAGAGGACCAGGCGAGCGTTGCTAAGGATGCTATACGCCAGGCAGGGATTATGAAGGAGTAGGTGAAGGTGATCCGGGAAGCTAGCCAAGCGGCTTATGATGCAAGCGCATCCCTTCAGAGCAATGCCAGGTTAGTTGGCAACCGCCTGTTCTGTTAGGATATGTTATCTGAAGATTTTCTTTCTAGAATCTCTTTGTGTTTGTACACCCACTGGTTGTGTCGATTGGGTTTGTAGATTGGTGGGGGCACGCTGAGTGCACCCACTGGGTGTAGTCCCCGAGACTATGGTGGACTGCTGGCAGTCGACTGTAGTATTTGTAGTTGAAATTTCTTCACTCGGTCTGGTCGAGCCATGTCGAGTGGAATGTCAGGACCTGTGGGGGCACGCTGAGTGCACCCACTGGGTGTAATCCCCGAGACTACGGTGGACTGCTGGCAGTCGACTGTAGTCTGAAGAACTCTCTCTTTTTTTTGTAGACTATGATGAGACCATAATCTCTTTGTTCCTTTCGATCGACTGGTTGATCGAGTCGGTAGAACTAGTGGGGGCACACTGAGTGCACCCACTGGGTGTAGTCCCCGAGACTACTGTTGAATGTTTGGATTCGACTGTAGTCTTAGAAACGTTGCTGTTTTTCTCTTAGTCACTCGGAAGTAACCTCTCTTTGATGTCTGTCGACTGACTCTTTTGCAGAAATCTTGTGAACGCGTGGCCCGTTATACTGAGTTGGAAAAGAAACATATCCAGCTCGACCTCGACTTGAAACTTGTTCAGGAGAACTTCGAGAAGGCGAAGGACGAGGCAACAGGTATGATTGGTGAGAACTTGGCGATTGTTTTTATCTTTCTGCCCATTATTGATTCTGACCTCCTTGTCATTTTGCAGAGAAAATGAAGGTGGATCTGAACAAGAAGGACTAGGAACTTGCTGAGGCACAGAAGGCTGCATTGGATAAAATGAAGCTGACGGAGGAGAAGCTGGCTTCAGTCGGCAAACTCGAAGAAGAGAATGTCGCCCTGAAAGCTGCTCTCGACGCTGCCAACAAGGAAGTCAGCCGTCTGAAGAACGACAAGATTGCTCTGAGTGACAGGGCAATTGAACTGGTGGGGAAGAAGAATGATCGGGAAGCTTATCTGGGAGAGCTCGCCAAGAAGGCATTCCTCATGCTTGAAGGTAACCTTTTTCACTCGACTGACCTGTCACCGTCGATTCTTCGCGGAACAGCTGGTTTATGTTTGTCTTGCGTTTGTAGAATTCTGCCAGAACTTTGAGGAAGAGACCAGTTGAGTGGAGACAGGTCTGGATCCCATCAACTCTCCAATGAAGGATGAAGCCGCCATGAATGTGCTTCGACTGGAGTCTCGCGTCACTGGTGTGGTGGACTATCTGGCCCGACTAAAGGCAGCAACGTCGCGAATCGACACGACACTCTGGCCAGGGGAGACGCTTTAGAATGACCTCGAGTCTTTGATGACTCGACTGAATGAAGTCCCAGGCCGAGTGCAAGAGTGGAAGAAGTCTTCTGCCAGGTGCGGTGCTGATGTAGCTCTGTCTTTAGTCTGTGTCCACTTCAAAGATGCACGAGAGGAAAAGCTGGCGTCCCTCAAGGTGGCCAATACAAAGAAGCATGACTTCCGATCCTTCATGGAGACATTCATTGCTGTTGCCACTCGGATTGCTGATGGAATCGACCTGGACGAGTTCATCGCGCCTTCCAGTCCTCCACCGGAGGAGTAAAAAACTTCTATGCTTGATGCCTTAAATTTGCCTCGGGATGCCGAGTGGTTTTTGTAACCGATAAACTTTAACAAGCTTGACGCCTGAGTACTTCTGGATCCATAGGATGCTATCTGAACTTGGCTTTGTGGTTGAATATGTTTGCATTTGTCTTCGGACGACATTGTTCTTCGCTTGGAATATATTTTCGTGCTTGGGACTTGCTCTTGCAGGCTGGAGTACAGATCCAGTCGACTTGCGTCGTTGCGACCCAAGATGAAGCGCACATTGTATTTGTGCCGAAGCTCGAAGGAGAAGGTAGCAGTTGACCTTGTAGTCCTTGCAAAGCGCACGTGGTATTTGTGCCGGAGCCCGGAGGAGAAGGTAATCAATCGACCTGCACCTTGTCGTCCTTGCGGGTCGGAACAATTTTCGTACTTAGGCGAGTGCTGAATTTCAGCTAAGCCTCCGAGTGTGAGGCAGACTCACCACTCGGTACGATTTTAAACACTTAGGCGAGCACTGGGCTGCAGCTAAGCCCCCAAGTGAGAGGCAGATTCATCACTTGGTAGGATTTTAAACACTTAGGCGAGCACTGAGCTGCAGCTAAGCCTCCGAGTGAGAGGCAGATTCACCACTCGGTAGGATTTTAAACACTTAGGCTAGCACTGGGCTGCAGCTAAGCCCTCGAGTGAGAGGCAGATTCCCCACTCGGTAGGATTTTAAACACTTAGGCAAGCACTGGGCTGCAGCTAAGCCTCCGAGTTAAAGGCAGGTTCACCACTCGGTAGGATTTAAAATACTTAGGCGAGTACTAGATCACAGCTAAGCCCCCGAGTGGGAGACAAGCTAACCACTCGGTAGGATTTTTATTGTTTCTCATTGTATTTGTGCCGTAGCTCGAAGGAGAAGGTAGTAGTCGACCTGCACCTTGTCGTCCTTGCGGATCGGAATGGATTTCATACTTAGGCGAGTGCTGGACTGTAGCTAAGCCCCCGAGTGGGAGGTTTGCTCTCCACTCAGTAGGATTATTCAACACTTAGGCGAGTACTGGACTGCAGCTAAGCCCCCGAGTGGGAGGTTTGCTCTCCATTCGATAGGATTTTAAAACACTTAGGCGAGTACTAGACTGCAGCTAAGCCCCCGAGTGGGAGGTTTGCTCTCCACTCGGCAGGATTTTGAAACACTTAGGCGAAACGGATTCGCAGCTAAGCCCCCGAGTGGGAGGTTTGCTCTCCACTCGGTGGGATTTCAAGTACTTAGGCGGAACGGATTCGCAGCTAAGTCTCCGAGTGAGAGGCTTGCTCGTCACTCGGCAGTAATTTTTTTTACAAACTTAGGCGAAACGGATTCGCAGCTAAGCCACCCACTGGGGGATTTCTTACACAAGCAAAAGCGACAATAATTAATGGGAAAATTATAACACTTTTGTCTTTGATAGATAAACTACAGGAGTACTTTTATTACATCTCATCTGAGTGAGTATTTAAGTGTAAAAGGGGCGGAGCAGATCCGCATTCCAAGCTCGTGGCTCGTTAATCTGGCGATCAACGTTGTAAAGACGGTACGCTCTGTTGTGGAGAACTTTGGTGACGATGAAGGGGCCTTCCCAAGTAGGGGCGAGTTTGTGTGGCTTCTGTTGGTCCACTCGGAGGACCAAGTCTCCTTCTTGGAAGGCTCGGCTATTCACATTTCTGGCATAGAATCGGCGCAAGTCTTGCTGATAGATGGTCGATCGGATCATGGCCATCTCTCTTTCTTCTTCCGAAAGTTCAACTGCGTCCTGCCGGGCTTGTTCTGCTTCGGCTTCGGAGTAGAGCTTGACTCGTGGTGCATTGTGAAGCAGGTCACTCGGCAAAACCACTTCAGCTCCATAGACCAGAAAGAATGGAGTTCTCCCAGTCGACCGATTTGGGGTAGTCCTCAATCCCCAAAGAACTGATGGAAGTTCGTCGACCCACGTGCCTGCTGCGTGCTTGAGGTTACACAGCAACCGGGGTTTCAGTCCTTTGAGAATTAGGCCATTTGCTCTTTCTGCTTGTCCATTCGACTGGGGGTGGGCGACTGAGGCGTAGTCGACTCGTGTGCCTTGGGAAGCGCAGAAAGCTTTGAATTGATCGGAATCGAAGTTTGACCCATTATCAGTGATGATGCTATGTGGAACTCCATATCTGAATATCAATTCTCTGATGAAGCTGATGGCAGTGCCAGCATCAAGATTTTTAATAGGCTTGGCTTCGATCCACTTGGTGAACTTGTCGACTGCCACCAGTACATGGGTGAAGCCGCTTCTGCCAGTTCTCAGTGGTCCAACCATATCTAAGCCCCAAACAGCGAAAGGCCAGACGATTGGGATGGTCTTCAAGGCTGAGGCGGGCTTGTGTGACATGTTGGAGTAGAACTGACATCCTTCACACTTGTCGACTATCTCTTTCGCCATTTCATTTGCTCTGGGCCAGTAAAAACCCGCTCGGTATGCTTTAGCCACGATGGTCTGAGAGGACGCATGATGACCACAGGTCCCCGAGTGGATGTCGTTGGGAATCGTTCGACCCTCTTCTGGTGTTATGCATCTCTGGCTGACTCCAGTCGCTCTTTCTCTGTACAACTATCCCCTCATGACGATAAAGGCCTTAGATCGACGGATGATGTGCCGAGCCTCTTCTTCATTCTCTGGGAGCTCTTTCCTTAGGATATACGCGATGTAAGGCACTGTCCAGTCGGGAGTGATAACCAGAACTTCCATGATTTGGTCGACCACAGCTGGGACCACAACTTCAGTCGGATCCGTGGCACTTTTTGGCTGCGGGCCTTCTCCGGTGAAAGGATCCTCTTGAACTGATGGTCCGTGAACATGCTCCAAAAACGTGCCACTGGGGATGGCTTCTCTTTTGGAACCTATCTTCGCCAAGTCATCAGCTGCTTGATTTTTCAGTCGGGGTATGTGATGAAGCTCTAACCCCTCGAATTTCTTCTCCAGCTTTCTTACTGCGTTGCAGTAACAAGTCATAGCTGGGCTTCTGACGTCCCACTCCTTCATCACTTGGTTAACCACTAAATCCGAGTCGCCGTAGACCATGAGGCGACGGACGCCGAGTGAGATGGCCATATGCAACCCATACAAAAGTGCTTCGTATTCTGCTTCATTGTTGGAGGAATCAAAGTGAATCTGGAGTACATATTTGAGCTTATCTCCTCGGGGGGAAACAAACACTACCCCGGCACCGGAACCATTCAGCATTTTAGAGCCATCAAAGAACATAGTCCAGTGCTCCGAGTGAACTTGAGTCGGTAACTGCTGTTCAGTCCACTCGGCGAGGAAATCTGCTATTGCTTGGGACTTGATAGCTTTCTTTGCCTCAAATCTGATATCCAGGGGAAGGAGTTCAATCGCCCATTTTGCCACTCGACCAGTTGCGTCTCTGTTGTGCAGAATCTCTGATAATGGGGCGTCGCTGATGACTGTGATGGTATGGTCAGAGAAGTAGTGAGCAACTTTCTTCGTGGTCATATAAATCCCATATACGAGCTTCTGATAATGAGGGTATCTTTGCTTTGATGGGGTCAGGACTTCAGAAATATAATATACTGGGCGCTGAACTTTGAAGGCTTTCCCTTCTTCTTCCCGCTCAACCGTAAGTACTAGACTGATGACTTGTCCTGTGGCTGCAATGTAAAGCAGCAAAGGCTCTTTGCTGATCAGGGCAGCAAGCACCGGCCGTGTGGAAAGCAGGGTTTTTAACTCTGCAAACGTTGCATTAGCTTCAGGAGTCCACTCGAACTTGTCTGACTTCTTCATCAGTCGGTAAAGGGGCAATGCCTTCTTACCGAGACGAGAGATGAATCGACTTAAAGAGGCCAAGCAACCAGTAAGCTTCTGAACATCGTGCACACGCACAGGTCGTTTTATTCGGAGTATAGTGTCCACTTTCTGTGGGTTTGCATCGATTCCTCGTTCGGAAACGAGAAAACCGAGCAACTTTCCTCCAGGAACTCCGAATGCGCACTTGGATGGATTAAGCTTGATATCATACCTCCTGAGGTTGGCAAATGTTTCAGCTAGTTCAGTCAGCAGGTCGGAACCTTTCCGTGACTTGACCATAATGTCATCCATGTATGCTTCCACATTCCGACTGATTTGAGTGAGCAAACACTTCTGAATCATCCTCATGAACGTGGCTTCGGCATTCCTGAGGCCGAATGGCATGGTGACATAACAGAAGCACCTGAATGGGGTGATGAAAGCTGTTTTGATCTCGTCAGGTCCATACAGACGGATCTGATGGTACCCGGAATAGGCGTCTAAGAAAGACAGTCGCTCACATCCCGCAGTCGAGTCGACTATTTGATCGATGCGGGGGAGAGGAAAATGAAGTCAATGCACATGCGAAGTGACTTGTCCTTCTTGGGGACCATGACTACATTGGCGAGCCACTCGGAGTGGTAAATCTCTCGGATAAACTTTGCTGCTAAGAGCCGAGCCACCTCTTCGCCAATAGCCTTCCTTTTCTGGACGGCGGACCGTCGCAGATGTTCCTTGATAGGTTTAGCCTTTGAATCGACTCGCAGACGGTGCTCAGCCAGCCCCCTGGGTACACCTGGCATGTCAGAAGGTTTCCATGCAAAGATGTCCCAGTTCTCACGGAGGAACTGGATGAGCGCTTCTTCCTATTTGGGGTCGAGCGTTGTGGAGATATTAGTCGGAGCAGCGTTGGGGTCGGTCGGGTGGATGTGAACTGGTTTTGTCTCGCCGGATGACTGAAATGCTGATTCCGTAGCAGGCTTCTTGGCTTGCAACAAATCACCCGGGTCTGCATTTCTCTGGTGTTCCTGCCATTCTTCTGCTACCATCTGCGCATCGGCGATCTTCGAGCTTTTCTGAAAGCACTCTTCCGCCTTCTTGCGATTACCAGTAACAGTGATCACGCCTTTAGGGCCAGGCATCTTCAATTTGAGGTACACGTAACATGGTCGAGCCATAAAACGTGCATAAGCTGGCCTGCACAAAATGGCGTGATAGGCACTTTGGAAATCCACAACCTCAAATGTCAACTTTTCTTTGCGGAAGTTTTTGGAATCACCAAAACCCACATTGAGAGCAATCTAGCCGAGTGACGCGGCCTTCTTGCCAGGAATGACTCCATAGAAACTTATATTGCTTGTGCTGAGTCTAGACATCGGAATGCCCATCCCTTCCAGTGTCTCTGTGTACAGTATGTTCAAACTACTTCCGCCATCCATCAACACTTTAGTCAGCCAATTACCTTCGATGACTGGGACGACCACCAGAGCCTGCCTCCCAGGGGTGGCTATGTGCGTCGGGTGATCAGACTGGTCGAATGTGATGGTCGTCTGAGACCACTTCAGATAATTGGGAGTTGCCGGAGCAGCCATATTCACCTCTCGGTTTATAACTTTCAGTCGATTTTTGCTCTCAACGTCAACAAAAATCACAAGAGTGGAATTGACTTGAGGATATTCTTCTTCACTATCCCCATTGTCCTCAACTTTGTCCGAATCTTTTTCCTTATCCTTGGACTGTTTCCCTTGGAACTGCTGTATCAAGAGTCACACTGTCGAGTGGTATGCTTTGTGTAAATGAAATTACCCTCTTCATCTTTCTTTGTGTGGATGTGACACGATAAATCCATCACGTCATTTCCTTCTTTATCCTTTACTTTCTTGGGGTTCCAAGGCCCTTTGGGCTTCCCTTTGAACTTTCCTTGAGTCACGGCCAAGGCTTCTCCAGGAGCAGCTGGCTCGGCTTTCCGCTTTTGCTTCCGACTGGAGTTCCCTCCTCCGGTGTCCTGGGCGACTGACTTGTGCTTGCCACTCCGGAGCCGATCCTCTTCCTCACCATTGGCATATTTGGTGGCTATCTCCATCATTCGACTCAGAGACATGTCTCCGGTTCGACCGAATTTCAGGCTTAGCTCTCTGTACTTAACGCCTTCCTTGAAGGCGCAGACTGCCTGGTGATCAGATACATTCTCCACCGTGTGATGTAATGTGATCCATCTCTGGATGTAATCCCTCAAAGTCTCATTCGACTTCTGCACACGAGATTGCAGCTCTGTTAGTCCTACTGGTCGCTTGCATGTTCCTTCAAACATTCTGACAAACACTTGGGAGAGATCTTCCCATGTGTAGATGCTTCTGGGTGTCAACTGATTCAGCCATACCCTGGCTGATCCCTCCAACATAAGGGGCAGATGTTTCATGGCCACCTTGTCATTTCCGCCGCCAATCTGGACAGCCACTCGGTAGTCCTGAAGCCAAGTATCGGGCTTAGACTCACCATTGAACTTACTGACTCCAGTCGCCAACCTGAAGTTGGGAGGAATCACTGCGGCCCTGATGGCTCTGCTGAAACACTCTGGTCCGGAGCCATGCACTCGGCTGCTGGTGGGTACATCTCTATCGTGACCCTCTCTGTGAGCTCTGTTCCGGTCGACCAGACCTTGAACAATGATGGATCTCGCATCAAAGCCTGGTTCCCTGGGGTCAACTGGAATTCTTCGCCCGCCACTGTGATGGCGTCTACCATCCTGCTGTCGAGGTGCGTAGGATCCACCTCTTGGCGGAGGGGTGGGCACTCGATGTCGATCATCACGATCGAATCTGTGATCATACTGCTCACGATTTCTGTACTGATCGTGCCGATCTCCACGCCCTTCACGTCGCGGGGGCGATCTAGGGCTATGAGCTGACTGGACCGTATTCGCAGCCACAGATTTGCTATGAATCCTGTTCCGCGACTGCGACACAGCTGAATTTTGATCTCCTGCTGCCCAGAGCAAATCTCTAATCTGCATCAAGCCTCTGCCAGCCTCTGACTGGGAAGGCTGAATTGATTCTGCTATATGGGCTGCAGCTGCTAAATTCTGAATCGGAGTTCGATATACCTGAGTCGGAGGTGGAAAGAGCTGGCGTCGACTGGAGTCCGGGACCCGTTGCCGCGCACGCTCGTCGAGTGCTCGCTGAAGGTTCTCCAGTCGAGTGCGCTCAGCTAGGTTGGCCAAGCGCGCGTCCTCTAAGGAGCGAGCCTTAGGGGTTTCTCCAACGATAGGAGTGTGAAGTGCATCCATGTTCCGGCGGCAAAGTTCTTCCCTCTGTAGCGAATTGAGGGGCTCAGGGAGGTATTCCTCATGGGCGTGCGACGGATCGCCTCCGCCGCCACCTCCCTCGGCATCAGGAAAGCCAGGGGGACCGTGTGGTCCATTGACCATCAGGACCTCCACTGCTGGATCACTGCTGTCGCACTCGGATGCAGTCTCTGCGGAGCCAGTTGACAGGTCGAACATGTCGTAGAGAGATTCGTCGGGCTCGATTGCCGTGACATGGGCGGTGGTCGACTGGCGAGCCACCGCGTGCCTCACCCACTGCTAAAGCCTCGACTGACCGGAGCGCTTGCGCCGGCGGGAAGCTGGGCGGGAGGATGGCACAAAAACCGGTCGATACTGGGTCGACGGTTGCCGCAGGAGGACACCGCAGACGCACGCGCGAAAGTGCGTCGCTCCGCGGACTGGGAGCGCGTCGACGTCGAGTGGAGCCTCCTGAAGCCAGGCAGAGTCGTCGGCGACGAACGTGAGCGCGCCGAGATGGATCTCGCGGCCCTCAGCCAAAACTCCGCCCGAAACCATGATGAAGGAGATGGGAGAAAATTTGCAACTTCTCCAATAAGTCGCTAAGACACCTGTCCCACGGTGGGCGCCAACTGTCGTGGTTCTAAGTCTGATAGTAGTGTAGGGGGTACTAAGGGAGAGGCAAGATCCTAGCAATGGAGTAGTTGTACACGCAAGAGTTTTGCGAGTTCAGGCCCTTCTCGGAGGAAGTAATAGCCCTACATCTCGGAGCCCGGAGGCGGTCGAATGGATTATATGCGTGTGAGTTACATGGGTGCGAACTCTTTACACTAAGGAGGGGGTGGCTTATATAGAGTTCGCCAGACCCCTCTGGCCCTCAGTTATGTAGGGTTTAAAGTACATTAAGACTGGGGGTTACTGCTAACGCCCACATAAAGTGCTATGAAGAACATAAAGGCTACTTAATGATAGACCGTTGCATGCAGAGTGACTTTAGATCTCCTGGCCGTCAAGTGGTTAGCTCCATGGTCGAGTGGTCGTCTTCGCGGTCGAGTGTCCCGGAGTCTGTCGAGTGGATCACCTCTCGGTCGACTGACAGGTAGTTTCTTCTAGAGATGTCCTTGGGGTAGGATAACTTGGACAGGTCCATGACCCTACCCTAGGTACATAGCTTCATCAATCCCCTACCCGAGATTCGCCGGAATCGACTCCATCATTGGTGGCCTATCCAGGTCCTCGCTGCTGCTCCCAAGCACTCAATTTGAATCAACTTAGGTGAGCAGATCAGATCCGGCATGACCTTCGTGTCAGGCCAAATCTTTGTCTTTGGTAGCATCATGCTTCTCGCTTAATCTACAAGCCATCCAGGCTAGGTCAAGAACCTCACTCCCGGCTAGATCATGCGATTTGGCAACTTGGAGTATGGGGCAGACTCTCGCGGGGAACTAAACTTCTCGAACTGGGTGTACGACTAGATCAAGGAACAACAAGTCATGCATGTCCAGACACCGATGTCAGACCGGCTCCGAGTAAGGACAAGAACCTTGCTTCGCATCCGAACAATGATCTCGGACCGTGCCTCACAGGAACACCCCGGATCGATGTCATATCAGGTCTTAGTAGAACTCCCCCTAGCGCTAATGTCAGATCAGGCCCAGGAAGATTGCAGCAAAGCCCTTCTAAATGAGATGTTATATCGGATTCAGAGGATTGCAATATCGGATGACCATCCCTCCGTTTATGATTGGATTTGGGAGCCCCCAAGGAACGCTGCATTTTTCAATCCATCCACCACCCAGCTAGTCACCAATATTGAGTATCTAACAGAGGTCCTACTTAGGCCTCCTTTGATTCAAAGGAATTTTATAGGATTTCTGGAGGATTGAAATGCTTAGGATTTTTTCTATGTTGGTCCTTTGATTCATAGGATTAGATACCATGGGAATGTTTCCTACAAGATCTTTTGTACTACATTTCATAGGAAATCTAACATACACTCCAACCTCCTTTTGCAATTCCTTTGTCTTTCCTGTGGCATCAAACACTCAAACCCATCAGGGGAAGCAAGAATCCAAGGGGAAAGAGGAGTCCATCCCACGTCTTTTGACGGTTATCGATTCGTCTGGCAATCATGGAGGTGCTTTGCTCCTCTTTGATTCCCACACGGCACTCGCCTTGGTTTCCTAGATTCAATGCTGATGAGTTGTCGTTGTTGCGCCGAACCTAGGCGCCGCCATACTGCCTATTGCACGGTTTCCCTGTCCCCCGCGAAAGCCTTTCATGTGTTCCCTAGGGCACGCGATCGTAAGACACCTTCACTAGGTTTCCGAGTTTCTGGGTCTCAATGTCCGATCGGGGCGCCATGGTGAAGGTAGCGGGGCTGATGGAGAAGATGAAGCTTTCAGAGGAAGAGAGGAAGGGGTGAAGATCCGCTGGTCGTCTAGGGCAAAGGAGAATAGGGGGAAATCCAGGCGGTGGGGAAGGTGATGTCGGAGAGGCCTGCTCACCCGGATGTGATCTTCCTGTCATTAGGGAAGTGCTGGTGCCCCCTGAAGGGAGTGGATTCCAAAGAGCTGGTGAGAACATCTTCCTTTTCACATTCAAACAAGAGTTAGGGAAAAACGGAAGGCGCTGGAGGATGGACCATGGATGTTTGACAATGATTTGGGTGTCATGGTGGATTTTGTGCCGAGTAAGAGGATCGAGCAGTACATCTTTGAAGAGGTTCCTATTTGGTTCAGAGTATTTGGTTTGCTGCTGGGGATGATGGAGGAGGATATGGCTGAGGAGATTGGGAACCTGGTGGGCAAGTACATGGAGATGGAGTCTGGGGTAGATGGATCTGCGGTGGGTAGATTTCTTCATACCAAGGTTCGTATGCCTATAACCAAGCTGATCATGAGGGGGATTTTTCTTGACGAGGAGTCTGAAAGTGATGAGGAGAATGGCCGGGAGTAGTAGAAAGAGGAAGAGGAGGAGAGGTCGTTCTGTCGTTTTGAGTACGAGTATCTCCCTGATTTTTATTACATCTGTCGAATCATTGGACATGTTGACAAAGGATGTTCTATCAAGCTGAAGAAGGGGGAGAAGGCACAATGTGGTAGATGGCTGCGAGTTGACATGGGCAAGTGACATGGGGGGTAGGAAGGAATGATGTGGAGGAACAGTCATAGTGGGAGTGGGAGTGGATTCGGAAGTGGGAGATCATATGGCTTTGGGAGGCAGGTAGGCAGATCTCACAGTGACAGTCTTAATTGGCAAAAGTCTGACTCCAAGACGAGTGGTGGCCGACTGGAGGACGGTGAGGAGGTCACTAGCCCTAGAAAATTACTTAAGGTAGGTGGGGATGGGGTGCAACAGAAGCGGCTCACTTTTGAGGAGACGGGGGGAAGCACTACAGTGATTTCAGATGGTCAAAGGGAGATGAGAGACCAGCCAAGGAGGAAGGGGGGGTAAGGGGGCAGCTATGGCAGTGGAGGTTGGAGAAGGGGAAAATTGGCGTGATGTGGTGCAGGTGCTCGCTTTGCAGAGTTTGAAAGTCGTAGTGCAGGGAAGTGGAGATGGGGAGGAGAAGAAGGGGAGGAAAGGTGGTCACACACTGAAGACCTACAAAAAAGTTTGAAGAGAGGGGCCGGTGGCGCTGAAGAAAGGAAGCGCAGAGATTATCGTGCTAGAGCATAAGAGGGGTGTTGAGTGGGAGGGAGAGGATGTGATGAGGAAGAAAGGCATAGTGGAAGGAGGTGGTGAGGAACAGACGTGCGTAGAGGTGACGGGTCCAACAAATATGATATTGGCCGGGTTGTAGGAGCAGCCCCGCCGAACACAATGAGTATTGTCAGCTGGAACTGCCGGGGGCTCGAGAACGGCCCGACAGTTCGTGGCCTCTTGGATCTCAAGAGGGCGGAGGATCCTGGTGTCTTGTTTCTATGCGAGACAAAGTTGCTAGAAAAGGAGTTGGTGCAGTATAGGTGGAAGCTTGGTTTGGCGAATATGTGTGCGACGGACTCGAAGGGAAGGAGCCAGGGTGTGGCTATCTTTTGGAGGAGGGTAATCAACCTCTCCTTGCGCTCTTTGGGTAGAAGGCATATTGATGGTGATATAATGGCGGATGATGGGTCTATATGGAGGATTACAGGAGTATATGGGGAGTCGCGATGGTGAAGAAAGAAGGAAACCTGGAGGACGATGCAATTGTTGAATCAGCAACAGCAGGAGGGCAGACCGTGGATCTGCTTGGGAGATTTTAATGAGATTCTATCGAATGAGGAAAAGAGAGGTGGAGGAGACCGTCCCCATGGTTGCATAAACCAGTTCAAGGAGGCTCTTGAGGGGTGTAAACTGAGCGACCTAGGCTATGAGGGCGATATCATCACGTGGTGGAACAACTATACGAACACTGATGGATATATATGTGGTCGTCTGGACCGAACTACAGCAAATGTGGAATGGTTCTCAAAGTTCCCGGAGCTTCGTGTCCGTAATGAGCTCCTGCGGAACTCTGATCACAGACCTGTGGTGGTTGATATAGTGGATATGGGAGACAGGAGGAAGGGTGGAGGAGGAACGTTTCATTTCGAAGCCAGGTGGTTGAAGGTAGGGGGGTTTGATTTGGTGGTGGAGGAAGCATGGAAGAGAGTATGGAGGGGGGGATAAGCGGATGTGGCAGCGGTGTTGAAGGGTGTGGCCCGCGACCTATCTAGATGGAGCAAGGATGTGCTTGGTGATACGGAGAAGAAACTAAAGGAGTCCAAGAGGGACTTGGAGGACTGTAGGAAGCGAGCTATTTCACCGGAGAAAGTTGCTGAGGAGGTGAGAGTATGGTGTTTGGTCGATCATTTGGAGGAAGTTATTGATATAAAGTGGAGGCAACGAGCTCATGTGTGGTGGCTGAAAGAGGGGGAGAGAAACACAAAGTTCTTCTTTAGATATGCCTCGGCGAGAAGGAAGGCCAATAGAATCCGGAGACTTAGAAAGGAGGATGGGGTGGTGGTGGAGGAAGGAAGAGATCTTACTAACTATGTCATGTCTTATTTTCAGGACCTGTTCACTTCGAATGGCTATAACCAATATGACGAGCTCCTCCAGGTTGTTCCAGTGAAAGTTACTAGTGCTATGAATGAGAGCCTCACAGCTGAATTATCTGAGATGGAAATTAAAGCTGCCCTAGATCATATTGGGGACCTGAAAGCGCTTGGACCAGATGGCATGCCAGCAATGGTATTCAAGAAATATTTGCAGTTGATCGATAGGAACATCATTGAGGAGGTGAAACATGTCCTTCAGGGGGAGACATGCCAGCTGGTTGGAATGACACCCATGTTGTGCTAATTCCAAAGGTCAAAAACCCCTCAAGGATCAAGGACCTCAAGCTCATTCTGCTGCATTTCATCTCTGACAATCATAGTGCCTTTGTGCCTCGAAGACTGATAACTGACAATATCCTCATGGCGTATGAGATTTCACACTTTTTGATGAACAAATGGACCAGGAAGGAAGAGTTTGCTGCGATCAAGGTGGACATGAGCAAAGCCTACAAACGGGTCGAGTGGGCTTTCATGGAAGCATTGATGTACAAGCTTGGGTTCACGTGCAGCTGGGTGAAACTTGTAATGAAATACGTAACCTCGGTGAGGTACATAATCAAGGTTAATGGTGATCTATCCCAATAGTTTGCACCTTCAAGAGCACTTCGGCAGGACGACCCGAGCTTGCCATATATCTTTGCAATATGTGTCAAGGGTCTGTCGGTGCTGCTGAATGAGGCCTAGAAAAGTGGTAGGTTCGGTGGCATACTGATCTGTCCAGAAACCCCTTCCATCTCGCACCTTTTCTTTACCGATGATTCTGTGCTGCTGATGAGAGCGAGGGTGGAGGAAGCTTTGGAACTACAGCGTATTCTGCAGGTCTATGGGAGATGCTCTGGAAAGTGTGTTAACCACGAGAAATCTGCAGTAATATTTAGTAATAACTGCTCTGAGCAGACCAAATGAAATGTTAAAGGGGCGTTGGGAATTGTTAGTGAGGCTTGCAATGGGAAATATCTAGGTCTTCTAGTGTACATTAGGCGATCCAAGCACAAGGCCTTTGCTTATCTCAAGGACCGAATATGGATTTATATGCAGGGCTCGAATGAGCGGACACTGTCTAGGCAAGGCAAAGAGATCTTAATTGAGGGCGTTGCGTAGGCGGTTCCAACTTTTGCAATGTCAATGTTGTACCTCGCCAAAACTTTCTGTGAATAGTTGAGCGCCATGATTGCTAAGTATTGGTGGAGCCAGCAGGACAAGCATAACAAGATTCATTGGGCGGGCTGGCCAAAGCTATCGAGGTCGAATGGAAGGGGAGGGCTTGGCTTCAGAGACATCCATAACTTTAACATTGCACTACTAGGGAAAAGCCTAGCAGTAGTGCTGGTTTTGGGCCTACTAGTAGTGTGGGGTGCCGCGCTACTGATATGGCGCTACAGCTAAAGGTTAGCGGTAGCGTGGGTCTACCAGCGCTACCGCTATATCCACTTAGTAGTAGCGTTTCCTGGATAGGGCGCTACTGGTTATTACTAGTAGCGCTTCCCGCAGCCCGCGCTACTACTATTATTCTGTATTCTATATCTTTTTTATTTCATGTTGTATTCATACATCTTTATACAAGTTTTCATACAATAGAAATTTAGAGATTGTTTTTACATCATAATGAGTTATTACATCACTCGGTGAAAGAACCATGGACTAGTTTCAAGTGGATGGATGATGATGATGATTTATTATATCCTTGGGTGAAAGAACCGCGGATTAGTTTAGAGTGGATGGATATCATCATCATCATCATCATCATCATCATCATCATCATCATCATCATCATATCATTAACAACTTATCACTACTAGGGAAAAGCCAAGCAGTAGCGCGCGTATTAGGTGTATTAGTAGCGTGGGGCGCCGCGCTACTGATACGGCGCTACAGCTAACATGTATAAGCAGCACATGCTGGCCCACACTACTGATATACATGGCTAGCAGCAGCGGGCTTTTGGACAACGCGCTACTGCTAATATCTGCAGCGCTTTAATTTAGGGAGCGCTACTAGTAAGGGCGCGCTGCTCCTCACTCTACTCCCCTCGCTACTGTTAGTTTTATTAGTTTTTGTTTTTTCCTACATATTTGTTTTGTATTTGAACATGCTTTATGCAATAATCTTTAGCATCATACACATACAAATGTAATCATAGCATCAAATCATGTCATCATCATAATCATCATCCAACACAAAGTGGTCTCTGTCATCATCTCGAAAATAGCGATACAAGTTCTTGCAACTACATCATCGTCCATCTAAACAATGATATACACGAGAAGAGCTATCACTATGAGTGAGAGCGGAACTATGCAGTACATGAGTTTGTATCCCTCTCTCGCACTAGTGTGAACCCAAACTAACTACTGGCTGTCACTCGAAAACCGGAAACCGAAACACCTATGCCTGACACTCGTCCACTCGTCGTATAATCCTGGCGTAGCACTTCTTCGCCATCGATGATCTATGCACCTGCATCGTCACATGAGTCGATGATATGCAACATATATAGTTGAGCAACAGAAAGAGACAGACTTGGGAAAAATAGAAGCAACATATCATAAGCATAAATAACAAAGTTCATCATACCCAAAATGCCCTAACTAGAGTGATCTTCGCTAGACGAGGAGGACGGTTTAATTACATCACAAATAAAGTTTCATCGTGCATAACTCAAAGTTTCGTCATACATAAAGTATTGACTAAACAGACACATTGTCATCTATCGACAATCACAACATGTCGTGCCATCCATCCAAGTCAGGGAGACAGTCCCCGAGCTTAGAGAAAGGCTTTAGATCGATACGCTGAGCGGCTACGCGTGTTCAAACGCCTTCCCGTGTCATTTGCCCTTCCTCATAGAACAACCCTGTTGTTTCAAGGACCTCCTTCATGATGATTTGGGCAAGTTCGCGCTGGATGTGATAGAACTCAGCTCAAAGCCAATGATCCTCGATATCTCCTACGTTCCTTGCCCATTGCAGAATATGGGCATCCCCGGATGTAGGTGACATACGAAGGTTCTACTGATCCCGTCTGTACTCCAGCATGTGGTGTAGGACGTAGAATCCATCACGAAGAGTATCACTCAGTTGCCGGATGCAGCAAAAGTCAGTATTATGGCTGAATGCGGGCCTGCCACTCCACTTCTTCTTGTCCTTGACCTCTCAACCCCGTATGCCGTAGAAAAAGATAGCACTGTCGAGAACAAACTTGATTTGGGTGTAATCCTTTTTGTTCATGTTCTTCGACGAGTCCAAGTAAAGAGCGTGGGGGTATCGGGGGTAAAAGGATGATGAGGACCACGCGCCCGTGGTTGCGCAAAATAAGTACACCTCAAATTAGTTAGCCTCCATCATGCAAATGAATGATTGAAATAGAAGGAAGGATATCCGCACGGATGACTTACAGGGGATGATAAGGCATGAGAATCGTCTCCTTGTCCTTATTAGCGACCATGAAATCGACGATGTTGTCCCTCACGTATTCACGATGCTTTGTGCAGACTGCTAAGAAGCTCTCCTGCATGAAGTACGGGTCAGCGACACAGATGTAAGGTATCTGATCAATCCCGATGATGTAGTTCATGCACAAGGCATAAAGGCGAACAAACGTAAAATCCTGTTTCTTCAAGTGAAACATGTCGAAGATGTAATCTAATCGAAGGAAGAACTTCTCCGCGGGGAATGAGTCAACGTACAACCTTTTTCGCGGCATGTTAACCACGTAGAGTGGGTATCCTAGATTTTCCAAGGCGATTAGGCTTTTCTCTCTCCGCAGCACATCGTCATGAAGTCTCCTTAGATTGTCGTGTATGGACTGTACCAATGCCTTAGGTAGGATTGGTTCACCGGGATATGGTATTTCGCCTCACCACGGACAGGTATACTGTTATGAACCCGAGGCTGAGGGGGCGGCTGGATCATAGCAGCAGCTTTATTGCTGCCTTTCCTTGCTCTCTTCTGATGCTTCTTTGCTGGAAGGTCATCTACAGTATGTTCAGGCTCCGGAGGCGGCAATTCAGGTACCAACTCATGATGCTCAAACCCTGAGTACTCATACTGCTGAGCCATCAATCCTCCGTCATTAATGGCGTCAGTATTGAGATACTTTGAGTGTCATCGTCATCCTCATTCTTATCTATGGCGATGTTATCAGCAACTAATGGAGCCTCTTCCTCACCCAATACACTATCACCCAGAACAACAGGCGGCGCTAATTGGGTAGGTGGGGTGCTGATGTTCATACCTTGCAGAGGCTGCATGGTTGTGGGTGTGCTCCTAGCCACCTGTAGACGAAGCAGACTCTTTGGCCACAACAGGACCCACGTCTTGCAATCTCCAAGCCACGGCAGGGTCTCATCATCATCTCCCCCTAGTACCGGAGGAACCAAATTCTCATGGCCTAGTTTGACACTGGCCACAGAAACCTTGAAGACGTCAGGGGCGATAGGCCGGCTGTGGAACAATTGTTCCTTCGGCTTCATTATCGTCGCCTTCCCCATGTCCACCTTCTGGCCGTTGGTGTCATACAATATGGTGCACGGGGCATCGGCCTGCAAAGACATGTCTGCGATGTGAGACATCCGAAAGGCAATGGAAATGGGAGATTATACATTTATTGAAGAGGGCCGGTGTGACAGGTACCATGAAGGCGTCGAGCTCAGCCAAAGACGAAGCACCGCCGAGCAAGTCCGCGATGGAGGAAGGGCTTCTATGAGCAGGTGAAGGAGCCGGTGCAGGTGGAGGTGCTGGTGCTGGTGCAATTTTAGTCGTGTTGCTCCCGAAGAAGTCGACAAGGGGAAAGTCTACGACATGTTTTTCTGGATTCCGCCTGCTCCAACCTACGATAGCCGGAACCAAGACTGTCAGCTCCCGTTTTACGGCAGCTACCGCTGTTGCGACTGGCTTAGCTAAATTCTTCTGAACCGCAATCTCAACCTTCTTGTCGATGTTTTCTTCAGTTAACCTCCGTCTTTCCTTTCTCTCCTCCGTGGTCTCACTGTATTACTTCTTCCATGTGGCGCTGTCTCCGACACCGTGCATGCCTCCATATGACGGCCGAGTGTCCACCGGGTGATGTTTCAATATTTTCAACGCCCGGTTGAATGGGGTGTCCCACTTGGGCCTCGCCAACGCCTCAGATGGCGAGTCGCTTTCAGCCGTAATCCTGTGTTGCTCTCTCTGCAAAAGCAACAAGGATCATTTACAAATATGACTAAACATGCAGTCGAATTGTTCAGAAACTAAAATTACCAGCAGTCTCATGAACTCCTTCATGACGGGGTCCATCCCAAAAACCCTCTTGACAGGGTCCCAACGGTACCGGGCCCTGATGATGTCATACTCCTGCGGGACGGTGAGCTCTGCTAAGGGGTTTGGGATGCCCAAACTTTTGCATTTCGCGTCCTCCTTGGCCCATATGGACCTCTTCCTCGCATAACCACAGCTTCCGAGGTGGTGGCGCCCCATGTTCCTCTCTTGAAGCCCCTTCATGTACTTCGACTTTTTTTAGCATCTTCGGCATCGCAAGCCGCCTTGAATAGTTGAAACTGCTCTTCCATGATAGTCAGATTTTCCTTTACAATCCCGGAGTAGGGTTCCTTTTTGTCGATGTCGCTATACTTGGTCATGGCGCGTTTGTTTATCTTCTTCATTGTTGGTTGTTTATGTGGATCTTTATATTGGATTTCATCCCGGCCCGGGAACAAGAATATCTGGTGCAGCAGGGTTAGGAGGGAGTGCTTCATATTTGGCCTCTTCTTTACTTTGTTATCATTGATGGTGGTGCACGCCCTTACGATGCAGCCTATTTGATTGTCATACCAGGAGTGCGCTTCCACAGACAGTTTTGGCACAAAATTGTCTTCATCCACCTCCGTGACCACTACTCTAGTAGCGACGAGCTGGTTTTGGCGTCGACATCTTCTCATCTGTTTCGGTTCTATGGCTTTGCCAGTCTTGGTGCCGGTCTCGGCGCCGGTCTTGGTGCTGGTCTGGGTCTCAACGCCAGTCTCGATGTCGGTCTCGGATGAGACAGGTGGGCCCAACAACAACAACCGTTGATCATTGTACTACAAAAAAAGAGACATTCGTGACATTTTGCGTCGAATGAAAAAAATTGTCACACTTATGAAACTTCTTTGACGATAATTGTGACAAAACCCAGTATCATTATAGATGTAGTGGGATCCTACTTCTGTGACAAAAAAACATGACAGAAAATGGGATTTTCGTCCTGGGCGGGCCGGAGACGTAGCTGCATGATATTCTTTGGGCCGTGCATGACGAAAAAACCGTGGTAAAAGCAAGGGCGAGGAAAATATCGGGGAATTCCCAGTTATGGTGGGTGGTCGTGGGCCGAGCAATGCGCGTTTCTCTTGTACACGTACGCGCGTGAGTGCGAGGCGTTGGGCTCTAACTGAACCCGAGCGAGGCGTTGGGCTCTAACTGAACCCGAGCGAGGCGTCGCCTAACTGAACCTGAGTGATTACACTGCAGGCTACGCATTACTGAACCAGAGCGATCGATTGATGGCTGTTAACTGAACCTAATCGAGCGATTCCTTCGCTACTCCTGCTAACTAAAGCCGATCGATGCTACCTCTAGATGAACAGTGGGCGTTGTTGGGGGGGATGAACAGTTCCCGGTGGGAGTTGGATGACTAGGACCCCGTGGTGTTGCCGCTAGATGAACAGGACCCCGATCGATCGAGCCGGTTGGGCGTGGATGAACAGGACCCCGTGGAGGGCTGGATGAATAGGACCCCGTGGAGGGAAGGTTGAACAGTAGCCGATGGAGGGCTGGTTGAATAGTAGTCGGTGGAGGGCTGGATGAATAGTATCCCATGGAGGGGTGGTTGAACAGGACCCCATGGAGAGGGCTGCTTGAACAGTAGCCGGTGGAGGAGCGCACGGTGGAGGCTGGATGAACAGGAGCCCGTGGATGAACAGTCGCAGGTGGAGGCTGGAGGAGGTAGAACGGTGGATGAACAGTAGCCCGTGGAGGCTGGAGGAGGTCGACGGTGGAGATGAACATTATCCCGTGGAGTCCCGTTTTGCGGTACGCCACACCCCTCCCGATGAACATGACCCCTGTTTCGACCGTACCGCTCCAACACAAGTCCGTTTCCTCTGTTTTGTGGTATGCCACACCCCGCCCGATGAACAGGACCCCGTTTCGATCGTAGGAGGTCCAAGAGAAGTCTGTTTCCTCTATTTTGCGGTACGCCAGACCCCTCCTGATGAACTGGTTCCCATTTCGACCGTGGCCGGTCGAACACAAGGACGTTTCGTCCGTTCTGCGGTACGCCAGGCCTTGTTTACATCGGTTGTTTCGTCCAAGCCGGTTGGGTCCCGATGAACACGACAACGCATTTCGTTCCAACCCAGCCGGTTAGCTCCCCATGAACACGACCACGACGCAGTTTCTCCGTTCTGACCTAGCCATGTATAGGAGCCCTGGCCATACATATGCATGACTAGGCGTTCAAGACCCCGCCCGTATGTACGTACGTGGCCGTATTTACTTTCTTGCACCCTGGCCCCTATATGTATGTGTACATGCTACGTGCGCGCCTCTACTATGACACGTATGCGCCTCTACATTGACCAGCATGTACATACATGTTCGCGACCAGAATGAGAACGATATGTATGCTTCGCCAGGTGGGTCGTGACTGTCGGGCACTTCCTTGCGTGCGAAGATGTAGCTGGTGGGTCCTAGCAGTCAGGGGGGCGAATCATTTTTTGCCCACAATATGGACATACTTCCTTGCGTGCGAAGATGTAGCTAGTGGGTCCCAGCAGTCAGGGAGGAAACGTTTTTTTTGTCAAATACGGTGGATCGTCCGGTGGCTCCCTGCTGTCAGGTGGAGGAATAAATATTTTGCGCGTAATAAGGAGGCACTTCCTTGCGGCTGCCGTGTGCCCAGCTGTAAGCCTCTCCACATACAATACTCTTCCTATGGAAGTCATTCCTTCACAATGTTGACCATGCCACACCGAGAGCACCAGGGCGGTGCACGACGAAGAGGCCTAGGAAGGGGACGATGCAGAGTTGGGGAAGACGCGGCAGTGGATGCCCACGCGGAGAGGAGTACGAGGGTTCACTGGTTTGGCTGCGGTGTGAGACTGCCGTAGCCGCAGAATAATAGGGGGTGTGGGTGAGTAGAGGTATGGCCTGGCCAGCAGTGGGAGTAGTAGGGGGCGATGAGGCCTCCGCGACATCATAGCCGGCCACGGGAGGCAGGAGCACGCGGCACGATCGACACTGGTTTGGGCGGCTGGAGCAAGTACACCAGAGGTTGAAGAAGCACTACGGTCGTCGAATGGACATCGTACGGTCATTGGATCTAGAATCGTTCATATTGACTAAGTTGACAAAGCCCTCCGTCCCCGTCAATTTAGTAGGCCCACAAGTCAGCCTCCCACTATGGTGGGTGTCAGCTAGCAGGGAGGTATTCATTTTTTGTGCGTAATAAGGAGGCACTTCCTTGCGTGTGAGGATATAGCTGGTGGGTCCGACCTGTCAACGGGGGGAATGTTTTTTTTTGTGAAATACAGAGGCCCTTCTGGTGGGTCCTAGCTGTTAGGTGGAGGAAACATTATTTTGTGTGTCCACGCACAGTCTACTTCCGATGGATGTCGTTCATTGACGATGTTGACAACTCCGCGCCGAATGCATCCAAGGTGGTGGACGACGACGAGGCCCCGAACAACAACGAGTCAGAGATGGGAAGACGCGGGAGTAGAGTCATAGACGGAGAGCTGTTCGAGGATTAACTGGTTCTGGTGCGGTGTGGTTCGGCAGTCGGTGGAGAAGAACAGGAGGTGTGGACGGGTGGAGGGATGGCCTGGCCAATGCTGTAGTAGCGCTTCACAGTGAAGCATGCTAAGCAGAGCTGCTAGCAGCAGGAGGCGGGAGCAGGTGGTCCCGGCGGCGCGGGAGGGAAGAAGACGAGAGATTGAAGATGAATGCCGGTCGTTGGGTGTAAATCCAACGGCTAACATTGTCAGAATCATTTGTTGACTAAGTTGACAATGACATGCGTTGGCTTCGACCTATTGGCCCACATTTCAGACTCCAAAAATGTGGCACGTACTCAACCCATTTTTTCAAAATTTATAGCCAATTTGATCTCTTTATTTTAGAATTACAGTCCATTAGTTGGGCTGGGTGAACAAATAAAGTAGCGTCCATGCGGCCCATATATTTTTTTCCTAAAAAATTACAGGCCACTTGCACTTTCTCGAAATACACGATTTTACTGGGCTGATTCTAATTATAATGTTGGGTTGGGCACAACAATGTTATCAAAAATTTAACAGGGGCTGAGCATTTTGTTATAAATATATTCAGATAGTAAGTGATTTATTATTACACTGTTCCTTAAATCTTACCAAGCTTTTGTACACATCACCAGGATTTTCGTTGCCAAAAATATCCAGGATTTTATTCTTAAGAAATTAATTTTATAAGTTAATAAGATGTGGGATATTGTTTTCTCTCCCTAATAATAAAGCACGGATTGACTCCTTTGGTTCACTTTCACAATAGGCTTTCTTCTTATATGTCATAATACGCTTTCACAATTTGTATAGACAAAATCATAATATAAACGAGGTGGTACTATTATTGTATATGTTTCGACGTTTTGTTTTCTATGTGTACGTCAAATTCGCACGTAAATCCAATTTGGCCCAACAACGAATCATCCATGAGTTTTTTTTTTGACATCATGAATCATCCATGAGTTTCTTTCACGGCACGGGCTACCCCGATCCCAGCCTCCAGGAGGCAACCGATGCTACGTCTTGAGCTTGCATTGGTTTTCCTTGAAGAGGAAAGGTGATGCAGCACGGTAGCATAAGTATTTCCCTCAATTTTTGAGAACCAAGGTATCAATCCAGTAGGAGGCTCCTCACAAGTCCCACGCACCTACACAAAGAAACAAAGAACTCGCAACCAACGCGATAAAGGGGTTGTCAATCCCTTCATGGACACTTGCGAAAGTGAGATCTGATAGAGATAATATGATAAGATAAATATATTTTTGGTATTTTATGATATAGATTGGAAAAGTAAAGATGCAAATAAAAGTAGATTGAAAGCTTATATGATAAGAGATAGACCCGGGGGCCATAGGTTTCACTAGTGGCTTCTCTCAAGATAGCATAAGTATTACGGTGGGTGAAAAAATTACTGTCAAGCAATTGATAGAAAAGCAAATAATTATGAGATTATCTAGGCATGATCATGTATATAGGCATCACGTCCGTGACAAGTAGACCATCTCCTTCCTGCATCTACTACTATTACTCCACACATCGACCGCTATCCAGCATGCATCTAGAGTATTAAGTTCATAAGAACAGAGTAACGCTTTAAGAAGGATGACATGATGTAGAGGGATAAACTCATGCAATATGATATAAACCCCATCTTTTTATCCTCGATGGCAACAATACAATACGTGTGTTGCTGCCCCTACAATCACAGCGAAAGGACACCGCAAGATTGAACCCAAAGCTAAGCACTTCTCCCATGGAAAGAAAGATCAATGTAGTAGGCCAAACCAAACCGATATTTCGAAGAGACTTGCAAAGATTCAGCTATTTCTCATAGATAAACTTGATCATAAACCCACAATTCATTGGATCTCTACAAACACACTGCAAAAATAGTTACATCGAATAGATCTCCAAGAAGAGGAAGGAGAACTTGGTATTGAGATCCAAAAAGAGAGAAGAAGCCATCTAGCTAATAACTATGGACCCGAAGGTCGTGGTAAACTACTCACAACTCATCGGAGAGGCCTTGGAGTTGATGTAGAGGCCCTCCATGGTGGATTCCCCCTCTGGTTGAGCGCCGGCGACGGCTCTAAGATGGGATCTCGCGGATATAGAAGGTCACGGTGGTGGAAATAGCTTTTCATGGTCGCCTCTGATGTTTTCGGGGTACCTAGGTATATATAGGAGGAAGAAGTACGTCGGTGGACGCCCGAGGGGCCCAAGAGACAGGGGGCGCGCCCTATAGGGGGTGCGCGCCCTCCACCCTCGTGGCCGCCACGGGAGCTTCTTGACTTGCACTCCAAGTCCTCTGGATCACGTTTGTTCCAAAAAGATCGCTCCCGAAGGTTTCACTCCGTTTGGACTCCGTTTGATATTCCTTTTCTTCGATATACTGAAATAGACAGAAAAACAACAATTCGGGCTGGGCCTCCGGTTAGTAGGTTAGTCCCAAAAATGATATAAAAGTGTAAAGTAAAGCCCATAAACATCCAAAACAGGTAATATAATAGCGTGGAACAATAAAAAATTATAGATATGTTGGAGATGTATCAAGCATCCCCAAGCTTAATTCCTGCTCGTCCTTGAGTAGGTAAATGATAAAAACAGAATTTTTGATGTGGAATGCTACCTAGCATATTTCTCAGTGTAATTTTCTTTATTGTGGCATGATTGTTCAGATCCAAATGATTCAAGATAAAAGCTTATAAAACATAAAAATAGTAATACTTCAAAGTATACTAAAAAATAATCATGTCTTATCAAAATAACATAGCCAAAGAAAGCTTATCCCTACAAAATCATATAGTTAGGCTATGCTTCATCTTTATCACACAAAATACTCCCATCATGCACAACCCCGGTTTCAGCCAAGCAATTGTTTCATACTTTTTAACACGCTCCAGCTTTTTCAACTCTTACGCAATACATGAGTGCAAGCCATGTACATAGCACTTTATGTGGTATATGGTGGTGGTTGTGAGGACAAAAAGGGAGAAGATAGTCTCACATCAACTAGGCGTATCAACGGGCTATGGAGATGCCCATTAATAGATATCAATGTGAGTGAGTAGGGATTGCCAAGCAACGGATGCACTAGAGCTATAAATATATGAAAGCTCAACAAAAGAAACTAAGTGGGTGTGCATCCAACTTGCTTGCTCACAAATACCTAGGGTATTTTGATGAAGCCCATCATTGGAATATACAAGCCAAGTTCTATAATGAAAAATTCCCACTAGTATATGAAAGTGACAACATAAGAGACTCTCTATCATGAAGACCATGGTGCTATTTTGAAGCACAAGTGTGGAAAAAGAGATAGTAGCATTGTACCTTCTCTCTTTTTCTTTTTCTTTTTTCTCTTTTTTGTTCTTTATTTTCCTTTTTTCTTTTTTTATTTTTGGTGGGCTTCTTTGGCCTCTTTTTTTATGGGCTTCTTTGGCCTCTTTTATTTTTATAAAGTCCGAAGTCTCATCTTGACTTGTGGGGGAATCATAGTCTTCATCATCCTTTCCTCACTTGGGACAATGCTCTAATAATGAAGATCATCACACTTTTATTGATTTACAACTCAAGAATTACAACTCAATAATTAGACCAAAATATGACTCTATGTGAATGCCTCCGGCGGTGTACCGGGATATGCAATGAATCAAGAGTGACATGTATGAAAAGTTATGAAGGTGGCCTTGCCACAAATACGATGTCAACTACATGATCATGCAAAGAGCAATATGACGATGATGGAGCGTTTCATAATAAACAGAACGGTGGAAAGTTGCATGGCAATATATTTCAGAATGGCTATGGAAATGCCATAATAGGTAGGCATGGTGGCTGTTTTGAGGAAGGTAAATAATGGGTTCATGATACCGGCGAAAGTTGTGCGACATAATAGAGGCTAGCAAAGTGGAAGGGTAAGTGTGCGTATGTCCACGGACTCACATTAGTCATAAAGAACTCGTATACTTATTGCAAAAGTCTACTTGCCCTCGAAGCAAAGTACTACTACGAATGCTCCTAGGGGAAGGGTTGGTAGGAGTTAACCATCGCGCGATCCCGACCTCCACTCATAAAGAAAGCAATTAAAAGAGCATCCCTTGCAACAAATTTGTCACATAACTTTTACCATATGTGCATGCTACGGGACTTGCCAACTTCAACACAAGTATTTCTCAATTTCATAATTACCCAATTAGCATGACTCTAATATTACCACCTTCATAAATCAAAACAATTATCAAGCATCAAATTGATCATAGCTTTTAATGCACTTTCTATGATAGTTTTTATTATACCTAACTTGGATGCTCATCATTCTAGGACCAAATTACCATAGCAAATACCATGCTGTTCTAAGAGACTCTCAGAATAATATAAGTGAAGCATGAGAGATTAACAATTTCTTCAAAATAAAGCCACTGCCGTGCTCTAGGAAATATAAGTGAAGCACATAGAGCAAAATTATCTAGCTCAAAAGATATAAGTGAAGCACATAGAGTATTATAATAAATTCCAATCAAGTGGGATTCTCCCACAAGGTGTGTACAGCAAGGATGATTGTGGTAAACTAACAAGCAAATACTCATATCATACAAGAGGCTCCAAGCAAAACACATATCATGTGGCGAATAAAAATATAGCTCCAAGTAAAGTTACCAATGAATGAAGACGAAATAGGGGATGCCTTCCCGGGGCATCCCCAAGCTTAGGCTTTTGGCTATTCTTGAATATCTTGGGGTGCCATGGGCATCCCCAAGCTTAGGCTTTTGCCACTCCTTATTGCATACTCCATCAAATCTTTACCCAAAACTTGAAACTTCACAACACAAAACTCAGCAGGAAATCTTATAAGCTCTGTTAGTGAAAGAAAGAAAAACCACCACATAAGGTACTATAATGAACTCATCCTTTATTTATATTGGTTTTAAACCTACTGTATTCCAAGTTCTCTATGGTTCATACCCTTACATACTAGCCATAGATGCATCAAAATAAGCAAACAACACACGAAAGGCAGAATCTGTTAAAAACAGAACAGTCTGTAGAAATTTGTAACTTTCGGTTACTTATGGAAGTCCAAAACTCATACCAAAATAGGATGTCTTAGGAAATTTGTCTATTGATCTACAGAAAAAAGAATCAACGCAAAAGCTCGTTTCTGTGATTTATTGCATTTTTTCTCGTGAGCGCAATGTTTCTGTTTTTCAGCAGAATAAAATTGACTATCACCATAGGTTATCCTATAGGTTCTACTTGGCACAAACACTAAATAAAACATGAAAACACATCAAAACAGAAAGTAGATGCAAAATTTATTACTAAACAGGAACAAAAACAAAAAACATAAATAAAATTGCGTTGCCTCCCAACTAGCACTATCGTTTAACGCCCCTAGCTAGGCATAAAAGCGAGGATAGATCTAAGTAGTGCCATCTTTGGCACTTGATTCATAAGCAGCTCACATGATAGATTCATAAGGTAATTTAATTTTCTTTCTTGGAAAGTGCTCCACGCCTTTCCTCAATGGAAACTGGAATTTAATATTCCCTTCCTTCATATCATTAATAGCACCAATCGTTCTAAGGAAAGGTCTACCAAGAATAATAGGACAAGCAGGATTGCAATCTATATCAAGAACGATAAAATCTACGGGCACCAAATTTCTATTTGCAACCATGAGAACATCATTGATCCTTCCCATTGGCTTTTTAATGGTGGAATCCGCAAGGTGCAAATTTAAAGAGCAATCATCAAGATCATGGAAACCTAGAATATCACATAAAGTTTTCGGAATCGTGGAAACACTAGCACCCAAATCACATAAAGCATAAAACTCATGATCTTTAATTTTAATCTTTATAGTAGGTTACCACTGATCATTAAGTTTTCTAGGTATAGAAACTTCCAAATTAATTTTTTCATCAAAAGATTACAACAAGGCATCAACTATATGTTTGGTAAAGGCTTTATTTTGACTATAAGCATGAGGAGAATTCAACACGGATTGCAAAAAGGAAATACAATCTATTAAAGAGCAATTATCATAATTAAATTCCTTGAAATCCAAGATAGTGGGTTCAATGCTATTTAAAGTTTAGACCTCTCCAATCCCGCTTTTACCAAATTTAGCATCAAGATCTAAAACTCTAAATTATTGGGACGCCTTTTAACTAAAGTTGACTCATCTCCAGTCCCATCATTATTAATATTCATATTGCAAAACAAAGATCTAATAGGGGACACATCAATAACTTTAAGATCTTCATCATTATTTTCATGGAATTTTTCTGGTTTGGCAGCCATCTTATTGACTATGGTAGCTTGCTTAACAGAAATTTGATCTATAGAATTTTCAAGCTGAGTAATTTGGGAGATATCATCAAGCTCTTTGTTCATAAACCCCATAAAACTTTTTTGTTCTTTAAGATCTTATCTGAAAAAATTATTATGCTCAAATTGTAAAGTCATAATACTTCTAACGTTTGATTCAATCTCTTCCAACCTTCTAAGATGAAGGTCGGTGTTCTTAGGCAAAGCCATGAGGGCAAGCAGGCACACAGAAAGGCAAGCGAGAAAGAGAGCGGAGAAGAAGATAGGGAAACAGAGGGCGAATAAAACGGCAAGGGTGAAGTGGGGGAGAGGAAAACGAGAGGCAAATGGCAAATAATGTAAATGCGAGGGAGATGACTTTGTGATGCGTACATGGTATGTCTTGACTTGAGCGAAGACCTCCCCGGCAACGGCGCCAGAAATCCTTCTTGCTACGCCTTGAGCTTGCGTTGGTTTTCCTTGAAGAGGAAAGGGTGATGCAGCATGGTAGCGTAAGTATTACCCTCAGTTTTTGAGAACCAAGGTATCAATCCAGTAGGAGGCTCCTCACAAGTCCCACGCACCTACACAAGCAAACAAAGAACTCGCAACCAACGCGATAAAGGGGTTGTCCATTAATCCTCCACGGCCACTTGTGAAAGTGAGACCTGATAGAGATAATATGATAAGATAAATATATTTTTGGTATTTTATGATATAGATTGGAAAAGTAAAGATGCAAATAAAAGTAGATTGAAAGCTTATATGATAAGAGATAGATCCCGGGGCCATACGTTTCACTAGTGGCTTCTCTCAATATAGCATAAGTATTATGGTGGGTGAACAAATTACTGTCAAGTAATTGATAGAAAAGAGAATAATTATGAGATTATATAGGCATGATCATGTATATAGGCATCACGTCCGTGACAAGTAGACCGGCTCCTGCCTGCATCTACTACTATTACTCCACACATCGACCGCTATCCAGCATGCATCTAGAGTATTAAGTTCATAAGAACAGAGTAACACTTTAAGATCGCTCCCGAAACCCTCGTGGCCTCCTCAGGAGCTTCTTGACTTGCACTCCAAGCCCTCTGGATCACGTTTGTTCCAAAAAGATCGCTCCGGAAGGTTTCATTCCATTTGGACTCCGTTCGATATTCCTTTTCTTCCATATACTAAAATAGGCAAAAAAAACAGCAATTCGGGATGGGCCTCCGGTTAGTAGGTTAGTCGCAAAAATGATATAAAAGTGTAAAGTAAAGCCCATAAACATCCAAAACAGGTATGGACTCCATGCTATTATATTACCTGTTCTGGATGTTTATGGGCTTTACTTTACACTTTTATATCATTTTTGGGACTAACCTACTAACCAGAGGCCCAGCCCGAATTGCTGTTTTTTTTTCCTATTTTATTATATCAAAGCAAAGGAATATCGAACGGAGTCCTAACGGAATGAAACCTTCGGGAGCGATCTTTTTGGAACAAACGTGATCCAGAGGGCTTGGAGTGCAAGTCAAGAAGCTCCTGAGGCGGCAGCGAGGGTTTCGGGAGCGATCTTAAAGCATTACTATGTTCTTATGAACTTAATACTCTAGATGCATGCTGGATAGCGGTTGAAGTGTGGAGTAATAGTAGTAGATGCAGGCAGGAGTCGGTCTACTTGTCGTGGACGTGATGCCTATATACATGATCATGCCTAGATTACATCATAATTATTCGCTTTTCTATCAATTGCTCGACAGTAATTTGTTCACCCACCATAATACTTATGCTATCTTGAGAGAAGCCTCTAGTGAAACCTATGGGCCCCGGGTCTATCTTTTATCATATAAGTTTCCAATCTACTTTTATTTGCATCTTTATTTTCTGCATCTATATTATAAAATACCAAAAATATATTTATCTTATCATATTATCTCTATCAGATCTCACTTTCGCAAGTGGCCGTGAAGGGATTGACATTCCCTTTATCTTGTTGGTTGCGAGTTCTTTGTTTGTTGGTGTAGGTGCGTGGGACTTGTGAGGAGCCTCCTACTGGATTGATACCTTGGTTCTCAAAAACTGAGGGAAATACTTACGCTACTGTGCCGCATCACCCTTTCCTCTTCAAGGAAAACCAACGCAAGCTCAAGAGATAGCGAGAAGGATTCCTGGCGCCGTTGCCGGGAGGTCTTCGCTCAAGTCAAGACATACCAAGTACCCATCACAAACTCATCTCCCTCGCATTTACATTATTTTCCATTTGCCTCTCGTTTTCCTCTCCCCCACTTCACCCTTGCCGTTTTATTCGCCCTCTCTTTCCCAATCTCCTCTCTTTTCCGCTTGCCTTCTTCTTCCTCTCTCTTTTGCTTGCCTTTTTCTGTTTGCTTGTGTGTTCGATTACTTGTCGCCATGGCGCAAGATAATATCAAATTGTGTGATTTCTCCAATACCAATAATAATGATTTCCTTAGTACTCCGATTGCTCCTCTTAATGATGTTGAGTCTTGTGAAATCAATGCTGATTTGCTGAATCTTGTTATGAAAGATCAATTCTCCGGCCTTCCTAGTGAAGATGCCGCTACCCATCTAAACAACTTTGTTGATTTGTGTGAGATGCAAAATAAAAAAGATACGGATAATGATATTGTTAAATTGAAGTTATTTCCGTTTTCACTTAAAGATCGTGCTAAAGTTTGGTTTTCGTCTTTGCCTAAAAATAGTATTGATTCTTGCAACAAGTGCAAAGATGCTTTTATCTCTAAGTATTTTCCTCCCGCTAAGATCATCTCGCTTAGGAACGATATTATGAATTTTAAACAACTTGATCATGATAATGTTGCCCAATCATGGGAAAGAATGAAATTGATGATTCACAATTGCCCTACTAATGGTTTGAATTTATGCATGATCATACAAAAATTTTATGCCGGATTGAATTTTGCTTCTAGAAATCTTTTAGACTGGGCTGCCAGAGTCACGTTTATGGAAATCACGTTGGGAGATGCTACAAAACTTCTTGATAATATTATGGCTAATTATTGTCAATGGCACACCGAACGATCTACTAGTAAAAAAGTGCATGCTATAGAAGAAATCAATGTTTTGAGTTGAAAGATGGATGAGCTTATGAGATTGTTTGCAACTAAGAGTTCTTCTATTGATCCCAATGATATGCATTTATCTACCTTGATTGAGAATAATAACGAATCTATGGATGTAGATTTTGCTGGAAGAAATAATGTTGGAAACAATGCTTATAGAGGAAACTTTAATCCTAGACTGTTCCCTAGCAATTCCTCTAATAATTATGGAAATTCCTACAATAATTCTTATGGTAATTTTAATAAGATGCCCTCTGATTTTGAAAATAGTGTGAAAGAATTTATGATCTCTCAAAATAAGTTTAATGCTTTGCTTGAAGAAAAATTGCTCAAAGTTGATGATTTGGCTGGGAACGTTGATAGACTTTCGCTTGATGTTGATTCTCTCAAACTTAGATCTTCTCCTCCTAAGCATGATAGCAATGAGTCTCTCAAAGCTATAAGAAGTTCCATTGACGAATGCAAAGAAAGAACCACTAGATTGTGTGCTAAGAAAGATTGCTTTATAAAAGCATGTTCTTCTAGTTTCCATGAAAATAATGATGAAGATCTTAAAGTTATTGATGTGTCCCCTATTAGATCTTTTTTTGCAATATGAATCTTGCTAATAATGGGACTGGAGATGAGTCAACTTTATTTAGAAGGCGTCCCAAGATTTCGGAGTTTTTAGATCTTGATGCTAAATTTGGTAAAAGTGGGACTGGAGAGGTCATGACTTTAAATAGTATTGAACCCACTATCTCGGATTTCAAGGATTTTTATTATGATAATTGTTGTTTAGAAAGTTGTATTTCCTTGTTGCAATCCGTTGTTAATTCTCCTCATGCTTATAATCAAAATAAAGCTTTTACCAAACATATTGTTGATGCCTTGATGCAATCTTTCGATGAAAAACTTAATTTGGAAGTTTCTATACCTAGAAAACTTAATGATTAGTGGGAACCTACTATAAAGATTAAAATTAAAGATTATGAGTGTTTTGCTTTGTGTGATTTGGGTGTTAGTGTTTCCACAATTCCGAAAACTTTATGTGATATTCTAGGTTTTCATGATCTTGATGATTGCTCTTTAAATTTGCACCTTGCGGATTCCACCATTAAAAATATAATTGGAAGAATCAATGATGTTCTAATTATTGCTAATAGAAATTTGGTGCCCGTTGATTTTATCGTTCTTGATATAGATTGCAATCTTTCTTGCCCTATTATTCTTGGTAGACCTTTCCTTAGAACAATTGGTGCGATTATTGATATGAAGGAAGGGAATATTAGATTCCAATTTAAATTAAAGAAAGGCATGGAGCACTTTCCAAGAAATAAAGTCAAATTACCTTATGAATCTATCATGCGAGCTACCTATGAATCAAGTGCCAAAGATGGCACTACTTAGATCTATCTTCGCTTTTATGCCTAGCTAGGGGCGTTAAACGATAGCGCTAGTTGGGAGGCAATCCAATTTTCTTTATGTTTCTTGTTTTTGTTCCTGTTTAGTAATAAATTTTGTTTCTACTTTCTCTTTAGATGTGTTTTCATGTTTTATTTAGTGTTTGTGCCAAGTAGAACCTATAGGATAACCTATGATATGAGTTGATTGATTCTGCTGAAAAACAGAAACTTTGCGCTCACGAAACAAAACTCAATAAATCACAGGAACGAGATTTTGTATTTATTCTTTTTGCTTCTGTTCAATAAATAAATTGTTTAGGACTTCCTATTTTGGTATGATTTTTAAGGTTCCATAAGTTTGCGTTAGTTACAGCTTTCTTCAGACTGTTCTGTTTTTGACAGATTCTGTTTTTCGTGTGTTGTTTGCTTATTTTGATGCATATATGGCTAGTATGTAAGGGTATGAACCATAGAGAACTTATAATACCGTAGGTTTAACACCAATATAAATAAAAAATGAGTTCATTACAGTACCTTATGTGGTGGTTTTGTTTTCTTTCACTAACGGAGCTTATGAGATTTCCTGTTGAATTTTCTGTTGTGAAGTTTTCAAGTTTTGGATAGAGCTTTGATGGACTATGGAATAAAGGGTGGCAAAAGCCTAAGCTTGGGGATGCCCAAGGCACCCCAAGATATTCAAGAATATCCAAAAGCCTAAGATTGGGGATGCCCCCGGAAGGCATCCCCTCTTTCGTCTTCGTTCATTGGTAACTTTACTTGGAGCTATATTTTTATTCGCCACATGATACGTGTTTTGCTTGGAGCGTCGTGTATTATATTAGTCTTTGCTTTTTAGTTTACCACAATCATACTTGCTGTAGCACACCTTTTGGGAGAAGCCTCCTTGATTGAAATTTACTAGAATACTCTATGTGCTTCACTTATATCTTTTGAGCTAGATAGTTTTTGCTCTAGTGCTTCACTTATATCTTTTAGAGCATGGCGGAGGTTTAATTTTGAAGAAATTGTTGATCTCTCATGCTTCACTTATATTATTTTGAGAGTCTTTTAGAAAAGCATGGTATTTGCTATGGTTATAAATTGATCCTAGAATGATGAGCATCCAAGTAGGGTATAATAAAAACTATCATAGGAAGTGAATTGGATGCCATGATCAACTTGATACTTGATAATTGTTTTGAGATAGGGAGGTAGTGATATTAAAGTCATGCTAGTTGGGTGATTATGAATTTAAGGAATGCTTGTGTTGAATTTAGCAAGTCCCGTAGTATGCATGGATGGTTAAAGTTGTGTAACAAATTTGAAGCATGAAGTGTACCTGGCTTGTGCATCCTTATGAGTGGCGGTCGGGGACGAGCGATGGTTTTTTCCTACCAATCTATCCCCCTAGGAGCATGTGCATAGTGCTTGGTTTTTGATGACTTCTAAATTTTTGCAGTAAGTATATGAGTTCTTTTGACTAATGTTGAGTCCATGGATTATACACGCATTTACCTTTCCATCATTGCTAGCCTCTTCGGTACCGTGCATTGCTCTTTCTCACCTTGAGAATTGGTGCAAACTTCACCGGTGCATCCAAACCCCGTGATATGATATGCTCTATCAGACATAAACCTCCTTATATCTTCCTCAAAACAGCCACCATACCTACCTATTTATGGCATTTCCATAGCCATTCCGAGATATATTGCCATGCAACTTTCCACCGTTCTGTTCATCATCATCATGACATACATTACTTTTGTCATATTGCCATTGCATGATCATGTAGTTGACATTGGCAAAGCCACCACGCATAATTTTTTTACATGTCACTCTTGATTCATTGCACCATCCCGGTACACCGCCGGAGGCATTCATATAGTGTCATATCTTGTTCTAGTTTCCAGTTGTAATTCATGTGTTGTAATCAATAAAAGTGTGATGATCATCATTATTAGAGCATTTCCCAAAAATAAAAAAAGGGGAAAGGCCAAAAGAAAAAAAAAGGCCAAAGAAAAAAAAGAAAAAGAAAAAAGGCAATGCTACTATCTCTTTTTCCACACTTGTGCTTCAAAGTAGCACCTTATTCTTCATGTAGTGAGTCTCATATATTGTGCTTCAAAGTAGCACCATGTTTTCATGTAGAGAGTCTCATAGGTGGTCACTTTCATATACTAGTGGGAATTTTTCATTATAGAACTTGGCTTGTATATTCGTACGATGGGCTTCCTCAAATGCCCTAGGTGTTCGTGAGCAAGCAAGTTGGATGCACACCCACTAGTTTTCTTTTGTTGAGCTTTCATTCATTTATAGCTCTAGTGCATCCGTTGCATGGCAATCCCTACTCCTCGTGTTGACATCAATTGATGGGCATTCCCATAGCCCATCGATTATCCTTGTCAATGTGAGACTTTCTCCTTTTTTGTCTTCTCCACACAATCCCCAATCATTATTCTATTCTACCCATAGTGCTATATCCATGGCTCACGCTCATGTATTGCATGAAGGTTGGAAAAGTTTGAGATTATTTAAGTACAAAACAATTTCTTGGCTTGTCATCGGGGGTATAGAAGTTGGGAACATCTTTGTGTGACGAAAATGAAGCATAGCCTAACTATATGATTTTGTAGGGATGAACTTTCTTTAGCCATGTTATTTTGAGAAGACATGATTGCTTTTATTAGTATGCTTGAAGTATTACTATTTCTTTTGTTAATATGAACTTTTATTTTGAATTACTTGGATCTGAACATTCATGCCACAATAAGGAGAAATTAGATTGAGAATTATGCTAGGTAGCATTGCACATCAAAAATTCTGTTTTTATCATTTACCTACTCGAGGACGAGCAGGAATTAAGCTTGGGGATGCTTGATACGTCTCCAACGTATCTATAATTTTTGATTGTTCCATGCTATTATATTACCTGTTTTGGATGTCTATGGGCTTTATTTTACACATTTATATCATTTTTGGGACTAACCTACTAACCGGAGGCCCAGCCCGTATTGCTGTTTTTTTGCCTATTTCAGTATTTCGAAGAAAAGGAATATCAAACAGAGTCCAAATGGAATGAAACCTTTTGGAGCGTGATTTTTGGAATGAACCTGATCCGAAGAACTTGGATTGCAAGTCAAGAAGCAGCCGAGGCGGCCACGAGATAGGAGGGCGCGCCCACCCCTCCTAGGCGCGCGCCCTGTCTCGTGGGCCCCTCGGGCGGCCACCGATGTACTTCTTCCTCCTATATAAGCCTACATACCGAACAAATATTACCACCACTGTAACTTTCTGTATCCGCGAGATCCGATCTTGGAGCCGTCGCCGGCGTTCTGCCGGAGGGGGGATCCACCACGGAAGGCTTCTACATCAACACCATAGCCCCTCCGATGAGTTGTGAGTAGTTTACCATAGACCTTCGGGTTCATAGTTATTAGCTAGATGGCGTGTTCTCTGTTTTTGGATCTCAATACAATGTTCTCCCCTCTCTTGTGTTGATCTATTCGATGTAATCTCTTTTTGCGGTGTGTTTGTCGAGATCTGATGAATTGTGGGTTTATGATCAAGTTTATCCGCACGTATAGTATTGTTGCCATCGAGGATAAAAAGATGGGGTTTATATCATATTGCATGAGTTTATCCCTCTACATCATGTCATCCTTCTTAAAGTGTTACTCTGTTCTTATGAACTTAATACTCTAGAAGCATGTTGGATAGCGGTCGATGTGTGGAGTAATAGTAGTAGATGCAGGCAGGAGTCGGTCTACTTGTCACGGACGTGATGCCTATATACATGATCATGCCTAGATAATCTCATAATTATTCGCTTTTCTATCAATTGCTCGACAGTAATTTGTTCACCCACCGTAAAACTTATGCTATCTTGACACAAGCCTCTAGTGAAACCTATGGCCCCCGGGTCTATCTTTTATCATATAAGTTTCCAATCTACTTTTATTTGCATCTTTATTTTCTGCATCTATATTATAAAATACCAATAATATATTTATCTTATCATATTATCTCTATCAGATCTCACTTTCGCAAGTGGCTGTGAAGGGATTGACAACCCCTTTATCGCGTTGGTTGCGAGTTCTTTGTTTGTTTGTGTAGGTTCGTGGGACTTGTGAGGAGCCTCCTACTGGATTGATACCTTGGTTCTCAAAAACTGAGGGAAATACTTACGCTACTATGTTGCATCACCCTTTCCTCTTGAAGGAAAACCAATGCAAGCTCAAGACGTAGCAAGGGGCGGTGGTTTTGAAATTGAAAAGGAGAGGAGCGGCGCTGGATTTAGATTGGAACAGGAGAGGAGCGGCGGTGGTTTAAGAGGAGAAGAGTGGAAGAGCGGCGCTGGTCTTGGAAGTTTTTTTTGCGTATTTTGGGTCAAAGTTTGACGATGTACTGTATTTGACAAGAAAAATGTGAATGCATGTCACCCAAAATTGTATTGTTTGGTTCGTATCTGAATGTACTTCCAAATTATACTATTTTTGCAAGGTATAACATATATTTTATTTGTGAAAATCATGGTCAATTATGACCCAAAATAAAAGGGAGACTAGTTAATGTGGGGTCGCTTTCTTAATTGAAGGGTAAATTGATTTTGATTTTGATCCAGTCACAGCGCGCCGGCCCTCTCGTCCAATCCTATATCGCTGCCGCACGCTCTTCTCCCTCTTCTCCATTGCAAAACCACCTCCTCTCCTCTCCATTATCTCCATTCCAAAACCATTATCTCGCCTCTCCCTCTTCTCCATTGCACAACCAACCCCTCTCCTCTCCATCATATCCATTCCAAAACCACCGTCTCGCCTCTCCCTCTTCTCTATTACAAGACCATCGTCTCTCCTCCCATCTTCCAAAGCTAGCACCGGACCACTCAGAAGGACATCTATGGAGAGGATGCAGCAGCGAATCAGGCAGATCGCCGGCGGCGACCAGGCAAAGTTAGCCAGGTTGAAGGAGATCCTTACTTGGTTTGACAATGAGTGGGGGATTTCAAGGACGGTGAGGGCCATGTGGCAATGTATGCGAAAGAGCGAGAGGACAGTGATGAGGGCGGCGATGTACTCCTCGGCGGCAGTCATGCCACAGTCCTTCGAGTTCATCGAGTATGTCCTCTAGGCGATAGAGCAGGCAGATTCGCCCGAGGCGAAAGTCGGGCGGTGGTGGTGGGCGTACAGGTCGAAGGTTGAGCACCCAGAGGATAACGAATCAATTGAGTATCGTGTTCCGTTCATGAGGGTGTAGAGCCAACCGGAGCAACAGGAGTATTCGTTCTCCCACCGCAAGAGGAGGCCGGATGGCGCGATGTCGCTTCCCCGCCGTTCTCCATGGTTCCCTCGACGCTCTCCTCGTTTCAACAGCGGTGGTAGGGTTTAAGGTAAGCTTTGCACTAACCTAATCTTCCATCTGCTCATGCTTACAATCAGTGTGACAGCTAATGAAAATCATGCTTACAATCAATCTCCGAGTACTACTCCAATCACCCTAAAATAGCTCTGGACATTTGGGTCAAAGTTGTGACATTGTGTACAAATAAAGAAAAATAGATTGGTGCTTCTTCAGAAAAGAGTACTCCCTAGAAAACTGCAAATATAAGCTACTAGTATTTGGTTAGAGGATTTGCTGCCGAGAAAGATCCGTCCACAGAGAGCGCCACACATCCCACTAGTGGTGGTGGATGCCACTGCGTGCATGGAGCATGGTTGGTGTCGGTAATTTTTACTTGGCACACCTCGCACTCTGCATATATGCCGGTTCCATCCGTACATTTGTGCAGTTCCACCAAAATGCAGCTGAATAACCCTGTTTGCACAAATAATGAAAAAGCGTGATTACATTATAGTGGCACTAATTGATGAAACATACACTCATAAATAGAAGAAAATATTGTGATAGTATCATAGTATGCCATGCTGCGAGGGCGAGATGGGCCCTGTGACGCCTCATACGGTACGCCTCATACTGGAAATCGACCCAAGTCTCCCCGATACACCTTCTGCCAGTGATGAACATCAATGTACAGCGGTAGTACAAGGAGGGGCCTTGATACATTCCAATCTCTATTTTTGTGCAGATCAACTAAAATTAAGCACCCCAGTTTGCAGAAACGATTAAACATTAACAATGGGACTTGTTGATGAAACATATACTAACAAAGAGAAGCACTTTCTTTATCTACATTGGAAATGAAATGATAGAGAGGACACTCGCTCTATTTTAACTGAATAATTAATTGATTTTATCAGTGACACTAGGGTCGAGTAGGTGGCAAACAAGGCGTACCGTGCATCGCAAGGATGGAGGTCGGGGGTGCTTAGACTGGGATGCTGAAGGTGGCTCTTTCAGTCCCTATCTTCCCCCCTGATGTTTCTGTGGTAGCATTTGGGTTGTAATCCACACTTGGTCGAGCTGGTGTTGCGTCCCCCTACCTGCCTACCTTATGTGGCGAACTTGCCTCCTGCTAGTACTTAGTCCGTTCTAGTAGTAGTTGCATAACTGCCCGTTTACACTGAGATGTAGTCAAATAATGGTTCTCTATGGTTGGGTTTCTTTAATGAAATCGGAGGCACTAGCGGTGCCAAAACATTGCCTCAAGTTAATAGTGCCACTAGATTAAAGTGCAAAATTATAACATTACTGCTTTATCATGGCGGCGCCAAAACAGTAGCACAAGAGCAGACTCAACATGCAGGATCTTTGGCAAATGGTCAGACCAAAAAAGAACATACCTCGTGATGGAAACCATATCTATAGTCAACGACATCGTAGAAGGGATGAAACCGGTCACCAACATGGATGATTCAATTCATGGGACCTTTTGGTGCAGTTCACCTAAAATGAAGCAATGTCCCATGAGCTAGCAGCTTCTTTTTTTTTAAGAGAAGGGCTCCAGCCCCGGTTCCATTTCCATCAAAATACGAAACCCACAGAGCTTCTTCCTCATTAGTTGCAATAAAACTAAGCAACATCAAGGTTGGTTGTGAAGCTCCTGGAATGTTCAACTATAATTTGGATATCATTTGTGCAGTTCAACTAAGATCAAGCGTGAAATGTATATCTCGGTTTGCACAAAAAAAGGTGGAAAGGAGGGTGACTAAAAAGTGATGAAACATACATCAAATGAAAAGAAGCATGTTCCTTATCTAAATGGCAATCCTACAAGGACAGTAGCAATTTCTAAAGCAGCACCGTTGTTAGATATTAGTGTGGGCATTAGGATTAACTATGACAACCGTTAAATACAACATTACTTTAATGGTGCCATTGCTTCATTTTACCAGCAACATTACATTAATAGCTGCTCGGGAGAGTAGGCGGATGAGGACAATTGCATTTCTAACAAAATGAAGCAACTTATCCTAATGTGAAATTTAGCAGGACCTGAAAAAAGTGCCATTGATTCATATTACTGGAGGAATTACATTAAAAACAACATTGGTTTAACGTGTCCTTACTTTTACCAATGCGACTGCTACATTTTACTAGTGGAATTACATAAGAGTGGCTTGGGGAAACAAACATCAGAACGGGATATCTGGGATGGTCCCATTTTTGTTCGGTATAGCCACCTTACACTGTGTGAGGCTAGCAAATCTAGTGTTGGACTTACTCTGTTGACTTGTTCCCCAATCCCCACTTTCATTCCTTTTTCAACCAATAGATCGTGTTTATATTGACTTTGTACTTCATTTCCCTTTATTTCCCTATTATACCAAGAGACCGGTTGGATAGCCAGTCTCTGCTACTTTTCGCCCCCATTATTTCCTCTTTCGACCAAGTCCTAGATTCAGGTAACAAATCTTCCCCCACCCCCACCCCCTTTCTTCCTTGTTTGAACCAAGTAGTACTAGATTCGAGTGCATGAACTATTTTTACCTCTTAACAGTAAAAATTTAGGTGGTTTTCGAACAGTCGATCGATCCTACAAGGGGGCTTGAGAAATAGTAAAAGATACAAATGCAGGGAAGTCAGGAGCTCGGGAAGTAGAGCCAGGCCGGTTTCGAAGGAAGTTATACCTAAGGGTCACCGGATGTCGCTAGGTGGGCGGCGGGAGGCCGGATCTGCCCACACTACAACAGCAAGGAAGAAGGGGTCGGAGGCCCTCCCTAGACAGCAGTGCTTGGGAGAGAACGGCAAGGCACGCTGATCGGGACACGTTGGGAGAGGGTAAGAGACGTCGCCGAGGACGATCGCATGAACGTTGCACCTTCTCACCTTCCTCAGCGGAGAGGATTCGGCTCGATATATGACCAGCGGTGAGCAGAGGGAGAGAGTGTGGCCACCGCTGTCGTGTTTAGATCTGGAGAGGACGAGACAGTGTGAAGAGAGCAACACTAGCAAGCAAGCGCGGAGGCTCCTGCCTATATAGTTGAGTACTAGTTTTCTTTTGTCTACCGGAGCTGGCTTGACCTCGTCAATGACTGTCAAGAAGTCTTCGTGCACGTGCCCCGAAGGCGCAGTTGTCGTAATTTTGATCTCAAGCACCGGATTATAACATATAACACGAAAAAATGCCACATGACAAGAAACCATAACCTCACTGCCCAAAGGAGACAACATGAATCCCGACGGACAAACTAGATGAGGATCAAAGCTCAAATTAAAGATAAACTCATAGAAAAGGGGTCCATCGATAGATGTCCTAATTAACATAGCCGGCTTGACCTAGATGGCAGCCGAGTAGTCTTTGTGCATGTGCCCCCAATGACTAGCCCCATGGAGGAACTCAGTTGTCGCTGTTTAACCCTCGCAGTGATCCGAAGCACATGACACCTAATTTTGCGAGATAAGAAGAAACCTTTTTTAGATTTCTCACCAGAACTACAACCCTGTACAACACAGCCTGCATGATGTAACGATAGCCAATCCAGGCGTGTCTGTTGGAGTCTGGTCACATGCATGGACGAACTGATCTTCCGTGTCTTGTAGGGATCGTCCAGGCACCAACGTGTGTACAAAACTTCTCTAGTACTCTCGCTCGTCTCTCACTTATATTAACTAACCCGACTAGCGGGGCTGGGAAGTGTGCTTATGGTCGGTTCTCAATTGCGGTCCCACATGTGTGTGCAAACGCAATATGACGCGTGTTCCATTTGAAGAGCGGCGTGCTAGACCGACCGACCATCTGGGGTGCGACGCGAACGCGACGGCCGTGCTATATAGTCCGTACATGTGTACCACCATTTTCTTGAGGCTTTGCTCCATGGCGTAATCCCTGGATACAAAATTAGTATACTATACTATTTAAAAGTTGAGGGCAGGGCTTTTCCCGCGCGGTAGGCGGGGCAGTTCCGCCTAGTGTGTTTGACAGAGACGTGAGAAGATGAGGGAGTAGGCTGCTACAAATGTAGGGTTGGGTGATTTGACAGCGAGTTACTGTTGGACAAGTGGGGCCCTGTGATTTGACTTGCCATTATCATTTTAACTACGGCGCTACGACCGGCATGAGTCTCCAGATTCCTGACCACCTCCATACAGGTGCCTCTCCCAATGCTCCACCATGTAGAGGCTGGCTCTTGCATGAGAGCCCACTCCTCCACTTTTTCCTTGCCTCTTTCCTCTACATATGCAAAAATGCCATGTAAAGCGGTCTTATATCCCACCATTGTACTTACTTGCTCCTACAGGTGCTAACCCTGCCACATAGGCATAAAGTCTGATGTGGCAAGTTAATTAAGAAGAGAGAGACTAGTTTGGTGACCCAAGGAAGAAACGGTGCTAAGCGCGTGTACCTAGGTGAAAAGACAATTTTGAGTCTATAGCTAATTAAATGAGGCAAACTTAGGAACAAAAAACTAAGCACCTATGCATTGGGGACTTGAGTTGCTAAGCCATTTAATGCCCTTAGCACCTCATCTAAGCACCATTTCATTGGAAGAGGTCACTCCTTGGCAAATGCAATAAATACTACGAAGAAAGAGATAGAGAGAAGTAAAAAATATTCTTATAGCCAACCTTATAGCTAACCTTGTTGTAGTATGAGTGACTAAGTGATGACTATGTATGACATGCCAACATCAGATAGCCTAACACACCATGGTAAACTTCCAAGGGCGCGACCGCGTGAGCGAGGCGACGGTTGTGGTAGGCGCGGCCATGATACGGGCTGCTGGCAGCCCTTGGATCTGAGATCGAATGACACGAGAAGCCACGGGAAGCCACGGGAAGCCCCGAACCTGGGTAAACTACCGCGTGCTATTCGCATAGCCGCTCCCGGGCCTATCAGCAGCAGTCTTGCCCTCACACGAAGCCACGTTGTGGCATATGTCGTCTTGCACCCCCCGTGAGAATACCACGACATTTGGCGCCCACCGTGGGGCGGTACTATGCTACCGTGCTGCTGCTGGTTTCGCAGTCCGGGCGGGACCACTTTCGTCATCACCGCGGCGTCGCCGTCGTCTCTCCGGTAGCGCTCGGGGGTCCGACGTCAACACGCCCTCAGAGCAGCCGCGAGGGGTGGCGCGTCCTCGCCATCGGCCTCTTCATCTTCATCATCGCGGCGTCGCGCCGCCTCTCTGATAGCGGTTGGGGGCTCGTCGACATGCCCCCGAAATGGCCGTGAGGTGCGGCGTGACCTCGCCATCGGCCTTTCCTTCTTCACCACCACCGCAACATCGACCGTCCGTCCGCGCGTGCGCCGCGCCGCCTCGTTTCGGTCGGCCGTGGCCATCCACGAGCTGCTTGCGCCTGCTCCTCTCCGCGCTGCGCCTTGCTCTGGCCGGAATGCGTTTTCGCTCCTCCACATTTCGTCCATACAAGCTAGCTAGAGCAAGTCAAAACGATGGTCAAACCATTAGCCAGATATTGCCTATACACTATCCACGCATTAGTCAATGCAAGTCAAACACTTCCCAAAACGCAGCCAGATACTACACAAAAATTCAGACAGATGCAAGTCGGGCACTTGCCCGTACACTTCAAAAAATCCGGTCTACTGCCTCGCCATAGTGCTCCTGCCGCGTCCTCGAGCTGCCACACCCGCCATCGCCATGAGCATAAGCAGCGGCCAAGCGTCTGCTCCTCATCCAGCGCGGCCACCCCTCCGCCCGCACGCCTGCACCGCCGCGGGCTGCCCCACTGCTGTCCTGCAGCTCCCCGGCCGCCCAGCCCCTCTAGCATGCGCCCTTAGCTCCCTGCTAGAGCTGCTCTACTGTGGTCGCTGCATCTCTGTCGTCAACGCCGGCTCCTTCGCTCTGCTCCGCCACCGTCTCGCTGCGGCACCCCGACTTCCGGCCGCGCGGCCTCCTCACTGGCCGGCTCCCGGCTTCAGGTGGCCGCCCCGCGCGCAGCCGCGTCCCGCCTCCAGGCCGGCCCCTTCCGCGCCCGCCGGCTCCACGTCCGCCCGTGGCCGGATCGCGCCTGCCGGCTGCACCTCCGCTTGTGGCCGCCTCCGTCACCCCGTCGGCTCCTGCTCGTCCGCAACTCCACCCCGGAGCGCCACCGCGTCATCCCCCCGACTGCGCGCCAGGCCAAATGATTTCGTGCCCGCATCGCCGTGGCCGAGTCCCATGTGCCGGCGCTGCCGCGCGCCCGCCCGCCGGGTCCGGCTCGGCGCCCCCCGGTCCGGGTCCTCCCGCGCCGCTGCGCCGTCTCCGCCATCGGCGCCGGGTCCGGCTCCTCCCGCGCCGCTGCGCCGTCTCCGCCGTCGGCGCCGAGTCCGGCACAACCCACGCAGGCTGGTTTCCGCCTGCCTCCCGGCCTCTCGAGCTCCCTGCCGGGTCGCCGCGCCTCCGGCCACCTTCCAGTGCCGGCCCGCTGGACTCCCGAGCCACAGCCGGGTCGCCGCGCCTGCCGGCTTCGCGCGTGCCTGGCCGCTGGGTTGCAGCGTCCACGCACTCCTCCGCCAGGCTTCAGGTTGCGCCCGGCCTCCGTAGTCGCCGCGCCGGTTACGCCCGCATCCCGGCCGCCCGCGCGCCGGCTGGCCGGCTCGCTGCTCCGCCTCCGGCCTGCGCTAGCCGGCTCCCGCGCGCCGGCTCCGTCTCCGGCCTGCGCAGGCCGACTTCGCCTCCGACCCGGCCGCCTGCCAGCTCCTGCCCCGTATACCCTGAGGCCGGCTGCGCCCGTGCGTTCCGTCGCCGGCTGGAGAAATTAGAAAAAAGAAAAAAAGAGGGTGGAGTCCGGCTGCTCGCGTGGAGTCGGATAAAGAAGTGGCCGAGTGCCCACAGCCGGCTGGCTTTGAAAAAAAAAAGAGAAGAAAAGGAGGAGAGTGTGTGCGGCCGAGTGCCCAAGCCAGTTGAGAAAGAGGTGGCTGAGTGCTGGAAAAAAATATCGCGTCCGGCTGAGAAAGTGGCCGGGTGCTGAGAAAAAAGAAATGTGCCCGTCCAGCTACCGGCAGTCGGCGGACGAAGAGAAAAGAGAGCAAGACAAAAGTAGTTGCCGGGAGATCCGGCCCGACTGCTCAACAGTCGGCCCGAATCTTGGGGGCTACACCCAGCGGGTGCGCTGACGCGCCCCCGCGGGGAAGTAGACAAAGTAGTTGCCGGGAGATCCGGCCCGACTGCTCAGCAGTCAGCCGAATCTCGGGGGCCACACCCGGCGGGTGCGCTGGCGCGCCCCCGCGAAGATTGCAGACAAGAGAAGAGTTTTGTCCGGCTGTCAGCAGCAGGCAGAAGAGAAAAAGAAGAAGAAGGGCATTGCAAGACGCCTCGCAGCCTGGCCGGTCAAGCCTGACCGGCCGGGACCCCCCTTCGAGCACCCGGGGGCTCGAGGGCTACACCCAGCGGGTGCGCCGACGCGCTCCGTGAGCACCGAGTCGCGCTGGCTGTCTTCGATGACCGTGACTACACGAAAATCAATGTGAGCTCCTCACCCGCATATTTTTTGCACCGCGAAAGCACGGATAACCTTGAGCGATGCTCGGGGGCTATCTCCGCATTTTATTACAGTTGCACTACTATTCACCCCGGCGCCAGCCAGAGTTGGCCCGGGGGCTGGCCGCTTTGCCTAAGACGTTAGTTCCCGCAGACGGCTTTGTAGCGTGCGCGGTACCAAAGGCTCACTCTCAGTCACAGACCGCAGAGCGGCTGTCCGACTGGCAAGAGTGAACGATGGAGGCCACCCACGCGAAAAACGTCCGGGAAGAAAAATGCTTCGGGCGACCCGACCATTTCCCTTATGATTATCTGCTCGGTTAAATCTGCTCCCAGACTCTAAGTATTGTACACTCCGCTTCACGGCCCACTCTCAGCCACAGACCGCAGAGCGGCTGTCCGGCGAGCGAGAGCACAAGCCAAAAAGCGGAATGAACATGAAAAAGATTAAGGGGGCTCGGACGAAACCGAGTCGGCACCCTCCGCATAAAAAACTTGCAATGCTAAAAGCAAGCATTTGATATATCTGCGTGGACTAACTTTGTCTTTTTTATGATCATTTCCATGAACACTCGCCAAAAAACCTCCGCCCAACTTTGCCAAGTTGCCCGGAGGTTTGGGGGGCTACTGTCGGAGTAATGGGCGACGGATACCCCGAAGACGGCAAGACGATATTTCAAGACATCGGGGCTAGCAAAGCCCCTCAGTCCGACTGCCCGGCCGCTCCTGTCGGCTCCCCATCCGACTGCTCTACCTGGCCGGCTGCCGGCTGCCGACTATGCCAACCAGCCGGCTGCCGACTGCAGCCCGACCCGACATCGACTAGACTCCGACGAGGCGGCCATACCGCGGACGAGACAGCTATACCGCGACGCCATCATGTACACTGACACTTGTCCCTGGGCACTATTTATGAAGTGACCCAGGGGACAAGGATGACACTCCACCATGCCTTGCCCATACCACCACATAGCTTACATAGCTATCCATCCATCCATCCATCCATTCTCTCATGGACTCACGCATGAGCACCCACATGCATGCTCACGACCATGAGCATGGCCGGCCACTAGCATGCCACATATGAGGCATATACGAGGCCAGATGCCTATGGTACTGACCTCAGATACAGCTCCAGGAGCACTCTGTACGAGATATACCAGATATACTCAGACATGCAGGAGTAGGGGTATTATCTCTCCGGAGAGCCCCGAACCTGGGTAAACTACCGCGTGCTATTCGCATACCCGCTCCCGAGCCTATCAGCAGCAGTCTTGCCCTCACACGAAGCCACCTTGTGGCATATGTCGTCTTTGCCCCCCCCCCCCCCCCCCCCGTGAGAATACCACGACACTTTCAGGGCCAATTTTCAAGGGACCTATGTCCGACCTCCGGATGCAGACGATTTAAGTCACATAATACAACAGCCCGGAGAGTCACCCCGTAAGCTTTGGAATAGATTTCTCACTAAGAAGAATCAAATTGTTGATTGTCCGGATGCTGAAACCCTAGCGGCCTTCAAGCACAGTATCCGGGACGAATGGCTTGCCAGACACCTCGGCCAAGAAAAGCTGAGGACAATGGTGGCCTTAACAAGCCTTATGACCCGCTTTTGCGTGGGTGAGGACAGCTGGTTGGCACGTAGAGGCACTAGTGACCCGGGCACATCCAAAATTAGGGATGGCAACGGAAAGACACGACGCAATAAAAAGAAGCGTCGAAACAGAGAAAAAAGTCTGGACAACACGGTGGTCAACACCGGATTCCGGGGCTCTCGACCCGGTCAACGAAAGAAGCCATTCAAAGGCAGCAAAGAGGGACCGTCCGCTCTGAAAAAAGTCCTAGACAAATTGTGCCAAATTCATGGCACTCCTGAAAAACCTGCGAATCACACTCATAGAGAATGCTGGGTCTTCAAGCAGGCCGGCAAGTTAAATGCCGAACACAAGGGAAGGGAAACACCAAGTGAAGACGAGGATGAGCCTTGCTAGCCGAACACTGGGGGACAGAAAAAGTTCCCACCAGAAGTCAAAACAGTAAACATGATCTACGCGACTCACATACCAAAGAGAAGGCGCAAATGCGCGCTCAAAGACGTATACACTATAGAGCCCGTCGCCCCCAAATTCAACCTCTGGTCGGCCTGTCTGATCACTTTTGATAACAGGGACCACCCGACTAGTATCCGGCACGGAGGATCGGCTGCCTTAGTGCTCGACCCAATAATCGATGGATACCATCTCACTCGAGTCCTCATGGACGGCGACAGTAGTCTTAATCTGATATATCAGGACACCGTTCGCAAGATGGGGATAGACCCCTCCAGAATCAGCCAAAGTAACACCACCTTTAAAGGAGTGATACCAGGCGTTGAGGCCCGCTGCAGGGGCTCCCTCGTATTAGAGGTGACATTCGGTTCTCCCGACAACTTTAGAAGCAAAGAATTACTCTTCAACATCGCTCCCTTCCGAGGCGGTTATCATGCATTACTCGGAAGAACGACCTTCGCTCGCTTCAACGCAGTACCGCACTACACCTACCTTAAACTCAAGATGCCCGGTCCACGTGGTGTCATCACTGTTAGCGGAAACATAGAGCGCTCCTTACGTGCGGAAGAGTATGTGGCGGCTCTAGCAGCCAGACACTAAGCGGCCTCTCCTATCAGAATGCATGATCGGTCATCAAGACCACGGACACGGTTAGACGAGTCCGGTGCACCACCGTCGGGAACAGCCCAAATAAACCTGAGTTGGGTGCTATGCAGATACCCCCATAGATGGCACCTGCGGCTGCAAACATGTAACAGAGCTCACAATTCGGCTTGACCTTATTAATATGCCAATATCTCACATTTCTACTATCCATTAAGAATAACCAACTTTTCGCACGCTTAAGCCATACTCCTTTACATGAGTTTTCTTTTTTACAGACACCATTCGTGCGACACCCTTCTAGGATACGGCACAATGGAGACAAATACGCAGACATGCAGCAGGGCCCTGCTCAAAGGTTTCTCTTTAGATTAAGCCCCTGTGTAAACCTTCTTTACTGTCTTTTGTTGCTTGACATCCCACGGGTATTCAATACACCCACAGGGGATACTGGCGTTATTGGCATTTCTCCACGACAGGTTAATGCACATACCTGGAAATACAGGGTTCATAATCAAGGGCGTTACTCAGCCCAATATATGTTATAAAGTCCGAATACCCTCGGGAGTGTTTGGCGTCGCGAGTTTGGCCTTATATGCATCAGGTCTGAATCATGTCTTTGGTAAAATGTTGGGTTTGCCTGGCTCCTGGGTTTGCTGCCTTATGTTCCGTTCTATTAACTAAGGCGGTCAAAGGAGAACTACTGCGATTGTGCCCTGGTTATTCCGGAAGAGCACCTCAGTAGAGAAAGCCGAAAACTAACTGTCATGATACAGCGAGAGACTGGTCAACCACTCGAGGACTTATCGGAACATTCGGGATTCCGCTGCATTAACGAAGGACCACTTCCCGCTCATGTACATACACGCCCATATCCGTATGCACGCGGAGGTACCAGGGGCTACATAGTAGCCCCACCGTCAAACTCCTATGCCTAAGTGAAAGTGTTAAAGCTATATAGTCCGGTTGCCTAGTTCGACATGCGATCACCTCCTTAATGGACCACGACATTGGATCAAGTGTGATTACGCACATTTTCGCGAACACCCCCGCATTATATGTGTGGGGGCTGAAGCCAATGACTGCTAACTTTCAGGTTATATACATACATAAATGGCCGCACAGGAGGCACTATAACAATTTCGGGCGAAAGTATAATTGTTTTTACAATTGAACGACTTGTCACTCGAACATGACACTCTTCGAACACTGAGCCTCTATTAAACGGGGACCTTCTATGACCTGCTCAAAATAGTGCTTGGTTGGGTCCTAGCATCCTGCCGGATTTCGGGTCGCAATGCTGGTGGCCTCCATATCCGCCCAATATGTTTTAACATGGGCAAGGGCCATCCGCGCACCCTCTATGCACGCCGACCTCTTCATGGCATCGATTTGCGACACGGCACCAAGGAATTGTTGCACTAAACCATAATAACTGCCTGGCCTTGGTCCCTTCAGCCATAGATGGTCTATTACAGACCTCATGGCAAGACCGGACAACCAATGGAGCTCGGCCATAGCGGCCACCCTCTCACTCAATGGCAGTGGGTGCGTTGGAGTACAGAATTGCGATCAGAACAGCCTTTCTATTTCATTATCTTTTTTATCCTTGAAGAACTTGGTCGCATCAGCCGTACCTTTTGCCAGATCTGCATATGCGTCTGCAACGCTCCAAGACTGATCCAGAGGAGCGTACTTTGGATCTCCGAACTTCATCCGCAACAAATAGGGGCTTCCAGCCGCGATGTCTCTAGCCTGTCGAAGCTCATCCCGCACAGCTCTAATTTCAGAGCGCATCTCCTTGGCCGCATCCAGGGCCTTCTTCAGGTCAGCCGACTTTGCCAGACTCTCCTTTTCAAGGAGCTCATACCGGCCGGCGGCATCCCTCAACTCCACAGCCATTTCGGCTATTTTATCTTTGCTTCGGCGATGAGCAACCTGTTCGGCTCTTAAATCTTCGGCCGCCTTTAGGGCAGCTGCATTGCTAACCTGAGCTTGTTCCTTGGCTAGGGCAAGTTCCGCCCTCAGGGCCTCCACGGCAGCAGCTCCGCCTGCAGCCAAAGCATATCATATTAACATTATGCTTCTCTTAATATTTCATAAATATATGAGGAAAAACGAGCACATACTCTGTGACTCGTCAAGCCGCTTGTTTACAAGCGTGATGTCGGCGTCCACCACATCAATCTGTCGCCTCAGCTCACTGAATTCAGCGGTCCGATCTATAGCCGGACCCTTAGCCACCTGCACATGAATGAAGTGAGATCATTACTTGGGAGTGTGATCCTGCGTTTGCCGCCTAGGGCTGGCAACCAGAGTCTCAGGGGCTACTATCTATATGGAGCACACCTAGCGCGTGCTGTACAACCAAAAAATTACGTGGTTTTTTGTGTACCTCAAAGCCTTTGAGCAGGCTCGTAAAAGCTTCATTCAAGCCGCTTGTGGCGGATGAAATCTTCTCAAACACCATACCCATTAACACACGATCATCCTCTGAGAGAGCAGCTTGCTCCAGAAGGCCCGTCAGTGTGTCCGGCCGGGCGCCGAACTGTCCCGGGCCCTTCCTATTGCCTTTCATGGAAGCCGAACACTCCGGGCTCCGGGTGGCCGAAGTGTTAGCTTCCGGCCTCGACGGATCTGGAATCCTCCGTGAAGACCCCTTAGGGTCACCCGCCCCATGGGGCGGAGAGGCACGTGGGGTTTCACTCTCCATCATGTCCGGAAGAAGATCCCCCGAAGACAAACTCTGTTGAGAAGAGCTACTAGCCGGACTACAAAGGATAGATCCTGGTTATTATTCTCAGAGGAGGAAGAAATATCTTTCTATTTAAAATAACTTACAACTCGGTGGAGGGCTGGCCCATTTGCGGGCATGGTGCGGTGAGGACGCCCTCTGGGGCAGGGCCCCCTGGTGAAGTTTTTTCCTTTGGTTAGGCACCTCCGTTTCCATGTCTTCGGAGGCGGCCCTTTTCTTCCCGCGGGGGGAGAAAACCTTAGATTCACCTCCCCGATTATCCTCCTTCATGGAGACGGTAGTTCCCCTGGTTTGGATGTGCAATGTGTGAAGCTCGACTTCTCTATTCTTACCTTCGTCTTTCCCCGAGGGCACTTGACTTAGCGCACGTCTAAGCATCCTGGCTATCATAGGATTAGGCGAGCCTTCAGGAAGTGGGGCCGGACACCTGATTCTCTTCGCCTTGCTGAGCCAATCCTAGCCGCGGATAGTTTTCAGAATAGTGTTGTGATAAATATAAACGAAGTGTTTGGTTATAGGGTTACTTACTTGGGTATCTGGGCGGTTGCAGCTCAGGCCCGCATCCTCGGTGGTATCCGGACACTCTACTCGTGGTCCAAAGAATAACCTATACATCCCTTCGAGCGTCATGCCGAAGAAGTGCTGAATAGTTTGTGGACCTTCTGGGTTGAACTCCCACATCCTGAGAGGTCGACGTTTGCACGGTAGAGCCCCCCAAACTAGCATTACCTGAATTATTCTGACAAGACTGATATCCCCCTCAAGAAGCTATCGAATGCGGCTCTGCAATGTCGGTACGTCATTAGCAGGCCCCCAGTCCATTCCCACGTTCGCCCACGACGCCAGTTGAGGCAGAGGGCCCGAGCGGAAGGCGGGGGAAGCCGCCCACTTTGTGCCTCGGGGAGCTGTGATGTGAAACCACCTCCATTGCCATAAATCGGACACCTCTGGGAAGGAACCCTCTGGCCATGGGGCATCGGCATTTCTGCTTATTGCAGCACCTCTGCACTCCGCATGTCGTCCCTCAATCACCTTCGGCTTTACATTGAAGGTCTTGAGCCATAAGCCTAAGTGTGGGGTGATCATGGAAATCTAGCCCATAAAAGAACATGAGCCATATCACGAAGGGATCAAGACTAAAGCCTAAGTCTCGGAGGAAGTGGGAAACAAATACAACGCTCTCGTTGGGTTCGGGAGTGGGGATGACCTGCCCTGGAGCAAGAAGCCTGTGCTTGACGTCGGCGGTCAGATATCTGGCCTCACCGAGCTTCGCAATGTCCTCCTTTGTGACAGAGGAGGCCATCCACTGGCCTTGAAGGTTGGATCCGGACATGATTGAAGATCCGAAGTGCTTAAGCTTGAGCTTCAGGTGTTGGAACTCGAGATGTGGAAAGGCGCGAGCGTGGGAAGAAAGGGATAGGCCTCGACCCCTCTATAAAGAGGGCGCATATCAAGCGTCCTCAGCGTAACCGTTTGGGACTTCCCTAAAAAGAAGGAGTCATGCCAACAGGCATGGTTCGGTTACCCGCACCCTTATTGATCAGAATCCCGCGATAAGGGGGACACGATCTTTGCTTCGACAAGACGTGCCAATAAAACCGCCTGGCAGTACGTGTCATGACAGGCTGAGAAAAATGGTTCGTATTAAACCGGGCCGCGGCGTGAGGACACGTTGTGAAAAATTGTCAGCGGATTAGATTTATAAAGTATTGTGCTCTCTATGGTGGTGTGTGGAAATTATTTTGCAGAGCCGGACATGATTTAATTGTTCAAAATCTACTTTGGAGTATTCGGAGATGGAACCCGCCTTGCAATGCGGAAGACAATCTACGTGCCGGACTCCTTGTCATTGAAGCCTGGTTCAGGGGCTACTGAGGAAGTTCTGGATTAGGGGGTATCCGTACAGCCGGACTATATACTTTGGCCGGACTGTTGGACTATGAAGATACGAGATTTAAGACTTTGTCCCGTGTCCGGATGGGACTCTCCTTTGCGTGGAATGCAAGCTTGGCGATTCGGGTGTTAGATCTCCTTCTTTGTAACCGACTCTGTGTAACACTAGCCTCCTCCGGTGTCTATATAAACCGGAGGGTTTAGTCCATAGGACAAGAACAATCATAATCATAGGCTAGCTCCTAGGGTTTAGCCTCTATGATCTCGTGGTAGATCAACTCTTGCAATACTCATATCATCAAGATCAATCAAGCGGGAAGTAGGGTACTACCTCCATCAAGAGGGCTCGAACTTGGGTAAACATCGTGTCCCTAGCCTCCTGTTACCATAAGCTTTAGACGCACAGTTTGGGACCCCCTACCCGAGATCCGCCGGTTTTGACACCGACACCCGCCATGATCCATGTTTGCGTGCATGACTTATGCTTGGTCTACTGCATATGCCATGTCGACGTTGAGTGCGAGGAATTTAAGAACTTCCTCAAGGGCGGCCTAGTCAAATTCGTTACTGTAGACTTTATGAACGACAGAACAGTCTTGGGTCGGATAGGCCTCGTTGTAGGGAAGCCCTTCAACCTCCAGAAGAATGGGCTGGTTACCCCCCGTGATCAACCTTCAATGTTGACCCTGGCAGGAGCCATGGTTCATCCTTCGTACGGTAAACTGAAGAAACCTCCACACACGTTTCATCGTGCATGGCAATGGAATGTACTAGATATAGACCACATCCACTACGTTGCAATGGATGGCTACCTTTATTTCAATATCTACAAGGTTTGGATGAAGAGCAAGAGCCAAGTCTGCGGTTCAAGCAAAGAAGTATCGGCCAAGAGGAAGAGGGACAAGGACGAAGTCGAGGACGTGGACGAGGACTCCAAGTAAGTTGGCAGTGTCATTGATCATGGTGCTTCTAATGCAGTGTCTACCGGATTAGTTGCTTAGTTTAATTTCAGCCGTGCTTAGTTTTATTTGAGGGGTGTGTTGTGTTGAGCCCCCAGCTGAACTATGTTATGTTTCTTCTCGTTAGTTTAACACTTCAGTACATACATACTAGTATTTCTTACAATTCATCTTTTAGTTGGTATAGTACTACCATTCGTTTCTTCAAATTATATACGTACAATATATATGGCCAACATCATATAGCCAGCAGTTTAGTTGTCAAAGAATTTCAGGGTGCTTAGTATTGTCAAAGAATTTCAGGGTGCTTATTTTTATTTGAGGGGTGTGTTATGCTGGACACAATTATTGTGAGTCAAATCTCTTTTGCCATGTTATAATGACATAAATACCGATGGACCAACATGCCATCTCTCCCTCTATCTAACTATAGTAAAATAAAGTGTGGCGCCTACTTGATCCCAATAGCGTTCTTATTTTCCTGTAAAATTAATCGCTTGGTTACTCCTAACAAGCAGGGCCACCCCTTATCATTGTGAGAATCGACTTATTTTTGTCATTTAACATGGTTAACGGGTTTGACGTGAAAATAACAATGTTAATGGCATTTTTGAGCAAACATCTAACTTAACGATGGCATTTTTGACATACCTAATTGCATTTTTGAGCAGGCATCTCACGGATCGATGACATTTTTGAGTAGTTGTAACTTCTAATGCCGAAACTTAGTAGTGATACACAACTAGTGGCATAAATAATAAGAACCCAAGAATTAAATAGGTATGCTAATTTCTTTAATAGAATTTAGCACCCCATTTAATCACATACTAGCTTTTTTAATAGTACTATATGCATAATTTGGCGACGAGCGCTCTCTATATGTACCACCTTTTTTCTTTAATTTCATCTTGTTAGTTTTGCTCCATGGCGCAATCCATTGACACTACTACTGTACAAAAGTATACATTTTTTAAAAGGCTAGTGAGCGGAGTAGTCTAGCATGGTCGGTTTCATGAGAGGCGAGGGCCTTTGTGATTTGATGGCTCATTACCGCTGGAAGGCGGGGCCTTGATTTGACTGCTCGTATAAATGTGCCGACGATCCGAGGAGGAGCAAAGAACCATGCGGTATACTCAAGTTTTCCACTAGAGTAGTACTACAATGCAGGAGCATGAAACACGGCAGCCCAGTGCCATATGGTGATAAAAATGATGTAATTTGCTAGTCATCTCAATGTTAGCATTGTTCTATTCATGCCTCGCAGAGGACGTGACACGTGCGGTGAAACACTTGAAGCAAAAGAAGAAACACAAGAGCAAAATAAGAAGGAATATTATCACCCCAAAAAAAGAAGGAAGACGCACACACAAGTATGGGGCGCTGCTCTCACTACATGAAGGGTTGCTGGTCGTGGAGTCGTAACTGCTTCTCCATCGCCTCCACGACCTCTATCTCCTTGCGCGTCTCCTCCACCATCTTCTTAATTCTTTCCATGACGAGGGATTTCTCGATGCGAGCCTTCATCATTTGTTCCACGGCCGCATTATGTACCTTGACAGCAGCCGGATGCTCGACGCGGAGCTTCGCCAACTCCTCCTTCTGTTCCATGATGAGGGCCTGCAGCATCTTCATCGAGGAACTACTATTCTCATGCAGCATCTTCCAGCCGACGTTCTTCTCCTTCAGCAGGTCGAGCTTGTGGCAGAGCTTCGCCTTGTCCTCCTGAAGTTACAAGATTTTGCCGGTCGCCTTCTTCTCTGAGGCAATGCTCTTCTTCAGCAACATCACCAAGCCAGCGGTCAACTCCCCCTGCTCATTGTGCTCAGCGGGCATGTCGTCGAGGCTCTCCTTCAACAGCTCCACCAAGCCGTGGATGAACTCCTTCTGCTTATTGAGCTGATCGGGCATGCCGTCGAGGGATAACGATTCCAGCGCCGCTAGCTCGGCATATTCGCCTCCACGGCTAGGGCGCTCCTGGGAGCCATCGCCTGCCCGTGAGAGATCTTTCGAGGTCTCTGTGTGGCGGCGAGCCCTCTCTTTTTTTCTGCAGCCTTGGTTGCCGCTCCCTTGTTACGAGTAGTTCTCGACCTAGAGCTCTGCACACCGGCCATGGCAAGGACGCACGAAGAAGGACTTATGAGGAGGAAGGTAGAGTAATTTTCGGTTAGGTGGATCCCCTTTTTATAACCTAAGTACTAGCACTACTACTAAAACCTACACAGTGGGAACACGTTCAGGTTTGGTATGTACTAGTAGGTGTGGGCAGGCTTGCACTTAATTTTAGCACTAGTACTTTCGAATGTGATGGGAACAAGGTAAAGATTAATTGATGATTTTGCTTTCGAGGCCGAAACGGCTCCCGATGAGTTGAGTGGAACATAAATTTCAAGTACTCCCTCCATCTCAGTTTACAAGGCTTGCACGTATATCTAGGTCATCAATGTTACATATATAAAATAAATTGTTTAACATAAAAATATATCATTAAAAAATAGAATATTTGAAGTTTGTAATGATATTCGTAATGTATGCCTCGTATTAAGTTGGTCAGATTAACAACCTAGGTACACGTGCAAGACTTGTAAACTGAGATAGAGTGAGTACTACACTGCTCAAATGCGGTCGCACAAGTCAGTGATGTAACTGGTCGTACATGTCAGACCAAGCCGATGCGTGTCCTCTCGGTGAGACGCGGGTCTGACCGACCGTCTGTTGGTGCGACCGACCATAAAGTATTACGCGATGGAGACTTCTGGTTGTGGCTTCGGTTGATTGTCATGACCAAGCATTCTAAAACTAGTGATAAATCAATTACCATCTTTTTCCAAACGACCAAGTATTTTCACAGGAATACAATACATATAGATGGAGTGATTGTCAAGGTTGCAAACCGACATGGCGTTGCAAGTTCACTGCATCGCTAGCGGGGAAGGAGGGTAGCTCACCTCGCCAACAATGCATGCCCAGCGGCGCCACGGCAACTGGTCCTGGGATTTGGCTTCTCCTACCGCCCATTTGAACAATTGCACTGGCTGCTCAAGCCATTGCACAGGCATGCATGTTCTTTCCTCCGCGTTTGACTCTGTGAATATGATCTTTGACATTAGCCCTAGCTCGAAATCAACACAACGCTGCCATATGCTGACATCCCTCAGCATCTCTCCCCTGAGATCGACTTGCGCCTCCGCCTTGTGCTGCGCCAGGCGTAGCTCCTTGGAACTTCTCTCCAATCGATGCGACGCTTCATCGATAGGATTTGCCCTTGCTGCCCACCACCTGAAAAGCAGCCCTGGCATGTCCTCCGGCGCCACCGATCTGTGATTCCAGAGCAATGGATCCCCTCTAAAACACATGTGGGTTTCACTCAAAGGCAGCAGTGTTGTGGGCCGCAGCGAGAGGGCAGCCCGCGGGATCCTGGGATCTAAGGGATTATCCATGGCGGGATCCTCCATGGCGGGATCTAGTGGGCGAGGCGGGGAGGCGAGCCTAGGCGCTGGAAGAGCCCTACAAGGCTAAGATAAAGATAGTACTACTCCACTCCGTCCATATTTAAACACAAAGGCCACCAACAGTAGCCCAGGCAAAAATTGATCATGCTACCTGCGTCCTGATTTATTGGCCCCTTTTTTTGTGCCACTTTTTATGACATGCATAAATATTATCTTACTTACAAATATGGTCAAAAATTGGCACAAAATACGAAGGAGACCAATGGAAGTACTAGCAACCCATGATTTAACTACTTGCATGCGCGCAGTGGATTAGTAATGTCTTTCTTCCGCCCTCACATCCACACAATTTGCATGCGCTGTATTAATTGACCATGAATGAAGTGAAGGACTTTACACGGGTCAAATTATCACATGGGGTGGATCTTCGTACAAAAATGCGTCCGCCCATGTACCCACATGTGCGTGCGAGGGAATGAGTGCATGTGTGGCCTGCGTGCACATCTTCGCTTCGTGCATGTACCGCCAGTGTGGCTCAAAGAGGACGAGTACATTCTTCTGGAACCAGTAGCAGGTCACTGTCATCAATCCACACAAGGAGGTCACGACAACGCCTCCACATGTGCCACGTGGCTTCAGAACTATAAGAGAGACACTGTGTAGCGTGCCATTGCACATACTCGAACTACTAGTAAGGTACACGTGCATTGCACGCATCAGATTTGAAAACCAAATTATCAATAAATACCACACTATAGCATGTAAGCTCTGAGTCATATATGCCTGATATAGACCTTCGTTTAATTCTTATAGTTCATCTCATTCAAAATCAATTAGTTTTTATAGAAAAGCTAGGGCCTCTTTGATTCGTAGGATTTCCAAAATGCGGGAATAGGAAAAACATGGGGTTAGAGTGGAATGTTGTCTTGAATCCTACAAGATTGTACGAGTGTTTGATTGTGCATAGAAAAAATGCAGGGTTCTTTCAAAGAGGTTCGAGTGGATGGGATGTTTCCTATGAAATCTAGTGCAGATGAATCCTATGGAAAAATTCCTATGGTTTACAATCCTACGAATCAAACAACCAAGATAGGAAAAATTTCGAAGGACTAGAATCCGCCAAAATTCCTTTGAGAATAATTTGAATCAAAGAAGCCCTTAATCTATTTTATGATTCATGGAATTGTGCGTTGTAAATCATAAGGTAAAAACAAATAATGGCAACTCAACTAGAAAAAAAGTTTGAGCAGTTATGATACGGAAGATTCTAGAACAAAGGAGAAGCACTTATGTTTTGAGGTTTGTGCATTATGCTTAAGTTCAACCATGGAGTCTGCTAGATTGTACATGTGGAAAAATCCAGTGGGGGCTAGAAGATGGTGCGAGGGGCCAAGGGGAGGGAGACTTTGAAGGAGTACACAAGTGCGAGATCGATATCTAAAGAGCGGGGGCGAGAACGTGCGTTGTTGGGCGCAGTGGCGGAGCCATGAAAAATAAATGAGCTAGGGGGGAAAGCATTGCTAATCCTTTACGAGGAGGGCCAATTCATCAACTTAAACCATTTTACCAGCAATTGTCTAATGATCACATTCATATTAGCCTCGATATATAGTGATGTTAGGGGGGGCAGGGCCCTTGCTGCCCCCTGTCTTCGCCACTGTGTGCACGTCTAAGAGATGAAGCGGAAGGCATGGATGATGAGAAGGGGACGTTGGATATATAATTAATGTGGGTGTATTAGCTATGTAATCCTATATAGAGAGGTATAGATTGATCGATGTGGACGTGGGATAGAGGGTGAGACCTCACTAGATATATAGATTGATCGGTTTGTGTGGAAAACTATGAAAGACCGAGCTATACACAGAGAGAGAGAGAGAGTGATAGAGCGCATGCACGTGAGAGATAAAAAATGCCCAATATGATGGAGAGGGGGAGGTGTGTGTGTGTGCCTGTATGGGAGACCAACCTGAAGAAAAAGATTGCATGTGTGCGATGGATAATGTTGACTGGTAGTGTGTGTGTGTATGCATGCACGAGAGAAAGTTAGTGGTACAATTATAATGAGAATACGACTATGTGGGTGTAAAAGACTATGTGAGGTCATAAGCAATGTAAAGGTGAATTCAAATATTTGAATAAGAGATCATGATGTGTGAAACCCATGCAAGCATGAATATAACGGAGATATGCACGGTGTGGTTTGGAAACAAGCATGTTGTACTGTATACACATTGAACAAGGTCAGACTGATTTGAATTTGAGATACTGATGGCAGACATCATTTGGCCACATTACACCCGTGAATGGACACACTATTCTAATTGGAGATGATGGGTGGCTTTCGCATCACATATCTATATCTATACCCTTATATATATTATATTTTATATTTTTTATATAGTGTGCGGATATCTTTAAGTTTAAAAGATGGTCATTGGATGAACTTAAGCATAATAAACAATCCATGGTTGAACTTAAGCATAATAAACAAACCATGGTTGAACCAGATTTTGCCACATGTACAATCTAGAACACTCCATGGTTGAACTTAAGGATAATAAACAAACCTCAAAACACAAGCACTTCTTCTTTGTTCTAGAATCTTCCGTATCATAATTGCCCAAATGTTTTTCTACATGATTTGCCATTATTTGTTTTTACTTTATGCCTTACAACGCACAATTCCATTAATCTTAAAATAGATTAGCTTTCTGATGAAAACTAGATGATTTTGAATGAAATGAACTATAAGAATTAAACGAACATCTACATCATGCATATATGACTCAAAACTTACAAGCTATAATTAATGTGGTATTTATTCATAATTAGGTTGCCAAATCTCATGCGTGCAATGCACGTGTACCTTCCTAGTCTAAATGGTGTTTGTGTGCGTGTGTTGCGCGTGTTAAACACATTGTACGTAGTATATCATACATGGTTTAGATTCCAAACATCTAGATAGAGCATACATGTACTATGATTTGAATTCAACATAAAATGGATACATATATTTGAATTTGAGATCGTATGTACATGTAGTTCGTATTTATATAGGAATTTACATCTCCTATATTCATGTCATGTGTTGTGAAGATAATACTTAGATGGTTGTATAACTAACCTGAGTACAATTCCATTCAACAGGGAAAATGTACTCAAATTTAGTCCATATGCTAGACAACTCACATTGTTTTTTTATTGTTGAGGGAAGTGCAAATTGTTTTGGTACTGTACACGTTATGTTTGTTGTCCCAATTATTTTAGTTTTTTGTTGGATTTGAATGCATTTCTAGTAATATAGTAAAACGGGACATGGCTCTCTCTAGTAATGACGTGCCAATTGTCTTTTTTTGGGTACACGTTAAGCTTGTTCTCCCAAAATTTCAAATTGCGCCTTGTTATGCCGAAATTTCAAGCTAGCATCTCTGTCTATTGTGCTGCGAAACTCCTGCCTCTTCAACCCGCGCCTTGTTACCCTGAAATATTTAAGATATATCTTTGTCTCGTTGTACTCCAACAAATCCCTCCATCTTAACATGCGCCTTTCTGTTCCAAAATTACAACGCACGCGAAAACTCCCACCTCCTGTGAAATCCCGACATGTGAAATGCCCGTGATACCCCTGAACCGAAAGAACCGCCTATCTCAAATCCGTGGGGGTACTTTCGAAACTTACCCCACATTTTGGACAAGCGCGTCCCTAAGCCATGGTTCCCCACTCCCATCTGATCTGCCAACCCATTCGTACACCGAGGTCATGAAAACCAGCGAAGCCCCACGCCCTCCTCTGTCCGCCACACAGCCGGAGCCTCTTCCCTGATGACATCGTCCATAGCAACACCTCGACGTCCCTCATCTACCATATCGGATGAGGATTCACATCCGTCATCGATCCTGTCATCCCACCGGTTCAGCCACCCCATCCTCCACCTCCAAGGAGCTGCCCCGACGTTGCCCTCGTCTTTCGCACCACCTCCATTCCCACACTACCGTCTTCACCTGTACCACCGGAAGAGCAGCATCATCACCGTTTCCTCGGATAAAGCTGCAGCCTAATCGGCACCACCAAAGAGGTTGTACACCAATCGCCGCATTTTCTTCTTGATTCGATCTCATGGTGTTGTCGGTGCTCAGTCCTGATCCGACACGGCGCGGCTCCATCCACGGCGGCGTCACCGGCCACTTCCTCCACGGCATCGCTCCCTCGGTGGTGACGTCCACATCAATAGGAGATGCTGCTGCTTTAGCTCTCGCTCGTGCTGCTACTCTGCTCTTGCTCTCGGTCCCCTGTCTGGTCTGCTCTTGCTATTGCTCCTGCTCTTGCTCGCGCTACTGCTCTCGCTCTTGCTCTTGCTTGCGATGCTGCTCCGATTTAGCTACACTTCAGTTGACTGAATCGACTTTTGGGTTAGTCGATTTTCAGGGGGGGGGGGCTCGCCGGAGTTAAGGAAGAACCAGCCGCAGCGGGGAGGGGGGCTCGCCGGAGAGGTACCCCACTATATATCTTAGGGTTCAGGGTGGGGCGGTGGTCACCGGCGGTGGTGGGGTGGTGGCGTGGGATTGCCGGAAAAAAAGCTCAGCACGGGGGGGGGGGGGGCTAGAGGGATGGCCGGGGCGGCGGCAGGCCAGCGGTGGGGAGTGGTTTTGGCGCGGGCGGGGCGGCGGCGGTGGGCGGCTGTTTGGCCGATGGTGGCTGGCGGCTCAGGGGGGTGGAGGTTGAAGATGAACTGCGGGCCATTGATTTCGTATTCAACGGCTGGAAAATCGACTGACCAGAGATGAAAAAGCCAGTCGACTAACGTGTAGCCTTACGTGATGCTGCTACATGACAAGCTGCCCTAGCTCTTGCATGCACTACTACTGCTACTCCTTTTCTGCTACTAGTGCGTTCAGTTTTGACAGTAAAATTCAGTTTTGATAGCAAAATTCATTTTCGACAGTTAAGTTCAGTTTCGACAGATAAATTTAGTTTCGACAGTTAAGTTCAGAGATGAGTTGTATTTTACATCTAGCACTTTGTGGTTATGTATTTTACGTCATCTATTGGAGATGCTATTAGAATGCCACTCAGGTTAACGTTGTCTCTCTTGTCCTGCTTCAGCCTCGGTGTCGTACAACTCACCGGAGCTGCTCTAACGACAAAATCCTCCATCACAGTGGAGCAGCACCCCGAGCTCCATCTCCAGACACATAAGATCTTCTTCCCCTCCTCCGACAACCAAGTCAGCTGGAGCATCCTCACCGACCAACCCAATCATGCTGAGATCGACATGGCTTCGCCAAAGAGGTTGTACACTTGTTGCATCTCTTTTTTACTCTACATGTTATATATATTGTCCACTGAGCACACGTAGTAACGTGAAATACAATTATTTTATCCTACTATATGACAAGCAGTGAGGTACCAGGCAACTTAGCTATCTGTGATGGACTCTCTTAAATGCCATCATTATTTATCTCTGCCCATTTGAGTTGTGCATTTGTCGATGTGCCTGGGAGTTGAGCTAGTAGGGGATTGGCCTGGGTCCAAAGTAATAGAAGTAGCACAAAAACATTTTTTATTGTAGGATTTTCCTTGCTCAAGCATGCCTACTAGAATCGCCAGTGCTTGAAAGGAAAAGTGAAGGAAAAACATAGGAATTGGTAAGTTTCCTATGGTACTACTATTCATGAATTTGGTTCAAAGGAATGGAGCAAAGGAAAACTGTAGGATTTGTTCCTTTAGTGTCTCCTTGAAAGAAAAACTATAGGAATTTTAATTTCCACTTGTCCTCCTTTTCAAATTCCTATTCACGAAGCACAATACTAAGAGATAGTAGCATAATAGCATTATAACCGTACATTTTCTTGTGGTTTTACTTAATCTCACCATGCTTCTTTGCATCCTGTGATCTTCCAATTCTTGTGAATCAAACACCCAGATTGGCAGAAATTTTGTGTTTTTAAATTCTCTGTTTTACACTTGCATTCCTATCCTATTCCTGTCTATTTCCTATCCATGCATTGTTAGAATCCTCAAATTCAAACAAGCCCTTACACAGTTACTTTTGTTATATATATATATATGTGTCAAAGAAAACCTTGTGTGGTTTGTCCTGCTCCTACTGCCCTGTGTTCCAACCCAGCTCAACTGCTCCAACAGCGGAAGGGTTCACCACAGTAGGGATCCGCTCTCCAGACTGTCTTTCGCCGCCTCAGATCTTCTTCCCCACCGCCGGCAGCCACGACAACTGCATTACCATCATCAACTGAGAAGATGACCTTGAGGACTACACGGTTCCGGAAGAGAGGTCACACTCTCCCGTGTCTTCTTAGGTTATGCATCGCTTAATATGATGACATGCTACTTTATCGTCGTGTTCACCTATTAGACACCGAGTCAGTTTCAAACTAATGTTGAAACTTGAGTTTTTAAATGGTTGCGGGGTACATATTGGGGCAGCAATCAGTACTATCTATCTACTATCTGGTTAATCTTGGGTGTCTACTATGAGTTTCATGTTGGGTGCAAACAAACATTAAAGGAGCCATTATTTGTATTTTTAACTAAAGCTATTATCTGCCTGCTATCATTGGTTTTGGGTCTATCCACAGTTTGCTACCATCACTCTGGATTTGTGCATGCACTCCTTATATAATCTCACTATCTTTTATTCCTATGCATGTCAGTTATTGTACACAATGGAACTGAACATGTAGAGAAAAAGAGACGAGCCCTGCATGGCAATAAAATTTCAGGCAGACATCGCTCCATGGTGGGCGCAAAGGAGAATACCACTTCTATTTACCTCCTGAGGTCTTTGCTCTAACTTGGCATGCTGATGTTGGTAATATCATGCATATGGTGCCTTGCATTGCTTACTGTATACATCAAATATGTCGTCTGCTTAGTTTAGACATGCTTTGTGTCAATGCCATCTGTTTAGTTTCTCTATCATATATGTGAATCATGCAATGCCATATTGTTTAGCCATGCATCATATATGTGAATTTTGCAATTGCCACCCTGGTTAGCCAGTCATCTTATATGTGAATTATATCATGCCATCTTTTTTTATTGTGTTAAATTTTTCAACAATTTTGTTACATTCAATTACTCTTCCTGTGCATCAGCCATTCAACACAGTCATGGAAAAATCTGGAGTGACAACAAGGTCTTCAGAGCAGAAAATGCTATCTGACGAAGCGCATGTCTTGCTGGTTACGGATAGCTCCTCAAAGGAGGATTCGGAGATAGATGACCAGTCCTATTCCCCCTCCCCCCCCCCCCCCGAGGTGCATGCTCTAACTTGGCAGGGTTATGTTGCTCATACCATGCGTATGGTATCTTGCATTGCTATGTCATTTGCTTAGTTAGACATGCTTTGTGTGAATGCCACATGTTTAGTGTCTAATTACCATATATGTGAATTATGCAATACCATCTTGTTGCAAGACATTATATATGTGAATTATGCAATGCTATATTTTTGCAAGGCATTATATATGTGAATTATGCAATGCCATGTTGTTTAGCCAAGCGTCATATATGTGAATTATATCACGCTGTCCTTTTTTTGTATTTCTCATTACATTTGTTGACAATGTTTGTATATTCAACTGCTCTTCCTGTGCATCAGCCATTTGAATTGGTGATGGAGAAATCTGGAGTGAAAACAAGGTCTTTAGAGCAGACAATGCTACCTACTGAAGCAGATATCTTGCTGGTTACAGATAGCTTTCAGAGGAGGATTCAGAGGCAGATGACCAGTCCTATTATCCTCATGAGGTGTATGCTCAAACTTGGCAGGGTTATATTACTCATATCATGCATATGTTGTATTGCAATGCTTAGTTTTTACATCATATACACAATATTGAAGGCCATCTCCTTAGTTGACACATCATATATGCGATTGCCCTCTGCTCACTTGCTTAGTATATAAATCATATACTTGAATTATATTATGCCATGATTTTTTCATAGACAACATGTATCTGAATTATGGCATACCAACCCATTTTCTAAAGACATAATATAGTTATATCATCTCATCCTGTTTGCATAGTCATCATATTTTGAATTATTTCATTCTATCCATGAATTATATCATGCCATCATGTTTCCATCAACGGCATGTTTGTGATTTATGGCATTCCAACCACTTTAATAGACACATCGTATAGTTATATCATGTCATCAATTTTACATAGTCATCATATTTTGAAGTATGTCATTCTATCATGTTTAGTTAGCCATCATACATGTGAAATTGTGTCATGCTATCCTGTTTAATTAGCCATCATATATGTGAAATTATGTCCTGCTATTGTGTTTGTTTAGACAACATAGATGTGAATTATTTCATGCCATGTTTTCTTCCCTACTATCCATTGCACCTGTCTATCTTACAATGTATGTACATTCAATTACTTTTATTGTTTATCACCCATTTCAATTGGAGGGAGTGATGGTAGTATCTGTGGGAGTAAAAACACGGTCTTTAGAAAAGATCGTGCTACCTGTTGATGCAGATAGAACCATAATTCTACTAGCCCAAGAACCAGCCCCACCACACATAACCCAGACTCATGCAGATTGTACCCCTACCCGGTTGGATAGGGAACCAGCTACACCCCTTCTAACCCCAACCCTAGCAGATAGTAACCCAGTTCCAGTTGACACAACACCGTCTCCACCATAGAGCACCCAAACACGAGGAGTTAGTAAGGCAACTGCACTGCCCAAAGCACGAGGACCAGCACTCCAAACCCCAATTCAATGCTAAGTAGAAGAAGAATTGCTCTCAGGTCAGGTTCCGTAACTATGGTTCATACTACTTTGCTCTTGCATCACTGTATTTACTCATACCAACTAATTTCAAATTTGAAGGATGCAATTGAAACTCCAATGGTGCAACAGGTATGTTTTAAACCTGTTTCTTTAACGTGTTTGCTGTTGTAACTTGCTATATGTTGACTTCAATTTCAATTGAATAAATAGTTATGCTCTCATGCCATGCACATTACAAGTGTTGTTATTGTTGTGTAGTTTCCCACACTTACATTCTGTCTATGCTACTTTGTCTTAAATAGATATGATTTGAACTGTATCTATCTTGATTTGGCAACATAAACTAGAATGATATAGACCATACAGTGACCATACTACATAGATATATGTTTGTTTCATGATGTTATCTTGTCCACCTTACTACTGAACTGGTTTACCAAAATGAGTTTCATATACTACATTGTAAACCTGTGATGTGTTTGTTTGTTCCTCTTTTAGAACGCGGATAAAATATTAGAGAAGAGTACCCTGTTATGCAATGGTAAAGGAAGTAATACAGATAAGGTTCAAGATAGTGCGACATCCCTATTGGTATCCGAGAAAGCTGATAAAAACTATATTGAAGACAATGAAACAACCCCAAAGCCTGTCTTGATGTAGTGTTCGAGTTACTGGCTACTGCTGCTGGCACCAGCTCTTCGAACTCGCTGCCTGAATCAGTTTGATTTCTTGAGCCTCAACTTCAAGTCAGAAGACATCGATCAGATGTTATGCGACAGGAAGCCGAAGGACTGAGGAAGTCCCTGTAGAATTCAGATGCATACTTTCTAGTGCAACAGCAAGTGCTGGAGGATTTAAGCATCAAACAAGAGAAAGTTAATAAGCTTGCTAAGCATCTTGCCACCATTATGGGTACCCAGGATATTGTTTCTTGAGCTCTTCTGAAGTGGTTTCAATTTTGGACTTGTTTTGCTGCGGCATTTATTTGCACTGGTCGCCAACTTTGACAACCAGTGTATATGATATGCTGCTTTGTTCCCTATATTTGCACTGGTGGCAAACTTTGATGCCTAGTGGATGTAATATGTGTAATAGTCGTGATAGCCTAGCGTAAGTTGTTTGCTTATTTATTTACTTATTGTCTTGTATATTTGTTCGCTTGTAGTCAGTGCAGTTCTTTTTTCGCGGTTTGCTAGTGGTCGCAGTAACCTATTTTTTTAAACTAGGCCACAATAACCATGGGCTACATATTTACTGTAGTTACCATGGGCCTCCTACAGGCCGTAGAAACAATGGGCCTTCTAAGGGCCATAGAAACAATAAGCCTTCTACGGGGCATAGAAACAATGGGCCTTCTAAGTGCCATAGACACAATGGGCCTTCTACGGGCTGTATCATCAATGGGCCTTCTACGGGTCGTATGATCGATTGGCCAAACATGGGCCAATAACAGACTGCATTATGGTCATAAACGGGCTAGAGTTGGAATCGTCCGTTCATGGGCCGACCATAACGGGCCGTCGTTAATCGGTTGTATTTGATGACGCTATGAAAACGGCCCAATGTATTAACCGCCACAAATGGGCCGACTGTAACCACGGGCTGATTTTGGCCCACAAGCAGAAAATGACAGTAACGGGTCGTAAGTAAATGAATGCTGGAAATGAGCCCAAGAATAAATGAGCCCTGAGAAGGCCGAAAGATAACATGGGCTGGAAATGGCCCAATGGAATAATGGGCCATTAATGGGTATAAAGTGATACACTATTCATTACGGGCCAGTTTCACCATGGGTTGTTAATGGGCCAAGAGTTACAAAGGGCCTCATATGGGTCGAAAGACATCATGGGCCATACATGGGCCGGAAGCAAAAACGGGCTGGAATCATATTGGACGGTCCAGATGACGCTACTGGGCCTAATTCGGATAGGTCGTAATAGGCCCTAGTTTAGCGGGCTGTAAATGGGTTATATGCGAATAGGCCGTTACAGGCTTTCCATGGGCCGGCCCGCCACCTTTGACCAAGTCAAAAGGACCGGCCTCTTCACAGGAATGGGCCTCTGTTAGGCTGTGCCATGTATCGACTTATCATAGCCACCTTCGGTCCAATGAGTGGATGATATCTATCCCAACGGTGAGCCGACACATGTTTCCTCCAGCCAATGATGATTTTACACATGGAAAATCCTCATTGGTCAGGGCTGTTAAGAGGTTATCGGATCCAAAACCGGACCCGGTAGCTTAACGGCGAGCCGTTACTATGGATGCCACGTGTCGGTCACCCTTGACAAAAGCACTTCTATGACGCGCGATTTATCGTCATGGAAGTGGAGACTTCCGTGATGATAATTTGGTAATGTCATGGAACACTTCTACGACAACACAGGTATGACTATCTTGATTCTGTCATAAAATTGTCATGCATGTACATGCATGACAGAAAACGTGACCTACTATGACAAACACGTATCATCACGGAAGTGTATTTTTTTGTAGTGTTCGCAAGGCTCAAATATTCGTCTGTCGCCAGGTAGACATCGTCGCAATCACCAGAGCCTTGTCCTTCATCATTTCTAGCCATATTTCCTATGGTTAAATCTAGTCAATTAATTCTAGACCTAATAAAATGAATAATGACATAAAAAGGCCTATTTTTGTAGGAACGTTGATTCCTTCCCGGTGCGGCAAATCCTGGGCACTCAATATGTCCAAGTTTGTAGCACAAGTCATCCCGAAATTCATAGAAAATTTCGGCATGACCTTTGGTAAAAAGTGGACAAATCAAGCACCTGAAATTTGCCGGAACGGAAATGAATCAACATTCCGGCAAAACATAGGCCACTTGGCTTCATTCCCTAGAAACAACAAAAGGCCACTTCGGCACAATCGAACCACTTCAATGTTGCATATAACATGAGTAAACACTATTGAGGAATTTGCATATAACATGACCATTTCAATGAAAAGATATAATCAACAATAGTGGAATATGCGGATGAACATCAATGACATATATCATATAACAGCAATCTTGTTTTTTGTTTAAATAGCAACAATTACTTTAACCAAGTTTTTGAAAAGAAAAACAATTCTGTTTTTTGTTTATAGCTAAATGCCATAGCTACTGTTTTTTATTTATAGCTAAATACTTTTGTTTTTTGTCTAAAAGTAAAAGTCTAGGAACTCCATTTTCTATAACCCTACTGACTCACAAAAATTTCCACAGCAAGACCTTAGTACGTGCATCCAATTTCTACAAAAATATTCAGGTCCATAGTCCAAATAATTCAAATTTCATTTTAATGAAATTTGGAACAGATTCAGGTCCATAGTCCAAATAATTTTTTATAGCAAACTGTTTTTTGTTTATAGCCTCTATTAATTTAAGGCTAAATGCTACTATTAGTTGTATACCCTCTATTAATTTAAAGCTAAATGGAATTACTGTTTAGATTTTCATAAAAAAATTCCCTAGCTAATTTCCTAAAAAATTGCTAATCATTTTCCCTAAATGTTAAAAAAACGCCTACTGCCCTAAACAAATCTAGGGTTCGTATGAACATCAACATAGCAGCAACATATATATGAATTACCCTAGCAGAGAGAGAGAGGATGGTAGGGGAGAGGAGAGGCAGAGCCTTATGGTCGCGCGGGACCTTCGTGCTACTTCGGTCGCGCGGTGAGACCTCTGTGTTGCTTCGGTGACGCGGTGGGACATGTCGGCTGCTTTCGTGGCTAAGCACGACATCTCTCATGCTTCCGCTTCCATGCTCGCCTCTCCGTGGTGGTAATCTCTCGACCGAGAACTCAATTTGGCCATGGTAGACGCAAGAGAATGATGTTGAATGACTTGTTTGCTTTTGTGGATGAGGAGGTGAGGAAGGAATGTGCAGTCATCTTGGCATAGTACAGTATTTATAACCGAGTACTAATACGCTCCTAAGTGGGAAACCGTTTAGGTTTTGATCGGTGTCGACAGGTTTGCAATTTGGAAGGTAACGGGACGCAGGCTCAAAATTTATTGACGGTTCTATAATTTCTAAGTGCGGCACTATTCCCAGACAGTGTAACGTGGGCACGCATTCTCGGCTGCGTACGTGTTGTTTGGCGCACCACAATAGGCAATGTCAGCACACGTCTTGTTCCAAGAACCCTGCGCGCTTGTTATTACCATCGCACACACTTCTTTTAATTAGAATGTGTTCCCGTCTAGCGCACACATGTTGATCTGTCTAACTATTTCTGTTTGTTGTGGGTAATCGCAAACAGATCATCTATGTGAAGTGTATGCCATCAATCACACACACCTTTGATCTGGCTGACCATTTTTGTTATGTTGCCTAATCACAAACAGTTAATCCTTCTGAAGTGTATGCCCTCAATCGCACACACCTTTATCTAGCTATCCATTTATGTTGTTCCTCCTCATCAAAAACAGTTCATCCGAGTGAACCGTATGTTGTGTATCGCACACGCCTTCATCTGGCTGCCCGTTCCTTTTGTTCCTCCTCATCGCAAACGGTTAATTGAACTGAACCATATGGCCTGCATCGCACACGCAACTAAAATCTGAACCGTGTTTGATGCATCCATCATCGCAAATGTTTTAGGCATTTTTGACGGTTCTCTGACACCATCGTTTGTGATTATTGAATCACACACAGTTTCTCGAAGGGTCTCTGATCATAGTGTCGCGTTAGCAGCATCCTGCAGTAATGAATGTAGTTTAGTTTTAGAAGAATTTATGCAAAATATGCACTGATGTTGTAATAATAAAAATCTTACCATGCCATCTCCATGGATGTTACCGTAGTTCAACAAGTGCACTAGTGGCACATATTGACCATAATGTGCAGGAGTTACATTATATATATTGTAATTCTCAAGATCATTAATAAATGAGATCAGATGATTTTTCTCCGGAAAAGTTAATTCTGCATCATCGGTGTAGTAGGTTCTGTCTACCATCTTCCACACATTCTTTGAAGAATGAAAATAAGCTATCAATGGAAATAAGCTGTCAATGATATGTCTCCGTCGTATCTACTTTTCCAAACACTTTTTCCCTTGTTTTGGACTCTAACTTGCATGATTTGAATGGAACTAACCCGGACTGACGTTGTTTTCAGCAGAACTGTCACGGTGTTATTTTTGTGCAGAAATAAAAGTTCTCGGAATGACCTGAAACTCCACGGAAGTTAATTTTGGAATTAATAAAAAATACTGGCGAAAGAATCAAGGCCAGGGGGCCCACACCCTGTCCACGAGGGTGGGGCGCCCCCCGCCTTGGGCGTGCCCCCCTACCTCGTGGGCCCCCTGGTGCTCCACCGACCTCAACTCCAACTCCATATATTCACGTTCGGGGAGAAAAAATAGGAGAGAAGGATTCATCATGTTTTACGATATGGAGCCACCGCCAAGCCCTAAACTCTCTTGGGAGGGATGATTTGGAGTCCGTTCGAGGCTCCGGAGAGGAGAATCCGTCGTCGTCGTCATCATCAACCATCCTCCATCACCAATTTCATGATGCTCACCGCCGTGCGTGAGTAATTCCATCGTAGGCTTGCTGAACGGTGATGGGTTGGATGATATTTACCATGTAATCGAGTTAGTTTTGTTAGGGTTTGATCCCTAGTATCCACAATGTTCTGAGATTGATGTTGCTATGACTTTGCTATGCTAAATGCTTGTCACTAGGTCCCGAGTGCCATGATTTCAGATCTGAACCTATTATGTTTTCATGAATTTATGTGAGTTCTTGATCCTATCTTGCAAGTCTATAGCCACCTCTTATGTGTTATGATCCGTTAACCCCGAAGTGACAATAATTGGGATACTTACCGGTGATGACCGTAGTTTGAAGAGTTCATGTATTCACTAAGTGTTAATGCTATGGTCCGGTACTCTATTAAAAGGAGGCCTTAATATCCCTTAGTTTCCAATAGGACCCCACTACCACGGGAGGGTACGACAAAAGATGTCATGCAAGTTCTTTTCCATAAGCACGTATGACTATATTCGGAATACATGCCTACATTACATTGATGAACTGGAGCTAGTTCTGTGTCACCCTATGTTATAACTATTACATGAGGAATCACATCCGACATAATTATCCATCACTGATCCAATATCTACGTGCTTTCCCATATTGTTCTTTGTTTAGTTACTTTACCGTTGCCACTGTTACAATTACTACAAAACTGCTACTGTTACTTTTGCCACTGTTACCGTTACTTCCATACTACTTTGCTACTAAATACTTTGTTGTAGATATTAAGTTATCAAAGTGTGGTTGAATTGACAACTCAACTGCTAATACTTGAGAATATTCTTTGGCTCCCCTTGTGTTGAATCAATAAATTTGGGTTGAATACTCTACCCTCGAAAACTATTGCGATCCCCTATACTTGTGGGTCATCAAGACTATTTTCTAGCGCCGTTGCTGGGGAACATAGCTCTATTCTTTGAGTCACGAGGTATTTATATCTGCTGATCACTATGAAGAACTTGAAAGACGAAAGAACTAAGATTTATCACTCAACTTCAAGGGGAGGTAAGGAACTGTCATCTACACTACAAAAAAATAGACTTCCGTGATTATACGTGTTTGTCACAGTAGGTCGCGTTTTTTGTCATGCATGTACATCCATGACGATTTTATGACAGAATCAATATAGTCATACTTGTGTTGTCGTAGAAGTGTTCCATGACATTACCAAAATTATCATGATGGAAGTGTCTACTTCTATGACGATAAATCGCGCGTCACAGAAGTGCTTTCGTCAAGGGTGACCGACAAGTGGCATCCACCGTAAGGGAACACCGTTAAGCTATCGGGTCCGGTTTTGGATCCGATAACCCATTAACAGCCCCGACCAATGGGGATTTTCCACGTGTAAAATCATCATTGGCTAGAGGAAGCACGTGTCGGCTCACCGTTGGGACAGATGTCATCCACTCATTGGACCGAAGACGCCTATGATACATTGACACGTGGCACGGCCCAACAGAGTCCCATTCCTGTGAAAAGGCCGGCCCGTTTGACTTGGTCAAAAGGTGGCGGGCCGGCCCGCGGAAAGCCTATTAACGACATGTTCGCCTATAGCCCATTTACAGCCCGCTAACCCAGGGCCCGTTACGACCTCTCCGAATTAGGCCCAGTAGCGTCATCTGGGCCATCCGACCGACACGTGGCATCCACTGTAACGGAATGTCGTTAAGCTATCGAGTCCGGCTTTGGATCCGATAACCCGTTAACAGCCCGGACCAATGGGGATTTTCCACGTGTAAAATCATCATTGGCCGCAGGAAACACGTGTTGCCTCACCGTTGGGACAGATGTCATCCACTCATTGGACAGGAGGCGCCTATGATAGGTCGACACAACAATTAGAGCCCATTACGACGAGCAAGTATGCACATGACCAAAACCGATCAAGCAAAGGTACGGCATACAGGGAATAACGTTGCACATCCAACATATATTACAGGAAATTACATCCACTGGGCAATCAAAGATTGATGCCAGTGCAAATAAATGAGCAGAACCTAACCATCAACAACGTCAAAATCTGCAACCTAAGCACAGATGACGCCCATAAGCATGTGGGCAAGTTCTTGCTGTTTGCTACACTGTCTCTGAAAACATTGATCAGTTGTTGTGTCGCACGACTCTGCACCTCTGATTCATCCACCATTTCCATCATTGCTTTAGCCATTAATTGGTTCACATACATACATTTATTCCGTTGCATTCGAGACAGAGGATACTGAACAGATTCAGATGGCGATTTTGGCAGGCTTGTATTATTGATAGTGGAGAGTGTCTCGACCACTACATCATAACATAAATTAGGACGGGAACCAAACAGATTAATCATCAGTTATTGCCATATTACCTGGCCTAGATTTACTGGAAAGAAACAATGGGGTTGCCTTGTTGTTTTCAGAGTTTGTCTTCTTATCTTTAGCAGCCTGCACAAAATTAACACACTAGCATTGCTATCATTGGCCAAGTCAGATAATAGGAAAGCAACATTGACACAACAAATGTTTGGGCAACTAGCCTACACCAGATTAACACAATATGGCACAGCTATCATCAGCCAGGTAAGGTAATACGAAAGCAACATTGACACAATGAATGAATGGGCAACAAGAGAAGCACTACAATCAGTAATGTGCGTGATATGAGATAGTACACTCATGCAGCTCAGTACGCAAAACTACCAGGCAGTTTTCCTTACAAAAATCAACATTGGTGCCTTTAACATTTTGCTACAACTAATTTTAGATCAGATAAAGGTTAGATTCACGCAGATTAACAAAATACATGCTGATGTAAAAATATAGTGATGTACAACAGGTACTTACATCAGCATTGGAGCACGGAGAATTCTCGCAAGATATTTTCCTCGAATACGATCCCAATGGAGGAATTCTTCTATCGTTTAACCTTATTTTCTAAAAGAGAGATGGGTAAGAAACATGTAGAAAATATGATCAGAATGCTAAAAAAATTCATGATGCGAGGATACGCACGCGCTTCTTAGAATGGAGTTGACATTCTTTTGCTGGACTGGAGCGGACTAGTTTTTTGGCCAGTGGAATCTGCTTATTATCAGGGGGGTTGGGTTTCTCTGTGCTGGAGCAGTATCTATGAAAAATGGAGTTAGTTTATTATTTCCTGGCATTTGGATCTTTTGCAAAGACCTGGTTTGTAACCCTTCAGATTCTAACATAGCCATCTTCCCCTTGCATGCCTTATATAGAAGAATGGTGATTCAGTTATAAAACATGCTACAGCAGAGATGGAATAGGTACTGAAGAATATAAAGTCATGACATATTTACATGTATTCCCTCCATCCAAAAATAAATGGATGGGTCTAGGCGTATTTCAGTTCTAGATACATCCAGTTTTATCCATTTCTACGACATGTAATTCGGACGGAGGGACTATGATGTAAGAGCTAGGGATACGATAGGACAACACAGTAAAAAAACACTAAAAACCCACTGCAGAACCAAAGTATTCAAACCAACTGATATGAGATAGTACACTCATGCAGCTCAGGATGCAAAACTACCAGGCAGTTTTCCTTACAAAAATCAACATTGTGGCCTTTAATCATACATTTTTCTACAACTAAATTTAAATCAGATAAAGGTTGGATTCACGCTGATTAAAAAAATACATGCTGATGTAAAAATAGTGATATACAACAAGTACTTACATCTACATTGGAGCACAGAGAATTCTTGCAAGAATCATTCCTCATAAACAATACCATTGCAGAAATTCTTCCATCTATTAAGCTTATTTTCTAAAAGGGAGATGGCTAAGAAACATGTAGAAAATATGATCAGCATGCTATAAAATTTCATGATGCAAGTATACGCACATGCTTCTTAGAATGGAGTTGACATACTTTTGTTGGACTGGAGCGGACTAGTTCTTTGGCCACTGGAATCTGCTTATTATCAGTAGGAGTTGGGTTTCTCTGTGCTTGAGCAGTATCTATAAACACTGGAGTTGGTTTATTATCTCCTGACATTTGGATCTTTTGCAAAGGCCTTGTTTGTAACCCTTCAGATTCTTAACATAGTCGTCTTCCCCTTGCATGCCTTGTATAGAAGAATGGTGCTTTAATTATAAAACATGCTACAGCAGAGAGATGGAATAGGTACTGAAGAATAGAAAGGCATGACATATTGACATGTATTCCCTCCATCCGAAAAAAAATGGATGGGTCTAGGCATATTTCAGTTCTAGATATATCCTTTTTTATCCATTTCGGCAACATGTAATCCGGACGGAGGGAGTATGGTGTAAGAGCTAGGGATACGACAGGACAACACAGCAGAAAAAAACACTAGTTGAATGTAAAACTATATGCTAGCGGAATACGTACAGAAATAACTAAGGCAACATACACGTGTATGATTGAGAAACTAAGATGGCATTGCAACAGAGCACTAGAACAGCACTTCAATGTGAAAAAAACATGGTATGGTAGACAGATGAAGTACATACTGATGAATAACAGTGCATAAGATATTGAGAAGTATGATGTCCAAATTAAGCAGATGGCATTGCGATAGAGTAGAATGACAGCACTTGAATTTGAAAACATGTTATCATGAATGGAATAGGTACTGAAAAACAGGAAGGCATGACATACTTACATGCATGATCAGCATGCTAAGCACATGGCATTGCAACAGAGTAGATACACTCCAGGACATTATATGCATGTTGTACCCATATCACAGGCCATGTTATAGCAAGGACCTTGTGGGGTGAAGAGGATTCATCATCTTTCTGCAAGTCTTCTAAAGAACTACCTTTACATGTTCCATCATATTGGGTATCATTCACATCAAGTTTATTGGCCTTTACATTGCTCTATGAGGTTCTTGTGGATATATCAATGTGTGCAATTATATCTGACATGCATGGAAGACGACTAGTAGTTAGATTTATGTAACGAGTTCCTGTAGGAGACGACATAAATAGTAGGACTGGGGTTAACTAGCAGCAACAGGTCTCATAAACTAAAGGGAGAACACAAATGAAAGCAACAGAATATGTATCGTTTGTACTCAAGATTAACTAGATGGGACAAAAAAGTATTAAAGAACAACATAGGTAATACTAGAAGTGGTATAATACTATAATCACCAGCCTATGGGATAGCATTGGCTGATGGATGATAACTATGGAACAGCGTTACCTAAAGAACAAGTATCTTAGCTGAACTATGCAACAGCGTTAACTCCTGAACAAGACCCGTAAGAGATCAGCATGAATATACAGTGAAATGTGATGATCTATTTTCCATGCTTAGATGAATAACAAAGCCATAAATGTTGCACACAAGTAAGATGAGGGTACAACCTATCTGGCTGCCATCCATAGGAGTGAGAATCATGTGCTGACTTGTCGATGGCCCTGCAGTTGTTGTGGCTGTCCATGTCGGGCACGCACATTCGATGCAGGGAACTGTTGAGTGGGGACTATAGCTCCCTTGTGCTGTATGCTTCCCTTGTTGCAGCAGTTGTGGTGAGTCAGAAGAGGATGTGTCTGAAGATGCAGATGACGCATAATGTTAAGAATGACATATCACTTTGATCTGAAGAAATACACTAAGAGATCAACAGCAAGGTATGAGAGTGGTCACACGTCTGTTGACTGAAGACTAAATTGGGGTCACACGATTTTATTTTATTTTGGTACTGTCTGATCTATGTCGGATGGCTTGATGCCCGTCTTGTGCCTCCCGGCTGACACTGTTCGGAATCTTCCCCGAAGAGCCAGCAACCAATGGCCGAGCAGCCTGCCTCCGCCGTCCGTGGCCCCGGCCAAAACCCCTCTCCCCGCCCCACTGCACTGCGGTGGCTGCGCCGCCCCCGGGCCAATCCACAAAGACTCCCCATCATCCAGATCCGGTGGCGGCAGTACCTTCAACCCACGCAACTCTAAAAGATAGCCATCTAAGTGCTGCTTCCGCGGCGAACTTGTGGCCCCGCACCCTTACATTAGACACCAGCCAACCGGTAGCCTAGGAGCTCCTCCGCCTCAAGGGGTGCTGCTTCCCATTGGGAATCGATTGGCCCAGAATAAAAATTCAGACAACTGATGCCTAAATAAAGTGATTTGAGATGAGGGTGCGACCTATCTGGCAGCATGGTGAAGTAGGCTGGTCCAGCTGCCGAGTCGGTGAGGCCGGCACGCTTGCGGTGGCGATCGGTGGCAGGGAAACAGCTATGTCGCGACGGTCGAGGCTACGGGGAAGCAGCGCCAGGACTCTGGATGGATCCGAAGTTGGAGCTGCTCTGGCGCCGTGAACAACGACGGGGGTGAATCAGCTCCGGTACGGTTCACGCGGCCGTCGTCGAGGCAACACCAGCAGCACGGAGTAAGAGGCACATGGCCCAGTGCACGACGGCAAATGGACAGCGTCTCCGACATTAGGGAGGAGGGCTGCTGTGAAATTGGTGCGGTGGGGGGTGCCATGGAGGTGGGGCTGAGGTTTTGCGGCTCGGGAGAAGGGAGCTTCCTGGGGAGAAGGTGATTTGGCGCCCACGAGGTATGAATGGGGGGGCAGCGAGAGGGGGGGGCGAATTTGGAGGGGAGTGGAACAATGTCTTACGGACGCATTTGTCTGGAATGTGAGGGGGAGTTACAGTTCTACCCTTGCCTTTAGGCTTCTCGGCTTGGGTCTGTGTACTGAGGGTCGGGGATAGTAGAGTAACTTTGCTTCTCCCCAAATAGTGGGCGGGAGCAATTTCGGGCGAGCAGGGCGTGTTTTGAACTATAGTGGGTGCGAGCGATTTTGAGCGAGGATAGAGTGTTTTGAAATAGTGGGCGCGAGCTATTTCGGGTGAGGAGAGCGTGTTTTTCCGACCATGGTTTATGAATTATTCAGCACATGTCATTTCAGCCGAGGAGAAGGCGCGCTTGGATGAAGTTACGAACCTACCCTCGATGTACAACGGGCCAATTGATGCGTGTCCGACATAGGACGGTAATTTCACGTCTCCCATTTATTTGATCGGGCGAATTCCACCGAGCAGAGAGGATGTTTAACGGTTCGTTCAAATTTTGGGAGAACGAGCATCCACGTCTACCTTACCAAGTCCAGTCGAATAAAATTATGAAATATTGGTTAGCCACTTCTTTTTTAGATGGAGAGATGATGCTCGGGAGTAATGTGTTTTTACATGCTCGTTGCTAGCGATTTACTATATGACAAATAGTTCACCCACTCAAAAACGCGAATCAAACCCAAAATGAAATATCTCGATTCAATGAAATAGCTCGTTCACTAGGTCAAAATAGTGAACTACATCCAAAATTGAACACCTCAATCGAGTAGCATGTTGTACAGTATTATAGTACTCCATGAACATGTTGAAAGTCAAATTAATGAACTTGTTTGATATACGCACATATCCGTTCATGTGTGGATTGTAGACAACATGTTCTCCAATTTAAATATTTGAATGCAAGTTTTATCGAAACATGGTTTATATCAGTCTTTGATGCATAAAACGCGACATCCCCCTCTCCCGGACTCCTGTTTTCTCTCTCTCTCTCTCGCCGAAAATCCTCAATTCTGTCGCACGCATCTGACCCAAAAACCTTGTTGGTCCCTCTCCCTTTCTCTCCATCTCTCTCTCTCGCACACTATGTATGATACTCTAGCTAGTTCGCATGCATATATACACCATCTATAGGTCTCTCTCCCACACTATGTATGATACTCTAGCTAGTCCAAGCTAGGTATCATGGGTACACTCATCGTACGTACACAAATTCCTTGGCTCTTTGCCCGTAACTCTCTCACGCACCACTCTGTTGTCTCGGAGCTCTCCCCTCCCCCCCCCCCCCCTCTCAAACTCTCCATCCACCTGGGTCACACATACACATGCATATCTCACTCACACTCTATAGGCCCATCTAAAACTCTATCTCTCTCCCTAGTTCTCTCTCCATCTCACACGCACACACACACAATCTCATGCCTAGCTAGCCAAGTATGGTGGTCTCTCACTCAATTGTAGGCACACACAGTTCCCCCTATATGTATATGACTAGCTAATCTTAGTCTCCATCACAAACATGTGCATGGTCTATCTCGATTTCTCTCGGGGCATCTTTCTATCGCGCACGCACTTCCCTCGATCTCCCACCCATATAGTCCCCTCACGATCCCGAGGGGATCTCTCTATCACAAACACACCCTCTCTCCCTCCCCATGCGTCCATGTCCTCCATGTGTCCCTCTCGACCTTTGTTCCTTGTTGGCCAAACCTCTATTGCACATGTGCTACAGGGGTGTCTCTCTCCGTTGCAAACAACCACACACTAGCTATCTTTGTGTATCTCCTCGCCTCGCTTTTCTATCTCGGAGATGCATGCGTGATATGTTCGCATAAGAAACGAAGAAAACACTCTCTCTCTAATTTATCATTTTTTGTCACTTTCTCTTTCACACACATACTCTTTTTTCACACTTACTCATTCTCCTTCACAGCACTTGATCTGCCTCGACTTAGGCACTATCCTCGATCCATAGCATATAGATTTATTGAAAAGTCAAACATCACAAAGTTTGACCATGTACGCGGAGAAAAACAATTACATCTAGTACGGCAAACATATACCATTAGATTCACCATGAGATGTAGTTTTGTATGATGTATCTTTGGTGTTGTAGATATAAATAACATTTGCGTAAAGCTGGTCAAAGTTTCCAAAGTTTGACTTCTAAAAAATTTACATGCAATATATTATTGTGCGATGGAATATCTCTTTCCCCCTCTGAGCTATCTCACTCACCACTCAGCCTTATCGGGGTCCTCAATCTCTCTCAAACTTTATTGGTCAGTTTGGTTCGTGAACTGACCCTCATGCCTTGATATCCAGTACTGCCTGGTGTGGATGTGAGATGCAAAATATTTCTGCCTGGTCAAGCTTGTGTGGTGCTGAAGCGTTTGGTTCATGCCTGGGCCAGGCAAAGCATCAAAATCCCATCAATCAATCCATGCGGCAATTATTTAATGCTAATATCCATCCATGTTGCTGTTAATCTCGTGGCCACATGACCAGGCACGGCCAGGCGTTCGAAATCAGTCGCCTGGGCCAGGCTACTTGTAGTGTCTGGAGTCCAGCCAGGCTAATTAAAGTGCAAGGGAACCCAGGCCACGTGGGCTTTCTTTTTCACAGGGTAGCAACCAAACAAACGTGCATGAAATCCAGCCACAACCCAGGCCAGGCAAAACATGCTCAGGATGCAAGCCAAACTGACCTTATATCTCCCTGGTTCACACATACACATGTCTTGCTCGTGCTATACATATAGACCCATCCAACACTCTCCGCCCTTGTTCTCTCTCCATGTGACATGCACCCCCCTAAGTACCACAATCCCTCACTCCATCATAGGCGCAAGCACCCCCCCCTCCTAAGTATGATTATCTCTTACTAGCCATCAGGAACACACGTATTGTCTCCTTCCATCCATACGTCTATCTCGATATCTCTCGGGGCATCTTCTATCGCGCACACACCTTGTCACTCGATCTCCCACCCATGTAGTCCCATCACAATCTCCAGGGGATCTCTCTATGACAAACATATACTCTCTCCTCCCCATTTCTGCATTTTGTTCGTACGTCTCTCTCGACCTCTCTCCCTTGTTTGTCAGACCCCTCTTGGCCACGTGCTAGGGGTCTTGCTCTCTCGGTTCCAAACAACCACACAGTATCTCCTCACCTTGCCTTCGTTGTCGAAGATGCATGTGTGATATGTTTGCATAAGACACGCACGCTTTTTCTCTACTTTTATTGTGTGTTGTCCATGTCTCTTTCACAGACGCACACACACTTTTTTCACTCACTCTTTCTATCTATCTCTCTCTCTCTAGTTAGGGACTCTGTCACGTCCATAAGCATATGGATGTTTTGAAAAGTCAAACCACAGGAAAGTTTGACCAGGTATATGTGGAGAAAAACATTTACATCTGGAACAATCATTAGATTCATCACAACATGTACTTACTTGATACTATCATTTATCTTTGGTATTGTAGATATAAGTAATTTCTTTATAAACTTGGTCAAAGTTTCAAAAGTTTGACTTTTAAAAAAATGTTGGAACTACATTATCGAACGGAGGGAGTACCTCTCTCTCTCTCTCTCACGGGCCTCCCCTCTCGCTCGAACTCTCTATACCGACGGATTATACGCTCACTGTGTCAGCGTATAGCTCTGTATATTGTTTAGTTGACCAGTCAACCAATCCACATGCTGCCTTGTCAGCTCGTGTTCTGTATCTTCGTGTGTTGGCCCATGTGGCAGTGGGTGAAAATAAGTAAACAAGAGGCCCATCTAACACGCGGTGAAGTAAACAAAGTTGAAACCACTCGGGGTAGCACCCCGCTCGCTAGTAAATTGAGGGCACATTGAGGACACACTTCTTGCGCGTGAAGGACGCACTCACGCACAATTCACCACTGCGCGGCGGCATGCATAGAAGGACGCACTCGCGCACACCCAGCACACAACACACACCAGCACACGTGTACACTGGCGTCACCGCCGGTTGAGATGGACGGCGAGGCAGCCAACAAGCGGAGGCGGCTCGAGCCAAAATCGCATCCTGCGAGCCTGGACTTCATCAGCAGCCTCCCCGATGACATGCTGCTCGTCATCATCGGCCTCCTCCCCACCAAATCTGCTGTGCGGACCGCCCTGCTCTCCCGGCGGTGGCGCCCCCTCTGGCGTTGCGTCCCTCTCAACCTCACCGTTGACAGCTGCCTCTGCGATGGGGATTGCAAACGCATGGCCGCAGTCTCCAAGATCCTTTCATGGCACCCTGGGCCAGCCAGATGCCTTGACATCCGCATGTTCAGTACCAACTGCAAGGTCCAACCCAAGTTCGACGAGTGGTTCTTATCCCCCGCCCTAGATCAGCACAAGGAGATCAGCTTTGAAGCTGGACGATGTCGCTCTCTGCCGCGCTCCGCCTCACGCCAACGCTGCGCCGCGCCAGCTTCAGCTCCTGCTATCTTCCCCAGATTAGTGCCACGCCCGCCCTTCTTCTCCCTCAACTCAAGCAGCTCGACCTCTTCGACATTGTCATCTCGAAGAAGGCTATGGAGCATCTGCTCCGCAGCTGTACTACGCTCGAGTACCTCCGTCTTGAGCAGATCCACGGGTTCATTAGCCTCCACATCGCCTCGACGGATCTCCAATGGATTTATGTGTCTTGCTAGCCCCGCAACAAGACATCAATTTGGAAGATATCACTCCAGCTGTTCCACGTTATGGTCATTGAGAATGCGCCTTTCCTTGAGAGATTGCTTGTATCGGATCTAGAAGGTCCAACAAAAATCAGGGTCATTGACGCGCCGAAATTGATAGTGTTGGTGTACTCGTCTGCCAAATTCTTCGAACTCTTTATTGGATCCGTAATCGTTCAGGTACAACACTCATCTTCTTCTCCGTCTTCTTGAAATTCACATTTTTAAATTTCTTCTTGATGTATTTACGACCGTCTTCCAGAAAATGATTCCCACAAGCTTGCCCTAGTCCATGTGCACAGTCAAGATCTTGGCACTAAAATCTATCGGCCCCAATCTGGATCAAGTTGTTGGATTCCTTACATGCTTTCCGTGCATGGAGAAGCTACTCATCAAGGTGAAACTTGTTTCCTATTAGTAAACGGAAATCACAACGTAGCTTAATTTTTTTTTCTAATTTTCCCAAATTACGATGACAAGTGTAGTGTTCAAAACTGCATCTACGCACTGCACCGAAAGAAATGTTTTTAATATTTTTTCTCACATGATCACCTGCATCATTTTATGTTGTACTACTATAGTAGCCTAGGCTAGTCATTGTGGAAAGTAACTTAGACTACTCCAGTAACTCAATGGTTACCCTAAGAGCAAGTACTACCTCCGTCCTGGTTTACTCTTCCAATTTTGTAGTATCAAAATTTTACCATAGATTTAACTGACAAAATGTTAATGCATGTCACTAAGAACTATATCGTTGATTCGTATTTGAACATAATTTCAAATGGTGTAAGTTTTAGTGACATGCATTGGCATTTTTCTAGGTAAATCTATGGTCAAAAATTTATAATAAATACGAGGTAGTATTACAAAAGTGGGCTGTGTAGGCCAAAACACGTGCCAAATTCACTTGTGATGCATTTAGCATTGATGCCCCTCCATTGCTCACCTGGTGCCCCAATCTGGATCACCTACTTTGCTCCGGTGCCAAATTAACTCACGCAATGAAAAACACTATGTGGGAGAGAGAGAGGACTGAGGCAATAAAAGAACACTTGTTTGGGAGAATGAGAGGTTGGTGTAGTTGGTTTGATTGATTTGTTTATACATGTGGGTCTGTGTGCACAGCGGTGCCAACTCTCTCACATCGCGAGAGCGGTGCCAAAATCTTTTGATTTGACATCGATGCGTATTATGTGGCATACTTTTGCCAAATATGGCATCGGCCACATAGTGGAAGGCAACAAATGCCCAAGCTCTTCATGTGCTCCTACTTAAATGAGAGGAAACGGAAAGAGAGAGAGAGTGAAAAAATATCACTAGCCAGCCAACCCTATCGTATGAGAGAATGATATTGGTACCTCTTGATGACACAGCAATCTTATACAGCCAGCTACTCTAATATGTTCTCTTCTTTTGCAGATAAAAAAAGATCTGAAAGTGAAAAATGTGCTGCACTATAACAATCTCATCAAATACCTTGATCTCCATCTTACAGAAATTGACTTGATCAACTACCGAGGCAGCACATCTGAGATTAAATTGGCCAGGTTCTTTGTTCTGGAGGCAAGTGTACTCAAGGTAATGAGGTTTGGCGTTCTTTAGCTCAACAATGAATGGTGTGCTGATCACCGCAAGCGTCTAAGCCTAAATGACAAAGTCTCCGCAGAAGCTGAATTTGTTTTTGAAACATCAAGTGGCCAGAGACTCGAAAACTTATTTGCCCATTAGTGACTTGTCAGGGCGGTGGATTTTAGTTTGTACGATAATGCTGCATCCACCTAAAGTAAGGAAAGTTCTTACGTAAGCTTCCTAGTAATTCCCTCTTCGTAGGTGCAACATTACTCCTAACATTTGTAATATCAGTTTGAAACTTGTAATATTGTCGTGTCCTAATCCTGCGTTTTCAAAATCCTGCGAATCAAACAGGTCCTGGGTTGGTGATGATGTTGTGTCTCCCATCTTTCACCAATAGCCGTCAGATCTAGATCTGACGCATACAAACCAAGCTTCTCCATTTTTGCAAAAAGATGCCCGCACTTGTTCCCTATTTACAAACAACTCCTTGTCTCTCACAATCAGCCTTATCTCCTCCCCACCACATTTAGAAGGCCGTGGAAAAATTTGGCGCGATGGCCGCTGCCGGCGCCGTCCACCCCCAATCTTAGTGTTCCGTGCAATGCACGGGCATCTACACACAGGAAATTATGTTGAACAGGGCTAGTTGTAAGCAGACTAGCTCTACAGCCATGATGATAGTGACTGCAGACGGTGAGGCTGACTATGGTATGCCGAACACGGCACCTATACTCAGGTGTCATCTCCACCACAGGGTCTTGTCACTTCATTGTGAGGAGCAGCACGTAATAATTTGACCAATGGGTAGTACAGCACTAGTACTCCTATTACATTGGTAGTACTACTACTAGTACTAGTAGCACCACCGTCTGGATTTAGGAGTATTACCACGTACATCTGGATTTTAGTATTTGACTAGCAGTATCTAGTAATGCATGTCACAAAAATGTACTACTACCTCTGTAAATAAATACATGGTGTTTTATTCCTATCTGCAAGAGAACTTAATGTCTTTTTGCTAACTAGAGTAATAGGATTACATGCAATGAACTAAACTCATGTCATGTTGGGTAGTCTCAAGTCATTGAAAGCATGCACGACCCACATCTCTCATTGGTTGATATGTCCCGAAATAAGAAACAAGGAGGGAGTTAATGCAACGTGCCTAAGTGTTTTGGGATTATTTGGTTTTCGTAAGGTGACTTACACAAAATTTTTGTTTGCATGCATTAACATTTTATTAGTTAAATCAAAGGTCAAAACTTGGTGCAAAATGCAAAGGGGACCAATAAACCAGTAAACATCAAACGTCTCTCGTTTGGCCCCAACTAGAGGTCCGGTGAGATGACTATATTGCACCGGCACGGAGGGGGACACAGCTTCATTGCTTACTACAACTGCCTTCAGGTGAATAACACGTGGGCCCAAGGGGTGGCTGGCCCACCTATCCTACAGCCAAAGGCAGGTGCAGTAGAGGGCCGAGGAGTAGTACGAAATCCTACGCACCTATGCACGCCAACCAAGGGCAAGAGTGATCATTTGAATCGAAAGATTAGTTGACTAGAAGCTAAGCTAGACCCATGGAGGCGATGAGCGCGAGCATCAGCCAGCTGTGCCAGATGGTCCACGACGTCGGCCAATGGCCCGGCACCAAGGAACGTCTCAAGGTATTGCTTGAGGCCGCCAGGGCGAGGGGCCGCTTGGACGACAGCTTCGTCTCATTGTTCGACGAGGTCCTCGTCGGTTTCCTCGACAATTTTACCATCGTCAAGATGCTCGCGGACGACTTTGACGTACGCCTCCAGCCAACGGGCCCAGGCTCTGCGATGCCCACCACCCTCAATGGCCACTATGGTGACAACCTCTTCGATGCACTGGTGGCCCTGCGACTGCCCGTCGTCGCGCCGGAGAATGTCCACCTCGAGGTCGCGCTCGCCGCGTAGCACCTGGTGTAGCAAGACACCATCGACATAATCACCCACGTCTACGCGCAAATCGTCCACAAGGACTACTACATGCAAGAGGAGGATGATAGGACGCTGGCCTTCTTGGACCGCAGGGCAACCTTGGACGGCATTGTTCAGAAGAACGTTGAGCTCGCCGCCAACGCCGCTGCTCCTCACACGTCGGTTGGTGACCCGGCGCACTAGGGCGTGAGGATGTCGTTGATGGATTCGTATGTATTTTTATCTTTCCGTCAAATCCATGTAGTAGTATATGGTACTACTAGTAATTATCTTACCTTTCGCATCAACTTCATAATTTTCGTACGTACTCCAGGCATGAACGGCGCCAGACCAAACTTCTCATTACTCTAGGCAAAATCGTTATTTTCTATCTATCGGTCGCACCATGGAGCAGAACCAAATTTTACAAGTTACGAGTTCAAAAGGAAAAGCCTGCCGTGTTCACGTTGCACCCCCACGCGGTTGGTCCGTCACGCCGCTCAAGGGGGAATGTGTGTGGTGTTGCATTTTCACTTACAAATGGGACCGTAGTTGAGCAAACCGACTATCGGCAAACCCCCACCCCGCCCACCGCGTGATGGCTGAGAAAACAGGAGGGAGAAGAGATGGTTGTAGCACGGACTCCAAGAAAATTGGTGTCGGATGGGACTCGTGTGGGTGGCTTGTGTCGTACTACTAGACGTGAATGCTAGTTATGGCCCATGCCACCCCACTATATCGAGCCTATATCGAGGTACATAGAACAAATTTCCTGGAGTCCGTGCTCAGCCCTCCTCTATCTCTCTTCTCAGCCAGCCAGCGGACGCGCGGAGCCCATCGTCTATTTGCTCACATGCGGTCCCACATGTAAGTGAAAACGCAAGAGGACCCACTGAACCTGCACATCTTTCACCTCGGTGTGCTGGTGATGAAAAACAAATCCAATAAAGATCTTCGGTGGCCGCTTTTGGAGTTACTCAAGAGTAGTAAGATTCTATTTACAGTTTAACCCAAGACGCACATCACGTGGCTTCAACTACCACTCTATTTTCTTGCATGACATGACCTGGATGCTGGATGTCCCACATGTCGGAAAAAGGAGGAAGAACCCGACCAAATCTTCCGTTGTGCTCCCGGATTAGACTAGTTGTGCTAACTTAAAAAATTTATTGTGTACTCCCTCCGTTCCAAAATACTTGACTTCCATTTGTCCAAAAATGGATCTACCTATATACTAAAACATGTCTAGATACATCTATATTTTGACAAATAGAAGGCATGTATTCTAGAACGGAGGGAGTATAATGGATGCAAGTTTTGGTATTGGGAAGAAGAGTACATCGATATATTGATAGAGCGCAATTTAGTAGATGTTCTAGCACTTTCAGCTAGCATAGAGGCTAGAGATGAGACTAGTGCACTTGTTGATACTCCTACTAGAGGCTAGACATGAGACTAGGATGCGAGGAAGCAACGTCTACTTCTTTACACTCGAAGAAGAAAGAAGAACGCAAGATCGAGCCTCCGCAGATCAACAATTATTGCATCGAGAAGGCACTAATCCAACTTACATGAGTTCGTGCGTTGGTATTGCTTTTCGTCAAAATTATCGTTGGACTTCGTGCAAAACGGAGGTCCCTTTGGAGTCATGCGTTCGATTTGGCCTTACAAGTGGGACCGTAGTTGAGGAAACCGACTATTGGCAAACCCCCACCTCGCCCGCCGCACGATGGCTGAAGTTAGAGAAATGACGAGGTTGAAGAGATTGCTCTAGCACGGACTCCAAGAAATAATATGGTGTCACATGGATGTCGTGCTAGTGGCGTGTGTCGTACTCCTGGACGTGAATGCTTGTTCTGGCCCATGCCACCCTACTACTCCTAGTACTTACTATATAGTACTAGTATCGAGGATTCGAGGTGCTGGTTACGTATAGCGAACACATTAACATAATGCTACAATAAAAACACCTGCCCGACGAGCTAGTACAAATAGTGTACTTCTATTGTTGATTGGCCTCATCCGATAACCTGTTGCAATGCACGTAGAATTATGTATTCGGAAAATATATTTTTTCCCTCATCGCACCACTCACTCAGAGAAGCGACTCGAAAGCCATTCATAAATTTAGTAAGTTTATCACAGGCATATCATTTTATTACATACAACAGGTCATCAACCCATATCGACAACGAGGATACATTATAAATACTAAAGTTTTCATCACACAAGAAATAACAAGCAATGAAATGAACTTCAACTCAACCATTCCTCGGCGTTGGAAACACTTGCTTTGAACCACAAGTGATTCTTTGGGACAGGCCATCCATTGCCGATCTCGAGACCAACGCAGGATTGATCATCCAGGGTGAAGTGGCCTACTATATCAGTACCATGGAAGGGAACCACCCAAATGTCCGAGGTATAGACATAGTTACTTCTCATAAATGGTAGTAACATTGTGTCAAAAGCAGTTGTATCGCCTTTCATCTTCATTGGATAGTTTTGTCCAAGGAAGAGCGAGTTTTCTCCAAGACTATCAATTCTGTACCAGGGAGAAGGAGTTGGTTCTACCACACTAGTATCCATCCCGAATACCATGCAACGGGTGTTGGAATAGGTCCGGAGAGTGCGACCATGGGAGACTACACCTGCTTCCTTAGTAGTAACATCATCAGTGGGCTGTAGACACACAAGAAGAGGTGATCCATCGGAATTAGTTGCCAGGCACCATAGAGTATATGGGCGCTTCTCGTCCTCATGCTCGTGATCATCACCATCATCATCTCCCCCTTGGTTATAAAAATTAAGTATAGGTGGTGGAATGTTCACAGGACCTTGGAAACACAAGAAGAAGGTTAATTAGTAAAGGAAAACTTGCTAACCCGCATGCATGTGGATGAAACAATTATAATTACGGTGGAAGACAAACGTACCGAAAGCATAAGGATTCCATGCAAAAACAGTGCCACGAGTGGTGGCAGCAAACACAAGGCCCTTGTATTGAATTGCATCACAGTACTCATCCGTGTACAGAAACTGATTTTTGAGCAATATCCATCCAGCGAACCACGAAGGACGGTAACAAGCTTGTCGAAGATAGCAACAACTTCATAGTTGTTGTAATTCCAAGAGAGGTTGGGAACTCGACAAATTGCTATCTTTCGTAGAAGACAGTCACCATGATCGTATTTGAACATGCGTACAATACCGGTGTGCTCAACCTCTGGGCAGTCTGCTGAGATTTTTGGAAGTGGAACCCAGTCACGAGTGTACACATTCACAAGTTCCCACTCGCAGTTGGACCCAATGTAAACAACCCAATCTCCATTTGCGCCTGCCCAAGCCTTACCCTCAAGCGATGGCATCTTAACATCATGCGTATCATTATCATGCGGCGTCAACTTGCACAAGGCGAGGCCTCCGTCGTCCCCGTGCCAGTCATCAGGGTCACGGCGAAGAAGATAGGGGAGATCAAACCGCTCCTTGACTCTTGGGTTCCTTGTAATGATGTTATTAGTTGAGTCGAGAATGGTCTTGAACGAACCTGCCATGCTAGACGAGGTGATGACGTTGCACCGATCAATGTGTTCCTCCACCACGTCATCTTTTAGATCGGGGCAAGAATAATGTGGTCATTTCCGGCCTGTTCCCTCCATGGAGAAGACGATTGAACAATGGAAGAAGAAAGGGTGTGTTGGGGAACGTTGCAGAAAATAAAAAATTTCCTACAGTTTCACCAAGATCCATCTATGAGTTCATCTAAGCAAAGAGTGATAGGAGAGAGATTGCATCTACATACCACTTGTAGATCGCATGCGGAAGCATTCAAGAGAACGGGGATGATGGATTCATACTCGCCGTGATCCAAATCACCGATGACCAAGTGCCGAACGGACAACACCTCCACGTTCAACACACGTACGGAGCGGATGACGTCTCCTCCTTCTTGATCCAGCAAGGGGGAAGGAGAGGTTGAGGAAGAAGGCTCCAGCAGCAGCACGATGGCGTGGTGATGGTGGAGAGGCAGTACTCCGACAGGGCTTCGCCAAGCACTTAACGGAGGAGGAGAGGTGTTGGGGAGGGGAGGGGCTGCGCCTTGTATGTTGTGTGCAGCCCTCCCCTCGCCCCTCTATTTATAGGGGAAGGGGGAAGGGGGCCGGCCCCCTCTAGATGAGATCTAGAGGGGGGGCGGCGGCCAAGGGAGGGGGCTTGCCCCCCAAGCAGGGGGGGCGCCCCCACTAGGGTTTCCCCCCAACCCTAGGCGCATGGGCCCAAGGGCGGGTCGCCCAGCCCTCCAGGGGCTGGTTCCCTGCCCCCTACGGCCCATGAGGCCCTTCGAGAGGGGTGGCCCCTCCCGGTGGACCCCCCGAACCCCTCCGGTGGCCCCGGTACTATACCGATATGCCCCCGAAACTTTCCGGTGACCGTATGACAACTTCCCATATATAAATCTTTACCTCCGGACCATTCCGGAACTCCTCGTGACGTCCAGGATCTCATACGGGACTCCGAACAACATTCGGTAATCACATACAAGTCTTCCTCATAACCCTAGTGTCACCGAACCTTAAGTGTGTAGACCCTACGGGTTCGGGAGACATGCAGACATGACCGAGACGGCTCTCCGGTCAATAACCAACAGCGGGATCTGGATACCCATGTTGGCTCCCACATGCTCCTCGATGATCTCATCGGATGAACCACGATGTCGAGGATTCAATCAACCCCGCATACAATTCCCTTTGTCAAACGGTACGTTACTTGCCCGAGACTCGATTGTCGGTATCCCAATACCTTGTTCAGTCTCGTTACCGGCAAGTCACTTTTACTTGTACCATAATGCATGATCCCATGACCAAACACTTGGTCACTTTGAGCTCATTATGATGATGCATTACCGAGTGGGCCCAGAGATACCTCTCCGTCATACGGAGTGAAAAATCCCAGTCTTGATCCGTGTCAACCCAACAGACACTTTCGGAGATACCTGTAGTGCACCTTTATAGTCACCCAGTTACGTTGTGACGTTTGGTACACCCAAAGCACTCCTACAGTATCCGGGAGTTACACGATCTCATGGTCTAAGGAAATGATACTTGACATTGGAAAAGCTCTAGCAAAACGAACTACACGATCTTGTGCTATGCTTAGGATTGGGTCTTGTCCATCACATCATTCTCCTAATGATGTGATCCCATTGTCAACGACATCTAATGTAAAATGAGCTAGTCAACTAGAGGCTTTCTAGGGACGTATTGTGGTCTATGTATTCACACGTGCATTACGATTTCCGGATAATACAATTACAGCATGAATAAAAGACAATTATCATGAACAAGGAAATATAATAATAATCCTTTTATTATTGCCTCTAGGGCATATTTCCAATAGTCTCCCACTTGCACTAGAGTCAATAATCTAGTTACATTGTGATGAATCGAACACCCATAGAGTTCTGGTGTTGATCATGTTTTGCTCGCGGAAGAGGTTTAGTCAACGGATCTGCGACATTCAGATCCGTATGTACTTTGCAAATATCTATGTCTCCATCTTGAACATTTTCACGGATGGAGTTGAAACGACGCTTGATGTGCCTGGTCTTCTTGTGAAACCTGGGTTCCTTGGCAAGGGCAATAGCTCCAGTGTTGTCACAGAAGAGTTTGATCGGCCCCGACGCATTGGGTATGACTCCTAGGTCGGTGATGAACTCCTTCACCCAGATTGCTTCATGCGCTGCCTCCGAGGCTTCCATGTACTCTGCTTCACATGTAGATCCCGCCACGACGCTCTGCTTGCAGCTGCACCAGCTTACTGCCCCACCATTCAACATATACACGTATCCGGTTTGTGACTTAGAGTCATCCAGATCTGTGTCGTAGCTAGCGTCGACGTAACCCTTTACGACAAGCTCTTCATCACCTCCATAAATGAGAAACATGTCCTTTGTCCTTTTCAGGTACTTCAGGATATTCTTGACCGCTGTCCAGTGTTCCTAGCCGGGATTACTTTGGTACCTTCCTACCAAACTTACGGCAAGGTTTACATCAGGTCTGGTACACAGCATGGCATACATAATAGATCCTATGGCTGAGGCATAGGGGATGACGCTCATCTCTTCTTTATCTTTTGCCGTGGTCGGGCATTGAGCCGAGCTCAATCTCACACCTTGCAATATAGGCAAGAACCCTTTCTTGGACTGATCCATTTTGAACTTCTTCAAAATCTTATCAAGGTATGTGCTTTGTGAAAGACCTATGAGGCGTCTCGATCTATCCCTATAGATTTTGATGCCTAATATGTAAGCAGCTTCTCCAAGGTCCTTCATTGAAAAACACTTATTCAAGTAGGCCTTAATGCTGTCCAAGAATTCTATATCATTTCCCATCAAAAGTATGTCATCTACATATAATATGAGAAATGCTACAGAGCTCCCACTCACTTTCTTGTAAACGCAGGCTTCTCCATAAGTCTGCATAAACCCAAACGCTTTGATCATCTCATCAAAGCGAATGTTCCAACTCCGAGATGCTTGCACCAGCCCATAAATGGATCGCTGGAGCTTGCATGCTTTGTTAGCATTTTTAGGATCGACAAAACCTTCCGGCTTCATCATATACAGCTCTTCCTTAAGATAACCGTTAAGGAATGCCGTTTTGACGTCCATCTTCCATATCTCATAATCATAGTATGCGGCAATTCATAACATGATTCGGACGGACTTAAGCTTCGCTACGGGAGAGAAAGTCTCATCATAGTCAATCCCTTGAACTTGCCGATAACCCTTAGCGACAAGTCGAGCTTTATAGATGGTGACATTACCATCCGCATCCATCTTCTTCTTAAAGATCCATTTGTTTTCTATCCCTCGCCGATCATCGGGCAAGTTAGTCAAAGTCCATACTTTGTTTTCATACATGGATTCTATCTCGGATTGCACGGCTTCTAGCCATTTGTTGGAATCTGGGCCCGCCATCGCTTCTTCATAGTTCGAAGGTTCACCATTGTCTAACAACATGATTTCCAGGACAGGGTTGCCATACCACCCTGGTGTGGAACGTGTCCTTGTGGACCTATGAAGTTCAGTAGCAACTTGATCCGAAGTACCTTGATCATCATCATTAATTTCCTCTCCAGTCGGTGTAGGCACCACAGGAACATTTTCCTGAGCTGCACTACTTTCTGGTTCAAGAGGTAGTACTTCATCGAGTTCTACTTTTCTCCCACTTATTCCTTTCGAGAGAAACTCCTTTTCCAGAAAGGATCCGTTCTTGGCAACAAAGATCTTGCGTTCGGATCTAAGGTAGAAGGTATACCCAATGGTTTCCTTAGGGTATCCTATGAAGACGCATTTTTCCGACTTGGGTTCGAGCTTTTCAGGTTGAAGTTTCTTGACATAAGCATCGCATCCCCAAACTTTTAGAAACGACGGCTTAGGTTTATTCCCAAACCATAATTCATACGGTGTCGTCTCAACGGATTTAGACGGTGCCCTATTTAAAGTGAATGTAGTTGTCTCTAGAGCGTATCCCCAAAATGATAGCGGTAAATCAGTAACAGACATCATAGATCGCACCATATCTAATAGAGTGCGATTATGACGTTCGGACACACCGTTACGCTGAGGTGTTCCAGGCGGCGTGAGTTGTGAAACGATTCCACATTTCCTTAAGTGCATACCAAATTCGTGACTTAAATATTCTCCTCCATGATCCGATCGTAAGAATTTTATCTTTCGGACACATTGATTCTCTACTTCATTCTGAAACTCCTTGAACTTTTCAAAGGTCCCAGACTTGTGTTTCATCAAGTAGACATACCCATATCTACTCAAGTCATCAGTGAGAGTGAGAACATAACGATATCCTCCGCGAGCCTCAACGCTCATTGGACCACACACATCAGTATGTATGATTTCCAATGAGTTGGTTGCTCGCTCCATTGTTCCGGAGAACGGAGTCTTGGTCATTTTGCCCATGAGGCATGGTTCGCATGTGTCAAATGATTCATAATCGAGAGACTCTAAAAGTCCATCAGCATGGAGCTTCTTCATGCGCTTGACACCAATGTGACCAAGGCGGCAGTGCCACAAGTATGTGGGACTATCGTTATCAACTTTACATCTTTTGGTATTCACGCGATGAATATGTGTAACATTACGTTCGAGATTCATTAAGAATAAACCATTGACCATCGGGGCATGACCATAAAACATATCTCTCATATAAATAGAACAACCATTATTCTCTGATTTAAATGAGTAGCAATCTCGCATCAAACGAGATCCAGATACAATGTTCATGCTCAAACTTGGCACTAAATAACAATCATTGAGGTATAAAACTAATCCCGTAGGTAAATGTAGAGGTAGCGTGCCGACGGCGATCACATCGACCTTGGAACCATTCCCGACGCGCATCGTCACCTCGTCCTTCGCCAGTCTCTGCTTATTCCGCAGCTCCTGCTGTGAGTTACAAATATGAGCAACGGCACCGATATCAAATACCTAGGAGTTACTACGAGTACTGGTAAGGTACACATCAATTACATGTATATCAAATATACCTTTAGTGTTGCTGGCCTTCTTGTCCGCTAAGTATTTGGGGCAGTTCCGCTTCCAGTGACCCTTCCCTTTGCAATAAAAGCACTCAGTCTCAGGCTTGGGTCCATTCTTTGACTTCTTCCCGGCAACTGGCTTACCGGGCGCGGCAACATCTTTGTCGTCCTTCTTGAAGTTCTTCTTACCCTTGCCCTTCTTGAACTTAGTGGTCTTATTGAGCATCAACACTTGATGTTCTTTCTTGATTTCAACCTCTGCTGACTTCAGCATAGAAAATACTTCAGGAATGGTCTTCACCATCCCCTGCATATTGTAGTTCAACACAAAGCTCTTGTAGCTCGGTGGGAGCGACTGAAGGATTCTGTCAATGACCGCCTCGTTCGGGAGGTTGATCTCCAGCTGGGACAGGCGGTTGTGCAACCCAGACATTTTGAGTATGTGCTCACTGACAGAACTGTTTTCCTCCATCTTACAACTATAGAACTTGTCGGAGACTTCATATCTCTCGACCCGGGCATGAGCTTGAAAAACCATTTTCAGCTCCTCGAACATCTCATACGCTCCGTGTCGCTCAAAACGCTTTTGGAGCCCCGATTCTAAGCTGTAAAGCATGCCGCACTGAACGAGGGAGTAATCATCAGCACGTGACTGCCAAGTGTTCATAACGTCTTGGTTCTCTGGGATTGGTGCTTCACCTAGCGGTGCTTCTAGGACATAATCTGTCTGGGCTGCTATGAGGATGATCCTCAGGTTTCGGACCCAGTCCGAATAGTTGCTGCCATCATCTTTCAGCTTGGTTTTCTCTAGGAACGCGTTGAAGTTCATGTTGACATGAGCGTTGGCCATTTGATCTACAAGACATATTTTGCAAAGACTTTAGACTAAGTTCATGATAATTAAGTTCCTCTAATCAAATTATTTAATGAACTCCCACTCAGATTGACATCCCTCTAGTCATCTAAGTGTTACACGATCCGAGTTGACTAGGCCGTGTCCGATCATCACGTGAGACGGACTAGTCATCATCGCTGAACATCTCCATGTTGATCGTATCTTCCATACGACTCATGTTCGACCTTTCGGTCTCTGTGTTCCGAGGCCATGTATGTACATGTTAGGCTCGTCAAGTTAACCCTAAGTGTTTTGCATGTGTAAAACTGTCTTACACCCGTTGTATGTGAACGTAAGGATCTATCACACCCGACCATCACGTGGTGCTTCGAAACGACGAACTTTAGCAACGGCGCACAGTTAGGGGGAACACTTTCTTGAAATTATTATAAGGGATCATCTTATTTACTACCGTCGTTCTAAGTAAACAAGATGCATAAACATAATAAACATCACATGCAATTATATAATAGTGACATGATATGGCCAATATCATATAGCTCCTTTGATCTCAATCTTCGGGGCTCCATGATCATCTTTGTCACCGGCATGACACCATGATCTCCATCATCATGATCTCCATCATCGTGTCTTCATGAAGTTGTCACGCCAATGACTACTTCTACTTCTATGGCTAACGCGTTAGCAATAAAGTAAAGTAATTTACATGGCGTTCTTCAATGACACGCAGGTCATACAAAAATAAAGACAACTCCTATGGCTCCTACCGGTTGTCATACTCATCGACATGCAAGTCGTGATTCCTATTACAAGAACATGATCTCATACATCACAATATGTCATTCATCATTCATCACAACTTCTGGCCATATCACATCACATGACAATTGCTGCAAAAACAAGTTAGACGTCCTCTAATTGTTGTTGCATCTTTTACGTGGCTGCAATTGGGTTCTAGCAAGAACGTTTTCTTACCTAAGAATAACCACAACGTGATATTGTCAACTTCTATTTACCCTTCATAAGGATCCTTTTCGTCGAATCCGCTCCAACTAAAGTGGGAGAGACAGACACCCGCTAGCCACCTTATGCAACTACTGCATGTCAGTCGGTGGAACCTGTCTCACGTAAGCGTACGTGTAAGGTCGGTCCGGGACGCTTCATCCCACAATACCGCTGAAGCAAAATAAGACTAGTAGCGGCAAGCAAGTTGACAAGATCTACACCGAAAACAAAATTGTGTTCTACTCGTGCAATAGAGAACTATGCATAGACCTAGCTCAAGATGCCACTGTTGGGGAACGTTGCAGAAAATAAAAAATTTCCTACAGATTCACCAAGATCCATCTATGAGTTCATCTAACCAACGAGTGATAGGAGAGAGATTGCATCTACATACCACTTGTAGATCGCGTGCGGAAGCGTTCAAGAGAACGGGGATGATGGAGTCGTACTCGCCGTGATCCAAATCACCGATGACCAAGTGCCAAATGGACAGCACCTCCACGTTCAACACACGTGCGGAGCGGATGACGTCTTCTCCTTCTTGATCCAGCAAGGGGGGAGGAGAGGTTGAGGAAGAAGGCTCCAGCAGCAGCACGATGGCGTGGTAATGGTGGAGAGGCAGTACTCCGACAGGGCTTCGCCAAGCACTTAACGGAGGAGGAGAGGTGTTGGGGAGGGGAGGGGCTGCGCCCTGGATGCTGTGTGCAGCCCTCCCCTCGCCCCTCTATTTATAGGGGAAGGGGGAAGGGGGGCCGGCCCCCTCTAGATGAGATCTAGAGGGGGGCGGCGGCTAAGGGAGGGGGCTTGCCCCCCAAGCAAGGGGGGCGCCCCCACTAGGGTTTCGCCCCAACCCTAGGCACATGGGCCCAAGGGGGGGCGCCCAGCCCTCCAGAGGCTGGTTCCCTGCCCCCTACGGCCCATGAGGCCCTCCGAGAGGGCTGGCCCCTCCCGGTGGACCCCCGGAACCCCTCCGGTGGCCCCGGTACAATACCGATATGCCCCCGAAACTTTCCGATGACCGTATGACAACTTTCCATATATAAATCTTTACCTCCGGACCATTCCGGAACTCCTCGCGACGTCCGAGATCTCATCCGGGACTCCGAACAACATTCGGTAATCACATACAAGTCTTCCGAATAACCCTAGCGTCATCGAACCTTAAGTGTGTAGACCCTATGGGTTCGGGAGACATGCAGATATGACCGAGACGGCTCTCCGGTCAATAACCAACAGCGGGATCTGGATACCCATGTTGGCTCCCACATGCTCCTCGATGATCTCATCAGATGAACCATGATGTCGAGGATTCAATCAACCCTGCAAACAATTCCCTTTGTCAAACGGTGCGTTACTTGCCCGAGACTCGATCGTCGGTATCCCAATACCTCGTTCAGTCTCGTTACCGGCAAGTCACTTTTACTCGTACCATAATGCATGATCCCGTGACCAAACACTTGGTCACTTTGAGCTCATTATGATGATGCATTACCGAGTGGGCCCAGAGATACCTCTCCGTCATACGGAGTGACAAATCCCAGTCTCAATTCGTGTCAACCCAACAGACACTTTCGGAGATACCTGTAGTGCACCTTTATAGTCACCCAGTTACGTTGTGACGTTTGGTACACCCAAAGCACTCCTATGGTATTCGGGAGTTACACGATCTCATGGTCTAAGGAAAAGATACTTGACATTGGAAAAGCTCTAGCAAAACGAACTACATGATCTTGTGCTATGCTTAGATTGGGTCTTGTCCATCACATCATTCTCCTAATGATGTGATCCCGTTGTCAACGACATCTAATGTCCATAGTCAGGAAACCATGACTATCCATTGACCAATGAGCTAGTCAACTAGAGGCTTCTAGGGACGTATTGTGGTCTATGTATTCACTCGTGTATTACGATTTCCGGATAATACAATTATAGCATGAATAAAATACAATTATCATGAACAAGGAAATATAATAATAATCCTTTTATTATTGCCTCTAAGGCATATTTCCAACAGGGTGAAGAGCTGAAGGGAAATGGAGGAGGGAGAGGAAGAGCGTGCGACAGCAGTTCCAAATCGAGAGGGAAAGGCGAAGAGTCGGTGGACGATTGCCAGTTTGCCACGGTTCACGAAGAGGCGCACCGGCCTACACGTCCATCCGGAAATACTTGTATAAAAGGACTCACCGTCGTCTCACTCATATGTTGGAACGGGACCACATGTCAATGAAACATGGTGTGTAATTTCTCGTGCAAAATGCGATCTGGCCGCGTTGGCCCGAGGTGCCGCATTAGTTATCGACATTTATTTTTTAATGGCGTGTCGTTCAGTTTTGAAGCACGACTAACTGGTAGTGTACGCAGAGAAAATATAAAGTACTCTACCACTAGTCCACCTCCAGTACTAGTAGTATAAAAAAGATGATATAGGTTGGAGCTTCAGCGCTTTCTTGCTAAGGGATGCCCACTTGCTTCTCACACTACCACCCTCTCTCCAGATCTAGAAAAGATGGCCTCTCCCTCCCTCCTCACCGGTGGTCATAGATCCTATGGGGAAGAAAAGGACGTGCAGTGTTGATGCACTCGTCGTCAGCGAGTGAGGTCACGCACTGACGGCAAGGCCGTCCTCTCATACGTAGCGCCCACGCGGGATGGCAGCCGTGCCCAAGCTCGCTGCCGTAGTGTGTACGGTGGACGACGACCACGAGCGAAGCCACTTCCCGCCGACCCTCAGGTATGCTACCTCTTTTCGAACCATACCCTTGTTCTATTGCCCCATCTGCCACGTTGTTGCATGTGGATCTTTTTCCACTCCACCATCTTCCCAATTTGCTATCCTCTGCTCTGCTGGCCACGCAGACGAAAACCATAATTTGCACTATTAAAGGAAACCCTACTTCATGCAGACTAATCCATGTCTGGGTTGAATAAGGAAAGGAAGGGAGACTGTATTGTCCAAGAGAGTAGGCATTGAACCCGCATCTAGGTTGAAAAGGGGAAAATCAGTAGCTAAGGAACGAGTCTCGTGTCTCTTGGTTGAAGAAGGGTAGAAAGGCATGACAATGCAATAGAGAATGACCAGGTCGATCGATTTGTTGTCCTCACATAGGAAAAAGGTGGCTAAAGAGAACAAAAATGGGACGTAATCCACATATGCTGCCTGGATATTTGTTGCTCTGGGCAACCATACCCCCCTCAGCACTCTGCGTCCGTGGAGGTACATTGTACTGGTGCGTCCACTGTCTGAATGGGCATCCCATGCTCTTATTGCTACTTTTTTTGCTGTTAATATAACGCCAGCAGTCAAATTCAGCAATGCTACTGCTAAAGTGATGCCACATTTAACTAATGCTGCTCTCAGTCTAATGCCACCGATAAATTTAAGCAATGTCATTTAATGTCACTGAATTATTTCAGGGTTAGCTGTTGATTGTGGATGTATTAAAGATTTTTCAGCTAAGGCATTCTAATGTTGTTGCACAGTCAGTATACCAACGATGAAACTTGTTATTACCTTCAGATTTTTGCACTGTTAATGCTTATAGATTACATACCTCACTTTCATGAGATAAGTTAATTTTTTTGTACACTGTCACCAAAATGCCAAGGCGCTGATGTCATTTTATTTTGGTTAAACTACACAAAAAAATATGAAGACAAGAGGAAAGGTCAAGAGTGGGCACCTCCTCTTCTGGCTGTTCTCTTGATTCCTAGTTTTTATGTTTGATCGATTATCAAGATTGGGATAGCAATTTTTTAGGTCCCCCCGAGTTCGAAATGATATTTACCTTGGAGGTACATGGTTTGCAATTTTTTTATACTGTCATTAGTTAATAATGCTAGTTACCTTCAGACTTTTGTATTTGGTTTAATGCTCATGCACAGCTAGTATACCAATGCTGAAACTTGTTACCTTTACATTTTGTATTGTTAATTCTTATAGAAATCTTCCAGTGCTAGAGTTTATTGAAATCTGTTCGGTAAAACCATTGTACTGTACCCTATAATAAATTAACTACTCTACTATTGCACTAGCCACTAGATTAGTGTATATTTGTAGTATTCGAATGGTGTTGCATTAGCGTATGGACATAAATAAAGTGTGGCAAGCTTTCCTAGATATGTGCTCAAGAAAACTACTACATGTTTTTCTAAATACTAGACATTTGGGTACTTTAAATTGAACCACAAAAACATCTTATATTAAGGAATAGAGGGTATAGAGTTCACTCAAATTATCCTGGTAAAGCTAGTCACACCTTTGTTAAAATTAATGTTCATTATGTTATCGGAGGAGGTCTATATGTTTGTCTCTAATGCCTGTCGACTACATACCTGACATCATGATGTAATGTTAAGTCATTTCCTTTTGTACAGTGTCACTGAATTGTCAAGGTGATGATGGCATTTTATTTTAGTTGAACTGCACAAAATATGCTTAAAAGAAGAGGAAAGGTCAGGAATGGCTCAATTTTTCAGAAAAAACTATGTATGCCTTCCTGACATCACCCGCTATTGCTTTATTTATTCCTTCAAACAGGTGGTTAGAAACAGTGTTGCTACCTTTTCCCATTAAGAAATCAGAATGCTTATATTTGTGAGTCTATGCTTAAACTAGTGCCACTTTCATAGTAATCACACTTTCAATATCTATGCAAACAGGGATGCTCGATTTTAGTGGAACTGCACAAAAAGTCCAACTGGTTCAACATTAGGAGCATGTTTTTTTTCCAAACCTTTATATCCAATTGGTGGCACTATGAGCTGTTCATTACGAAGGTACATGGTTTGCTACTATCTTGCTACTCTTTTTGTACTGTCATTAGATAGTAATACTAGTGGTTTGCATGTGAATTTATTGGTAGGGTGGACCTACATTGGAGGTGCAGGACAGGATTCAATGATTGGATGATCAATTTCGGTTGTATCGATTTCACCTCTTCCATCACTGCGAACATGGATATCCTTGGTCTGATGAAGAATAGGCACTATATTTCTGCTCTGAACCAGCAAATCAATTCAGTATGAAATTGTCCAGGGCAAAACATAACTGTATTAGATTGTCCAGTGCAGAACATGACATATGCTAAGCGGAAGAGACATGTTTAAACCAAAAATACATGGTGTGGTATATGTTTACTAGCTGCTTGATATCTGTGCAGACAGAAATGTCTGCCTGTTGCTATTTGGCAAACAAACAAAGTGTCCGCAATTTTGGTCGAACTGCACAAGAGAATAGTATAGTCACTGCATGCAGTGCCATTTGAAAATAGACACAGAAAGATTGGATAGTCACTTCATGGACTGCAGAAAAGTAGTACTGTACTATTTATTGGCCAACACTAGGTGCTTCATTGCTTTGGTCTGATTATACAATGGGCATCATTTTGCCTAAGTTAAAGTTTGTATTCCAAAAATAGTCTCGCGGTGCGATCGAGAGAAGACCAAATCATATTGCAGTGGATGTTCCTCCATCATGTGTGGTTCATTCTCATGGTTCCAACTGTTGGTGAAACCACTTACGTTTGCAATAGGAATTGTAGACTTCACAAACAAATTTGTCTTTCAGTCTGTATTGAATGTTGGCCAAGAGAAGCATCCATGTTAGTAGGAAGAACAGATGTTTTTCTAGATCTTTGCTTTTGGAGCTACATATTTGTATGATCTGTGAATCATTGAGATGCATTAACATGTTGATCTTATGTATGGGAATCGTACTAGTTAGTTTTAGTTGCGACGCAAGGTCCGAAGTGGCTGATCTTTGCTTTTGGAGCTACATATTTGTATATGATTTGTGAATCATTGAGATGCATTAACAGTTACTTATTTCTGTTCACTCGGTGTTTACAAGTTACTGATCGATCACTAGTTAGCCTACTAATGCGCTCCTGGCAGTTTTATTTGCGACACAAGATTCAAAGTGGCAGTTTTTTGAATAAAAATGCCTACCTCTGAAGAAACTGACAAGCTACACTATCCTACCTACTCGATCCTACACGGATAAATAGCGGATCACGCATGTACTACCTCCTTTCCGGTTTGCAGGGCTCAATTCAAGAAATGACCGACTCGATCCTACACGAATAAATAGCGGATCACGCATGTAGTAGTACCTCCTTTTCGATTTGCAGGGCTTAATTCAAACCTCTCACCAACCAAGGTACTCCCTCCGTCCGGGTTTATTAGTCCCGTGAGCAAAGCAGCAACACCAAGGCATGGCAATAATTAACGGCATGCAGAAGTTTAAGCCTAATTAATTCTAGTGATTTAAGTGGTTGCATGCGTGCCCTCGGCTGCGACTTGTTGCATGCTGCTCCGCATACTGGCTGTGAGCGATTCTGTGTGCCTGCATGCAGCCGGCCGTAATTAAGGCAGCTAACTGATGCGAAAAAAGATGCAATTTAATTGTTGCGGGCTTTTTAAATCCGTGGAATCATTATTGACAAGGAGGGAGATGATTCGAGTGCACTCGTTTGACCGCCATGCCCGCGTGCGCCCCAGACGGGACGGGATGGCACAGTCATAATTTCAGTTTCTCTAGTTTTCCATGGCAAGCTGGCACGCTAAGCCATTATGCATTGAATTCCGATGAGCGTCGCGCTACCTTCCGCCTATAAGTACTGTTTCCCGGCCTTCTCCGATGGCAGAGTGACCCAACTCGCCATATCCTCATAAGCCCCCACCGGCCTGATGTCGCTTGGCACGTCCGCCATGCCCCCGCCCGTCTGTGGTAGGCGATGCCAGAGGCGGTAACCTCTAGAACTAGTGTTCAGTTTTTCACCAGAAGGCAGACGGAGGGAGGAGGCATTCTATCTATCTTTAGATGGCAATGCGGAGATCGAGGAGTTGTTGGAGCGCGATCGCTTGGCGAAGGAGCAGGAGTTGTTGGAGCGCGACCGCCTGGCGGAGGAGCAGCGTATCGCCGATTTGCGCCGCTAGCAGGACATGGAACAGCAGGCTGTCGGGCACGCACGTGTTCGCGACGCTGATTTTTACTACCAGCTCATCAAGTGGGTTTCCCGCTTGGAAGCCGAAGCTTCGGTGGACCACGCCGTCATGGAAAGGGCCAACGCGCGCGATCGACGCGCCCTATCGCACCTCTTGCAAGTCCGAGCCGAGGCGCAGGACGTCGGTGCCGACATTTAGCGTGTACTATAGATGGCGGCCGGCATCGTCTAGTTAGCTAAGAGTAAGTTAGTACTTGTACGCTACTAGAGTATTAGTGGGAGTAGATAGTTAACTTGGCTATGATGGTTGTCAACGTGGAAGTTCAGCACTCTATATGTGGATCAGACCTGTTACTTTGCTCTGAATGTTGAACTTTCCGTTTGAACATATGGAATGGGATGTTATTTTTTTAAGTGGGTTGTATTTGTCCTCCACGGGTTTAGACGCTGACTTGTGGGCCTACCAAGTTGACGCATACACAATCAGGAGATGATTGTACGTGGAGAGGATGACAGCAGGGACCTGCCAAGGTCATGGCAGTACGCAAGCAAGTGCCTCCTTATTTCAAGCCAATAAAACAATGGCTCCTCCTAGTGAATTTCTGACATCTGGGTCCCATGCCATTGTCAACGTAGTCAATAAACGAGAGAATTGCACAACGAGCAGCTGACACCAGGGACCCAGCAGCTCGCCCAGTTATTTTTTTGGGGGTTAATTTGATAAATGCCACACCAAATCTGGTGTTTCCAAGAAATGCCACTTCAATTTCCAAACATTGAAAAATGCCATTTCGTGCCATTTCTAGTGGCATTTTTCGAAGTCTGGAGTGGCATTTTTCAAAGTTTGCAAACTGCAGTGGCGTTTTTCAATGGTTGCAAAATTTGCAGTTTCATTTTTCAAAGTTTGGAAATTGCAGTGGCATTTTTATGAATCGCCATAATTGGAGTGGCATTTATCTAATTTGTTTTGGAGATGGAAGCAGGGTGTCAACTGGGCTGTGCGAGACACTCTGGCATGTCTAGACAGCCTTTTCTTTTATGTTTACCACAGACCAGCCCAGTAGTTTTTCTTTCTTTCTGAAAATTGGTAGCCCAGTTTTTTTGTGATTTGTCAAGTAAGTCGCTTTATCAGGCTTGTTGGGCTGCAAATCTTCTTTCAAGACAAGGTTGAGCTTCATTCGGCTGGCCGAGAAAATGGCCTATCAGTAATGAGAAATAGGTTGTACATTTTTAAAACACATCAAACCGGCAATTAGTTTCGAATATCTTTTTTTCATTTCGAGATTTTAAATTGCATTGATTTTTATGCGTGGACAATTTATGGATTTTATATTGATATACATTTATTTTTAAAATCAATTTGAATGTGACTCGAAATTTCAGGATTAAAAATAGTTCGGACCGCACCGAAATATGCAAAATTTCATATAATTTTTTAACCGTGGCCACAATATGGGCTGTAATGCTAACAAAAAGAATATGGGCTCCAAAAAACCCGTAAGAATTAGCAAATTGGCTGTAAATTATTTGAAATAATGGGAAATGGGTTGTATGCTGTTTTCCACAAATTTGAGGCTTTCCTAAAAAAGGTTAACGCACAAGCAGTGACTATTGGATGTCCATCCAACGGCCGTCGTGCTTCTTCAATCTCTGCTCTTCCTGCTCCAGCCGCTCAAACAAGTGTTGGCGGGACTGCCTGCTCCCTCCTCCCCGCGGCCGACTGTGCTGCCGCGCAGGCCTCACCGCCCCACCGTACTCCCATCGCTAGGCTAGCCATCCCTCTACTCACCCACACCTGCTGTTATTCTCCGGCAACGGCAGACAAACTAGTAAACCCTCGTACAGTCGTACTCCCCTCCGCGTGGGAAACAACAGCCCAGTCTTCCCTGGCTCCGTGTCGTTCCCTTCCTAGGCCTCACCGTCGTCCACCGCCCTGGTGCTCTCGGCGTGGCGTGGTCAACATGGTCAACGACTAACATGCATCTGAACTGGACTGTACATGGAGAGGCTGACAGCTGGGTCCACGGACGCACGCAAGGAAATGCCTCCTTATTACGCCCAAAATAATGATTCCTCCACCTGACATCTAGGACCCACCGAAAGGGCCTATGTATTTCGTGAAAAAAACATTACCGCCGCTGACAGCTCAGACCCACCAGCTATATCTTCGCACACCAGGAAGTGCCTCCTTATTACGCACAAAAAAATGAATACTCCCCCTGCTAGCTGGGACCCGGTATAGTGGGCCTACTAAGTTGACGGGGACGGAGGGCTTTGTCAACTTAGTCAATATGCACGATTCTAGCTCGACTGACTGTACGACGTCGATCCAACGGCCGTAGTGCTTCTTCAACCTCTGGTCTTCTTGCTCCAGCCGCCCAAAGAAGTGTCGATCGTGCCGCGTGCTCCTGCCTCTCGTGGACGGCTGTGATGCCGCGGAGGCCTCACCGCTAGCCCAGGGCATCCCTCTACTCACCCACACCCCCTGTTATTCTGCGGCGACGGCAGCCTCACGCCGCAGCCGAACCAGTGTACCCTCGTACTCCTCTCCACGTGGGCATCCACTGCGCGTCTTCCCCAGCTCCACGTCTTCCCCTTCCTAGGCCTCGCCTCGTCCACCGCCTTGGTGCTCTCGGTGCGGCGTGGTCAATGTGGTCAACGACCGACTTCCATCGGAAGAATACTGTACGTGGAGGGGCTGACAGTTGGGTCCATGGCCACAGCCAAGTTTTTTTCTGATTTTCCAAGCAAGTCGCTTTGGCAGGCCTGTTGGGCTACAAATCTTTCAAGACGAGGAGAGCTTCATTCGGCTGGCCGAGAAAACGGCCTATCAGTAATGAGAAATGGGTTGTACTTTTTTAAAACACATCAAACCGGCAATTAGTTTCAAATTTCTTTTTTTTCATTTCGAGATTTTAAATTGCATTGATTTTATGCGTGGACAATTTGTTGGATTTTATATTGATATACATTTATTTTTAAAATCAATTTGAATGTGACTCGAAATTTCAGGATTAAAAATAGTTCGGACCGCACCGAAATATGCAAAATTTCATATAATTTTTTAACCGTGGCCACAATATGGGCTGTAATGCTCACAAAAAGAATATGGGCTCCAAAAAACCTTAAGAATTAGCAAATGGGCTGTAAATTATTAGAAATAATGGCAGATGGGTTGTATGCTGTTTTCCACAGATTTGAGGCTTTCCTAAAAAAAGGTTGATGCACAAGCAGTGACTGTTGGATTTCCATCCAACGGTCGTCGTGCTTCTTCAATCTCTACTCTTCCTACTCCAGCCGCTCAAACAAGCGCCGGCGGGACTGCCTGCTCCCTCCTCCCTGCCTCCGTTTGGTTCCCTTCCTAGGCCTCGCCGTCGTCCACCGCCCTGGTGCTCTCGGCGCGGCCTGGTCAACGTGGTCAACGACCGACATGCATCTGAAGTGGACTGTACGTAGAGAGGCTGATAGCTGGGTCCACAGCCGCAGCAAGGAAGTGCCTCCTTATTACGTGCAAAACAATTATTCCTCCACCTGACAGCAGGGACCCACCAGACGGGCCATCGTATTTCGTGAAAAAAATGTTTCCCCCTGGCTGTTGGGACCCACCAGCTACATCTTATTACGCAAGGAAGTGCGTCCAGGAAAAAAAACGATTCACCCCCCTTACTGCTCGGACCCACCAGCTACATCTTTGCACGCAAGGAAGTGCCTGACAGTCAGGACCCACCTGGTTGAAGCGTACGTAGCGTTGTCGTTCTGGTCGCGAACGTGTACGTACACTATACTGGTCGATGTAGAGGCGCGCACATGTCGTAGTAGAGGCACGCACGTAGCATGTACACGTACGTACAGCGGCCAGTGCGCAAAAAAGAAAATACGGCCACGTACTTACATGCGGGCGGGGTCTCGAACGCCTACTCGCGCATATATACGTACGGCCAGGGCTCGTGTACATGGTTGGGTCGGAACGAAGAAACAGCGTCGTCGTCGTGTTCATGGGGAGGCAATGGAATGTGTCGTGTTTATCGGGAGGCAATGGAACGCGTGGGAGCCAACCGGCTTGGACGGAACAGATGATGGAAACGAGGCCTGGCGTACCGCAGAACGGAGGAAATGGCCTTGTGTTCGATCGGCCACGTTCGAAACGGGATCCTATTCATCAGGAGGGGTCTGGCGTACCGCAAAATGGAGGAAACAGACCTCCTACGGTCGAAACGGGGGTCATGTTGATCGGGAGGGGTGTGGCGTACCGCAAAACGGATGAAACGGACTTGTGTTGGAGCGCTACAGTCGAAACGGGGGTCCTGTTGATCGGGAGGGGTGTGGCGTACCGCAAAATGAACGAAGCGGATTTGTGTTGGAGCACTATGGTCGAAATGGGGGTCATGTTCATTGGGAGGGGTGTGGCATACCGCAAAACGGGACTCCACGGGATACTGTTCATCTCCACCGTCGACCTCCTCCAGCCTCCACTGGCTACTGTTCATCCACCGTTGACCTCCTCCAGCCTCCACCTGCGATTGTTCATCCACAGGCTCCTGTTCATCCAGCCTCCACCGCGCGCTACTCCACCGGCTACTGTTCAACCACCCCTCTCCACGGGCTCCTGTTCAACCACCCCTCCACGGGCTACTGTTCATCCACCCCTCCACCGTCTATCGTTCATCTAGCCCTCCACGGGGTCATCCTATTCATCCAGCCCTCCACAGGGTCCTGTTCATCCAGCCCCAACCGGCTCGATCAATGGGGGCCCTGTTCATCCAAAGGAAACGCCACGGGTCATGTTCATCCACTCCCACCACTCATTGTTCATCCAACCCCCCCCCCCCCCCCCAACGCTCACTGTTCATCTAGAGAGGCAGCATCGATCAGCTTCAGTTCGCAGCAGTAGCGAAGGAATCGCTTGATCGGGTTCAGTTAACAACCATCAATCGATCGCTCGGATTCAGTAACGCGTAGCCTGCAGTGCAATCGCTCGGGTTCAGTTAGAGCCCAATGCCTCGTTCGGGTTCAGTTAGAGCCAACGCCTCGCACACACGCGCGTACATGTATGAGAGAAACGCGCATCGCTCGGCCCCTGACCACCCACCGTAACCGGGAACTCCCCGAAATTTTCCTTGCCCTCGCTTCTACCACGGTTTTTCCGTCATGGACGGCCCAAAGAATGTCATGTTATTGCATCTCTAGCCCGCCCAGGATGAAAAGCCCATTTTCTGTCATGATTTTTTATCATAGAAGTAGGAGCCCACCACATCTATGATGATACCGGGTTTTGTCACAATTATCGTCATAGAAGTGTCATAAGTATGACAGAAAAAAGTTTCGTTCGGCCCAAAATGTCACGGATGTGTCTTTTTTTGTAGCGCTAGCTCTGCACTTGATTCTCCTTCTGTTATGAGTAAACTTGCGACACCTAAACCTGCTTCTGCTATTGATTCTGATATGTCGCATGTCATTAATGATGCCACTTCTTCTATGCATGATACTTATGATGAAACTACTTCTATGCTTGATACTACTATGCCATTAGGTGAATTTCTTGATGAACAACTTGCTAGGGCTAGAGAGAATGAAACTATTGAAACTGATAATATTGATGAAAGTGACGATGAAGGTTCTCCCTCTAAATATGAATTGCCTGTTGTTCCTGAGGGTTATGTTATGGATGAAGAAATTGCTAGAGATTTTCTTGCTTGCAATGATAGATCTGATCTTAAGAAATTATTATCTAAGCTGAAACAAAAGTCTTTAAATGCTAGAATCAAACATGAACCTGCTTTTGCTACTTCACCTATCTATGTTACTGATAAGGATTATGATTTCTCTGTCGATCCTGAGATAATTACCCTGGTTGAATCTGATCCTTTTTATGGCAATGGATCTGAAACTGTTGTGGCACATCTTACTAAATTTAATGATATAGCCACCCTGTTTACTAATCATGAGAAATCTCGCTACTACTATATCCTTCAAATATTTCCATTCTCATTAAAGGGTGATGCTAAAACATGGTTTAATTCTCTTGATCCTTGTTGCATGCGTAGTCCCCAGGATATGATTTATTACTTCTCTGCTAAATATTTCCCCGCTCATAAGAAACAAGCTGTCTTGAGGGAAATATATAATTTTGTGCAAATTGAAGAACATAGTCTCCCACAAGCTTGGGGGGGCTTCTTCGATTACTGAATGCTTTGCCTGATCATCCTATTAAGAAAAATAAAATACTTGATATCTTTTATAATGGACTAACCGATGCTTCCAAGGACCACCTGGATAGTTGTGTCGGTTGTGTTTTCAGGGAAAGAACAGTTGATCAAGCTGAATTTCTATTGAATAATATGTTGACAAATGAAAACAATTGGACACTTCCTGAGCCAACTCCTAAGTCAACTCCAAAAAAAGAGGTGTTCTATTTCTCAGTCTTGAAGATATGCAAGAGGCAAAGAAATCTATGAAAGAGAAAGGTATTAAAGCTGAAGATGTTAAGAATTTACCTCCTGTTGAAGAAATACATGGCCTTAATATACCACCTATTGAAGGAATCTTGATAACCCGACACAGGTAGTGAAGGTAAATTCTCTCTATAGATATGATAAAGTTGAAATCCCGTCTACTAAGTTTGCTAGCCAATGCTTGGATGAATTTGATGACTTTATGGCTAAACAAGAAAATTTCAATGATTTATGTTGGTAGACAATTTAAAAGTAATACTTATATGATTGGACACTTGAGTGATTATATGTCTAGAGTTAAGGGTGAACTTAAACTCACTAGTAAACATGCTTCTATGGTTACCACTCAAGTAGAACAAGTGCTTAAGGCTCAGAATGATTTGCTCAATGAATTAAATGATAAGAGAAATGATAATGATGTTAGAGTTATGACTAGAGGTGGTAGAATGACTCAGGAACCTTTGTATCCTGAGGGCCACCCTAAGAGAATTGAGCAAGATTCTCAGGGAAATAGTGTTGATACACCTAGTCCTTCTAAAAAGAAGAAGAAGAAAAATGATAGGACTTTGCATGCCTCTAGTGAACCTGTTGTAGACACACCTAAGAATCCTAATGATATTTCTATCTCTGATGCTGAAACACAATCTCGTGATGAACATGAACCTAGTAATAATGTTAATGATAATGTTCATGTAGATGTTCAACCTAGCAATAACAATGATGTAGAAATTGAACTTGATGTTGATCTTGATAACCTACAATCAAAGAATCAACGTTATCATAAGAGAGACTTCGTTGCTAGGAAGCACGGTAGAGAAAGAGAACCATGGGTTTAGAAACCCATGCCTTTTCCTCCTAAACCATCTAAGAAAAAGGATTTTGAGTGCTTTGCTGAAATGATTAGACCTATCTTTTTGCGTATGCGTTTGACTGATATGCTTAAGATGAATCCTTATGCAAAGTACATGAAAGATACTATTACAAATAAAGGAAAGATACCGGAAGTTGAAATTTCCATCATGCTTGCTAATTATACGTTTAAGGGTGGAATACCTAAGAAACTAGGAGATCTAGGAGTACCAACTATACCATGCTCCATTAAAAGAAACTATGTTAAAACTGTTTTATGTGATCTCGGAGCCGGTGTTAGTGTTATGCCCCTCTCTTTATATGTAGAATTGAATTGAATAAGTTGACACCTACTGAAATATCTTTGCAAATGGCTGATAAATCAACCGCTATAGCTGTCGGTATTTGTGAGGACGTGCCTGTGGTAGTTGCAAACATTACTATCCTAACAGACTTTGTCATTCTTGATATTCCCGAGGACGATAGTATGTCGATTATCCTTGGTAGACCCTTTTTTAATACTACAGGTGCTGTTATTGATTGCAACAAAGGCAATGTCACTTTTCATGTTAATGGTAATGAGCATACAGTACACTTTCCGAGCAAACAACCTCAAGTTCACAGTATAAATTCTATTGGAAAAATTCCATCAATTATTATTGGAGGTTTTGAATTTCCTCTTCCTAATGTCAAAAATAAATATGATATTCTTATTATTGGGGATGTACATATCCCCATTGAGGTAACCTAGTGTCATTTTGAAATTTCTCTGGTTCCATGCGATTCGGAATGAGTTTGTTAACAAGACTTGATCAACCTTGTTAGTGGATTCCTTTTGATGAGCATGAGATGGATGAAGTTAGAAGGCACAACTCTCTGTACCCTCCTTTTACTTTCTGGTATTTAGATTAAATAAAGTAAAAATAGTATTTTCTGTCTGTTTTCTGAATTATTCTTGTAATAAAAAAATACCCCGAAAATAAAAATTCTCCAAATGCCCTGCAAATTAAATATGATTTTTTTTGGAATATTTGAGAATATTTGGCACTGAGAACACACCAGAGGGAGCCAACACGGGGGCACGAGGGTCGAGGGCACGTCCCCTACCTCGTGGGCCCCTTGTGGCCCCCTCCACTTATTCCTGCACCCACACACTTCTTCTTCCTCCCAAAAAAATCACTAACTAGCTCAAGCACGAGTTCTAGCTCAACTTGTTGCAATTTTTTATCTCCTTGCTCAAAGCTCCATTCACAAAACTGCTTTGGGGGATTGTTCTTTGGTATGTGACTCCTCCAATGGTCCGATTAGTTTTTGTTCTAGTGCTTTATTCATCGCAATTTTTTGCTGCTAAGGTGACCCTGTTCTTGAGCTTGAATGTCAAATTTATTTGGTCCCAAGTAGCTCTAATGCATGATATAGTCTCTAGGCACTTGTAGGAGTAGTTGCTATCAACTTTATTGAGTTTGGTTTACTTTTATTTTGAGTTACTAAAAATTTCAGAAATTTTCAGAAAATGATGAAGAGATTTTTGAGGGGCTCTTCTAGCCAAAGCTCGGAGGATAAAAAAAGCAAGGAGAATAATAAGCCCAAGTATAATCTCCCTCGCGTCGCGGAAGTTTGGCCGTGTGAATGGCCTTGTGATGAGTTCTTGAAAGCAGCCGAGATTCATGATGTTTTTTATTCTTTGGTTGATAATGCGGGCCTCACCTACTTCCTCCACGACCAGCTCGAACGGTATCTCTCACTCACTAATACTTTCATGCAAAAATTTTACTTTCATGCTAAGAAATCACCACCTTCAGTGGAGTTTCATTTATATGATGAGGTTAGGGAGATGTCACTATGTGAATTTTGTGCGGTTTGCAAGATACCCTTCGGGGGCAGCACAGAGGAACCACATCGTAGAGATGTGGATGGTTTTATTGATATGATTACTGTAGGAGAAATGGGGAAGGTTTCCAATGCAAGAATTACTATCATACACTTTCCTGTTCTATGTTACTTTGCAATATTTGCTAGTAGATGCTTAATTGGTCGCGGGAAATGCGGAAACCTTAGTGTTCCTGATATTGCTATTTTGTGCCATCCTTTATTCCGTGATAACACTGTTAGTTTAGGCGCTATTGTGGCTAAACGATTAAGTCTGAACCGTACAAAGGGCCCCATCTTTGGAGGTGTCTATGCTTCACGCAATGCTAATCACCTTAGGATACATATTGGGCATTATGAGAAAGAGGAAAAGTTGATGCCCCCTACTTTTCTAGATTATAAGAGTATGGTAGCACATGAGTTTATTGTAAAAATGATGAGAAGATGTTTAAGTATAATTTGAGATTTAATAAAACTCACAGTGAAACTATTATCTTGCCTGCACCCTCTTTGTTTGACTTATCTTCAGGCACGTACCTTGTCTTGCCGGAGGCCGTTTACGCACACCGGAGCCAGACACTAGCTCTAGAGCCTGAGCCGGAACCACCACTTGACCCTTCGACGGTCCTTTTATCAGTGGGATCCAGAGGAGATTGCCAGCCAGTGGTACTCAGATGACACTCCTCAGTACACCGGAGAGAGTAGCTCTGACCCATGGGCATAGACCAACTTAGGACAAAAGCCTAAGCTTGGGGGAGTGTATATTTCTCACTGACATTACATTCACACACTCATTCTAGTTGTCAGTGCTCATACTTTTTCATTGTACTATCGATGCTAGTTTATTTTCTTTTCTTGCTTTCTTCTTGTGTATTTGAATAACCTTAAGAAAAATAAAAAATAGTAATAGCTTTTAGCTAGTTTACTTTCCATGCTTGTAGTAGTAGTAATTAAAAGAAAACTCAAAAAGATTTCTTGTTCTTCTTTTGCTTGTTGGGAGCTTTCCCGTGTAAATAGTTTTATTTCATTTTCTTTTCTTTGGGGTTGAAAGGAGAAGACCTTGATGAAAATGTTGAGTGGCTCTCCTATGCATTATTGTTGATTTAACCAAGAGCCCATATCACTTTGTCTTCTCCCTTGAATTGAATGCTTGCAGATTCCATCTTAGTCCAATGCACGTGCACTATTATTATTATCCACACCGTTCGGTCGTGCAAGTGAAAAAGGCAATGATGACGACATATGATAGACTGATTGAGATGAGAGAAGCTGGTATGAACTCGACCTATCTTATTTTTGTAAATATGATTAGTTCATCATTCCTGATTCAGCTTATTATGAACAAACATATTTGCAATGACATTTAGAGATTATAGTTGCTTATGCCATGCTTAATTAGCTAGGAGTTTATAATGGTTTACCTTGTGTGCCAACATGCTATTAAAATGGTTGTGATGTGGTATGATAGGGTGGTATCCTCCTTTGAATGATTTGAGTGACTCGACTTGGCACATGTTCAGGCATGTAGTTGAAACAAAATCAACATAGCCTCCACGATATTTATGTTCATGGTAGCTTATATCCTACTGATGCTTTCACTCAGTGTCTATTAATTTTAATGCATATTCATAACTGTTGTCGCTCTCTAGTTGGTCGCTTCCCAGTCTTTTTCAAGCCTTCACTTGTACTAAGCGGGAATACTGCTTGTGCATCCACTTCCATAAACCCCAAAGTTATTCCATATGAGTCCACCATACCTTCCTATATGCGGTATCTACCTACCGTTCCAAGTAAATTTGTATGTGCCAAACTCCAAACCTTCAAATGAAATTATGTTTTGTATGCTCGAACAGCTCATGTATCAACTAGGGTTGTCTGTATCTTCCATGCTAGGTGGGTTATTCTCAAGAGGAGTGGACCCCGCTCCTCACTCACGAGAAAATGGCTGATCACTGAGATGCCCAGTCCCATGCTCAAATCAAATCAAAGTAATAGCAAACAAAACTCCCCCAGGATTGTTGTTAGTTGGAGGCACCCGTTGTTTCGGGCAAGCCATGGATTGATGCTTCTTGGTGGAGGGGGAGTATAAACTTTACCATTCTGTTTGGGAACCGCCTATAATGTGTGTAGCATGAAAGATATCGATATCTCTTGGTTGTTATGTTGACAATGAAACTATACCACCCAAAATATTATTATCTCTGTTTCAAAAATCGAGCTCTGGCACCTCTACAAATCCCTGCTTCCCTCTACGAAGGGCCTATCTATTTACTTTTATGTTGAGTCATCACCATCTTATTTAAAAAGAACCAGTTGGAGAGCACCTCTGTCATTTGCATGCATTACTATTAGTTTATATTGGGTATGACCATGACTGGATCTCTTTTACCATGAATTACAATGTTTAGTCAGTCCTTGATCTTTAAAGGTTCTCTGCATTTATGTTTTGCGATCTCAGAAAGGGCTAGCGAGATACCATCTTGTTGTATCATATTATGATTGTTTTCAGAAAGTATTGTCATCCGAGTTTTATTATTATTGCTCGCTAGTTGATTATGCCATTGATAGGAGTAAACATGAGACCTAGGTGTTATTGTGAATATGGTTAGTTCATAATCTTTGCTGAAAACTTGAATGCTGGCTTTACATATTTACAACAACAAGAGCAAACAGAGTTTGTAAAAGTTTTTCTTTATCACTTTCAGTTTATCAACTGAATTGCTTGAGGACAAGAAAAGTTTTAAGCTTGGGGGAGTTGATACGTCTCCGTCGTATCTACTTTTCCAAACACTTTTGCCCTTGTTTTGGACTCTAACTTGCATGATTGAATGGAACTAACCCGGACTGACGCTGTTTTTAGCAGAACTATCATGGTGTTATTTTTGTGCAGAAATAAAAGTTCTCGGAATGACCTGAAACTCCACGAAAGTTATTTTTTAATTAATAAAAAATACTGGCGAAAGAATCAAGGCCAGGGGCCCACACCCTGTCCACAAGGGTGGGGGCACCCCCCTAGGGCGCGCCCCCTGCCTCCTGGGCCCCCTGGTGCTCCACCGACCTCAACTCCAACTCCATATATTCACGTTCGGGGAGAAAAAAATAGGAGAGAAGGATTCATCGCGTTTTACGATACGGAGCCACCGCCAAGCCCTAAACTCTCTCGGGAGGGCTGATCTGGAGTCCGTTCGGGGCTCCGGAGAGGGGAATCCGTCATTGTCGTCATCATCAACCATTCTCCATCACCAATTTCATGATGCTCACCGCTATGCATGATTAATTCCATCATAGGCTTGCTAGACGGTGATGGGTTGGATGAGATTTACCATGTAATCGAGTTAGTTTTGTTAGGGTTTGATCCCTAGTATCCACAGTGTTCTAAGATTGATGTTGCAATGACTTTGCTATGCTTAACGCTTGTCACTAGGGCCCGAGTGCCATGATTTCAGATCTGAACCTATTATGTTTTCATGAATATATGTGAGTTCTTGATCCTATCTTGCAAGTCTATAGTCACTTATTATGTGTTATGATCCGTTAACCCCGAAGTGACAATAATCGGTATACTTACCGGTGATGACCGTAGTTTTAGGAGTTCATGTATTCACTAAGTGTTAATGCTTTGGTCCGGTACTTTATTAAAAGGAGGCCTTAATATCCCTTAGTTTCCAATAGGACCCCGCTGCCACGGGAGGGTAGGACAAAAGATGTCATGCAAGTTCGTTTCCATAAGCACGTATGACTATATTCGGAATACATGCCTACATTACATTGATGAACTGGAGCTAGTTCTGTGTCACCCTATGTTATAACTATTACATGAGGAATCGCATCCGACATAATTATCCATCACTGGTCCAATGCCTACGAGCTTTTCACATATTGTTCTTTGTTTAGTTACTTTACCGTTGCCACCGTTACAATTACTACAAAACTGCTACTTTTGCCACTGTTACCATTACTTCCATACTACTTTGCTAATAAATACTTTGCTGCAGATATTAAGTTATCCAGGTGTGGTTGAATTGACAACTCAACTGCTAATACTTGAGAATATTCTTTGGCTCCCCTTGTGTCGAATCAATAAATTTGGGTTGAATACTCTACCCTCAAAAACTGTTGCGATCCCCTATACTTGTGGGTCATCAGTCAAGTATTTGGAAATAAACAATATAAATTACTTAATAACTATGTTTGAGAAACTCACAAAGCAGTAGAATTGGAAGCGTATCAACAAGGACCCAAATGTCCATATTGTCTTCCTCGATGTCAGGATCACCAAGATCCATGGTGACAAGCATACCCTCATGGAAATCATATTCCTTGCAAAGTGCTTCCCAATTCAGGCAACCAAAATGGGATACGCTCACAGAATTGTATAGATTTACAGGAAAATTAAAACCATGACGGGTCCTTAGGTGAACTATCTTTGTTTTCCAATTTTCATGATCTCCAAAATCCATCCTCTCCAGGACATAGCGTCTTGCATGGCATGGGATAAGCTAGTCAAATTGTGTCGAGCTTAATTATGAAAAAATCACTTTGCGTCGTAGCGTACCATTTCAACATCGAAGGTCTCTTGCTTAATGCTGAAGCGCCGACCTTCTACCAAGTGAGGACTGTCGCAGAAACCCCGGTTGTCGCCGCACCAGGAGCACTCCGCGAGACTTTCATCGTCCGACGACATTTCCTATGTTCATAATTCAAAGAATAAATTTCTAAAATTCAATATATGTAGAACAAAAACTAAATTAGATCATTAATATTCAGCGCGAGTTGACTATTGTCCCGTCGAGTCTTTTTTTTTGAAAACTCTCAGCTCACATGGTGTATATATTTGAACGTTGGTGATGGTCGCTCCTACCTTCGTCCCCGACTGCATTAAACCAAAATGTCTAGCACACGGAACGAAGGAGAAGTGACCCCCACGACAACAGTCGGCATTCTTCTTCTCTCATATATGGTGGACACACTCCTTCACTGATTTTTTGACCATCGGTGATGGTCGTTACTCCTCCTTCCCTTAGTGCATAACAAAAGTCTAGCACAAGGAGAAGAAGGAGAAACGACCCCCACGACAACAGTCGGGATTCTTCCGCTCTCATATATGGTGCAGACTTTCTCCCTCACTCATTTTTGATTGCCATGTATGGAGCCTCAATAGACTTAAAGTCAACCCAATGTCGTTTAATTATCTTTCTAGAAAATCCAAGCCACTCGGTATTTCCTACATATTCTAGCACAAGTCATACCAAAATTCACGAAAAAATACGGCATGAACTTTGCTAAAAAAGGACATATCGAGCGCCTGAAATTTGCCGGAACGGAAATTAATCAACACTCCAGCAAAACATAGGACACTCAAAGGTGTTACCTGCAAACATGGCCACTTGGGCAAGCACATATCCTATTTGCATTCAAACTTGATGGTCATTGCATTTCAATGGTTGAAAATATGAACAAACACATTTCAGAATATCTTATAGGACTCATATTGACATGGAGATTTGGCTGGTCTCACCTCGAGGTCAGACGGGGTCCGTGACAGGGACGACGGCGGCGACGACATGGAGATTTAGCTGCAAAAACAAAATATAAATAAAAACATTATTATCCTCATGTTAGGACTTAGTGAAACCCTATAAGGTATCAACCAATCAAATGCATACGCCTTGCATAGTGCTCTCCAATTTGAGCATTCAAAATAGGAGTAATTCTCCCATTTGAGCATTCAATAAGAAAAACTAAATCATAAAATAAATTAGTATTCAAATTAGCATGCATTCATAAGCAAAACTAAATCATCTCTTGCGTCCGTACATCGTCAAATATTATCACTAATACATCTCGAATAGTATCATACATATAACCTCACTAATACAGCTAAAACCCTAGCGAATGACGGGTATTGGCCCAGGCGGTGGACACCCAAAGAGAAGGAACCATCACAGGATTATAGCTCCAGTGAGATCCCTGTAGAACCTGCCAGATCTTGGAGAACCTGCCCTCCAACGCAACCATGTAGCGACGGGCGTGCTCGTCCTCCTCGCTGACACGGTGACATACCACCTCCACGGGGTCCTCAAGCCTCCGTACCATCACTGGCCCACACGACCACCACCACAGAAGGTTCGGGTCAACAACGGGCTGGCTCCTCATCAACCTGCGCCCCCCGGAAGGTAGCACATCCCAATACCAGCCCGGCGGAGCCCAATCCTGGACATGGCCCCTCTGATCAGGCGGGCCTCCTCCGCCGAGTCGACAATGAGGATGCGGGATAGGCATCGTCGACGTCGATGCGGCAATAATTGCTTTAACTAAAAAATAAACTAGTTCTATTAATTTTGTTACTAAAAATAAACTAGTTCTATAGTAAAAAATTAATTAGATCATCAAATCTCATATACCTAAATTTTCTTACTAAAAATAAACACTTACTAAAAACAGTAAAAAACCAGTTAATTTTCTTACTAAAAATAAACTAGTTCTATTAATTCAACTAGTTCTTACTAAAAATAAACTAGTTCAACTAGTTCTATTAATTTTCTTAATAATTCTATTAAACACTTAATAAAAATAGTAAAAAAAACTATATTGAATTTTTTTCTCTAAACTAAACACTACTGCCCTAATTAATATCTAGTTAAACCCTACTGCCCTAGTTCTTAAGCATATACAAGTACTAACTAATTATATGAACCCTAGCTAGGTACTTAAGCATCTACAACTACTTAAGCACCCATTGATGAACCCTACGAATTTGTCCTATAAACTACTTAAGCATCTACAGCTACTGCCCTAATTAACATCTAGTTTAAAATTATATTTACTTAACTACATTGGGTGCACAACAACTATATAACTACTTAAGCATCTACAAGTAGTAGCTAAGTTAATGAACCCTAACTAATTAAATGAACCCTAAAATTTGATGAACCCTAGGAACCCTAGCTAGGCAGAGGTAGGGGAGGAGGAGAGGAGGTGTAGGCGTGCTCACCTCGGGCGCCGGCGGAGTTAGGGAGCGGCCGAGGGAGGGGCACGCGGTGTCGAGGTCGGTGTCGGGGCTCGGGCGCGCGGCGGAGGGCAGCGATGTAGGGCGACGACAATGGCTGCCACCGAGGGCACCAGAGGGCGTGCGGAGGGGGACAAGAGAGCGCGCGGCGGCCAACGGCGATGTAGGGCGACGACAGCATCGACAGCAGATTGAGGGGGGATTTCGGGAAAGTGGCCGGGAGGGAGAAGAACCGCGCGGTTAAGTCAAAAATAGCAGTAGTGCGGGCCCGGAAAGCGCTGCTGTTACATTAACTATAGCTAACTTATCTATAGCACTGGCTAACAGCACGCACTACTGCTACGTTAGCTATAGCGCTTGTCCTGAAAGCACGCTGCTGCTACGCCTTTCTCCTTTATTTTTATTTTTCTTCTATTTTCCTTCACATTTCTTATTTTCCTTTCCCCTTTTTCTATTTCTTTCATTTTCATTTACTTTTCTATATGTTTTCTATTTTATTTTATTTTTATTAGCAGTAGCGCTTTCCGCGTAAAACACGCTGCTAAAACCATCTTAGCAGCAGCGCGCTTTTCTTAAGCTCGCTACCACTATTCCTAGCCTGCCGAGAACAGTGTTGGAATTGTAGTAGTAGCGCTTCTTTTGTCTGACGCGCTACTGCTATAAGCTTAGCTGCAGCGCGTTTATTTGTCGTGCGCTAGTGGTAAGTAGTAATAGCGCTTCTTTTTGACTCATGCTACTAGTAAGTTTCTGTGTATAAGGTTTTCCCTAGTAGTGTTGCCATGCTGGCCCGGCAAGTGTGCGGTCTGATTGAGCAGCATGACAGTTTGTGTGCGCAGCTCATGAAGGTCTGATACTACCTAGATGGCTCCATTTTGGATGCAGGCCAGAGTTCTAACATGTCTTATGCATGGCGAAGCATCACACATGGCATTGACCTGGTTAAACAAGGCATGATTTGGCGTGTGGGAGATGGGCAGAACATTCAGATTTGGGACGACCCGTGGATCCCTAGAGCTTGGTCCAGGAGAGTCATCACTTCCCGTGGGGGTAATCTGTTGTCCAAAGTTTTAGATCTCATAGACCCAAGTACTGGCACGTGGGATGTGAAGTTGATCAATGATAGTTCGGAAGAGGATGCTAATTTGATTCTCCAAATGCCCCTAAGGGATGGGGCGGTCGATTTTTTGGCCTGGCATTTTGACCCGAAAGGTGTTTTCTCTGTCAAGTAGGCTTATAAGTTGAAACGGGCATTGTCTGAAACCGGGGCTGAAGAGTCGGATGGCATACCACACGAGGCGTGGAATTTAAATGGAGGTGGGGAGGAGAGATGGAAGAGGCTATGGAAAATGCCATGTCCTGGGAAGATAAGGCATTTCATGTGGCGGCTCGCGCACAACACCTTAGCCACTAAGGATATCCTATACAGAAGGGGAATGGTGATCGAGCATCATAAGTGCTTTCTTTGTAACATGAGGAACGAGACGGCCAAACATTTATTCGATGAGTGACATGAGGTAAAGCAGGTGTGGAGGGAACTCAATCTTGAGCATGTCAGGCAGCGCCTTTCTCATTGTGAAAGTGTTGGCACCATGTTGGACTCCTTGTGGCAACTATCAAAGAAGGACCGGATGGTAATCATTGTCATGTGGTGGCAGTGGTGGACTCAGTGGAATAAGGCCCGAGAGGGGGAGAAACCGACGGAGCACGCTCAGTTCGCCGTTAGGGTTGCATGTACTGCCGCTAAGTACCAGTGGTGTTTCTGCAAAATGCCAACCCCACCGGCGAGCGCGCCATGATGGACTCCCCCACCACCGGATATCCTAAAGTTTAATATTGATGGGGCCTTATCGTGGATGGCATGCAGGGGGCGTGGGGAGTGGTGGTGCGAGATAGTGCCGGAGAGGTGCTGGCCGCACGGGCTGGGCGAGTTAATCATGCTGTGGACGCTTTCAGTACTGAGCTGAGAGCAGTGGAGCTAGCGCTGGATCTTGTGGCTGAGTTGGGGGTCATGCAGCTGACTGTTGAAATGGACGCGCTGCTGCTTGAACAAGCCCTAAACAGACATGCTCCAGATTGCTCGCAACATGCACAGGCGATTGAAGATATCAAGGTGCAGTCCCGGCTATGGTTCTCTGCGTGTGTGTTTGCCCATTGTAAGCGTGAGGCCAATATGCCAGCGCACCATATGGCCAGGTTAGGCCTGGATCTCCAAGTGGGAGATGTTCTAGTAGCTGATGATGTAGTTCCAGCCATTGTTGCTGAGTATGTAATGGGTGATCCTGCCCAGAACATTTCGCAATAAAGCTATTTGTTTGCCCTCAAAAAAATCCTATAGGATTCAAATGGGCAATGCCACTCTAACCCTATACTTTTCTTATTCCAACGTTTTCAAAATCCTACGAATCAAAGAGGCCCTTAGTGGCTTTGAAAAGGTAGGCTATACGGAGGAGGACATCAATAAGTCCTCACATAGCGCGCCGGCAGCCAATGTACCCACATGCAAGGGAGGGAGGCCAATCAACCAGTGCATCTTTGCACCAAGCAAGCTAGTGATCATAGAAGGCGCAACCTCTGGATCAATTATATTCTTATGTTTTTAGCTCAATGGTGGCAAGATGATTGTAATTCTACCTCTTAAATAATAAAGTTGTTGAACAAAATTTATACTATCTCATTGAAAGACTAGTCTACGGTATCCTCGTGACCGGACCGAAACCCTTCCCTCACCGCGCCGCCACCCGTGAGGCGGCCGGCGAGGGCCCCCAGATCCGCCCGCCGCGAGCCTCCCCTCCTCCTCCCTCCTCCCTCGCCGCCGCCAGGGGGTGCGGCCGGGCGAAGCCCGACCGTCGCCGGCGGGGGCGGGGCCTGTTCTTCCCCCGGCGCGACGGGGCGGCGCGGGCTGCTTCTTCGGGTGCGGGCGCGGTGCGGTCGCGGGGCACCGTGGCGTGGCGGCGCACGGCCTCCTGGCGGGCGTGGCGCGGCGTGGCCGGCTGTGTGGTGGTGCGCGCCTCGCCGTGGCGGTCGGATCCGTCCGGCAGGCGGCGCGGGCTGCGGGCGGCGTCGGCGGCGGCTGGGGTCCGGCTTCGGGCCCCCAGCGGCTGCGTTGGTTCTTCTCCGTCGCGGGCGTGCGGTGGTGGTGCGGCTCGGCCGGTGGCGGTCCGGCGACCTGGTGGTGGTGGCCGGCGGTGCGCGTGGAGGTGGTGCTTCCACTTGGCGGCTCTCTGTGCAGGGAGGCAGGGGAGCGGCTTGGTCAGGGGCGGCGGCATCGACGGCGCACCGGCTCAGCGCGAAGGCGGGAACTTTACGGGCCTCGGGGATCCGGCCGGGCTTGTGCGGCCACGGGCCTGGTATGTTCCTGCTATTGCGTCCGGTCAGCTACCGTCTTCGACGGTGGAGGTGGGGCCCTCCCGCGTGCCGACGGTGCTGCTGCCCTAGTCCCGTCTCCTCTCCCTCTTTGTGCGGACCATGCTTCACGGTGCCGTGGTGAGACGACGTGGGTAGCTTCGTGACCGAGTTGGCGCTGGGTGAGGGTCTGTTTGGTGGCGAGCTCTGGAGTGCCTGAGGTGGAGGTTGGGATCGGGAGAAATCCCTGTTAGCTTGGCCGACACCGACGCGGTGGCGCTTGTGGGTACCGTCTGACCTTCCTGAAGGGCGTCGGGGCTACCCTTCCTCTCTCCTCACTGCGTACCGGGGGAAACCCTTGGCAGCAGCGTCGTCATCGTCGCGTCCCTTCTTGGAGGTGCTGATTGGTACCGGTGCTTCGGAGGCTCGGCGCTGGGTGGGCGATCTCCGGTGGTGCAGCGGCCACGAGGCCTCTTTGTTTTTTTTGTCGATCCGCCGTTGTTGGCATTAGTTTCTCTTGTATTTTCTCTTTCTTTTCTTTTGGGCGTGACTGTGCTGCTTCCGCCCCAGCACCTATCGTTGGATGTTCGGTTGGTTGCTTTGTATACAAAGCGGGGGGAAACCCTTTTTCGGTAATAATAAAGTTGTTGAATCTCAAAGAAAAGAACTTGTTCATGTAAAGAGTACATTTTGGCATTAAACCATTAATTGCCCTTTTATTTGTAGTTGATTGTAGATCAACGAAGACAACGCAAACTAAGAGTAAATTACAGCGTGTAAGGTTGGAGCATAGGTGTGTAACACCTGGAATGGGCAATATAGAAGTGAACCTCAGCCGTCCATTTCTCCTAGGGAAATTCCTTGGACCGTCAGATCTGTAACCTCGCCAACTCCTCGGAGGCAGCCACCGCCGCCGCCTGACCGCTGGCAGACGGCGGAGCGTCGGGAGCCGCCATGACAGCGCGGGCAGAGAAGGCGGGCGTAGGCTTCCCCAACGCGACAGCGAACGCGAGCGCCCACGATTCCGCGTCCAGCCTTCTTTCGAGCGGGACTCCGCGGAGCCTGGCGACCCGATCCGTCCTGGCGCCGAGGAGCTTGTCCAGCCTGCCCGGTGGGATCCGCTCCATGAACGCGAGGTCATGAACACCGAACCAGTAAACAGAAGAGTACCGAGAAAACAACGTTGCTTACATGCAATTTAGCGTGATCAGAAAACAAGCCATGGTGAGCCACTCGACACAATGACGATGTCAGGATAACAGCAAGAATAAAAACCCTAACAATCCCTGGGCCATCTTCTTTGTGTTAAGTCGGCGTACATGCATAGGCATACACACTACCAAGCAGAGAAATGAAAAACGCTAACCAAACAATTTCTAGCAGAACAGCACTTCGAGGATTGAACAAATCCATCTACGTGCCTCTTGATATCCATGAGTAGGATCATGCCAACCTTCTCTCCCAAGATGCTCAAGTGCATTGCCTTTCTTTCAATCTGCTTGGGTGGTTTCATCTTGATGATGCAAGTGCACACCCACGTACCAACAACACCCCCTCGCTCCTAATGTTGTCTTGTCGCATGTATTATATGTAAGGGATGCGCATCTATGCCGACGGCCATATCTATGCCGACGGCCACCGTCGACCTTGTCTGGGCTATGCCGACAGCCATATCTAGGCCGTCGGCGTAATAAAGCCGTCAGGCTATGCAGACATATGCCGACGGCCCCCGTCGGCCCAGAACGGCCGTCGGCTTACCCAAAGATACGCCTACAGCGGCCATCGGCATATCTGGTCCGTCGGCATAGTTGCGGGCCCGGCGATCCCGCCGTGCCGTGCGGCTAACGGAGTCCGATCTATGCCGACGGCCGAGGCGGGAGGCCGTCGGCATAGATGCCCTTACCACATCATCGATCCGAGGCGCGCACCGACCACCACCTATGCCAACGGCTGCCGTCGGCATAGATGCCACATCATCGATCCGCAGCGCGCCGGCCATCTGCCCTATGCCACAGCTATGCCGACGGCTTTGCCGTCGGCATAGTTTTTTTTTTCTTTTTTCCTTTTTTTCTTTTAAATTCTTTTTTTCTTTTTTCCATAGATATATTTTTTTCATAGTTTTTTTTCTTTTTTTACCACGTCATCGATCTTTTTATCATAGTTCCCTTATCCACTTCCCGGCACCCCCTCCACTTGTTATTTTTTTCTTTTTTTTCATAGCTATATTTTATGTTTTCTTAAATATTATTATTTGACTAACTTACATATAGTACGTGTTGACAACCGGGTGGTGTTGTGGCATGTCCGAAGAGGCGGCACGCGTCTCCGGTGCGTGGCCTCCCTCATGGACGGCGCCGCCGCCGGCACCTGGAGGGGGAAAACGGACGCGTCGGGTCTACACGGAGTGGATTTAGCTGTGGTTTTGGCCCGGATGTTGCTCCCGGGTGTCCCTATGGGCCGACCTGATACAACCGGGTGGAGAGGTCCACTGGTCAAAGCCCGTCCGTGGGAAGTTAAAGGGCTAGATCTCGTGGTCAACCGCTCCAGGGTTAGGCGGGACGGGGGCCCTGGGGGTAGCAATGCCACCGGAGCGTCGTACCGGGCCCTCATACATGCGGGGTGGTGTTGTGGCATGTCCGAAGAGGCGGCACGCGTCTCCGGTGCGTGGCCTCCCTCACGGACGGCGCCGCCGCCGGCACCTGGAGGGGGGAAACTGCCGCGTCGGTTCTACACGGAGTGGATTTAGCTGTGGTTTTGGCCCGGATGTTTCTCCCGGGTGTCCCTATGGGTCGACCTGACACAACCGGGTGGAGAGGTCCACTGGTCAGAGCCCGTCCGTGGGAAGTCAAAGGGCTAGATCTCGTGGTCAACCGATCCAGGGTTAGGCGGGACAGGGGCCCTGGGGGTAGCAATGCCACCGGAGCGTCATACCGGGCCCTCATACATGCGGGGTGGTGTTGTGGCATGTACGAAGAGGCGGCACGCGTCTCCGGTGCGTGGCCTCCCTCACGGACGGCGCCGCCGCCGGCACCTGGAGGGGGGAAACTGTCGTGTCGGTTCTACACGGAGTGGATTTAGCTGTGGTTTTGGCCCGGATGTTGCTCCCGGGTGTCCCTAAGGTCCGACCTGACACAACCGGGTGGAGAGGTCCACTAGTCAAAGCCCGTCCGTGGGAAGTCAAAGGGCTAGATCTCGTGGTCAACCGCTCCAGGGATAGGCGGGACGGGGGCCCTGGGGGTAGCAATGCCACCGGAGCATCGTACCGGGCCCTCATACATGCAGGGTGGTGTTGTGTCATGTCCGAAGAGGCGGCACGCGTCTCCGGTGTGTGGCCTCCCTCACGGACGGCGCCGCCGCCGGCACCTGGATGGGGGAAACTGCCGCGTCGGTTCTACACGGAGTGGATTTAGCTGTGGTTTTGGCCCGCATGTTGCTCCCGGGTGTCCCTATGGGCTGACCTGACACAACCGGGTGGAGAGGTCCACTAGTCAAAGCCCGTCCGTGGGAAGTCAAAGGGCTAGATCTCGTGGTCAACCGCTCCAGGGTTAGGCGGGACGGGGGCCCTACGGGGTAGCAATGCCACCGGAGCGTCGTACCGGGCCATCATACATGCGGGGTGGTGTTGTGGCTTGTCCGAAGAGGCGGCACGCGTCTCCGGTGCGTGCCCTCCCTCACGGACGGCGCCGCCGCCGGCACCTGGACGGGGGAAACTGCCGCGGTGGGTCTACACGGAGTGGATTTAGCTGTGTTTTGGCCCGGATGTTGCTCCCGGGTGTCCCCATGGGCCGACCTGACACAACCGGGTGGAGAGGTCCACTGGTCAAAGCCCGTCCCTGGGAAGCCAAAGGGCTAGATCTCGTGGTCAACCGCTCCAGGGTTAGGCGGGACGGGGGCCCTAGGGGGTAGCAATGCCACCGGAGCGTCGTACCGGGCCCTCATACATGCGGGGTGGTGTTGTGGCATGTCCGAAGAGGCGGCACGCGTCTCCAGTGCGTGGCCTCCCTCACGGACGGCGCCGCCGCCGGCACCTGGAGGGGGGAAACTGCCGCGTCGGGTCTACACGGAGTGGATTTAGCTGTGGTTTTGGCCCGGATGTTGCTCCCGGGTGTCCCTATGGGCCGACCTGACACAACCGGGTGGAGAGGTCCACTGGTCAAAACCCATCCGTGGGAAGTCAAAGGGCTAGATCTCGTGGTCAACCGCTCCAGGGTTAGGCGGGACGGGGGCCCTGGGGGTAGCAATGCCACCGGAGCGTCGTACCGGGCCCTCATACATGCGGGGTGGTGTTGTGCCATGTCCGAAGAGGTGGCACGCGTATCCGGTGCGTGGCCTCCATCACGGACGGCGCCGCCGCCATCACCTGGAGGGGGAAAACGGACGCGTCGGTTCTACACTGAGTGGATTTAGCTGTGGTTTTGGCCCGGATGTTTCTCCCGGGTGTCCCTATGGGCCGACCTGACACAACCGGGTGGAGAGGTCCACTGGTCAAAGCCCGTCCGTGGGAAGTCAAAGGGCTAGATCTCGTGGTCAACCGCTCTAGGGTTAGGCGGGACGGGGGCCCTGGGGGTAGCAATGCCACCGGAGCATCGTACCAGGCCCTCATACATGCGGGGTGGTGTTGTGGCATGTCTGAAGAGGCGGCACGCGTCTCCGGTGCGTGGCCTCCCTCACGGACGACGCCGCCGCCGGCACCTGGAGGGGGGAAACGGACGCGTCGGTTCTACACGGAGTAGATTTAGCTGTGGTTTTTGCCCGGATGTTGCTCCCGGGTGTCCCTATGGGCTGACCTGACACAACCGGGTGGAGAGGTCCACTGGTCAAAGCCTGTCCGTGGAAAGTCAAAGGGCTAGATCTCATGGTCAACCGCTCCAGGGATAGGCGGGACGGGGGCCCTGGGGGTAGCAATGCCACCGGAGCATCGTACCGGGCCCTCATACATGCAGGGTGGTGTTGTGGCATGTCCGAAGAGGCGGCACGCGTCTCCGGTGTGTGGCCTCCCTCACGGACGGCGCCGCCGCCGGCACCTGAAGGGGGGAAACTGCCGCGTCGGTTCTACACGGAGTGGATTTAGCTGTGGTTTTGGCCCGGATGTTGCTCCCGTGCGTCCCTATGGGCCGACCTGACACAACCGGGTGGAGAGGTCCACTGGTCAAAGCCCGTCCGTGGGAAGTCAAAGGGCTAGATCTCGTGGTCAACCGCTCCAGGGTTAGGCGGGACGGGGGCCCTAGGGGGTAGCAATGCCACCGGAGCGTCGTACCGGGCCCTCATACATGCGGGGTGGTGTTGTGGCATGTCCGAAGAGGCGGCACGCATCTCCGGTGCGTGGCCTCCCTCACGGACGGCGCCGCCGCCGGCACCTGGAGGGGGGAAACTGCCGCGTTGGGTCTACACGGAGTGGATTTAGCTGTGGTTTTGGCCCGGATGTTGCTCCCGGGTGTCCCTATGGGCCGACCTGACACAACCGGGTGGAGAGGTCTACTGGTCAAAGCCCGTCCGTGGGAAGTCAAAGGGCTAGATCTCGTGGTCAACCGCTCCAGGGTTAGGCGGGACGAGGGCCCTAGGGGGTAGCAATGCCACCGGAGCGTCGTACCGGGCCCTCATACATGCGGGGTGGTGTTGTGGCATGTCCGAAGAGGCGGCACGCGTCTCCCTTGCGTGGCCTCCCTCACGGACGGCGCCGCCGCCGGCACCTGGAGGGGGGAAACTGCCGCGTCGGGTCTACACGGAGTGGATTTAGCTGTGGTTTTGGCCCGGTTGTTGCTCCCGGGTGTCCCTATGGGCCGACCTGACACAACCGGGTGGAGAGGTCCACTGGTCAAAACCCATCCGTGGGAAGTCAAAGGGCTAGATCTCGTGGTCAACCGCTCCAGGGTTAGGCGGGAAGGGGGCCCTGGGGGTAGCAATGCCACCGGAGCGTCGTACCGGGCCCTCATACATGCGGGGTGGTGTTGTGCCATGTCCGAAGAGGTGGCACGCGTCTCCGGTGCGTGGCCTCCCTCACGGACGGCGCCGCCGCCAGCACCTGGAGGGGGAAAACGGACGCGTCGGTTCTACACGGAGTGGATTTAGCTGTGGTTTTGGCCCGGATGTTTCTCCCGGGTGTCCCTATGGGCCGACCTGACACAACCAGGTGGAGAGGTCCACTGGTCAAAGCCCGTCCGTGGGAAGTCAAAGGGCTAGATCTCGTGGTCAACCGCTCTAGGGTTAGGCGGGACGGGGGCCCTGGGGGTAGCAATGCCACCGGAGCATTGTACCGGGCCCTCATACATGCGGGGTGGTGTTGTGGCATGTCTGAAGAGGCGGTACGCGTCTCCGGTGCGTGGCCTCCCTCACGGACGACACCGGCGCCGGCACCTGGAGGGGGGAAACGGACGCGTCGGTTCTACACGGAGTGGATTTAGCTGTGGTTTTTGCCCGGATGTTGCTCCCGGGTGTCCCTATGGGCTGACCTGACACAACCGGGTGGAGAGGTCCACTGGTCAAAGCCCGTCCGTGGAAAGTCAAAGGGCTAGATCTCGTGGTCAACCGCTCCAGGGATAGGCGGGACGGGGGCCCTGGGGGTAGCAATGCCACCGGAGCATCGTACCGGGCCCTCATACACGCAGGGTGGTGTTGTGGCATGTCCGAAGAGGCGGCACGCGTCTCCGGTGCGTGGCCTCCCTCACGGACGGCGCCGCCGCCGGCACCTGGAGGGGGGAAACTGCCGCGTCGGTTCTACACGGAGTGGATTTAGCTGTGGTTTTGGCCCGGATGTTGCTCCCGTGTGTCCCTATGGGCCGACCTGAGACAACCGGGTGGAGAGGTCCACTGGTCAAAGCCCGTCCGTGGGAAGTCAAAGGGCTAGATCTCGTGGTCAACCGCTCCAGGGTTAGGCGGGACGGGGGCCCTAGGGGGTAGCAATGCCACCGGAGCGTCGTACCGGGCCCTCATACATGCGGGGTGGTGTTGTGGCATGTCCGAAGAGGCGGCACGCCTCTCCGGTGCGTGGCCTCCCTCACGGACGGCGCCGCCGCCGGCACCTGGAGGGGGGAAACTGCCGCGTTGGGTCTACACGGAGTGGATTTAGCTGTGGTTTTGGCCCGGATGTTGCTCCCGGGTGTCCCTATGGGCCGACCTGACACAACCGGGTGGAGAGGTCTAGTGGTCAAAGCCCGTCCCTGGGAAGTCAAAGGGCTAGATCTCGTGGTCAACCGCTCCAGGGTTAGGCGGGACGAGGGCCCTGGGGGTAGCAATGCCACCGGAGCGTCGTACCAGGCCCTCATACATGCGGGATGGTGTTGTGGCATGTTCGAAGAGGCGGCACGCGTCTCCGGTGTGTGGCCTCCCTCATGGACGGCACCGCCGCCGGCACCTCGAGGGGGGAAACGGACGCGTCGGGTCTACACGGAGTGGATGTAGCTGTGGTTTTGGCCCGGATGTTGCTCCCGGGTGTCCCTATGGGCCGACCTGACACAACCGGGTGGAGAGGTCCAGTGGTCAAAGCCCGTCCGTGGGAAGTCAAAGGGCTAGATCTTGTGGTCAACCGCTCCAGGGTTAGGCGGGACGGGGGCCCTAGGGGGTAGCAATGCCACCGGAGCGTCGTACCGGGCCCTCATACATGCGGGGTGGTGTTGTGGCATGTCCGAAGAGGCGGCACGCATCTCCGGTGCATGGCCTCCCTCACGGACGGCGCCGCCGCCGGCACCTGGAGGGGGGAAACTGCCGCGTTGGGTCTACACGGAGTGGATTTAGCTGTGGTTTTGGCCCGGATGTTGCTCCCGGGTGTCCCTATGGGCCGACCTGACACAACCGGGTGGAGAGGTCTAGTGGTCAAAGCCCGTCCGTGGGAAGTCAAAGGGCTAGATCTCGTGGTCAACCGCTCCAGGGTTAGGCGGGACGGGGGCCCTGGGGGTAGCAATGCCACCGGAGCGTCGTACCGGGCCCTCAACATGCGGGGTGGTGTTGTGGCATGTCCTAAGAGGCGGCACGCGTCTCCGGTGTGTGGCCTTCCTCACGGACGGCGCCGCCGCTGGCACCTCGAGGGGGGAAACGGACGCGTCGGGTCTACACGGAGTGGATGTAGCTGTGGTTTTTGCCCGGATGTTGCTCCCGGGTGTCCCTATGGGCCGACCTGACACAAGCGGGTGGAGAGGTCCACTAGTCAAAGCCCGTCCATGGGAAGTCATAGGGCTAGATCTTGTGGTCAACCGCTCCAGGGTTAGGCGGGACGGGGGCCCTGGGGGGTAGCAATGCCACCGGAGCGTCGTGCTGGGCCCTCATACATGCGGGGTGGTGTTGTGGCATGTCCGAAGAGGCGGCACGCGTCTCCGGTGTGTGGCCTCCCTCACGGACGGCGCCGCCGCCGGCACCTGGAGGGGGAAAACGGACGCGTCGGGTTAGATCTCGTGGAGAGGAGAGGGCCGAGTGGTTTCAAAAAATAAAAAATCTATATGAAATAATAATACATAAAAAAGGAAAATTATAACTATAAAAAAATTTAAAAATCTATATGAAATAAAAAGAATAAATATATAACTATCAGAAAACATTAAAAAAATTATATAAATAAAAAAGGAAAATAAAACTATGCCGACGGCAAAGCCGTCGGCATAGCTGCGGCTATACGGTGGGCGTCACGTGGATCAGTGACGTGGGTAATAAAAAAAGTATGCCTACGGCTAAGCCGTCGGCATAGGTGCCACGTGGCCTCCTCACCTATGCCGACGGCTTAGCCGTCGGCATAGGTTGCCTTATCCACCCGCTGGGCGCACCCCCTCCACTCATTCTCTACTCCCCCACCCGAGCTGCGCCGCGCCGCCGCACCTCGGCTGCCCCCTCGCCGCTGCCGCACTCCACCCCGCCCACTCCACCCCGCCCCCTCGCCGCACACCCCACTCCTGCCGCCACCCTCCCCCGCCTCCACACCCGCTTAGTCGCTCCCGGAGTCGCCGCCGTCGCCCCGCACTTCTCCCGACCCCGCCGCTGCCCCGGCCTCCCACCGACCGCGCGCCGGCCGCGGCTCCTGCCGGCCCGTGCGCCCAGCGCTCCCGTCCCTGGCCGGCCCTGCCCTCCACCGAGGCCCCCTGCTCGCCCGCTGCACCGGCCGCCCCTTCCTCACCGTCCCCAGCCGGCCCTGCCCTCCACCGAGGCCCCCTGCTCGCCCGCTGCACCGGCCGCCCCTGCCTCACCGTCCCCGGCCGCCCCGGTGAGCTTTTTTTTTCTTCATTTTTTTGCAATTTTTACAGCTTGTTATATATGTGATAGATGCATGTTGTATGGATGAATGGATGGATTGATTTATATTGGTTACTTATAGCTTTGGTCAAGTTGGTGATGTTGTCAAATAGCTATGCGAGACGCGCTAAAAAAATTTTGAAGAAGAAAATTGGTATATTTGAGATGTTGTCAAATAGCTATAGTTTCATTTTGTGATGTTGACAAAATTTGTATCTGATGAGTAGTTATTTTATCATGATGATCTTGCTAAAAAAATTGAAGAACAAAATTTGACACTTGATGAAAATTAGGATTTGAAGTATCATGATGATCTAAAACCTTGACTAGATGTCATCAGCAATATTATTTTTTCATAGTTTGAAGTGTCAATGCTTTATGTGATGTGATGCCCTCAAATTTTTGACTCGGTAAAATTTACAGGCTTTGTGGTATTTCATCTCACTGGAGCCTTCGTCGTCTGGGTTTGGTCCGTGATCCTGCCGCTGCTAGACTACTTCCTCTACAGCGGAGGGTGAGCTACGAATCCACCTTCAACTCCTAGCCTCTTTTAACTAGATTGAATTTTCACATCAAGTCGCGTAACCTAGGTCTCCCATCCAAAAGGGTTGCATCGATAAATATGCATTCAATTGCATATTTATCACCGCAGCTCTTTCGGATTGTCCAGCGCTTTCCACGGACAGCCCGAGGATGTGTAGATTGGGTACGTTGTTCATGCTCTACCCCGTTCCGAGACAGGATTTCGGCGGCGCCTCCCTGTTGTTCTCCGGATGCACATTCTCTCGGCATTTTTCCGAGACGTGTATTTGGAGAACAGCGGGGAGGTGCTGCCGAAATTTTGTCTCGGAATGGGGTAGAGCATGGACCGTACTCAATCTACACATTCTCGGGTGGGATTAGGACCGATCTTTACCTATTAGAGATGTAGGTGGATTACTCATCAACCTTGTAAAAAATAAAATATTGATGTGGGTAATTTAAATGAATCATTAATTTTGTTGTGTGGGTTCCAATAAAGCAGAGATGGCAGATAATCAGTGGATGTATAGTGGGTTTTTCCGTCGGAATCAAGTAACAACAGAGTGGGTCGAGAAAACTGATGTGTTTTTGAAAGAGATAATCCGTAGTCCAATGAGGATGGTGCCAGAATGCCCGTGTGCCAGATGTAAGAGACGTATCTGCAGAGATAAGAGTGCGATGACTAAGCACCTTCGCACGCATGGATTTATGCCCAACTTTAATATGCCGATAAACTTTGCCCAGTGGGACCGTGGTAGAGAGGATGTGATACGACAACGCGTCACTGGTTATGAGGACGATGGGGTTAGAGACATGCTAGATGATGTCTTTGCTGCACAGCCGACACCTCCGTCACATTCAGCGAATGAACCGGAGGAACCGGAGGAAACCGCAAAGGCCTTCCTGGCAATCTTGGCCTCGTCAAAGAAACCTCTCTATGAGGGTGCCAAGCTGTCTGTGCTGGATGCCATCTCGCAACTGGTGGAAGTGAAGGCTGAGTACGGCTGTAGCCGAGGTTGCTTCGAAGCATTTCTGGGAGTATGGGCTAACAGCCTGCCCGAGGGCCATGAACTGCCGAAAACCCTGTACGGTACGAAGAAAATCATGAAGGCGCTCTCCATGGACTATGAGAAAATACATGTTTGTCCAAAGAATTGCCTTTTGTTTAGGCATGAGTATGCGGATGACAACTACTGTAGGAAGTGCGGTTCCTCTCGGTATATTGAGGTGGTCGATAAGCATGGTCAGAAGCGGCAGCTAAAAATCGCTGTGAAGGTTCTTCGGTATCTTGATTTTATAAAAAGACTGCAGCGCCTTTTCATCACCGAGGAGTCTGCCAAAATGATGAAGTGGCACAAGGAAGGGAAAAGGTACAATCCAAAAAAAATTGTACATACATCAGAAGGTGAAGCATGGAAGTCATTCGATATGAAGTACCTGGAGGAAGCAGCCGAGGCTGGGAATGTCAGAATTGCTATAACAGGTGATGGGTTCAATCCATATGGTATGTCGTCTAATCCATACAGCTGCTGGCCCATATTTGTTATTCCGCTCAATCTCCCTCCCGGCGCCATAATGCAACGCAAGACCATGTTCCTGTCTCTTATAATTCCGGGGCCTGAATATCCAGGGAAGAATTTGAGTGTGTTTATGCAGCCGTTGGTGGATGATTTGCACCATTCTTGGTACTTCCCAAGGTTGACATACGACCGGCATCTGCAGAAAAATTTCTTGATGAAAGTTTGGCTACAGTATTGCATGCATGACTTTCCCGGCTATGCCCTGTTCTGCGGATGGTGTACAAGTGGAAAGATGCCTTGCCCAGTGTGCATGCAGGCCTTGATTTTCATTTCGCTGAAGAAGGGTGGCAAGTATGTTGCCGTTGACCAGCATCGACAATTCCTCCCTCCAGACCATCCTGATAGGGAAGACAAGAAGAACTTCACAAAAGGCAAAGTTGTCCATGAAGTAAACGAGATTCCAACGTTTTCTGGTGCGGATGTGCTTGCTCAGCTCAAAGCTCTTAAGCCTACCGGTGAAGGGAAAGGCAAAGGCAAAGGCAAAGGCAAAGGCATCGGTAAAGGGCGAAAATGTTTTGAAGGATATGGTGAGACGCACAACTGGACTCACATTACCCCCTTCACGCAGCTTCCCTATTTTAAGGACCTCAAACTTCCATACAACATCGACGTGATGCACACCGAAAAGAATGTCACACAGTCCCTTTTTAACACGATCCTCAACATTCCTGATAAGACAAAGGATAATGTTAATGCTAGAGTCGATCAACAGAATATTTGTGATAGACCACGTCTTCACATGCAACCTCCCACAGGCAGTCGAAAATCTTGGTTCAAGCCAGATGCTGACTTCGTACTTAAAAAGGATCATAAGATGGAGGCATTCAAGTGGCTGAAACACGTCGCGAAGTTCACTGATGGTTATGTGTCGAATATAAGTAAGGGGGTCAATCTTTCAACGGGCAGAGTGACCGGGCTGAAGAGTCATGACTATCATGTATGGATTGAGCGGATTATGCCGGTGATGGTTCGGGGCTATGTTCCCGAGCGTGTCTGGCGTGTGCTTGTGGAGTTAAGCCATTTCTTCCGAACGCTTTGTGCTAAAGAAGTATGTCCTGAGAAGATAAAAGAAATGCATAAGAAGGCGCCGGAGTTGATATGCAAGCTAGAGAAGATCTTCCCACCAGGCTTCTTTACTCCGATGACACATCTCATTTTGCACCTTGCGAACGAGGTATTGTTGGGTGGCCCTGTGCAGTATCGTTGGCAGTACGGCCCTGAGAGACAGAACAAGCATCTGAGACAGAAATGTGGAAACAAAGCTAAGATTGAAGCTTCCATAGTTGAGGCAGTTATCCTAGAGGAGGTGGCAGACCTCAGGACAGCCTACTATCCGGACCATGTTCCCACGTTGCACAATAAGGTGTCTCGATACAATATAGAAGAACCCAAGTATAAACCCAAGTTGCCTCTATTCACCGGGCAAGGTGGCAGGGCTGGATGCTCGACATCTTATGTCATGCCACGAGATGAGTGGGAGGATGTCATGTTCTATATCTTGCACAACATCAAAGAAGTTGAGGATGAGTGGATGAGGTAATACCTTTGCACCATTCTTTTAGTCAATTCGTTATGTTCACTTTGCCTAGTTCTTATACCGCTTTTCTTATTGTAGTCGATTCGTTGAGGAAGAATGGACAGGAATGCTGCCTCCTACTGAAGCGGAGGCACTTGCTCTTCTCCGAAAGGGTGCTAATGGAAGGAAAAATTTCGTTGCGTGGTTCATGGAGAAAGTAATATTTCACACTTCCCTATTACCCATTTCACACTTCCAATTAAACTCATGCACCCTATAATTTCAATTAAACTTGTAGGGAAATGATCCGAATGAATCAATGGATGAAGAATTGAGATGGGTTTCCATGGGTTTTGACCCTACCGTCATGACATGCCAAAAGTATGATGTGAATGGGTATCGCTTCCATACAGAGGAGCACGAGAACAGTCGGCCTGATCCCAAAACCATAAATACTGGAGTCTTCACCGAAGGAGATAATAATGTAGATTACTACGGAAGGGTAGGAAAAATATACGAGCTTACATTCAAATGTGGTCGTAAACACCTAAGTCTCACTGTGTTCAAATGCCGATGGTTCGACCCCAAAAAGGGTCTGAGACATACGGCTTCTGTTGGTTTAGTTGAAGTTAAACCATCAACCGTCTATGCCGGAGCTGATCTCTTTATCGCCGCTACCCAGGCCACACAAGTATATTATCTGCCTTACCCATGCCAGAAAGAGTACCTAAAGGGTTGGGAAGTTGTGTTCAAGGTGTCGCCACATGGTAAGCTACCGGACCCGAACGATGACGATTACTACAACATAAACCCCATGACATACGAGGGAATGTTTTTTCAAGAGGAACATGATGACGTGGTCCGAAACAAGGAGGATGATGACTTGGGTTATGTTGACCTGGACCCAAATGACGACGGCGCCCGGATTGATGGTGAGGCAGTTGTGAATCAAAGAGACATAATTATGCTTGAAAAGTTAAATGAAGACGCTGACGCTAACGATGAGGAAGAGCCTCCACCTCCGTCAGACAACGAAGAAGATATGCGGGATAGTGATGATGAGACCGGTCGACAAATAGATTACAATAGTGATGATTCATATGGGTTCTAGAAAATGTATGTTCTTTTAATAATGTTCTCTTCTGTTATTAATGTCTTTCCTGTATGCTTGTTTTTTTTATATCCTTACTAATTGTTTATTCTCTTCTCAATGCAGGTTTGCTAATCATGGGCAAGTCCAGCGGTGCCAGTTTCCTCAGTAAACTCAAAGGAGGACTTACTCGGAGTGGACGAGCCCACAAGGTTCCCTCCCGACTACGCGAGGATGGCACCTCACAGGGAGGTGGAGGGGTCGGGGGAGGAGACCCTAGAGGAGGAGGGGGTGGGGGGAGAGCCCCTAGAGGACGAGGAGGTGGGGGGAGAGGCAACCGGGCCAAAAAACTCCGGGCCGTGTCCGAAATAGGAGGGTCTTCTTCGATGCCCTCCTATGCTGATGCAGCTTCTGAGTCTGAGGAGGAGGAGTATATTCCTGATGTCGAGGAGGAGGAGGGTGAGGAGGAGGAGGCCGAGGAGGAGGAGGCCGAGGAGGAGGAGGCCGAGGAGGGCGAGGAGGGTGGAGGGGAGGTTGACCCCGAGTTGTGGGGTGACTTGCCACCGGGTGCTCCGCAGGGGTGGCTGCGTGGTAATGCCGAAGTACCTACACCACCTTTTATCGAGGCGCACAAGTGGCTCATTGAACCTGCGGGGACAGAGTAAGTGCATCTCAATCATACTTTCAACACATGACAACATTTTTTTATTGTACACATGGCAACCCTTTGATTCTTTTGCAGTAACTGGATCCTTCACGGAAAGGGCCGTAAACCGAACGGCCTTCTCACTGTCCTGTTGAAGCAGTTTTGGCCTGGCCTATTCTGCCCGTGGCCAGACAGGGACCCACAGCTGCGTGTTTTGGCCACAAGCTGGGCCCACTACAAGGCTTGCAGCAACGCGGAGTACGGGATGGCCGCTAAGGCCGTGATCACCAAATTTTGGGTAAGTTCCCTTTTGAATCACTTGTCTTTAGTTTCGTTCATAGTTTATCATTGAATCACTCAAATCATGCCTTGTTTGCTTCTGGTTTATGCATGATTGCAGCAACTCTATAGAGTTCTTGATGAGCACAAGGCCAGAGCCGACGTGGTCTTACTTGCGTCTGCAAAGAAGAAAGCTCGTCAGTTGCAGTACGAGGTGCGTTGGGTTGCCATCTCACAGTACTACCACATCTACCTACAACAAAAGATGACCAAAACTCAAGCACAGAGGCAAAAAATTACCATGAGAAGGGAGCAGTTCATGATGGTAACTATTACTGACTTTTCATTGTTTCAAGGAGTCAACTATATGTTTCGTGCTCACGTGTCATGCTTCCAAAATTTGCATAGGTTGTTCCTCATTGGTGCTATGGAAGGGATGACGGATGGGCGTGTTTCGTGGATAGGTGGGTCGGTGACGATCCAGAGTTTGTTGCCAAGAGCATCAAGGCCCGGGCTAACCGTGGAAAAGACGGGACACACAGCCAAGGAAACAGGAACCACTGGGGCTTCAAGGCCATGAAGGTATATCTATATGAAAGATGCATTTTGGTTCTTCTTTACCGTCATGTTCTTATGTATGGCTAACTTCTGTTTGATGTTGCAGGAGGACAAGTTGCAGAGGCCGCTCTCAGACATGGAGTCGTGGAAGCTGGCCCGCGAGCGGAGTGATTGCAAGGAGGGAGAGAGCCAGTACTATGGCAACACCGAGAAACACCTGGAGTATTACACTCAGAACTATTAGAAGTTGCATCCGGATGTTCCCGTTCCTGAGGTCGCCCAGTCTTAGATCAATGACACGGCGGTGGTGGCCATCCAGGGTAAGTCCCATGGCCGGTATCTGTGTTTCGATGGCTTGGTCACTCCGTCGATCTCGTACACACGGCTTCGAGCTACCAACCCGAGCCTGTTAGAGAGTACGGGGCGTTCGCAGCCTCCCTTAGTCCACCAACGTGCTGTAAGTACTTCCCCTTATCTTCTTTGTCTCTATCTTTCTTAGTTTATTTTCATCACTGCCCACTTAGAAACAACCTCAATTTTGTAGGCATATCAGACCTTTCTCGAGCATAGGCATATTGAGGTGAGGGAGTACTTGCAACGAGTGAAGGCAAACGATGATTACAGCCGTCAAGTGATGGCGGTTAGTTTTGCCCTCTTAAACCAAGCTCAAATTTGCACTTTCATTCCTTCTAACTTTGTTGATCACGGCTTGTTTCTAAGTGGACTTGTTTAACTAACATCTAGGCTATGTTGGCATCTTGGACTAACCGCACGGAGCCACCACAAGTTGGACCCCACCACCACCTGCGGGAGACGCCCCACACATTCCCACGTTCGAGGAATGGCTGGCACTAGGCGGTGATACTCCGGTTAGTAAATTTGCCTAACTAATGACAAACTAGTTCTCGTTCATTCAACACTATCATGTCATATTTACCGTTAGAATCTTCTTTCAAACATGTAGGGGACCGGTGGCTCGACTCCTGCTCCATCGACCCCAGTCACTCCGATCTGGCAGAGTGATGGTGGTCGCGGTGGCGGTTTTGGCGGAGGAGGACTTGGCGGTGGCGGTTTTGGCGGAGGTGGACTTGGTGGTGGTTTTGGCGGAGGTGGTGGTTTTGGCGGAGGTGGACTCGGTGGTGGTGGTTTTGGAGGAGGTGGACTCGGTGGTGCTTGATGTCGATGATGATTCCGTGTATGCGGCCGTTGTGCCATGTCTTTCATGTTTCAACTTTTATGATGTTTCATGTCTTGCACTACTCTTATGTTCGTGGACTTTCGCCGGTGATGATCTTTAGATGATGAACATGACTATGTTTAAATGATGTTGATGAACTGTCATATTTCATATTATTCTGTTTTGAAATGTTGTCAAATGAATTGGAAAAGAGAAAACAGGGAGTATAAAAAAACTATGCCTACGGCAAAGCCGTCGGCATAGATACGCTCAGGAGCCACCAGGAGGCGACACGTGGCAGGGCTATGCCTACGGCCAAGCCGTCGGCATAGATTTATATCTATGCCGACGGCTTTGCCATAGGCATAGCCATGCCACCAGGTTACACCAGGAGGCGACACGTGGCAGGGCTATGCCTACGGCAAAGCCGTCGGCATAGATTTAACCTATGCCAACGGCTTTGCCGTAGGCATAGCCCTGCCACGTGTCGCCTCCTGACCCGCCAGCAGTTTGACGGCGCCGTCCGTTACCGTCAGACGGAAAACTACGCCGACGGCTGTGCCAGGGCCGTCGGCATACCCCCCTATGCCGACGGCATTATTATGCCGACGGTCTGACAGGAGTACGCTGACGTAATCTAGACTGACGGCTCCATGCCGACGGCTGCCGTCGGCATAGATCTATGCCGACGGCCTAGGGGCCTATGCCGACGGCCCGTGGCCGTAGGCATAGACCGCGAATCCGGTAGATATATGCAGAGCTAGCAATCAAAGCATCCGATCGCATCCAACCTTAAATATTGTGAATCATTAGTAAACATCAATATGAATTTCTCATCTGTTCACCACATGCCTTTTATCATAAGGCATATAATTTGCACCTTGGATTTTTCAACGAAAGCACGGAACTGAAAAAAGTACCAACATGCAACTTGGCATGGAGAAAGTGAGTAATGCACATCGTGAACTACTTGATCTACTGTTGATGTTGATGGTGATTTATCTAACTACAAACAACAAGAATACTTTTTTTTGCGGGGATACAACATAAAAAGAATAAAAAGCCTAGCAATCCTCACGATGATTTCTTCATGTCAAAGTGCTTTACATGCAAGCATCTACCCGCTACTAAGCCAAGAAATGAAGAAGTCTGCCAGTCCATATCTTGCAGCACGATACTTGACAATTGAGCCGGTCCAACCAATTCTTCTCCTCGACAACTCCAATCTCAAGGTCACACCTTGTACACATGCCCCTTGTTGTCACAACTCCGTCGCGGGCTCATGACCGCCTCCAAAGCCCAATTCTATACCAGTGCCTTCTCTCTGTTTGGGTGGTTTCAGCTCTATGATACGAGTGCGAATCCGCCCAATAGCAACACCATCCTTACTATTTTGTTGCCTTGCCGCCCAGAAATATCTAGCTGGAAGCCTGGCCTTTGCAAAAATAGCACCCAGAGAGTCCCATAGTTGCGGCTCCTTGTAGGTCAGGGACGAAAGGTAATTTGTCGAATCCGGGATCTTGGTCCAAGAGAGTCGACACATCTCCGTGTTTTCAAGTGTATATAGGTTTGAGCAGACATGAGACCGGTCTCTAACAATCCAGTGCACTCTGCAACGACCACGGCAGACGACAGCATCACGATGCCTTGGCAGCGCACGTATGACGAACCGTGCCATGTCAAAAAGCAATGTTTTAGGCGTGCTCCAACTCAGCTCGCCGGATGAGTACATGTGGAGGCCGAGCAGCTGGTCAGACTTGTCGATGCGGAGGACCATCACTTTGAAGAAGGCCGACGATCCTGCAGGTCCCGACGGAGGTTGCTGCTGTGTGCTCGAGGAACAGTCCGCTCTGGTTAGGATAGCGTAACCACTTTTGAGGATATCCATGCTGTGGCTCAGCGAGGGAAGCACGTGCCACACGCCGGTGATCAGATTACACACGGCTAGGTAAACGGGGACGAGAACGCCGCGCGGGCCGAAGCGTAAGAGGATGAAGTCGCAGCACGCGGCGAGCCGCACCGCGCCGTTGAGAAGGGACGTGGGGGCGGCGGGGAGCAAGGAGCCTAGGGGGCGGCGGCCAGCGTCGAACGACCACGACGAGGTCGCAAGGTCCGTGTTGCTAAGAAAACAGGCAATTTTTCGACTAATTTAATCCACAAGTAGATAACTAGCATGGCATTGACAGAACTAACAACATACTGGTACTGATCTAAACAAGCACGTACTACGCAAATAGTAGACAAATCTACACATGATGCTAGCACTGCTAATACAGAAATTATCAGGAGAGGGATAAACGCGGTATACCCTCCAGTAGGCCATGCAGAAGCCGCCGCCGCGATGGCAGCAGCAGAAGCGTCCTCGGCAACCTTCTTGTCGGCCTCGGTCTTCTCGGCGGCGGCGCGTTCGGCGGCGCTGGACATGGTGATGACGGAGATGACGCGGACGTAGAGGAAGTAGTGGATCGGAGGCGAGCAGTCGCGTAGTCGCTTCCCATTCGTCTCTCTCCCGTACAGGAACCAGACAGACGGAGTTTCGGAGACCTGCTCTCTCGTCGACCGTGTACGCGGCGGACGGGATGGAGTCACTGGCGGCAGCAGCAGCAAAGGAACGACGGTGGGCGGTTCGCGTGGAGCAGATGTGATCTGATCGTGGCGGCTAGGGTTAGTGACTGGCAAAAATAAGCGCATAGATGTGAGCTCGGCTCGGCTCATTCCCGCAACCCGCGGCGCGGCGTGGCGTGGCGAGGAGAGGCGGCGGAGGAGGAGCGCGCGAGGGCCTCTTCTCTTCTCAAGCTCCAATAGCATGTAGCAGAGCCACCCTTATAAATCACTCCAACTTTCCTTCCACTAGCATGATGGGACTAAACTTCCCACCACCTTGTCATGCCACCTACGTGGGCCCTTAGAGATCAAATCTGAAATTGTCATATGGGCTCTAGGCCCATCTCACATTTCAACAATCCTCCACCAGATCTTAGGGGCCCACTTTGTCCTTTGTTCCAAACGCTGTTGTGATATACTAGTGTTTCAGTGACGACCTGTTAAGGTTGAGCTTCACCTAGAACAAGTAGCTACACTCCCTCACAACTGAACAATGGACTATGCCTTGAATTTTCAGTTTGACGTAAAGAAGTTTCACCACATGTCTTACTAGTACTGGGCTGCCGAAGGCTGACCCCTCGGGTGGAGCTTATAAGTCACACTCCTGGCCTATTCATGAGCTTAATAGAGATCACCCCAATCTCATAGACTGTGACTAGCAGTCGGACTCACATAGGTGTGTTCCTCCAAAGATCGCTCTGTAGGACAGCATCTTGCTTATACATATAAGCCTTGGAACACATTAGGACAGTAATCATCCTTCCATACAGTTTCCGAGAGTATTGCATCTCCAACGGAGTGGGTTAGTAAAGTTACTCTCCTCAGTTCACCACTGGCTTGTTTTCCCAGGTCCTACTTCACGGGATCTCCGATCACATAGGTTGGATTACCACCATGGCAACTCATGTGGGTCTCATACCCATCTCCCTCGATGCACTATCTATCACTACATGCGATAGCCCTTTCGTAAAGGGATCTGCCAGATTCTTAGCCGTATGGACATAGTCCAATGCTATCACCCCGGAGTTCCTTAATTTTCTGACAACTTTTAATCTCATTCTTATGTGTTTGTTGGACTTCATGTTGTCCTTTGAACTCTTCACCTTGGTGATGACAGTTTGATTATCACAGTTCATAAGGATAGCTGGAACCGGTTTATCAACCAATGGCAAGTCCATCAAAAGATCTCGAAGCCATCCTGCTTCAACACCAAAAGTGTCTAATGCTTTTAATTCTGCTTCCATTATCGATCTCGTTAAGATCGTTTGCTTGCAAGACTTCCAGGAAACAGCGCCACCTCCAAGAGTAAACATATACCCAGTTGTGGCCTTCATCTCATCAGCATCAGAGATCCAATTCGCATCACTATACCCTTCAAGTACCGACGGGTCTCCGGTATAGTGAAGTCCATAGTTCATAGTACCTTTCAGATAGCGCATAACTCTTTCAATAGCATGCCAATGTACATCACCCGGTTTGGAAACAAACCGGCTCAGTTTGCTCACAGCAAACGCGATGTCAGGCCTCATTGCGCTCGCTAGGTACATCAGTGAACCAATGATTTGAGAGTATCTCAATTGATCTTTAGCCATGCTTTTGGACTTTAGAATCAACGCGCTAGGATCATATGGTGTTTGAGATGGTGTGCAGTCCGAATATCCAAAACGGCTCAACAACTTCTCAACATAATGGGATTACAGAAGTGTGATCCCACCCTCATTATCTAGCTTGATGTTTAAGATAACATCAGCCACACCAAGGTCTTTCATCTCAAAGTTCTGAGATAGAAACGATTTGACCTCCACAATGACTTTGAGGTTTATTTCGAATATCAGTATGTCATCAACATACAAGCACAGTATAACTCCTTCGCCCCCACCATGGCGATAGTATACACATTTGTCAGCCTCATTAACAACGAAACCACCAGATGTCAGAGTTGTATTGAACTTATCATGCCATTGCTTAGGTGCTTGCTTCAGGCCATATAAAGATTTTAGCAACTTACACACCTTCCTTTCCTGACCATCTATCACAAAGCCATCTGGCTGTTGCATGTAGATTTCCTCATTTAGCTCTCCATTCAGAAAAGTCGTCTTAACATCCATTTGATGGACGAGAAGACCATGTGAGGCCACCAACGAGACTAATACTCGAATGGTGGTCAGTCTAGCCACAGGTGAATAAGTATCGAAGAAATCTTCCTCTTCTTTCTGGTCATAGCCCTTGGCCACAAGCCTAGCCTTGTACTTTTCAATCGTACCATCGGTCCTAAGCTTTTTCTTGAACACCCACTTACATCCCAATGGTTTGCAACCATAGGGACGCTCAGTGATCTCCCATGTCCTGTTAGCCATGATGGAATCCATCTCGCTACAGACCGCATCCTTCCGGTAGTCAGCTTCTGGAGAGGCATACGCTTTTGAGATAGAAGTGGGAGTATCATCCACGAGGTACATGAAGAAATCATCACCAAAGATCTTTGCATTCCTTTGTCTCTTTCCCCTACCAAGGGTTTCCTCGTCATCCTCCTCAGGATTCTCATCATGTGTTTGTTCATAATATTCCATAGGAATGGCAGGCTCGGGAGTCTCCTCAGATTCCTGTCTAGAAGTGCTTTGCATATCTCTCATAGGAAAAATATCCTCAAAGAATGTAGCATATCCTTAGACTCCATAATTGTACCGACCTTCTGGTCAGGTACCTCAGATTTCACTACTAGAAATCTATAGCCAACGCTGTTCTTAGCGTAGCCCAAATTAACGCAGTCCACAGTCTTGGGTCCAAGCTTACGCTTTTTGGGGATCTGCATGTTAACTTTCGCCAAACAGCCCCAAGTACGCAAGTACGAGAGTGTTGTCCTTCTCTTTGCCCATTTCTCATAGGGAGTGATCTCATTATCCTTTATCGGAACTTTATTCAGGACATGACATGCCGTCAATATAGCCTCCCCCCACCATGCCTTGGATAAACCCGATGTATCTAACATGGCATTAACAAGATCAGTTAGAGTATGGTTTTTCCGCTCGGCAACCCCGTTTGACTGGGGTTAATAGGGAGGCGTCCTCTCATGAATAATGTCGTGTTCCGCACAGAAGGAATCAAACTCACTCGAGAAGTACTCTCCACCACGATCTGAATGGACTCGTTTAATTTTCTTTTCAAGTTGATTCTCAACTTCTGCCTTATAGATTTTAAAGTAGTGTAGAGCCTCATCTTTAGTATTTAACAGATATACATAGCAATATCTAGTGGAATCATCTATCAATGTCATGAAGTATTTCTTTCCACCTTTAGTCAATACACCGTTCATCTCACAAAGATCAGAATGTATGAGTTCTAATGGTGCCAAGTGTCTCTCCTCCGCAGTCTTGTGAGGCTGGCGAGGTTGCTTAGCTTGCACACATGACAGGCACTTAGAACCTTTGGCTAAAGTGAAACTCGGGATTAAATCCAACTTAGCTAGCAGCATCATAACACCGAAACTTATGTGACAAAGACGTGAATGCCAAACCTCAGATTCATTAACACTCGAATGAATATGGTTCACGACTTTATTACAGAAATCTGCGAGGGAAAGGCGGAACATCCCTCCACTCTCATAACCTTTTCCAACAAATAGTCCATACTTAGTAACAACTAATTTATTAGACTTTAATACCAACTTAAACCCTTCTCTACATAGAAGGGAGCCACTAACGAAGTTCTTCTTGATGGCAGGGACATGTTGCACGTTCTTCAGCTGCACGATCCTGCCCGAAGTAAACTTCAGATCGACCGTGCCAACACCATGAACAGAAGCACTCGCGCCATTCCCCATCAATACGGACCCGTGGCCTGTGACCTGGTAAGAAGAGAACAATTAAATGTCAGCACACACACGAACACCTGCACCTATATCCACCCACCAATCGGTAGGCTGAAACACTAAAAAAACAGTAAATAAATTACCATACTCAGATGCACCATTCTCATTGTTGCCCACAATCATGTTGAAAGACTTGGAGTCCTGTCCTGACTTCTTAAACTTGTTTGGGCACTTGTTGGCCCAATGTTCAGCCGAACCACAAGTAAAGCAGCCCTCATCCTTCTTGTTCTTCATGAAGGTCTTCTTACCCTTCTTCTTGAAGTCGGTATTTTGTTGGACACCGTTCTTTCCTTTGAACTTGTGGGGGTTGAAGTTCCTCTGGTTCACCATGTTGGCAACAGAAGTCCCTTCGGCCCCTTTTCCGTGCGAGTCCTTTGCCCTCGAATTCTGCTCAACACTCAGATGGCCAATGAAATCCTCCATAGAGAATTCACGCCTCTGATGTTTCAGAGTGGTGGAAAAGTTCTTCCAGGAATTGGGGAGCTTAGCGATTATGCAGCCCGTGACAAATTTGCCCGGTAACTCGCACTTCAGAAGCTCAAGCTCCTTAACAATGCATATTATCTCATGAGCCTGCTCAAGTACAGGACGGTTCTCAACCATCTTATAATCGTGGAACTGCTCTATAATATACATCTCGCTCCCTGCATTGGCGGCCCCGAACTTAGATTTGAGCGCCTCCCACAAGTCCTTGGCGACATGCACATGTAAATATGCGTTAACCAGTTTATCTCCGATCATGCTAAGAACTGCTCCGAGAAACACAGTGGTTGCATCCCTAAATGCCTTCTCCTGTTCAGGAGCAATCGTTCCCGTGGACACACCGTGACCCAGAACACGTTCATAGCCGTGAGCCATAAAGTGGTCTTTGTCTGCCTACACATAATAGGTTTTTGGATTGCTAAGAAAACAGGCAATTTTTCGACTAATTTAATCCATAAGTAGATAACTAGCATGGCATTGACAAAACTAACAACATACTGGTACTGATCTAAACAAGCACGCACTACGCAATAGTAGACACATCTACACATGATGCTAGCACTGCTAATACAGAAATTATCAGGAGAGGGATAAACGCGGTATACCCTCCAGTAGGCCATGCAGAAGCCGCCGCCGCGGTGGCAGCAGCAGAAGCCTCCTCGGCAGCCTTCTTGTCGGCCTCGGTCTTCTTGGCGGCGGCGCGTTCGGCGTTGCTGGACATGGTGATGACGGAGACGACGCGGACGTAGAGGAAGTAGTGGATCGGAGGCGAGCAGCCGTGTAGTCGCTTCCCAAAAACCTATTCGTCTCTCTCCCGTACAGGAACCAGAGAGACGGAGTTTCGGAGACCTGCTCTCTCATCGACCGTGTACGCGGCGGACGGGATGGAGTCACCGGCGGCAGCAGCAAAGGAACAAAGGTGGGCGGTTCGCATGGAGCAGATGTGATCTGATCGTGGCGGCTAGGGTTAGGGGACACAACACACTTATATAGACGCAGCCGCGTGGAGAGACGTGGGCTTGACCCACGTCCGAGTCCGTGACAACCCATGATCTGACGTCTCAGATCGTGGCCCTGCTGTCAAAACCTCTCCGTTAGTGACTGGCAAAAATAAGCGCATAGGTGTGAGCTCGGCTCGGCTCATTCCCGCAACCCACGGCGCGGCGTGTCGTGACGAGGCGAGGCGAGCCGTGGCGAGGCGGGCGGTGGAGGAGGAGCACGCGAGGGCCTCTTCTCTTCTCAAGCTCCAATAGCATGTAGAAGAGCCACCCTTATAAACCACTCCAACTTTCCTTCCACTAGCATGGTGGGACTAAACTTCCCACCACCTTGTCATGCCACCTACATGGGCCCTTAGAGATCAAATCTGAAATTGTCATATGGGCTCTAGGCCCATCTCACATTTCAACAATCCCCCACCAGATATCAGGGGCCCACTTTGTCCTTTGTTCCAAACGTTGTTTTGATATACTTGTGTTTCAGTGAAGACCTGTTAAGGTTGAGCTTCACCTAGAGCAAGTAGCTACACTCCCTCACAACTGAACAATGGACTATGCCTTGAATTGTCAGTTTGGCGTAAAGAAGTTTCACCACATGTCTTACTAGTACTGGGCTGCCGAAGGCTGACCCCTCGGGTGGAGCATATAAGTCACACTCCTGGCCTATTCATGAGCTTAATAGAGATCACCCCAATCTCATAGACTGTGACTAGTAGTCGGGCTCACATAGGTGTGTTCCTCCAAAGATCGCTTTGTAGGACAGCATCTTGCTTATACATATAATCCCTGGAACACATTAAGACAGTAATCATCCTTCCATACAGTTTCCGAGAGTATTGCATCTCCAACGGAGTGGGTTAGTAAAGTTACTCTCCTCAGTTCACCACTGGCTTGTTTTCCCAGGTCCTACTTCACGGGATCTCCGATCACATAGGTTGGGTTACCACCATGGCAACTCATGTGGGTCTCATACCCATCTCCCTCAATGCACTATCTATCACTACACGCGATAGCCCTTTCGTAAAGGGATCTGCCAGATTCTTAGCCGTATGGACATAGTCCAACGCTATCACCCCGGAGTTCCTTAATTTTCTGACAGCTTTTAATCTGATTCTTATGTGTTTGTTGGACTTCATGTTGTCCTTTGAACTCTTCACCTTGGTGACGACAGTTTGATTATCACAGTTCATAAGGATAGCTGGAACCGGTTTATCAACCAATGGCAAGTCCATCAAAAGATCTCGAAGCCATCCTGCTTCAACACCAGAAGTGTCTAATGCTTTTAATTCTGCTTCCATTGTCGATCTCGTTAAGATCGTTTGCTTGCAAGACTTCCAGGAAACAGCGACACCTCCAAGAGTAAACATATACCCAGTTGTGGCCTTCATCTCATCAGCATCAGAGATCCAATTCGCATCACTATACCCTTCAAGTACCGACGGGTCTCCGGTATAGTGAAGTCCATAGTTCATAGTACCTTTCAGATAGCGCATAACTCTTTCAATAGCATGCCAATGTACATCACCCGGTTTGGAAACAAACCGGCTCAGATTGCTCACAGCAAACACGATGTCAGGCCTCGTTGCGCTCGCTAGGTACATCAGTGAACCAATGATTTGAGAGTATCTCAATTGATCTTTAGCCATGCCTTTGGAATTTCGAATCAGCACGCTAGGATCATATGGTGTTTGAGATGGTGTGCAGTCCGAATATCCAAAACGGCTCAACACCTTCTCAACATAATGGGATTGCAGAAGTGTGATCCCACCCTCATTATCTATCAGTAGCTTGATGTTCAAGATAACATCAGCCACACCAAGGTCTTTCATCTCAAAGTTCTGAGATAGAAACGATTTGATCTCCAAAGTGACTTTGAGGTTTATTCCGAATATCAGTATGTCATCAACATACAAGCACAGTATAACTCCTTCGCCCCCACCATGGCGATAGTATACACATTTGTCAGCCTCATTAACAACGAAACCAACAGATGTCAGAGTTGTATTGAACTTATCATGCCATTGCTTAGGTGCTTGCTTCAGGCCATATAAAGAATTCAGCAACTTACACACCTTCCTTTCCTGACCATCTATCACAAAGCCATCTGGCTGTTGCATGTAGATTTCCTCATTTAGCTCTCCATTCAGAAAAGCCGTCTTAACATCCATTTGATGGACGAGAAGCCCATGTGAGGCCACCAACGAGAGTAATACTCGAATGGTGGTCAGTCTAGCCTCAGGTGAATAAGTATCGAAGAAATCTTCCTCTTCTTTCTGGTCATAGCCCTTGGCCACAAGCCTAGCCTTGTACTTTTCAATCGTACCATCAGGCCTAAGCTTTTTCTTGAACACCCACTTACATCCCAATGGTTTGCAACCATAGGGACGCTCAGTGATCTCCCATGTCCCGTTAGCCATGATGGAATCCATCTCGCTATGGACCGCATCCTTCTAGTAGTCAGCTTCTGGAGAGGCATGCGATTCTGAGATAGAAGTGGGAGTATCATCCACGAGGTACACGAAGAAATCATCACCAAAGGTCTTTGCAGTCCTTTGTCTCTTGCCCCTACCAAGGGTTTCCTCGTCATCCTCCTCAGGATTTTCATCATGTGTTTGTTCATAATATTCCATAGGAATGGCAGGCTCAGGAGTCTTCTCAGATTCCTGTCTAGAAGTGCTTTGCATATCTCTCACAGGAAAAATATCCTCAAAGAATGTAGCATATCCTTAGACTCCATAATTGTACCGACCTTCTGGTCAGGTACCTCAGATTTCACTACTAGAAATCTATAGCCAACGTTGTTCTTAGCGTAGCCCAAATTAATGCAGTCCACAGTCTTGGGTCCAAGCTTACGCTTTTTGGGGATCGGCACGTTAACTTTCGCCAAAGAGCCCCAAGTACGCAAGTTCGAGAGTGTTGTCCTTCTCTTTGCCCATTTCTCATAGGGAGTGATCTCATTATCCTTTATCGGAACTTTATTCAGGACATGACATGCCGTCAATATAGCCTCCCCCCACCATGCCTTGGATAAACCCGATGTATCTAACATGGCGTTAACAAGATTAGTTAGAGTACGGTTTTTCCGCTCGGCAACCCCGTTTGACTGGGGTTAATAGGGAGGCGTCCTCTCATGAATAATGTCATGTTCCGCACAGAAGGAATCAAACTCACTCGAGAAGTACTCTCCACCACGATCTGAACGAACTCGTTTAATTTTCTTTTCAAGTTGATTCTCAACTTCTGCCTTATAGATTTTAAAGTAGTGTAGAGCCTCATCTTTAGTATTTAATAGATATACATAGCAATATCTAGTGGAATCATCTAATCTTTAGTCAATACACCGTTCATCTCACAAAGATCAGAATGTATGAGTTCTAATGGTGCCAAGTGTCTCTCCTCCGCAGCCTTGTGAGGCTAGCGAGGTTGCTTAGCTTGCACACATGACAGGCACTTAGAACCTTTGGCTAAAGTGAAACTCGGGATTAAATCCAACTTAGCTAGCCACGTCATAACACCGAAACTTATGTGACAAAGACGTGAATGCCAAACCTCAGATTCATTAACACTCGAATGAATATGGTTCACGACTTTATTACAAAAATCTGCGAGGGAAAGGCGGAACATCCCTCCACTCTCATAACCTTTTCCAACAAATAGTACATACTTAGTAACAACTAATTTATTAGACTTGAATACCAACTTAAACCCTTCTCTACATAGAAGGGAGCCACTAACGAGGTTCTTCTTGATGGCGGGGACATGCTGCACGTTCTTTAGCTGCACGATCCTGCCCGAAGTAAACTTCAGATCGACCGTGCCAACACCATGAACAGAAGCACTCGCGCCATTCCCCATCAATACGGACCCGTGGCCTGTGACCTGGTAAGAAGAGAACAATGAAATGTCATCACACACACGAACACCTGCACCTATATCCACCCACCAATCGGTAGGCTGAAACACTGAAAAAACAGTAAATAAATTACCATACTCAGATGCACCATTCTCATTGTTGCCCACAATCATGTTGACAGACTTGGAGTCCTGTCCTGACTTCTTAAACTTGTTTGGGCACTTGTTGGCCCAATGTTCAGCCGAACCACAAGTAAAGCAGCCCTCATCCTTCTTGTTCTTCATGAAGGTCTTCTTACCCTTCTTCTTGAAGTCGGTATTTTGTTGGACACCGTTCTTTCCTTTGAACTTGTGGGAGTTGAAGTTCCTCTGGTTCACCATGTTGGCAACAGAAGTCCCTTCGGCCCCTTTTCCGTGCGAGTCCTTTGCCCTCGAATTCTGCTCAACACTCAGATGGCCAATGACATCCTCCACAGAGAATTCACGCCTCTGATGTTTCAGAGTGGTGGCAAAGTTCCTCCAGGAATTGGGGAGCTTAGCGATTATGCAGCCCGCGACAAACTTGCCCGTTAACTCGCACTTTAGAAGCTCAAGCTCCTAAACAATGCATATTATCTCATGAGCCTGCTCCTGTACAAGACGATTCTCAACCATCTTGTAATCGTGGAACTGCTCTATAATATACATCTCGCTCCCTACATCGGTGGCCCTGAACTTAGATTCGAGCGCCTCCCACAAGTCCTTGGCGACATGCACATGTAAATATACGTCGACCAGTTTATCTCCGATCACACTAAGAATTGCTCCGAGAAACACAGTGGTTGCCTCCCTGAACGCCATCTCCTGTTCAGGAGCAATCGTTCCCGTGGACACACCGGTGACCCAGAACACATTCATAGCCGTGAGCCATAAAGTGGTCTTTGTTTGCCAACGCTAAAAATAGGTACCGGTAAATTTATCCGGTTTCAGTGCTGCATCAAAGCCACTTGCTGAAAAATTCCTACACATAATAGGTTTTTGGATTGCTAAGAAAACAGGCAATTTTTCAACTAATTTAATCCATAAGTAGATAACTAGCATGGCATTGACAGAACTAACAACATACCGGTACTGATCTAAACAAGCACGCACTACGCAATAGTAGACACATCTACACATGATGCTAGCACTTCTAATACAGAAATTATCAGGAGAGGTATAAATGCGGTATACCCTCCAGTAGGCCATGCAGAAACCGCCGCCGCGGTGGAAGCAGCAGAAGCGTCCTCGGCAGCCTTCTTGTCGGCCTCGGTCTTCTCGGCGGCGGCGCGTTCGGCGTCGCTGGACATGGTGATGACTGAGACGACACGGACGTAGAGGAAGTAGTGGATCGGAGGCGAGCATTCACGTAGTCGCTTCCCAAAAACATATTCATCTCTCTCCCGTACAGGAACCAGAGAGATGGAGTTTCGAAGACCTGCTCTCCCTCGACCGTGTACGCGGCGGACGGGATGGAGTCACCGGTGGCAGCAGCAGCAAAGGAACGACGGTGGGCGGTTCGCGTGGAGCAGATGTGATCTGATCGTGGAGGCTAGGGTTAGGGGACACAACACACTTATATAGACGCAGCCGCGTGGAGAGACGTGGGCTTTACCCACGTCCAAGTCCGTGACAGCCCACGATCCGACCTGAGCTCGGCTCATTCCAGCAACCCGCATCGCGGCGCGGCGCGGCATGGCCTGGCGTGGCATGGCGTGGCATGGCGGGCAGCGGAGGAGGAGTGCGCGAGGGCCTCTTCTCTTCTCAAGCTCCAATAGCATGTAGAAGAGCCACCCTTATAAACCACTCCAGCTTTCCTTCCACTAGCATGGTGGGACTAAACTTCCCACCACCTTGTCATGCCACCTACATGGGCCCTTAGAGATCAAATATGAAATTGTCATATGGGCTCTAGGCCCATCTCACATTTCAACATGTGTGCTCGAGCCGTTTGTGAGTAGTGAACCCGTCGAAGTCGAAGGTGCTCGTGGACTCGTGGACGCGCCCTGATCCGTCCAGCGGTGGCGGAGGTAGCAGGCGTCGACCACGAGGTGGCTCCACCGCTTGCATGCCATGGCGCAGCGGAGCAGTGCGGCCGCGTCCCTCACGTGGACGAGTATCTCGCAGACGAGGTCCTCCGGGACCGACGCTGCCGTAGCCGACGAAGGCGTTTCTTCCATCTTCGATATGTAGCGTGATCACGGGCGCGGCGCGCTGGCGATACGATAATCCTACACCTACAAAGCGGCTACGAAGACCTACGTAATATTCCAAACTATAAACCTATCGGGCCCCCTGATTTCAACCGGGGGTGGGCCCCTCCCCACCTATCGATCCAATAAGCCCTCTCCACGATGCTAGTTACGTAGATTACGTAACAGATTTTACGTAAGTCTAGCATTGTCCCTGGCGAAGTGGCGATATGTCTCGACTACAACTATCGAGCATCCGTAGGGTTTATGTAAACTTGGCAAGCAAGAAGATATTTTTTTAGGCTGAGCAAGAACTTAGTTACGTCCTTGTTGGATTACAAATCCATCTTACACATGGGCCAAGTAGAGAAGCCCACGACCGCGTGAAGCCCACATGCTGGCAATGCCCCCCAAGCAAACCTGAAATATACTCAGCACAGATGTGGATGATAATACGAAGAGATGTTTCTCAAAAAAAAAGATAATATGAAGAGATGGATCTTTGCAATGCACGACGCCCTGTCCCACGATGATTTCCTGATCTTTGTTGTCACTCTACGGGCGTTGTCCGAAGCACGTCGGAAGGCTATGCACGATGGTATATATCAGTCTATCAGACGCCATTTTTCATCCATGGATTTTTTTTTCTAGGATTTCATCCATGGATTCACACAGTCATACTTCCTCCGTTCCGATTACTCGTCGTGGTTTTAGTTCAACACGAGTAAATCAGAACGGAGGGAGTATATTGGAGAGCTCAAGGCCATCCAAACATCGGCAACACATGTATCAAGCACACCCCAGAACTGACCAAGTCATTGGATTTCACCACCAGCGGGGCTTGGAAAAATCAATGCAAAACATTGGCCAAAGCACGACTGACACAAACATCTGCTTCGAGAAGACGAGTTGGGCTCCTGCGTCGCTCCCGCATCTTGCTCCCTTGGGGCGGCAGCCTGCTCCCTTCACCGTCGGTCCCCGTGGCCGAGGCCGGGGGCTGGTGGTGCAGGGCGCAGCCAGTGGTCAGTTCTATGTGCGGGCTCGGGCGACGCGGTGTCCCTGTGAGCTGCCATGTCTGATCTGGGGGCTTCTTGATGTAGGGCGGAACCCTATGGGGACGATCTTTCACGTTTGGAGTGGATCCTACGGGGAAACACGAAGAACGCACGGAAGAACACAAGGGAAATCACGGGGTGGAACGAGAGAAACACTCAACCGACAAGTTATTGATCACACAAGGGCTAGATCACCGAACACATAAGGTAGCACAAGATTCAAAATCAACAAAGGAAAGATACAAGAGTAACCGTTCTTCTCCGTGAGGAGGTCTTGGGGGTCTTCCCTTGAAGGGGTCTTGAATCCTCTTGGGGGATCTTCTTCGAAGAGGTTGTGGGCTCCGAGGAGAAGTAACCAAGTGGATGAGCAAGACTCTCACACAAAATATGAGCTAAACCAATGCTAACCCTAGCTAGGAGGTGGGAGAGACCTATTTAAAGTCTTAGTGCAAATGGGAGTCAAAGTGAAGGGGTACAAGGGCTTCATCCCGTGGGTGCGGTCACACAGGTGCCGGACGTCCGGAAGACGTCGGACGTCCGGAGGCTCGAGACGGTCTGGACATCCAGGAGGGCTCGGACTTCCTTAGATTCAGCTCTATTGGGGATGCGTCGGACGTCCGGAGGTGGCCGGTCGTCTGGAGCTTCGGGACGGTCCGGACGTCTGATGACCGTCGGTCTTCCATAGATTCGGCTCGGTCGTTGGTCGCCCGGTCGTCCGGTACTCCTTTTACATCCGTAGATTTGGCTCGGGTGGTGAAGTACCGGACGTCTGTAGGGCTCGATCGTCCGTGTCCTGGGAGTCGTCGGACGTCCGGACTGGGTCGGCCGTCCGACGCCTGTAGCTTCCAAAGCAGCTCTTCTTCTTATCCATCACGCTTGGGGTCCTCGCCGTCTTGGCCCTTGCATGTAGCTGTTCCGTGGCTCTTCTCCAAGCACCTGATCACACACAGATTTTCCGAATGAGGTAGTAGCCATGTCTCGTGAGTAGGAAGAGGGAATTCGGAGAGGAGCGAGTTCACCTTATCTTCAATAACCTTAGCTCGAGCTCTTGTCATGGGTCCAAGTGGTGTTGAGGGAGATGTAGGTACGTCCATGGGGATGAGCGAGGGATGCTCCGCATCATCTCCCCCCCCCCCCTAGGAAAGATCTGACCTCGGATCCAAAGCTTCATCTCCATGGTATGGCGCAAGGTCCTTGATGTTGAAGATGTCACTCACATTGTACTTGCCTCGTGGTAGGTCGATCTTGTAGGAGTTGTCCTTGTAGCGTGCTAGCACCTTGAAGGGTCCATCGGCTCGAGGGAGAAGCTTGGACTTGCATTTGTTGGGGAAGCGGTCCTTGCGAAGGTGTAACCACACAAGATCACCAATGTTGAAGATCATGGGTTGCTTGTTGTCGTTGATCTTGGTTGCTAGTCATTGTACTTGGCGCTCGATGGTGTGCCTTGTATCCTCATGCATCTTCTTGATGTAGCTTGCCCATGCACTCGCATCCATGTTGGTGCGCTCTTGTAGAGGAAGAGGTAGAATGTCCAATGGTGACAACGGGTTGAAGCCGTAGACGACCTCGAAGGGGGACTTGCCGGTAGTCGAATGTCTTGCACGGTTGTAGGCGTACTCGGCGATGGGTAGACATGCTTCCCACTCCTTGATGTTCTTCTTGATCAACACGCGAAGTAGAGTGGAGAGAGTCCGGTTCGTCACCTCCGTTTAGCCGTCGGTTTGAGGATGGTATGCGGATGAGAACAAGAGCTTGATTCCGAGCTTGGCGCAAAGGTTCTTCCAAAAGTAACCTAAGAACTTGACATCACGATTGGAGACAATTGTCTTTGGTACTCCATGGAGTCACAAGATTTCCCTACAAAATAGATTTGCAATGTGTGAAGCATCGTCTATCTTGTTGCAAGGAATGAAATGCGTCATCTTAGAAATCGGTCCACAACAACAAACACGGAATCCTTTCCATTTTGAGTTCTAGGCAAACCAAGTACAAAATCCATGCTAATGTATTCCCAAGGTTGATAAGGGGTAGGAAGGGGCATGTAAAGACCATGGTATTGAGCTTTAGACTTAGCTTTGCGACATGTAGAGCAACGGTTGGTGAAGCATGAGACGTCGCGGAACATCTTGGGCCAAAAGTAGCTCTCGGAGAGCGTGGCGAAAGTCTTGTCGCGTCCAAAGTGTCCCATGAGTCCGCCTCCATGAGGCTCTTGCAAAAGGATCAAACGAAGAGAAGACTCGGGAATGCAAAGTTTGTTAGCTCTCATAAGATAATCATCCTTTATGTAGTATCGTTCCCAAGACGTGTGCGTCAAACACTTAACATAAGGAGTAGCAAAAGATGGATCATTAGCATACATGTCTTTTATGTGCTCAAAACCTACAACATTCAACTCAAGTTTAGTGACAAGAGTGCATATGCGTGAAAGTGCATCCGCAACTACATTTTCCTTACCCTTAATGTACTTGATCACATAGGGGAAAGATTCAATAAATTCACTCCATTTGGCATGACGCTTGTTTAACTTAGTTTGACCTTTTAAGTACTTAAGCGTTTCATGATCAGTGTGTATGACAAACTCATGAGGTCTAAGATAATGTTCCCAAACATGTAGCACACGCACTAAAGCATACAATTCTTTGTCATAAATGGGATAGTTAAGTTGAGCACCGGATTCACTAAAATAAGTGATTGCTCATTTTTCTTGCATCAACACTCCGCCAATTCCGGTACCACTTGCATCACAATGAACCTCAAAAGTTTTGTCAAAGTTGGTCAAAGCAAGAATTGGAGCATGAGTAAGCAAAGATTTGAGCTCATCGAAAGCGGTGGATTGCAAAGATCCCCAAACAAAAGGAGCATTCTTCTTACTCAAAGCATGCAAAGGAGCGGCGATAGTGCTAAAGTCTTTCACAAAGCGAGGATAAAATCCTGCAAGACCAAGAAAACTACGCACTTGTTGAAAATTGGTGGGTTGGGTCCAAGTTTTAATTGCCTCAATCTTGGATTCATCAACATGGACACCCTTGGAAGAGACAACAAAACCCAAGAAAACCACTTTGTCAACACCAAACGTGCATTTTTTTCAAGTTTGCATAAAGACGTCCCTTGTGAAGGGTTTGCAAAACAGCCCTAACATGATTAATATGCTCTTTCATGGTTCTGCTAAACACAAGAATATCATCAAAGTAAACTACAACAAAGACTCCAATATAAGGTCGAAGCACGTAATGCATAAGACGCACGAAAGTACCGGGAGCCTCCGATAAACCCATAGGCATAACTAACCACTCGTACAAGCCAAATTTGGTTTTGAAAGCAGTTTTCCATTCATCACCCTCTTGGATGCGGATTTGATAATAGCCACTTTTAAGATCAATTTTTGAGAAAAAGTTGGCTCCGCTAAGCTCATCAAGCATATCATCTAAGCAAGGAATGGGATGCCTATAGCGAACGATAATAGCATTTATAGGTCTACAATCGGAACACAAACGGAAACTTCCATCTGGCTTAGGCACAAGTATAACGGGAACGGCACAAGGGCTTAGGCTTTCACGTACATGACCGTTGTCGATGAGTTGTTGTACTTGCCGTTGAATCTTCTTAGTTTCTTCGGGGTTGACGCGGTATGGAGCTTTGTTTGGGAGAGGCGCTCCGGGGATGAGGTCGATTCGATGCTCAATCCCTCAGAGAGGAGGTAGACCCGGAGGTAGCTCATCGGGGAAAACATCTTGGAATTCCTGCAAAAGAGATTGAAACACTAAAGGTATCTCATGAGAGGTGTTAGTTTTTGGATCTCCATCCTTGGACACAAGGACAAAGTACATCACACTCGATGGGTTCTCATAGACTTCTCTCATTTCACTTTTTGTGGCAAATAGTAGGAGGTTTTTCTCTCTAGGCGAAGAGGCGCTCAAGTTTGGCTTGTGGATCTCACTCACTTTTGGGTGGATCACTTTCTCACTCTTCTCTCCATGATGGGTGGCTTGCTTTTCGGCTATCACTTGACTAGGAGACATAGGTCGTAGCACATATTCCTTCCCTTTCATCTTTAAGCTATAGTGATTGGTGCGCCCGTTGTGGATGACACCACGGTTGAATTGCCATGGTCGACCAAGAAGGAGGTGGCAAACGGTCATTGGGACCACATCACACTCCAAAGTGTCCTCATATGCACCAATTTTGAAGGAGACTTGGACCGTATGCTCAACTCGTATAGTGCCGGAGTCACTTAGCCATTGCACCTTGTAGGGGTGCAGGTGCTTTCTCTTGACCAATTGAAGCTTGGAGCATAGTTCTTCACTTGCCAAGTTGTGGCAACTACCTCCATCGATGATGATCTTGACGGACCTTCCCTTGATGTCGGCCTTTGTGTGGAAGATGTGGCATCTTTGGTCTTATTCTTGTTGATGTTGAAGAGTCAAGACCTTGGAGACAACGAGAGCGGGGCTTGGATCCTCATCACAAAAGACTTGCTCATCTTCATCCTTGTTCACTCGCCGGTGCATGGCCACTTGCTCAAGGGCTTCCATTTCCTCTTCACTCATGGAGTCATATGTACCATCATCGTTGAGGATCATGGTGCGCTTGTTCGTGCATTGGTAGGACTTGTGGCCTTGGCCGCCACAAGTGAAACACTTGAAGGAGCTTGTCTTGACGATCTCATCGGTCGGAGTAGATGATGAAGCACGCGGCTTGAAGCTGCTTGTAGTAGGGAGAGGACGACTTGAGCTTGTCAAAGTTTTCTTGTAACTTGACTTGTCGTCATTGCTTGTAGATGGTTTGGTTGAAGTAGAAGTTGGAGGAGTCTGTGAAGCTTGGTTGTTGGAGAAACCATAGGTCTTGGAGGAGTACTTGGCGTACTTGAAGTCATCTTGCACTTGACGTTCCGCCTTGGTAGCTTGATGCACGAGCTCAATGAGGTTGGAGTAGGGTTGGAAGTCGGCGATCTTCTTGATGGGATGATTGAGTCCATTCAAGAATCGTGCCATTGTTTGCTCATCATCCTCCATGACATTGGCTCGAATCATGGCTATCTCCATTTCCTTGTAGTATTCTTCAACACTCCTTGTTCCTTGCTTGAGGAGTTGTAGCTTCTTGAAGAGATCGCGGTTGTAGTAGGTGGGCACAAAACGTGCTCGCATCACATCCTTCATTTGAGCCCAAGTGGTGATTGGAGGTTCACCTCTTGCTTGTCGGCGCTCAAGGACTTGTTCCCACCATATGAGCACATAGTCTTGGAACTCAAGTGATGCCATAGCGATCTTCTTCTCTTCCTCATAGTTGTGCCAACGAAAGATCTTGTCGACCTTCAATGCCCATGAGAGGTATTCTTCGGGGTCATTGCTTCCATTGAACTTGGGCATTGTGAATTTGAGCTTGCCATAGCGTTGCTCTTCATTGTGTTGTTGGCAACGGTGATGATGACGCCCATGACATGGAGGACAATCATCCTCATGTTGCTCTTGGCGCGGAGGAAGTCCATGATCAACTTGCTCTTGTTGAACTTGAGGTTGAAGTGGAGCTTGAAGAGCTTGTGGAGGAGCTTGAGGAACTTGACGTTGCACTTGCGGTTGGTAGTTCCTCTCTTGGATTTCTTCTCGAAGGGCTTCCTCTTGATTGCGCCGCTCGCGATTGCGGTTGACGATGGCTCGACTTGATTCTTGAAGGGCACGTTGCGCCTCAAGAGCTTGTGCTTCACGTTGTTGTTGTTGAAGATGTTGAGCCTCGGCGTCTTGTTCCTCTTGGTGTAGACACGCTCGTTCTTCCTCTTGGCAACATAGACGTTGTCGTTCTTGAGCTTGTGCAAAAGCAACTTGGTGTGGTGGAGGATGAGGTAGATGCTCGTCGACTTGCTCTTTTGAATGCTTGTCATGTAGCGGATTGCGAGCTGCATGGCAGTCTTGACACGCGGCTCGCCGAAGAGTGTTCGATGACGGTGTACTTGAGTCAGAGAAGGTGTCGTCGGAGTGTCGACTCGAGAGGCTCCGTCTTGAGGATGAAGAAGTGGAAGGATGGTGGTTCCTCATCAAGGCGCGGATCTCGTCCATTCTTGCATCGTTCTCTTGCTTGTGAGCGTCGAACTTGTTGTCGAAGTAGTCTCTTGTACGTTGCTCGGAGAGTCGCAAGTCGGTGGCGAGGTTGTCGATGCGGTCGCTCATTGCTTGTTGCTCTTGGTGTAACGCCCTTTGAGCACGAAAGAGGTGGCTCTTGGTGACGAAAGATGACATGTCGTCGCCGTTCTCGATGAGGGGTGGATTGGTAGAAGAACTTGGCATATCCATCATTCCAAACAAAATGTAAGTGGTAGACGGAGAAGAACGTATACCAAATGTACCTTGACCGATGTTGAAGATGAATCAAGTTCACTCAAATGCAGACAATGAAATAGCACTTTTGGTACCAATTCTTGTCGGTTCTCACACCTACACAAGTAAAAGCTTATGGTGGAACTTGGTTAGGATGGTGGCACAAAATTTGATGCAATTGTAAGTGAGCTTCGATAATGTTGGAAAAGATTCACAAATTTGCAAATGCAACAAGTAGACCAAGAAAGTTGTACACGGAAACACACACGCAAATAGATAGATGGGATTGTGCAAACCAAAAGTTAGCCAAAATGTGGAAACCACGAAAATGCTCTTGTTGCACAATACTAGAGAGACACTAGCACGATTGCACATTAGGCGGATACGGAACTTGTGCACAACCTACTAGGCAAAAATGCAACAATCTCTATCCCAAATATACTATATGTATGGTATTTCGGTGCTATGATCCAAGTTGATCGGATATGACAATCTTAATGTAGTATGATGCTATGGTTCTTGCTTATAAGCTCTTTGCTTATCTTTTCTCTTTGCTTAAAAGCTTGGGTGGCTCTTTCACTTTTGAGCTCTTTTCTCATGCAAAACATCATGAACCAAGATAGCAATTGTGTATGCGATGACAACTTTGTGACACACGAGTTGATGCCAAGAAATGCACCACTATGGTATGGTATGGATGCTATGGAGTATGATCACTAATGTGCACAAGTCACGTTGCCGGCAATACTCAATGGCTAGTCTCGATGGGTAAGCTACGCAAAAATGAGGCAATGTGGGTATCAATGCAATTGCAAGGTATGACAAAGATGTCGTCGATGTTACCGTCCTTGGTGATGATGAGACCCTTGCGAAGATGAGTCGTGCTGATGATGAAGTCGAACCGTACCTAGATAACCGAAACACAATAGGACACGGGAGCCACAACTCAAAATCTGAAGGAGCAAAATGTGTCAAAATCGTCATAGGAGGTATCGGGAATGATGGGGGTGTATGTGGGTTTGGAAGATGTGGTGGAAGGTGGGGTTGTGATGGTGGTCAAACTGAACAATATTCAGTTTCATCAGAGTTTCACGGACGTCCGGTTTTTACGGTCGTCCGGTCGTCGGACGTCCGGCGGGGTCCAGTCGTCCGATGCCTGAGCGAAAATCGGGCACGGGAAGAACAACCACTAGTAGAAAAACACCTAATAGTCCCGGTTCGTAAGGGCCTTTAGTCCCGGTTCATGAACCGGGACTAATGGGCCGTTACTAATACATCCACCCATTAGTCCTGGTTCAAACAAGAACCGGGACTAATGTGCCTCCACGTGGCCCTGTGTGCCGAGCCCAGTCAGGGGTCCTTTGGTCCCGGTTGGTGGCACCAACCGGGACCAAAAAGCATCCACGCGTCAGCATTCCAGTGGTTGGGGTTTTTGTTATTTTTTTTAAAGGAGGGGGGGATTGGGGGTTTTGGGGGGTTAATTTACGTGTTTCATATATTGTGTTAGCTAGCTAATTAATAGAGAGAAGTGTCCTCTCTTATGTCCGTGCTTGGTCGACTCTACGTACTATATATACATAAGTGATCGAGAGAACCATTCAGTACAGAAGTTCATGCATATCGAGAGAAGTGATCGATCGACCTCTCTCCTTCTCCGAGAGATTGGTCGAACAACAAGTATCTGACGCTACTGGCTACATACATGCATGTACAATATGTATAAGATCTCTTGTAATTACAATCCCCTAGCAATTGAAATCAATTTCCACATGGTATTCTCCAGCTTTATTGATGACGTGGTCAAGAAAGAATCCCGCCAATTCCTCTTGAATTGCTTTCATGCGATCTGGTTCTAGGAGTTCATTCCGCATCTGCCACGTCTAATTTGAAGAAGGGGGTTAATTAATACATATATATGAATGGAACTCAACAGAAATGATGGTGTAATAAAATGAAATTGTGAATATTACTTCATATTGTCTTTGAGAGTAGCCCCGCTTGTTTTTCAAAGTCGCGTTGTGGATGAACTCGCACACGTAGTATCCATAGAAATCATTCCCTTCTTCCTGCCACAAGCACTTTACGAGAAATAGAGGTCAATCAAACTGATAATGAAGCATTATAAATGGCATTGATGGAAGTATAGCTATAGAATCAACGGGAGATGCGCGCAACTAGCTAGCCAGTAGTACTTACTTTCGGGTATGTATATCGCAGCTCCTTCGGCAGTCCCGGAGCTTCTGTGGTGAACTGTTTCCAAACCCTGCAAGACAAAGAAAATAATTATTATTACTTGAGATATCAGGAAATGAACAAAAAGTTGCCGATATGGTGCGATAATGATCGATTGAACTTACTTGCTGAGCATTTCAGTCATGTCCGCATAGGATTTGGGATCTTTCCGTCTCGAGTCTAAGACGGTTACTAGTCCATGCTCAAGCTTAATTTCCAGAAGAATATAGTGGTACCTGCGCACGCATGCATAACTCATCAATTACATTACTATAACCTCGCTCGAGTAATAAGGGAAACCGAATATGCACACGACAATAACACTCACTTGCCGTTTTAAGGAAAGAGTATGGTATCTTTGTTTTGATTTTTTATCAATGATTGTAGCACGTTGTCCTCGGCCTCTTTGATGTCCTTTTTAACCAGAAATTCATCTATGATATTTGTGTTAATGAACCCAATATCATAAATTTCTTGTTTTTTGCACTCGACGATCTTCAATCTGCATAATATATTGAGGATAATTAATTATAAATACATGAAATGAAAGAGCCGAGCTATATATAGAGACTTAATGACAGAAATAGTACTTACAGACAGTAGCAAAAGACCATTAGTTTATCGAGGGCCTTTTGATTGAAGAACGCGAAGAACTCATCAAATGGAACAGTCAACATATCATTTGCAACGAGATCGTGCTCCTCTTTAATATGCAGATACAAAGCATTCTTACCCTTAGACTCTCTGCAGGTTTCCATGTACCAATTATGGAATCTTCGCATCATTGTTGTCAGAGATTTTTCATCTTTGATGAGAGGCTTCCTGTACTCGTATCTGTGTTCGTCCACCTCCAAGAAATCAGGAAGTGCATCGTCAGGCAGGTAATCGTCAAGATTGCCATAACCGGCCACCGTCCCCGGAGCATTAGACACATTGAGCGGGGGGGCACGATAGATGTGCTTGTTCGCCGAGCTGGGCAATTTTTTTCCCCTTTGCTCGTTCTTTTGACCTTTTAGCACTGACAGTAGTTCCCGACCGCTGGGCTTGGAGATATGTCTGTTCAGTAATGCGCTCATAGTTGGTTCTCGGCGGAGACTTTGGTGGTTTCCTCAGGGCATCGATAGTGCGCTTTGCTTTCACCGGATCTACCTTCTCCTCCGGAGGTGGATGTCTCTTTGCTTTCACCCCTTCAAAGAACTCCTTCACGTGGGTCCGCACAATCATATCGTTTTCCTCCTCGGACCTCTCGTACGGTAACTTCTCTAGAGGCTTGAGAGATGATGGACCGTATTTGTATTGCCTCCCGCCTCTGGTTGTGCTGCTAGACGCCAGAGCAGACGGAGCGGCTGCGGCATCTGTCTTTTTTTGTGCTTGCTTACGAGGCGGAGGAGAAGGAGTACGACGCGCCGGAGCAGTCGGGGCGGCGGCGGGTCTCTTCCGCCCTTGCTGGCGAGGCGAAGAAGGAGGATGCTGCTGGCTGCTCGGGAGGGCCGGCATAGGCAGAGAAGGAGGCGGAGTGCCGCCATGCGCCGGAGAAGGAGGCGGAGTGCCGCCACGCATGCCCTGATCGTCACTCGCCGGAGGAGGAGGCGGTGGAGGAGGCGGAGTGCCCTGACTCGCCGGAGTAGGAGGAGGAGGCGGAGGCGTCTAGTTCGGAAGGTTGATGAGCTCCTTCTTCCATAGGCATGGAGTCTTCAGAGCAGAACCCAGCCTAGTCTCCCCTTCACCGGTAGGGTGGTCAAGCACGAGGTCCTCAAATCCCTCCGTTATTTCATCCACCATCACCTTAGCATATCCTTTTGGAATCGGCTGGCAGTGATAAGTTGTGTCAGGTCCACTAGGATAAACCTGGCCAACAGCCGCCTTGACCTTCAAATTCATCCATCATGCCATAATGTGGCAATTTTGAGACTCCGTGATACCATCCACGGGATAGCTGGCAGGAGCCGTCAAGACATGCTCTGGCTGAAGCAGCTCGGTGGAAGCCACGCTGCTTCTCCGCTGAGATGGCGGGGTAGCTTCGGGGGAAGCTTCGGCAGGTCGTTTGCTGCGATCTGCTGCTTCTCGTTCCTCTTCTCGATCCTCTAGCCCCATTACCCTTTCGTGCAGCGCCTGCAGTTGGTCCTGCTCCAGTTTCTTCCTCCTCCCGTGGGTTTTGTAACCCCCTGCGTCCGAAAAACCAACCTTCCACCGAATGGAGCCTGGCGTGCCTCGTGTCCGTCCAGGGTGCTCAGGATTCACAAGGGCCATTGTGAGCTCGTCCTTCTCCCTGTTTGGAAGGAACATCCCTCGCTGCGCTGCATCGATATAGTGTCGAAGGTTCTTGACTGGTATTTCCAGTTGCTCGTCCGTCCACTGGCAAAACCCTGTTAGAGGGTCCAAGGTTCCGCCAGACCCGAAGAACCAAGTCCGGCAACGGTCTGGCCATCTCATTGTCTCTGGTTCGATCCCTTTTTCAAGCGGATCATTCTCAGCCTTGGACCACTTAGGCCGGGCTTGCAGGTAGCCACCTGACCTCGTGCGATGGTGAAGCATCTTCTTCGCAGCATTTTTCTTGTTTGTCTCCGACATCTTCTTACTCTTTTCCGATGTCTTGTGGGACACAAATGCGGGCCAGTGATCTTTGATCTTCTCATATTTGCCGATGAATTCTGGTGTCTTTTTATTTTTGACAAACTGGTTCAGCTCTTTCCTCCACCTCCTCATTAGGGTTGCCATCTTCTTAAGAGCACAAGACTTGATTAATTCCTCTTTAACTGGCTTCTCCGGATCCTCCTCTGGCGGTAGGGTGAAATTTGCCTTCAGCTCAGTCCAAAGATATTCTTTCTGCATATCATTGACATAAGACACCTCAGGGTCTTCCTCCTTAGGCTTATACCATTGCTGGATGCTGATCGGGATCTTCTCCCTAACAAGAACCCCGCACTGAGCAGAAAATGCCTTCCTTGTCCGGATGGGTTCAATCGGTTCGCCGTCGGGCGCGATTTCTATGATCTCAAACTTTTCATCCGAGCTCAACTTTTTCTTCGGGCCTCGTCTCCTTACCGAAGTTGTGCTCGATCCGGAGGGCTAGAAATTATAAGGAAGAAACACGAGAGTAATTAATATGTGTACATATACCAAAACAATGGAAGCATCAATTAACTAGTCAGCACGGGCTTAACTAATATATATATACCTGGCCGGGCTCGTTTCGGTCACCGGAGCAGTCAGCACAGTCTCCTTCTTGTACCTCCATTGTGTCACCAGAGCCATCATGAACATAGTCATGTTCTTGTACCGGCATTAATGGGCCGAAGCCATCATGAACATAGCCCTCTTCTTCACCCTGTTCTTCCAGCTGACCAACGGTGTCGAGGAGAAATGATGCAACTTCATCCCTTCCATTTGCGATTATGTCCCTCAATATCACTTTTGTTTCTTCGTCTCGGCAGTGCTCCATAGTTTCTGCAAATATTTACAACATGTCAATTATTATTCAAACATGGTACAGATGGATATACATATATATATATATATATATATATATATATATATATATATTAGTGGCAAACGTAGAACTAGCCAGCTAATCACAATAAGGAATCATGTTAGTGGCCTCGACGCTGCTTCTCTAGGGTTTGGGGTCGCCTCGACACAACAACGCTTCAAAGGTTTGGGGTGGCCTTGACGACAACGCTCTTTTAACTTGGTAAATTTGGGTGGCCTCGAGAGAGTTAATTTGTCGGGTAGGGGCGCGGCGGGAGGGGGTAGGAGACCAACATCGTTTTCTCTCTAGGGTTTGGGTGTCCTCGAGAGTTTTGGTTATATATATCGACCGCCCCTCATGTCGAAGTTATCTCGAGGGGGTTATATCGACAAAGACGCGACAACGACAAGAAAGGAAAATAATTAAGGAAAAGGAAGAAAAGAGGAAGAAGGAAGAAGGAAGAAGAAGAAGAAAAAAAAAGAGGAGAAGAAGAAAGGAATTGAGGAGAAGAAAAAAAAAATAGAAAAAATAGTTCTATTTTTTCTTCTTCTCCTCTATTCCTTTCTTCTTCTCCTCTTCTTTTTCTTCTTTTTTCCTCTTCTTATTTATTTCTCCTCTTCTTCCTATCCTCTTCTTCATCTTCTTATTTTCCTTTTTCCTCTCATTCTTTTTCTTCTTCTTTCTTCCTTCTTCCTTCTTCCTTCTTCCTCTTTTCTTCCTTTTCCTTATTTTACTTTAAGTTTCTCCTCTACACTAACCTAAAATGCACTAACCTAAAATCGATATCTACTAACAACCTAAATAAAAAATTAATACATATATGAAAAAACATATATAAACAAAAAAATGCTATGAACATTATATTCATACATACATATATATATAGCCACATCCATTCATCATATATATAGCTACCACACACATATATACATTATATATATGAAAAAATGCAATGAACAAAAAAAATACACTTATGAAAAAAAAATATGAACATGTACACATATATATACACATACAAACACATATACACACAAAAAAATGCAAAAAATTGCAGGGGCGGCGGGGCGGCGCGCGGCGGCCGCGCAGGGCAGGGGCGGCGCGCGCCGGCCGCGCATGGACAGGGGCGGCGCGCGGTGGCTGCGCAGGGGCGCGGGACGGGAGGGGCGCGGGAGCAGGCTGTGCTCACAGGGGGTGGCGGCGACGGCGCAGGCGAGCAGCCTGACGGCGTTGGTGGCGGCGGCGACGGCAAGGTGGAGCAGGGGCGTCGGGCGGCGACAGCGACGACGAGGAGCAGGGGCGCGTCGGGGGAGAAGTGGGCGATTTGGCCGGAAACTGCTAAGTGTTTGTTTATATAGAAAACTCTTTAGTCCCGGTTGGTGGCACCAACCGGGACTAATGCACCCTTTGGTCCCGGTTGGTGCCACCAACCGGGACCAAAGGCCTATTTTTCGGCAGCCCAAAGGGCGGGAACCGGCGGCCTTTGGTCCCGGTTGGTGGCGGCCTTTGGTCCCGGTTGGTGGCACCAACCGGGACTAATGCCCCCCCTTAAGTCCCGGTTGGTGCCACCAACCGGGACCAAAGGCCTCTGTGCTGCCCGCCTCAGGGCCAAAGTTTGGTCCCACCTCGCTAGTTGAGAGGGGCGCGCAGTGGTTTATAAGCCCCACTGCCGCACCCCTCTCGAGCTCCTCTCCACCGCAGGCTTTTGGGCCTACTTGCTATTGCTTTGCCTGATGGGCCTTCTGGGCCTACTGCGGGCCTGAATCCTGGCCCATATTAGGGTTTCTAGTCGTATTCAGGTCGTGGGGGCCCAGTAGGAGGCATTTTTTTGTTTTTTGTTTTCTTTACTTATTGTTGCTATATTTATTTATTTCAAGTTTTTTTCTTTTGTTTTCTGCATTATTTATTTTCTTTTGTTTTTTGCTTTATTTTTAAATTTTTTTTTGCTTTTAGTTTTAGGAAAATTATAAACTTTCTGTTAGTGCCATTAGTTTTCAAATTTGAAAACACTTTTTTGTTTTTTTGTTTTCTTTCTTGCTTTATTTATTTTATTTTGTTTCTACTTACAACAAAATACTTATTGTTGTTTTTTTTCTTTTGTTTTCTGCATTATTTATTTTCTTTTGTTTTTTGCTTTATTTTTTAATTGTTTTTGCTTTTAGTTTTAGGAAAATTATAAACTTTCTGTTAGTGCCATTAGTTTTCAAATTTGAAAACACTTTTTTTATTTTTTTTGTTTTCTTTCTTGCTTTATTTTTTTTATTTTGTTTCTACTTACAACAAAATACTTATTGTTGTTTTTTCTTTTGTTTTCCTCATTATTTATTTTCTTTTGTTTTTTAATTGTTTTTGCTTTTAGTTTTAGGAAAATTATAAACTTTCTGTTAGTGCCATTAGTTTTCAAATTTGAAAACACTTTTTTTGTTTTTTTGTTTTCTTTCTTGCTTTATTTATTTTATTTTGTTTCTACTTACAACAAAATACTTATTGTTGTTTTTTTCTTTTGTTTTCTGCATTATTTATTTTCTTTTGTTTTTTGCTTTATTTTTTAATTGTTTTTGCTTTTAGTTTTAGGAAAATTATAAACTTTCTGTTAGTGCCATTAGTTTTCAAATTTGAAAACACTTTTTTTGTTTTTTTGTTTTCTTTCTTGCTTTATTTATTTTATTTTGTTTCTACTTACAACAAAATACTTATTGTTGCTACTTTTAATTATTACGAGGGCCGAACCATAAGACATTAAAGCATTTCAAATGAACTCTGAAAAAGTTGAAAGTTGGCATGGTATCATAAATTGACCCACATAGCATGTGCATGTACAAAATGGACAATGGTATCATACTCGTCAGTTACAAAGTTGGCATGGTATCATCATAATAGTTGCGGGAGAAAGTCTTCACTTTTTCTTCGCTTGTGTCATTTGCTTATTGCGCCGTAACCATGGATAATCTTCATCGTTTATCAGGATGCTGGGGTCAGCCTTGACTTTGAAGGGAGGAATTTCATGAAACTTTTCATAATCTTCAGACATGTCTGTCTTGTCCTCCACTCCCACGATGTCCCTTTTTCCTGAAAGAACTATGTGGCGCTTTGGCTCATCGTATGATGTATTCGCTTCCTTATCTTTTCTCTTTCTCGGTCTGGTAGACATGTCCTTCACATAGATAACCTGTGCCTCATCATTGGCTAGGACGAACGGTTCGTCAGTGTACCCAAGATTTTTCAGATCCACTGTTGTCATTCCGTACTGTGGGTCTACCTGTACCCCGCCTCCTGACAGATTGACCCATTTGCACTTAAACAAAGGGACCTTAAAATCATGTCCGTAGTCAAGTTCCCATATGTCCACTATGTAACCATAATATGTGTCCTTTCCCCTCTCGGTTGTTGCATCAAAGCGGACACCGCTGTTTTGGTTGGTGCTCTTTTGATCTTGGTCAATCGTGTAAAATGTATTCCCGTTTATCTCGTATCCTTTCCAAATCAATACAGTCAAAGATGGTCCCCTGGACAACAAGTACAGCTCATCACAAACAGTGTTGTCACCTCTAATACGTGCTTCCAACCAACTGTTGAAAGTCCTGATGTGTTCACATGTAATCCAGTCGTCGCACTGCATGCTCCGGCTGTTTGGAGCGCAGACTGTTTTTGTGTTCATCAACATACGGGGTCACCAAGGTAGAGTTCTATAGAACTGTGTAGTGTGCTTGAGACCAAGAATATCTGTCCCTGCATATTATTGAGTCCCTTCCAAGCGTGCCTTTTCCACTCAGTCTCCCCTCATACCGCGATTTAGGGAGACCTATCTTCTTAAGGCCAGGAATGAAGTCAACACAAAACCCGATGCCATCCTCTGTTTGATGGCCCATGGAGATGCTTCCTTCTGGCCTAGCGCGGTTACGGACATATTTCTTTAGGACTCCCATGAACCTCTCAAAGGGATACATATTGTGTAGAAATACGGGGCCCAGAATGACAATCTCGTCAACTAGATGAACTAGGACGTGCGTCATGATATTGAAGAAGGATGGTGGGAACACCAGCTCAAAACTGACAAGACATTGCACCACATCACCTTTTGAGAGATTGCATTGAGGAATGCACATAGCTTCACAATGGCTAATCGGACGTTTTCCGGTAGAAGCCCCCTCAATGCAACCGGAAGCAGTTGCGTCATAATCACGTGGCAGTCATGAGACTTTAGGTTTTGAAACTTTTTCTCTGCCATATTTATTATTCCTTTTATATTAGACGAGAATCCAGTCGGGACCTTCATACTAAGCAGGCATTCAAAGAAGATTTCCTTCTCTTCTTTGGTAAGAGCATAGCTGGCAGGACCTTCATACTGCTTTGGAGGCATGCCGTCTTTTTCGTGCAAACGTTGTAGGTCCTCCCGTGCCTCAGCTGTATCTTTTGTCTTCCCATACACGCCCAAGAAGCCTAGCAGATTCACGCAAAGGTTCTTCGTCACGTGCATCACGTCGATCGAAGAGCGGACCTCTAGGTCTTTCCAGTAGGGTAGGTCCCAAAATATAGATTTCTTCTTCCACATGGGTGCGTGTCCCCCAGCGTCACTCGGAACAGCTAGTGTGCTGGGACCCTTTCCAAAGATTACGTGTAAATCATTGACCATAGCAAGTACGTGATCACCGGTACGCATGGCGGGCTTCTTCCGGTGATCTGCCTCGCCTTTGAAATGCTTGCCTTTCTTTCGACATTGATGGTTGGTCGGAAGAAATCGACGATGGCCCAGGTACACATTCTTCTTGCAGCTTGCCAGGTATATACTATCGGTGTCAAGTAAACAGTGCGTGCATGCGTGGTATCCCTTGTTTGTCTATCCTGAAAGGTTACTGAGAGCGGGCCAATCATTGATGGTCACGAACAGCAACGCCTTTAGGTTAAATTCCTCCTGTTTGTGCTCATCCCACGTACGTACACCGTTTCCATTCCACAGCTGTAAAAGTTCTTCAACTAATGGCCTTAGGTACACATCAATGTCATTGCCGGGTTGCTTAGGGCCTTGGATGAGAACTGGCATCATAATGAACTTCCGCTTCATGCACATCCAAGGAGGAAGGTTATACATACATAGAGTCACGGGCCAGGTGCTGTGATTGCTGCTCTGCTCCCCGAAAGGATTAATGCCATCCGTGCTTAAAGCAAACCATACGTTCCTTGGCTCACTTGCAAACTCATCCCAGTACTTTCTCTCGATTTTTCTCCACTGCGACCCGTCAGCGGGTGCTCTCAACTTCCCGTCTTTCTTACGGTCCTCACTGTGCCATCACATCAACTTGGCATGCTCTCTGTTTCTGAACAGACGTTTCAACCGTGGTATTATAGGAGCATACCACATCACCTTTGCAGGAACCCTCTTCCTGGGGGGCTCGCCGTCAACATCACCAGGGTCATCTCGTCTGATCTTATACCATAATGCACCACATACCGGGCATGCGTTCAGATCCTTGTACGCACCGCGGAAGAGGATGCAGTCATTAGGGCATGCATGAATCTTCTGCACCTCCAATCCTAGAGGGCATACGACCTTCTTTGCTGTGTATGTACTGTCGGGCAAGTCGTTATCCTTTGGAAGCTTCTTCTTCAATTTTCAGTAGCTTCTCAAATCCTTTGTCAGGCACAGCATTCTCTGCCTTCCACTGCAGCAATTCCAGTACGGTACCGAGCTTTGTGTTGCCATCTTCGCAATTGGGGCACAACCCTTTTTTGTGGTCCTCTAACATGCGATCGAACTTCAGCTTCTCCTTTTGACTTTCGCATTGTGTCCTTGCATCGACAATGACCCGGCGGAGATCATCATCATCGGGCACATCATCTGGTTCCTCTTGATCTTCAGCAGCTTCGCCCGTTGCAGCATCATCGTGCACATCGTCTGGTTTCTCTTGATCTTCAGTAGCATCACCGTATTCAGGGGGCACATAGTTGTCATCGTACTCTTCTTCTTCGTCGTCTTCCATCATAACCCCTATTTCTCCGTGCCTCGTCCAAACATTATAGTGTGGCATGAAACCCTTGTAAAGCAGGTGGGTGTGGAGGATTTTCCAGTCAGAGTAAGACTTCGTATTCCCACATATAGGGCATGGACAACACATAAAACCATTCTGCTTATTTGCCTCAGCCACTTCGAGAAAATCATGCACGCCCTTAATGTACTCGGAGGTGTGTCTTGAACCGTACATCCATTGCCGGTTCATCTGCGTGCATTATATATAATTAAGTGTGTCAAAAATCATTACAGAACATCATGAATAGATAACTAAGTGACCAAATTAATAGAAGTTCATCATCACATTAAAACCAAAGTACATACATAGTTCTCATCTAACAACATAAAGCTCTGCAGAGCATCTAAATTAATTAAACCATACACTGAAACTATGTAAAACATTTCAATGCGATCATAATCGCAACCAATGTAACAACTGATCCAACGGCATAATGATACCAAGCCTCGGTATGAATGGCATCTTTTCTAATCTTTCTAATCTTCAAGCGCATTGCATCCATCTTGATCTTGTGATCATCGACGACATCCGCAACATGCAACTCCAATATCATCTTCTCCTCCTCAATTTTTCTAATTTTTTCCTTCAACAAATTGTTTTCTTCTTCAACTAAATTTAACCTCTCGACAATAGGGTCGGTTGGAATTTCCGGTTCAACAACCTCCTAGATAAATAAAATCTATGTCACGTTGGTCGGCATAATTGTCATAAACAATAAATGAACCAATAGTTATGAAAAGATAATATATACCACATCTGAATCATAGACAGGACGAGGGCCGACGGGGGCGGATACCAAAACCATCGCACTATATAAGATGCAATAATAAAAGTAAGAAAATTATACAAGTATCTATATAAATATACAAGTAAGATCTTTTTTCCTTTCAGAAAGAAGATAAGAACAAGAGGCTCACCACGGTGGTGCCGGCGACGAGATCAGCGCGGGCGATCGACGGCGGTGAAGACGGGGACGGGACGTGACGGACCGCTAAACCTAGACAAATATTGAGGAAAATGGAGTTTGGAGGTCGGGCTTGGAGAGGAGAAAGCTTAAGTAGTGTGGCTCGGGCATTCCATCGAACACCTCGTGTGCATAGGAGGTGAGCTAGAGCACCACAAAGCTCTCCCCTCGCCGGCCATGAAAAACAGAGCACTGGGAGTGCTCTGCTCGCGGGCGAGGGGTAGATATAGGCAACTAATTGGTCCCGGTTCGTGCCACCAACCGGGACTAAATGGCAGCCTTTGGTCCTGGTTCAGTCCACCAACCAGGACCAATGGTTGTGGGCCAGGAGCAAGGCGCATTGGTCCCGGTTCGTCCCACCAACCGGAACCAATAGGTCCAGCCGAACCGGGACCAATGGCCCACGTGGCCTGGCCGGCCCCGGGGCTCACGAACCTGGTCCAATGCCCCCATTGGTCCCAGTTCTGGATTGAACCGGGACTAATGGGCTGACCCGGCCCGGACCATTGCCCCCTTTTCTACTAGTGAACACGATTTCGGGGTGGAAGAAGATGGTGAGGTCGAAATCGGGCGGATTAGTGGAAGGAAAAGGGTGGGGTGGGCGGGGAAAGCTAGATCCACACGCATCAATACAAATCCATGGACCAAATCCAACAAAATTTCAACTCACCAACAAATCACAAAAATATTTGGAGCTATTTTTGGTGGGGATTTTCGGATTTAGGACGAAAACAACAAAATCAAGCTAGAAAACACGGGATAGGGGCTCCAAAAACGTGATCAACGTGGCTCATGATACCAAGATGATGTAGGGCGGAACCCTATGGGGACGATCTTTCACGTTTGGAGTGGATCGTACGGGGAAACAGGAAGAACGCGCGGAAGAACACAAGGGAAATCACGGGGAGGAACGAGAGAAACACTCAACCAACAAGTTATTGATCACGCGAGGGCTAGATCACCGAACACATAAGGTAGCACAAGATTCAAAATCAACAAAGGAAAGATACAAGAGTAACCATTCTTCTCCGTGAGGAGGTCTTGGGGGTCTTCCCTTGAAGGGGTCTTGAATCCGCTTGGGGGAACTTCTCCGAAGAGGTCGTGAGCTCCGAGGAGAAGTAACCAAGTGGATGAGCAAGGCTCTCACACAAAATATGAGCTAAACCAATGCTAACCCTAGCTAGGAGGTGGGAGAGACCTATTTATAGTCGTAGTGCAAATGGGAGTCAAAGTGAAGGGGTACAAGGGCTTTAGCACGTGGGTGCGGTCACACAGGTGCCGGACGTCCGGAGGCTCGGGACGGTCCGGACGTCCGGGAGGGCTCAGACTTCCGTAGATTCAGCTCTGTCGGGGATGCGTCGGACGTCCGGAGGTGGCCGGTCGTCCGGAGCTTCGAGACGGTCTGGACGTCCGATGACCGTCGGTCTTCCGTAGATTTGGCTTGGTCGCTGGTCGCCCGGTCGTCCGGTCCTCCTCGGACATCCGTAGATTTGGCTCGGGTGGTGAAGTACCGGATGTCCGGAAGGCTCGGTCGTCCGTGTCCTGGGAGTCATCGAACGTCCGGACTGGGTCGGTCGTCCGACACCTGTAGCTTCCAAAGCAGCTCTTCTTCTTGTCCATCACACTTGGGGTCCTCGCCATCTTGGCCCTTGCATGTAGCTGTCCCGTGGCTCTTCTCCAAGCACCTGATCACACACAGAGTTTCCGAATGAGGTAGTGGCCATGTCTCGTGAGTAGGAAGAGGGAGTTCGGAGAGGAGCGAGTTCACCTTATCTTCAATAACCTTAGCTCGAGCTCTTGTCATGGGTCCAAGTGGTGTTGAGGGAGATGTAGATACGTCCATGGGGGTGAGCGAGGGATGCTCCGCATCACTTTGCTTCGCCCAGATCTGGATCCCGCTGGTGCGGTGGCTCACATGGCCCGGCAGGCTCCATTGCTGCAGCTGGGGGGGTCGGCGGTGGCTGCTGTCGACGAAGTAGGCGTGTGGTGGTGTGTTGTGGTCGGCGGTGAGGGTTTGGGTGCAGGTGGCGGCCGAGACCGACCGGCTCTGTCTATGCAGGTGCTCGAGGTGAGTGGCTTTGATAGCGGATGTCTCTTGCTGGACCTAGCAGGGACGTTCGTCGGGGACTGGCAGGAGTGGGTAGGTCTAGCGCTGCCGGACTTGGTGGCCGGCGTGGCGGAGATGGCCGGGCCGAGATGCTTCAGGCGAAAGCCTTCTGCCGACATCGTCGGCAACTATGATGGCGACGTCCTCGGGCATCGTTTCCCTTCATGAAGGCATCATTGGGGAGCTACCGTTGGCCGCTATTTTCCTGTGCTCTGGGCGAAAGCCTTAGATCCTTCTCTGGATCGGACGACGACGCCATCTTTGATGTCGTTTTCCCCCTTGGGGGCGTTGTTTTAGGAGCCATGGATCCGCAGTTGGTCTATTGATGTCTGGGTTGGAGCGTTGGTTCGGGTTGTTGGTTTGTAGGGCGGTGGCGGTGGAGGTGCTCTGTAGCGGTGACCAATGCCTTGGTCATCCAGTGCTGATGGTTGGCCTCTCCTTTTGGGGGCTCGTGGCGGCGGTGAGGTCTCGGTGGTCGCTGCTCTTCGACGGCGTTTGTGATTTGGTTGCCTCGCAGAGTGCTCTGGTTCTCTCTATTTGCTATGGTGGCCGTGGTGTGGCCCAGAGGAGGTGCAGGATTGTCTCGGTGGATCATTGCCCTTCGGCGCGGTCTGTGGCTCTCTCTATCGCGACGTTCCTAGGCAGTGGGATGCCCTTCGACGGTGGCTGCGACTTACTAGCTCTTCAAGGTGCTGAGTGAATGGAGAGCAGCAGACGACTTCTTCTCTACGTCTTCTCGGCGGTGGACATCCTTTCGTCTTCCAATCCAACAAAGCTAGTTCCCGCTCTTCTCGGTCCGCCGGTGGCGATGGGTGCTAAGTTCTCGGTGTTGGCTGCTTGTCGCAGCTTTGCTTCCGGTTCTCTCTCTGTGGTTCTTTGTTCGTAGCTTGCGTCTCGTTCTCCTCTCTGTTTTTCTTTGTTCCTTCTGGGGTGTGTTGGCTGCTATCTCTTGTACTCGTTGTCTTGTATCTCTCTTATTTATAATGAAAATGGTTCAGGCTGGCGTAAGCCAGCCGTAGCACCGTCAAAAAAGAAAAGAAAAATCAATGCCGATGCTGCTGTTGGAAGGGGATGCGCTCATGGTAGTGTGGGTGGCTGGGTGCTGTGTGCAGGGATCAACATGGAGTTTTCCTTGGAACTTCAGCCGTTGTTTTCCCTCACATAAAAGACCCGGCAACACTCGAGTCACTTGCCATCAGGGAGGCCCTAGAACTACCAGATGATCTCTATGAAAGAAAGATGCAGGCGGATGGCAAAGTGGTTGTTGACGATATCTACCAGAAGAACCAAGGGGTCTATGGGGTGATCGTTCATGAAATAATACAACAGAAGTCTACTTCTGATATATGTAATATTAGTTATGGATTTAGGAGTTCGAATTTCAAGCCTCACAAACTCACGAAGCACGCTTTATCCCTAAGGGTTGGCCGCCATGGTCAGCCCAATGGACTAGATTTCGTCCTTGTAAACATTTTGATGGTGCAATAAAGCTTCGGAGTTTGTATTAAAAAAATCCTGAAATATATACATCTAGATTTTCTCGTTTCCCTAAAAAAAGAGATAGATTTTCTCCTGGATATTTCCCTTCACCCCACATCGGTCGATTCCACCTGTCGTCGGGAGCGTTGCCGCTGGCGAACCGCGCGTTTGCCGTCGCCCCGTTCCCTTCCTCCTCTACCTATCTTCTCCTCGCGTTCGCAACCAACCATGAACGCCAGGCGCTGTCATGGCCGTCCTCATCTTCTGATCATCGCGCACCACGGGCCATCAACAATGGGATGTCGGCAGATCTAGCTAGGCACGGGCACCTGTGATGCGCCATCACTGAATCTGGCCTATCACGGACACCCGCGTCGTGCTGTTGTCGGATTGTCTCATCCCGCGACGTTGCGTCCGGCTCCGACCGCCGATGCCACGTGCTCTACCCCCCTCGTAACCTCGTCGCTCCGCAATAGGGGCCTGTTGCAATTGCAACAGGGTCTTGTTGCAATCTCGACGGACACTGCCGTGAGCTAGTAGTTTTGTTTTCAACATTTTTTTTTTTGCGGGGGTTCAACATTTTTTTTAACAACAAGGCTTTTGTTGCAAGATGTTTTTCTACAATAAGGATCTTGTTGCAATTATGAGATCGGATTGGACGGCTGGTGACCTGGCGGAGCACTCCCCGTATTTCTACCGGTTCTGTTCTCCACGCAAAAACCCAACCAGACAAGCCAAACTTTAGGAGATGCTGCGTGACAAAAGGATGCGACCCGGGCAATGCACAGGATAATACCATCCTCGAAAAGAAAAGATACTAATTCACAGGATACACACAGGACTATGCACATGCAGACACCAGGCCTGCTCACTGATGTTATACACACACCGCACGCCAAAATCGCCGAATGGAACAAAAACGGAAAATACATATACATGGACAGAAAGCTACAACAACAACACCCAAGGGTCACAGGGACAGTTGTTGCCTCATAGGGTATATCGCAAAGCTATCTATGTATGGGAAGTGGAGGTTCAGACGGTGTTCCACTTGATCTCGAGCTGCAGCTTGCCGTTCCTGGAGTTGATGAGGTGGTACTTCTCGTTGATCCGCCCGTTGTTCACCACGTCCACCAGGTTTATGTTCACGTGCCCCAGCGACTCCTGCAAACCATACAACACACACAGAGAAAGAAGCTCCGCCGGCGTCAGAGACTCAGAGGGAACGACGGCCGGCAAAGACAAGCTGTTAGGAAAGAAAAAGTGGGAGCAGCAAACCTGGGTGCGGAACGGGAGGAGCCTACGGCGTCTGCTTCTGATCTCGATGTGGATCTTCTCATCCATGGGGGCCTCGTCCACCACGAACTGGAACTCCTCGTTCCACCTCGGATCTCGAGCCTTCCTGATCACCTGCAAGTACATGGACTACGAGTTTATATTCAGATCAGAGGAGACACTTCCTAGTAGATTAAAACAGACTTCTGCATTCAGATGTGTCTGTTTAAACCCTGTATCTACTAGTACTTCCTATGGGCTTTTTATTCACAGTTGTTTGCACAGACAAGTCGTCATTAGCAATGTGGCCCACTTTCTCAGTTAACCGTCGGCACTTGGCAACTCCTTAGACAGGATAAGGACCCTTTTTTATTTCATGACAGTGAACTTACTCTACAACCTGCTCTGCAGTCTGAACGCTACTTCTGAACTCAGACATGAGACATGGTTAACATTTTTTATTTTTATTTTTTTTGAGAATCCATGGTTAACATATTTGTAGGGTTATCTGCAACTTGATAGTGCAGCGATTCACAACAGTCAATACTCAGAAGCCAAGCACCTGTCAATTACTGCTGCTACCCCAAAGTTTCCACTTAGAATGGATAGCTGATAACAGAGACCTGGCTAAGAAATCTGGCAACCTCCCTCTCTAAAATAAAATAACAATTCAGTTTCTGCAAGTTAACATGCAGTGTCTGTCCGAAGAAGTACCGCGCTGCTTCCATTCAGCTCTACATAATGGTATATTACTCTACTCTGGCTAAACATATTAAGCTATCATTTTCTGTTTAATAACTGTATATGTTTCGATCCTTGTAATAATGCTACTAGGAGTAATGGTACGTAGTAGTTGCTCCAGGAAGGAACTGATATGGTAAACCATGTAACCAATAGAATGGCAAGTATGACACATAAAACAGAATGGATGTTTTAAGACGGTGATTTGTCATCGTAAGCTAGCCTTTTCTGCAAACTGGAACTAATAGCAGCATGTCAGAAAGGTTTGAACTGAAGAAGCAGCTTTGCCATGTTTGACAATGGTCATTCCAAAAGTAAAATAAAAGAATTTCATGGAGGTAGCAGGATTAAAACTAACCTTGGTTTCCCTCTTTTCGCCCCTAAAAAGAACCACGGCATACGGATTAGTGTGACGCTTCCCTTCGACATCTTCTGCATTTTCGACCGAAACTAACAGCACCCCACCACCGTCCGGGACGTCCCTTTTCAGACTGATATTGCCTTCAACATCTGAAATTAGAGGACTCGTGCTGTTTTCCTCTCTGAAAGGATCAAATGTCAGTTCCACGACAAGCTTTCCTCTATTCTTCTTGTTTTGCTGATCATTTGGGTTCATGCTTCTGAGAAGGTCTAGTGTGAACAACTTGCTCTCGTAAGGAGTAAGCAAGCGGAGGGGAATCACTTGCACACCCATTTTATCATGCATTTTGACCTGCACAATCATAACAAGAGAACTGGTTAGTATCTGAATCTCTGGCAAGTTTTAAAGCAGAAAAACATAGCGAATGGACTATTTTTCAGAATGACAAGAAAACCTGTCTTCAGATCTATACTGTGTGGGTTTAAGAAATACATTAAAAATGACAGAAGGTAATTAAGTTGCATACAGCATGCTAAACCTTTTCCCAATCAAACATCTGGAGCTCGAGGACTTGTGTCTCAGGATCCTTGACAACGAGCCTGAAATGTTCGTTCCATTCAGGATTCAGGTTGCTCATCTTGACAGAGGTTTTCTTCGAGGGCAGTCTCTCGCCACTTAGCCGAAGCTTGACATAAGGATCAGATTTCCCAAGCAAGTCCATCTTGGGAAGATTCATGGCACGAACTACCTTGACATGCAATACTCCCACTGGTTTCTTTGTAGCACCACTGCAGAATAATTCAAATTTCGTATCAATAATTAATGCTCATATCCAAATTAAACCGGAAAAAGAAAATCCGTAGGCAAGAATAATGCTTGTTTCAACTGTAAGAAAGTGTATAAATAGCATTTTAGCGATATAACTACCTTTCACCAAACAAAATAAGCATTTTAGCGATATAACTACCTTTCACCAAACAAAATAACCTATCTAATAGCTACCCCCACGGTTTCTTTCCTTGAATAAAGGTAAGTGCATATATGTTTATGCAAAACCCAAGGATCGCTGTTAAAATTTTCGATACTAAACTCTCACTCCTCCAGATATAATGTCACTTACAGTTTGAATAATGTGTGTGGAATATAATGACATCATATATATGGTAATCAAGAGGGCTTGAATTCATACGTTGGCATGGAAGCAGGATATCAATAAATACAATTTAGTTTTTTTTTAGCATCAGTCACTCTTGACTTTATATTAGCAGAAGGATATTCAAGTTGATATATAGCACAACTTTCAGGACGGTAGGTACTTGGTCGGATATCATTAGAGAATATCACCTTGCTCCATCTAAAATAGGAACTTCTATAACCTTAGGCCAATGATACAGGATTGCAATTTGCTTTGATATTTGCTCCTGTGAAAGAGAAAGAATATAGTTAACTATGTAAGTCCAAATAGAACCAGGTATATATACCATCAGTAATGAGGTAGGAACTATGAAATTGTTCAGGAAGTTGTAATTCAGTGTCCACACAGTAAAATTATGCGAAGGAGTAGAATAACACCTACCTGGACAAACCGATACAAACCAGGAATAGCCATGACATCTCCACCCAGCAATTTCAATCCGAAGTCAACATGCGGCTTCATAATAATAGCAGTGGAGTCAGTTTTTTAGTGAAGTTGTTACGAACCTAGTTGATTGCTGCTTGCAAACATGATAGAAGTTGTGTGGACATCTGTACAGTAAAGAAACATATTTCTACCTTCTCCATTAGTGAAACACACACACTGGCAAAACAGGGAAAGCTTGGCACAAGTGGCTTCAGAGTCGCTCGTGGTGTCAGCATTATATGCAAATCCAAAAGCTGAAAATAGTAATATGATCACGTCAGAGGTTTGTATAATGAAAAGAACCTAAACACATTGTCTGTATAATGCAGCCAGGGAGAAAACTGACCTGGGCGGACAATTTGAAAGAATGCACCTTCACATTCACAGTTACATTTGCTATGCTAGCCCACCGAATCACAGGTTCAATTACCAGTTCTTTTTCTCGCATTTCATAAACCTTAATTCCTGTTTGTTTAACCAAGGAAATGTAAAGGGAGATTATCAGACCAAACATCTTCAATCTCTACATGAGGATCAGAAGAAAAGGTTGGAACTGAAGTAAAACAATCCTTATATCCCCTGTTCGAAAATGTATAGCAACAGAAGTATAGGGTGCATATCCCAGATTCAAATTCTAGGAACAGTTGGCTTTACATGTTGATTTTTAACAAAATACCTACGAGTGAACGAAGTTTGGTAAGTCCATTCCCATCACTAAAGTGAGACTGCAGTGAGGAATGAGTGCAAATTACAGGTTTGAATTGGCGCCTTAATTTAATCTACTCGTATCTTTTAGCTGAGGTTTAAAAGCATGAAAGGCCATTGTACTTTGTGTGGTAGGCATCATTTGAGGAGATAATCTTGTTGTCCCCACTGAAAGGATTGCATCAGAATACTAAGTGGTTTAAAAGAAATTACAGACCTTGGAGTGTAGGTGGAAGAGCGCCAAGTGTTAAGTTTCCAAATTCAATTGATTCTATGCCATATTTTCCAACATACTGATCACATATTGGCTTTGCTACACCTCTTATTATTTTGCACATTGCCTGTGATAAAAAGAGGAGAACTATTAGGCTGATCATGTTTGTAACAAAAATTCACACATCATACAGATCAACGAAGCAATGAATAACACTCTAGAACATTCGTTAAAAGAACCTTATCCAGGAAAGGCCACATATCACAAATAAACTTGTTCATCCAATCAATCTGCAATAATAAATAAAATGGCATGAGTTTAGCCACTTGCAGTACTTTTGACAACATATCAAAAATTGGATTACGGCAAAATATAAAACTGAAACAACAATGGATAAATAAATGACGCAGTAGTGTACCGAGTACAAACCCGTTCATAGTCTGGATACTTGACCCATAACGGAATATCATTTACCATCGTCTGTAATGTCTCAAAATCTAAATCTCGCAGAGGTCTAACGACAGGATCCTGCAAAAGTCAATCATGAAAAATCAGATTGGAATATAAATGCTGATCATCTTGCATAGTCTGACTATAAGAGAAACTGTCGAACAACACCGATACACTGTCGTTAACTACAAGAACAGTCTCATCTTGCATAGTTTCATAGTGAAACGGGGCTGGCTGTCGATTTGGTGTAAAAGATGTATGTAATTCCATCTGAAGTGGACTGCTAATAAATGAAACATCTGTCATTTGTAGCCAATCACACAAATTACTTTGGCAGCATGTTCTTTAAATGTGTCGGGGCTTTAGGGTCGATACTGTCATACTGAACAGAGTTTCATTCAGCAATAGCATGATGGAAAATACCCTAGTCTACTGAAACCTAACGAAAGGGCAATCTCAAATCGCGTACCGATAGAAAAGAAGGGCACTAAAATCGCTTTCCGTCGTCGCGCCCGCCAACCTCCACCGGCGACGGTGCGGTCACGAGTTGCTGGCCGCCTACGCTGTAATGCCGATGCCGGCGCGACCGAGGCTGCGCGCGCCGGGGTCTTGGATGCGCCGCTCTTGTAGATGCCATCGTCGGCATGGACGAGGATCGGAGGATGGGTGGAGCGCGGCGGGGCCGTCTAGATTGGAGCATCGCGCTCGGGACTCAGAGGGAAGGAGTACCTCCGCGTGTTCAGGGAAGCGGTGGTTGGTGGGCTACGCATACTGTTCGGGGCCTAGTGTTTCCTTCCATTGCTGCTCGGAGCGTGCCGGAGAAGACGATCGTCGGAGGTGCGGAAGCCACGGCGGAGGGAGTGGGGTTGGGGGGAGAGATGTGGGATTGAGGAGGAGCTGAGGTGGCAAATGCGGGTGACATGTCAATCCACGTAAACAAGTTACTGTCCACGTCATCAAAAATGGCAGAAAACCGTTTGGAGTTTTTTTTTTTTTGAGGCAACAACCGCTCGGAGGTGAAATGGCCCGATAGTATCCTCGAAAAAGAAATGGCCCAATAGAAAAGGAGTTTCAAAATTGTACTAAAATAATCCCTCTGTGTACTTATAAAAATTTCTAATTTAGATATATATAGACGCATTTTAGTGTATTTGTTCACTCGTTTCAGCCCGTATTTACTCTATATTAAAGTACCTAAAACATATTACAATAGCGACTGGTGGGATTTGTTTTGAACATTTCTTTTGTTTGGGTATATTAAATCAACACTAAATTTCGTTTGGTACATTGAGCGTGATCAAAATAGAGTTTTGGAGGTAGCACCGCTTGTTGGTTGCGCCGGATTTCAGATAGTGTTTCTGAGTTTGTATTGGTAAACTGTAACACCAAAAAACTATTTTGAAGGAATAGACCCAAATTTATGCTGAAAAGAAAAACATGAACTTGTCCCAAAAGTCAAAACTTGATGGGTGTAAAGTATGCGGGCTTTTGGCCAGGACTCATTTTTGACCCAAAATGGCCGTGGACTCTGGATTGTCAAATTGGTATACCGCTCCAATTGCTGGCAAAGTGCAGTAGTCGTTACAAATTTTACTACCTTCAGTAACATAGATCGAGTCAGTGTAAAACAGGTGGCTATGACATCTTACTTTGCTTTTACTCAACGCCTTGGATTTGATTCTTTCTTTTCTTTTCTTCTCCGACGAAGCAAGCCATTATTCTTCTCAGCGAAAAAGTAGGCTGGATTTCCATGGCGAATCCCCAAACTATATATATAGTATATTTTTGGGTCTATCGCTGTATCGCATTCAACCAGGATACGTCATTCGCATCCTCCCTATGGTCCTATACCAAGAAAAAGCAATACGACACCATCAACCGAAGCCGTTTCACATCACGCCGATCTATAATGGCGCCACGCGTTCGTTTGTGTAGTCGTCTGCAGGCTGCAGCAATCTGATCACTTCGCACCGAAAGCAATCGCTCCTCTTATAAACAACAAAGACCCCACGGAGATTTCGCACCGACGTGCATAGATTGGTCATATTTGTTCTCGAGTCCCGATCAACGTCAGGTCGCGCGCCGTCCTCCTCCTCCGACGGAACTCGATCTGACACCCTAGCCAAAACTTGTAGAGCAATAGTCCCATCGTCGTTAGATAAAGGGACCTGTCTGTCTACCTGGCCGGTAGTACGCGATCGAACACTGACAGCCAGGAGAATACGGCAAAGTCGGAACCGGATACGCAAGCTAAGCGGGCGGCAAGCTATGCCCGGATCGATCGAGCTGGGGAATTGTACCTTTGCCAACCAACAAAGAGGGACGACGACGTGCCTGGTCAGAGCAGGCGGAAGCACCTCGGCGAAGCCACGGGGCTCTTTGAGCACGGCACGGCACGACGCACGACGCACGAACTGAAACTAGACTGGAGGACCGGACGCCGGCCCTATCCCGGCCCGCCACGTCACATGGCGTCCCTGTCAAATCCATGGGAGTCGGTGACCACTGACCAGCTGCATGCACGGCCTCGACCGATCGGTAGATGTGCGTTGGCAACTGCTAGGGGACTGGATTGCTAGGGGAGATCGAAGTGAACCTCTCGAACCGTGGTGTCATCACGGCACCATAATCGATCGGTCAGAGCTTATTAATTGATTAATCCGGCGACGGAACCACGGAAAGTGCACCGCGCGGGAGAGAGAAGGGGGTGGTCACCTGGGGATGGCGACGAGGCGCGAAGAAGCGGAGGTAGACGAGGCAGGCGGCAGCGAGCCCGAGGGGGAGGCCGAGGCTGAGGCCGATGAGGCCGCCCACGAGTCCCATCGTCGTCCACGCACCCGCATGGAGGTCACGATCTAGCGCCGGCCATGCCCGTCGGCAATGGGCTGCCGGGAGGCTCCTCGGAGGCGTCGAAGGGCGCCAAGCGAGCAGCGTTTCCCGCGTTTTTATGGGGGTGGAGCGGGCGGCCAGTGGGATGCGCGCGCGCGCTCGCGCGGGGAATCGGAGGAAATGATGGCGCGCGTGGGATTTTGCATGGGTTCTGCGGGCGGCGCGCGCGGGCCAGCCGGCTCCGTGCCTCCGTGCCGCGGTGGGTGCTGCCAAGCATCACGAACCGCTCTCCCTCAAACATAACGTCACTGCAGAAGCTTTTGGTTATACCCTCGAAAAAAAAAGCTTTTGGTTATCACTTTTCTTAAGTTTCTTTTTTGCATGGTAGATCTGATTCTTTCCTAGTATACTACTCCCTCCGTTCCATATTATTTGTCGCTGATTTAGTACAAAGTTATATTAAATCAGCGACGAGTAATATGAAACGGGGGAGTAATAAAGTAATCAATTCGTTTTTTTCTTGAGAACCACTTTTTTATTTTCTTAACGGAAATGGCTTCAACAACAATGTGCGGTGGATTCCTATGGCAAATTCCCAAGTTGGATTTTCACTCTTATCTACTACTACCTCCTTTTCAGTTTAGTAGGTCATCTAAGAAATCTGGAATTTTCAGTTTGTATGGCCCACAATAACTCTTCGCTCTTTATTGGCTTGCTTATTTTGGCAATACGCAAGTACTACTAATTTCCAACTGCATTATCTTTTCTAAAAAACTGCATTATCCCTAAAAAGTCCTAATGCATTATTATTTTGCAGGGAATTGCATTAATTTTTTTACATCGTACTAAAATAAAAGGCCTAGCCATATCTTGTTGGCAGTTGGTCAGAATTGATGACAACCGGGAAGCAAGCAAGCATGTAGAGCCAGATCGACGAATATGGTAAAATGGGAATCGGATACACAAGCCAGCAACCTCGAAAATGATTCTACTATAACAATGGGATGCTTATTTGTTGTGGGAGTGATGAATTATGTAAAAAAAAAAAATCAAGTTTTATTATATTCTTTAGTTTTGAAAAATTATGAAAAAAATCATATGTAAAGAATGCACATAACTTGAAAAAATCATTATGTGTTCTTCATAATTCATGAATGATCACTTTTTCTTTTAAAAGGGACAAATTTTGTACTTATGCGGTTATGCCCTACATATATTATTTTTATTTTAGGAAAAAAAACTAGCATTAGTTTAGTTTTGTTTTGGAGAATTAGCTCTAGTTGTCACAAACTCCTTTTGACTCTAGAAAGGCAAGTCGTCAAGTTATTATGGCCATGGGCAACCTGGCCAGACAGCCCAAAACCCAAAGCCGACGGTAGGGCCCGACTCAGGCTCCAAATAAGCCTGTCAAAATGGCCCAAAAGCCCAAGAGAGCCCCAAATGCCCAAAAACCAATCCTAATTGAAATATAGCAATAGAAATATAAACCTTAAAAAATTTAAAATAATTTTTTTATTAAATAGGGAAATAACGTTTATTATTTATTTCAGACAAGGCCTAAGTTGTGATTCTACGGCCGGTATTTTAAAGCCCGTACTAAAAAAGCCCAGCCCGACAAATAGGCAAGTGAATACTCCCTCTCCCAAAAATCTTGTCTTAGATTTGTCTACATACAGATATATTAAATACGTTTTAGTGTTAGATACATTTGTATCTAGATAAATCGAAGACAAGCATTTTAGGACGAAGGTAATGCTCAATACAGATTAATCTGTGGCAAATGAGTACATTTGTTGGGAATCTTATCAACTTCTGTAACATAACGTTACTGTAAAAGCTTTTGGTTATGACTTTTCTTAACTTCACATGGTGTATCTGATTCTTTCGTAGTACTATCTTTTTTAATAAAGTAATCAACTGATCTTTTTTCTTGAGAACCACTTTTTATCTTCTCAACGGAAAAGGTTTCAACAATGTACTCCCTCTTTCCATCTATATAGGGCCTAATGCGTTTTTTAAGACAACCTTTGACTATTGACAAAATTAATAGTACATGACATGCATAATGTGAAAATTATATCATCAAAAACTCCTTTCACATACGAATTTGACGGTATGCTTTGTGTAAGTTGCATGTCATATTTTATTGCTCTAACATTTGGTCAAAGTTAGCCTCGAAAAATGTATTAGGCCCTATATAGATGGAAGGAGGGAGTACGGTGGATTCCTATGACAAGTCCCCAATTTAAATTTCCCCTCTATCACATTTTGAGCGTACTCCACTCCCTCCTTTTCAGTTTAGTATAGGTCATCTAATTTTTTGGAATTTTCGGTTTGTGTGGCTCGCAATAACTCTTGGCTCTTTATTAGCTTGCTCATCTTGGCAATACGCAACTAGCATTAATTCCAACTGCATTATCTCTAAAAAAATCCTAATGCATTAATTTTTTAAAAAAAATTGCAGGGGAATTGCATTATTTTTTTTACATCGTATAATACTAGAATAAAGGGCCTAGCCGCTGGGAGTTGGTCAGAATTGATGACGAATCGGCCGGGAAGCAAGCAAGCATGTAGAGCCAGATCGAGGAATATGGCAAAATGGGAATCGGATACGCAAGCCAGCAACCTGCTGGAAAATGGTCCGTCGCCAACTCGTGTGCCTGGTCAGAGCAGGAGAAAACCACCTCGGCTAAGGCATGGACCTTCGAGCACCGCACGACTGAACTGGCCAGAGACTCATACGTCACATGATTTGGCAATATCCCACCGGACTAGAAACTGTAGTAGACTAATCAAGGCGTCCCTATCAACCCAAATCCGATGGGGACGGGGAGGATGGGGGCCGGTGACCGGCATGCACGCACGTACGGCGTCGATCGGAGGGCCACGGCTGAATTCAATCGATTTCTGTTCGTGCTGGTGCTGCTCGCGGGAGTGGATTGCCAGAGGAGATCGAAGCGCACTGATTGTGATTGATTAATCCGCGTGGCGTGGTTGCAAGTTGCAACGCGATACGAATACGATGATCGGTTAGTCACGAGGCGCTAACAAATCGAGCGACGGAACTCGAACTCACCTGGAGACGGCGGCGGGGCGCGACGAAGCGGAGGTAGACGAGGTAGGCGGCGGCGAGCCCCAGGGGGAGGCCGAGGACGAAGCCGAGGATCCCGCCCACGAGTCCCATCGTCGTCCACGCGACCACGGACGCAGCACGCGCATGGAGATCACGAGCTCACGGCCAGTCACGTACGAGGCGCGCGCCGGAGATGGACGGGACGGCCGGTGGTGCGCGCGCGCGCTCTTCCTCGGAGGCGTCGAACGGGGACAAGAGGCAAAGATCACGAGGGCCAGCAAGGTAGGTAGCTAGCTAAGCAAGTGCTAGGATGCGCCAAGCGAGCGCCGAGCGGTGTTTGTTTATGGGAGGGAGGGAGCGGGCGGAGAGTGGGATGCGCGCGGCGGGGGATCGGAGGGAGGAGAGGATACGGGTGTCGGGCGTGGATTTTGTATGTGTGCTGGCGTGTCGCGGGCGCGCGCCGGCCGGCCGCGGGTGCCACCAGGTTCCAACCGCCCAAACGCTAAAATGCAAACTAGAGTTCAAGTAAAAGTTCTCCTTTTTTTTAAGCAGTGTTCACACAAGATGCCACTTGCAGCGTCACAATTATGTCTAGCTCTGGCCCACGGCTCAAGAGAAGAAAGAGATAAAACCAAGCGGTCAGCTTTGTAAGCTAGTACTACAGACAAAGAATTGCAACCGATGAAAAGAAAGTGATAAATCTCACCGCAAGTCAGGTCACTCCTTATCATATTTTCGTACTCCCTCCGTCTAGATAAATAAGTCATCTTAGATTGTGCACCGTGACCAAGGAAGAGGGAAAAACAAAAGACCTTAATGTTTATTTGTTAATTAATAGCATTGCATGCAATGAACTAACCACTGCATGTCATGTTTGGTAGTCTCAAGTCATTAAAAGCATGCACACCTCTCGTCTTTTATTGATTGATATGTGAAAAAACAAACAACGAGATAGAAGTTAATGCACCGCGTCTAAGTGTTTTGGGATTATTTGGTTTCGTAAGATGACTTACTCACCTAGCCGGAGGGAGTATTATTGACGATCTGATTTGCCCTTTTTTTAAGGACCGGAATAACGAGCGAACGTTCACTCCAGGGGAGTCTTAGCGCGGCAGAAGATACGCTCGCCAGGGAGGGAGCATCCTAAATTCCTAAGCGCGACCGTGCGCCTGCCGAACACGAGAGTGTAACGAACGAGGGGGAGAGGGGATTGAGAGAGGGTGAGGGACGCGTGAGAGAGAGACTTGGAGAGGAAGAAGAACTTTCTTGCAGATGAAAGATTAGGTGAGAGTTGAACTAGTCACATCACATACCCACATCAGCCACAGGCGGCCAGCTATATACTCACGCGACTCAGACACGCACACACCCTGGGGAGGGTCCCACCCGCAGGATGCCAAGTCACACATGCCAAGTGGCCAGGTGTGACATTCTCCTCCCCTTAAGATTGCGCTTCTTCCTGTGAACTTGGTCCCGAGTCCTCCCAAATGGCTGTCGCCGGAAAACGCTGCCGAAGAACCTCATAATCCTCCCATGTGGTGGCCGCCGACGAGCCCTCGCCCCACTGCACCTTGACTTGGACGATGGCAGCATTCTCGTTCTTCATCATGCGCCATTCCAGCAGCTGTGTTGGTTCTGCAGACGATACAGAGAGGTCCGGCACGCACGGCAGCTCCGCGTACACTGGCGTATAGTCCGGCGTGAACGGCTTGAGCTGGGACACGTGGAAGACCGGGTGTACCTGACTGGCGGGCGGCAGAGCGAGCTTGTACGCCATGAGGCCGATCTTCTCGAGGATAGGGAACGTCCCGAAGAACTTGAAGGCGAGCTTGGCACAGGGCCTGTTGACGACCGAGCGCTGCGCGTAGGGCTGTAATTTCAGCAGCACTTGCTCGCCGACCTGAAACTGGCGCTCAGTGCGATTGTGATCCGCTTGCTTCTTGAACCGGCGTTGGGCGCGCTCCAGTTGTGCGCGGATGTGCTCCGTGTGCGCCGCCCAGTCCATGTCCTCGCCGGCGTGCTCGTCCGCTGGCCAGGCCGACATCGCTCCCAGGTTGGCCTCGCGGCCATAAAGTGCCTTGAAGGGGGTGCAGTTGAGCGAGGCATGAAATGTGGAATTGTACCAAAACTCAACCATGGGCAGCCAGCGACGCCACTGCCGCGGCGCGTCGTGCACCGCGCACCGGAGATACATCTCCATGCACTGGTTCACACGCTCGCTCTCGCCGCCGGTCTGCGGATGGTATGCGGTGGAGTATAGCAATTTGGTGCCCGCTCCGACGAACAGCTGCTTCCAGAGATTGCTGGTAAATACCTTGTCGCGGTCGGAGACGATCGACGCGGGGACGCCGTGGAGCTTCACCACATTGTCCCAGAAGACCTTCACCACTTGCGGTGCGTGAAACGGGTGGCGCAGGGGCGCGAAATGGGCGAACTTGGTGAACCGATCAGCTACCACCATGATCGTGTCCGCGCCGTCCGACACGGGCAACCCTTCCACGAAATCCATCATGAGATCCTCCCATGGCGCAATTGGTACCGGAAGGGGTGCTAGGAGTCCCGCTGGCTTGTAGTGCTCGTGCTTTGCCTGCTGACAGACCGTGCACTACTGCACGAATTCCTCGACATCGCGCTTCAGGCCACGCCACTCGAAATGCTTGCGCACCCGTTGGTACGTCGCTGTGGCACCGGAGTGGCCCCCCACCGCGCTGTTGTGGAGCGCAGCGATGAGCTTGGTGCGGAGCGCTTTGTTGGCGCCGATCCACAGACGTCCTTGGCGGCGAATGACACTACGCTATAACTCGTAGCCGTCCTCGTCCGGGCTGGCCAGGGTGAGCTTTTGCAGCCGATCTTGTGCATCCTGGTCCGTGGAGTAGGAGTTGAGTACTTCCTGGAGCCAGGCCGGCAGACACGTCGAGAGCGCGGCCAGTTCGAGCTGCTTGCCGACGCGCAACAAGGCATCGGCCGCGCCGTTGTCCAGCCATCTCTTGTACTGGAACCGGAATTGCAGTCCCACTAGTTTCACCATGGCTTTGCGTTGAAGTTCTGTCTCCAGGTGCTGCTCGCCCAAGTTGCAAAGGGACTTGTGGTCCATGAGGATGGCGAAGGGGCCGCGCTGCAGGTACGGGCGCCATTTGTCGATCGCCATCATCACTGCGAGAAACTCCTTCTCGTACGTTGACAGTTGCTAGTTGCGCACTCCCAGGGCCTTGCTGAAGTAGGCTACTGGGTGGCCTTCCTGGACGAGCACGGCCCCCACTCCAGTGTCGCAGGCGTCCGTTTCGATCGAGAATGGTTTGTTGAAATCGGGGAGCGCGAGCACGGGCGTGGTGACCATCGCCGTCTTGAGCTGCTCAAATGCCGCTTGAGCGTGCTCCGTCCAGGTGAAGCCCTTCTTGGTGAGCAGCTGAGTCAACGGCTTGCCGATGATGCCGTAGTGTGGCACAAATTTTCTATAGTAGCCGGTGAGGCTCAGAAACCCGCGCAGCTCGGTGGCGTTCGTCGGCGTAGGCCACTGCTCCATCGCACTCGTTTTCTCCTTGTCCGTGGCCACCCCCTCCTTGGAGATCACGTGGCCGAGGTAGTCGATGTGGTCGGCGGTGAATGTGCACTTGGACTCTTTGATGTAGAGCTGGTGTGCACATCCACCTGCGGCATCTCTTCTGTCGCAAGCCCGAGGCGATCGATGAAGGACTTGTTGACGAAGCTGTGCGAGCTCCCTGAATCGAGCAGCAACAGCATGACCTGGTTGCCCACCAGAGCGCGCAGGCGGATAGTGGTCGCCGAGTCCGTGCCGTCTAGGGTGCGACGAGAGGAGGCAACACTCCAGTGCGGCATCAGCAGGAGCGGGTGGCTGCGCTGCCGGTCCTGGCTCGTCGAGTAGTTGCAGGGCGTGGATGGTGTCATCAGAGAGTACCTCCCCGTGGTCACCAATGCTGATAGTGAGCAGCTGAGCGGGCTGAGCGCACCGGTGTTCGCGCGAATAACGATCGCCGCACTTGAAACACAAGTTGTTGGCGCAGCAATAGTCGCGCAGCTGCCGCTCGCGTGTGTAGTCGTCCGTTGGAGCGCGGTTGGGCACGGCCGCCCGCGGCTGGGGTAGCGTCGTCGCCGGTGGAGGCCGTCCCGCTGGTGTGATGCGTGGACGCGCGCGCGTTGTGCCCAGTTCCTCTTCCTGGATGCACGCCAACACGGACGCCCTGGTGATGCTCGAGGGCGCCTGAAGCCAAACCGCGGCGCGCAGTTCGTCCTTCAAGCCCAGGATGAACTGGGCGACGAAGAACTTTGTGTTGATGGACGGGCTGAGTGTGAGCAAGTGGTACATCTGCTCGTCGAACGCTGCACGGTACTCGGCGACGGTGGCAGTCTGCCGGAGTTGCAGCAGCTTGTGCATGACCACCTCGAACTCGTCGGCGCCGAACTCCTCCAGCACGGCTGCTGTGAACGACTCCCAGGTGAGGCTGCGACGTGTTTGACGAAATGCTTGCAACCAGTGCGCGGCCTGGCCTTCGATGTACAGGGCCGCCGTGGTCACCCACTTGTGTGGCTCGACCCTGTAGAGCTCGAAGTACGCCAGACAGCGATCCAGCCATAGGTACGGAGCGGCGCCGTCAAATCAAGGGAATCGTGCTTCGGTGGCTTGGGGTAGTCGTTGCCGTGGTAGCCCGCTGTTGGAGATGGCATGGCTGCGGGAGCGACGAATCCTCCCTGAGGCGCCACGGGGATCAGCGGAGGGCGATGATCCCCCAGGCGCGCGTGAGCGGTCGTCGCGCGGCCTGGTTTGGCGGCCACGCGCGACGAGTATGGGGGCGGCGGGGACGGTGGTGGTGGTTGTTGTGGAGCGGCGGGCTTGTGAAGCACGGTGGTGACCGAACCCGGCGGCGATGCAGAGCCCTCCACCGTCTTGCGGGTTGCGTCGACTTCGGCCTGAGTGAGGTCAATCTGCCGGGCGAGTCCACGCACGTCCTGCGAGATCTGTGCGTTGAAGGCGCCTGAACCTCGATCTGCTTGTCGTGGATCGCCTTCTGCTCATCTATCTTGGTGAGGAGGGACTTGAGCATCTTGGTGATGTTGCTCGTGCTCTTGTCCATGGCGGCCAACACCTGGCGCGTCGCCGCCGAAGCTTTTGAGGGTGCCGTCGCCTTGCTCGGGAGAGATCGAACCCCGCGACGGATTTCGGGTGTGCTTGCCGGAGCAGCACACACCGGCGCGGTGGATGTTACCGATCTTCAACCCACTCGACGGAAAAAAAATCGACGGCTTTTTGGCTCTGATTACCAACTGTAACGAACGAGGGGGAGAGGGGATCGAGAGAGGGTGAGGGACGCGTGAGAGAGAGACTTGGAGAGGAAGAAGAACTTTCTTGCAGAGGAAAGATTAGGTGAGAGTTGAACTAGTCACATCACATACCCACACCAGCCACAGGCGGCCAGCTATATACTCACGCGACTCACACACGCACACACCCTTGGGAGGGTCCCACCCGCAGGATGCCAAGTCACACATGCCAAGTGGCGAGGTGTGACAGAGAGTGAAACGGCCCAGACCTGTTTAGGTCCCACGGTTGGTCAGTACCTGTAGCACTTTTAGCGCGCCAGGGAGGGAGGATCCTAAATTCCTAAGAGCATCTCCAACAAATGCACAAAAATTCCTCGCCCTAAAATAGTTTTAGCGCGCCACTGTAGCACTTTTAGTTCGCCGGACCCAACATTGTTTTAGCAGAAGCCCAAAAGCGTGCGCCCAAAAAGAACACAGTGTAAATTGTGAAGCGCGTCCAATCCGAAGCCCAAAATATGATGCGCGCGATAGCATTTTTTAGCGCGCGCGCAAAAACTTTTAACGCTACAACTTCCGCGGGAGCTGTTCGGCGCCCAAAAAACGATTTTTTAGTGCGCGGAGCTCTTTTTGAGCGCCGGTTGAAGATGCTCTAAGCGCGATCGTGCGCCTACCGATCACGAGAGTGAAACGGCCCAGACCAGTTTAGCTCCCACGGTTGGTCAGTACCTACGCATATATCATGAATTTTGGGTGGAAAATAATAATCAAAAAGGTTATCTGACGGACGTTCGCTAGGAGACAAACCCTGGTGAACGCGTTCGCAGCCGTCGCATGGATCTAGGTGCAAGGCCATTGCCACGTAGATTCCCTATAGCGGATGCAAGCTGCTATGTGATGAACACGTGGTTTTTTTGTCCAAAAAATGCACAAGAAAGATGATCGAGGTGTGTGTGGGTGTGTCGGAGTGCTCCTGTTCGACGCCTGCGTGCGTCAAACAGACGAGCTTTCGCGCAGGGGACTTTCTTAATGGGCCAGCCCACTGATCGCGTTACGCCAGCAGGGAACTCAAGACCCCACTCTCGTAAGCAACTGTTCTTTGCCACTCGCACCACTGAGTTTAAGTGATTACTTGGCCGCGAACATTTAAGAAGTAAATGTAGGGCTAGATAAAAAAAATCAAAATTTCTACCATTGAACATTTTTAAATTGAATTTGAACATATATGTAATGTATAGTGTACAAATTTTAAATACACATTAATTTTTTTTCTTGAAATACGCTGAACAATATTAGATACACATTGAAAATTTTATGTGATATACGCAGAACAATTTTTAAATATACATTGAACATTTTTGTAATGTACACTGAACAACTTTTAACTACACATTTAACATTTTTGTGATAAACGTTGAACAATATTTCAATACACGTTGAATATTTTTATTATATAAGCTGAACAATTTTGAAATGTGAACAGTTTTTTAAAACATGAATAAAATTTGAAAACGCGAACAATTTTCAAAATCATGAACAAAACTTGGCGTTTCAAAAACATTTTCTTGAAAACAAAGTACACAAATAAAAACGAAAAAGGATATAGCGAAAGAAAATACAAAACAAAAGAAATAGAAACAGAAAACAAAATGGAAAGGAAAACAAGTAAAAAAGAAAACAGGGAAAGCCGGAAAACTCGCTAAAAGAAAAAAAGACAGAAAGAAGACTGGTTGAGGGAACACTAGTGGGCCGGCCCAATTCGCGGTGGTGGCTTAGGCGCTTCAGCGAAAGCACACCAGTTTGACGCACGCGCGCGTCAAATATTGCCGGTGTGTCGATGGGGGAGCTCCTAACCGGCGCCTTAAGCGCCGGTTCAGGCAGCTGGCGCTCGCGGCTCCGCACCCCATGGGCCGGCCCACCTCGTGCAGTAGAAGGAAAAAAAGGTCTCGCGAAAATACACACAAAAAGAGCGGATACAGTGCATACCACAAAATTGTTCAGAATTTTAAATTGTTCAGTGTACATAAAGAAATGTTCAATGGGTATCTAAATGGTTTTTCAGCGCATATCACAAAATTGTTCAATGTGTAGTTAAAAATTGTTCAGATTATATTACAAAAATGTTCAATGTATAAAATTTGTTCATCTTATATCAAAAAAAGGTTCAGTGTATATTTGAAAATCGCTCGTCATATATAAATTTTTGTTCATGTTCTCAATAATTGTTCACATTTTAAAAAGTTCATGGAATTTTAAATTTTTTAATGTATTTTTCGTTTTTTGTTCGTGATTTCAAAACGTGTTCATAGTTTTCAAATTTATTCACTTTTTCAAATTTTGTTCACAATTTTAAATTGTTCAGTGTACATAAGAAATGTCCAATAGGTATTTAAATGGTTTTTCAGCACATATCACAAAATTGTCCAATGTTTAGTTAAAAATTGTTCAGATTATATTACAAAAATGTTCAATGTATAAAATTTGTTCATCTTATATCAAAAAAATGTTCAGTGTATATTTAAAAATCTCTCATCATATATAAATTTTTGTTCATGTTCTCAACAATTGTTCACGTTTTAAAAAGTTCATGCAATTTTAAAATTTTCATCGAATTTGAAAAAAAGTTCATTGATTTTATAAAAGTTCATTCAATTTAAAAAAATGACGAATTTTTAAAAAATCGCATTTGCAAGAAATTAAAAAAAGGAAAATGAGAAAAGAAAAAGAAAAAACGAACCAGAAAAAAAAGAAAAAAAAACGCCCAGAAATCAGCGAGCAGTAATAGTTGGATAAAAGAGCGAGCAGTAATAGTTGGATAAAAAAACGCCCAGAAATCGCGGGTTCGATCCCTCACAATCGAAATATGATTTTTGCTGCAGTTTTTTAACAGAAAGAAAAAGAAGTAAACGGGCCGGCCCAGCGCGACGCGGGGGTATGCGCCCGTTTGTAGCAACAGAAGAAACGGGCGCCTGCGCTTAAGGCGCCCGTTAGGAAATGCCGGGGGGGGGGGGGGGGGGGGGGTCGAACCCAAGGCCTCCTGTGCATCCGTGGGCGTGTGCTGCCACTGGGCTGAGGGCGTTTGTGTATATTTTATGTTTCAACTGTTATATAATTTTCTTCAAAGTTAATTTGTTTTTTAATTTGTCCGAAAATACTGATTTTTTTATTTCCTCAGATCGTAGTTTCCCTATTTATAGCATGGATATTTTTTATTTTTAAGAGGATGGCAATTTTTTTATTCATAGGATGACATTTTATTATTATTGAGAGGATGGAATTTTATTTTTAATACCATGATGGTTTTATTACTAAGTGTGTGACATCGTTATTAAGAATAGGATGGCATTTTTTATTATTGAGAGGTCAATTTTTTTATTATAAAGAGCATGACATTTATAATATTGAGACGATGCCATTTTTCATTTTTAATGGAATGACACTTTTATTTCAGGCCTTATCCCGATAAAACATTTTATCTAGAGGATGGTAGTTTTATAAAGTAGCACAATAATTTTTATTAATTCAGAGCATGACATTTGTAAATTTATGGGTTTTGGGGTATACTTTTGTTCATGACATTTTTTTATCTAGAGGATGACAACTTTAAAGTTTAGCATGGATTTTTTTTTGTATATCATACAACCCTTTTTATTATACTCATTCTAAATTTATAAAATTAGAGAGATGTCGTTTTTTTAGAAAGTAGCGTGGCATTTTTTGAAGGGAATATGCCCTAGAGGCAATAATAAAGTTATTATTTATTTCCTTATTTCATGATAAATGTTTATTATTCATGCTAGAATTGTATTAACCGGAAACTTAGTACATGTGTGAATACATAGACAAAACATATTGTCCCTAGTATGCCTCTACTTGACTAGCTTGTTTATCAAAGATGGTTATGTTTCCTAACCATAGACATGTATTGTCATTTGATGAACGGGATCACATCATTAGGAGAATGATGTGATGGACATGACCCATCCGTTAGCTTAGCATTATGATCGTGACAGTTTCATTGCTACTGCTTTCTTCATGACTTATACATGTTCCTCAGACTATGAGATTATGCAACTACCGAATACCGGAGGAACACTTTGTGTACTACCAAACATCACAACGTAAATGGGTGATTATAAAGATGATCTACAGGTGTCTCCGAAGGTGTTTGTTGGGTTGGCATAGGTCAAGATTAGGATTTGTCACTCCGTGTTTCGGAGAGGTATCTCTGGGCCCTCTGGTAATGCTCATCACTATAAGCCTTGCAAGCATTGTAACTAATGAATTAGTTGCGGGTTGAAGTATTACAGAACGAGTAAAGAGACTTTCCGGTAATGAGATTGAACTAGGTATGATGATACCGACGATCGAATCTCGGGCAAGTAACATACCAATGACAAAGGAAACAATGTATGTTGTTATGCGGTTTGACCGATAAAGATCTTCGTACAAATATATAGGAACCAATATGAGCATCCAGGTTCTGCTATTGGTTATTGACCGGAGATGTGTCTCGATCATGTCTACATAGTTCTCAAACCCGTAGGGTCCGCACGCTTAACGTTCGATGACGATTTGTATTATAAGTTATATGATTTGATGACCAAAGTTTGTTTGGAGTCCCGGGTGAGATCACAGACGTGACGAGGAGTCTCAAAATGGTCGAAATGTAAAGATCGATATATTGGAAGGCTATGTTCGGACATCGGAAAGTTTCCGAGTGATCTGGGTATTTTTCGGAGTACTCGAGAGTTACGGGAATTCGCCGGGGAAGTAATGGGCCTTAATGGGCCATACGGGAAAGGAGAGAATGGGCCTCATGGGTTGGCCACGCGCCCTCCCATGGGCTGGTCCGAATTGGACTAGGAGGGGGCGGCGCCCCCCTCCTTCCTTCTCCCCTCTTCCTCCTTCCCTCCTTCTCCTACTAGGAATAGGAAAGAGGAGGGAAATTCTACTTGGACTGGGGAGTCCTAGTAGGATTCCCCACACTAGGCGGCGCCCCCTTTGGGCCGGCCACCTCTTCCGTCCCCTCCTTTATATACATGGTCAGGGGGCACCCCATAGACACACATGTTGATCTTTTAGCCGTGTGCGGTGCCCCCCTTCACAGTTACACACCTCGATCATACCATTGCCGAGCTTACACTAATAGGAAAAACCCTATACACAGAATCTTAGCAGCAACGCGAATCAAAAAGGAGCGCTGCTACTACTTAGCAGTAGCGCGCGTGTGTAAAACCCGGTACTGACAAGTGCTTAGCAGTAGCGCGCTTGGTGTAACCCTCGCTGTTACAAATATCGACCGACAATGCCTACCGAACTACATTTAGCAGCAGCACGGTGACGCGAGCCGCGCTACTGCTACAGCTGTAGTAGTAGCGCGGTTTTTCTGAGGTCGCTACTGCTAATTTTCAAATTGGGCACACTTTTGGTCCCTGTTAGCAGTAGCGCTTGTGCCAGAAGTGCGCTGGTGCTACTTTCTTATCAGCAGCGTGATACTTCTCCAACGTATCTATAATTTATGAAGCATTCATGCTATTTTATTATCTGTTTTGAATGATTATGGGATTTATTATACACTTCTATATTACTTTTGGGACTAACCTATTAACCGGAGGCCCAGCCCATATTGCTGTTTTATTGCCTGTTTCAGTATTTCGAAGAAAAGGAATATCAAACGGAGTCCAAACGGAATGGAACCTTCGGCAAAGTTATTTTTGGAACAGAACAAATCCCAGGAACTTGGAGTGCAAGCTAGGGGATCATCGAGGAGGCCACGAGATAGGGGGGCGCCCACCCCTCCTGGGCGCGCCCTACCCTATCGTGGGCTCCTCGAGGCTCCCTCGACCGACTTCTTTCGCCTATATATTCCCTCTTACCCTAAAAACATCAAATATCAAGATAGATCGGGAGTTCCGCTGTCGCAAGCCTCTATAGCCACCAGAAACCTTTTAGGAGCCCTTCTCGGCACCCTGCCGGAGGGGGGATCCTTCACCGGTGGCCATCTTCATCATCCCAGTGCTATCCATGACGAGGAGGGAGTAGTTCCCCCTCGAGGCTGAGGATATATACCGGTAGCTATGTGTTTGATCTCTCTCTCTCTCTCTCTCGTGTTCTCTCTATGGCACGGTCTTGATGTATCCCGAGATTTGCTATTATAGTTGGATCTTATCGGATTGAGTTTTAATGATTTGAGAACACTTGATGTATGTCTTGCCGTGATTATCTGTGGTGACAATGGGATATCATGTGCCACTTGATGTATATTTTGGTGACCAACTTGCGGGTTCCGCCCATGAACCTATCACTAGTAGAAAAGAGGGCTTTGGTCCACCCCGGGTTAGCCCATTAGTCCCGGTTCAGTCTAGAACCGGGACTAATGGGCGCATTAGTCCCGGTTCGTGCGCCCAGGGGCCACGTGGGCAATTTGTCCCGGTTCGTCTGGACCTTTTAGTCCCGGTTGGTGCCACGAACCGGGACTAAAGGGTGCGATGCTCATTAGTCTCGGTTCGTGGCACCAACCGGGACTAAAGGGTTAGACCTTTAGTCCCGGTTCGTGCCACGAACCGGTACTAATGGGGTTTGAGGCATTAGTACCGGTTCATGGCACGAACCGGTACTAAAGGTCCCATTTTCAAACTCCACACCCCCAAGTGGATCGCCTTTTCAGTTAAAAAAAATAAAATAAAATGATGAAAATGTCAAAAAAATAAAAAAAAATTAAGTTTCCCGTGTGATATATGGTCTAGTTGTTGGGAAAATTTACAAATATGAATTTCGACTTTATTTGCAAAATCTCTCTAGAATTTAGTAAAATGGGCATAACTTTTGCATACGAACTCAGATGAAAAAGTTTTTTATATGAAAAATCATCTACTTGAAAAGTTACATCCAAATTTAATTGGGGGAACCTCGTTAAACATTTTCAAAATCCTCAAAAACCTAACAGAAAAAAAGTTACGGGGCTTTTAAGATCTAGAGTGGAAAAAATCGAATTTTTTTCAAACTATGGTCAAACAACGGTCAAACAATGGTCAAACTAATTATTCTAGAATATTAGTGTTACTAAATAATTATTTCAGTTATTTTGAATTTTGGTCAAATCTGGTCAAACTGTGGTCAAACTGTGGTCAAACAATTGTCAAACAATGGTCAAACTAATTATTCAAGAAATATTAGTGTTACTAAATAATTATTGATTTTTAAAACAATAGTTTCAAACTCAAACAGTGAAATGTGTCACTTCATGCTCAAGCAAAATTCCTGAGGGTAAATAGGATTGACATCTTACTATTGTGAGGAAAACAACAAGTGCAGACTTGGAAACGAGGGAGAATAGAACCCGGAAGTTAAGCGTGCTCAGGCTGGGGGAGTGGGAGGATGGATGACCGTTCGGGAAGTTAGATGATTTGGAATGATGAGGGGTGATTAGAGATTAGAGGATAAATTGAGCAGTGATGAGGGGTGGTGATTAGAGATTAGAGGTTAAAATAATTCAGAAATTTGAAAATAAAAAAAATTCAAAAAAAAATTCAAAAAAAATCATAAAATTTCCTTTAGTGTTACCAATCGGGACTAAAGGTGGAGCTCCACGTGGCCGCGGCCTTTAGTCCCGGTTCGTGTTAGAACCGGGACTAAAGGGGGGAGGCATTAGTAACGACCCTTTAGTCCCGGTTCATGAACCGGGACTAAAGGCCCTTACGAACCGGGACAAATGCCCTGTTTTCTACTAGTGTATGCATAGGGGTTGGCACACGTTTTCGTCTTGACTCTCCGGTAGAAACTTTGGGGCACTCTTTGAAGTACTTTGTGTTGGTTGAATAGATGAATCTGAGATTGTGTGATGCATATCGTATAATCATGCCCACGGATACTTGAGGTGACAATGGAGTATCTAAGTGACATTAGGGTTTTGGTTGATTTGTGTCTTAAGGTGTCATTCTAGTATGAACTCTTGAATAGATTGATCCGAAAGAATAACTTTGAGGTGGTTTCGTACCCTACCATAATCTCTTTGTTTGTTCTCCGCTATTAGTGGCTTTGGAGTGACTCTTTGTTGCATGTTGAGGATTGTTATATGATCTATCTATGTTATTATTGTTGAGAGAACTTGCACTAGTGAAAGTATGAACCCTAGGCCTTGTTTCCTACCATTGCAATACCGTTTATGCTCACTTTTATCATTAGTTACCTTGCTGTTTTTATAATTTCAGATTACAAATACCTTTATCTACTACCCATATTGCACTTGTATCACCATCTCTTCGCCGAACTAGTGCACCTATATAATTTACCATTGTATTGGGTGTGTTGGGGACACAAGAGACTCTTTGTTATTTGGTTGCAGGGTTGTTTGAGAGAGACCATCTTCATCCTACGCCTCCCACGGATTGATAAACCTTAGGTCATCCACTTGAGGGAAATTTGCTACTGTCCTACAAACATGTGCACTTGCAGGCCCAACAACGTCTACAAGAAGAAGGTTGTGTAGTAGACATCACAGTGTGTTCTACGTCCCGCGCTACTGCTAATCCACACCAACCCACCACCTTTTCCCCACCCGTCCTCCCCCTCCCCCTCCTCTCTTCCCTTTCCCCTACCTCCCACTCTCACTCTTCTTCTTCCTCAATACTTGTCCCCCATTACTCCCCCTCTTCTACCTACCTTTCTCTCTCTTCATTACTCCTACCTAATTACTACACCACCTCCATTAATGCATCTCCTTTCTCTTTTTCCTTCCCCCTCCACTAGTTAAAGTTGTCTCCTCCCAAATTAGGTAGCTAGGTAGATTTAGCATTTAGTTAAGTGACCTATTTGCCTCCTAACTAGATCTATCTTTGTCAAGAAGATCTTTGTGCACTTTTGATCTCCCTACATCATCATCTCCACCGTGTGCTCGATCTCAAGATAGAGGTGATTAAAATTTCATGCTTTTGCAAAATGGAAATATGTTATGTGTGTGTGATATGTTATGGAAATTGTGTGTGTGGCATGAGTTGATGCCAAACTGTGCTTTTGAGTTGCCTATGTTTTGCCGAAATGTCGATTTATTTCCGTTTCGGCGAATTCCGGGCAAACTCTAGATCTATATATGTCCTATTTTTAAGGAAGGTCATGCTGAATTTTTGTATGACTTTGATGCATGCACGCATTTTAATAATCAATTTGTTTATTATTACCGTGCATAGTTGACGATGGTCAGTGGAACGATGGTGGACAGGTGGTTGCGGTCGGCGGTGCAGGACATGAAAGAAAATAACCGGACAGAGATTTTATGTCCGTGTCGAAAATGCAAAGGAATAGTTTGGCTCGACCCCCATGACGATGGTCGTGTCGAAGCGCACCTGCTCATGACTGGTTTCATGGATGGCTATACTCAGTGGATAATTGAAGATGAGGATGACGATGTTGAGGATGCCGACGGGGCAGGCAATGATGACATAGGGCAAGACGAAGAGATGATCGATAATGGCGGCGGGGAAGAGGCCGGACATGGCAGCGGAGAAGGGGCCGGACATGGAGGAGGAGAAGGGGCCGGACATGGCGGCGGAGAGAACGACATGGACTCCACGCAGCAGAGTTCATCGGTACTAAGTTCAATCGTGCGGGACCCTCATGTTCAAGCATTGCTTCGCAAGGAGACGAGTACTGAGAGAGCTGCTTGTAGAGAGGAGGCTAAGCTGGAGCAACTGGTGGTAGACTCGAAAACTCCATTGTATGATGGTTGCAATCCTGAGGTGACCCGCTTGAGTTTCACGCTCCAACTCCTGAAGACGAAGGCTAAAAACAAATGGACCGACACTAGCCTTGATGAGCATCTCAAGTACCTAAAGGATGTTCTTCCCACGGGTAATCTATGTCCTACTAGTGTTGATGAGGCCAAGAAGATTGTGTGCCCTCTTGATCTGCCACACGTTAGATACCATGCATGCATCAACGATTGCATAATTTATCAAAAGGAGCACGCAGAAAAAACAAGATGTACGGTGTGCAATTCTTCTCGATACAAGAAGGCCGGGAGGAAATGTCCCCAGAAAGTTGTATGGTACTTACCGATCACTCCCCATCTCCAGTGGTATTTTGTAGATCCCAAGGAAGCAAAGCTAATGCGCTGGTACGCGGAGAGGAAGAAGCCCGACGATGGAGATGATCCGAAGCTGAGACACATCAAGGATGAAAGCCAGTGGAGAGCGTTGAACAACTTCTATCGGTATTTCGAATGTGATGCAAGGAACATCGTGCTCGGCGCGTGGACCGATGGCATGAATCCGTTTGGCAACCAGAACACCAACCATAGCACATGGCCCGTGTTTGTATGGATGTACAACCTCCCCTTGGTTGTGCATGAAATCAAAGTACATTCACATGAGCATGCTTATTCAAGGGCCGAAACAACCAGGAAATAATATTAATTTGTATCTAGGGCTACTTCAAGAGGAGTTAGACACGTTATGGAAAACACCGGCCAAGACATGGTGAAGGAAATATGCCCTATAGGCAATAATAAAGTTATTATTTATTTCCTTATTTCATGATAAATGTTTATTATTCATGATAGAATTGTATTAACCGGAAACAAGATACATGTGTGAATACATAGACAAACTGAGTGTCACTAGTATGCCTCTACTTGACTAGCTCGTTATCAAAGATGGTTATGTTTCCTAACCATGGACAAAAGAGTTGTCATTTGATTAACGGGATCACATCATTGAGAGAATGATGTGATTGACTTGACCCATTCCGTTATCTTAGCACTTGATCGTTTAGTATGTTGATGTTGCTTTCTTCATGACTTATACATGTTCCTATGACTATGAGATTATGCAACTTCCGTTTACCGGAGGAACACTTTGTGTGCTGATACGTCCATTTTGCATCATGCTTTTATATCAATATTTATTGCATTATGGGCTGTTATTAAACATTATATCTCAATATTTATGGCTATTCTCTCTTATTTTACAATGTTTACCATGAAGAGGGGGAATGCCGGCAGCTGGAATTCTGGCTGGAAAAGGAGCAAACGTTGGAAACCTATTTTGCACAACTCCAAAAGTCCTAAAACTCCATGAAACCACTTTTTGGATTTATTAAGGAATTATGAGCAAAAGAAATAGGCCAGGGGCCCACACCCTGTCCAGGAGACAGGGGGGCGCACCCCCCCTATAGGGCGCGCCCCTATCTCCTGGGCCCCCTGGTGGGCCTCCGGCGACCATCTTCTGCTATATGAAGGGTTTTGACCTGGAAAAATTTGTGGCCAAGCTTACGGGACTAAACTCCGCCGCCACGAGGCGGAACCTTGGCAGAATCAATCTAGGGCTCTAGCGAAGCTGTTATGCCGGGGACACTTCCCTCCGGGAGGGGGAAATCATCACCAACGTCATCAGCAACGATCCTCTCATCGGGAGGGGGTGAATCTCCATCAACATCTTCACCAGCACAATCTCCTCTCAAACCCTAGTTCATCTCTTGTATCCAATCTTGTATCCAAAACCACAAATTGGTACTTGTGGGTTGCTAGTAGTGTTGATTACCCCTTGTAGTTGATACTTATTGGTTTACTTGGTGGAAGATTATATGTTCAGATCCTCAATGCATATTATTACACCTCTGATTATGAACATGTTTATGCTTTGTGAGTAGTTACTTTAGTTCCTGAGGACATGGGTGAAGTCTTGCTATTAGTAGTCATGTGAATTTGGTATTCGTTCGATATTTTGATGAGATGTATGTTGTCTCTCCTCTAGTGGTGTTATGTGAACATCGACTACATGACACTTCACCATTATTTGGGCCTAGAGGAAGGCATAGGGAAGTAATAAGTAGATGATGGGTTGCTAGAGTGACAGAAGCTTAAACCCTAGTTTATGCGTTGCTTCGTTAGGGGTTCATATGGGCCCATATGTTTAATGCTGTGGTTAGATTTACCTTAATACTCCTTTTTGCAGTTGCAGATGCTTGCAATAGGGGTTAATCATAAGTTGGATGCTTGTCCAAGTTAGGGCAGTACCCAAGTGTCGGTCCACCCACACTTATGAACGTGATGAAACTAGCTTGATGATAATTCCCAATGTGTCCTCGGGAGCTTCTTCCTTATTATTAAAATTTGTCCAGGCTTATACTTTGCTACATAAAGGATTGGGCCACCTTGCTGCACCTTATTTACTTTGTTTACTTGTTGCTCGTTACTATTTATCTTATCACAAAACTATCTATCACCTACTATTTTAGTGCTTACAGAGAAAACCTTACTGAAAACCGCTTATCATTTCCTTCTGCTCCTCGTTGGGTTCGACACTCTTACTTATCAAAAGGACTATGATAGATCTCCTATACTTGTGGGTCATCAAGACTCTTGAAAGGATCGATATGGTTGACTAGAGAGGGGGGAGGGGTGAATAGGCAACTAACAATTTTTAAGCTTTTCTTTACCAAATTAAACTTTGCAACAAAATAGGTTGTCTAGATATGCAACTATGTGAGCAACCTATATGATGCAATAACAACTAGCACATAAGCAAGCAAGGGATGCAACACAAGTAGCTTGCAAAAGTAAAGGCACGAAATAACCAAGAGTGGAGCCGGTGAAGACGAGGATGTGTTTCCGAAGTTCCTTCCTTTTAAGGGGAAGTACGTCTTCGTTAGAGCGGTGTGGAGGCACAATGCTCCCCAAGAAGCCACCAGGGCCACCGTATTCTCCTCACGCCCTCACACAATGCGAGATGCCGTGATTCCACTATTGGTGCCCTTGAAGGCGGCGACCGAACCTTTACAAACAAGGTTGGGGCAATCTCCACAACAATTGGAGGCTCCCAACGAAACCACGAAGCTTCACCACAATGGAATATGGCTTCGAGGTTACCTCAACCGTCTAGGGTGCTCAAACACCCAAGGGCAACAAAATCCACACTAGAAAGTATGGGGGAAGCAAATATCCTTTGGTGGAAGTGTAGATCTAGGTCTCCTCCTTCAATCCCTAGCAAATCAACAAGTTTGAGTGGCTAGAGAGAGAGATCGGGCAAGAGAGCTTGAGAGCATTAATGGTGGAGTGAGGGAGGTAAAAGATGGGAGAGGTAGGTGGAAGAACCACCTTATATAGCAACCCTAATAAATCCAACTGTTACTGCATTTTCAGCACTGCAGCGGTACAACCAGTCCTTGTCCCGGTACAACCGGGACTCACGATGTAACGGCAGAGCCCTACCAGGCGATACAACCGGGCCACCGGGCGGTAGTACCGTTTATTAGAGAATAACCGGACCAACCGCCCAGCCACCGCACAACTACCGCACCGAAACAGAACGGAGTCACCGTTGAGGGCGGTAGTTGGGCGGTGCAGGGCCGGTGCAACCGCTTGGCCTTGAGCGCTCGATCAGATAAGGTACGAGCGGAAGAACCGCTCGAACCTCCAGTACTACCGGTTGATGAGGAACAACCGGACCAACCGGACCACCACCGCCCAGCCACCGCATCAAAACAGAAGCTTGACCGGTACATGGGCGGTGCATGGCCGGAACAACCGCCGCTGGTCTTTGCAGAGCCTGGTGGCGGTACCACCACCCAGAGGCAGCGGTACCACCGCTCGACAAAGGCAGGGAAGCGCCAAGAGCCAGCGGTACAACCGCTTATACGAGCGGTACAACCGCTGGGAAAAACACAGCAGAAGTTAAATCAAGAGGGAGGCACTCTCTCTCACACCAGAGGAAGACAAAACGAGGGGTGATGGAGGTGTACGTGAATGGATTCCCCTATTCTTTCCAAAGAGGATTCCCTCTTGATAGTACGGGTTCCCTACGACCAAAGAGATAAAAGGCATAGAGGATTCCGTCTTCAATCGTTTCCTTCGAGAGAGAACCACAATCCGATGTAAGCCTAATCATCGAGAACCTGAAACATTTAGCACAGGATTAGACCAACGAAGGGTTGTCATCATCATCCAAAACATAAGGTAGGGAAATGCCCTTTCAATCTCCCCCTTTTTGGTGGATGATGACAACAACACGATTTAAGATAGAAGTCTATAGAATCTAGTCGGAGCTCCCCCTAGATGTGTGCCCCAATTTGAATTAGCTGTTAGAGAGCATGGGCATTCTTTAAGGTCGAGACTCCCCCTAGATTTTATAGTCTCGCCACTAAAAGCACATAACAAGAAGGTAGACAACATAATGAAACGAGAGCAAAACTACCAATCATGACCAACACGCATAAAAGAAAGATAGCAGGAGTGTCACAAAATCCACACAAAGCAAACCGAGAGACAAACAAAGTTCAAACGGAGACCACAGACAAAGTTCAACATGAAACACACACCACGCAACCACCCATGCAACTCCCAAGTCCTATCATCACACTCTCTCCCCCTTTGGCATCAAGACACCAAAAAGGAAGAGAGCGAAGCTAGCGCCCCAGGCTTAGTCGTCCTCCTCTGACTCCTCGGTAGCATCTGGATCTTCATCATTGTCAGAATCTTCACCATTATCAGAATCTTCATCATCGTCCTGATCTGAGTCCTCCATGATATCATCATCAGCAGTAAAGGTGGTGGAGGGCTGAGGGGGGGCTTCATCATCAGTCCAGGTGCTGTGGGAAGATATCCAACGCTCCTCCGGTGTGATGCTCTTCTCAGCACCACTCTGAACCGACATGTTGAGGTGCCTCATCATAGCAATTTGGCGACGCCGGGCATACTTCTCATTGACATGTGCCTCATACATCCTCTTCTGGATGTCAGACTGAAGGCAGAAAGTCTTCTTCACCTTGGCAGCGAGCTTGTCCACCCACGAGGGCTTGGCCCCTGGCTCCAACTCAAAATCCTCATCGTCAGAGGTGGCATAGACATCCTCCGGAGCATCAGCTGGGAAACGAGGCTCGGCGTGCTTCTTCTTCTTAAGGAGCTTGACTTCATGAATAGTGAGATTATCAGGAGAGGAGAGAGGCTCTCCAGGACGGTGAACCTCCCACACTGAGTTCAGAAAGCACATGACAAAAGGAGCATAAATGGGGACCTTCCTGTAGATGACCATGTTGTACATCTCATGCCACAGCCAGTTGGACACATCAAACGTCTCCCCAGATCCCACCTTGGTCTTCATTGCAACCATCAAGTCAACAAGATAGCCATGGATTTCATCTTGATTCCCCACCTTGGGCAGAAGCACATTGCGAAACACGCGATGCATGATGTCATAGACCTTCACCAAATCCTTGGATTCTCCAATAATACCACGGCCCCGAATGTACAGAGGGGCAAGCTTCTCCTTAGGCATGGATTCGGATGGTCCTGGGGGCGAATGCCACCCCTACCTTCCAGACCGGTATCATCATACCCAATAGCATGGCAAAAGGTCCTCCAGGGAACTTGAAAGAGCTCATCATGGCACATGAAAGTGAGGGTGCGCGTGTCATCTTCTCCAAAGTGAACGATGGCATAGAACTGATGGATGAGTTGAACATCAAAGTCACAGTTGACAGACATGAGCTTGACAAGATCAAACTCCTCACAGAGAGCCAAAGCCTAACCAAAATACTCCAGGTTGTTCCTCCAATGGTCAAGATCGATTGTCCACTGCTTGGCATATCTGTTCTTGTTGTGCTTAAAGAGTTCGTGAACAATCCGCACTTGAATCTCATTCCGAAACTGAACGGTGGTCCAACGAGGAGCTACGGGAACCACATAGGGATTCTTTGAGTGGAAGGCTTCCCAATCCTTGTCTTTCCAATGGTGTAGAGGCATTACCACATGTTGCTTTGCAGCGGCAGACTTTGCACGACGAGTGGGTTGGTGGGAATCACGACTTCCTCTTCATCATCAGACACAACCGGGCACGCGGTCCTTCGAGCCCTCTTCTTGGTCTTGCGAGGAGCAGAGTGAGAACTAGAGCCACCTGAACACACACACGAAGAGAACGCACAAAAACCAGCAAGAATGAGAGGAAAGCACGCGACAAATGCAACAGCAGAGAAGCCAGAACAGTGCTGTGTGGTTCGTATATTCCGGTTGTACCGGATCTCCCACTGGTAGAACCGCCCCACCGGTTGTACCGCCCGTATAGGCGGTAGAACCGCTGATAGTGGCACTACGAGGGGGATAGATCTAACCAAGATATGCAAAACACACAAGCAATATTCTGGTTTCTAGGTACTGCAAACTAGACAGGAGAAAAACAACAATCTCTCCCAACCAAAGATCAAACACTAAACGTGGAGGGTTAAGTAATGCCCTAGACAAAGAAGAAACCCTAGAACGAGGAACGAAGAACAAGGGCATTACCACCATCCATGGGAGGAGATCGGAAGGCCTCCACGGAGAGAATCCACGGAGAGCCCACGGATCCGAAGCGCGGGACGCACTCCGGGGCGGGGCAGAGGTGACCGGCGGCTAGGGCAAAGAAAAGATGAACGGGGACGAAGGAAAAAAAAGGAAAACCCTTCACCCCGTCGAATATAAATAGGCCCATAGCCGCGAAGCGGTAGAACCGCTCCGAGGACCTGTTGTACCGCAGGTCAGGTACCGACAGGTGGTTGTGGGCGGTATCCGTTTCCTGAAGGAGACCGGTAGTACCGCACGGAAACAACCGGTAGTACCGGATGTAGGAAGCCCAGTGAAAATGAGCGGTAAAACCGCCCAAGTACCGAATGCAAACCTACAGGGGCAGCACAACCAGGTATCAGCGGTAGAACCACCCGTGACCCCGGTTGTACCGCCCGACCACCAAAGCCCAAACCAAGGAGAAGGGAACAAAACAAACGGGACAACAACTTAGGGAAACCAACACTTAGAACAGAGAGAAGAACAGAAGGAAAAACAAAGCAACCGCACAAAAGCAGAGTGAGCTCAGGCCTCTCTCAAGAGAGGGCGGTGGCCGACGCCACCTATGTTTGAGTCAATTGGTATGGCACCGCGAAGAATTATCCTTGGCCCCATGACCAAAAGTCGTCTTTGAAGCACAAGTACCATAAAAAAATGGCTAACGTGAAAGAGTTGATCGATTTATGCATAATGGGGGGGGGGGGAGGGAGAGTTCATTGAGAGAACAACACTCCCCCTATGTCCATGCCTACACCTAAGCTAGACAACAAGTTGAGTGTGGTGGGGGGGTGCAAGAGTTCAAGTCACATTGCTTGAAGCAATGATATTTAGCTCATGCCTTAACTCGCGAAATCTTACTTCATCCAAGGGCTTCATGAAAATATCTGCAAGGTTATCATGAGTGTTGACATATTTGAGCTCGATCTCCCCTCGCTTAATGTGATCCCGGATGAAATGATACCGAATCTCAATATGCTTCGTCTTGAAGTGTTGCACCGGGTTGAGAGAAATCTTGATGGCACTTTCGTTGTCACACCAAAGAGGCACTTTGTCACAAATGACACCATATTCCTTTAAAGTTTGCCTCATCCATAAGAGTTGTGCACAACAACTACCGCCCGCCACATATTCCGCTTCGGTGGACGAGAGAGACACACAACTTTGCTTCTTGGAAGACCAACTCACCAAAGAGCACCCAAGAAACTGGCACCCTCCGAAAGTGGACTTCCTATCCACTTTGTCTCCCGCCCAATCAGAATCCGTAAATCCTTCAAGCTTGAAGTTTGCCCCTCTTGGGTACCATAAGCCAAAGTTTGGGGTATGAGCCAAATATCGAAAGATTCGCTTGACTGCCACATAGTGACTTTCCTTTGGTGTGGCTTGAAACCGTGCACACATCCCCACACTCAACATGATATCCGGTCTAGATGCACAAAGGTAAAGCAAGGAGCCAATCATGGAGCGATATACCTTTTGATCCACCACTTTACCATTGGGATCAACGTCAAGTTGGCACTTGGTGGGCATTGGAGTAGTAGCCGGCTTGACATCACTTAGCTTGAATCTATTTAGCATGTCTTGAGTGTATTTGGCTTGGTTGATGAAAGTTCCTTCTCTTCTTTGTTTGATGTCAAAACTAAGAAAGAACTTCAACTCTCCCATCGAAGACATCTTGAACTTGGAGGTCATGAGAGCGGCAAATTCCTCATTGAAAGATTTGTTAGGGGAACCAAAGATAATGTCATCAACATATAGTTGGCATACAAACAACTCCCCTTTGACCTTCTTAGTAAAAAGAGTGGGATTGATTAGCCCCACTTCAAATCCACGATCTTGTAACAACTCGGTAAGGTGGTCATACCACACACGTGGGGCTTGTTTAAGGCCATAGAGTGCCTTATCAAGTTGATACACATGATCCGGGAAGTAGGGACCCTCGAACCCGGGGGGTTGCTTGACATAAACCAACTCATTAATAGGACCATTAAGAAAAGAACTTTTCACATCCATTTGTTGCAACTTAAAATTGTGATGGGAAGCATAAGCAATCAACAAACATATGGATTCAAGACGAGAAACGGGAGCAAAGGTTTCACCGTAGTCGATACCCTCGACTTGGGAGTAGCCTTGTGCTACCAATCTTGCCTTGTTGCAAACGATGTTCCCATGAGCATCTTGCTTGTTCTTGAAAATCCACTTGGTTCCAATGACGTTGTGGTCCCCCGAAGGCCTTGGCACCAATCTCCACACCTTGTTGTACTCGAAGTTGTTGAGTTCTTCATGCATGGCATTGAGCCAATCCGAGTCTTCGAGCACCTCATAGACCTTTTGGGGTTCAACACAAGAGACAAACGCGTGATGTTCACAATAGTTTGCTAATTGTCTACGAGTGCTTACCCCCTTTCTTAGACTTCCAACCACATTTTCCATGAGAGGCCTTGGGTGGTGAGCTTGGAAGCAATCTTCGCGGCACGACGCTCTAATTCCTCCTCGGGTGTGGAAGGAGGAGGGTTAACTTGATTATCTTGAGCACCGTCCTGAGCTTGTTCTTGATCTTGAGCTTGCTCATGATCTTGAACTTGCTCGAGGGGGAGAACTTGACCTTGGGCATCATTTAGAGGTTCACCACCATCTTGAGGTTGATCTTGCCCTTGGTCTTGTTCACGAGGTTGAGGGCCTTCACTTTGTTCTTCGGAAGCGTGTGGGTCTTGAGGAGGTGATGGCTCCGCTTGAGTGGAGCATTGTCCTTCTCCTTCGACCATAAGGGGTTCCTCAATGGGTAGAATATGACCAATACCCATTCTTCTTATGGCTTGGGGAGGAATTTCATCACCTACATCACAAGTACCACTTTTCTCCACTCGGGAGCCGTTATTTTCGTCAAACTCCACGTTACACGTCTCCTCAATGAGTCCGGTGGACTTGTTGAGAACACGGTAAGCATGAGAGTTTGTAGCATAACCAAGAAATATGCCCTCATGAGCTCTAGCCTCGAATTTGTACAAACGAACACCTTTCTTGAGAATAAAACACTTACAACCGAACACCCGGAAGTACTTGAGGTTGGGCTTGTTGCCGATGAGTATCTCATAAGGAGTCTTGTTCAAGCCTTTGCGGAGATAGAGCCGATTGGATGCATGACATGCGGTGTTGATGGCTTCGGCCCAAAAGTTGTATGGAGACTTGAACTCCACCATCATGGTCCTTGCCGCATCCATCAACGTCAGGTTCTTCCTCTCCGCTACACCATTTTGTTGAGGGGTATAAGGTGCAGCATATTGATGCTTGATCCCCTCATCACTAAGAAACTCATCCAAGGTGTAGTTCTTGAACTCGGTGCCGTTGTCACTTCTTATTGTCAAGATCTTTGCATTGTGTTGACGTTGAGCTTCATTTGCAAAGTCGATGACGGTTTGTTGAGTCTCACTCTTCCTCTTGAAGAAGTATACCCAAGTGTATCTCGAATAGTCATCCACAATCACCAAGCAATACTTTCTACCTCCAAGACTATCAAAGGATGGAGGCCCAAAGAGATCCATGTGAAGAAGCTCCAAGGGTCTCTTTGAGTAGATGATGGTCGATGGAGGGTGAGCCTTCTCATGAAGCTTTCCTTCAATACAAGCACTGCAAGCACGATCTTTGGCAAAACTAACATTTGTTAGTCCACGGACATGGCCCCCCTTTAGAAGACTTTGCAAAGATCTCATATTGACCTGGGCTAAACGGCAATGCCAAAGCCATCCCACGTCAACTTTAGCCATTAGGCATGTCGCGGTCTTAGTGGGTCGCTCCGAAAAGTTAATCACATAGAGACCATTCTTGACATGCCCAACAAAGGCTACTTTAAGAGTCTTGCTCCACAAGAGGGCCATGGTATCAATGTCAAAGAAAGTAGCAAAACCCATGAGTGCAAGTTGACGAACGGAAAGCAAATTGTATGCAAGGGACTCAACAAGCATGACTTTCTCGATCGTTAGATCATGAGAAATGACAACCTTGCCGAGACCCAATACCTTAGAATGTGATGCATCACCCCATTCGACATTGGTGGGCATAGATGGAATCTTCTGCACGTCCAGCACCAAGTCCTTGCTCCCGGTCATATGATTTGTTGCTCCACTATCGAGCAACCATGATCCCCCACCGGAAGCAAACACCTACAAGAGATCAATGCTTGGTTTTAGGTACCCATTTGGTAATGGGTCCTTTGATGTTAGTAACAAGGGTCTTAGGAACCCAAATAGACCATTCAATGTACTCATAAGGAGAGCCAACAAATTTAACATAAACATGTCCATCACTAGCACGACACAACACATATGACGGGTTAAAGTCGTTGGCTTTGTTGGAGGAAATGCTTTTGCCCTTTTGGACATCAACTCCCTTCACTTTTTCCTTCTTCTCCTTAGGAGCACCCTCTCCCTCTTTCACAAAAGTTTGTTTGAGAGGAGGAGGATGTTTGGTCTTGTCGTTCTTCTTCTTGCTCTTGGATTTGGGTGCAAACCCAATTCCCTCCTTGGCCACAACTTCCTTCTGATTGCTCAAAAGGTAGTTGAGGTTCTTCTCACCTTGAATGCATGTCACAAGGCCTTTCTCAAGTTGATCCTTTAACTTGGCATTCTCCTCCACAAGGTGCACATGCTCACAACACGGGTTAGTAGCACATGCATTATCAATTAATACCATATGAGGAAAGGTGGCCTTTTCCTTGGTTAGCTTAACTTGGAGTTGAGCATGAGACTCCTTGAGGTTAGCGTGAGCACCCTTCGAGACCTTGTGGGCCTTGTCAAGTATCTCAAACTCCTCTTTGAGTCTAGCATGATCAACCCCAAGTTTAGCCTTCTCGGAAGTTAGAACATGAGACACAACAAGAGCATGATCAATATCTTTCTTTAACTTAGCATGGTCATCGTTGTGTGACTCCTCAAAAGTCAAACGATGCACACGCTCTTCCTCAATAGCATTAGAGAGATCCGATATCTCATCGGCATAGTCACGACTATGACCTTCCATCTTAGAGATGGTTTCTTCGTGAGCCTCGATCATGTCATTGGCCTCACCAAGTTGTTCCAAGAGAGCAACAAAATGCTTCTTGGACTTGCCCTTGAGCTTACTCATAAAAGACTCAAATTCATTCACTCCCTCATTAGACCCATTATGTTCATCAATGCAATCCTCCGAGGAGGTATTAGTAATTATGGTGGTTACCTTGTTTGAAGCTTTAGCCATGAGGCACTTGGCGGTGATGTTCTCGTTGGGTGAATCAAAGAGAGACACCCGGGGAGTAGTAGCAATGGCAACAGATGCCATGGCCATCGCTTCTCCATTTTCATCATCATCGTCATCCTCTTGGCATTCTTCTTGAACCACCAACCCACGAGTGGGAGTCTTCTTGGCGAAGTTGTTCTTGTTGGGGAAGGTCTTGGCTTTGTCTTTTCGGATGAACTTGCCACCATTGTCTTCCCTCTTCTCGCAAGGACAATCCGCAATGAAATGGCTCACATTGCCACAGTTGAAGCAAGTTCTAACTCGTTGCTTTCCCTTGACGCCACTTGAGTTGTTCTTGTTGAAGTTGGGTCTTGTATTCTTCTTGCTCCAAAATTGTCTTGAAGCAAGAGCGATGTGCTCATGATAATCATATTTGGTGTCTTCGGGGTTGCTCTCCTCATCTTCCACTTTTTGCTCTTCTTCCATAATAACCTTGGCCTTCAAAGCAAGGTTGGGCTTCTTTTCCCTTTGAGAACGGAGCACCGCATTATCGGCGGTCTTGTCCAAGATGCTCATAGCAACAAACTCATCCAACACTTCACTTGAGGTCATGGAGTGGAAGTCCGGTCTTTGACGAATGACGGAGGACATGGCCTTGTTGTAGGGCATCATGGCCTTGAGGAATTTGCGCTTGATCCAATTGTCATCCATGTCCTTTCTTCCATGATCTCGGAGTGAGACCGCGAGTTTGGTCACTCTTCGAAAGAGCTCACGAGGTTCTTCATCTTCTTTCATTGCAAACTCATTGGTTTCATCTTGCACCACTTCATAGTTGGAGCATTGAATGCTGGCACTTCCTCAATAGAGGGACACAACACATTTCCATGCGTCCTTGGCCATGGCATGAGGTCGAAGATGAGGGAGATCTTTGGGAAGGATTGCATCTTGGATGATGAAGAGAACACTCTCATTGAATTGATTATCCACGGCTTCTCGAGGGGTGAAGGTCATGAGGATAGAAACCTTCTTCAATGATTCTCCAAAGGTTAGTATTCACATGTTTTAAATGACGCTTGAAGCAATAAACCCAAGAATCAAAATCTTCATGTTTCTCATACTTAGGAGGAGGACCGGCATGATTTAAATGAGTAGAGGGAATCGGCCCTCCATAAATTTGAGGTTCCACATGGGCAAAGATGCCGGTGCCATTTCTACCACTAGACATAGGGGCTTTCTCACTAGTAGCTTCCCCCTTGTCGGGGTCAGCATCCGTCACCGTGTTGGCGGGATCACCAACTTTCACGGGCGTGGTGGAAAGTTTAAGCCCTTCTAAGAAATCCTTAAACATGTCCTTGACCTTGGTCGTCATGGAGGTTTTCAATGTGTCCAACGCCACATTGAATTCCTCATGTGAGATCGAGTTACCCCCATCTCCCGTAGATGATATCGGATTCGCACCGGAGTGCTCTCCCACATCATCTACGATGTCAACCATACTCTTCGGACGGTAAAGTCCTTAAAAAGAGACGAGGCTCTGATACCAATTGAAAGGATCGATATGGTTGACTAGAGGGGGGGGGGGTGAATAGGCAACTAACAATTTTTAAGCTTTTCTTTACCAAATTAAACTTTGCAACAAAATAGGTTGTCTAGATATGCAACTATGTGAGCAACCTATATGATGCAATAACAACTAGCACATAAGCAAGCAAGGGATGCAACACAAGTAGCTTGCAAAAGTAAAGGCACGAAATAACCAAGAGTGGAGCCGGTGAAGACGAGGATGTGTTACCGAAGTTCCTTCCTTTTAAGGGGAAGTACGTCTTCGTTAGAGCGGTGTGGAGGCACAATGCTCCCCAAGAAGCCACCAGGGCCACCATATTCTCCTCACGCCCTCACACAATGCGAGATGCCATGATTCCACTATTGGTGCCCTTGAAGGCGGCGACCGAACCTTTACAAACAAGGTTGGGGCAATCTCCACAACAATTGGAGGCTCCCAACGAAACCATGAAGCTTCACCACAATGGAATATGGCTTCGAGGTGACCTCAATAGTCTAGGGTGCTCAAACACCCAAGGGTAACAAAATCCACACTAGAAAGTATGGGGGAAGCAAATATCCTTTGGTGGAAGTGTAGATCTAGGTCTCCTACTTTAATCCCTAGAAAATCAACAAGTTTGAGTGGCTAGAGAGAGATCGGGCAAGAGAGCTTGAGAGCATTAATGGTGGAGTGAGAGAGGTAAAAGATGGGAGAGGTAGGTGGAAGAACCACCTTATATAGCAACCCTAATAAATCCAACCGTTACTGCATTTTCAGCACTCCAGCGGTACAACCGGTCCTTGTCCCGGTACAACCAGGACTCACAATGTAACGGCAGAGCCCTACCAGGCGGTACAACTGGGCCACCGGGCGGTAGTACCGTTTATTAGAGAATAACCGGACCAACCGCCCAGCCACCGCACAACTACCACACCAAAACAGAACGGAATCACCCTTGAGGGCGGTAGTTGGGCGGTGCGGGGCCGGTGCAACCGCTTGGCCTTGAGCGCTTGATCGGCTAAGGTACGAGCGGAAGAACCGCTCGAACCTCCGGTAGTACCGGTTGATGAGGAACAATCGGACCAACCGGGCCACCACCGCCCAGCCACCGCATCAAAACAGAAGCTTGACCGGTACATGGGCGGTGCATGGCCGGAACAACCGCCGATGGTCTTTGCAGAGCCTGGTGGCGGTACCACCGCCCGGAGGCAGCGGTACACCGCTCGACAAAGGCAGGGAAGCGCCAAGAGCCAGCAGTACAACTGCTTGGACGAGCGGTACAACCGCTGGGAAAAACACAGCAGAAGTTAAATCAAGAGGGAGGCACTCTCTCTCACACCAGAGGAAGACAAAACGAGGGGTGATGGAGGTGTACGTGAATGGATTCCCCTATTCTTTCCAAAGAGGATTCCCTCTTAATAGTACAGGTTCCCTACGACCAAAGAGATAAAAGGCGTGGATGATTCCGTCTTCAATCGTTTCGTTCGAGAGAGAAGCACAAACCGATGTAAGCCTAATCATCGAGAACCTGAAACATTTAGCACAGGATTAGACCAACAAAGGGTTGTCATCATCATCCAAAACATAAGGTAGGGAAATGCCCTTTCAACTCTTTTCTGGCGCCGTTGCCGGGGAGCGTAGCGCTCTTGGTGAGTGGAACTTGGTAAGGAAACAATTATATAGTGTGCTGAAATTTTCTGTTACTTGTCACTATGGAAACTAATCCTTTGAGTGGCTTGTTCGGGGTATGTTCACCCCAACCAGAAGAGCAAAGAGATGCTCCTCAACCTACTGAACTTTATGAAAATATTCACTTTGAGATTCCTTCGGGTATGATAGAAAAACTGCTAGCTAATCCTTTTGCAGGAGACGGAACTTCGCATCCCGACTTACACCTTATCTTTGTGGATAAAGTTTGTGGATTATTTAAGCTTGCAGGTATTCCTGATGATGTTGTCAAAAGGAAGGTCTTCCCTTTATCTTTGAAGGGAGATGCAATGACATGGTATAGGCTATGTGATGATACGAGATCTTGGAATTATAAGCGATTGAAATTGGAATTTCACCAGAAGTTCCATCCTATGCATCTTGTTCATCGTGATCGTAATTACATATATAATTTCTGGCCTCGCGAAGGAGAAAGCATCGCTCAAGCTTGGGGGAGGCTTAAGTCAATGTTATATTCATGCCCCAATCATGAGCTCTCTCGGGAAATGATTATTCAGAATTTTTATGCTCGGCTTTCTCTTGATAATCGCAACTTGCTCGACACTTCCTGTGCTGGTTCCTATATGCTGAAGACTATTGATTTCAAATGGGACTTATTGGAAAGAATTAAACGCAACTCTGAAGATTGGGGTTCCGACGATGGTAAGGAGTCAGGTATGACACCTAAGTTTGATTGTGTTAAATCTTTTGTGGATACCGATGCTTTCCATGGATTTAGCTCTAAATATGGACTTGACTTTGAGATAGTAGCTACTTTTTGTGAAACTTTGGCTGCTCACGTTGATCTCCCTAAAGAGAAGTGGTTTAAATATAATCCTCCTGTTGAAGTGAAAGTAGTTGCACCTATTACAGTCGAAGAAAAGACTATTACATATAGTGATCCTATTATTCCTACTACTTATGTCGAAAAACCTCCTTTTCCTGTTAGGATAAAAGATCATGTTAAAGCTTCGACTGTTGTTCGTAAGAGTAATACTAGGACTTATACACCTCCTAAGAAAATTAATGTTGAACCTAGTATTGCTATGATTAAAGATCTCTTAGATGAAGACTTAGATGGGCATGTTATTTCTTTCGTGGGTGAAACTGCTAATATTGCTAGACCCGATACTAAACATGTAGACCTGTTGTAGGCACGCCTGTTATTTCTGTTAAAATAGGAGATCATTGTTATCATGGCTTATGTGATATGGGTGCTAGTGCTAATGCGATACCTTATGATCTTTATAAACAAATTATGCATGATATTGCACCTGTTGAATTAGAAGACATTGATGTTACTATTAAGCTTGCTAATAGGGACACCATTAAACCTATTGGGATTGTTATAGATGTTGAAGTCTTGTGTGGGAGGATTAAATACCCTGCTGATTTTCTTGTCCTCGGTTCTCCACAAGATGATTTTGTCCTATTATTTTTGGTAGACCCTTCTTGAACACTGCTAGTGCTAAGATTGATTGTGAAAAGAATATTGTCACTATTGGCTTAGATGGTATGTCTCATGAGTTTAATTTCACTAAGTTTAGTAGACAACATCGTGAAAAGGAACCATCTAGTAAGGATGAGATTATTGGTCTTGCTTCTATTGCTGTTCCTCCAACTGATCTGTTAGAACAATATTTGCTAGACCATGAAAACGATATGTTTATGAAGGAAAGGGAAGACATAGATGAAGTGTTCCTTAAACAAGAACCTATGCTAAAACATAATCTTCCTGTTGAAATTCTTGGGGATCCCCCTCCACCCAAGGGTGATCCCGTGTTTGAACTCAAACCATTACCTGATAATCTCAAGTATGCTTATCTTGGTGAAAAAGAAATATATCATGTTATTATTAGTGCTAACCTTTCAGAGAAAGAAGAAGAAAGATTATTGAAAACTCTGAAGAAGCACCGAGCTGCTATTGGATATACTCTGGATGATCTTAAGGGCATTAGTCCCACATTACGTCAACACAATATTTCAATGGAGAAAGATGCCAAACCAGTTAGATATCCTCAAAGACGATTGAACCCCAAAATGAAGGAAGTGGTAAGAAAGGAGATTCTAAAACTCCTTGAGGCAGGTATTATTTATCCCGTTGCTGATAGTGAATGGGTAAGCCCTGTCCATTGTGTCCCTAAAAGGGGAGGTATTACGTTGTTCCTAATGGTAAAGATGAATTGATCCCGCAAAGAATTACTACAGGCTATAGGATGGTAATTGATTTCCGTAAGTTAAACAAATTCACTAAGAAAGATCATTACCCTTTACCTTTTATTGATCAAATGCTAGAAATGCTATCCAAACACACACATTTTTGCTTTCTATATGGTTATTCTGGCTTCTCTCAAATACCTGTGTCAGCGGGGGATCAATCTAAAACTACTTTTACTTGCCCTTTTGGTACTTTTGCTTATAGACATATGCCTTTTGGTTTATGTAATGCACCTGCTACCTTTCTAAGATGCATGATGGCTATATTTTCTGATTTTTGTGAAAAGATTTGTGAGGTATTCATGGATGACTTCTCCGTCTATGGATCCTCTTTTGATGATTGTTTGAGCAACCTTGATCGAGTTTTGCAGAGATGCGAAGACACTAGTCTCATCCTGAATTGGGAAAAGTGTCACTTTATGGTTAATGAAGGCATTGTCTTGGGGCACAAGATCTTCGAGAGAGGTATTGAAGTTGATAAAGCCAAAGTTGATGCTATTGAAAAGATGCCATGTCCCAAGGACATAAAAGGTATAAGAAGTTTCCTTGGTCATGCCGGTTTTTATAGGAGGTTCATTAATGACTTTTCTAAAATCTCTAGGCCTCTGACTAATTTATTGCAAAAAAAATATTCCTTTTGTCTTTGATGATGATTGTTTAGAAGCATTTGAAACACTTAAGAAAGCTTTGATCACAACACCTATTGTTCAGCCACCTGATTGGAATTTGCCTTTTGAAATTATGTGTGATGCTAGTGATTATGTTGTAGGTGCTGTTCTATGGAAAAAAGTTGATAAGAAATTAAATGTTATCCATTATGCTAGTAAGACTCTTGATACTGCCCAGAGAAATTATGCTACCAATGAAAAATAATTCTTAGCAGTTGTGTTTGCATGTGATAAGTTTAGACCTTATATTGTTGATTCCAAAGTTACTATTCACACTGATCATGCTGCTATTAAATATCTTATGGAAAATAAAGATGCTAAGCCTAGACTCATTAGATGGGTTCTCTTGCTCCAAGAATTTGACTTGCATATTATTGATAGAAAGGGAGCTGAGAACCCCGTTGCAGACAACTTGTCTAGGTTAGAGAATGTTCTTGATGACCCACTCCCTATTAATGATAGTTTTCCTGATGAAAAATTAGCGGTTGTCAATGCTTCTCGTACTGCTCCTTGGTATGCTGACTATGCTAATTACATTGTTGCTAAATATATACGGCCTAGTTTCACATACCAGCAAAAGAAAAAGTTCTTTTATGATTTAAGACATTACTTCTGGGATGATCCACACCTTTATAAAGAATGAGTAGATGGTATTGTTAGACATTGTGTGCCTGAGCATGAACAGTAACAAATCCTACGTAAATGTCACTCTGAATCCTATGGAGGGCACCACGCTGGAGATAGAACTGCACACAAGGTACTACAATCTGGTTTTTATTGGCCTACTCTTTTCAAAGATGCTCGTAAGTTTGTCGTATCTTGTGATGAATGCCAAAGAATAGGTAACATCAGTAGACGTCAAGAAATGCCTATGAATTATTCTCTTGTTATTGAATAGTTTGATGTTTGGGGCTTTGATTATATGGGACCTTTTCCCGCTTCCAATGGTTATACACATATTTTAGTTGCTGTTGATTACGTTACTAAGTGAGTAGAAGCTATTCCAACTAGTAGTGCTGATCATAACACTTCTATTAAAATGCTTAAAGAAGTTATTTTTCCAAGGTTTGGAGTCCCTAGATATCTTATGACTGATGGTGGTTCACACTTTATTCATGATGCTTTCCGTAAGATGCTTGCTAAGTACGATGTCAATCATAGAATTGCATCTCCTTATCACCCGCAGTCTAGTGGTCAAGTAGAGTTGAGCAATAGAGAGCTCAAATTAATTTTGCAAAAGACTATGAATATATCTAGAAAGAATTGGTCCAAAAAACTTGATGATGCATTATGGGCCTATAGAACTGCATACAAAAATCCTATGGGTATGTCTCCATATAAGATGGTTTATGGAAAAGCATGTCATTTACCTCTTGAACTTGAACATAAAGCATATTGGGCTATTAAAGAGCTCAATTATGACTTCAAACTTGCCGGTGAGAAGAGGTTGTTTGATATTAGCTCACTTGATGAATGGAGAACCCAAGCTTATGAGAATGCCAAGCTCTTTAAAGAAAAAGTCAAACGCTGGCATGATAAGAGGATACAAAAGCGCGAGTTTAACGTAGGAGATTATGTGTTATTATTCAACTCTCGTTTAAGATTTTTTGTAGGAAAACTTCTCTCAAAATGGGAAGGTCCCTACGTTATGGAGGAGGTCTATCGTTCTGGTGCTATAAAAATCAACAACTTTGAAGGCACAAATCCGAGGGTGGTAAACAGTCAAAGAATTAAACATTATATTTCAGGTAATCCTATCAACGTTGAAACCAGTATTATTGAAACCATAACCCCTGAGGAATACATAAGAGACACTTTCCAGAACGTTCCAGACTCTGAAAAGGCATAGGTATGTGGTACGGTAAGTATACCGACTCCAAAACAACTCTAATGGCAATTTTTATTAGTTTTGGATTATTTAAGAATTTTAGGAAGAAAGAAGTAGTCCGAAAGGGACACGAGGCTCCCACGAGAGAGGAGGGCGCGCCCCCCCTGTAGGGCATGCCCCCTGTCTCGTGGGCACCTCGTGTGCCTCCTGGACTCCGTTTTCTTGTATGTTATGTATTTTGGTCGGTAAAAATTCATTATATATACTCCCGAAGGTTTTGACCACCGTATCACACAATTATCCTCTGTTTTCGTTTCGAGCTGTCACTGTTGCAGATTTGGAACAAGATGTCGTCCCAAGATTCGGAGGGAGAGAGTTACATGGCTGATTATATTGCAAATCCAAAAGTATATGCAGATGTGGAACATTATGGCTGGACCACAGAGGAAGAAGAAGACTATGATCCAAAGAAGAAGGAGGAGACAAGCTCCGAAGAAGAGGATGATCCACTAGCTCAACCTGGTGATATGCATGTGGAGTTCATGAAGTCAAGCCTCACTAAGGTCCAATCTATCCCACCATGTTTTTGCAGGACAGCAAGGCAGCACTATGCAAAAAGATAATGAAACTTGAGCTCGAGAATGAAGATCCGAGGGAGGAAAACTTTAGCCTCAGACGCAAGCTAGAGAAGAAAAATGCAACAATTCCCACTACATCACCTCCGAAGAAATAATCACATGGGTATGGGCACTCCCCTTGGCAACTGCCAAGCTTGGGGGAGGTGCCCCGGTATCGTATCACCATCACACTCCTATCTTTACCGCTTTATTTAGTTCGATCCTTTTAGTAGTATCTTGATCTAGTAGATTGAAGTTTTGATATCAAGTATTGAGTTTTGCTTTGTGATCTCTTTATGTAAGCGAGTCTGTGTGCTATCTATAATAAAGATTAGTGTTGAGTCAAGGGCTTTGCTATGTTGCTATGATCTTGAGAAAGTAGAAAGAACAAAAGTGTTCATATTGATCTTATGGATAGTGATAACTTCACACATAGAAAGTATGAGGCATAAAAATTGTTGAGAGTTGATGAACATAGCCTTGGCCATTGTTGCAATTAATAGGAAGTGATAAGGAAAGAGGGGTTCACATATAGATATATTATCTTGGACATCTTTTATGATTGTGAAGCACTCATTAAGCATGACATGCTAAAAGAGTTGACGTTGGACAAGGAAGACAACATAATGGTTTATGTTTTCCGACATCTCAGTTAAAGTATATTGTCAGTGACCTTCTAAACATGTTGAGCTTGCCTTTCCCCCTCTTGCTAGCCAAAATTCCCTGCACCAAGTAGAGATACTACTTGTGCTTCCAAATATCCTTAAACCCAGTTTTGCCATGAGAGTCCACCATACCTACCTATGGATTGAGTAAGATCCTTCAAGTAAGTTGTCATCGGTGCAAGCAATAAAAATTGCTCTCTAAATATGCATGACTTATTAGTGCAGAGAAAATAAGCTTTGTACGAACTTCTTGTGGAAGTAATAAAAGCGACGGAGTGCATAATAAAGGTCCACATACAAGGGGAAATACAAAGTGACGTTCTTTTTCATTAAGATTTTTTGTATCAAACCCTAAAAGAGCATGACAACCTCTGCTTCCCTCTGCGAAGGGCCCATCTTTTACTTCATGTTTTTACTTTATGCTTGAGTCAAGGTGATCCTCACCTTTCCACTTTTTCATTTTATCCTTTGGCAAGCTCCTCGTGTTTGAAAGATCATGATACATATATCAAATTGAATGTAAGATGGCATATGCTATTATTGTTGACACCACCTAAAGGTGAATATGTTGGGAGGCAACACAATAAGCCCCTATCTTTCTCAGTGTCCGGCTGAAACTCTATAACCACAAGTATTGCGTGAGTGTTAACAATTATGGGGGACTACGAGATAGTTGAGTATGTGATCTTGCTGAAAAGCTCTATTATTGACTCTTTCTGATGTTACAATAAATTGCAATTGTTTCAATGACTGAGATTATAGTTTGTTAGTTCCCAATGAAGTTTATGAATCATACTTGACTTTGTGAATTGCTTATTACTTGAACATAGGAAATCATATGACAAAATCCATATATGTTGCTGTTATTAGAATGATCATGATGCCCTCATGTCCGTATTTTATTTTTATCGACACCTCTATCTCTAAACATGTGGACATATTTTTCGACTTCGGTTTCCGCTTGAGGACAAGCGAGGTCTAGGCTTGGGGGAGTTGATACGTCCATTTTGCATCATGCTTTTATATCAATATTTATTGCATTATGGGTTGTTATTACACATTATATCTCAATATTTATGGCTATTCTCTCTTATTTTACAAGGTTTACCATGAAGAGGGGGAATGTCGGCAGCTGGAATTCTGGCGGGAAAAGGAGCAAACATTGGAAACCTATTTTGCACAACTCCAAAAGTCCTGAAACTCCACGAAACCACTTTTTGGATTTTTTAAGGAATTATGAGCAAAATAAATAGGCCAGGGAGCCCACACCCTGTCCAGGAGTCAGGGGGGCGCGCCCCCCTATAGGGCGCGCCCCCTATCTCCTGGGCCCCCTGGTGGGCCTCCGGCGACCATCTTCTGCTATATGAAGGGTTTTGACCTGGAAAAATTCGTGGGCAAGCTTACGGGACGAAACTCCGCCGCCACGAGGCGGAACCTTGGCGGACTCAATCTAGGGCTCTGGCGGAGCTGTTCTGCCGGGGACACTTCCCTCCGGGAGGGGGAAATCATCACCAACGCCATTAGCAACGATCCTCTCATCGGGAGGGGGTCAATCTCCATCAACATCTTCACCAGCACCATCTCCTCTCAAACCCTAGTTCATCTCTTGTATCCAATCTTGTATCCAAAACCACAAATTGGTACCTGTGGGTTACTAGTAGTGTTGATTACTCCTTGTAGTTGATACTTATTGGTTTACTTGGTGGAAGATTATATGTTCAGATCCTCAATGCATATTATTACACCTCTGATTATGAACATGTTTATGCTTTGTGAGTAGTTACTTTAGTTCCTGAGGACATGGGTGAAGTCTTGCTATTAGTAGTCATGTGAATTTGGTATTCGTTCGATATTTTGATGAGATGTATGTTGTCTCTCCTCTAGTGGTGTTATGTGAACATCGACTACATGACACTTCACCATTATTTGGGCCTAGAGGAAGGCATAGGGAAGTAATAAGTAGATGATGGGAAGCTAGAGTGACAGAAGCTTAAACCTTAGTTTATGCGTTGCTTCGTTAGGGGTTCATATGGGCCCATATGTTTAATGCTGTGGTTAGGTTTACCTTAATACTCCTTTTTGTAGTTGCGGACGCTTGCAATAGGGGTTAATCATAAGTGGGATGCTTGTCCAAGTTAGGGCAGTACCCAAGTGTCGGTCCACCCACATATCAAATTATCAAAGTACCGAACGAGAATCTTATGAACGTGATGAAACTAGCTTGACGATAATTCCCAATGTGTCCTCGGGAGCTTCTTCCTTGTTATTAGAATTTGTCCAGGCTTATCCATTGCTACATAAAGGATTGGGACACCTTGCTGCACCTTAATTACTTTGTTTACTTGTTGCTCGTTACTTTTTATCTTATCACAAAACTATCTATCACCTACTATTTCAGTGCTTGCAGAGAAAACCTTACTGAAAACCCATTATCATTTCCTTCTGCTCCTCGTTGGGTTCGACACTCTTACTTATCGAAAGGACTACGATAGATCCCCTATACTTGTGGGTCATCAGGTGCTACCAAACGTCACAACGTAACTGGGTGATTATAAAGGTGCTCTACAGGTGTCTCCGAAGGTACTTGTTAGGTTGGCGTATTTCGAGATTAGGATTTGTCACTCCGATTGTTGGAGAGGTATCTCTGGGCCCTCTCGGTAATACACATCACTATAAGCCTTGCAAGCAATGTGACTAATGAGTTAGTTGTGAGATGATGTATTACATAACAAGTAAACAGACTTGCCGGTAACAAGATTGAACTAGGTATTGAGATACCGACGATCAAATCTCGGGCAAGTAACATACCGATGACAAAGGGAACAACATATGTTGTTATGCGGTTTGACCGATAAAGATCTTCGTAGAATATGTAGGAGCCAATATGAGCATCCAGGTTTAGCTATTGGTTATTGACCGGAAACAGTTCTCGGTCATGTCTACATTGTTGTCGAACCCGTAGGGTCCGCACGCTTAAGGTTTCGATGACAGATGTATTATGAGTTTATGAGTTTTGATGTACCGAAGTTTGTTCGGAGTCCCGAATGTGATTACGGACATGACGAGGAGTCCCGAAATGGTCGAGACATAAAGATTGATATATTGGAAGCCTATATTTGGATATCGGAAGTGTTCCGGGTGAAATCGGGATTTTACCGGAGTACCGAGGGGTTACCGGAACCCCCCGGGGACTTAATGGGCCATAGTGGGCCTTAGTGGAGAAGAGGAGAGGCGGCCAGGGCAGGGCCGCGCGCCCCTCCCCCCTAGTCCGAATAGGACAAGGAGAGGGGGGCGGCGCCCCCCCTTTCCTTCCTCTCTCTCCCTCCTCTTTCCCCCCTTCTCCAAGTCCAACAAGGAAGGAGGGAGTCCTACTCCCGGTGGGAGTAGGACTCCCCATGGTGCGCCTCCTCCCTGGCGGCCGCCCCCTCCCCCCTGGATCCATTATATACGGGGGCAGGGGGGCACCTCTAGACACAACAATTGATCTCTTGGATCTTTTAGCCGTGTGCGGTGCCCCCCTCCACCATAGTCCACCTCGATAATATTGTAGCGGTGCTTAGGCGAAGCCATGCATCGGTAGAACATCATCATCGTCACCACGCCGTCGTGCAAACGGAACTCTCCCTCAAAGCTCGGCTGGATCGGAGTTCGAGGGACATCATCGAGCTGAACGTGTGCAAGAACTCGGAGGTGTCGTGCGTTTGGTGCTTGATCGGTCAGGCCGTGAAGACGTACGACTACATCAACCGCGTTGTGCTAACGCTTCCACTTTCGGTCTACGAGGGTACATGGACACACTCTCCCCTCTCGTTGCTATGCATCACCATCTTCTTGCGTGTGCGTAGGATTTTTTTTGAAATTACTACATTCCCAACAGTGGCATCCGAGCGTAGGTTTAATGCGTTGATGTTATATGCACAAGTAGAACACAAGTGAGTTGTGGGCGATACAAGTCATACTGCTTACCATCATGTCATACTTTGGTTCGGCGGTATTGTTGGATGAAGCGGCCCGGACCGACATTACGCGTACGCTTATGCTAGAATGGTTCTGCCGACGTGCTTTGCACACAGGTGGCTGGCGGGTGTCAGTTTCTCCAACTTTAGTTGAACCGAGTGTGGCTACGCCCGGTCCTTGAGAAGGTTAAAACAACACCAACTTGACGAACTATCGTTGTGGTTTTGATGCGTAGGTAAGAACGGTTCTTGCTCAGCCCGTAGCAGCCACGTAAAACTCGCAACAACAAAGTAGAGGATGTCTAACTTGTTTTTGCAGGGCATGTTGTGATGTGTGAAGGAAATATGCCCTAGAGGCAATAATAAAGTTATTATTTATTTCCTTATTTCATGATAAATGTTTATTATTCATGCTAGAATTGTATTAACTGGAAACATAATACATGTGTGAATACATAGACAAACATAGTGTCACTACTATGCCTCTACTTGACTAGCTCATTAATCAAAGATGGTTATGTTTCCTAACCATAGACATGTGTTGTCATTTGATTAATGGGATCACATCATTAGGAGAATGATGTGATTGACATGACCCATTCCGTTAGCCTAGCACTTGATCGTTTAGTATGTTTCTATTGCTTTCTTCATGACTTATACATGTTCCTGTAACTATGAGATTATGCAACTCCCGTTTATCGGAGGAACACTTTGGGTGCAACCAAACGTCACAACGTAACTGGGTGATTATAAAGGAGTACTACAGGTGTCTCCAAAGGTACATGTTGGGTTTTCGTATTTCGAGATTAGGTTTTGTCACTCCGATTGTCGAAGAGGTATCTCTGGGCCCTCTGGTAATGCACATCACTATAAGCCTTGCAAGCAATGTGACTAATGAGTTAGTTGCGGGATGATGCATTATGTAACGAGTAAAGAAACTTGCCGGTAACGAGATTGAACTAGGTATTGGATACCGATGATCGAATCTCGGGCAAGTAACATACCGATGACAAAGGGAACAACGTATGTTGTTATGCGGTTTGACCGATAAAGATCTTCGTAGAATATGTAGGAGCCAATATGAGCATCCAGGTTCCGCTATTGGTTATTGACCGAGAATAGTTCTAGGTCATGTCTACATAGTTCTCGAACCCGTAGGTTCCGCACGCTTAACGTTACGATGACAGTTATATTATGAGTTTATGAGTTTTGATGTACCGAAGGAGTTTGGAGTCCCGGATGAGATCGGGGACATGACGAGGAGTCTCGAAATGGTCGAGACGTAAAGATCGATATATTGGACGACTATATTCAGAGTTCGGAAAGGTTCCGAGTGATTCGGGTATTTTTCAGAGTACCGGAGAGTTACGGGAATTCGCCGGGGAGTATATGGGCCTTATTGGGCTTTAGGGGAAAGAGAGAGGAGAGCTTGGGCGCCCCCCCCCCCAAGGCCTAGTCCGAATTGGACTAGGGGGAGGGGCTGTGCCCCCTCCTTCCTTCTGTTCTCTTCCCCCTTTCCTTGACTCCTACTCCTACTACTTGGAAGGGCGGAATCCTACTCCCGGTGGGAGTAGGACTCCTCCTTGGTGCGCCTCCTCCTAGGCCGGCCACCCCCTCCCTTGCTCCTTTATATACGGGGGCAGGGGGGCACCCCATGACACACAAGTTGATCTACGGATCATTCCTTAGCCGTGTGCGGTGCCCCCCTCCACCATATGCCACTTCGGTCATATCATCGCGGAGTTTAGGCGAAGCCCTGCGCCGGTAGAGCATCATCATCGTCACCACGCTGTCGTGCTGACGGAATTCATCCCCGACACTTTGCTGGATCGGAGTCCGGGGATCATCATTGAGCTGAACGTGTGCTGAACTCGGAGGTGCCGTACGTTCGGTACTTGGATCGGTCGGATCGTGAAGACGTACGACTACATCAACCGCGTTGTCATAACGCTTCCGCTTACGGTCTACGAGGGTACGTGGACAACACTCTCCCCTCTCGTTGGTATGCCATCACCATGATCTTGCGTGTGCGTAGGATTTTTTTTGAAATTACTACATTCCCCAATAGTGGCATACGAGCCTAGGTTTTATGCGTAGATGTCATATGCACGAGTAGAACACAAGTGAGTTGTGGGCGATACAAGTCATACTGCTTACCAGCATGTCATACTTTGGTTCAGCGGTATTGTTGGATGAAGCGGCTCGGACCGACATTACGCATACGCTTACGCGAGACTGGTTTTACCGCCGTGCTTTGCACACAGGTGACTAGCGGGTGTCTGTTTCTTCAACTTTAGTTGAACCGAGTGTGTCTACGCCCGGTCCTTGCGAAGGTTAAAACAGCACCAACTTGACGAACTATCGTTGTGGTTTTGATGCGTAGGTAAGAACGGTTCTTGCTCAGCCCGTAGCAGCCACGTAAAACTTGCAACAACAAAGTAGAGGACGTCTAACTTGTTTTTGCAGGGCATGTTGTGATGTGTGAAGGAAATATGCCCTAGAGGCAATAATAAAGTTATTATTTATTTCCTTATTTCATGATAAATGTTTATTATTCATGCTAGAATTGTATTAACTGGAAACATAATACATGTGTGAATACATAGACAAACATAGTGTCACTACTATGCCTCTACTTGACTAGCTCATTAATCAAAGATGGTTATGTTTCCTAACCATAGACATGTGTTGTCATTTGATTAATGGGATCACATCATTAGGAGAATGATGTGATTGACATGACCCATTCCGTTAGCCTAGCACTTGATAGTTTAGTATGTTTCTATTGCTTTCTTCATGACTTATACATGTTCCTGTAACTATGAGATTATGCAACTCCCGTTTATCGGAGGAACACTTTGGGTGCAACCAAACGTCACAACGTAACTGGGTGATTATAAAGGAGTACTACAGGTGTCTCCAAAGGTACATTTTGGGTTGGCGTATTTCGAGATTAGGTTTTGTCACTCCGATTGTCGAAGAGGTATCTCTGGGCCCTCTCGGTAATGCACATCACTATAAGCCTTGCAAGCAATGTGACTAATGAGTTAGTTGCGGGATGATGCATTATGTAACGAGTAAAGAGACTTGCCGGTAACGAGATTGAACTAGGTATTGGATACCGATGATCGAATCTCGGGCAAGTAACATACCGATGACAAAGGAAACAACGTATGTTGTTATGCGGTTTGACCGATAAAGATCTTCGTAGAATATGTAGGAGCCAATATGAGCATCCAGGTTTCGCTATTGGTTATTGACCGAGAATAGTTCTAGGTCATGTCTACATAGTTCTCGAACCCGTAGGTTCCGCACGCTTAACGTTACGATGACAGTTATATTATGAGTTTATGAGTTTTGATGTATCGAAGGAGTTTGGAGTCCTGGATGAGATCGGGGACATGACGAGGAGTCTCAAAATGGTCGAGACATAAAGATCGATATATTGGACGACTATATTCAGAGTTCGGAAAGGTTCCGAGTGATTCGGGTATTTTTCGGAGTACCGGAGAGTTACGGGAATTCGCCGGGGAGTATATGGGCCTTATTGGGCTTTAGGGGAAAGAGAGAGGAGAGCTTGGGCGCCCCCCCAAGGCCTAGTCTGAATTGGACTAGGGGGAGGGGCTGTGCCCCCTCCTTCCTTCTCTTCTCTTCCCCCTTTCCTTGACTCCTACTCCTACTACTTGGAAGGGGGGAATCCTACTCCCGGTGGGAGTAGGACTCCTCCTTGGTGCGCCTCCTCCTAGGCCAGCCACCCCCTCCCTTGCTCCTTTATATACGGGGGCAGGGGGACACCCCATGACACACAAGTTGATCTACGGATCGTTCCTTAGCCGTGTGCGGTGCCCCCCTCCACCATATTCCACCTCGGTCATATCATCGCGGAGTTTAGGCGAAGCCCTGCGCCGGTAGAGCATCATCATCGTCACCACGCCGTCGTGCTGACGGGACTCATCCCCGACACTTTGCTGGATCGGAGTCCGGGGATCATCATCGAGCTGAACGTGTGCTGAACTCGGAGGTGCCGTACATTCGGTACTTGGATCGGTCGGATCGTGAAGACGTACGACTACATCAACCGTGTTGTCATAACGCTTCCGCTTACGGTCTACGAGGGTACGTGGACAACACTCTCCCCTCTCGTTGCTATGCCATCACCATGATCTTGCGTGTGCGTAGGATTTTTTTGAAATTACTACGTTCCCCAACAGTGGCATACGAGCCTAGGTTTTACGCGTAGATGTCATATGCACTAGTAGAACACAAGTGAGTTGTGGGCGATACAAGTCATACTGCTTACCAGCATGTCATACTTTGGTTCAGCGGTATTGTTGGATGAAGCGGCTCGGACCGACATTACGCATACGCTTACGCGAGACTGGTTTTACCGCCGTGCTTTGCACACAGGTGACTAGCGGGTGTCTGTTTCTACAACTTTAGTTGAACCGAGTGTGGCTACGCCCGGTCCTTGCGAAGGTTAAAACAACACCAACTTGACGAACTATCGTTGTGGTTTTGATGCGTAGGTAAGAATGGTTCTTGCTCAGCCCGTAGCAGCCACGTAAAATTTGCAACAAAAAAGTAGAGGACGTCTAACTTATTTTTGCAGGGCATGTTGTGATGTGATATGGTCAAGACATGATGAGATATAAAGTTGTTGTATGAGATGATCATGTTTTGTTGAAGTTATCGGCAACTGGCAGAAGCCCTATGGTTGTCTCTTTGTTGCATAAGATGCAAGTGCCAAATAATTGCTTTACTTTATCGCTATATGATAGCAATAGTTGCAAGAGCAATAGTTGGCGAGACGACCATGTGACGACACATTGATATAGATCAAGATGATGAAGATCATGGTGTCGTGCCGGTAACGATAGAGATCATGACAGTACTTTGGAGATGGAGATCACAAGCACAAGATGATGATGGCCATATCATATCACTTATATTGATTACATGTGATGTTTATCTTTTATACATCTTATTTTGCTTAGTTTGACGGTAGCATTTTAAGTTGATCTCTCACTAATTATCAAGAAGTGTTCTCCCTGAGTATGCACCGTTGCGAAAGTTCTTCGTGCTGAGACACCACGTGATGATCGGGTGTGATAGGCTCTACGTTCAAATACAACGGGTGCAAAACAGTTGCACACGCGGAATACTCAGGTTAAACTTGAAGAGCCTAGCATATACAGATATGGCCTCGGAACACGGAGACCGAAAGGTCGAGCGTGAATCATATAGTAGATATGATCAACATATTGATGTTCATCGTTGAAACTACTCCATCTCACGTGATGATCGGACATGGTGTAGTTGATATGGATCACGTAATCACTTAGAGGATCAGAGAGATGTCTATCTAAGTGGGAGTTCTTAAGTAATATGATTAATTGAACTTTAATTTATCATGAACTTAGTCTAGGTAGTATTTTTCAAATTATGTTGTAGATCAATAGCTCACGTTGTTGCTTTCATATGTTTATTTTGATATGTTCCTAGAGAAAATTGTGTTGAAAGATGTTAGTAGCAATGATGTGGATTGGATCCGTGATATGAGGTTTATCCTCATTGCTGCACAGAAGAATTATGTCCTTAATGCACCGCTAGGTGACAGACCTATTGCAGGAGCAGATGCAGACGTTATGAATGTTTGGCCAGCTCAATATGATGACTACTTGATAGTTTAGTGCACCATGCTTAACGGCTTAGAATCGGGACTTCAAAAACGTTTTGTACGTCATGGACCATATGAGATGTTCCAGGAGTTGAAGTTAATATTTCAAGCAAATACCTGAGTTGAGAGATATGAAGTCTCCAACAAGTTCTATAGCTAAAAGATGGAGGAGAATCGCTCAACTAGTGAGCATGTGCTCAGATTGTCTGGGTAATACAATCGCTTGAATCAAGTGGGAGTTAATCTTCCAGATAAGATAGTGATTGACAGAATTCTCTAGTTACCACCACCAAGTTAGTAGAACTTCCTGATGAACTATAATGCAAGGGATGACAAAAATGATTCCCGAGCTCTTCGTGATGCTGAAATCGATGAAGGTAGAAATCAAGAAAGAGCATCAAGTGTTGATGATTGACAAGACCACTAGTTTCAAGAAAAGGGCAAAGGGAAAGAAAGGGAACTTCAAGCAGAATGGCAAGCAAGTTGTCACACCCGCGAAGAAGCCCAAAGCTGGACCAAAGCCTGAAACTGGGTGATTATACTGCAAAGAAAATGGTCACTAGAAGCGGAAATGCCTTGAATATTTGGTGGATAAGAAGGATAGCAAAGTGAACAAGGGTATATTTGATATACATGTTATTGATGTGTGCCTTACTAGTGTTTATAGTAGCCCCTGAGTATTTGATACTTGTTCGGTTGCTAAGATTAGTAACTCGAAACAGGAGTTACAGAATAAACAGAGACTAGTTGAAGGGGAAGTGACGATGAGTGTTGGAAGTAGTTCCAAGATTGATATGATCATCATCACACACTCCCTATACTTTCGGGATTAGTGTTAAACCTAAATAAATGTTATTTGGCATTTGGTTGAGCATGAATATGATTTGATCATGTTTATTGCAATACGATTATTCATTTAAAGTTAGAGAATAATTGTTGTTTTGTTTACATGAATAAAACCTTCAATGGTCATACACCCAATGAAAATAGTTTGTTGGATCTCGATCGTAGTGATACACATATTCATAATATTGATGCCAAAAGATGCAAAGTTAATAATGATAGTGCAACTTATTTGTGGCACTGCCGTTTGGGTCATATCGGTGTAAAGCACATGAAGAAACTCCATAAAGATGGATTTTTGGAATCACTTGGTTATGAATCATTTGATGCTTGCGAACCGTGCCTTTTGGGCAAGATGACTAAAACTACGTTCTCCAAAACAATGGAACAAGCTACTGACTTATTGGAAATAATACATACCGATGTATGCGATCCAATGAGTGTTGATGCTCGTGGCAAGTATCGTTATTTTCCGACCTTCACAAGATGATTTGAGCAGATATGGGTATATCTACTTGATGAAACATAAGTCTGAAATAGTTGAAATGTTCAAATAATTTTAGAGTGAAGTGGAAAAATCATCGTAACAAGAAAATAAAGTTTCTGCGATCTAATCACGGAGACGAATATTTGAGTTACGAGTTTGATCTTGAATTAAAACAATGTGGAATAGTTTCACAGCTCACGCCACCTGGAACACCACAATGTTATGGTGTGTCCGAACGTCGTAACCGCACTTTATTGATATGGTGTGATCTATGATGTCTCTTACTGATTTACCACTATAGTTTTGGGGTTATGCATTAGAGACAGCTGCATTCACGTTAAAAAGGGCACCACCTAAATCCGTTGAGACGACACCATATGAACTGTGGTTTAGCAAGAAACCCAAGTTGTCGTTTCTTAAAGTTTGGGGCTGTGATGCTTATGTGAAAAAGTTTCAACCTGATAAGCTCGAACCCAAATCGGAGAAGTGCGTCTTCATAGAATACCCAAAGGTAACTATTGGGTACACCTTCTATCACAGATCCGAAGGCAAACATTCATTGCTAAGAATGGATCCTTTCTAGAGAAGGAGTTTCTCTCGAAAGAAGTGAGTGGGAGGAAAGTAGAACTTGATAAGGTAATTGTACCTTCTCCTGAATTGGAAAATAGTTCATCACTGAAAACAGTTCCAGTGATTCCTACACCAATTAGTGAGGAAGCTAATGATGATGATCATGAAACTTCAGAACAAGTTACTACAGAACCTCATAGATCAACCAGAGTAAGATCCGCACTAGAGTGGTACGGTAATCCTGTTCTGGAAGTCATGTTACTAGACCATGATGAACCTATGAAGTATGAAGAAGAGATGGTGAGCCCAGATTCCGCAAAATGGCTTGAGGCCATGAAATCTGAGATGGGATCCATGTATGAGAACAAAGTGTGGACTTTGGTGGACTTGCCCGATGATTGGCAAGCCATAGAAAATAAATGGATCTTCAAGAAGAAGACGGACATTGATAGTAGTGTTACTATCTACAAAGCTCGAATTGTCGCAAAAGGTTTTCGACAAGTTCAAGGTGTTGAATACAATGAGGTTTTCTCACTCGTATCAATGCTTAAAAGTCTGCCCGAATCATGTTAGCAATTGCCGCATTTTATGAAATCTGGCAAAAGGATATCAAAATTGCATTCCTTAATGGATTTATTAAAGAAGAGTTGTATATGATGCAACCAGAAGGTTTTGTCAATCCTAAAGGTGCTAACAAAGTGTGCAAGCTCCAGCAATCCATTTATGGACTAGTGCAAGCCTCTCGGGGTTGGAATATACGCTTTGATGAGTTGATCAAAGCATGTGGTTTTATACAGACTTTTTGAGAAGCCTGTATTTACAAGAAAGTGAGTGGGAGCTCTGTAGCATTTCTAATATTATATGTGGATGACATATTGTTAATTGGAAATGATATGGAAATTCTGGATAGCATGAAAGGATACTTGAATAAGAGTTTTTCAAAGCAAGACATCGGTGAAGCTGCTTACACATTGAGCATCGAGATCTATATAGATAGATCAAGACGCTTGATAAGATTTTTCAATGGGTACTTACCTTGATAAATTTTTGAAATAGTTCAAAATGGAACAGTCAAAGAAGGAGTTCTTGCCTGTGATGCAAAGGTATGAAGTTGAGTAAGATTCAAGACCCGACCATGGCAGAAAATAAAAAGAGAATGAAAAGTCATTCCCTATGCCTCAGTCATAGGTTCTATAAAGTACGCTATGCTGTGAACCAGACCTATTGTATACCTTGCTCTGAGTTTGACAAAGGAATACAATTTTGATCTAATAGTAGATCACTGGACAGCGGTCAAGAATATCCTTAGTAAGGACTAAGGAGATGTTTCTCGATTATGGAGGTGATAAAAGAGTTTGTTGTAAAAGTTACATCGGTGCAAACTTTTACACTGATCCAGATGACTCTAAGTCTCAATCTGGATACATATGGAAAGTGGGAGCAATTAAGCTAGAGTAGCTCCGTGCAGAGCATTGTGGACATAGAATATTTGCAAAATACATACGGCTTTGAATGTGACAGACCCGTTGACTAAGCTTCTCTCACGAGCAAAACATGATCACACCTTAGTACTCTTTGGGTGTTAATCACATAAGCGATGTGAACTAGATTATTGACTCTAGTAAACCCTTTGGGTGTTGGTCACATGACGATGTGAACTATGGGTGTTAATCATATACAGATATGAATATTGATGTTAAATCACATGGCGATGTGAACTAGATTATTGACTCTAGTGCAAGTGGGAGACTGAAGGAAATATGCCCTAGAGGCAATAATAAAGTTATTATTTATTTCCTTATTTCATGATAAATGTTTATTATTCATGCTAGAATTGTATTAACCAGAAACATAATGCATGTGTGAATATATAGACAAACATAGTGTCACTACTATGCCTCTACTTGACTAGCTCATTAATCAAAGATGGTTATGTTTCCTAACCATAGACATGTGTTGTCATTTGATTAATGGGATCACATCATTAGGAGAATGATGTGATTGACATGACCCATTCCGTTAGCCTAGCACTTCATCGTTTAGTATGTTGCTATTGCTTTCTTCATGACTTATACATGTTCCTATAACTATGAGATTATGCAACTCCCGTTTATCGGAGGAACACTTTGGGTGCTACCAAACGTCACAACGTAACTGGGTGATTATAAAGGAGTACTACAGGTGTCTCCAAAAGTACATGTTGGGTTGGCGTATTTCTAGATTAGGTTTTGTCACTCCGATTGTCGAAGAGGTATCTCTAGGCCCTCTCGGTAATGCACATCACTATAAGCCTTGCAAGCAATGTGACTAATGAGTTAGTTGCAGGATGATGCATTATGTAACGAGTAAAGAGACTTGCCGGTAACGAGATTGAACTAGGTATTGGATACTGACGATCGAATCTCGGGCAAGTAACATACCGATGACAAAGGGAACAACGTATGTTGTTATGCGATTTGACCGATAAAGATCTTCGTAGAATATGTAGGAGCCAATATGAGCATCCAGGTTCCGCTATTGGTTACAGACCGAGAATAGTTCTAGGTCATGTCTACATAGTTCTCGAACCCGTAGGGTCCGCACGCTTAACGTTACGATGACAGTTATATTATGAGTTTATGAGTTTTGATGTACCGAAGGAGTTAGGAGTCCCGGGTGAGATCGGGGACATGACGAGGAGTCTCGAAATGGTCGAGACGTAAAGATCAATGTATTGGACGACTATATTCGGAGTTCGGAAAGGTTCCGAGTGATTCGGGTATTTTTCGGAGTACCGGAGAGTTACGGGAATTCGTCGGGGAGTATATGGGCCTTATTGGGCTTTAGGGGAAAGAGAGAGGAGAGCTTGGGCGCCCCCCAAGGCCTAGTCCGAATTGGACTAGGGGGAGGGGCTGCTCCCCCTCCTTCCTTCTCTTCTCTTCCCCCTTTCCTTGACTCCTACTCCTACTACTTGGAAGGGGGTAATCTACTCCCGGTGGGAGTAGGACTCCTCCTTGGTGCGCCTCCTCCTAGGCCGGCCACCCCCTCCCTTGCTCCTTTATATACGGGGGCAGGGGGGCACCCCATGACACACAAGTTGATCTACGGATCGTTCCTTAGCCGTGTGCGGTGCCCCCCTCCACCATATTCCACCTCGGTCATATCGTCGCGGAGTTTAGGCGAAGCCCTGCGCCGGTAGAGCATCATCATCGTCACCACGCCGTCGTGCTGACGGAACTCATCCCCGACACTTTGCTGGATCGGAGTCCGGGGATCGTCATCGAGCTGAACGTGTGCTGAACTCGGAGGTGCCGTACGTTCGGTACTTGGGTCGGTCGGATCGTGAAGACGTACGACTACATCAACCGCGTTGTCATAACGCTTCCGCTTACGGTCTACGAGGGTACGTGGACAACACTCTCCCCTCTCGTTGCTATGCCATCACCATGATCTTGCGTGTGCGTAGGAATTTTTTTGAAATTACTACATTCCCCAACAATGTGATATGGTCAAGACGTGATGCTATATTTTATTGTATGAGATGATCATGTTTTGTAACCGAGTTATCGGCAACTAGCAGGAGCCATATGGTTGTCGCTTTATTGTATGCAATGCAATCACCCTGTAATTGCTTTACTTTATCACTAAGCGGTATTGATAGTCGTAGAAGCAATAGGTGGCGAAACAACCACGATGCTACGATGGAGATCAAGGTGTCATGCCGGTGACGATGGTGATCATGATGGTGCTTCAGAGATGGAGATCACAAGCACAAGATGATGATGGCCATATCATATCACTTATATTGATTGCATGTGATGTTTATCCTTTATGCATCTTATCTTGCTTTGATTGACGGTAGCATTATAAGATGATCTCTCACTAAATTTCAAGATAAAAGTGTTCTCCTTGAGTATGCACCGTTGCCAAAGTTTGTCGTGCCCAGACACCACGTGATGATTGGGTGTGATAAGCTCTACGTCCATCTACAACGGGTGCAAGCCTGTTTTGCACACGCAGAATACTCAGGTTAAACTTGACGAGCCTAGCATATGCAGATATGGCCTCGGAACACAGAGACCGAAAGTTCGAGCGTGAATCATATAGTTGATATGATCAACATATGATGTTCACCATTGAAAACTACTCCATTTCATGTGATGACCGGTTATGGTTTAGTTGATTTGGATCACGTGATCACTTAGATGATTAGAGGGATGTCTATCTAAGTGGGAGTTTTTAAGTAATATGATTAATTGAACTTGAATTTATCATGAACTTAGTACCTGATAGTATTTTGCATGTCTGTGTTGATTGTAGATAGATGGCTCGTGCTATTGTTCTGTTGAATTTTAATGTGTTCCTTGAGAAAGCTAAGTTGAAAGATGATGGTAGCAATTACACGGACCGGGTCCATAACTTGAGGATTATCCTCATTGCTGCACAGAAGAATTACGTCTTGGAAGCACTGCTGGGTGCCAGGCCTGCTGCAGATGCAACTGCGGACGTTGTGAACATTTGGCAGAGCAAAGCTGATGACTACTCGATAGTTCAGTGTGCCATGCTTTACAGATAGAACCGGGACTTCAACGACATTTTGAACGTCATGGAGCATATGAGATGTTCCAGGAGTTGAAGTTAATATTTCAAGCAAATGCCCGAATTGAGAGATATGAAGTCTCCAATAAATTCTACAGCTGCAAGATGGAGGAGAATAGTTCTATCAGTGAGCATATACTCAGAATGTCTGGGTATAACAATCACTTGATTCAACTAGGAGTTAATCTTCCGGATGATTGCGTCACTGACAGAATTCTCCAATCACTGCCACCAAGCTACAAGAGCTTTGTGATGAACTATAGCATGCAAGGGATGAACAAGACTATTCCCGAGCTCTTCGCAATGCTAAAGGCTATAGAAATCAAAAAGGAGCATCAAGTGTTGATGGTCAACAAGACCACCAGTTTCAAGAAAAAAGGTAAAGGGAAGAAGAAGGGGAACTTCAAGAAAAATAGCAAACATGTTGCTGCTCAAGAGAAGAAACCCAAGTCTGGACCTAAGCCTGAGACTGAGTGCTTCTACTGCAAACAGACTGGTCACTGGAAGCGGAACTGTCCCAAGTATTTGGCGGATAAGAAGGATGGCAAGGTGAACAAATGTATATGTGATATACATGTTATTGATGTGTACCTTACCAGAGCTCGCAGTAGCACCTAGGTATTTGATACTGGTTCTGTTGCTAATATTTGCAACTCAAAACAGGGACTACGGATTAAGTGGTCACTGGCTAAGGACGAGGTGACAATGCGCGTGGGAAATGGTTCCAAAGTCGATGTGATCGCCGTCGGCACGCTACCTCTACATCTACCTTCGGGATTAGTTTTAGACCTGTATAATTGTTATTTGGTGCGAGCGTTGAGCATGAACAATATATCTGGATCTTGTTTGATGCGAGACGATTATTCATTTAAATTTGAGAATAATGGTTGTTCTATTTATATGAGTAATATCCTTTATGGTCTTGCACCCTTGAAGAGTGGTCTATTTTTGATGAATCTCGATAGTAGTGATACACATATTCATAATGTTGAAGCCAAAAGATGCAGAGTTAATAATGATAGTGCAACTTATTTGTGGCACTACCGTTTAGGTCATATTGGTATAAAGCACATGAAGAAACTCCATACTGATGGACTTTTGGAATCACTTGATTATGAATCACTTGGTACTTGCGAACCATGCCTCATGGGCAAGATGACTAAAACGCCGTTCTCCGAAACTATGGAGCGAGCAACAGATTTGTTGGAAATCATACATACTGATGTATGTGGTCCAATGAATATTGAAGCTCGCGACGGGTATTGTTATTTTCTCACCTTCACAGATGTTTTAAGCAGATATGGGTATATCTACTTAATGAAACATAAGTCTGAAACATTTGAAAAGTTCAAAGAATTTCAAAGTGAAGTTGAAAATCATCGTAACAAGAAAATAAAGTTTCTGCAATCTGATCGTGGAGGAGAATATTTGAGTTACGAGTTTGGTTTACATTTGAAACAATGCGGAATAGTTTCACAACTCACGCCACCCGGAACACCACAACGTAATGGTGTGTCCGAATGTCGTAATCGCACTTTACTAGATATGGTGCGATCTATGATGTCTCTTACTGATTTACCGCTATCGTTTTGGGGTTATGCTTTAGAGACGGCCGCATTCACTTTAAATAGGGCACCATCAAAATCTGTTGAGACGACGCCTTATGAACTATGGTTTGGCAAGAAACCAAAGTTGTCGTTTCTTAAAGTTTGGGGCTACGATGCCTATGTGAAAAAACTTCAACCTGATAAGCTCGAACCCAAATCGGACAAATGTGTCTTCATAGGATACCCAAAGGAAACTGTTGGGTACACCTTCTATCACAGATCCGAAGGCAAGACATTCATTGCCAAGAATGGATCCTTTCTAGAGAAGGAGTTTCTCTCGAAAGAAGTGAGTGGGAGGAAAGTATAACTTTATGAGGTAGCTGTACCTACTCCCTTATTGGAAAATAGTTTATCACAGAAATCAGTTCCTGTGACAACTAAACCAATTAGTGAGGAAGCCAATGATATTGATCATGAAACTTCAGATCAAGTTACTACCGAACCTCGTAGGTCGACCAGAATAAGATCCACACCAGAGTGGTACAGCAATCCTGTTTTGGAGGTCATGTTACTTGACCATGACGAACCTACGAACTATGAGGAAGCGATTATGAGCTCAGATTCCGCAAAATGGCATGAGGCCATGAAATCTGAGATGGGATCCATGTATGAGAACAAAGTATGGACTTTGGTTGACTTGCCCGATGATCGGCAAGCCATCGAGAATAAATGGATCTTCAAGAAGAAGACTGATGTCGATGGTAATGTAACCGTCTACAAAGCTCGACTTGTTGCAAAAGGTTTTTGACAAGTTCAAGGGGTTGACTACGATGAGACTTTCTCACCTGTAGCGATGCTTAAGTCTGTCTGAATCATGTTAGCAATTGCCGCATTATATGATTATGAAATATGGCAAATGGATGTCAAAACTGCGTTCCTGAATGGATTTATGGAAGAAGAGTTGTATATGATGCAACCAGAAGGTTTTGTCGATCCAAAAGATGCTAACAAAGTGTGCAAGCTCCAGCGATCCATTTATGGACTGGTGCAAGCCTCTCAGAGTTGGAATAAGCGCTTTGATAGTGTAATCAAAGCATATAGTTTTATACAGACTTTTGGAGAAGCCTGTATTTACAAGAAAGTGAGTGGGAGCTCTGTAGCATTTCTGATATTATATGTAGACGACATATTGTTAATTGGAAATGATATAGAATTTCTGGATAGCATAAAGGGATACTTGAATAAAAGTTTTTCAGTGAAAGACCTCGGTGAAGCTGCTTACATATTGGGCATCAAGATCTATAGAGATAGATCAAGACGCTTAATTGGACTTTCACAAAGCACATACCTTGATAAAGTTTTGAAAAAGTTCAAAATGGATCAGGCAAAGAAAGGATTCTTGCCTGTATTACAAGGTGTGAAGTTGAGTCAAACTCAATGCCCGACCACAGCAGAAGATAGAGAGAAAATGAAAGATGTTCCCTATGCTTCAGCCATAGGCTCTATCATGTATGCAATGCTGTGTACCAGACCTGATGTATGCTTAGCAATAAGTTTGGCAGGGAGGTACCAAAGTAATCCAGGAGTGGATCACTGGACAGCGGTCAAGAACATCCTGAAATACCTGAAAAGGACTAAGGATATGTTTCTTGTTTATGGAGGTGACAAAGAGCTAGTCGTAAATGGTTACGTAGATGCAAGCTTTGACACTAATCCAGACGATTCTAAATCGCAAACCGGATACATGTTTATATTGAACAGTGGAGCTGTAAGTTGGTGCAGTTCTAAACAAAGCATCGTAGCAGGATCTACATGCGAAGCAGAGTACATAGCTGCTTCGGAAGCAGCAAATGAAGGAGTCTGGATGAAGGAGTTCATTTCTGATCTAGGTGTCATACCTAGTGCATCGGGACCAATGAAGATCTTCTGTGACAATACTAGTGCAATTGCTTTGGCAAAGGAATCCAGATTTCACAAGAGGACCAAGCACATCAAGAGACGCTTCAAATCCATCCGGGACCAAGTCCACGTGGGAGACATAGAGATTTGCAAGATACATATGGATCTAAATGTTGCAGACCCGTTGACTAAGCCTCTTCCACGAGCAAAACGTGATCAGCACCAAGGCTCCATGGGTGTTAGAATCATTACTGTGTAATCTAGATTATTGACTCTAGTGCAAGTGGGAGACTGAAGGAAATATGCCCTAGAGGAAATAATAAAGATATTATTTATTTCGTTATTTCATGATAAATTTTTATTATTCATGCTAGAATTGTATTAACCGGAAACATGATACATGTGTGAATACACCGACAAACTGAGTGTCACTAGTATGCCTCTAACTTGACTAGCTCGTTTATCAAAGATGGTTATGTTTCCTAACCATGGACAAAAGAGTTGTCATTTTATTAACGGGATCACATCATTGAGAGAATGATGTGATTGACTTGACCCATTCCGTTAGCTTAGCACTTGATCATTTAGTATGTTGTTGTTGCTTTCTTCATGACTTATACATGTTCCTATGACTATGAGATTATGCAACTCCCGTTTACCGGAGGAACACTTTGTGTGCTACCAAACATCACAATGTAACTGGGTAATTATAAAGGTGCTCTACAGGTGTCTCCGAAGGTACTTGTTGGGTTGGCGTATTTCGAGATTAGGATTTGTCACTCCGATTGTCGGAGAGGTATCTCTGGGCCCTCTCGATAATACACATCACTATAAGCCTTGCAAGCAATGTGACTAATGAGTTAGTTGCAAGATGATGTATTACATAACGAGTAAAGAGACTTGCCGATAACGAGATTGAACTAGGTATTGAGATACCGACGATCAAATCTCGGGCAAGTAACATACCGATGACAAAGGGAACAATGTATGTTGTTATGCGGTTTGACCGATAAAGATCTTCATAGAATATGTAGGAGCCAATATGGGAATCCAGGTTCCGCTATTTGTTATTGATCGGAAACAGTTCTCGGTCATGTCTACATTGTTCTCGAACCCGTAGGGTCCGCACGCTTAAGGTTTCGATGACAGTTATATTATGAGTTTATGAGTTTTGATGTACCAAAGTTTGTTCGGAGTCCCGAATGTGATTACAGATATGACGAGGAGTCCCGAAATGGTCAAGACATAAAGATTGATATATTGGAATCCTATATTTGGATATCGGAAATGTTCCGGGTGAAATCGGGATTTTACCGGAGTACCGAGGGGTTACCGGAACCCCCCGGGGACTTAATGGGCCATAGTGGGCCTTAGTGGAGAAGAGGAGAGGCGGCCAGGGCAGGGCCGCGCGCCCCTCCCCCCTTGTCCGAATAGGACAAGGAGAGGGGGGCGGCGCCCCCCCTTTCCTTCCTCTCTCTCCCTCCTCTTTCCCCCCTTCTCCAAGTCCAACAAGGAAGGATGGAGTCCTACTCCCGGTGGGAGTAGGACTCCCCATGGCGCGCCTCCTCCCTGGCCAGCCACCCCCTCCCCCTGGCTCCTTTATATACGGGGGCAGGGGGCACCTCTAGGACACAACAATTGATCCCTTGGATCTCTTAGCCGTGTGCGGTGCCCCCCTCCACCATAGTCCACCTCGATAATATTGTAGCGGTGCTTAGGTGAAGCCCTGCGTCGGTAGAACATCATCATCGTCACCACGCAGTCGTGCTGACGGAACTCTCCCTCATAGCTCGGCTGGATTGGAGTTCGAGGGACGTCATCGAGCTGAACATGTGCAAGAACTCGTAGGTGCCGTGCGTTCGGTGCTTGATCGGTCGGGCTGTGAAGACGTACGACTACATCAACCGTGTTGTGCTAATGCTTCCGCTTTCGGTCTACGAGGGTACATGGACACACTCTCCCCTCTCGTTGCTATGCATCACCATGATCTTGCATGTGCGTAGGAATTTTTTTGAAATTACTATGTTCCCCAACACATGGGACGCCAGCAAAGGCGAGTATTTCAACTAGAGAGCCGTGCTGATCACGACCGTGCAGGACTATCTCTGTTACGGATATGTGGTAGGCCAGGTGTGCCATGGATATTGTGGATGCACGCGGTGCATGGATGATACAACGTCTCAGCAGCTAACGTCAAGGCAAGATGGCGGTCTGGGAAAATCGTGTACATGGGGCATCGAAGATGGCTCGAGCAGGATGACCCGTGGAGAAACCGTGGAGATCTATTCAATAGTCACGCTGATCATCGAGGACCTCCATGTAAGCGGAGCAGTGCTGAAATTGATAAGCTGTTGAAAAACTGGAAGGAGTGCCCTGTGCCGGGAAAGACGATGAGAAAGGCACCGGAGCCACTGCTGAAGGTATGGAAGACGAGATCTGTGTTCTGGGAATTGGAGTACTGGCACAAACTCGATACACCTCATTGCCTTGATCAAATGCATATCTGTAAGAATGTCCTTGAGAGCTTGCTCGCAACACTGATGAACATGCCGGATAAGACCAAGGATGGGCCGAAGGCAAGAAAATACTTGCAAGATCTGCACATGCCGCCCCGTAAAATGTTAGACGAGACAGAGACGGAGACAGAGGCACGGGAGAAGAAGGGCAAGAAAATAAAGAAAGAGGATTATTGCCCCCTTCTTGCTTCACCTCAAGTCAGGCTGAGATCAATCAATTCTTTAAGTGCCTTACTGGAGTCAAAGTTAGTTCCGGTTACTGTGGCAAGATAAGCAGATATCTAGACACGGACAAGAAAAGGTTCAGCGGGATGAAGTCCCATGACTGTCATGTGATGATGACGCATATACTACCTGTTACCCTTAGAGGGATAATGGACAAGCACGTCTGTGACACGCTTATTGGTCTCTGCAACTTTTTCGACGTCATCTCTCGAAAGTCGATCAGTTTGAAGCAGCTCCGAAGGCTACAGGAAGAGATTGTTGTGATACTGAATGAGCTTGAGATGTACTTCCCGCCCGCGTTCTTTGACGTGATGGTGCATCTGTGTGTCCATATTGTGGATGACATAATAGACCTGGGGCCGTCATTCCTGCAGAGCACGATGCCGTTTGAGAGGATGAATGGGATCATCAAAGGATTCGTTCGTAACATGTCCCGTCCGGATGGAAGCATCATCCAGGGCTATGTGACACAAGAGTGCATCTCTTTCTGTGAGAATTTTCTATATGGCGCAGACCAGCCGCCTGGTGTTAGTGTTGGTTTTCCCGTTAACAAGCACGATGGGAGGCTCAAAGGAGAAGGTCACTGCAACAGTCGCAGGGAACTTTAAGTGCATCTAGTGCCCCTTAGTGATTTTGGTGTATTGAAGACTTATAGGTTAAGGGATTAATGTGTTTGTGAGTGTACACAGGTCTATAAGTCTATGAGGAGTTTGATATTTACAGGGAAAGTCGACCCCTAAAAATGAATATCTTCGACTGAAGATTTTGGTATTTCTGAAGACTTTCATGAAGACTTTGAAAGTGAAGAAATTGGTGTATCCGTGAAGACTTGATATTCATGCGAGGAATATGAAGCTTGAAGACTTTCGTTTTCATAGTTTTGTTTTTCTCTTTCTTGAGTCATAGGAAACACCGTACTGTTAAAGGGGGTCGAGGAAATACTAAGGAAAAATTTTCATGTGATGCTCAACTCAAAACCCTACACCTACCAAACCCTTCGAGTGAAGCCTTTGGAAATCTCATACAGTTCAGTCAATTTCTTCAGTGACAGAGACGAAGTTCTTCTGGTCGCTGAGGAATTTGTTCTGACTAAGGAGTTAGGAATTCGCTAGTGCGGATTGCTTACACAGTGAGGAACATGATAGCCCTGAGGAATTTGAGAGTCAAAATTCCGACCGTTGTTGTGCTATGCGCCAGCTGTCCCAAAATATCTTATCCACCTAACGATCATATCAGAACAGGGGCATTTATGTCTTATCATGTCGGGATGCTCCCTAGGCTATAAATAGCCACCCCCTACAACCACTAGCTGGTTGGCTGCTCCGAGAGAAACTGACACTTGTCATTTGAGAGCAACCCATCCTCCGAGGACTTTGAGCGAAAATCATCGAGTGAGGAAAAACCCAAACCCAAACACCTACAAACCCCAAAGTGATTGAGCATCACTGAAGAGATTGATCCTATGTAGATCCGACGCTTGTTACCTTTGAAGACTGTGCTTCTTCCAGACGGTTAGACGTCATGGTCTAGAGCATCCAAGAGGAATTGTGGATCGCCGAGTGACCGAGTCTGTGAAGGTTTGGAAGTCGCCTGAAGACTTACCACGAGTGATTGGACGAGGTGTGCGTGACCTTAGTTCAAGGAGAATACGGTGAGGACATGGTGTCCTAAGCTGCGTGCTCCGCGACTGGGTGTCCGGGACTGCGTGTCCTCGAGTTTAAATACTCAGCCGCTCCAACCAGACGTACAACTGAGACAGCAGTTGGAACTGGTCTACCAAATCATTGTCTTCAGCAACCTTACTGGTTCTATTTCCTCAACTCTTTCATTTCCTCATTACTGTGTTGATTGATTGTTCATATCTGTGTTTGAATACTTTGACTGAAGACTTTCTCAATTTCCTCAGTTCAATTTCTTCGGTCTGTTTGTCTTCATCTTATGTTATCCTGTGTTTACGCTTCCTGTACTCTGTGCTTGTCTTCATTTCATCATGATGACTATGTCTGTATCATGTTATGCTTACTTCTGAGTACTTATTCCGCTGCTAGTAGTTCTTTGCTAAGGAATTTCCTTACCGGTAAATTCCTCAGTGAAGAATTCATAAAAATCACCTATTCACCCCCCCTCTAGTCGATATAACGCACTTTCAATTGGTATCAGAGCAAGGTACTCCCCTTGTTCTGTGTGATTTTGGTTTAACCACCTGGAGTTCTAGTTATGTCGACCGCGGGTATGATCAAGGTCTCCGCTGGGTGTCCTACCTTCGATGGCACGGACTACCCCTACTGGAAGAATAAGATGCGAATGCATCTTGAATCAATTGACAATGATCTCTGGTACGTTGTGGAAAATGGTGTTCCCTCAGTCACACCTTCCCTAAATGCTGCCGATGTGAAGAGATTCAAGCAACTCGATTCTCAAGCGAAGAATATCATATGTGGTCATCTGAGTAAAGGGTAGTATGGTAGAGTGAGTGCTTTGAAAACTGCTAAGCTTATCTGGGATAGGCTCTCCAAAGTAAATGAAGGAGTCTCAACTCAACGTGACTCTCGTGTTGACGTTCTTCGCAATCTCTTCAACCGCTTGAAAAGACTCGACAATGAAAATGTTCAGCAAACCTTCGATCGCCTCACTGATATCTCAAATGAGCTTCAAGCGCTCGGTGCCACTGATATCACCGACCATGAGGTGGTGAAGAAATTGCTGAGATCACTTGATTCTTCATTTGACACTCTGGCACTGATGATTCAAGAGCGCACTGATTACAAGTCACTAGATCCGGTTGATATCCTTGAGAGGCTAAATACTCATGAGTTCCAGCTTGCTGAAAAGAGAGATCTCTATGGTTCAAGCTATGGGCAAACCACGTGCCGTGAAGGCCAAGGCTGTGTCTAAATCTGAATGTGAAGACTCTGGTAGTAGCCTTGGTGATCCTGAAGAATTGATCCAGGAGCTAGCATTGCTCGTGAAGAAATTCCAGAAGTTCTCAAGACGTGGTCGCTTTGGAAAATCCTCAAGGAGCAGTGATTCCTCATCAAGTGACTATAAGAGAAGACTTTGCCACAAATGCAAGAAACCTGGTCACTATATTCAGGATTGTCCTCAGTGGGAAAAGGAATTAAAGAAGAAGAAATACAAGGATTACAGTTCTGATGACGCTAAGAAGAAGAAGAAATCTTCAAAATCTTCATCATCAAAATCCTCGAAGTCTTCATCTCACAAGAAGAGCAGCTCCAAAAAGGCTCAGGCATTCATTGGCAAGGAAATGGACTCTGAAGCTGAATCTGAGGAACATGAGGAAGAGGAGGCATCTGAGGAGTCAGAGTCTGGTGTGGCGAGTCTGGCTCTCGCTACTGCTTTCGTCAGCAAGTCTATCTTCAACTCTGAAGAAATTGACCGCACCAACAAGGCTGACGAAGACAATGATGACTACGCTCCCACCTATTGCTTCATGGCAAAGGGTGCCAAGGTAACAAAATACCCCTCCTCTGAATCTAGTGAGGATGAATCTGATGAAAATCTTAAGCCTAGTTACTCTAAACTTGCTAAGATTGCTGTGAAACAACAAAAGGCTATTGAAAAACTTCAAAACATGCTAGACAAAAGTGATGATATGTTGGGTGATGAAATGGACCGCACTAAAGACTTAACTGAAAATCTTCAGAGACTTCAGTCTAAGTTTGACAATCTTCAAAGTCATCATAACACTCTCTTATCTGATCACGAGAAGCTTTCTTATGAATTTCTTCAAAGAAAGCAAGATCTTGAGAAGCTAAGAGTGAGTTATGAAGATCTTCAGAAGGATCGCGATTCATTACTTGCTCAACAAATCAGCGCTACTCAAGAAGAATTTGTTCCTCCATGCTTAAAGTGCATTGAACGTGAATCTGCTAATTCATCACCTGAATGTTCAAATGCTTCAACTGTTACAAATTCTTCACCTGCCTCTGCTATCACTAATTCCTCATCTGAGGACATTGCTAGTACTACTAATGATGCAGGGCTGAAGGAATTGTACATGACAGGCATGTACAAAAGCCTCAAAGGGCATCAGATTCTTTGTGATGTGCTTAAAAAGCAGATCCTCAACAGAAACCTTAGGAAAGAGGGTATTGCCTTTGAGAGGAAACTCAATGCTGATGGAACATATTGGAAGCCTGAGCAGTACCCCAAAACTTCATGGGTTGCTGCAAAGGGACCTCCAGTTGATCCATCCAACTTATCTGGCTTTACATGTGAATCTCCTCATTCTTCTGATGAGTCATTTGACTCCAACTAAAAACTGTTCAAAAATCAGAATGGTGAAGTATTTGCTAGATATGTTGGCACTAACTGCAGGAACGGTTCCCCTATGAAGAGAATCTGGGTCCCAAAAGTTATGTTGAAAGTCTTCAGGTGAATGTCCTCATGACACCACCTGTGAAGAATAGGAACCCCAGATCAAACTCTTCATATGGACCTAATTCTTCAAATGGATCCAAGTCCTCATACGGACCAAATTCCTCACGTGGATCAAATTCCTCAAATGGATCAAAGTCCTCATATGACTATCATCGTGCTAACAGTTCTGTTTCGCAGGGTAGAGCTAAGGGCTATGAATATGCACATTATTCTTCAAATCATTATGTTCATAAGTCCTTGAAGAACTTCTCTGCTTATTCATATGCTTACCCTAACCCCTCTTATGTGAAACGAAATGGATTGGCCTCTACGCCACCTTTCTCATATGGTGCTCGCAGAGTGATGAACTCTTTGCCACCCCTTCAGATGTAGATGGTGAAGAAAAAGAACTAATCTCTTATGCAGGGTCAGGTCTCCAGACGTGCTTTAAACGTCTGAAGAATTTACTGGAGGCCTGACAAAAATGCCTGAAAGGACGCAGGCGAATCATGATGAAATGAACTTTCATTTCACACGTCCTCATACTGAAATATCTGTTTTACTGCTTGATGAAATTGAACTGATGAACTTGATATCATATTCTTCACTGATGAAGTATATGAGATCGTAAGTTGCACTAATTCATCTTCAGGATGATCAGCCCAAAGTCAACGAGTGGGTTCTCGATAGTGGATGTACAAATCACATGACTGGTGACAAGAACCTATTGATGGATGCTCCCTTAACACCATCACATCTGAATCACATCATCTTCGCTGACAAAGGCAAAAGTCGGGTATTGGGTCTAGGTAAGATTGCGATCTCAAAGGATTGACACATGGACAAAGTCATGCTTGTCAAGGCCTTAGGATACAACCTCATGTCTGTCTCAATGCTTTGTGATCTCGATATGGTTGTTGTCTTTGGAAGATATCGATGTGTTGTGATCATGGAAGATGACCATTCCAAAGTCTTCGAAGGCTTTAGGAGAGGAGATCTGTATATTGTTGATTTCTCTACAGGACCACAACCAGCCGTGTGCTTACTTGCAAAAGCTTCAGAAGGCTGGCTATGGCATCAACGACTTGGTCATGCTAGCATGAGGAATTTGAACATGCTTGCGAAGAATAAGCATGTCATTGGCATTGATAATGTCAAATTGCTCAAGGATCACTCATGCGGAGCTTGTGAAGCTGGAAAGATGACAAAGGCCAAGCATCCAGCGAAGACTATCATGACCACTACTCATCCATTTGAATTGCTTCAGATGGATCTCTTTGGTCCTAATCATTATTCTGCTGTTTCAAATGATGCATCTCTATATGGCTTTGTTATTATTGATGACTATTCTCGTTACACATGGGTACACATTGTCACTTACAAACATGAAGTGCAGGAAATCTTCAAACGATTTTCCTCGAGGGCTTCAATCAACTTTGGTGTGAAGATCAAGCACATCAGAACTGACAATGGGACCGAGTTCAAGAATTCCGGTCTTGATGGCTATCTTGATGAACTTGGTATTACTCATGAGTTATCTGCTCCTTATACTCCTCAGCAGAATGGCGTCGTGGAGTGCAAGAACAGAACCCTCACTGAAATGGCTCGCACTATGCTTGATGAACAAAATGCCTCATCGTTTTTGGATTGATGCAATTGATACTGCGTGCCACATCATCAATCGGGTATATCTTCACAAATTCTTCAAGAAGACTGCCTATGAACTCCTCACTGACAAGAAACCCAATGTGAGTTATTTCAAAGTCTTCGGTGCTAAATGTTGGATTAGAGATCCTCATCACAATGCTAAATTTGCACCGAAAGCACATGAAGGTTTTATGCTTCGTTACGGAAAGGACTCGCACACCTACAGAGTCTTCAACAACGTTCTTCACAAGGTTGTTGAAACTGTAGATGTGCGGTTCGATGAAACTAATGGCTCGCAAAGAGAGCACCTACCTTCTATGATAGATGAACCAGCACCTGAGGATTCTATCAAGTTCAAGGCTACTAAGGATGTTATTCCTACCGAACAATCTGTTGAAGAATTCATTCCAGAACGTGAATAAAATCGAGCTGGTGCACCTGATGAAAATGCTGAAGAAAATGGTGCTGAAGAAAATGCTGATCAAATTCCTCAACGACAACCAGCTCATCCTTGCATTGCAAAAGAAGTGCAAGTGGAAAAGATCATCGATGACATTCGAGCGCCAGGTCCTCTCACACGCTCAAAAGCTTCACATTTATCTAACTTTTGTGGGCACTATGCTTTTGTCTCTATTACAGAGCCCACTAAGGTAGATGAAGCATTTCCGGAGCCTGAGTGGATTCAGGCCATGCAAGAAGAATTACATCAGTTCGAGCTCAACAATGTCTGGGAACTGGTCAAACGTCTAGATCCTCGCAAGCATAATATCATTGGCACAAAGTGGATCTACCGCAACAAGCAAGATGAAAATGGCCTTGTGGTGAGGAATAAGGCACGACTTGTAGCTCAAGGCTACACACAGGTTGAAGGAATTGATTTCGATGAAACTTTTGCACCTATTGCTAGACTTGAGGCTATTCGCATATTACTTGCTTATGCTAACCATCATAATATTATCTTACAACAAATGGATGTGAAAAGTGCATTCCTCAATGGTAAGCTTGAGGAAGAAGTATATGTTGCTCAACCCCCAGGTTTGGAAGATACAAAGAATCCTGACAAAGTCTTCAGACTCAACAAGGCCCTATATGGCCTCAAGCAATCCCCTCGGGCGTGGTATGACACTTTGAAGGAATTCTTCATGAAGAATGGCTTCACACCCGGTTCACTCGACCCTACTCTCTTTACTAAATCTTATGATGGTGAACTGTTTGTGTGCCAAATATACGTTGATGATACTATCTTTGGCTGTACTGACCAACGTTATAGTGATGAATTTGCCTATATGATGAGTGAAGAATATCAAATGTCTATGATGGGAGAGTTGAAATTCTTTTTAGGTCTTCAAATTCGTCAACAGCACAATGGCATATTCATATCTCAGGAGAAATACCTCAAGGAAGTTCTGAGGAAATTCGGCATGCAAGATTGCAAACGCGTCAAAATTCCCATGCCCACAAATGGCCATCTATGCACTGATGAAAATGGTATTGACTTCGATCACAAGGTATACCACTCCATGATTGGTTTGTTATTGTACTTATGTGCATCTAGGACAGATATAGTGCTTAGTGTTTGCATGTGTGCCTGATTTCAAGCTGCACCGAAGGAATCACACCATAAGGCTGTGAAGCATATTCTTCAAATGTTCTCTGAAAAGGACACACATCCTGACACTTATGCAAAATTGATGACTTAGATGTGCAACACATGAAGAAACATTTTTCTTCAATTAATGAGGAATAAAACTCTAAGTGTGAAGAAATTAATAAAGAATTTGATTCTCAGAACCCTACGACAATTGTACGCGGTGTCTGAAATCATCATTCTTATACGGTGGGTCACGCCACCACTAAAGTTGAAAATCTTCATTTTTGAAATTCCTCAGTTTTTGAAATTCTTTAGTTTTTCAAATTCTTCAACTTTGCAAAATCTTCAATGTTTCCGTCGTTTTTCTTCATTGGCTATATATATATGAGTTTATGTCCTCTACAGCATTCACTTATGGCTATTTCTTCAAGTTGCATTTTTTGCTAAGTAAATGTGATCGAACCCTTTCCCCTCTATGCTGTACTCAACCCAATCTATTCACAAATTCTTCATGTGCGTTCTATTTGAAACTCGTTCAAAATCTTCACTGTGTCTTTGACAGCTGAAGAATTTGCGAATGGAACTTTAAAAATAATCTTATCCAAATTTTCGGTTTTACCGCTCAATCCGTTTCGGATCCCACGATAGACTTATCTATTCACCAACAATCTAACACGATCTCCACTTCTCAGTACGTGGGTGACACATGTCAAGCGAAGGAGAAGGGTCAGGGGCACGTTCGTCCTAAATCTTCGGGCGAACAGTTTTTCACTGCGATTATAAATACCCCCTCTCCCCTTCCTCACTTCCTTTACTCCGCTCGACCGCTCTCTCTCTCTCTCTCGAGCTCCTCAAACCCTAGCGCCGCCGCTACTCCATCGTCGCCGGTGAGGAAGAGCTTCACTACCTCGACCTCGTCACCGTCGTACTCGCGCCGACCGCGGAAATCTTCACTCCACCCCCGCCGTAGCTATCTTCCTCCACCAAGTTAGGGCGTGGAAGATCTACACCGACGAACTTCACTGTTCTTCTTCATAGTTCGTCGTGTTCTTCATCAAGGGTAATTAAAAGTTACTTTTACTACCTCTTTTGATTCAAAATTTCACAACAAAATCTTCAAAGGTGTTTATTTCTTCAAATCCACACACACAAAACACCTCACTAGTCATCTGTTCTTGATTCGTTTCTCTAAGCATCGTTTTTCTTCAAGATTCCTCAATTGTGTGGATCTTCGATCTATACAACTCTGGAACCTAAGACAAAGAACGCTTAGTGAAATTCTTCAAGACTCATCTGGTCAAATTCCTCAAACTTGTTCTTTTTGAAAAACCTTCTGAGAACGCATATGACCTCTCCAAATTCCTCGCAACTATACTCTATTCACAGGTACTCATGTCCACTGCTGAATCACTAGGTTCTCATCAACTTAACTTATTTGCAGCCTTCCTCGAAGAAAAGTTGCACACTTCTTCAGAAAATTCGATTGTTCAAATTCCTCATCTGAAGAATATGGCTGATGGTAAGAAGCCGTAGGAAGGAGGAAAGAAACCTGAGGTCATGACTGCTTTTGAAATACCCGAGGACATCTATGTTGATTATTGCACACCTGATGAGGCTAAGTACGGAAAAGAAACTAAAACTCAGCGCAAGGTGCGCATATAGAAGATTGAACGGAGATGGGCAAGAGAATGGTGGGAGTACAGATATGTGACTCCAAAGTATATGAAGAAATTCACACTTAATCCTCCATGCCCAAGAGCTCCATTGGCACCTGGCCAAAAAGCTGACCCCACCAGCATCAAGCGTGGTGAGGATTTTCCTGAAGAATGGGCCAAACGCCAAGCTAAGTTGGCAAGACAAGCCAAAGAAGCAGTGAGGAAATTCAATGAAGACTCTGCTGCTGCTACTGCCACTGAGGCCTTTGTCAAGCCAAGAAAATCAATGGCAAAGAAGCCCGCTCACAAGCCAAGTGCTTCACCAACTATGCCCTCATGGCCAAGTTCCTCATCAATGCCCTCACGGCCAGAATCTTCAATGCCCTCACGGCCAGATTCTTCAAAGCCCTCACGGCCAATTCCAACAACTGCTCCTCCTCCAAAGTCCTCAGCTGCTCCGGCAAAGTCCTCAACACCTGTACATATGGCCACGTGCCAAAGGACAACAGGCATCTCTATTGCCTTTGGTGCCTCAGCAAGTTCCTCAGCTGCACCAAAATCTTCATCAGGCCCTACTCTGCTGAAGACTAAGGCAATGGCTGGTCGAGGTCCTCGGCCAAGTCCGAAGAAGAAACAGGTTGCCTTCCAAGTGCCATCTGACGATGAAGCTGATGATGATGAACTTGCAGAAATCATCAGAGACCGACAAGAAAGGGCCGCTAGAGCTAAAGGCACAAATGTGCCACTGCTTTTGGATCCAAGGGCGATCCTTGATTACATTGATCTCTGGCACAAGGACCCAAATACTCCTATGCCTGATTTCAGTCTGACTCCTGGTCAAAGTCACATGCTGACCCATTTCATCACTGAAGAGAAATGGAAATTTGAGAAGGCCAGGCAGATCAAGAAGACTCAGTTCAGAAAGGAGAAGTTCCTGAAGAATAACGTTGTCAATATGACAACTGATGAACTCCTCAAGATCCAAGCTGAAATCAAAACCCTCAGCAATGACTTCAATGCTTACTATGCTGATTAGCAAGGAGCCAAAGTCAGGTTTGTGAAACTGACTGAGAAATTCACAAATGTTGCAGCCCCATCGCAACAAGAAATTCCTCATGCTGAAGCATCTGCTCAGCCAACTGAAGAACATGCCAGCACCACTGATGACATTCAGGCTGCTGAAGAAAATGCTAGTTCCAGGGCTAATGACTCCATTCCAGCCGCTGAAGAAATTGTCAAGGCATCCACTAGTGGTGCGCCTGAAGAAACTGAAAATGCTAGGGCAACTGCATCAGTTGCGCTTGGGGAAATTCAACCAGATTCCTCAGTTCCATCTGCGCCTACCCCAACTCCAATTCTTCCATGTGCATTCAATGTGAAGAAGACCAAGGCTGCAGAGCGAGCTGCTGTGAAGAAAAGGAAAGCATCCAATGCTTCAGAATCTTCAGCTCCAAAGAAGATGAAGCCTCTGACAAGCTCTATTGAAAATCCAATTGATGCTGTTCCCATTTCCACCATGCCATCAAAGGACCTTGTTCCTTTTGATGAGGAATATGTGATCCCTAGCGGATCTAATGAAGAACCACAATCTGCTACTTCGTCAGAGCAGGTTGATGAAGAAATTGAAGTGGATATGATCCCTTCAACGCCTGTTGCTTCCTAGCTAATGCCTCAGTTCACAGCTGAAGAGGCTGGCGTTGAAGAAATTGAAGATGAAGACGTGGACATTGGCTGCACAACGCCCGTGATGAATGATGACTTTTGGGAAAGTCAGCACCCCAATTCTCCACTCTTCACCCCACTACAACAAATACCTCAGTCCCCTGCACCAACAGTTCAAATGGGCTCTGAAGAAACTCATCCCACCTCGTCTATGCATGAAGACATTCCAGCCGCTAGTGCTGAAGAAGCTGTTGTTGTTGAACCTTTAAACACGCAGACTGCTACTGAAGAGGAACCAAAAATTCCTCAGCCTGAATAACCTGAGATTGCGATTCCTAAGGTTGTGATGCAACTCACTGACACTCCAGTGCCCAAGCCCAGGGATCCATTCTCAAAGAAGCAAAAGTTCAAGGCTGAAGATTTCTTCAGCGAGCATGTGTTCTTCACTGACTACAACCCGTATGACTCTGCTCGCATAAGGAAGAGGCGTTTCTGGACTGCTAGTCAAGCCAATTTCTATTCCTCAGTACTGTTCGACAAAGACAAAGTCTTCGATCATGAACATATTCCTCATGTGGACATGGAGTCTCTGCCGTGCTTTGAGCCAGTCCTCAGTGTTCTTCATGATGCTGGATTGCTAAATTTCTGCACTGAGATCTGTGACTGGAATGAAGAACTCATTCTTCAATTCTATGCAACGCTGCACATCACAGGAAACTCTGAAGATGTGAATTCATGGGTGTTGGACTGGATGTCTAAAAATACTCACTACAAGGCACCAACAACTGAATTGCTTCGTGCCCTCCTACTCAGTCCCCCCCTTGACGGTGCTCGTTGTGTCTACAGTGAACCTGAGCTTTCCAACCATTTCATGCAAGTGCTGATGAAGCCTTTGAAGCTAGGGCAGGCTCCTCGAACCAAATTCCTCGTCAAGGAATTACTATATGTGCCCCGGACTATCTATCGCATTCTGACGAAGACAATGAGTCCAATCAAAGGCCATGACTCAAATGATGAAGAGGTCGTTGGCATCATGAAGAACATGCTTTTCAATATCATTCATGGCGTTCCCGTCAACTTCCATGATTTCTTCATGAGGACTCTGGCGAATATTGCTATGTCACCATTTGAACTGAAGCCTTATGCACCATGGATTATGAGATTCATCAGGACAAGGGCTTCACTAAATTACAAAGCTGACACTTTGAACCATGGCAGCTACTTGCCTCCGATTGAAGTCCTCAAACAGACATATTCCTCGGCTGATGACAAAGGCAAGGCAACTTCTGTGATAGATGAAGGCATTCGTCCATTGGATGGTCAATTTCGCAAGGCTGCATCCTACTCCACCAATGATGACTCTGCCACACATGACTCTGCCGCCAAGCAAAATCCTCAAGCCACAGCACCCAGGGTGATGACTGATCGTGAGTTACTCCTCAGTCTTCTTCAAAAGGTTGATCGCAATCACAAATGGGTCAGCGTCAGTTTGGTTCAATTCTTCACAACATGACATCAACACACAATGCAGTGAAGGAAAACCAATACTACCTCCATCAAACCTTCAACCGTACCTGGGCTGTTCTATCACATGTCTACAGCGCTGCTGATCTGAAGAAAATGGGTCTCAAGGAAGAATTTGACTGGTCTACACCTCCACCGAAGAAATTCAAGAAGGTCAAGGTTCCTTCCTTGGTGGCCAGCTCCTATTCTTCATCATGCGAGACTGATGAAAATGAAGATTTGGACGACACTGCGGCAGGCCCTACTACGACTATCGACCCCAACGATGGCGCTCCTCCATCAACTTGATATTCTTCAGGGGCGTTAGTCCTCAGTTTTGAACCTTTTGGTCATTCGATGACAAAGGGGGAGAAATTTGAGTTAGTCTTCAAGCGGGTCTATTATATGGGCGTTGTTTTTGCTAAGTTACAACTCTCGTTCTTCTGAAACTTTATTGGATCGAGTTGTAATCTTAAACCCGATGGTGCCCTGATACTTTTGATGCACTGTGCTTTGATACTCTTGATATGTTATTCTGCATGCTTGTTCCTCATTAATATTATTGCACGCATGCTGAATTTCATCAGGCATCATATTTCATCATGCATTTCAAATTCTTCATATTATATGTCAAATGCGTGTATGAATTACAAGATATAGGGGGAGATATCCATGATTCAACTCTTCAAGTGTGCATTGCTTCAAAAGCAAATTCCTCACTATGCACATCTTCAGGGGGAGTTCCTCTATATCTTGCAATCAAATTCCTCAATATCAGTACTTACACTTAATATGTTTATGCCCGTTGAAAACTTAACCTATATTGTCATCAATCACCAAAAAGGGGGAGATTGTAAGTGCATCTAGTGCCCCTTAGTGATTTTGGTGTATTGAAGACTTATAGGTTAAGGGATTAATGTGTTTGTGAGTGTACACGGGTCTATAAGTCTATGAGGAGTTTGATATTTACAGGGAAAGTCAACCCCTAAAAATGAATATCTTCGACTGAAGATTTTGATATTTCTGAAGACTTTCATGAAGACTTTGAAAGTGAAGAAATTGGTGTATCCGTGAAGACTTGATATTCATGCGAGGAATATGAAGCTTGAAGACTTTCGTTTTCATAGTTTTGTTTTTCTCTTTCTTGAGTCATAGGAAACGCCTTACTGTTAAAAGGGGTCGAGGAAATACTAAGGAAAAATTTCCATGTGATGCTCAACTCAAAATCCTACACCTACCAAACCCTTCGAGTGAAGCCTTTGGAAATCTCATACAGTTCAGTCAATTTCTTCAGTGACAGAGACGGAGTTCTTCTGGTCGCTGAGGAATTTGTTCTGACTGAGGAGTTAGGAATTCGCCAGTGCGGATTGCCTACACAGTGAGGAACATGATAGCCCTGAGGAATTTGAGATTGAAAATTCTGACCGTTGCTGTGCTACGTGCCAGCTGTCCCAAAATATCTTATCCACCTAACGGTCATATCAGAACAAGGGCATTTATGTCTTATCATGTCGGGATGCTCCCTAGGCTATAAATAGCCGCCCCCTACAATCACTAGCTGGTTGGCTGCTCCAAGAGAAACTGACACTTGTCATTTGAGAGCAACCCATCCTCCGAGGACTTTGAGCGAAAATCATCGAGTGAGGAAAAACCCAAACCCAAACACCTACAAACCCCAAAGTGATTGAGCATCACTGAAGAGATTGATCCTGTGTGGATCCGATGCCTGTTACCTTTGAAGACTGTGCTTCTTCCAGACGGTTAGGTGTCATGGTCTAGAGCATCCAAGAGGAATTGTGGATCGCCGAGTGACCGAGTCTGTGAAGGTTTGGAAGTCGCCTGAAGACTTACCACGAGTGATTGGACGAGGTCTGCGTGACCTTAGTTCAAGGAGAATACGGTGAGGACTTGGTGTCCTGAGCTGCGTGCTCAGCGACTAGGTGTCCGGGACTGCGTGTCCTCGAGTTTAAATACTCAGCCGCTCCAACCAGACGTACAACTGAGACAGCAGTTGGAACTGGTCTGCCAAATCATTGTCTTCACCAACCTTACTGGTTATATTTCGTCAACTCTTTCATTTCCTCATTACTGTGTTGAGTGATTGTTCATATCTGTGTTTGAAGACTTTGACTGAAGACTTTCTCAATTTCCTCAGTTCAATTTCTTCAGTCTGTTTGTCTTCATCTTGTGTTATCATGTGTTTACGCTTCCTGTACTCTGTGCTTGTCTTCATTTCATCATGATGACTATGTCTGTATCCTGTTATGCTTACTTCTGAGTACTTATTCCGCTGCTAGTAGTTCTTCGCTAAGGAATTTCCTCACCGGCAAATTCCTCAGTGAAGAATTCATAAAAATCGCCTATTCACCCCCCCCCCTCTAGTCGATATAACGCACTTTCTACATGGAGGCCAAAGATATGGACAGTGATGATCAGAAATCAGGGGTGATGATGGAATGCATGACCGGCAGCGACAACGGCGCAACTGAACGATTTTGTGGAAGGGTCGAGGAGATCTGGGAGCTTGACTACTCTGGACTGCACAACACGATGATGTTCCGTATCAGATGGGCTAAGAATGTCGAAAGAAAAAGCCGGATTTTCACTACCATGACTATATCCCATGCCAAGAGTGCTACCGTGAACGCTATCGCAAAAAACGAGCCATGGGTACACGCTAAGCACGTGACACAATGCTTCTTCATAACCGACCAGCACAATCCCAGCCGTGTTGTCGTGAGGAGAGGCAAAAGGAACATCATTGGAATGGATGGAGTCGCCAACGAGGAAGACTACGATTAGTACGGCAACCCAATGAGAAAAGATGACGATTACTACATTACCTAAGAAAAATCATACTCCATGGAAAAGGCAAAGTCGCAATGAGGGGCTCAATTATTCTTCAACGAACAAGAAGGGAAAGAAGCTGACTCAAAAACGAAAACATCAACGCTGAGGAACCGTATGATGTAATATATATAGGGAAAATCCATCCTACCACCCGGTGGTAGTTACCCCACATGTCTCATATACTACCATGTGGTACTATATATATACTTTTTTATTATATTAAATATGTTCATATACTATATCTAAAATATTTCAAAGCAAGTTACACGAAAAAATTGCATATGAGCCCCATAGTTTTTGTTATATTTGCAAAATACATACATATTTGTACGTAAAAATGAGCATACTCAAAAAATGATACATACTACCTAAAAATTAGCATATATACTACCTGATCATTGTTATATACTACATACTACACGTACATACTCTCGGTTCCGACAGATACTACATACAACATACAAAACGCAATTGGTGGTAACTACCACTGCTTGTAGGAAACATTTGTCCTATATATATATATATATATATATATATATATATATATATATATATATATATATATATATATATATAGGAAAATGGTTGTGTACTCCTGGGAGTACGTACTCCTGCTCCTCATATACCACATAGATGAATCTTTTATACCCTTTTATTATTTTTAATATACTTCATTAGTAATTATTAGATACCCAAAATGAGTTTCATGAAAAAATTCATGTGAGTCTAAGTATTTTTAAATATTTACGTATATACTGATGTGTTTGTACGTGAAAAGGTATATTACAAAAAGTATGTCGCAGATGATATTTTTTCAACTAAACTCATATTGGGGTATCTTAGAATATTTAATAAAGTATATTGAGAATAATAAAGAGGTATAATTAATGCGTATATGAGGTATATTGAGGATGGGAGTACATACTCCCAAGAGTACAAAAGAGGAGTCCTATATATATTGAGGATGCATTTTCCCTATATATATATATAACTGATGCATTAATTGTTTTGGTATGTACATATATTAACTCTTCTTTCTTCTTTTATATAGCCCTCCGGATCAAGCAATACTTCAGTAAAGAAATGAGGGCCGAAGAAAAAGTTGCGCCCGGATGAAAGGTTCACGATCACAGAAATCGCGCGTGATGGCCAACCGATTAAACCCCTCAGGACCAAGGAAGCATTTTCTGCTCAGTGCATGGTTCTTGTTAGGGACATGATCCTGATCAGCATCGAGCTGTGGAATGAGCCTAAGAAGGAAGAGCTTCTTCAAGTTTCTTTTGTCGAAGATAGACAGAAAGAAGATCTTTGGAAAGCACTAAAGGTAAATTTCACCCTACCGGAAGAGGAGGATCCGGAGAATCCAGTTATAGAGCCGTTGATCAAGTCCTCTTCTCTCAAGAAGATGGCAGATCTATTCAAAAGGTGGAAGAATGAGTTGAAAACAATGTATGTCGACCAAGACAGGACTCCAGAATTCACCAGCCGATTTGAGAAGATAAGAGATCACTGGCCCGCATTTGTGGCCAACAAGACATCGAAGAGGAGTAAGAAGATGTCAGTGACTAACAAGATAAATGCTGCAAAGAAGGAGCATTACCATCGCATGGGGTCAGGTGGCTACCTCAAAGCCTGGCCGTTGTGGGACAAAGCTGAGCAGGACCTGATGGCTAAAGGGGTCGAACCAGAGACATTGCACTGGCCAGACCTTTGTAGGACTTGGTTCTTCGGGGTTGGTGGAACATTGGACCCTGAAACCGGGGAGTGATGTTGGACGGACGAGCAACGTTCAACACCCGTCACGAAGCTTCAGAAAGCAATCAACGAAGTGCGGGAAGGGAAGTTCGTTCCCGACAGAGAGAACGACAAGCTCACAAGGGCCCTCAGGAATCCTGAGCACCCTGGACGAACATGAGGCACTCCAGGCTCCGTTGCGTGGAAGGTTGGGTTTCCCGACGCACGCGATTACAAAACCCAAGAGACGAGGAGGAAAGCAGAGCAGAGCGAACTGCAGGAGCTTAAGGCAAGGGTAAGAATACTAGAGGAACGAGATGTTGAGAACCAGCAGCTATTAGATCCTGCCCAAGATGCTACCCCAGAAGCTACCCCGCCAGCGGAGAAGCAGCGTGGCTTCCACCGAGCTCGTTCATCAGCCTGACTTGACGGGTCCTAGTGTTGGGGAACGTAGCAGAAATTTAAAATTTTCCTACGTGTCACCAAGATCCATCTATGGAGAAACTAGCAACAAGGGGAAGGAGAGTGCATCTACATACCCTTGTAGATTGCTAAGCGGAAGCATTCAAGAGAACGGGGTTGAAGGAGCCGTACTCGTCGTGATCCAAATCACTGGAGATCCTAGTGCCGAATGGACGGCACCTCCGTGTTCAACACACGTACAGTCCGGTGACGTCTCCCATGCCTTGATCCAGCAAGGAGAGAGGGAGAGGTTGAGGAAGACTCCATCCAGCAGCAGCACAATGGCGTGGTGGTGATGGAGGAGCGTGGTGATCCAGCAGGGCTTCGCCAAGCACCGCGGGAGAGGAGAAGGGAGAGAGGTAGGGCTGCGCCAGGGAGAGGTCAAAACTCATGTGTTGGTAGCCCTCAAGACCTCAGCTATATATAGGGGAGAGGAAGGGGGTGCGCCCCCTCTAGGGTTTCCACCCCAAGGGGTGCGGCAGCCCCAATCCCATCTAAGGGTGGCGGCCAAGGGGGGGGGGGAAGAGGGGAAACTTGCCCCCCAAGTTAGGTGGAAGCACCCCCTCCCCAAACCCTAGGCGCCTTGGGCCCTTATGGGGAGGCGCACCAGCCCACCTGGGGCTGGTCCCCTCCCACACTTGGCCCATGCAGCCCTCCGGGGATGGTGGCCCCACTTGGTGGACCCCCGGGACCCTCCCGGTGGTCCCGGTACGTTACCGATAAAACCCGAAACTTTTCCGGTGACCAAAACAGGACTTCCCATATATAAATCTTTACCTCCGGACCATTCCGGAACTCCTAGTGATGTCCGGGATCTCATCCGGGACTCCGAACAACATTCGGTAACCACATACAAACTTCCTTTATAACCCTAGCATCATCGAACCTTACGTGTGTAGACCCTACGGGTTTGGGAGACATGTAGACATGACCGAGACGTTCTCCGGTCAATAACCAACAACGGGATCTGGATACCCATGTTGGCTCCCACATGTTCCACGATGATCTCATCGGATGAACCACAATGTCAAGGACTCAATCAATCCTGTACACAATTCCCTTTGTCTAGCGGTATTGTACTTGCCCGAGATTCGATCGTCGGTATACCGATACCTTGTTCAATCTCGTTACCGGCAAGTCTCTTTACTCGTTCCGTAACACATCATCCCGTGATCAACCCCTTGGTCACATTGTGCACATTATGATGATGTCCTACTGAGTGGGCCCAGAGATACCTCTCCGTTTACACGGAGTGACAAATCCCAGTCTCGATTCGTGCCAACCCAACAGACACTTTCGGAGTTACCTGTAGTGCACCTTTATAGTCACCCAGTTACGTTGTGACGTTTGGTACACCCAAAGCATTCCTACGGTATCCGGGAGTTGCACAATCTCATGGTCTAAGGAAATGATACTTGACATTAGAAAAGCTTTAGCATACGAACTACGATCTTTGTGCTAGGCTTAGGATTGGGTCTTGTCCATCACATTATTCTTCTAATGATGTGATCCCGTTATCAACGACATCCAATGTCCATGGTCAGGAAACCGTAACCATCTGTTGATCAACGAGCTAGTTAACTAGAGGCTTACTAGGGACATGGTGTTGTCTATTTACCCACACATGTATCTGAGTTTCCTATCAATACAATTATAGCATGGATAATAAACGATTATCATGAACAAGGAAATATAATAATAACTAATTTATTATTGCCTCTAGGGCATATTTCCAACACCTAGCTACCCTATCGATTCTATCACAGATTCACACCAGTGCCACCTTATGACGCAATGGGATCAACTCAAAGTCAAGGCGGTTGTCGGCTCTGTGTTCCCTCCTTCACCCGGAGCAACTTTTCACTGCCGCCTAATTCCACAAGGCTATGCTGTTGTGATGGTGGACGAAATAACAGAGAGATTTGAGGAGCTCCAGCTTGACCACCCTACAGGTGATGGGGAGACTCAGCTGGGTCTTGCTATGTATACTCCGTGTCTATGGCGGAAGGAGCACATCAAGCTTCTGAACTTCATGGCTCCTGCTAGTCAGCTGGGCACTCCGCCTCCTCCTCCTCCTCCTCCCGCGAGTCATTAGGGCGCTCCGCCTCCTGCTCCGGCGCGTGAGGGCGGCAGTACTCCGCCTCCTTCTCCGCTTGCTCCGGCGCGTCCGAGCAGCCCGCCTCCTCCTTTGTCGCCTCGTAAGCGACGGCAGAACACAGACGCCGCTGCTCCGGCTGCTCAGGCGCGTCGTAGCAGTCCGCCTCCAGTTGCCCTGCCTCTTCAGCAATGAAAGAAGACAACCGTAGTCGCTCCAACTGCTCCGGCGTCTAGCAGTACAGCCAGAGGCGGGAGGCTAGCAAAACGAAGAAAAGGGAAACAAATTCCCCAGCTCGGCGAACAAGCGAAGCAATCGTGCCCCCCGCTCAATGTGTCTAGCTATATCGTCGCTAATCTTCCGGGGGTGCTGCCTGGTACCAATCCTGCAGATTACATGACCGACGAGGATGCAATAATTTTTGGAACAATGGAGGTGGGCACATTAAGATTCGAGCATGGGAAGCCTCTCGTCAGACCTGGTACTTCCCTAACAGCGATGATGCAAAGATTCCATGATTGGTACATGGACATCTGCAGCAAGTATGGGAAAAATACTTTGTCGCTATCGGTTAAAGAGGAGCACAAGGAATTGATGTGTTTTTAGTTCCATATGAGGAGTTCTCCCAGTTTTTCAATCAGAAGGCCCTCGATAAAACAAGCATCACTTGCTACTGTCTGTAAGTACTACTTCTCTGTAATTAGTTAAGTCTCTATATATAGCTCAGCTCTTTCATTGCACGTGTATATAATTATCCTCACTATATTATGCAGATTGAAGATCGCCAAATTGAAGAAAAAACAAGTAGGTGATATTGGGTTCATTAACACAAATCTCATGGATGAATGGACTGTTAAACATGATGCCAGAGAAACCGAGGCCAAGTTGCTCGCATCGTTACTTCAAAATCAAAACAAAGCTACAATACTCTTTCCTTACGAATACAAGTGAGTGTTACTGTCTTCTGCATATTCGGTTTCCCTTATTACTCGAGGTTATAGTAATGTAATTGATTAGTTATGCATGCATGCATAGATTCCACTTTATTCTGCTAGAGATTAAGCTTGAGCAGGGACTAGTAACCGTCATAGACTCCAAACGAAAAAATCCGGAGGAGTATGCGACCATGACTAAAATGCTCGAGAAGTAAGTTCAATCGATAATTATCGCACCATATCGGCAACTTTATTCATTTACTGATATCAAGTAATTGTTTTCTTTGTCTGGCAGGGTTTGGAAAAAGTTCACCACACAAGCTCCGGGACTGCTGGCGCAACTGCGATTTGACCACCCGAATGTAAGTACTAGCTACTAGCTAGTTCCGCGCATCTTCCATTGATTCTAGCTATTTTCATCAATACAATTTACCATGCTTGCTTATCAGTTTGATTGACCTCTATTTCTTGTAAAGTGGTCGTGGCAGGAACGTGGGAATGCTTTGTGTGGATACTAAATTTGCGAGTTCATCCACCACACCACCTGTGAGCGGGGCTACTCTAAACAACAATATGAAGTGCGTAAGCAATAATATTCATAATTTTATTTTGTTACCATCATTTGTGTTCAGTTTCATTCATATATATGTATTGACCCCCTTCTTGAAATTAGATGTGGCAGATGCGAGATGAATTCCTACCACAAGATCGCATACAAGCAATTCAAGAGGAATTGGCGGGATTCTTTCTTGACCACGTCATCGACAAACACGGAGAATACCATGTGGAACTTGAGTTCAGATGTTAGGGGAGTAGAGATCTTATATTGTAGTGTCGGATAGATATACGAAAACTTGTTGTTCGACCAATCTATCAGAGAAGGAGAGGTCGATCACTTCTCTCTGTGTATATGTTCATGAGGATCTTCTGTACTTAATGGTTTCCTTTATTTGCTTACTAGCTAGCTAGCGTGTCGAGTCTATACGTAGCGTCGACCAAGCACAGAGATAAGATAGGACACTCATCTCTATTAGCGAGCTAACACAATATATGAAACCCCTAAATTAACCCTACAACCGCCCCCGCTTCAAAAATACCCAGCCCCTGAACTGCTGATGTGTGGAAGCCTTTTGGTCCCGGTTAGTGGCACCAACCGGGACAAAAGGCAAGCCGCTCCGGCCACATGGAGCCCCATCTGTCCCGGTTCCTGTTCGAATGGGGACTAAAGGTATAGGGCTTTAGTTACGACCCTTTAGTCCCGGTTCGGGAACCGGGACAAATGGCCCTCACGAACCGGTTCGAATGGCCATTTTTCTACTAGTGCTAGTTGTTGGTATGTTTGTGTTGGTGTTGGTTGTGTGCATCCTAACTATGCAGAAGTCGGATATGTGCTCATTGTGTTATGTATCCTTCTGATGCTCCACTTTGAGCCAATAAAAATCTACCCTTTGTCGAAAAAACATATGACATAAACATTTGCATGTGCACACTTATTTGAAATTTTCGTATTTTTCAAATTTCTCTTGAATACGCGCTTCATCGTGGAAGCGTGTAAAGGCCCCCCATACTAGATCCCCTCGTATTTTAAGTCAAACTTTGACCATCGCTTTGACGGGGAAATATGAATCATACTTATGTTCCTTAAAAAGTATATACCACTGGAAACATCTTTTGAATATAAACACAACATTATAGTTCTTAAGGTATATACATTGTATTTTTATTAGTTAAACCAATGGTCAAAGTTTGACCCAAAAATACGAAAGGCCATATATATGGGCTGGAGGGAGTACTAAACTATAGCCAAGGTACTTATAGCTATACAAACTGTACCAACTTGCAAGTTAAGATCTATGCCGTTCATGTCACAAGTTGCCTTCGAATTCAAGATATGCCGACTTTCTATTTTGGTTGGATCTCAGTGGAGTAGAGATACTAAATTATTTAGACCGCGTCGGCCTGTAACAGACTTGTTTTGGCAAATATAGATATGCAGATTTTCGTTGGACACAATAACATAATTAGTAGGAAGAACCGAAACAGACCTATTGCAATGCATTATATATGTGGAATATCTCGAAACAGACCCTAGGATTTCGGTCTTGAATAACCCCCTTGAAATTCGTCAACCAATTTCTGCACGAAAGGACGTACTTTGTGTATTTCTTTGTAGTGTGCATGTTTGGTTTGTCTTTTTTTTTTTTGCGGGGAAAGAGTATTTATATTAGCTAACAATAGAGATACAATCAGAGTTCATGGCAGCGGCAATTTCCGGGGGGAAATTACGAAGCCACACTGCCGTTTTCACCTGCTCTCTACCTAGCTTCGCTAAGCCGTGACTCACAGAGTTGGCTTCGCGGTTTATCTTAATAATAGATACATCTCTTTCCTCGATGAGTTCTCGAATAACCTGAACCCTAGACGAATATCGGGATGTGTTGGGCGTAGATGGATTCACCAAAGCGACCGCTTCAGAGCTATCGGTCTCCAACGTCAACGGCAGGGGTGACCAATGTAGGGCAAGGGCGAGGCCTTCCTCCATTGCTGCCAACTCCGCGTCCACCGCGTCTGCACACCCGAAGAGGTACCTGCATGCAACCAAGATAGACGATCCCACAGAATCTCGGAGTGCCATCCCAGTACCTGCTGATCCATCCTGCTTGAAGGAGCCATCCACATTCAGTTTAGCTCGACCTTCCGACGGTGGCATCCACTTCTGCCGTACTTTCTGACGCCCATCCTGCATGTGTCGTGATGATCCACTACTCTGAACATATTGCACCACTTGCTTACCTTTCTCCACATCCACATTGGGGTATTGCTGGATGAGCATCAGCGAGTTTAAGTAGCCAGTGAGAAAGTTTTTGGAGCCCTCAGTCGTTGGTGGAGGTTTGTTGTGAGTCATCTCATTGTGTGCATGCCAAATACGCCATAAAATCATGAGGCACATGGCTCGTTGTTGATCAGTCATTTCATACAGGGCTTGTAGTATCCACTCTGGACCAGATGGTGTGAACACCTCCTCAGCAGGCAGCAACCATTCCTTACGCATAATCAGCCAAAGCTCCTGCGCATGGTTGCATCTAAGCAAGGTATGGAACGAGTCCTCTTGTTCCCGGCCACATAATGTACAGGTCGGATCCTCCTCCATACCACGTATGCACATGTTCACCTGGGTTGCAAGGGAATCTGACGCAAGCTTCCAGCCAAAAATACGTACTTTTGGCGGCACTGCACATTGCCAGATAAGCTTCCAATCAGGTCTGTCTCCGCTTGGTCTGCTGCTTGAAGCGCCGCTCCCCTGTGCGCGTAACTGTTCATCAAGGGCAAGGTGGTATGCACTCCGTACAGTGAAGGAGCCGTGCTTGTCTGGATGCCATGCAATGAAGTCCTCTTGGTTCCGCATTGATGGTTTGATCTTTACAATTTCGTCCACGTCAATTGTGAGGAAATGCCGCCGCAGTAAGTCCATATTCCAACCGCCACTGGGTTGTATAAAATCTGAAACCCAACGCAGTCGGCAGCGCCCTCTCACGGTGATTGGTCGTAGCTGGTGGCTTCTCGGTATCCAGGGGTCTCGCCATGCGCGGATGCTCGCCCCATTGCCAACACGCCATATGATACCCTTCTTAAGCAGCTCGAGTCCATACTCGATTGCATGCCACGTAGAAGAGCCATTGCCGGTGAAGACCGTATCGGTAAGGACTCCGTTAGGGTAGTATTTTGCCTTAAGTACCTGCGCGCACAAAGAGTCAGGAAATTGCAAAAGCCTCCAAGCTTGGCGAGCCAGAAGAGCTTGATTGAACAAGCGCATGTCTTTGAATCCCATGCCGCCTTGGTTCTTTGGTTTGATCATGTTTTCCCATGCCACCCAGTGTGTTTTTCTCTTCCCTTTTGCTGAGCCCCACCAAAATTTCCGTATCATACTTGTGAGATCATCACACAACCCAAAAGGAAGTTTGAAGACAGCCATGATGTAAGTCGGTAGCGCTTGGGCTACTGCTTTTATTAAGACTTCCTTGCCGCCTTGGGAGGGGTCCCCCCACATAAGGATCCTCTTTGCTAGTCGGGATTGGAGGCTTTGAAACTTCCCTTTATGCATTCGCCCCTCGGGTGTCGGCAATCCAAGATATTTCGCCTCGAACAAGTCTTGGCCAACATTGAGCACTTGTTTGATTTCATTTTGTATCGCTTCTGGACAAGAGCTACCAAACAGAATAGAACATTTGGTGGGGTTAATCAGCTGCCCCGTAGCTCGACTGTACTCCATAAGCACATGGTTAATCCGTTCAGCTTGATTGGTCTCCGCTTTGAAGAAGAGGAGGCTATCGTCCGCAGAGAGGAGGTGTGAAATACCAGGTGCCCGACGACACACCTTAAGGGGCTCAATTCGCTGATTTTGGACCTCTTGTTGAAGCAAACTAGATAACCCATCAGCAACAAAAAGGAAAAGAAACGGAGATAAAGGATCACCTTGGCGAAGCCCGCGGGATGGGGAGAATGACTCCAGGAGGACTCCATTAAATTTCACAGAGTATCTTACCGTGGTCACACATGACATTATCCACTCGACCCACCGGTAAGAGAAGCCCAACCTTTGCATCACTTTCCTCAAGAAATCCCAGTCCACACGGTCATATGCCTTGGATAGGTCCAGTTTGTACGCGCAGAAATTTTTATCCTCTTTGGTGTTATGTTCAATAAAATGCATGCACTCAAAAGCCACTAGGGCATTGTCTGTGATCAGCCGGTCTGGGATAAACGCGCTTTGATTAATAGAGATAAGCTCCCCAAGGATAGGTCGAAGCCGATTAACCAAACACTTCGCCACTACCTTGTACAAGACCGTGCATAAACTGATTGGCCTGAAGTCCTTCATTGTTGCTGGTTGATCACACTTAGGGATTAAAACAATAATTGTATCGTTCACTCCTTCTGGCATAACGCCCGTGGCAAAAAATAATTTTACCGCGTTAGTAACTTCAGCCTTCATAACCTCCCAATTTCTTTGGTAGAAGCGTGCAGGAAATCCATCAATGCCCGGTGCCTTGAGAGGTCCGATTTGAAAGAGGGCATCTCCTATCTCCTCATCTGAGAAATCCTTACATAAAGCATCATTCATATCTCCAGTTACACGTTTCTGGAAGAGGCGTACCACATTGCTAGCATCCAACGTAGGATCACTAGTAAAAATATTTCGAAAATAAAGATCAGCCAAGTTTTCCATTGACGCCTTTTCCTCATACCAATTACCATTATCGTCCTAGAGGCGGCGGATCCTATTTTTACGCGCGCGCCATATTGCTTTCCGATGGAAGAAATTTGTGTTGCGATCACCTTCGCGTAGCCAGCTGATCCGTGACCTTTGCAGCCATAACATTTCCTCCCTGTATAACAATTCATGCATGTGGTCAGAGAGTCGCCTTATTTCTTTTTGGTTAGCATTACTAGCCCGCAACACCTCCAGCTCCTTGCGTGCACGTTCCAACTCCTTCAGGGTATTTCCAAATCGCTTCTTGCTCCAGCCCTGTAGTTGGTTCATGAGGCTATCAAGCGCAGCCTTAATAGCACCCAAGTCAGTTTTTGTACCCAATGAAGCCCAGGCCATGGCAATGATTTCCGGGAGGTCAGCAGCACGCTCCCAGAATATCTCATACTGTCGACGTTGCGGCCGTGGTGCATTCGCCTGGGAGTCTTGCTGGAGCTTCATAAGAATTGGGCAGTGGTCCGACGCCGGAGAGACTAGATGAACCGTCTGGCCCTCTGAAAAGATATCTCGCCATCTCTCGTCCGCAAGGGCGCGGTCCAGCCGCACTCGCACATTGGCCCTGGCCTGCCTCCCATTATCATATGTGTATGGTATCCCTGAAAAGCCAAGGTCAGTTAATTCACATACCGAGAGAACTTCCCGAAAGGCTGCCATTTGATTTTCCGGCCGTGGAGTGACCGAAAAATGCTCGAATTGCCAGAGTGCCTCGTTGAAGTCCCCCATCAATAACCATGGCAAGTCAGACTCAGCCCGTAGTTGTTGCATAGTTTCCCACATGAAGTGTCGGTTCTCTGTTCTTGGTTCACCATAGACACATGTGAGTCGCCATGGAGGTTTATCCATACCATCATGAACAAAAGCATCGATGTACCGGCTGGAGCTCGAGTTAACTACGATGTTAAGACTCTCATGCCAATACAACGCAAGACCTCCACTGAGACCTTCACTACTAACACCTTCAAAACCACTAAGGCCTAGTCTATTTCTCAATCGAAACATTTTTTCTTTTTTCTGACGTGTTTCACAAAGGAAGACAATAAAAGGATCGTGGACTCTAACTAGGGAAATTAACTCTCGAACTGTCGTAGCGTTCCCCGCACCACGACAGTTCCAACTGAGGCAATTCATTGCTCCTGACGGGGCGCCACATTTGGCCCCGTCAGGTTGCCAGCGGCCCCATGGCTGGCTGCCTCCAAGATGGTTTTATCTGTCTCTTCCTCCATTGCAACGTACTGCGTCTCTAACCCTTCCTCGACCGCCAAAGCTTGCATGACTGGGTCTGCCGCTGCGCTCTCTAGGAGTCCATCTACAGCTGGCTTCGGGCGGGTGACTCCCTCAACTGGTGTTCCGTAATCGCCCCCACCAGCCTTCGATTTCACCACGGGAGCCGCCAGGAGCAGGACCTTATACGCCGGCAGGGTACCGTTGGGGTACTGAAGCGAGTCACGGTCAGGTGGCTTCTTCAATCGTAGATCAAACTGCAGTTGATTTGGAACCCCGGATTTCCTTATGCCTTGCACCCACGAACACATCACGTCCATCAGAGGAATCCCAGACTCTACCCACTCAGGACACAGCTGCGGCAAACCCAGATTCTTTCCATCTTGGATCGATCTTGATTTGCCTATGAACTTCTCACGAGGCCCCCTTGCGCGTTCCTCGGAGACACGGGCGGACGAGGCCGCAATAGGTCCGCCCTGCAGCCCTGGGGCGCATGCGGAAGCGGTGCCCTCCAGCCTCACAGCCGGCCGGGCAAACACGGGCGGCGGCGCCGGGGCGATCGCCCCTGCGTCCCCAAACCCTAACGAAGCGGTACGCATAAGTTCATTTCTAAGCAAGTCCTACGTGTTGTTTGGTTTGTCTTAAGTCAAGCATTTGGAAGTTTGGCCAAGTTTATAAAAAAAAATCAACATTTACAAGAGCAAACTTGCAAGTTAAGATCTATGCAGTTCATGTCACAAGTTGCCTTCAACTTCAAGATATGTTGGCTTTCTATTTTGGTTGGATATCAGTGGAGAAGAGATACTAAATTACTTAGACCGTGTCGGCCTGTAACAGACTTGTTTTGGCAAATATAGATGTGCAGCTTTTCGTTAGACACAATAACATAATTAGTAGGAAGAACCGAAACAGACCTATTGCAATGCATTATATATGTGGAATATCTGGAAAGTGTCAAACCAAACATTAACCTAGGATTTCGGTCTTGCACAACCCCCTTGAAATTCTTCAACCAATATCTGCACAAAAGGATGTACTTTGTGCATTTCTTTGTAGTGTGCATGTTTGGTTTGTCTTAAGTCAAGCATTTGGAAGTTTGACCAAGTTTACAAAAAAAATTCAACATTTACAAGATCAAACTTGCAAGTTAAGATCTATGTCGTTCATGTCACAAGTTGCCTTCGACTTCAAGATATGTTGACTTTCTATTTTGGTTGGATCTCAGTGGAGAAGAGATACTAAATTACTTAGACCATGTCGGCCTATAACAGACTTGTTTTGGCAAATATAGATATGCAGATTTTCGTTGGACACAATAACATAATTAGCAGGAAGAACGGATACAGACATATTGCAATGCATTATATATGTGGAATATCTCGAAACAGACCCTAGGATTTCGGTCTTGCACAACCCCATTGAAATTTGTCAACCAATTTCTGCACAAAACGATGTACTTTGTGCATTTCTTTGTAATGTGCATGTTTGGTTTGTCTTAAGTCAAGCATTTGGAAGTTTGATCAAGTTTATAAAAAAATATAAACATTTACAAGATCAAATCAGTATCAATAGATCCTTCATGGAATATATTTCATATTGTATTTAATGTGTATTGTAGACGTTGATATTTTTTTAATATAAATTTGATCAAACTTTACAAAGTTTCTGACTTAAGATAAATAATATGTGGAGTAAAAACAAGGAGGTAGTGCTAATAAGGTGCTGGAAGATTTATTTGTTTTTGTTTTTTTTTTTTGCAGGTGAAAGGTGGTGGAGGATTGCAAGCTATTCCAATGCAAACAGAAAAATGACCCCTTTCCAAAGTTGTTCTTAGTTAGCACCAGCCCTCAATGGAAATGCAAGGTGGTAGAATTTTAAATCTCTAGAGAGGGGTTTGCCCTTTCAGATATACCAATGGTAACCCCTCCAATCGACAGAAACAACTCCCCTGCATGCCATGGTCTGGCTCTAGCCTCTACTCCATCCTTTCCTAAATATTTGTTTTTCTAGAGATTTCAATAAATGACTACATACGGAGTAAAATAAATGAATCTACACTCTAAAATATGTCTATATATATATTCGTATGTGGTAGTCCGTTTGAAATCTCTAAAAAAGACAAATATTTAGGAACGGAGGGAATAATATATACAAAGTAAGCCATGTCGTGCACAGTACTTCTATGGGTTTGTCATAGGGTGTAATCAAAGCACGATTTCAACCATGCGTATTCACTCAAACTAATGGGTAAGATCGAGCTTGTCTTGTGGAATCCAATCGAAGAGCCGTGCCTGGTCAACTTGAGTGATTAAGTCAACTTGTAATGGCGTGGACCGTGCTCGGTCAAGATGCGTAGTAGTAACATGCATGTATGCATGCTTTGCGCAGATCTCAACGTTTAGTTTACGTAGACACTAGACAGTAACACATCTACGCATCTTTCGGTGATGGCTACCAAGTAGCACGTCGAGCTGGTTGTCTCTAAAGAAGCGTCACGGCGCGGACGAGCGCGTGCGCTCCTCGTATCGCTAGCCATCGAACCTGCTATGAGATGTGGGCTGTGCGCTTTATTATATGTTATTCGGTTGTACATGTACGGCATATGCGAAGGTACGAATTAGCATACGTGTAACGGAGGTGGGCTTAGACGGGCGTTTGTCTCTGACGGGGTGGTTGGTACCTTAACTGACATGAGGAAAAGAGCTGCCGACTGAAAGTGGAGCAGACATCTGGATCTCGGCCAGATCAAGATTTTTCTTTTTTTTTTTGGAATCACCCGGCCATATTGCGTGATTCAGAGGCTAGCGGCGGCAAAGCAGTTCTTTGTCGAGCCTGTGAGCAAGTGCCAAGCTTGCTCACTTAAAGTGGCAGATTTGATGGTCGGCTCACAGTCTCAGGGTATGAACTACAGGCTTTGCTGGGTGGAAAGGTTTCAAAAATCAAACTAGATGTGTACAGTGCTGCGTCCGCGTCCATGGCCGAAGACAAGAGAGTCTGCACCCTGCTGTCAGTGCCGGCTTGATTGTCAAGCATAACATTTATATTAAAAATCATGCGTGTGATTTTAGTAAAATTTTCAGGATAAAAAATCGGGAAAAATAGGAGATACAACTGACTCTAGGGAATAGTAGCTGAACATGTCATCGTTAGCACACGAAGATTAATATGAGACCTTTGTTACAGCAGCATGAAACTTAGCTTTGAACAACACATCCACATTCAGGGCATTAGACAAATACGGTACATATTTTGGCTAAGGGCACTGGCAGTGAGCAGTCAGGATACAAGGGGGAAATAAGGAAAATCCAGTGATACTTGAAATGCTTGCAGCTTGCATAGATGAATCATGGTTCAACATTTCAGGAAAAATTAACACGAAAACAGGACATATAAGTGGAGATATATGCCTGACTAATGGATAGTAGATGAACATGTCATCAGTAGCACACTAAGATTAATATGAGATCTTTGTTACAGCAGCACAAAATTAGTTTTAAACAATGCATCTAGACAGCTCAGGGTTCAGACAAATACATATTACTAAGCTGACAATACATAATGTATATCAGGGGGCTGGCAGTGAGCAGTCAGGATACAAGGGGGAAATAGTAGAAATTCAGTGCTACTACTTGAGATGCTTGCTGCTTGCATACAGCTCAAGGGCACATTATTCATTTGAACCGAAGAAACTACCAATTATATTGTAAACTTTTCGAATGTTGATATTGTTCTCTCTAAGTTGTTTAACAAGGTCTCTTGTATATAGATGGATATTTTTATGTGAAGGTCAGTACACCTTTTCACCACATTTATCTGTCAAAGCATGATTGTGTGATGGCCTGTGCTCAGTTATGTACGCAGGGCACTCACAGCGGCATGTGCGTGTATTTCCTCTTTTTGGTTTGCCCTGAAAGTACAAGTTCATCGCCAAATGTTTCAGTGCATTTTCACAAAACAATTGCAGGAATGGGACAATGAATTTAATTTGGACCCACCGAGTATCCACATACTATCTCCTGCATACATTTGGTTCTCTTGACGTTGAGCCTACTTTTTTCGTATCTTATTTCGAATCCAATTTCCCACGAATATAGGTTGTGGAGGTCGTATGGCTCTCCCAATGAATCGAAGTTGTATCCAACAGATGGTACCACTACGGTATCAGTTTTCTTCTCTGCATATCCTCTTAATGTTTTTTTCAAGGGCACATACTCTTCCAGCACAAGGTGCACGCTCGATAGGGGCTCGCCCAATATGAACCCTGCATCATTAAGAATGAATTAATTCTGACTGTAAATGGATGCCTTCTTTTTCTTGAAGAATGCAATATTCATCAGTGAGCAACATGGAAGTACAGTTTTACAGTCAGAGATCTAAATTATTCAGAGATGTCTTAGCGTACTAGCTTCAGAGTTGAGCATCAACAAAGACAAACTGAGGTTTGCCTTATTTTTCCTCAAGAATTTACTTTGGATAAGAGAGCACCATGGATGTACAGCTTTACTTTCAGAGTTCTAAAATCATGAAGAATGAAATACCTCTGACTAAGAATGCAATTGGACCAACATGGAAGTACAGTTTTACATTCAGAGATCCAAAATGTTCAGATATATCTTAGGGTACTAGCTTCAGAGTTGAGAATGAACAAATACAAACTGACGCCGGCCTTCTTTTTTCTGAAGAATGTAGTATTGACAAGCGAGCACCATGGAAGTACAGCTTTACTTTCAAAGTTCTAAATTGTTCAGATATGTCTTAGGCTCTTAGCGCATTAGTTTCATAGCTGAGCATGAACAAGAGGAACAGACGGTACCTTTTTGTCCACCCGGCGGCTGGAGGGTCGTCTTTTCCCGTTGATTGTTGCGAATCGGTCGCCGACAAGCTCAGCGCTCGCAGCCGTTGTTCATGGCCAACTGGATTGTAAGCGGCGCGTCGCCCACATCTCCCATGCTTGATTCAGAAGCTGACTCTGGCTCACCGGCCGGCGCGAAATCGCTAGATGCAAGATCGAGCAAGGGGAACCTGCGAGAACACCCAGGCATCCCTAAGTTGGTTCCCGCAAAAGATTCAGAGTTAGTACTTGGCAGAGGATGAACTACCAACCATACCTGTCCACCGGATCTGATGTCCATTGCCGCCGTCGCCATGAGCTCTCGTCTTTGTTGATGGCGCTGCAGATCACTCGAAATGATGGGTTTTTTTCCGGTCATTGGAGGCGGGGGGTGGGCAGCGGGACTTGTGGTGGACCTGGGCTGGCATTTATTTTTCTCCATTATGCGTACGCCGTTGTCTGGACGGAACTGCTTCCGTCACGTACATGATCGAGCCTTATGTATCGACAGTAAGCTCATTTGCATGTGTACGTCTACCCGAAGAGGCCCACCAATCCGGTCTTGCTCTATTGGTCCATTTAGCGGGAGCGCGCGCGCCCGTGCTCTCTATCGCCGTTCTCCACCGGCTCCTTCGTAGAGTACACCAGTTACAGTTCTCTTGAGTTTCTTGTCTAGCTAGCTCTAGCCTACCTTCGCTTGCCGTGTCGACGGCGCGATGGCTTCAGGTGCAGCCGCTCTTACTCTGAGGCTGGCCGCCGTCGCTGCTGTCCTCGCCCTGCTGGTCATACCCTCCTTGGCAGACTGTCCGTCCCTTGGTCCGGCACCACCACCACCAGCGCAGGCGCCACCGCCACCGCCGGAGGCGATGCCACCACAACTACCGGCGCAGGCACCGCCACCACCACTAGAGACGATACCACCACCACCACCGGCACAGGCGCCACCGCCACCACCGGAGGCGATACCACCACCACCACCGGCACAGTCTCCACCGCCACCACCGGAGGCGATACCACCACCACCACCGGCACAGGCGCCAACGCCACCACCGGAGGCGATACCGCCAGCGCCCGTGCCGGATCCACCTCGGCCATGCAACATCTGTAGCAGAGAGTGCTACCCGGCGTGCACAGAGGCCATAGCCTCTCTGCCGGAGTCGAGGGCATGCGACGAGAAATGCTTCTACGAGAAGAGGCGCTGCGACCAGTGCAGGACCCCCAAGATCGAGGAGTGCAAGGCCAACTGCAGCGGCAGATGTGACTGCCTCACCCAATCCTACAAGTCATGCAGCGACGACTGCCTCTTCCCAGAATGTAGCCCCTGCGGGACCACCCGTCAACATCAATATAAGTATTGCAGGTACCAGTGCAATATCGACTACTGCAACGGCAATAAGTGCTGGTGACCATAGGCCATGCGGTCGCATGCATGCATGTACTCCATGGTCAACTCTATCTGCTTGTGCACTTGTCTACGTACGTATGTACTGTATACACGTACGGGAGGACCTGGCAATAAAATAAAATACAATCAATTTCACTATCGTTCCATCTTGTTTATTAGTTACACAATTGGGTTTGTCTAGGTCTCATTCGAGTGAGACTTCTCGACTGATGACATCAACATACGTATATGACATCAGCATCCGTACAAACCAGGCCTGCTTTGTTTATTGAACTGTTTGCATGTTTGTGCTGCTAAGGGCTGGCTTTGTACTTCTACTGGGCTTTTATCTCATCTTTTCCCCAGTGATCTGCTGCTTTGTTGCCAGATTTTTTTTCCTCTTTTTGTACTTGGGCTGTACGACTGCAAATATAATATATGTTTTGCTATCCAGCTACAACCTCAACTAGTGAGGTAAATTTTTTGTTCAAATCATAGCATTATTTTTTGCCGGAAAAAAATCTTGTATATGCAATACGATGCATGCTTGTAGTGTTTTTTTATATGGTCATGTAACTTATTGTCATTTTTTCATGATACAGAGTATTTGAACACAAAGAAAAGATATTGAAGAAAATAATAACAGTTTTGTACTTGCTATTGCTTGCCCGCGAGCTATGAAGTTGTTGCCTGCTGTTGTTAAAGTACAGAAGGACAAAGGTCAAACACATAGGTATATACAGTATATACATCATTTTTGTTACACGGACAATTTTTTAAAAAGTGTGTGAGCATTTAAAAAATATTACATGATCATTTTTTAAGAACCGTGAACAGTTTTCAATTTTATGGAAAGCTTAAAAGAAATATGAAACGTGTTTTCAAATATGGACAACTTTTTAAATGCATGAACATTTATTAAGAATTGCATGAAAAATTCTAGAAAATTATTCATCGCGTATTGAAAAAACAATGTTCACCGCATATTCGAAAAGTGCTCACTAATTATTTTTAAAAAAACTTGATCATGTATTTTTAAAATATTCATGTACACGCAAGGAACTGTATTTCTACTAATGGGAAATGAAAATCATATTAAAGGGGAAAAGGAGCAAATTAACTGCAAGTGTCCCTCTCCTGCCACCCTCCGGCAAAACAAGCGTCGGTTGCAATTGAGGGCAAGACTTGCAGTTGCGTGCCTAGCGTCAGACATGCAACTACCCCCACCCCCTCTCCCGCCGCCCACCGACAAAACAAAGGTCAGTTGCAGTCGGGTGTGTTGACATGCAGTTTCACTCTAGGGCGACACTTGCAGTGGCATGCCTAGTGTCAAACATGCAACTCCCCCCTCTCTCACCACCCTCCAACGAAACAAAGGACAATTGAAGTCGGATAGGTAGACATACAATTGCAGTCGGGGGCAAAACTTGGAGTTGTGTGCCTACAGTCATACATGCAACTGCCCCCCCCCCCCCCCCCCTCTCCAGATGTCCTCCGACATAGGAAAAAGATTAGTTGCAATCGGGTGGGTAGACATGCAGTTGCAGTCAAGGACGACACTTGCAGTTGCATGCCTACTCTGAGGCATGCAACTACCCCCCTCCCGCCGCCCATCGATAGAGCAAAAGTCAATTGCAGTCGCTTGTGTGGACATGCAGTTGCGGTTGAGAGCGACATTTGCAATTGCATGCTTAATGACAAAAATGTAACTACTCCTCCCCTCTCCCACTGTTTTCCGACAAAACAAAGGTGAGTTGCAGTCGAGGGCAACACTTGGAGTTGCATGCCTAGTGTGAGGCATACAACTTTACGGTGTACGCCTGTGAAAAAAGAAAAGAGAAACACATAGCATATAAACACAATAAAAATTTGTTTTTGGGTAATACACGAAGAAACAAAGTAAGAAAAACAAAAAATATATAGACAGGATACAAATAAGCAAATAAAACAAAATTCATGTAGAAAAGGCAACCACATCTCAGAATAAAAAAAAAGACAACAACATGTGAGAATAAAAAAACTTCTTCTTCTGTTCACACACGGTGCACACAACCAGCAAAAAAGAAGAAGAAAAAACATACAAAGATTTACATGGGACGACTATGAGAATATAAAAATAGACAAGCACAAAAGAAAGGGCTGCAAGCCACAGCCCACAACCCACGTAGCGGAAGGCCTAGTGTGTTTTGAAAAGGAAGAATACATCAGCGATTGAAACAGGTCGATGAAACAGGACAGCTAATCTCGTCCACTGAGACTTCGTAAAGTCTCAAGCGACTGAGTTTTAGTGTTCCCCTTTTAAGTTTCTCCCGCTCACTTTTTTTCCTGAATGATATTATGAGATTTAGGGCCAGTACGGCTCTTGCGAATGTCAAACTTCACTCCTAACTCTAGTGAAACATAGAAAATTGAACAAGAGCAGCATAACTTTGGCTATACATGGCACTCTGCACTTCCCGCGGAGCCATTCAAAAGGAGTTGGAGCTTCAGTCATGTGGAAGAAGATCCCTTTGCTTGATCTCACTCCACAGACGATTCAGTAAGAATGAAGATTACCCTTTGTGGTACTGGTGTACCACAAGTAACCACCAAATCCCATGACATATGTGACTGAGTACTTCATCATTCTTGACAAATGATTCAAATGAGGATCGATACCTCTCAACTATGTCTTCACTTATTGTTATCTGTTTTTTTTAACTTTTAGAACGAAGACGCTAGAGACATCCGGCTCTAAATTAATAAAACCCATGGAACGGGCAGAGTATCATAACAACACAACAACAGATAGCAATAATACCCAAAAGCCCCAGGCGAAACATGACAGGCAAGTCTGGAGGGTTCTAAGCCGGGCAGCGAGCAAATACAAGGCCTAAAGGCCTGGAAAGCAAAGCACGGAGGCTCGCGAAACACAAAAGGGCACTCCAGCTAGGAAGTAGCCGCTGGCTCCCATCACATACACTTGGTGTGGTCGATCTTGAGTGTTCTTCATCATCTTAGCGTCCTTCTGCCTCATCAACGGACTCCAATGCCGCAGAAGAAGAGAGCATCTGAAGATAGCATTAGCCGGATGAGAAGGGAAAATGCCATCTATCGTTAATTTATTGCGAATGAGCCATAGTGCCCAGAGGAGTGCCCCAACACAACTCCACATCACGCGTTTTCCCTGCCCTTGGACTGCGTCAAGCAAGCCTGCTAGCCTGGTGGAAGAACGCGGGTCCCACTGGACACCGACGGCCTCATGCACTGCACTCCAGGCGAACCTAGCTAACGGGCAAGTAAAGAAAACATGATTCGCATCCTCGAGATTCCCACACAGGACGCACGAACCCGTCGTCGGGCCGTGTCTTTTGGCCACGTTAACAGACGTAGGATGTCAATTACTAAACATTTGCCAAAGGAAAACTTTGATCTTCAGCAGGATACATGCCATCCAAAGTCCGTTAACGACCATCTGTGTCGGCCCTTGGGCAAGTTTATGGTAATACCGACTTAGCGGAAAACTTCCCCGAAGCGGTCAGAATGACTGTGTTAACTAAGTCCAACATAGACCCTAGCCTAGCTTGCTCCTGGTTGTTTAGTTCGCGACGGAGGTAAACAGCAGGAGGATTGGCCATACGGGAAAGGAGAGAAGGGCCTCAAAGGTTGCCCCCCCCCCATGGGCTGGTCCGAATTAGACTAGGAAGGGGCAGCGCCCCCCTCCTTCCTTCTCCCCTCTTCCTCCTTTCCTCCTTCTCCTACTAGTAATAGGAAAGAGGAGGGGAATCCTACTTGGACTGGGGAGTCCAAGTAGGATCCCCCACACCTGGCGCGCCCCCTTGGGCCGGCCACCTCTTCCCTCCCGCATTTATATACGTGGCCAGGGGGCACCCTATAGACACACAAATTGATCTTTTAGCTGTGTGCGGTGCCCTCCTCCACAGTTACACACCTCGATCATACCATTGTGGAGCTTAGGCGAAGCCCTGCGCCAGTAGCATCATCATCACCGTCGCCACGCCGTCGTGCTGATGGAACTCACCCTCGGCCTCAACTGGATCAAGAGTACGAGGGACATCATCGAGCTGAACGTGTGTTGAACGTGGAGGTGCCGTACGTTCGGTACTTGATCGGTTGGATCGCGAAGAAGTTCGACTACATCAACCCCGTTACTAAACACTTCCGTTTTCGGTCTACGAGGGTACGTGGACACACTCTCCCCTCTTGTTGCTATGCATCACCTAGATAGATCTTGCGTGATCGTAAGAATTTTTTGAAATTACTGTGTTACCCAACATTTTTTTTCATAAATTATATCATGGCAATTAGGGTCTTTTTTGTTGATGTCATTTTTTAAAAATAAATAAATTTAAATGGGCCTCTGGGTGAACCAGGTGTCGTGCTAGAGCGGATGAAGGGCGAAGCAGCTGAAAATTTTGTTGGAGGGAATTCTAGCTAGATATGTTTTGATCACCTAAAAATTGCCATGTCCATGTAGCAAACTAGCTAGATACGCCGGGGACTAATTACCATCCTAAGAAATATGGAAAATGAATAAAATACCCCCAAAGCCACACACAAAAAGTTTTATGTGTTATGTCTGCAAAATTCACATGGACAAATGTTGCACTTATCATCTAACACATGGAATTGTCGTGGTCTAGGCATTGAAATTACCACATACACTTCTAATTTTTCATTCCACAAATTATAAACTAATCTCATAGCCCATCCCCTGAACGAAGTAGAATCATATAGTTTGACATTCTTTAAATCATGGGTGAATCTCGCATCACTAGTCCTACTTGCCACCTCATCCAAGAAAAGTGCCTCTGTGCATTTTAATATGGAGAAGAAGTTGTCATGACAGTGTGGTATGACTAACCAAATGAATAAGGTGTTCGTTGACATCCTAAAAAACATGTAACACAAATAAGACCTCCAAAAAAATCACACGGAGAAGAAACGTTGGTGCCATATGTATGCAAATTTCACATGAATTGCGTTGCACCTCAAAATGCCCACAAAAAAGTTGTCATGTTCTAGGAATTTAAAATTCCCAAATCATCTTTCTCTACCAGCTACGGGCCATGGATGCCACCAAGTATGAAACGCTGAAATGCAAATATGTACAAACGTTAGTTTTGTTTTTTTAGTGTTTTTATCACTATTCATACAACGTAGCAATTTTATACCAAGATCTCATCCATAACTCAAGAAACAAAAGAGGAACAACTATAGGACGTTGGCTCGTGGAGAGCTTTCGAGTGGGCCCTAAGAGCGTCTCTAGCAGATCCCGCAACCGACCGAGCCGCAAAAATAACAAAATTTACAGGATGACATGCGATGAGACAGAACATATCCCGCGTACATCGCCGAAATTCAACACGATTTCAAGAACTAGTAGTTTGCGCCATAATTTACATAACCGGAGTTCCACACATAGTTCATACAAGCTTAATTAAACATGGTTCAAACGAAAATTAAAGTAGTTCATACGACGGAGGGTTCTACTTCTAATTCATACTTGTTCTACGCGTCTGCATCGGAGCCGTCGTCGCTGGAGTTGGTAGTCCTCCCGGAGCTCTGGCAGGCTCACGGTCACAGCTACATCGTCGACCACGGTGGCCTCCCTCGCCTCCACCGTGCGGTCTCAGCCGCCAGGAGCTGCCGGAGGACCAAGTCGAAGATCCTCCCAAGGCACCGGAAATTCGCCCACGCCCGCGACCAGGCGCTGCGAGACTTTGCGTCTTGGATGCGCGCCGCCTTCGTTTGCCCCCGTCATGGGAGAGCGGAGGGAGGAGCTGCCGGCCTCATCATCGTTGCGACGCTTGCGACCGGCGAACCTGCTGCACCCGAGGCCACCCCGCGGGCGCCATCGCTGCCAAGATCCGATGGCCAGAGGCGCCAAAAATCGCTGCCGGAGGGGACGAGATATCTCGCCAGGAGTGGAGTTTGCGGCGCAGAGGGATGCAGGGAATGCTACAAACCCTAAAATCCCCCGTGCTCACATATATACCGGAAACACGGTCGGTTTACAGCCTGCCTGTGGAAATTTTACGGGCCAGGCCTCGTTTACAGGATGTGCACGGGCCCATTTTTTGGGCCGTCCCGTATAACGTCTCGGAAAACGCAGTTTGCTGGAGTTATACGAGATCTGCTAGAGATGCTCTAAGTATGTAACAATGCATTATATTCTTCACAAAAGAAAACAATGCATTATTGTATTTATAGTTTCCGCGAGAGGCACGGGTTTGCTTTCGCGAGATGCACGGCTGTGCCTCTCGGAAATGAAAAAAAACTACGTTTTTCTCCTACCACGAGAGGCCGGATTTGCTACCGCAAGAGGCACAGGTTTGCTTCGGCGAGAGGCACGGCCGTGCCTCTCGGAAACAAAAAAAAAATACGTTTTTTTCTTTCGCGAGAGGAACGGATTTTACTTTTCGTGGAGGCACATATTTACTTCCACGAGAGGCACGGTCGTGCCTCTCAGCAACGAAAAAAACACATTTTTTTTCCTATCATGAGAAGCACGGATTTGCTCCGTGTAGAGGCACGGATTTGCTTCTGTCGTGCCTCTTTAGAAAAGAAAAAGATGCTCCCAGTTTGGTTCTTTTGTCCGTTTTTTTTTGTGAAAAAAAAGTTAGTCAAAACCTACCAACATTGGATTTAGTTTTGAAGATCTCCAGGCGAGGAACTCAACAGTGAAAACGGTTCGAGATTTGAACACATGGCATAAGAGATAAAATGTTTTTAATAAACAGATCTACAAGAAAAAGAGAAACATTTTATGAAATTCTTGAACATTGTTTTTCAAATCATGAACTTTTTTAAATTCACCAATATTTTTCACAAAATTCTGAACATTTTTAAGTAATGAATACTTGAAATTGTGTACATTTTTTGGAACGTGTGAACAAATTTTTGAACCGGGGCAAGCATTTTTGGAAATTTGGTAACAATATTTTAAATTCAGAAACCTTTTTTGACGAATATAATTTTATTTAACAAATAGAACAGCGAACACTTTTTGAATTTTGTGGACATTATTAAAATTTGGAAACTATTATGAAACTGCCAAGAAAATATTAAATATTTGCACATTTTCTGGAAATTCATGAACATTTTTCGAATACACGAACATTTTCTGAATCCGTGAGCATTTATCATTTCCCGAACACTTTTCAAATCATAATTTTTTTGGAATTCGTGGATTTTTTTTCCAGAATTCAGAATTTTTTTGAAATACCAAATTATTTTAAAAAAGGAAAAACTGAAAACAGAATAAGAAAAAACAAACAAAGGGGTTTTGCGCTCCGGACTTATGCCGGCCCATGTGGGCACCCGGTGGAGGAACTGCAGGTTTTCATATTTTCCTCTCCGGTGTTGGAGCCTTCCCTCCACCCGCTTTCTCTTCTTTTTTTGCCTTTTCTTTACAGGTTATGCAGGTTTTGGTTCTTTTCTTATCATTTTATTTTTTCTATTTTTTCTATTTTAATATAGTTAATATTTTTAAGTTGGATCATTGTTCAAATTCGTGATTGTTTTTTAAAAGTTTGGACAGTTCTTTGAAATGTGAGATAATTTTAAATTCATGAATATTTTTCAAATTCAAAATATTTTTTAGTAAGAAGGAACATTTGTAAAATATATGAATTTTTTATATATGGTAGAAAAATCAAATTCATGGACATGTTATAAACTTTGGAATATATTTTGCAATTCTGAGAATTTCATAAAAAAATCCATGAGCTTTTTTAATTCATGAACATTTTCTGAAATATAGTAACAATTTCTGATTTTTAAATCCATAATTGTTCTTAAAATATATATTTTAAATTGAGTCCTTTTTGAAATTCAGAACATATTTCAAATATTTGAAAATTAATTTTTTAGGGAAATATTTGAACATAAGTTAGAAAAGTTAAAAGAATAACGAAAGCAAAATAACGAGAAAATAGAACAACGGCGCCCTGCCCCCAGATGGGCCGGTCCAAAGAGAGCGTGCTGCGTTTGCCGTTCCACCGCCGCCCTTCGCGTGCGTTACGAGGACTCCTAAACCCCCTTCGGACTCTTTCTTTTGGTTTTTTTTTGGAAACCCCCTTAGGACTCGCCGTCGTGGCGTCGTCACCCATCGTCCTCCCACGCGTGTTGCTCTTGTCGTGAAGCGATCGACGCCCTTTTCCTCCTGACGGGAAGCCAGAAGCACCGGCGCATGGACCGCGAGCCCCGTGCCCAGGACGGGGAGATGGAGGCCACGCGGAAGCGCCACCTCGTCGACTGCGAGATGAATCCGCGGGGGAAGAAGAGGATGAGCACCGACGACGATCCGCGTGCCGACGGAGCGTCCAGCTCCGACGCGATTAGTTCGCATGCGTTGGCTGAGAAGGTTCAGGAGAAGGGCGAGATGACCGACGAAAGCGTCGCGCCTACTACAGCGGGACGATCTCCACCCTCGTCACCTAGCTGCGTTACTTCTTATTGTCCCACGCTGCCTAATAGTGACTATGCTTTTTAAAAAATAAAGTACAGATGCGGGCGCTCATATATATGCGCATGCACTCATACCGATGAACACACACGCACGCTCGCTGGCCACTGTTTGAAAATAAGTGTATCAACTTTAGTATAACTTTATATTAACGTTAATATAAAGCTAAGACACATATTTTGGGATGGAGTAACGTTGGATACCGCGCAATCGCGCCAGCTACACTATCTGCGGGCTTTCATATTTTCTCCTCCAGTGTTGGGAAGGTCCAACGGTTTTCTCCTTTTTTTTCCTTTTCTTTGCAGTTTATACAGGTTCTGGTTCTTTTTTTTTCATTTTCTTTTTTCCTTTTTCCATTTTAATTTCCTTTATATTCTTTAGTTAGACCATTGTTAAATTTCGTGATTGTTCCTTAAAATTTTGGACAATTTTTGTAGTCTGGGAACGTTTTTAAATTTATGAATATTTTATGAAAATCAAATTATCTTTTAATACCAAGGAACAATTTTAAAATTCATTTTTTAAAAATAAGATATATAATCAAATCATAGGCATTTTTAAAATCTGGGAATATATATTTAAATTCGGAATAGTTTTCAAAAATCCAAGAACATTTTGTAATTCGTGAACATTGGCTAAACTACAGGATCTATTTATAAAATTCTGATTTTTTAAATCCATAGAAAAATTTCATGAACATATTTTTAAATTGAGTTCTTTTTTGAAATTCCTAAGATCTTTCGAATTTTTGAAAAAGGAAAACGAAAGTAAAATAACGTGAAAATAAAACATGGGCGCCCCGCCCGCACACCGGTCGGCCCAAAGCGTGCGTGGGTGTGCGTTTGCTGTTCCCCCGCCGCCCTACGCGCGCGTTCGGAGGACTCCTAAACCCCTTCGTACTCGCCGTCGTCACCCATCGTCCTCCCACGCGTGTTGCTCTTGTCGTGAAGCGATCGACGCGCCTTTCCTCCGGACGGGAAGCGAGAAGCACCGGCGCATGGACCGCGAGCCCCGTGCCCAGGACGGGGTGATGGAGGCCCGACGGAAGCGCCACCTCGTCGACCGCGAGATGACTTCGCGGGGGAAGAAGAGGATGACCAGCGACGACGATCCGCGTGCCGGCGGAGCGTCCAGCTCCAACGCGATGAGTTCAGATGCGTGGGCTGAGAAGGTTCACGCGGAGGGCGAGATGACCGACGAAAGCGCCGCGGCTACTACAGCGGGGCGGTCTCCACCGTCCTCACCCAGCACTGCCCTATCCGATCAGGAGTCGCCTCCCTACGGCATCTGCCAGGAGATGGCAGACAGATTCATACAAATCATGGCCGATCACGCGGCTAACAAGCAGCTGTATGCTCAACAAAGTATATATTACTCCGTACTACTGAAATCACGTCTTGTGGCTTATTCCCTGCTAAAGTTCAGTTCTCTTGGACATTAGATTATTTGTACATTAATCAAATATTTAACCGGAAAACCCTTTCTTTTTGTAGTTCGAGGAGAACCCGAGGAATCCAATGTTACAGTGGAGAGGGATTTCTGCGATATTGATGGCGGCAGTTCCAGGAGTTGTAAAGCTCGGAAGGTGGCTGTGCTAGCTTCACGGTCCGTTGTTGCTCTCTCTTCATTTTCAGGTATTTCCCCCATTCTTTTACCACTCTCTACAAATAGTGCAAGATCTGCATCATGTTGACTCCTACCTGCTTCTTTTCAGATGAAAAGAGGATAAGAGTTTGTTCAGGATTCGTGATATCATCCGATGCTTGTACAAATACCTACAAAATCTTAACTTCGGCAACTCTAATAAGGTCTCTTAACACGAATAACATTTTGATTCCAGATGTAAAGGTGGGCGCATGCTGTAGTAGTTCCTTGTGAATCTACTTTTAGTATTAAAAGGTGGAGTACATATGTATTTTTTTTCTTGCCTAATTTTTTTGTCGGATAACTTATTGTAGATCAAGGTGTGTTTACCAAATGGAGATATCTCTGATGGCGTCATATCCATGGTAGATTTTCACTATAACATAGCAGTTGTTAAAGTGAAATCTGATCAAAAACTTCCAGAGGCAATTCTGATTAGTGAAGTTATCAAAAGAGGAACCGTGTTAGCGATTGGACGTTTCTATGATCATGGTAGAGTGATGTGCGCACAAGGTAAAATTAGAAAACAAGCAAGTACATTCGATTGCTCAGAGCTTCTAGTATCAAGCTGCCAGACGACCATGGTAAGCCCAACTATAGTGCTTTTATCTCTGCATTCACTAAACGAAATGCCGAACTTGTGTTGGTACTTCCCTCTGTGCTAGCTATACTATCTTAAACTATCTTCTTTAGTTGATATCGATGCTGTAGTGTCACTTTCATGCTAAAAGTTGTGGAAGTAAGTCAAAATGTGCTAGAGGATGATAAAATAGCAGCACATCCTGCTTTTGAAAGGGCCCAAACATGACGTTTAGCATAATCAGATGCCTAAGAACACATGACTTACACCATTATAACTAAATATATTATAGTGCTAATTCTTTGAGACATACCACAAGAAAATGTTTGATGCGGATATCTGTTAAGATGTACAATTGAAAACTTGACTTGAATTGTTATCTTATCCTATCGCTGTTTGTTGTGAACAATGTGTTTCAGTTTATTGTGCATGATATTTAGTGCAATTTTCTATAGCTATTCTCTTGTGCTTGGAATGCATTTGGTCAGCCTATTCATAATTATTTGCTCCTTTTTACTAGGCGGGTGTTGGAGGTCCCCTTGTAAATTACAGTGGTGATGTTGTGGGTATCAATTTCTATGGAGAAAACCACACGCCCTTTCTTTCAACGGGAGTTATTGTAAGATGCTTGGAACATTGGAGAAAATATGGGTATACACATTTCTATACCAACACTACAAGATATCTTATTTTTAGCACCCTTGCATATGATGATGCTTTGTTTTGATTTGTAGAAAAATAATTCGACCTTGGCTTGGAATCATGTACAAGCCTATTGATATGTTGCCACTTCGTGTTTTGGAGAAATGTGCATATCTTGGCAAGGGTTTGTATATTTCAGATGTATGAAACTCTTCTTTTTATCGTTTGTTACTTATTACCATACTAGTTCATGAAAGATCAAAGCATTTTTTTTCAGGATGATATATTTTTTTGTGTGGATGGCATTTGTAGGCATTTTCACTATTATGAACACAAACTCTTTGGTACTCATCTTCTCTGGATTTCTCAACTTTAGTGGAATATGATAATTTCTGGAGAACATAATTTTTAGTGGCAAAAGCATCCCAAATATAAGGGTGTAAATGGACTTGATGGAGATACATTTTGAACGTTTTCATGCAAAGCTAGTTATTAGGTTTTTTTTTCTAAATGCAGGGTTGCTCAAAATGCTAATACTTGACTATATGTGCAATTCTAATTTTTATGTTCTTTATGTGGATTCTAAAATCTCAAGAGTGATGGTAGTGATATTCATATTTTGACAAGGCAGACTTAATAATTTGGTAATTAGGTGGCCGAGGGATCACCTGCCAATGTAGCTGGGGTTTGTGTTGGTGATGTTTTGGTCGAATATGCTGGAGAAGTTATCTGTAGTGCTCCAAAGGTGATTTCCATTTAAGATAATTGCCTTTTTATTGTTTATAGTAATGTGTTTTTTATCATATAAAATGGAAATTTTGACAACATTTTTTTCGTATCATGCACAGTTTGGTGCGATGTTGATGGATATGTGTGAGGAAACACTCGAGGCAGATACTTTAAGAAGCAACGTGACTATTGAGGTATTTTTTTTTATATTACTCTAGCAATTAGGATTGTTGCCATATGTTCTAACCATCAAATGTTGGACATTTTCACTAGGTCGTTTTAAGAAATCAAGGGGATGGCAGCATAGCGAGGAAGACGTTGCATGCTGATGCTTTAAGCGAGTTCAATTACTATAGGTGGTGTATCATTTTATCTGTATTGTGGAGTTAATTTTGTTGGAATTACTTTTTATTCTGATAGTACCTTCTTTAACTTCAGATGGCTAGATCCATTGCCGAACTACAATCGCAATGTTTATGCTAGAGAACAGCTTATGGAATTATAATAAGGTACGGTGATACTACGCTAACATTATTTGTTGCATTTTTAGTTCCATTTCTGTTCACTTGACTATTTCCTCTTTGGTGGAGCCAGAAATTTGCCCGAACCCACTTCATGCATTCTGTTCTTAAATATTCCCTCCGTTCCAAAATATGAGGTGTATTTGTTTTTAAAAAAGTCAAACATGTGCATGTTTGACCAAGTTTCTAGAAAAAAATATCAATATCTACGATACCAAATTTATGTCATCTGATCCAACATGAAAAATATTTTCATATTTTATCTATTAGGTATTCAATATGTTGATATTTTCTTCTATAACCTTAGTCAAACATACAATCATTTGACTTGCGTGAAAACGGATGCACCTTATATTCTAGAACGGAGGGAGTATGTTGGTTCTTTTCCGACACTTGCAACTTATGTCCATGTGTTTTTTGCCCTCTTCCCCATTGCAGCATTTTGTTCTTTTATTGGTACTCATACTCATGTATTTGCTATTGCTTTTATACGCAACAGGAGACAAAGTCTAGGTTTTGTTGAACATAATGGGATTTTCCTTCTTGCGTGTACTGATGTCTATGAAGCTCCCTCTCTAATGCCATCGCCTTGAGCAACGTCAGCCTCATGACAAGTAATTTTTTTTGTTAATGGCGTGTTCACAAGAAAGTGGTATTGCATCAACTAATATGAAGATGCACCCGAGACTACGTCCTCATGGGTGAAAAAGACAAATTACAATTTTCTAGGTGAAAAATGTTTCATCAGTATTAGTCATGTAATATATTTGAGCCACACACATTGCAAATTTTCATGAAAAAGAAATATTTGAGCCATAAATGTTACAACTTTTCATGAAAATCATTGCTATTTTGGGGAATGGAATTTACTTCTTTTTTGTTACCGGAGTGCAATGCAATAAGAATCTTCTTCTACTAGAATGTACACATATAACATAAACATTTGTGTGTGTAAACTTATTTAGACTTTTCGTGTTTTAAAAGATTCTTTTGAATATGTGATTCACCCCGGAAGCGTGTAAAGAGCATCCTTTACCAGACTCCCTCATAATTTGAGCCAAATTTTGAACATTGATTTAACCATGAATATATGAGTTATGTTCCCTAAAATGTATACAATCGGAAAAATCTTTCAAATCCAATATAAATCCAATAGTATAATGAGTGTGGGGTGAATGGGTGGGGGGGTGGGGGGGGGGGGGGGTTAGGGGGTGGTTAGAACTCATATTTTATTAGTTAGGAAGTGAACCGGAAGGAGTACTAAACTATAGCATAGGTATATCTATATTGTACCAAGTTGCAAGTCAAGATCTGTGGCGTTCATGTCACATGTTGCCTTCAACTTCAAGAGATGTTGACTTCCTATTTTGGTTATATCTCAGTGAAAAGAAAACTAGATTACTCGAGTGTGTCGGCCAATCTCCTTAATTACAGCCTTGTTTTGGTAAACATTGCTACACAAAGTTTGGTTGAGCAGAACAACATAATTAGTTGGAAGAACTGCAACGGCATTTTGCCCTGCATTAGTAGGAGTCCAAAGGAAGAGCCGTGCTCGGTCAAGATGCGTAGTAGGCTAGTCATAGTGGGAGTAACTTATCTACACCCTCTGGTTTACAAGGCTTAAATAAGAAATCTCATCACCCAAGACACATGGTGAGTGAAGGAATGTATATCGTGCTTTATAAAACTACTCAAATTAAATGATGCATTAATTTCAATTAATTGCAGTGCATGCATGATTGTCTGCTAGATGAGTAGGAACATTATATGCATTGGTGAGTTCCTTTTTAATTATGGCATGCAAATATTCGATGCGCCTCGGAATGTCAATAGGAGATGGAGATGAGCCCTTTAACTCGGAAAAAACGAATTTTTTTTGAGATAAACCATGTAAACCTGAAAGGAGGGAGCACTAACATAACACATCCTAATATAAGTTTACTCATGTGGCAAATATTAATGAGGAGAGAGGTGTTTGTGATAACAATATGTTATCGTAACATAATGCAACCCAAGAAAAATGAGTCTATAACCTAAAATGCAACCATCTATGATATTACTTCTATGATACTTTGCACTACGAAGGTAGTAACACAGAATAGTGTCGTATGCATGACACTGGTCGATAATATTGAACTGGGGGGGGGGGGGGGGTCTCCAAAACTGACCCCTAAAAGTGACGGAACATACATATTGGAAGAAAGAAAGGCGATCTCGCCTCCAGCTGCCAAGGCACTTTCCTCCGCCGTCGTCGTCTGGCGACTCCCCTTTGCCGACGACCTTGGTCGGCGGTGGTGTGGGGGTCACCAGAACCACGCGCGTGGATCGTTTTAGGCAATAGTAGCTTAGGTTTTGAGCTATTCATCGTCTTGGCTACGACAATGACGATGGCAGCACCGAATGAAAATTCTTCAGATCCTTCCCGACGAGGCGATCCGCATGGGGGTTGGATTTGGAAACCAGTATATTCAAAAAAAGATGGTGCGACAGCGGCATCCTTGTGGCGGACCTGTGTCCTTGGGCTCCGCCATTGCGACGACGTTTGCTCCAGCGCCGACGCGGAGCTTGGGAGGTAGTCCAGGAGTGGATGTGGATTGTGGTCTGCATCGGCGGCATCTGGAAGATGGTGGATCGTGTGTTGGGTTCGTGGTTCGTGGAAGGCTCATATGGTTTCCTCCTCCCACGTCTTAGTCGTTCAGGGGTGCCAAATCTGGAGTGTCCGGGGTGTTGCTCCGATCTGATTCGTTCAACGGCAATGGCTTTCCCTTTATTGGCGAGCCACTTTGGAGGTGACGAGCTTTGATGTCAAGCTCAAAGGATTCTTAGGTCTTGTTTGTATATTTACTTCTTGGTTGGTATTCTTGTGTGTAAAGGCTAGCGTTCGGCTGTCTTTTCAGTGTTTTCAGGTCGGTATGTACATGGTTTTTATTATGATTCTTATGATATAAATGAGACAATATTACCATACAAAAAAGATATGCATGACACGAGTATAAGTTAGTGCCCGCTATGAATAGCCGTAGGAGTAACATGCATGCATTGCGCAGGTGTCAACCCTGTAGAATGGCGTAGTAACATGCATGCATTGAGTAGTTTACATAGATGGTACATCTACGCATATTTCAGTGATGACTAGCACCTAGAGCTGGGTGCCTATAAAGATGCATCCCGGCTCCTTCCATTCAGTACACCAGTAGCTACAGTTCTCTCGTGTTTCTTTCTCTGCCTAGCTCAAGGTTTGCTTGCCGTGTCCACGGCGCAATGGCGTCAGGTGCAGGCCCTCTTACTCTGAAGCTGGCTGCCGTCGCTGCCGGTCTCACCCTGCTGGTCATACCTTCCTTGGGACGCTGTCCTTCCCTTGGCCCGGCACCACCGCCACCAGCACAGGCGCCACCGCCACCACCGGAGGCCATACCACCACCACCACCACCACCACCGGCGCAGGCACCACCACCACCACTGATGGCGATACCGCCAGCGCCTGCGCTGGGTCCGGGGCTAGGACCGCGGCTCGGATGCGGTGAGTGCCGCGTACAGTGCTTCCCGGCGTGCCAAGCCTCCCATTCCATGGACTGCAAAGAGGTATGCGACAACGATGAGAGCCGCTGCAAGGAGTGCAGGACCCCAGTGATCGAGAAGTGCAAGGCCGTCTGCACGGGCAGCTGTGACTGCAGTGCTGAAGCCGACAAGTCATGCAACTCCGAATGCTCCTACAATACATGCGGCTACCGCGGGTACAGCCGTGGCAAGAGTTGCAAGAACGACTGTGACAACTACTGTAACAGCAACTGCTGGGGACCATAGCCTATGGTAGCTAGTGTTGAGTGCTGACCGGCCGGACTATCCGGCTATACATGTACTTTATGGTCAACTGTGTCTACTTGTTCACGTACGCATGCATGTATCCACGGGAGGATCTGGTACTCCTTCCGATTCATATTACTTGTCTTAGATTTGTCTAGATACGTACATTTATACAAACTTAAGATAAATAATATGGATCGAAGGGAGTACCTGATAATAATATATACACAATCAAGTACAATCACAAGGCTATATCCATCCTTGTTGTACCAACTTTTCGTGTTTACGTATGATGAATCTGGCCACATGTGCGAATCGGACAAGCGGAAACGGAACGCGAGGGCCTCCCGTGTCGCTTTCCCGCGAGCGACCTGGGAGAGAAACCTTGCCCACGCATCCACCTCCACCCCCTTCCCGCAACAGGTGAGCATCACCGGGCAAAGCCCGCCCGACATTAGCGGCGGCGGGAACCAATTCCCCCTCTTGGGTGGGAGCAGCGTGGGGTGTTCATTCTAGCAGGAGCTCACACGGCAGCCCAGATGCACACGCCGGCGATGAAGCGTGAGCTCGGGGCGGCAGTGTGGAGGCACTGGTGCTGCATCAGCTTGACCTGTCATGGCCCTGCACCCCGATCTGGCTTCCTTGGTACGGCGGTTCACCTTGGCCGGCCTACTACGGATCCATGACAACGCTAGTCACCGACAGATCTTTGGGAGCGTCCATCTCTCAAGATCCAGTGGTTGACTTCAGCGGTGAGATGCAAATTATGGACGAAGACTTTTGATGCAGCTGGATGGTTGTGCAGCAGTGGCGACCACATGTAGCTGCTAGGATTGCGGGAAAATGGTGGCAACAACACATGAGTGGCATCGATGGTGGTACTACCCCAACATCCTGTCTTGAGCTCTTGGTTGAAAGCCTAAATCTGAGTCGAGTTGGTTATACTTGGAAAGTTGATTTTTTTCACATCGTTATCTCGTTGAAGGCATTTCTTGGATATAATTGGATTGATTCTTCAAGGTGAAAACCTAGATTCCAGCCTTGGTAGTTGAGTCTGATGACGGCAACGATTGAGTATCGCTCCCTTCCTGAAGGCGTTGCTGTTGAAGAATCCCGTTGTTCTTGTGATGTCATGAGATGGTTGGTGCGGATATGGTCGCTGTTGCAGTTTGACGATCGTGTGTCTGATCACATTGGGCCCCTTTTTTTCCTTTTTTCTGCCCACACATAGCTTTGGTCCTTTATGACTTTGCTAGTTGTTGGTGTGTTTGTGTTGGTGTTGGGTGTGCATCCTAACTACCCAGAAGTCGAGTATGTGCTTATTCTGTTATGTATCCTTCTGATGCTCCATTTTGAGCCAATAAAATTTACCCTTTGTCGAAAAAACGTATTACATAAACATTTGCATGTGCAAACTTATTTAAACTTTTTTGTGTTTTCCAAATTTCTCTTGAATACGTGCTTCATCCTGGAAGCGTGTAAAGGTCCCCCATACCAGACCCCTTCGTATTTTCAGTCAAACTTTGACCATCGATTTGACCGGGAAATATGAATTATACTTATGTTCCTTAAAAAGTATATACTGCTGGAAACATCTTTTGAATATAAAGTTATAAACACAATATTAGTATATACCATTTTTATTAGTTAAATCGATGGTCAAAGTTTGACCCAAAAATACGAAAGGCCATGTATATGGACTGGAGGGAGTACTAAACTATAGCCAAGTTACATATATCTATACAAACTGTACCAACTTGCAAGTTAAGATCTATGCCGTTCATGTCACAAGTTGCCTTCGACTTCAAGATATGTTGACTTTCTATTTTGGTTGGATCTCAGTGGAGAAGAGATACTAAATTACTTAGACTGTGTCGGCCTGTAACAGACTACAAATATAGATATGCAGGACACAATAACATAATTAGTAGGAAGAACCGAAACAGACCTATTGCAATGCATTATATATGTGGAATATCTAGAAAGTGTCAAACCAAACTTTACCCTAGGATTTCGGTCTTGCACAACCCCCTTGAAATTCGTCAACCAATTTCTGCACAAAAGGATGTACCTTGTGCATTTCTTCGTAGTGTGCATGTTTGGTTTGTCTTAAGTTAAGCATTTGGAAGTCTGACCAAGTTTATAAAAAATATCAACATCTACAAGATCAAATCAGTATCAATAGATCCTTCATGGAATATATTTCATATTGTATTTAATGTGTATCGTAGATGTTGATATTTTTTAATATAAATTTGGTCAGACTTTACAAAGTTTCTGACTTAAGATAAATAATATGTGGAGTAAAAACAAGGAGGTAGTACTAATAAGGTGCTGGAAGATTTATTTATTTGTTTTTTTATTTTTTTGCGGGTGAAAGGTGGTGAAGGATTGCAAGCTATAGCAATGCAAAACAGCAAAATGACCCCTTTCCAAAGTTGTTCTTAGTTAGCACCAGCCCTCCATGGAAATGCAAGGTGGTATAATTTTTAATCTCCAGAGAGGGGTTTGCCCTTTCAGATGTACCAAGGGTAATCCCTCCAATCACTCTTCAAAAAAAAAAAGGTAATCCCTCCAATCGACAGAAACAACTCCCCTGCATGCCATGCTCTGGCTCTAGCCTCTGTATACAGAGTAAGCCATGTCGTGCACAGTACTACTTCTATGGATTTGTCATAGGGTGTAATCAAAGCACGATTTCAACCATGCGTATTCACTCAAACTAATGGGTAAGATCGAGCTTGTCTTGTGGAATCCAATCGAAGAGCCGTGCCTGGTCAACTTGAGTGATGAAGTCAACTTGTAATGGCGTGGACCGTGCCCGGTCAAGATGCGTAGCAGTAACATGCAAGTATGCATGCTTTCCGCAGATCTCAACGTGTAGTTTACGTAGACACATCTACGCATCTTTCGGTGATGGCTACCAAGTAGCACGTCGAGCTGGTTGTCTATAAAGAAGCGTCACCGGCTCCTTCGTAGAGTACACCAGTTACAGTTCTCTCGAGTTTCTTCTCTAGCTAGCTCTAGCCTACCTTCGCTTGCCGTGTCGACGGCCGGCGCGATGGCTTCAGGTGCAGCCGCTCTCACTCTGAGGCTGGCCGCCGTCGCTGCTGCCCTCGCCCTGCTGGTCATACCCTCCTTGGCACGCTGTCCGTCCCTTGGTCCGGCACCACCACCACCAGCGCAAGTGCCACCGCCACCACCGGAGGCGATACCACCACCACCACCGGCGCAGGCGCCGCCACCACCACTAGAGGCGATACCACCACCACCACCGGAGGCGATGCCGCCAGCGCCCGTGCCGGATCCACCTCGGCCATGCAATATCTGTAGCAGAGAGTGCTACCCGGCGTGCACAGCGGAGAAAGCCGCTCTGCCGGATTCCAAGGCCTGCGACGAGAAATGCCGCAACGAGAAGAGCCGCTGCGACCAGTGCAGGACCCCCAAGATCGAGGAGTGCAAGGCCAACTGCAGCGGCAGCTGTGACTGCCTCACCGAATCCTACAAGTCATGCAGCGACGACTGCCTCTTCCCAGAATGCAGCCCCTGCATGACCATGCGTCAATTTCAATATAAGTATTGCAGGTACCAGTGCAACATCGACTACTGCAACGGCAATAAGTGCTGGTGACCATAGGCCATGCGGTCGCATGCATGCATGTACTCCATGGTCAACTCTATCTGCTTGTGCACTTGTCTACGTACGTACTGTATACACGTACGGGAGGACCTGGCAATAAAAAAATAATATACAATCAATTTCACTATCGTTCCATCTCGTTTATTAGTTACACAATTTTAAGTTTCTCTCGTTCACTTTTTTCCTGACTGGTATTATGAGATTTAGAGCATTTCCAACTGGCGCGCAACGTGCGGCGCGCAAAAAAATGCTTAACAACATCGAAATAGTCGGTTTTTGCGCGCAGTTGAGCGCTGGCTCCAACGACCACTGCAAAATATAGCGCGCGAGAGCCGCTGCAGCAGGCGCTGCAAAAAAACGGCGCGCACGCCCAACACAAATAACATATGACACTCCAAACAAAACCAAGAAGATCAAACACATAAAAAATAATCAACAATAAATAGTTCCATTTTATTACAACTCAGACAAATAGTTTATCTTCCAATACAACAAATAGTTCGACACTACAACATCAAACGTACAACATCAAACATACAAATCATCATACGTCTTGTCGGTCATTCCATGCCCATCACTCCTCGATGAGATCCTTCTGAAGATCATTATGCGTTTCGGCACGTCGAATGGCATGATAGGAGGCAACAAACCGGGCCACCCTCGCAGCCCTCCGCCGTACTCGCACGGAATGTCCCAAAAGCTCATACTGAGAGTAGTCTAAATCTTGGCCACGCTCATTATCGATGATGGTGTTATGCACGATCACACGAGCGTGCATGATGTACCAAAGGATCTTTTGATCCCAAAATCTAGCCGGTCCTCTCACAATAGCAAATTGGGCTGGCAAAATCCCAAAAGCTCTCTTCACATCTTTCCTGACCGCCGCCTGAGCATTATGGAAATCTAGATTTTTCTTACCTTTCATTTTTTTTCAACGGCTTCACAAATGTTTGCCACTTTTGGTAGATGACATCCGCAAGATAGTAGTCATAGTTGTATGTATGGCCATTTGCTACAAACTGCACCAGTGACAGTTCACCATTTGCAATCTTATTGATGAATGGTGACCGATTAACAACGTTGATGTCATTCAAAGATCCAGACATTTCAAAAAAAGCATGCAAAATCCAAGTCTCTTGATCGGCCACCGCTTCAAGGATTATAATGGAACCCTTTTTCTGATCGTGGAATTGTCCATGCCATGCCTTAGGACAGTTCTTCCAACACTATTAGGCAAAACCTTATACACAGCATCTTAGAAGTAGCGATGGACAAAACAGGGCGTTACTGCTACTTAGTAGTAGCGCGTTTAAATAAATCGCGCTACTGCTACTACTTTAGCAGTAGCGCGTGCTAGGAAAATGCTCTGCTGCCATGTTTGTACTGGGCGCAGATGGCTCGCCCCACTTAGCAGTAGCACGTATCCGTAACCAACACTACTGCTATGTCCCGTAGCAATAGCGCGTATCTCGGAAAAGCACTACTACTTACTTACCTTATCCTGGAGCGGTTGACCCACTCACTCACTCTCCCTCTCACTCGCTCTCGCCCGCGCCGAACCCGTCGTCCGCCGCAGTCGCGCTGCTCCTCCACTGAGGTATTCCCTCCTTCCTCCTCCCCCCCTCCTCCTTCGGCCGCCCTCCTCCCACCGCCCCTCCCTTCTCCTCCTCCGGCCGCCCCCTCCCTCCTCCCCCTCCGACCGCCCCCTCCCCCTCCACCCCCCGACCCTCCCTCCTCCTCCTTCGGCCGCCCCCGGCCCCTCCTCCCCCCCCCCACTGTTGGGGAACGTAGTAATTTCAAAAAAATTCCTACGCACACGCAAGATCATGGTGATGCATAGCAACGAGAGGGGAGAGTGTGTCCACGTACCCTCGTAGACCGAAAGCGGAAGCGTTATGATAACGCGGTTGATGTAGTCGTACGTCTTCACGATCCGACCGATCCAAGCACTGAACGTACGGCACCTCCGAGTTCAGCACATGTTCAGCTCGATGACGATCCCCGGACTCCGATCGAGCAGGGTTTCGGGGATGAGTTTCGTCAGCACGACGGCGTGGTGACGATGATGATGTTCTACCAATGCAGGGCTTCGCCTAAGCACCGCAACGATATGACTGAGGTGGAATATGGTGGAGGGGGGCACCGCACACAGCTAAGGAACGATCACGAAGATCAACTTGTGTGTTATGGGGTGCCCCCCTGCCCCCGTATATAAAGGAGGGAGGGGAAGGTGCGGCCGGCCCCTAGGGGTGCGCCTGGAGGAGTCCTACTCCCACCGGGAGTCGGGAGTAGGACTCCCCCCTCTTGCCTGGGTGGAGAAGGAAAGGGGGGAGGGGAAAGAGGAAAGGGGGGCGCCCCCCCCCCCTCCTTCCTTCTCCTATTCGGACTAGGGGGGAGGGGGCACGCGGCCTGCCCTGGCCGGCCCTCCTCTTCTCCCTCATGGCCCACTAAGGCCCATTAACCCTCGGGAGGGTTCCGGTAACCCCCCGGTGCTCCGGTAAAATCCCGATTTCACCCGGAACCATTCCGATATCCAAATATAGGCTTCCAATATATCAATCTTTATGTCTCGACCATTTCGAGACTCCTCGTCATGTCCGTGATCACATCCGGGACTCCGAACAATCTTCGGTACATCAAAACTTATAAACTCATAATAAAACTGTCATCGTAATGTTAAGCGTGCGGACCCTACGGGTTCGAGAACTATGTAGACATGACCTAGAACTATTCTTGGTCAATAACCAATAGCAGAACCTGGATGCTCATATTGGCTCCTACATATTCTACGAAGATCTTTATCGGTCAAACCGCATAACAACATACATTGTTGCCTTTGTCATCGGTATGTTACTTGCCCGAGATTCGATCGTCGGTATCCAATACCTAGTTCAATCTCGTTACCGGCAAGTCTCTTTACTCGTTACGTAATGCATCATTCCGTAACTAACTCATTAGCTACATTGCTTGCAAGGCTTATAGTGATGTGCATTACCGAGAGGGCCCAGAGATACCTCTCCGACAATCGGAGTGACAAAACCTAAACTCGAAATACGCCAACCCAACATGTACCTTCGGAGACACCTGTAGAGCTCCTTTATAATCACCCAGTTACGTTGTGACGTTTGGTAGCACACAAAGTGTTCCTCCGGTAAACAGGAGTTGCATAATCTCATAGTTACAGGAACATATATAAGTCATGAAGAAAGCAATAGCAACATACTAAACGATCAAGTGCTAGGCTAACGGAATGGGTCATGTCAATCACATCATTCTCCTAATGATGTGATCCCGTTAATCAAATGTCAACACATGTCTATGGTTAGGAAACATAACCATCTTTGATTAATGAGCTAGTCAAGTAGAGGCATACTAGTGACGTTATGTTTGTCTATGTATTCACACATGTATCATGTTTCCGGTTAATACAATTCTAGCATGAATAATAAACATTTATCATGATATGAGGAAATAAATAATAACTTTATTATTGCCTCTAGGGCATATTTCCTTCAGTCTCCCACTTGCACTAGAGTCAATAATCTAGATTACACAGTAATGATTCTAACACCCATGGAGTCTTGGTGCTGATCATGTTTTGCTCGTGGAAGAGGCTTAGTCAACGGGTCTGCAACATTCAGATCCATATGTATCTTGCAAATCTCTATGTCTCCCACCTGGACTTGGTCCCTGATGGAATTGAAGCGTCTCTTGATGTGCTTGGTCCTCTTGTGAAATCTGGATTCCTTTGCCAAGGCAATTGCACCTGTATTATCACAGAAGATCTGCATTGGTCCCGATGCACTAGGTATGACACCTAGATCGGAAATGAACCCCTTCATCCAGACTCCTTCATTTGCTGCTTCCGAAGCAGCTATGTACTCCGCTTCACATGTAGATCCCGCCACGACGCTTTGTTTAGAACTGCACCAACTTACAGCTCCACCGTTTAATAAAAACACGTATCCGGTTTGCGATTTAGAATTGTCCGGATCAGTGTCAAAGCTTGCATCGACATAACCATTTACGACTAGCTCTTTGTCACCTCCATATACGAGAAACATATCCTTAGTTCTTTTCAGGTATTTCAGGATGTTCTTGACCGCTGTCCAGTGATCCACTCCTGGATTACTTTGGTACCTCCCTGCTAAGCTTATTGCTAAGCATACGTCAGTTCTGGTACACAGCATTGCATACATGATAGAGCCTATGGCTGAAGCATAGGGAACATCTTTCATTTTCTCTCTATCTTCTGCTGTGGTCAGGCATTGAGTCTGACTCAACTTCACACCTTGTAATACAGGCAAGAACCCTTTCTTTGCCTGATCCATTTTGAACTTTTTCAAAACTTTATCAAGGTATGTGCTTTGTGAAAGTCCTATTAAGCATCTTGATCTATCTCTATAAATCTTGATGCCCAATATGTAAGCAGCTTCACCGAGGTCTTTCATAGAAAAACTTTTATTCAAGTATCCCTTTATGCTATCCAGAAATTCTATATCATTTCCAATTAATAATATGTCATCTACATATAATATCAGAAATGCTACAGAGCTCCCACTCACTTTCTTGTAAATACAGGCTTCTCCAAAAGTCTGTATAAAACCATATGCTTTGATCACACTATCAAAGTGTTTATTCCAACTCCAAGATGCTTGCACCAGTCCATAAATGGATCGCTGGAGCTTGCACACTTTGTTAGCACCTTTTGGTCAACAAAACCTTCTGGTTGCATCATATACAACTCTTCTTCCAGAAATCCATTCAAGAATGCAGTTTTGACATCCATTTGCCAAATTTCATAATCATAAAATGCAGCAATTGCTAACATGATTCGGACAGACTTAAGCATCGCTACGGGTGAGAAAGTCTCATCGTAGTCAACCCCTTGAACTTGTCGAAAACCTTTCGCAACAAGTCGAGCTTTATAGACAATTATATTACCATCAGCGTCAGTCTTCTTCTTAAAGACCCATTTATTCTCAATGGCTTGTCGGTCATCGGGCAAGTCAACCAAAGTCCATACTTTGTTCTCATACATGGATCCCATCTCAGATTTCATGGCTTCTAGCCATTTTGCGGAATCTGGGCTCATCATCGCTTCCTCATAGTTCGTAGGTTCGTCACGGTCAAGTAACATGACTTCCAGAATAGGATTACCGTACCACTCTGGTGCGGATCTTACTCTGGTAGACCTACGAGGTTCAGTAGAAACTTGATCTGAAGTTTCATGATCAATATCATTAGCTTCCTCACTAATTGGTGTAGTTGTTACAGGAACTGGTTCTTGTGATGGACTACTTTCCAATAAGGGAGCAGGTACAATTACCTCATCAAGTTCTACTTTCCTCCCACTCACTTCTTTCAAGAGAAACTCCTTCTCTAGATCTGTGATAGAAGGTGTACCCAACTGTCTCTTTTGGGTATCCTATGAAGACACATTTCTCCGATTTGGGTTCGAGCTTATCTGGTTGAAGTTTCTTCACATAAGCATCGCAACCCCAAACTTTAAGAAACGACAACTTTGGTTTCTTGCCAAACCATAGTTCATGAGGTGTCGTCTGAACGGATTTTGATGGTGCCCTATTTAACGTGAATGCGGCCGTCTCTAAAGCATAACCCCAAAACGATAGCGGTAAATCAGTAAGAGACATCATAGATCGCACCATATCTAGTAAAGTATGATTACGACGTTCGGACACACCATTTCGTTGTAGTGTTCCGGGTGGCCTGAGTTGCGAAACTATTCCGCATTGTTTCAAATGTAAACCAAACTCGTAACTCAAATATTCTCCTCCACGATCAGATCATAGAAATTTTATTTTCTTGTTACGATGATTTTCCACTTCACTCTGAAATTCTTTGAACTTTTCAAATGTTTCAGACTTGTGTTTCATTAAGTAGATATACCCATATCTGCTCAAATCATCTATGAAGGTGAGAAAATAATGATACCCGCCGCGAGCCTCAATATTCATTGGACCACAAACATCAGTATGTATGATTTCCAATAAATCAGTTGCTCGCTCCATAGTTCCGGAGAACGGCGTTTTAGTCATCTTGCCCATGAGGCACGGTTCGCAAGTACCAAGTGATTCATAATCAAGTGATTCCAAAAATCCATCAGTATGGAGTTTCTTCATGCGCTTTATACCGATATGACCTAAACGGCAGTGCCACAAATAAGTTGCACTATCATTATCAACTCTGCATCTTTTGGCTTCAATACTATGAATATTTGTATCACCACTATCGAGATTCAATAAAAATAGACCACTCTTCAAGGGTGCATGACCATAAAAGATATTACTCATATAAATAGAACAACCATTATTCTCTGATTTAAATGAATAACCATCTCGCATCAAACAAGATCCAGATATAATGTTCATGCTCAACGCTGGCACCAAATAACAATTATTTAGGTCTAAAACTAATCCCGATGGTAGATGTAGAGGTAGCGTGCCGACCGCGATCACATCGACTTTGGAACCGTTTCCCACGCGCATCGTCACCTCGTCCTTAGCCAATCTTCGCTTAGTCCGTAGTCCCTGTTTCGAGTTGCAAATATTAGCAGCAGAACCAGTATCAAATACCCAGTACTACTGCGAGCATTAGTAAGGTACACATCAATAACATGTATATCACATATACCTTTGTTAACTTTGCCATCCTTCTTATCTGCCAAATACATGGGGCAGTTCCGCTTCCAGTGTCCATTCTGCTTGCAGTAGAAGCACTCAGTCTCAGGCTTAGGTCCAGACTTGGGTTTCTTCTCTTGAGCAGCAACTTGTTTGTTGTTCTTCTTGAAGTTCCCCTTCTTCTTCCCTTTGCCCTTTTTCTTGAAACTGGTGGTCTTGTTGACCATCAACACTTGATGCTCCTTCTTGATTTCTACCTCCGTGGCTTTTAGCATTGCAAAGAGCTCGGGAATAGTCTTGTCCATCCCTTGCATATTATAGTTCATCACGAAGCTCTTGTAGCTTGGTGGCAGTGATTGAAGAATTCCGTCAATGACACTATCATCAGGAAGATTAACTCCCAGTTGAATCAAGTGATTATTATACCCAGACATTTTGAGTATGTGTTCACTGACAGAACTATTCTCCTCCATCTTGCAGCTATAGAACTTATTGGAGACTTCATATCTCTCAATCTGGGCATTTGCTTGAAATATTAACTTCAACTCCTGGAACATCTCATATGCTCCATGACGTTCAAAACGTCGTTGAAGACCCGGTTCTAAGCCGTAAAGCATGGCACACTGAACTATCGAGTAGTCATCAGCTTTGCTCTGCCAAACGTTCTTAACGTCGTCAGTTGCATCAGCAGCAGACCTGGCACCCAGCGGTGCTTCCAGGACGTAATTCTTCTGTGCAGCAATGAGGATAATCCTCATGTTACGGACCCAGTCCGTGTAATTGCTACCATCATCTTTCAACTTTGCTTTCTCAAGGAATGCATTAAAATTCAACGGAACAACAGCACAAGCCATCTATCTACAACAAACATAGATAAGCAAAATACTATCAGGTACTAAGTTCATGATAAATTTAAGTTCAATTAATCATATTACTAAAGAACTCCCACTTAGATAGACATCCCTCTAATCCTCTAAGTGATTACGTGATCCATATCAACCATACCATGTCCGATCATCACGTGAGATGGAGTAGTTTCAACGGTGAACATCAATATGGTGATCATATCTACTATATGATTCACGCTCGACCTTTCGGTCTCCGTGTTCCGAAGCCATATCTGTTATATGCTAGGATCGTCAAGTTTAACCTGAGTATTCCGCGTGTGCAACTGTTTTGCACCCGTTGTATTTGAACGTAGAGCCTATCACACCCGATCATCACGTGGTGTCTCAGCACGAAGAACTTTCGCAACGGTGCATACTCAGGGAGAACACTTCTTGATAATTTTTAGTGAGAGATCATCTTAAAATGCTACCGTCAATCAAAGCAAGATAAGATGCATAAAGGATAAACATCACATGCAATCAATATAAGTGATATGATATGGCCATCATCATCTTGTGCTTGTGATCTCCATCTCTGAAGCACCGTCGTGATCACCATCGTCACCGGCGCGACACCTTGATCTCCATCATAGCATCGTTGTCGTTACGCCATCTATTGCTTCTACGACTATCGCTACCGCTTAGTGATAAAGTAAAGCAATTACAGGGCGTTTGCATTTCATACAATAAAACGACAACCATATGGCTCCTGCCAGTTGCTGATAACTTCGGTTACAAAACATGATCATCTCATACAATAAAATATAGCATCACGTCTTGACCATATCACATCACAACATGCTCTGCAAAAACAAGTTAGACGTCCTCTACTTTGTTGTTGCAAATTTTACGTGGCTGCTACGGGCTGAGCAAGAACCGTTCTTACCTACGCATCAAAACCACAACGATAGTTCGTCAAGTTAGTGTTGTTTTAACCTTCGCAAGGACCGGGCGTAGCCACACTCGGTTCAACTAAAGTTGAAGAAACAGACACCCGCTAGTCACCTATGTGCAAAGCACGGCGGTAAAACCAGTCTCGCGTAAGCGTACGCGTAATGTCGGTCCGGGCCGCTTCATCCAACAATACCGCTGAACCAAAGTATGACATGCTGGTAAGCAGTATGACTTGTATCGCCCACAACTCACTTGTGTTCTACTCGTGCATATAACATCAACGCATAAAACCTAGGCTCGGATGCCACTGTTGGGAAATGTAGCAATTTCAAAAAAATTCCTACGCACACGCAAGATCATGGTGATGCATAGCACCGAGAGGGGAGAGTGTGTCCACGTACCCTCGTAGACCGAAAGCGGAAGCGTTATGATAACGCGGTTGATGTAGTCGTACGTCTTCACGAGCCGACCGATCCAAGCACCGAACGTACGGCACCTCCGAGTTCAGCAAACGTTCAGCTCGGTGACGATCCCCGGACTCCGATCCAGCAGGGTTTCGGGGATGAGTTCCGTCAGCACGACGGCGTGGTGACGATGATGATGTTCAGGGCTTTGCCTAAGCACCGCAACAATATGACTGAGGTGGAATATGGTGGAGGGGGGCACCGCACACGGCTAAGGAACAATCACGAAGATCAACTTGTGTGTTATGGGGTGCCCCCTGCCCCCGTATATAAAGGAGGGAGGGGGGAGGTGCGGCCGGCCCCCTAGGGGTGTGCCTGGAGGAGTCCTACTCCCACCGGGAGTAGGACTCCCCCCTCTTGCCTTGGTGGAGAAGGAAAGGGGGGAGGGGAAAGAGGAAAGGGGGGCGCCGCCCTCCACCCCTTCCTTGTCCTATTCGTACTAGGGGAGGGGGCGCGCGGCCTGCCCTGGCCAGCCCTCCTCTTCTCCCTCATGGCCCACTAAGGCCCATTAACCCCCGGGAGGGTTCCGGTAACCCCCCGGTGCTCCGGTAAAATCCCGATTTCACCCGGAACCATTCTGATATCCAAATATAGGCTTCCAATATATCAATCTTTATGTCTCGACCATTTCGAGACTCCTCGTCATGTCCGTGATCACATCCGGGACTCCGAACAATCTTCGGTACATCAAAACTTATAAACTCATAATAAAACTGGCATCGTAACGTTAAGCGTGCGGACCCTACGGGTTCGAGAACTATGTAGACATGACCTAGAACTATTCTTGGTCAATAACTAATAGCGGAACCTGGATGCTCATATTGGCTCCTACATATTCTACGAAGATCTTTATCGGTCAAACCGCATAACAACATGCATTGTTCCCTTTGTCATCGGTATGTTACTTGCCCGAGATTCGATCGTCGGTATCCAATACCTAGTTCAATCTCGTTACCGGCAAGTCTCTTTACTCGTTACGTAATGCATCATTCCGTAACTAACTCCTTAGCTACATTGCTTGCAAGGCTTATAGTGATGTGCATTACCGAGAGGGCCCAGAGATACCTCTCCAACAATCGGAGTGACAAAACCTAATCCCGAAATACGCCAACCCAACATGTACCTTCGGAGACACCTGTAGAGCTCCTTTATAATCACCCAGTTACGTTGTGATGTTTGGTAGCACACAAAGTGTTCCTCCGGTAAACGGGAGTTGCATAATCTCATAGTTACAGGAACATATATAAGTCATGAAGAAAGCAATAGCAACATACTAAACGATCAAGTGCTAGGCTAACGGAATGGGTCATCTCAATCACATCATTCTCCTAATGATGTGATCCCGTTAATCAAATGACAACACATATCTATGGTTAGGAAACATAACCATCTTTGATTAATGAGCTAGTCAAGTAGAGGCATACTAGTGACGTTATGTTTGTCTATGTATTCACACATGTATCATGTTTCCGGTTAATACAATTCTAGCACGAATAATAAAAATTTATCATGATATGAGGAAATAAATAATAACTTTATTATTGCCTCTAGGGCATATTTCCTTCACCCGTCCCCTCCCTCCTCCGATCCTACCGGCCTCCTCCCCCTCCTCCTCTCTCCTTCCTCCTCCCTTCCCCTCCTCCCTCCATCTCTTTTTTCTGTTTTTTACTGTAGTTTTTACTGTTGTATAATGTAGTTTTTTTACTGTTTTTAGTAAGTGTTTAAAATAATTAGTAAGTAAATTAGTAAAACTAGTTGAACTAGTTTATTTTTAGTAAGAACTAGTTTATTTTTATTTATAGTAAGTTTATTTTTAGTAAGAACTAGTTGAATTAATAGAACTAGTTGAACATGTCACATTTGTTGTTATTTTTTTAGTTTAAGCAATTATTCCCGCATCGACGTCGACGATGCCTATCCCGCATCCTTGTCGTTGATACCCGTCTTTCGCTAGGGTTTTAGTTGTATTAGTGATGTTATATGTATAATACTATTTGAGATGTATTAGTGATAACTTATAGGGTTTTTGTTTTTGCAGAAATCAAGGAGTCCCTCCATCATCCCCGCCGTCGTCCCCGTCACCGACCCCCTCCGACCTCGAGGTGAGACCAGCCAAATCTCCATGTCAATATGAGTCCTATAAGATATGATGTAGATAAAAACATGTATATCTTGTGTTGCTCAAATAGGATATGTGGTTGCCCAAGTGGCCGGTCATGTTTGCAGGTTACACCTCCGAGTGGCCTATGTTTTGCCGGAGTGTTCATAATTTCCATTCCGACAAATTTCAGGCGCTTGATATGTCTTGTTTTAACAAAGGTCATGTCGGAATTTTCCATTAATTTTGGCATGATTTGTGCTAGAATATGTAGGAAATATCGAGTGGCCTGGATTTTCTAGAAAGATAATTAGACGATATTTTGGGTTGATTTTAAGTCTGTCGAGGCCGAAGAATCCCTACTGTTGTCATGGGGGTCGTTTCTCCTTCTTCTTCGGGTGCTAGACCTTTGTTATGCACTAGGGGAAGGAGGAGTAACGACCATCACCGACAGTCGCAAATATCAGAGAGGAATCAGTGAGGGAGAGTCTCCACCATATATGAGAGGACGAAGAATCCCGACTGTTATCGTGGGGTAGCTTCCCCTTCGTTCCCGTGTGCTAGACATTTTGGTGTAATGCACTCGGGAATGAAAGGAGGAGCTACCATCACCGACGATCGAATATATACACCACGTGAGGTGAGAGTTTTCAAGAAAAGACTTGAGACACCGATAGTCAACCCGTGATGAATAATAATGATCTAATTTAGTTTTTGTAGTACATATATTTAATTGTACAAGTTTAATCTTTGAATTATGAACATAGAAAATGTCGATGGACGAAGAAGGTCCCGGGGAGTGCTCCTGGTGCAGCGACAACCGGGGTTTCTGCGACAGGCCTCACCTAGACGAAGGTCGGCGCTTCAGCATTAAGCTCGAGGAGGCCTTCGATTGTGATACGGTAAGCTACGGCGCAAAATGTTTTTTTCATAATTAAGCTTGACTTCTACTACTTCAACGTGTAATTTTTGTCTTTTACAATTTGACTAGCTTATCCCATGCCATGCAAGACGCTATGTCTTGGAGAGGATGGGTTTTGAAGATCATGAGAGGAATGAAACAAAGAAAATTAACCTAAGGACCCATCATGGTATGGATTATGAGGCAAATCTATACAATTCTGAGAGCGTGTCCCATTTTGGTTGCCTGGGTTGGGAAGCTTTGCAAGATGTATGATTTTCAAGAGGGTATGTTTGTCACCATGGATCTTGGTGATCCTGACATCAACCAAGACAATTTGGACATTTGGGTCCTTGTTGATACGCTTCCAATTCTACCGCTATGTGAGTTTCTCAAACATAGTTATTAAGTACTACTCTGTCCCATAATGTAAGATGTTTTTGCAGTTCAATTCAAACTTCAAAAACGTCCTATATTATGGGACAGAGGGAGTAATTTATATTGTTTATTTCAAAATATTTGACAGCTTATTTCCATTGATAGCTTATTTTCATTCTTCAAAGAATGTGCGAAAGATGGTAGACAAAACCTACTACACCGATGGCTCTGCGTTAACTTATCAGGAGAAAAATCATTTGGTCGCATATCGTACTGAAATTAAGAATTACAATGCCTTTTATCGAACACCTCCACATTATGGTCAATACGTGCCACTAGTGCACATGTTAAACCACGATAACTTCCATGGAGATGCCCTGGTAAGATTTTTTACTATTAAGACATCCGTGCATCTTTTGCATACTTCTAAAACTGAACTACATTGCTAACTACAAAGTTATTACTATGTTTTTCAACAGAAAATCCCGATGGATTGTGTGTCTCATTTGATGTATCAGAATGGTCGCCTTAATGTTTTGAACATACAGCCAAGTCGTCCTACGAATCTCACATGTCCATACCGGATTTCTAAAACCGGTGAACACATGATAATCAAAGAATGGAAAAAATATATGGACAGTCGTAAGGAGGTTCTTGGAAGCAACATTATGCGAAAGGCAAGAATTGGATACAAGATAATCTCCATTCTCCATAATGGAGAGTCAGGGGCTATCTTGTTTTATGCTATTTTAGCCAAGATAATATAGTAGGTCCTAAGAGAATGTAGTAGGTCCTGTGAGGTACAATATGTTTATGAGAGTTGATCATGAGGAGTAGTTGTGATTATGACTAGTGACCAACTTGTATGTGATATCTCATTGATGAAAACGATGATCATGAGGAGGTGTTATATGACAATGATGCATTATGATGATAAGTTGTTAATGATATGATGATGATGATGATGATGATGATGATGATAATGATATTTATTATATCATTAGGCGAAAAGAACCACGGATTAGTTTCAAGTGGATGTCCATCCAATTGAAACTAGTCCACGGTTCTTTCTCCTAGTATGTAGTAACTCATTATGATGTAAAAACAATTTCTAAATTGCTGCGATATGAAAACTTGTATAAAGATGTATGAATACAACATGAAATAAAAAAGAAATACGGAATAATAGTAGTAGCGCGTGCTCGGAGAAGCGCTACTACTAATTACAAGTAGTGCTCATTGTAGAAAGCGCTACTACTAAGTTGATATAGCAGTAGCATGGTCCAACCCACGCTACTGCTAACCTTTAGCTGTAGCCCCTTACTAGTAGCGTGGTTCCCCGCGCTACTGATAGGCATTAAACACGCGCTACTACTAGGGTTTTCCCTAGTAGTGCAACTCCAATGCATGCAATCTATTGAGCCAAGCATACATGGGAACCCGCGAGCTTTGTTCATCTCCAAAAGCCTTGCGGCGTCTTTGGCATTGGGAGATCTCAAATACTCCGGGCCAAACACTTGCACAATTCCGACTATGAAGCGCTTGACACACATGATGGCTTGACTCTCACCCATGGCCAAGTGGTCATCTACTAGATCAGCCGGAATACCATATGCCAACATACGCAAAGCGGTTGTCACCTTTTAAAAGGTGTTATGCCCAAGTTCTCCGGCGGCATTCCTCCTTTGCTGAAAAAACCGATCATGGCTCGCCAGTTTCTCTGCAATGCGCTTGAACAACTTGGTGCTCATCCAAAACCGGTGTCGGAAATATGACTCGGGGTACACGGGATTATCCACAAAATAGTGCCTCATCAATCTGTTGTTGGCATCGATCTTATCCCTCCAAATTTTCTGCCGACCCATAACCGAACCATCGTGCTTCGGCTTTTTATTGATGTGCATAGCTAGGATCACTGCAAGGTCCTCCTCTTCTTCAATATCAAATTCTTCTTCGGAAGAATCATATGACGAACTCATCTGCAATATTGAATTTAAACTAGTCTATAAAAACTACAAACAATATGCACCAAATTCATGTAAAAAATGTGAAGTTGAAGCAATACATACCTTGCAAGCGTTTTGTCGAACACCTTGTGGGCGTCGAGCGGCAGTGGGCGGCCAGGCACTATTTGTCGGAGGAATGGCTCGCCCGAGGGGCGGCCGCGACTAGAGGGAAACGAAGGAACCAGCGGCGGCGCGGGGATAGGCCGGGGAAGCACCATCGGGTCGCCGGAGCAAATGGGGTGGTGCGGACGGCGGCGCCAGCGCCTGGATTGGCAGTATGTGAAAGTAGCGGCGCGGGCGCTCGAGTGTGCAGTGCACGGGAGCGGACGGACGAAATAAGCGGCGCGCGATGCCGTTTCGCCCCGCACGCTGAACCACTTATGCCGTGCGCGTTTTTTGCGCCTCCGCTGCAGCGTCCAGAGCAACTGCGCACGTTCAAAAATCTGTATTTTTCTAGCACGGGTGTTGGAGATGCCCTTAGGGCAGCGAATGTCAACTTCACTCCTAACTCTAGTGAAACATAGAAAATTGAACAAGAGCAGCATAACTTTGGCTAATATGTGAGATGTGACGCCCATATATAAATGACACTCTGTACTTTCCGCGGAGCCATTCAAAAGAAAGAACATCTCCCTTTGCTCGATCTCACTCCACAGACGATTCAGTAAGAATGAAGATTGCCCTTTGCCGTACTGGTGTACCACAAGCAACCACCAAATCCATGACATATGTGACTGAGTACTTCATCATTCTTAACAAATGATTCAAATGAGGATCGACACCTCTCAACTATGTCTTCACTTATTGTTATCTGTTGTTGCATAGATTGGGATGCCTTGGAATTCTTGTTCTTGTCATCTAGAAGTCTCCCCAGCCCCTTCCTCTTTGCAACGGCAAGAAACTTATCTTGATACTCGTCCAAATCACCATTTTGTATCTCATCAGTGTTAAAAAGATTAAATCTTATGGAGCCCAGAGTGCTGGAGGATTCCAGTGATATGTGTTACTCCCTTCGTTTCATACTATAGTGCATATAGATTTTTGAAAAAGTCAAACGTCACAAACTTATTTGACCAGGCTTGTGGGGAAAAACATTTACATCTAGAATGACAAACATATATCATTAGAATCATCATAAGACGTAGTTTCATATTCATATATTTGGTATTGTAGGTATAAATAGTTTTCTCTATAAAATTTGTCAAAGTTGGCAAAGTTTGACTTTTCAAAAAATCTATACGCACCGCATTATGAAACGGAAGGAGTATCACTTTTGATGTCCTCAAACATGATGGTCAAGTTGCCCTTGTTGTAAATGCCATGCTTCTGGAACTTGCCACAACTACTTCTCATCGCACAGTTGACTTCATGTCAAGAATAACTGCAAATGTCAACTTACTTACCTAGCCTTCTTTGACAATTCAACAACCTGCTTGATAGTGTTATTCTTGTAATACCACCTACCACCCGTCTCGTTCATCTTCAAAAAGGTTCCAGATGCCATACTCTGTCAATTCAAATTATTTCATTTCTTCTTCAATAGAGATTTGTATACTCCAAACCAATCATGGTTTCAAAGTCCTTTGCTGCATCCTCAAAAGTCAAGGATCTAAGGGTGTGTTTGGCTGATTGCCAACACATACTTGTTGGTAAACAATTTTGGTCAAACCCGAGTGTTCGCCTCACTCCATACAATGACCATTCTTCAAATGAATAAGTGAAATTAATAGGAGACCGCCCTGGTTCAAAATCATTTAGCAATTTCACAGACAACAATAATGGCTAGTCAAGAGTCAAGATTACTATTCCGCAAAAAGAGTCAAGATTACTGGTGGTGGTGAAGAACTGATCTAGACAGGGAGACAGGGTCGAGGAGAAGGGTATGGAGTGGTCGGGTGCTCACCTTGCCAAATGTTGCTGCTGAGGACCTATTACTACTGGTGAAGACCTACTCCTATTGGTGAAAATCTACTGTTGATAATGAAGTACTGAGCCGGACAAGGAGGATCGCGCTGAGAGTAGCATCGCCAACTAGGGATGAAGGAGGATAAAGCTAGAAGAGGAGCAGAGGAGGGCGGCAACCCCAATGAATGTGGGAAGTGAAAAGGGGCAGAAGTCCGATGATGAGTACCAAAGAGCGGTGCCATCAATGATGGAAGGGAACAGTGGGCTTGGGATCTAGCCGAGTGTTTGGTACTACTCCTATTGTTGGTAGCCAATGTAATGGGCCCTTATTACTTCAATCTGGTTGGATTGGGTAGTATCTTCCTTCTTCCATGATAAACTAGATGACATCATGCACGTTATTGTGGGAATCAGTTGCAATTTCAATGGGATTTGGTTATATGAAGCACATATATTTAAATTTAAAATATGTGAAATAAACTGAAATAAATACCATATATAAATTGTATTTGATTACTGTATTAGTGAAAAATATTTACTTAATATAGTAAGTAGCATAATATAATGAAATTCTTTTGTCATGCATGTTATGGTGGACCTTTGATGATGTGAAATTTGTGGTGAGATGGCACGCATACATTTTGAGATAAATAGAAGTAGTGAGAATCAATTAATAATGGGAAAAAATCATGCATGTTGAGGTGGGCTTTTGATGGGCTTTTGATGAGTTGGCATTTGCAGTGAGGTGGCATGTGTGCTTGTTAAGATAAATAGAAGTAGTGGGAATCAACTACTTAGATATATAGGATACAAGACTTGAGAGTGGTGAGGGCTATATGGGGGTTGCACCCAAAGACCCCCATGGGAATAAAAAAAGATGAATTCCCGGAGAGGGAACTCCGGGAAGATACAATAAATTAAGATTAAGTGGTAGGAATCAACGAGCTGGATTACTTTCTTTATAATATATATAGGTCTGGCCCTTTCGAATTCGAATAAAACATCAACAATCGGAACTTAAGTTCTGGTTGTTGTTTCTTAAATTTTGGTTGTTGTTTCTTAAGTTTCGATTGGAATTGTACTTTTGCGTTAATTGACTGTGGGTCCCACGTGGTACTCATGTGATTCCCACATGGTAAGGTGGCATGACCCCTCCCTGGGCCCTGTGGCAAGTGGCACGGATCCCCCTTTATCGTTTAGTCTTCCGAGAAGTTTCATCTTGATTTTTCTAATGTAATTTCTGAGTTCTAGAAGTTTCTTAAAACCACAAGAATACAAAAGTGAAACCTTCCTTGCATTTTGTTAGTGTCAGTACAATTTTCAGCAATAATAATCATGGGGTGTACACATAGATAATGGGTGCACACGAGACAAGGATTTACCCGGATTCAGACCCTTGAGATGCCCTACATCCCGCCTTTGTGGAATGTACTGATGGTTTCCTTGTATGAGGGCTAGGGTTTTTGCGGTAACACATATGTTGTGCCGCGTGTTGAGAGATGCGGTAAGGAGATGTGTTAAAAGGCTATGAGGCATATTGAGCATACTAATCGGAAGGCCCCTACCTCCTCTATAGATGGACAAGGGAAGGCCCCTACCTCCTCTATAGATGAACAATGGATGAACAGTTTCACATATCCTAAATTTGCCTTTTTCACCGAGAACTACTAGATGTCCAAATGAGTTGAATTTGGAGCAGACCTCACACACCTAAGCATCTTCAATGAAAAAGAAATCAGATTCTTTTGAATTTTTGTAGTTTTTTTTTTGAATTTACTGTTCACTGCAAGAGCAGATCAGGTCAGGAGCCAAATAGTCGTAGTCCAAGAAAAAAACGTCATCTTTTACAAAAGGGATATGTGAGGAAATGAACGGACAGTTAGCGGGCAAGAAAGCTGCTGTAATACACAGCTAAACGCATACACCACTAATGAATGACTGATTTCCAGACATTACTGATTACTGAATATAGCTCAGATCGGTGCCCACAGGATGTAATTAATAGTCTCCCTCGTCTCTCCGGTTAAGCTAAAACTGTGACTCAACAATTAAAATGTTCAACAGACCACCCACCGTTCCAAAACGGCAGCAGGAAACCAAGTAACCGCGTGCATGCAAAACGTATCTTAAGGCATCACGACATGGGGATACAGAATACAGAAAATGGTGCACTTTAGACTCCGAATGAACAAGGAGAACTTCAGCCAGCCCCTCGCCCCCTCCAACCCGCATATGCATCATCGAAACGCGGAACCAGGGCGGTCTCTTTCAGTCATCAGACACCTTGGGGGAGCTCTCAGGCGTCTTGGGCATTGCATCCGGGGCCTTCTTCGCCTTGTGCGCCTCCACCGCGGCTTTGAAATCATCCCTGACGCCGGTGTCCTTGAACTTGAGGGCGAACGTGGTGAGCCCGCCCGGCGAGTCGCCGGTGCTGTTGACGCAGGCGAACGTCACGCCCTTCTTTTCCATGTCCTTCAGCGACATGTCGTCGTACAGGCTCGCGTTCAGGACCAGCCGGTAGTTGCCCTTGGCCCTCATGACGAGCCGGGACCTCTCGCCGCCGGACACTGGGATGTTCAGCTTTAGCTCCCCTTTTCCTCTTTCTTTCCAGCCCCCGTTGAGGTACTCGTACATTGCGGAGTCTGCGGTGAACATGGCCATCTCATTCTCTTCGCCTGTCTCCACTGGGCCCTCTGGCATGGTGAATTTCTTTGGTGCTTCTGCTGCCGTGACAAGCGATGGAACAGAACTTCCATTGTTGTTCGTACCACCAATATTGAAAGAAGGGAAGGATGAACCGTCGCTCTTTAGTCCAAATAGGGGAGCATTTGTGCTCTCTTTAGAAGCTGAGCCAAAGGAAAATGATGAGGCTGAAAACCCAGTTCCAGCCAGTCCTGTGAAGGCGTTATGGCCACTTGACACATTCATAAAAGAGAACAGAGGTGTTGGTGATACATCCTTGGTCCCTGATTCAGATTCATCTTTCTTCTCAGCGACGTCCTTGCTGCTTTTATCTTCATCTCCACCTTCATTCACTTCATCCTTGGTCCCTGATTCAGATTCATCTTTCTTCTCAGCGCCGTCCTTGCTGCTTTTGTCTTCATCTCCACCTTCATTCACTTTAGCACCTTCATCATCTGTTTTACCCTCGATTCCAGATGTCTTGCTGTTATCTACCTTGGGTTCTCCAACCGGCACTTTGTCCTCACCAGTTCCACCCTCTGTGCTGCCTGCCTTGTTGTCAGTTTCAGTAAGTGAAGAGTGAGCTTCCATTGGCGCATTTGACTTGTTTTCTGCATTTGACTCATTCAGGCCCGATTCATCCTTTTGAATCTCTGCTACCTCATTAGAATCTGCATTCTTGTCAGCATCTTTCCCACTTCCATTGCTGGCCTCATCAGCTTTCTCAATTGAGCCCCTTACATTTGACGTTGTGACATCAGAAGGTGGAGGTTTTGAGACAGGAATACTTGCTTGAACACTGGAATCACTTGTGGTAAACTTAATTGCAGAGAAAGGATTAGAAGAAGGAGCTGACGACGGCTGCTGGCGCCGAACCTTTACAATTTTTCGGGTTGCCATCACTTCCTCACTAGCTTTCTTAAATGTTCCTCCCTCTTGCTCCGGTGAGTCATCATCAAGCTCAGGATTGTCCTTGTTGATTTGTTTATCTGCAACCCTCTTCCGAGAGGTTTGAGCATGTTCCTCATCCGCCATCTTAGGAGCTTTGAGTACCTGGATATGAAACGTCAGAACAAACTAAGCAAACAGTAATAAACAACTTCATACAAGTAATCTTCCAATCATCATAGGGCATAGCAGAGTTTAGACACACAAATTTGACTATGCAGGCTCCATTTTTTGTAGTACATCAAGCCCATTCACAGAATTAACTTCAAATAAACCAGGAAAATTGAAAGGCATGCACAAACATAACGGCAAAGTAGGGAAAATGTAACCAAGAGAAGACAACAGGCATACACAAAATGGAAAACCATAATGTAGGCAATGTTACCCAAAGTGCAAAGATGAATGTGTAATCTCATATCATGTATTATGGTACTTGGACCTGTGACTAAGAAACAAGCATAACGGCAGTTTCCCAACTTGACGTAGAAACTGTAAGAGCATCTCAGACGGGATCCCAATCCCACCAGCATTGCTGCTTTCTGTCTACAACCATCCTCAGCAGTGGAGTATCTATATTATTTCTGGGTAAAATTTTGTTTGATGCTTGAGCAACAAAGATAAAATATAGGTCAAACTAAAATTTTAGCTTCTTGTCTGCAGTTTGGTTTTGGCTCAACTGTTTCAAAGATCAAAGGGTTTACAGCCAATATGTTGTTAGTTAACTTGTAAAGATTGCTCTTGTATGTTGTTAAAATCCACAATATGCCTAGGTATGTGAATTACATAGAATTATTTCAATGCTATGACATTAATGCAGATTTGTGACATCGTTTCTCTTTTACTTGTCAGTGTAGTTTATTACTATGTTACCATAGCTATGCAACCCTGGCATGCATAGTTCCTTCCGTCCAATTACCTGACATCTGGGAACAGAACCAGCATGGTGTGGGACATTCAACCGCGGATATTCTCTGTGTGCTAGGTAAGATGTAGCAACAGTGAGCTCATCATTGCCGGATGACAATGAGTACGAATCCAAGATAAATTGCACTACGGTGACACATTGCGATGTGGTGGAACAACAACCAAGAAGCGAATGGCTTTGCATATATAGAACAGACAAAAATATGGCCATTAGACTAGCGCCAACAAATACAACCATTACAAATACATTTTTATTTAAAGGATATCAATTAAATGTGGGAAGGTAGAATATAGATAGTGGAAAATTGAGTTGGAAGTCAGTTGGAGCACGAAGAGATATGGAGGTGGAATTGTTTAGAGACGGCCGCATACTGCACAATATTCATGAAAGAAAGAATATGTCGCCTCTAATAATAATATATCAAATGGCAAGCTCTGTGTTCGCGGAAAACAAATATTCTCCTGCATCACGATGTTGGCATAGTACTAACATACCATGGGCAAGGTAACGCCTCCTAGAGCTAGAAGCTTGCATGTTATATGCGCGAAATTATGCTTACACATGTAGGTGGTATTTTAACATCTAAAGCAGGAGAATTTGTATATATGAGCGATGAGAAATATTTTGCTAAAAGGTACAAATCAAATCCAGCCTACACAAATATATATACTAATGCATGGAAACTCCTAGTCCTAATAGCTCTGAAGCTGCAGTGGTCCAATGAGAACTTTATCTTTTGGACATTGAAAGAAGTTTAACAAATTACACATCTGAATATTGCAATATTATGTGGAAGGACATTTGTTTTCTTAGAAAAAGATACATCTCTGTCAGCTGTGCGAAAAATAAGTAGATCGAAGCACTAGTTATCCGTGTGTTTGTTTGCACATGGTAGAGGCGAAAATATTTGTTTTCCGAAATTTTGAGAATCATAGTTTATTCCCACATGTACAAGTGGGAATTCTCAGGGTTTTTTTCTTTTTTTACTTAAAATTAAAATGCTTCTGAAGCTTTTGGGTGAAAAAAACGAAGCTCACTGCAGCTCAGGAGCAATTGCCTACTGTCCTGATCTGGTGAACAAGGAGCAGATGGCTTGGAGTCAGGATGCCTGGGGAACGACTCTCACCACCGCATCAATCCAAGCCATCTGGTGGCGTACGCGCATCAAGACACATCCCTTCCGTCTGGCATAAGAGGCCTAGGGTTCCCCCAAAAAATTCAACCGTGTATGGCAAACAATTTCTGCAAATCTATACGCCCACTCATGCTGTTCTTGTTTCATCCATACACACATAACAGCAGAACACGCACACATACATGAATCAGGCAGCAAACATACATCCACGCGAAATTCAACGGAACTTTTACCTCGGGGAGAAGCTCGGCGGCGACTGGGCGTCGGGGCGACCTTGGGCCGCGACCTGGGCTCCCGCGGCGGAGGGATGGGGCTGAGATGCGGTTCTACGGAGGGATTGCCCGGGAGTGGCTGGGGTCGACGGAGAGGGGGGCGGGGGAAGGGAGTGGGTGGTGGCGGCGGCGCAAACCCTAGCACCGGTCTCTGCTCGCCATGTCGCCCGCGGCGGTGGGAAGGAGCAGAAGAAAACGCTTCAGGGGTGCGAGGGGAGGAGAGAAAACAGGAGTGAAGTGTTCAGTTTGCTCTCTGCCCCCTCTGCAGTGTGTCCACGCGACCCACCCCGATGCAGGCCGCGTGAAGGTCGCCGTACTGGGGACGCCAGGGACAGGGATATCTTCCGGTGCACCCGGCGCGGGCCAAAATCACTGTTTGGCCGTTTAATCGAAAACCAGCACCATGAATCCTAATTCAAAACTTTGCCCCAATCTGATCTCTTTTTCATAACGCATTCACTAGCGGGGCTATGCTCAACACCATAGCGTCGAGCATAGGGGCGTTAAGACCCTACCAGCGGTGCGCTAGATTATTTTTTAAAAAAGAAGATAGGGGTTTCCCCCCTAACTTTTCATTACGGAATCAATAACTCTCCAACGTACCGTATTTTTTGCTCTCGCCCCGAACTTGTTTCCTACCGCTGGATTAATTGCACCAATTTCAAAGCACTGTAGAAAGACACGTCAACCAAAAAACTCGTTCGGTGTAAAAGTCAACCGGCCCGAACGCAATCCTATAGATCCTATCCAGTCCGTGAAACCAGATCCTCTAACATCCTCAAGGGATGTCATCTAAGCTTCAGTAACCGTGACATCCCTCCTTCACATCCATATGGTTAAGCCTAAAATGATTATAATTAATTTACAAATTACAAATCTACTATATACATTTATAAAAATGACATGCAAACAAAATTATGGTGCTATAAATTTTTATTTATTTATTTTTATACATGCTACAGTAAATCCGCATAGTTGCTGCTACAGTAACCCTGACATCCTTTCTTCAGTTTACGCACACATTTCACTGTAGCTTCATGACATCCCTTGAGGATGTTAGAGGATCCACTTCCTCTCCTCCTCCCCCACTCGCCCACTTCTCTCTCCCACCTCTGGCTGCCTACTCCGGCAGCCGGTTGCGCCGGTGAGCCGCCCCGTGCTCCGCCTGTCTCTCCTTCCTTCTCCTCATCCCCATCTACTCCCTGACCTTCCTCCCTATCTCTCTCTCCCACGGGTCTGCGCATGGCGGCCGTGAAGCCCGGTACGTGCGGCACCTACCGGAGCCTCCCCGGCTCTTGCGCAGGCGGCGAGGCGGCCAGCGGAGAGGCTGGCTGTGTCGTACCCAAGGCGGTCAGTGGCGAAAACGAGGCTGAGTGCGGCGTGCTGGAGCTCCACCGACCCCCACATCGGGGGCGTCGCGACTCGTGCGGCGGGACGGGGCTTCGCTGTCCTCGCCAGCTTCGTGGCTTGGGGGCTTGGGGAAGGGAGCTGTCAATCCGACGATTACCTGTGTGCACTGCGGTGGAGAGTAGCAATTCCGTAGATTCCGGTGGAGAGCGGCGGTGGGGGGCCGGCGACGAGTTTCCTGGGACATCGCCATGGACGCACCCGCGGCTGGGGCGACGCGATTGAGTCCTCGCCGACAGCGCCCATCCTTAGAAGGGAGCGCGGTGGGGACGTGCTCATAAAACTCAGCCAGCTCGAACTGTAGCGCGGGCGAGGGGGATCTGGCGGGTCGATACGCCACCGCTCCCCTTCCGCTAAGCCTGGAGCCCCCCTGCGCGTCGTGCTCACCTCCAACATACACCGTCTACTGCCTCCTTTCGGGTGAAGGCTCAATCATCACCACCGAGTCCGTCGTGCTCACCGTCAGTGTCGACGACGCTTCTACTCTTCAACGCGTCTTGCTCACCATCAGCAGGTGAGAAATTTTGCCATGGCGCGGAACTTTTTGAACAGAAGTTGCCATGTCCCTGTGAAATAGTCCTTTAAGCTTGCCATGCTACACTAAAATCTGAGTAGCACATGATTTTCTCGTGATTTTTTTAGTTACTAAATTGACACGTGAGTACAAAATTTTAGCATTATTTGATCATATAAATACATGGCAGTTTCTAATCACAATGTCTAGCAAAACTTGACAATTTCATAGATTATTACAAATTCTCGGGCCATGGCAACTTTACAAATTGTTAGTTGGTTCACATTACATTATTTTTGATAGCTTTTGCCTTAACATCATGGCCCAACTCAGATTATTTGTTTCTAATGGTCATATGGCAAATGTAGGCTCTTTTTATAAATATGTGTCATACGATCATATGGCAATGAGGTGATCATTGCATTTTAGTAACCATTTGTGATCATTTCATCAACGTGGGGGGTCATTTCTGAAAGTTTCTAAAACATGGCAATATGTGTGTTTTTTTCTAAAACATGGCAAACTTGCCATCCTTCAAATAGTTTGCCACCATTTGTTCTCAAAATGTATTTTTTAAATTTCTCTAACATCACAAACTTACTATACGAACCATGGCAAACTTAGTTAATGGATCATGGCAAGTTTAATTCAAGTACCATGACAAAAATCTTTCTTATCTTACCATTTGTGATTTTTTTTATGTAAATGACATTTTCATTTAAAGATTTGACATGGCAAGTTCAACTCAAGTCCCATGCATAAATTTGCCATGTTTTTTAGACATCTTGTAAATTGCCATGACGAAACTATCACTAAATCATGACAAATTCTGAAAGTTTCTAAAACATGGCAAACTTGCCATCCTTCAAATAGTTTTCCACCCATTTTCTTCAATTATATATAGTTTTTTATTCATTAACATGGAAAATTACTATGTGAACCATGGCAAATTAGTTTATGGACCATGGCAAATTGCTTTTCATTTTTTCACATATCAATCTTGCCATGTCAATCCACTATATTGTATATACATGCCATGTAAATAGAAATCTTTTAATTTAGATATCTCTGAAAATTGTGATGACAAATGATCTATAATTCATATACCTTTTTTTCTCTTCCACACGGCAACAATTACTTTCTATGAGATCATGGCATGTTAATTTCATGGAGCATGGCATTTGTAGTTTATGCAACATGGGAAATTATCTCTCTTTTAGCAACAATGGTAAAATAATTAGTTTCTAATGGTACGTGGCAACCTAAGTTCATGGAGGTTGGTAAATGTAGTTTACGGTGAACGGCATTTTTTTATTAACATGGCAAATTTACCCAAATCCCCATGAAAATATTTAACTTTTATTGCCATGGCAAGTTTTATCTTTTATTTGCCATGGATAATTTTCCTTTATTAACATGGAAAATTTGCCTAAATTCCTACGGCAATTTTTAACTTTTATTGCCATGGCAATTTTTAACTTCTATTGGAGTTGGAGCCGGCCGTGTCAGAACGGAGTTCAAGGGGCCACCCGACGATGCTAAGTATTTTTTTGTTACAAAAAAAAAAACCCGAGTCGATGCCCCTGCTTCCGGGTCCCACTCGTCAGACATATCCCCAACCTCCGCCTCCGCCTCGGTCGGAGCTGCGAAGCAGCGCCGCCATCGCCACCGTTGAGCGCCCGACACATCCTGCTCGAGCCCTCTGCTCTGCTCGACTTGTCCGTGCCGCGTGAGCATATAATCGAGCTTCCCGCAATCTGCTCTACTTGCCGTGGCCGGAGGACCTACACACGAGTTTCCTTCTACCACTTCCCCAGTTCCCCATTATTCAACGATCCAGCCCTTTGAGCTCTGGAGGCGAGCTTGGGATCGAGTCACCCGTCACGCCGCCAATTGCCCTCGCCGGTGAGCCTCGATCCCATTCCATTCGTGTCACAGTGCGCCATTTTCCCTCACTTAATTTTCAGCTCGGAGGTCAAGATGGTCGTCGTCTCCATCAACCCCGCTGAAATTGTGGCTCCTCTACGGATGTACCCCCTATTCAGCCAGGCTGCCATCCGCGTGCACCCCATCACTGAGCAAGGATCACTGCCTGCATGCCTCGGACCATATCAGAGCCTGCTGCCTTTGCCGGTGAGTTTTATGAGAAACGGTAGGTGAAAATGAGCGCGCTATTTTGGCAGTAGCATTGCCGCACCGTGTCGCCATGGCTACCATTATGCCACCCTGCTAGGATAAGTTGTAACAAGGCTAAGCTCTTACTAAAAAAAGGGCTAGTATGAGTTTTCAAGTTGGATGTTAAAAGTTACTCCCTCAGCACCATAATATAAGAGAATTTTTAGCACTAGAGTAGAAAATACATGTTATGTAGAGAAAAACAAAAATATCTATGATGCCTATTTCGATGGGCTACATTATTATACCGATGCAGTGAGGGTACATTAAGATATATAGTTACAAGTTGGTACAAAATACATCTGTTTTCTTCAATCATATAAGCGTTACAATCTTCTAGTAGTAAATACAACTTTAGTCTTAAAGATAGACATATATTATAATGCCTACATGAGCAATGCGGCTCGTTTTCCTGAAACAAAAAAGGAACATGTTGAATGTGAGCTTCCAGCCATAGCTTGAAGCAGTCTTGGTATCGGGGGCATTGTGATCTCAACTAGCCCTTCGAGAATCTGAACCACCTGTCCCATTATTGGCCGATCAAGCTCATCGTCTTGAAGGCACCAACACGCAACCTTGCAAGCAATTTCCACCTCGTCCAGATTGGCAGTACCATGTAGCTTGTGATCTACCAAACTCCCAACATCTCCTTCAATAAGCTTATGTGCGGCATGCACAGGAAAATAAACATCAGGGTTGCCACCACTAGGACATAAAGCGCATGAGTTCCTCCTTCCAGATACTATTTCCAGCAACACCATCCCGTAGCTAAAAACATCGACTTTTGGTGTAATGTGAACACCCGTAAGCCATTCAGGCGCAAGGTACCCTATAGTTCCTCTCATTGTTGTCAATACTCGGCTATAATCTCTTCCTAAGAGTTTTGCCATCCCGAAGTCTGCAATTTTTGGAAGGAGTGAAGCATCAAGAAGTATGTTTTCTGGCTTGATATCACAGTGTATGATGCAGTCTCGGCAGCTGTCATGCAAGTAGGCTAATCCTCGTGCAACTCCTACGCCTATCTGATACCTAGCAGTCCAATTCAAAACTGAACTGCTTCGAAATAGATGGACATCAAGAGAGCGATTTGACATGTATTCATAAACAAGCAACCTCTTGGAGTCCTCACAACAGAAACCAACAAGCTTAACTAAATTTATGTGCTGGACAGCTCCAATTGAGCTCACTTCAGCTCTGAATTGCTTCTCTCCTTGATAAGCACCATCAAGCCTCTTCACTGCTATGGCACTGGAGTCTTTTATAAGCCCCTTGAATACAGAACCAAAACTGCCTCCCCCCAACTTATTTGTGAAGTTTTTTGTTGCCCGTTGTAAATCATTGTATCTAAATGCCATGATTCCAGTACAAACCTGAGATTCATTCATTATTTGACCAGAGCTCAACACTTTGTTTGTCCAAATCAACAGTAAGAGGATGAGTGCAAACAAGCCTAGAGCAGAAACACCCAAACCAGTTGCAACTCCAATAGCAATCCCTCTTCTGTTGTTTCTCGAAATTTGTAGTACATCTTTAGCAGAAAGACGAAGGTGAAGAGTTTCTCCATTTGAAGCAGTAGTGCCACTGCATTTTAGTGCTCTTATGTTGAGCAATTCATTATGCCACATGAAACATCCATTGTTGCCAAAGGAGTATGCGGTGCAAGAGCAATCACTGAGGCAAACTTGTGCGCACTCATTCACGCTTGTAGCAGCTTCTACTTTTGGGACATCCTGGGGCAGTTTAACACATGGCACAGAATAGAACTTGTCTGTGGTGTGTGTTGTGCTTTTGTTGCTCATGCAGTCTAACTGAGTATTTCTCGAACACCCACCCGACCGATCTTCTAGCTCCCAATCCTTAGGGGATGTTATCTTGAAGCCCACCATACAATTGCAGTGTGGCACTTCATTATCAGTGCAAATTGTGAAAGGACCACAAATTGCATGGACATCACACTGAGCTCTTGGTTGGGTATTGATCATTAGCCAATCCTCTAAGCCCTTCATCCAAATGAATGCCTTTATTTGACCTGAGACGTCAACTACATGACGAGTAACCATATTTGGATCCATGTATTCATCTACTAAAGTATATGTCACGTACTTCTCACGGTCGCTGTCGACAAATTTTGGACTAATATAGTGGGCGGCTGACATCTCTGGAATTGCAGTGAAATATTGGCCGTTCCACACACCGGTGGACCAGTAGTGTATGGATGAGTTCAATGCTACAAGAAATACCTGGTTAACACCACTGGGGTCTAACTGCTCACAATACACACCGGTAGCTGGGTCGATTATGTTTTTCCAAGAAACCAAACGGCGATTCAGGCCGGTGACCTTGTCCCATCCAAGTTTCGCCCCAGGGAAAAATGTATCTGTGGGGTGATCAAAGCTCTGCCACATAATCTCTGATGATTTTGAAGAGTCTGTCAGGATGAGATTTCCACTGCTCAACAGCCTAGCAGCAGAGCTATTTCTTGTGATGTTTGCTTGTGTAGACCAGATTACGGATTTGGCAGACCGGTTTAAGATGACAAGGTTGCCGTCGTGGGAGATTATGAGCTCCAGTGAGGTGGTGTTCTTGATGGGTCTATCCCTATTTGCAACCCATGCTGAAGTGAATTTGGGGACAGTGTTGAACCATATGCCGAGGTACCAGTTGGCAGTGTGTCTGGTCTGGAAGAAGCCGAGCGCGTACCTGCCATTGCTGGAGACGAGCTTGTTGTCGACGGCAAGTGCTTGGCCGGCCAAGATGGTGTCCGTCGCGGCAGAACTGGCAGGGATGCGTAGGCACAAGAGGATGGTGAAAGCAATGAGGAAGGGAGGCATGGTGAGCTGAGGGTGGCTATGGTGTGCAAAGGCTTGTTGTTGCTGTTGTCGTTGTGCAGAGTCTGGAAATGTGGAGACTGGGTGCTGAGCAGTCATGGCACTATGGAGTCAAGCCTAGCATCCAAACTAGTATACCGGGAGTCAAAAGTTTTTCTATTCCAGTGGTGGTGATGAAACGCTCCTTGCATGGCACGCACGGCAGGATTCGCGTGGTGGAAATGGAAAGGGTGGAGGAAGAAGAACGCTGGGGATGTGAGCGCCAGACAGTTGGTTTACTGGTCGAAATCTCGACGTCGCTCTCCTCCGGTTACCCGGCAGGCAGGCCACAGAAGAGGTCTTTGCACCTGAAAAGCAATTCGTTGGTTACTATAAGTACCCCAAAACTGTCTAAAGTTGAGATAGATACCGATGTGTATGTGTGGCTTATTGATAAGAGTGACATTGTTCCTTTTTGTTCCGTGTACATGCATTATTTGATTTATTAATAATAGTTTTGAGTTTATGGGGTACAATAAGCGAAGATTGGTGGTACGGTTTAACTTTCGTGACCGCGCCATCTGCCAGGGCTACCATTATGCAGGGATTTCCAGTATCCTATAAGGATGTTGATTGCGCAGCAACCTGCTAGCTGTTGCAATAAGGCTAGTCTCTTTCAAATGGACAAAACAGTAAACAAGGCTAAGATAAGCTTCCAAGTTGGATCTTGATAGCTAGAAATCTCAAGTTAAGTATAGCTAAACTGAAATATCTATAAAGCCTATTTTGCTATGGCTTGCAGTGCGGGTACATTAAGATACTAGACCACGATGACGCGTGATATTTCTGAAATATGGAGGCACGAAGCATGAAAGTTAAAATTTATATGACCTACTATATATAGTTGTTAGCATACAAGTACATTTGCATGACGCATAATATTTCTGAAATTTGGGTCATGCAAATGTCTTAGTAATCGAAGGCTCGTAAAAAAAAATAGCATACAGAGCATAGAGATTCGGGAGGCGACTCGGGAGGCGCCTGCGGCGAGTGCCGCGAGCCGGCCGCCGATGCCTGCGGATCCTTCAACGAGGCGAGTAGGGGGGCGTTTCTGGGCTCTCGCGGGCTCGGAAGATGAGGACGACGACGATGGGGACTCCGCGGGCAGTTCGCCGGCCGATTACTCGCCGACGCCTTCCGACGTGATCTGTGAGGCCTTCAGCCCTGGGTACTCGGAGGAAGAGGTGGCCGCGCTGGTCGACGACATTGTGCCAGGCGATGATCCGGCGCCGATCGGGCTGCGTTCAGAGGATAGGGTGGAGGTTGTTCGCCGGATCATTCACCGGAGGACGGTGGCGATGGCGATTCAGCCTTGGAAAGGGCCTCTACCTAAGGTATGCATCCAACCACTAACTTTGTCAGACTTTATCCCGCAAGATGCTTGGACTCGAGTGGTCGGTAAGAAGAAGAAGAGGATGGGGAGATCGGAGCCAGCAACGCTGGCGCCGGTGAGCCGAACGGCGGCTGGGATCCGGGCGGCTAGGGTTGCTCGTTTGAATTCTATCGTGGGCCGTGATGGGGCGGTCGATGAGCGGGCCGGCTGTGAGCCCGTGCTTGGGTATGAGGCCCAACATGGGGGAGCTGAGGAGGGGCTGTCTGGACAGGTTTCGACTGGGTATGTGGCCCAGGAGAGCCTGGACGCGCCTCCTGTGCCGATCGAGCTTTGCTGGGTCGATGATCATCGTGATCGAGCCGACCGGGTCGGTGCTGAGCCACAGTTTGTTGGGCCGGTGGGTTTTATTGGGCCAAGGTCTAGGGGGTATGAGGCCCAGCCGGACGTGGTTACTATCGATTTATTGGGGGGGAGCATGCACGTTTCGTTCGTCCTCACCTACGCCGTTGCTGCGCCCTAGGGTTCGTCGATCGCCGCGCCTGCGTTCTGCCGGAACTGGCCGGGCTCGCTGCATTCTCCCTCTTGGCTCGATGGCGGGTGCTGGAGGCACTCCTCCTCCCGGAAAGAAGTCGCATGCTCCCAGTGGGGCTGGTCGGGCTTCGGGGGTGCCGCCGCCGGGTCTAGGCAGCGGCCGGGGTGCAGCACTGCCGGGTCCAGGCACGGGTCGAGGCGCGCTGCAGGCGCCGGCATCAGGTACTGGTCGTGGTGGCGTGCCGAACCCACAGGCCGCTGCGGCGCGCTTGGCTGGCGGGGGGCCCGTGGGGAGGCCGCCGGCTCCGGCCTTGCCATCAGGCGAGCGGGGCGGACCGGGCTCCAGTCCTCGGCCGCTTGCTCCGGGCGGTGTGACGGTGGAAGTTGCGGGCCAGGGGGCCGTGCCCCCTAGGCCACCTGTGCCTTCGGGTCCGGTGCCTAGACCGACTCCTGTAGTCCAGGGCAATGCTGCCGTGGTAGCAGCGGGCCGGGGAGCTGCGCCACCAAGGCCTCAGGCCCCTCCTCCCCATGTCGTTGCTCGCCCGCCCGGTTCTGCGGCTGCGCCCCGAGGTCAATGGGGGGATGACAGCTACGATGCCTATGGGACTGGCCAGCACCGTGGTTCTTCGTCCACGGATGGCGGTCGTGGTTATGCTTGGCAGAGTGATGAGTCAGTAGAGAGGCCTTTCTTGGGTCCTTCAGGTGGATTCGTCGAGGGGCCCTCGGATCCGGGTCACCGGCAGCGACAAGGTTACCGAGGCCAGCGTGGTGGTCGGGGCGGCCGAGGGGGCCGGTACCATCCACGTCCTCCGCCACCACCTGTTGTTGTCGACCAGACGACAATTGACGGGGCTGCCGAGGAGCCTGTTCTGAATGGCCACGCTATGGAGGTGGTGACGGCTCTTGCTACTGTTCAGGTTCCTGAGAATGAGGTTATGACCGATGTTTCTGCGGAGTTGACAAATAGGACTGAGGCTGATAGGGCGTCCAAGTGGGCGCGCAGGAAGGAAAAGATGCTTTGTTATCATTGCGGAGACAAGGGCCACTTCATTGCGGAGTGTGTGGCTCTGTTATGTGATACCTGCGGTAAACTGGCACACGACTCTGGGAGTGTCCGTTACTGTGAGATTAGGCACCGTCACTCATGATGTATGGAGTTTATTGTGCTGAGCTAACTTTTTTGAATCTCCGAATGAGCGAGAGGTTTCTGCTGAGTCCACGAGTATGACCACGGGGATAGTCAAGGTCACCAGTGGGGAGGTGTCTCAGACACAAATCGTGCAGAGGCTCCGTGAGTTGGCCCCTGGGGATTTCCAGTGGGACCTTGTCAGCCTCGCTGATAGGATGTTCAGAGTTGAGTTTCCTTCCGTGGAGGATCTGCAGAGGTTGTTGAGCTCTGGGATGTGTAAGGTGCCGGGAACGGATGGCATCCTTGAGTTTCAAGAGTGGAAGCTTGTTGAGCCTCAGGGCAAGCCGCTTACTCAGGCGTGGCTGCGATTTTCCGGGGCTCCCTCCAAGCCGCTGCAGGATGCTCGGGTTGTGGCCAGTATGGGCATTTTAGTGGGGAAGCCTGAGCGTGTGGACATGGAGTTCACCAGAGCTCATGGGATTGCTCGGGTTCTGGTTAGTATTTTGAACATTGAGTATGTGCCGGAAGTGGTTAAGTGGGCTTATCGAGGCAGGATTTATGATCTGGTTATTGAGTTTGAGGATGAGAGCCTTCTGGTTGCGCCGGCTCATGACTTTGACGTGGATATGCACGAGGGTGATGGCAGCACGGGAGCTTAGGAGCCACCGGTCGAGGACCTGAACGACAGCTGTCCAAGGGGCCGGGGTCCGAGATCGCGACGACTGGGGATGGAGCAATCCCACCCTCCTTGGTACCTTCGACGACTCTGAGATTTGGGTCTTTCGAGCCTTCTTCTGCTCCCCCGAGGCTGTGGAGTGATCGGGTCGAGTCCGAGGAGGCTTTCGAGCTCAAGTTACCGGCTTTGGGGTTGGAGGGTGCTGTGGACACCATTCCTGGGGGCGGCAGGTGGCCACTCCCTCTCGTGCTCAGCACACGGTACCTCCTCAGGAGGTGACGCAGCTTGCCGTGCCTGGCTTGTCGGGTGGAGCCCTGGGGCAGGCGGCTTCGGGTTGCTCTCCTTCTGCTGAGGAAGGGGATTCGGGGCAGGTGGCTCCCGTGTCCTTTTCTTCGTCGGGAGGGGGTCTGGGGCAGGGGGCCTCGGATAGCTCCTCCCCCGTCGCGTCTACCTTTCGGTTGATGGCGGCTCTGCCTTCGGGAGAGGGCTCGGGGCAGGTGGCCTCGAAGCTTTCTCCTCCTTTGGCGCCTGTGCGGGTGGCTTCTCCGGTGCTGGGTGGGGAGCGAGGGCAGGCGGCCCTTGTTCTACCTCCACCACCCTCCCTGCCGGCTTCGCCATGCGGGGCGCACCACGAGTCTGAGGTCTTCGTGAGGGCCTGTCCACTCTCCGGCGAGGCTGTGGGTGAGCCCGTGCAGATGGATCGGCCAGCTGGTTGGGGTGAGGCAGGAGGCCGGACCCCGATCACGATCTCTCGGGAGGAGGTCATTGCGTTTGGAGGGATTCAGGATCCAGTATCTGAGGGGCGCCGGGTGAGTGGCCGTCTCCAGGCACAGCCGGATGTGGACGACATTCAGCAGCGGTGCTCCATGAGGGCGGCCAAGCTTCGTGACGTGGAGGTCACTACTGGTATGTCGGTCAATACTTCTAATTTCATTATGCATTTTTCAAATGATGAGATTGTTGAAAATGCAAATCAATTAGGAATTTCGTTAGGTAGTAATGACACTGAAATCTCTAATTCTCTTAATGATCTTCTAGACCTAGAGGCTGAGCGGGCCTTAGAGATGATTTGTAATATTGCGGCTGTTAAACCCATGAGTGATTCTGAGGTTGATGCGCTCGGGGTCAGGGTGCTCGACAATTTTTGTGCGGATCTTATGCAACCTAATACTGAGGCGGATGTAGAGGATGATTCTACTGAGATAGTTTTGGCTAGCCCCACTGAGACTGGTTGTGAGGACCAGTTGCAGAGTCAAACTATCCCCAAGCGCAAGTGGAAACGGAAGGTCTACCCGGTGTCCGCAGTGCGTAGGAGTGCTAGGATTCGTACGGCAAAAAAATTCCATGATGAACTATGAAAGGAATCTTTTGGAATAGCAGAGGTCTAAAGGACTTGGCTAAAATAAGGTTTCTTGCTGAGGCGTCTGTCGAGCATTGTTTAGATTTTATCGCTCTATCGGAGACGGGTAGAGATAGCTTCACGCCTCAATTTCTAAATACTTTATCGGGGGGTATAGATTTTGATTGGCATTGCTTGCCGCCGAGAGGGAGATCGGGTGGGATCTTACTCGGCGTTAGGTGCGAAGCGCTTGAGGTTCGCAGTGTGGTCATGGGAGACTTTGCTGTCAAGTTTAGGGTGCGGTCGAAGGTAGATGGGTTTAATTGGGCTCTTGTCGCGGTATATGGTGCTGCACAGCCCGAGCTCAAGCCCGAGTTCTTGGCTGATCTAGTTCGGATTTGTGGTTTCGAGCAGTTGCCTATCCTGGTTGGGGGTGATTTCAATATCATTAGACGGCGTGAGGATAAGAACAATGATAATTTTGATGGCAGATGGTCGTTCATGTTCAATACTATCATTGAAAGTTTGGACCTGAGAGAAATTGAGCTCTCGGTTAGAAAATTCACTTGGGCTAACGCGCTGCCAAATCCGACGTATGAGAAGTTGGATCGAGTGTTAGCCAGCGTTGATTGGGAACAGAAGTTTCCCCTAGTGACAGTCCAGGCCTTGTCCCGTGGTATTTCTGACCACACGCCGTTATTTGTGGACTCTGGTGAGCCCACCCACCTGGGGAACAAAAATGTGTTCTCCTTTGAGATGGCTTGGTTTGAACGAGAAGGCTTCCTTGATCTCGTGGCCAGAGAGTGGGCTAAGGATTCAGGAGGGAAGACTGCGCTTCAGCGCTGGCAGAATAAGATTAGGCATTTGAGGAGTTTCCTGCGTGGGTGGGCTAAGCATCTTAGCAAGATTTATAAGGTCGAAAATGAAAAGCTCCTTGCCCTTATTCAGTCCCTGGATGTAAAAGCAGAAACCACGATACTGCCGGCCGTGGAGCTTCATGCCAAGCTTGAGGCGGAATTGGGGCTGAAAGAACTTCTTAGAGAAGAAGAGTTGAAGTGGGCATTGCGGGCCAAGGTCCGGCGAGTAGTCCAGGGGGACGCGAACACTCAATTCTTTCACATGATCGCTAATGGTAAGCATCGAAAGAAGAGGATCTTTCCGCTTGAGCAAGATGAGGGTACAATTGTAGGACAGGAAAACCTAAAATTGTACATTACCGAGTACTATAAGCAGTTGTTTGGCCCTCTAGAAGAGAATTGTGTGTCTCTGGATGAGTCCAGGGTTGAGGATGTTCCTCAACTCATAGCGGTGGAGAATGATATTCTTGCGGCTCCTTTCTCGGAGAAAGAGGTGTTGGAGGCCATCTCGCAAATGAAGAGTAACAAGGCGCCGGGCCCCGATCGATTTCCAGCGGAGTTTTATAAGAAATGCTGGCATATCATTAAAGGGGTTTGTTGCCTTTGTTTAATGATCTGTTTGCTGGTCAGCTTCATCTTTTTCAGCTCAATTTTGGAACGATCACCCTTCTTCCTAAGAAAACAGAGGCTGTGAGAATTGAGCAATTCAGGTCAATCTGTCTTCTTAATGTTAGTTTCAAAATTTTCACCAACATCGGGACCAATAGGCTCACACAGATTGCGCATGCTGTTGTGCAGCCTACCCAAACTGCTTTCATGCCGGACAGGAATATCCTAGAGGGGGTAGTGGTCCTTCATGAAACTCTCCATGAAATCCACACGAAAAAACTGGATGGGGTTGTTTTCAAAGTGGATTTTGAAAAAGCGTACGACAAAGTCAAATGGCCATTCCTTCAACAGGCCTTGCGTATGAAGGGTTTTGATGAGGCTTGGCGACGCCAAGTAGAATCCTTTACGCAAAAAGGGAGTGTTGGAATTAAAGTAAATGATGATATCGGGCATTATTTCCAGACACACAAAGGCCTGAGTGATGTGACGACGGCCCGATCTTTCGATGAGAGTGGGGATAACTATCGATTTGGTGGATTTTGACCTTGATGATCCGGCTATACCGTACCCGACGATACGCCTCGACAATCGCTAAACCAATCTCCGATGGTTATTGACCTTGCCGTAGGCACGATCAATCTGAACAACGAGGTTCGAGTTCCTGCAAGCAACCGAAGAACCAGCAAGAACAATGGTGAATTGCAACTAAAATTGCGGATGATAAATTGTGTACACGAACTAGATGAAAAGTTGGGGTTCCACTGTTGGATCTGACAAGGCGGTAGTCCTACACGTCTCGTAGATGCGAATTGTAGCGATGGCTAGACAATACAATAAAACCCGAGTCTAAACCCTAAACTATACTAGCTATTTATTAAACGGATTAACTGCTGCCTCGTGTCATGGGACGCCTGCCGTACGAAGGCCGGACACTTCATGGCTTGGCGGTTGCTTCGGCTGATAAGACGTGTTGGCCTGATGTGGTGTAATTAGTGCACCAAAACAATCTTTGGACCCAACACGTTTCTCCTCTTGGCCCGTGTAGCCAAAATCAATTTGACTGGCCCTTGTGGCGTTGGCTTCTTGTACGGTTGCATGTATGATGGATGGGATGGATGGTGCGTTGTGTGCATGCATGCAAGGACGGTTGAGAGCATGCATGCAAAGAGTGCTGCGCCATTTGGTTTAAAGACTCCCCTTCAACTGATTGTTTGATCCCTTTGTTTCTGAGTACAATTAAATCAGAACATGAGTGTAACATCATATTCTCGTTAGTTAAATCATAGGTATAAAGGAGCGATAGTACCTGGCCATTTATTTGTCTCGCGCGCGCTCTAGTTATAGGTCCGGATGGCATAACTGATGTAGGAGTGGCGACAGGTGTAACTGTGGTAGAGATGTCCTCATCACTGAGGCAAGGAGATCCAATGTCCCCTATTTTGTTCAACATTGTGGTTGACATGTTGGCAATTCTAATAGGTAGGGCAAAGGAGGCCGGTCAGGTGGGTGGCTTGGTGCCCAACCTAGTTGATGGGGGTGTGTCCATTCTGCAGTACGCTGATGATACTATCATCTTTATGGAGCATGACCTGGCAAAAGCGAGAAATATGAAGCTGGTGTTATGCTTATTTGAACAATTGTCCGGGTTAAAGATTAACTTTCATAAAAGCGAGTTGTTCTGCTTTAGTAGAGCCAAGGAGGAACAAGAGGCTTATAGGCAATTTTTTGTATGTGAATTAGGGGCTCTACCTTTCACTTACCTAGGTATACCCATTCACCATCGTAAGCTAACAAACCGAGAGTGGAAATGCATCGAGGATCGGTTTGAAAAGAAACTTAGTTGCTGGAAGGGCAAACTTATGTCATATGGAGGCCGGTTAATTCTTATTAATTCGGTGCTAACGAGTATGCCGATGTTCCTTCTATCCTTCTTTGAGGTTCCAGTTGGGGTTAGGAAAAGGCTGGACTTCTACCGATCAAGATTTTTTTGGCAGAGTGATGAACTTAAGAGAAAGTATAGACTCGCCAAGTGGGATGTTATTTGTCGACCAAAGGACCAAGGGGATTTGGGCATCGAGAATCTTGAGGTCAAGAACATATGCCTGCTTAGTAAGTGGTTGTATAAGCTTTCAGTTCAGACTGGCGCAACTTGGGCGCAGATTCTTCGTAACAAGTATCTGCAGTCCAAAACTTTGTCACAGGTGACAGTGAGACCAACTGATTCGCCGTTTTGGAAGGGGCTTATGAGAGTCAAGGCAACCTTCTTTAATAGAACAAAGTTTATTGTCGGTGATGGCAATGATACACGTTTCTGGGAGGACACTTGGCTGGGTGATACACCGTTAGCGCTACAGTACCCAACCTTGTATCGTATTGTCCAGCGACGTGATGCGCTAGTTGCAATGATTATGCAGTCCATTCCCCTTTATATTCAGTTTCGGAGGGTGCTTGTCGGTGAGAGATGGGAAGCTTGGCTTCATCTGGTGCGTAGACTGATGGAAGTCCAGCTAGCTCAACAGCCCGATCAGTTGTGTTGGAAACTTACTAGGTCTGGAAAATTTACCGTTAAGTCGATGTACATCGATGTTATTAACTCCACTGTCATTTCTAGCTCCAAACATGTTTGGAAAGTAAAAGTGCCTTTGAAAATTAAAGTGTTTTTGTGGTTTGTCCATAAACAGGTTATTTTAACAAAGGACAACTTGGTTAAGCGCAATTGGACAGGATCTACTAGGTGTAGTTTCTGTGATCGGGACGAGACCATTAAGCATCTCTTCTTTGAGTGTCCGTTGGCGAGAATTCTGGGGCGCACCGTGCAAATTGCCTTTAACATTACTCATCCGAGTACGGTCGGGTCGTTATTTGGAACGTGACTTGATGGGATAGAGTCCGATACAGCTAGACATATTCGTGTAGGAGTTTGTGCGTTGTTATGGGCAATTTGGAATTGCAGAAATGATTTGGCTTTTAACAGAATAACTACTATTCATTTTTTGCAGGTTATACTCCGTGCTACGGCGCTGATCCGTATATGGTCCTTACTCACTCCGACGAAGGCCAGAGAGCGTTTGGTTACTGGATCTGTCCGGTGGGAGATGGTAGCGCGGGATATCTTCAACCGGTTTGGTTGGCGGTCATGTAATTGGATAGGCAATTAGTTTTCCTATCTTTATTTTGCCAGCCGGTTGTGGCTCTTTGGCCTTTTCTTGTTTTAGCGTCGAGGCTCTTTGTGAGCTCGCCTTTATTTTGTTTGAAGACTCTTTGACATTGTTGAACCTATTTTATTTATTTAAGTGGCCGTATGCATCGTTCTGATGCAGAGGCCGGAGAGTCCCCTTTTCGAAAAAAAACAGAGCATAGAGATTTCAATTATGCCCAATAAAAATGAATAAGGTGGATGTGTGGTCTAGTCTTGATGAACCAAAATCTTCTCAGGATATGAGGGCAACCTATGTTATTTCATCAAAAATACAAGTATTTGCGTAGGATGTGCAAATGCTTTAGCAATTTGATTTTCTAAAAGCTACATATAGCCACATAGATATTGATTAGATGTGTGGTAGATTCCTTAGTTGAACATGTTCGTTGTAAGAGATTTCTTTGCTTGAGCTGCACCCATTCCCTGTAATTGGTATACAGATTATTATGAAGTGGCATATACAAAGAACATACAGGCACTTCACAAGGGACGAGACTTGCCTGCTCCCCGCTCGTGTGCCCATCCGTGTTCCCGCGTACGTGGCTTGATTTGATTGGAACAAAATAAGGCCCGACCCCACCCACTTAAAATCGGGGGAGGGGGGGGGGGGGGATGATTAGATTGGAAAGAAAAAAGAAAAAAAGACAACCGTAGGATGAAGTGGGAGCACCGATGGGAGCATGGGGAAGGAGCAGGCAAGCCGGTTCGTTCACAAGGGAGAAAGGGTAGATTAAAAGTTTTGGTAATTGATTTTCAGATATGTATTTTTCCACGTCTTGTATGAGTGCAAGATTATACACTACGAGCGATGTCAGCATTTCCAAGTCTGAATCAAAGTGAGACTATAACTCTGTCGTCTGCATCTTCTATCAATAAATTCAGGCCGGTGATTGCATCTTCAATATACTCAACTGTAGTCTGTAGATAATATGGCAGACGACAAATCTGCTCAGATATGATGTTAATGGGCACTTCATGGCCGAGAGAAATCATAAACACAGGTAAAAATTGCCTATATGAAGGCATGAAAGTAAATTACCTATGGTCAGGGAATCAAGCAAGAGGTCAAAGTATGAAGGCATGAAGGCACGAAACTAACGTATGAAGGCAAGAGGTCAAAGTAAATTTCCTGTGACATCGCCGTTGTCCCCAACATGCTTCAGGCGCAATCAGGGATAACCAGACTGGAAAAATCCACCGAACCAATAGACCAGAACCAGCCCAGAGCACTTGTACTCATAGTACCTTCAACAAATGACAGCGAAGAATATATTCGAACTAATAACAAGTAGTACCTATATTTATATCTGTATATCTATATTAATATTTATATTTAGAGCATCTTCAATAGAAGATACAAATTCGGAGATGTAAAATAACAACAGGAGAAGGAGTAGTATCTATATTTATATTTGTATCTATATTAATATCTATATTTAGAGCATCTCTAATACAAGATACAAATTTGGAGATTTACATCTCTAAAAAGTGCTTTTTGCATCTCCAAAAAAGGGCCAACTCCAACAGACGATGCAAAACGGAGATGTAAAACTGCTACTCCGATAGAAGATGCAAATGGAGATGTAAAAACTCTATTTCAACTAGTACTTCATTTGAGGGGGCGGCGAGGTTGGGCGGCGGCTACGGGGCGGACAGCGCGGGGGCGGCGAGGTCAGGCAGCGGAGGGGTTGGGCGAGGTCTGGCGAGGTCGGAGTGGTGCCGTGCGGAGGTGGGCGGCGAAGCGGCGGCGACGGAGCGAACGACGCGGGGGCAACGAGGTCGGGCGGTGGCGACGGGGCGAACATCGCATGGGCAACGAGGTTGTTGGGCGAGGTCGGAGCGGCGACGGCGGGCGGCGGGGTGGGAGCGGGGCAACTCGAGCGACGGTCGGGGCTTGCGGAAGAGCCTAATCGGGCAGCGACGAGCGGCGGAAATTAGTGGCGGCCGACGGCGGAGAAACTTCGGAGCTGGCAAGGCAGGCAGCGGGGGACGGGGGGGGGGGGGGGGGCGAAGTCGCGGCGAGCCCGACGGTCGTCGGGCAGGCGGCGGCAGTGGCGATTTGGTGCGATTCGGCTGGCGGCGGAGTTGGGCGGGCGGAGGCTGGTCACGCGGAAGAGAATGGAACATCAGTTGGGCAGTTGGCGGGCGGTTGCATTTTTATACCTCATGTAGGTGGAGATACAAATTTGCACCGCGAGGTGTTGTAGTTTACATCCTCCAGGGGCAGAGATGTAATTCTTTTTTTGCATCTGCACCATCTGTGGGAGAGGTGTTTTTGTCCTCCGAGATACAAAACATATATATCTTTGATTGGAGATGTTTTTATATTTATATCTATACCAATATAAAAAGATCCAAAGGGGACAAATAAAATAAATCTCAACCATCAAACAGTGTCAAACCAACGACCTATTGCTCCAATGACGAGCGCTCAACATGTTTAGTACGCAATTAATAACATATAAAATATAAACTATCCACATAATTAACACATAACTAATACCTACACAATATTAACGTGTAATTAATTTTTTGCCTGATACCAAGGTGCAATTTAATTTTGTGCATGATATCAATGTGCATTGCATCATATGCATTTAGTAGTTGAGGAGGAAAAATCTGCAAGCATACCTGCTAGGGTGGAGTTGCAGAAGAAAGAAGGGGGAAGGAGACATGCCGTCTGGAGTAAGTGGGAAAACTATAAGATCTCTTCACCATCTTCCCCCTAGGGATAGGCGAGCACCTCCATTGTTGGATTTCTTGCTGCTCGAGCGCAGACGAACTTCAAGCGTCCACCCCAACTCCTATTTGGCGCCTTTGGGCCGGGCCGACGACCCATCGAAGATTGCTGATTGGGCCTTGCTGGCCCTGGCCCTCGGTGTAATCAAGACGAAGATCTCCTTGAGACTTGGCATACACTTCAAGCGTATTTTGAATACTTGTCATGTTTATCCCTATATTGTAACCGATCATGTGTAAACCCTAGGTACCCTCGGCATCTATATAAGCCGTGGGCTTTAGTCCGTAGAGGCATACACATTCACAAAGTTTAGAGCTTAGACAAACTCATACGATCTCGAGATAGATCAATTTGTACGTTGTATCTCATTACAATCATAAGAAGCATGGCATAGGGTTTTACCTCACCAAAAGGGCCCGAACCTTGATAAAACATCGTGTCTCTACTCTCATTGTTACCATCTAGCTCTGGTCATCAAGCTTGGCACCCTCTACCCGAGATATGTCGATTTTAGCACTGATAATAGGGTCCCCCCAAAATTGGCCCCAAAATCAACCTAGCAGGCCAGCGTGCCTGGCGTGTCATCGTGATAGCCCAAATAGCAGTTGAGCCATGCCTTTTTTGTAGCAACTCCTGGGCCATGCCTGGGCTGAAGGCTACAACGTGCGGGCCGACATGGTAGGGCCCTTTAGTAAACATGTCCCCGCACGACACATACAACAACCTTGTCATGCCGTGCTGGCTTGTTTGGTTATCCACAAGTCGTCCCACTTGGAGCTTGAGCCCTAGTCGCTGTCAAACGGTGATGTGAAGGCACAATTGAATGGTAAACGTTTGTCGCCGGTCGACCGGCCGAAGCTTTATGCCAATAGTCACACATTGTCCCGTTGACCCTCCCATCCCCTACCTCTATCTCTCCACCCCTTGCATTTTCCATGGATCTCATCCCCCATCTCTTCTCAAAACAAGCACGTTGCTGTAACCGCACCACATCGGTCGCGGCCACTATCGTCCTTCCTCTGCTGCAAAAACGCGGGTGCGGCAAAGACCACGGGGGGTGCTCTCTCCGTTGCAGCTGCCGGTGTTCTTGCAAGTTTTGGCAACAATAGTCTTGTTGCAGGAATACATAGAAGACGTTTGGGTCTTATTGCAATGAAGCTTTTGCAACAACATCATTGAGGGAGTCCTGGACTAGGGGGTGTCCGGACAGCCGGACAGTCATCGTCCGTCGGACTCCAAGACTACGAAGATACAAGATTGAAGACTCCGTCCCGTGTCCGGATGGGACTTTCCTTGGCGTGGAAGGCAAGCTTGGCAATACGGATATGTAGATCTCCTACCATTGTAACCGACTCTGTGTAACCCTAGCCCTCTCCGGTGTCTATATAAACCAGAGGGCTTTAGTCCGTAGGACATAACCTCCATTACAACAATCATACCATAGGCTAGCTTCTAGGGTTTAGCCTCCTTGATCTCGTGGTAGATCCACTCTTGTAACACACATCATCAATATTAATCAAGCAGGACGTAGGGTTTTACCTCCATCAAGAGGGCCCGAACCTGGGTAAAACATCGTGTCCCTTGTCTCCTGTTACCATCCGCCTAGACGCACAGTTCGGGACCCTACCCGAGATCCGCCGGTTTTGACACCGACATTGGTGCTTTCATTGAGAGTTCCTCTGTGTCATCACCGATAGGCTCGATGGCTTCTTCAACCAACGACGCCGTCCAGGGTGAGACTTTTCTCCCCGGACAGATCTTCATATTCGGCGGCTTCGCACTGCGGGCCAACTCACTTGGCCATCTAGAGCAGATCGAAAGCTACGCCCCTGGCCATCAGGTCAGGTTCGGAAGCCTAAACTTCACGGCCGACATCTGCGGGGACTTGATCTTCGATGGACGCGAGCATCAGCCGAGCGTGCCGCGCTGTCACAATGGGCATGATTCAGCTCTGCCGCCGGACAGTGCCTTGGTGGCCGCACACGAATCCGCTCCGGCCTTCAGTCCGGAGCCGATCGCCCAGATCGGGGACCGGTGGCTGGACACCGCCTCGGGGGCTGCTCCTTCCATGGCGATGGAGCCGAACTCTGACCTTGTCCCCCATAAAGCTCGTAACTCCGAGGTGCCGGACTCCCTACCGGACTCCGAACCTCCGGCGCCTCTGCCAATCGAACCCGATTGGGCGCCGATCATGGAGTTCACTGCGGCGGACATCTTTCAGCACTCGCCTTTTGGTGACATCCTAAATTCGCTAAAGCATCTCTCGCTATCCGGAGATACCTGGCCGGACTATGGCCAGGATGGTTGGGATACGAACGACGAAGAAATTCAGAGCCCACCCACCACCCACTTTGTAGCCACTGTCGACGATCTAACCGACATGCTAGACTACGACTCCGAAGACATCGACGGTATGGATGACGATGCCGGAGACGAATAGGAACCAGCGCCTACAGGGCACTGGAAGACCACTTCGTCATATGACATATACATGGTGGACACCCCAAAAGATGGGTGTCGGTGTCAAAACCGGCGGATCTCGGGTAGGGGGTCCCAAGCAGTGCGTCTTAGGATCAATGGTAACAGGAGACAAGGGACACGATGTTTTACCCAGGTTCGGGCCCTCTTGATGGAGGTAAAACCCTACGTCCTGCTTGATTAATATTGATGATATGGGTAGTACAAGAGTAGATCTACCACGAGATCAAGGAGGCTAAACCCTAGAAGCTAGCCTATGGTATGATTGTTGTATATGTATCTATCGACTAGCCTGGCCTTGGTTTATATAATGCACCAGAGGCCCAGGATAACATGAGTCCTAGCCGAATACGCCGGTGGGGGAGGAGTCCTTGTCTTGATCGCCAAGTCTTGTGGAATCTTCCTTGTATGCGGCACCTGTCCGGACTGGCCCATGAGTATACGGCCATGGGGATCCTCGGCCCAATCCACCTGATCGGGAGACGACGTGGTGAGTACCCCCTAGTCCAGGACACCGTCAGTAGCCCCCTGAATCGGTCTTCAAGTTGGGGACGCTCCTCGATTCTTCCGAACTGTTCTTCATCTTCGGTCGTCGGTCTTGAAAACTGGTTCAACGAATCTTCTTTATCTTCGATCTTGAGGATCGCCGAAATGCATTCGACGGGTTTACACGTCGGGTATCCGAGGAGCCCCTTTAAGTTTCCGGCCTTTATCAATGCCTTGTTATTTTTATGCCACACCTCGGGTTTGAAGTTGTTCCCGGGCGGCAGTGTCGTCTTGCGTCCGAGCTCCATCGCCGGCCTGCATTCGAGGTATCTTTTGCAGCCGAGCACCAACGCCGGACCGCTTCCCAGCTCTAACGCCGGAATATATCCGAGCTCCAACGCCGGACTATGTATCCGAGCTCCAACGCCGGACTATGTATCCGAGCTCCAACGCCGGACTGTATCCGAGGTGTCGTAAATCACCTTGGTTCGAAGAATTTTAAAGGAGTTTAGCCGAGCTTAATGCCGGAAATGCCCTCTATGGAGCCAGCCACTAGCACCCGAGCTTTATGCCGGACTGCTTCTGAGGTGGTGCACCACCCTAAATGTGGGCCGATTTTTGTCAGTATTTTTTGTTGGTGCAATTTATTCTCTGCCGAGATACATAGCCAGTAGCCCTCAAGGTGGGTATCGGTCTAAAACCCGAGATGCCCATGAAGGATGACATAAGGCCGCTGATCCCCATAGCTGCTGAGACTCAGGTTGATTTGCAAAATCAGTCTGAGGATCAAGTCCTAGCTCGGCAGAATACTTCGGGACTCAAAAAGCGGCGTGCTCAGTCCTCGAGACTCAGGTTGGGTGCGGCCGACCAACCTGAGGATCAAAATCTCCTCGGAAACTGTATTGCACTTAAAATTTTCTGCATTGGACAAGCAATGCAGTAGCCCCCGAGACACTGGTCGGGTGGCAACGCCAGATCAAGGGATCAATGTGCCCCTTTAATATGTTTAGATAATAAGCCCGAAGCCCAGTAGCCCCCGAGCCTTAATGCGGGCCCGGGTGGCCGAATTAAGGATCAATATCCATAGTAAAATCACAAATTATGTGTAATGACTCTATGTATCCAAGTACTTTACGTCATTGATGCTCGGATCCGCATTGTACAAAACTTTGTTGACCGACCATCGGCTTTCACCTCCTCGGCCAGTAGCCGAGGAGTGTTTGTCTTACTTTATAAAGCCTTTATGAGGACGACAAACAAGGCAATCTGGCCATACGGTTTTATAAACAAAGGTACGCGGAGAGATATATTATATTACTATTTAACAGAAGAAATGTCTTCCAAAGAAAATAGTCCCGCTATCGGTTCCTTTCTTTGGGTTGTCATGCTAAGCATGATCATGAAATCTCAGCTCCAATGTAAGAGCAAAATATCGAGGATTTAGTTTGGGAGGCTAGTTAATAGCCCCCGGTAGTGTTCAGTGACAGTCGAGGTCAAGCCGGAAACACTTCGGCCAATGAATGGCCCGTCATTTAATAGAGTCATCGGATCGCTGACCAGTTTACACCTATTGTGACAGTCAGTTTTCGGCTTTCTCCACTGAGGTGCTTGACCATGCGAGCTGGAAGCACAATCGCAGTGGTTCTCCCTTTGCACACTTAGCCGAACAAAGCGGAATGTAGGAGGCAAGCGCGGGAGCCGTGCAACCCAACTATTGACCGAAGACACAATTCGAAACTGATGCATATATAGCAATATCCAAGAATGTTTTTGCCGAATCTTAAAAGGTGTCCGGCGTTGCACTGCGAGACTTGTGCTGAAAACACACAAATAGTTTAAAAGTTCCATGGGCTCGAAAAGCCAAAAAACTTATTCAAAATATTAATGTCCGAACTAGATCAAGTGTTCGGTGCCAATCCGAAAATTGGACTTTAGAAAAAAAAGGTGCTTCTGCCGTGCTTAAACACGACACATCCTATCTCAAAACTTCAAGCGGGTCAGCCTACGGCCAAGCCAGTTTAGCAAACTAAACTCTAGCGGCTTTGAGAGAGAAATTAGGCTCCCCGGCTAGTGACCGCACACTTGTGTCGAAAAAAGGAGTGATAATTAATAATAAAAACTTTGCAATGGCTAGGAAGAGAAACACTTAGTATGCAACGGCTCAAATAAACATAAGAGCCCCCAAGTGACTTGGGTAAAAGTTGACTATATAATGTAAGGTGACATGTAGAATGCCTTCTAGCCGGATTGTAGATCGTTTGTCATAGCGGACCTTTTCGCTTCAACCTCTGGACCCAATAGTCCGGAGTGTGTCCGAATACCCTCGCGGTTATAAAAACCGGGGTATGCCTGGAGACCAGGCGTAGGGGTCATTAGTGCTTTATCAGACAAGTGCCCAACTAGTTATGTTATATTACATGGTTAGTAAGAAACATCTTCCAGTGAGAATAGTTCCGTTAGGGGTTCCTTTCCCTGGGAGGCATGCCCTAAAGTGCATGTCCGGACTGCGAAAAGAGCAGAAAAACATCTGGGGGCAGGTAAATAAATAGGTAAGAAATCATCTTTTAGTTCACCGACCGAGTATTCCCTTAAGAACGCTAGCTTTCGGCTTCACCCAGTCTGAGGTACACATCCGGCTGACCCGGCAGTAACAATCGCAGAGGTGCTCCCTTTACCACCTAGCCGAACAATCGGGAACGTAGGGGTAAGCACAGGAGCCAGGCAACCCAGCTTGGCCAAAACTTAAGTCATATCGATGCATATAATGGTGAATAAAAGGTACATGCGGAAGTGTGACACATGTGTTGGGCATAAAGCCCGTATTAATAAGCTTCTGTTAAAGAAGCCCCCAGGTATAATGAGCGCGGGTAGCGCGTCAAGTGTGTGCAAACAAAGTTTGGACAAGGAATAATTTTTACAAGCCACTTTTTTTCAAAAAAGTATAATGCTTGGTCGAACCGAACACAGGTTAAAATTTTAAAACTTTGAGCATGAAGACAACTTAGCTGGTTAATGTGTTCGGTATTGACGACGTGGTCCAAGCTTGATGCGGGACAAGGTTCCGTCCCCCAAGCCGGTCCCGAGGTGGCGGAGCAAAGAGCTCGGCATTCCGAAGTGGTGACATAGCTCGGTAAATGCAGAACGGCAGAGTGATGCCGAAGTCCCCGACATGGGGTAATGAAGTGTTGACGAAGCCCCCCGTCCAGCCGAGGTGACGCCAAAGGATATAGTCCTGCTGGATCATTTTCCTGTGCACAAAAAATAGTGCAAACCGGAGATAATAGTGATAATAATAATTAAAAAAAATTGTTGCATAATGAATAATTTATGCAAAGTGAGTAATAAAAGAAAATATGGCCTGGCGCCGAGGTCGATGTCGATGCAGGGCGTCGGCGTGATGCGGTAAAGGCGTGGCAAAACCTGAATTCACAGGTTGATCCGTGCTTCGGATGCGGCGTTCGCCGGACTATGTACGGAGACTGACCGAACCATGATGCGACCGTCGTTAGTGCGGCCACCATTTGATAGACCTGTGAACATATGATGGACAAACCAGAGTAATAATTCCTTGGGAAAAATGAACCCAAACAAACAAAAAATATTAGGATTAATAGCACCTGGTTTATTTGTTGTAGCAATCCGAAGGAGGATGATGCTGGCAAAGGTTGGCTTGCCGAGGCAAAGCCCTCGGTCTAGCTAATCGTGACGAAGCTGGTCGGCTGGTGACGCCGAAGTGTCCGGAGTAGGTTTATAAAGAGATGATGAATCCTCCGGTCCAGCCGAGATGTCGAAGTAGTTCGGCGTGATGGACACCGGCTTGAAGGAGCAACAGTGCGGCCCTGCCGATGCAGGTCGTGACGTGGTCGATGCCGATATTCCCGCTCCGTGTAATCCGTGGGGCGGCGATGTTGATGATGATTTGTTCTTCGCGATGCCGGACTCTTGTTCGGCTTGCAGAGATGATAATCTGAAGAAGTTGAGCTCGGCTCAACAAAGTAGCGACGTGTCTAGCGCAGGTCGGCAGCCGTGGAACAATATTGCCGGACTGGTTTGACACCAGCAATGATGTTGAAGATCATGTTCAAAAGATCTTAAGGTTAGTGGGATGTGTTTGGGAACAATACACAATATCCCATACAAAACTTCCTTCAGAAAAGGATGCCCGAAATCCCGTTCATAAAAAAGATGAATTCGGGTCGGATTCGTTCTCGCGCAGAAAACAGATCCGAAAAGTGATGCAGTAATCGGAAGGTTCCCGGAGTTTTGACGGACGGATCGAGCTGAAATTTGGAGAAGTGGTAGACATAGGAATTCCGCAGCCGATCAACGGTTGGATCTTCCAAAGGACGTCTGAGCTAGAAGCTGGACACCACGCCCTAAACTCGTCCAGATTCCCGTCCAGATTTGACGGGGCTCCGGTATATCGTGGATTGCGAGAGATTCCTCCATCGGAACTCGACGAAATTTTCCAGGGTTGTTGTAGACTCAATTCCGCACAATTCCACCAAGGCGATCGTCAAAGCGATACTCGAGGAGGTGGTGGCAGCAGACACGAGTTCGCTGTCCAGAAAAACAGCACGGTCGCTTGAGGGCAATGTTGACGTTGAGCCCCCGAGCTCCATGGATGAATCCTCCATGATTTTGATAGAGATCGGAGTTGGTGTTGATGAAGGCCCTCATCCGAACATGACGATCGGAGGTAGGGCGCAGTCCTCGGTCAAGCCAAGGTGACCAGTCGAGCTGGTGACGAAGATGCCGACGTCGCAGTTGACCTGCAGTCGAGCCATTGATCCTTTCGCCGATCACACAGCGGAACTCTCAATGAAAGCACCAGTGTCGGTGTTAAAACCGGCGGATCTCGGGTAGGGGGTCCCAAGCAGTGCGTCTTAGGATCAATGGTAACAGGAGACAAGGGACACGATGTTTTACCCAGGTTCGGGCCCTCTTGATGGAGGTAAAACCATACGTCCTGCTTGATTAATATTGATGATATGGGTAGTACAAGAGTAGATCTACCACGAGATCAAGGAGGCTAAACCCTAGAAGCTAGCCTATGGTATGATTGTTGTATATGTATCTATCAACTAGCCTGGCCTTGGTTTATATAATGCACCAGAGGCCCAGGATAACAAGAGTCCTAGCCGAATACGCCGGTGGGGGAGGAGTCCTTGTCTTGATCGCCAAGTCTTGTGGAATCTTCCTTGTATGCGGCACCTGTCCGGACTGGCCCATGAGTATACGGCCATGGGGATCCTCGGCCCAATCCACCTGATCGGGAGACGACGTGGTGAGTACCCCCTAGTCCAGGACACCGTCAATGGGGACGGCGAAGAAGCAGCGGAGGCAGATTCCTTAAAGAAACAGCCCAAGCGCCGGCGTCAGTAGCGCCGCTCTAAATCCCGCCACAGCAAGAATGGAGATTCCGGCACAGGAGATAATAACACTCCAGACAGTGCCGAAGACAATCCCCTCCAGCAAGATTCAGCACAGGAGGATGCAGAAGCAAGCCCTCGCGAGAGAGTGGCAGACGAAGAGGTCGAGGATGATAATTACATGCCTCCCTCCGGAGATGAAGCAAGCCTCGGCGATGACGAATTCATCGTGCCCGAGGATCCCGTCGAACAAGAGCATTTCAAACGCAGGATAATGGCCACGGCAAATAGCCTAAAGAAAAAGCATCAGCAGCTTCAAGCTGATCAAGACCTGCTGGCCGATCGATGGACCGAGGTCCTCGCGGCCGAAGAGTATGAACTCGAACGCCCCTCCAAGAGCTACCCAAAACGCAAGCTGCTCGCCCGATTAGAGGAGGAAGCATACATACCTTCATCACCAGCGCACAATACGGCCGACCGACCATCCCGTGGTCGCGACAGAGAGGCATCCAGGCCCTCCACCAAGACCGTACCCCGGCATCGCTCCAAGAGCACGAAGCCAAGAGGGAACGCGCCGGACTTGCGAGATATATTGGAGGACAAAGCAAGGCAATCCAGATCCATCTACGGATCACGCGGGCGCCCCACGACCCACGACGAATACCGTCGCGCCGGATACAACAACTTCGGCCGGGCCGAACACAGCAGACAACGCTTACTCGAGCTACGTCGTGATATTGCTCAATATAGAGGTGCCGCACACCCTCTATGCTTCACTGATGAAGTAATGGATCATCAAATCCCTGAAGGTTTTAAACCCGTAAACATTGAATCCTACGATGGCACAACAGACCCCGCGGTTTGGATTGAAGATTATCTCCTTCACATCCATATGGCCCGCGGCGACGATCTCCACGCCATCGAATACCTCCCACTCAAGCTTAAAGGACCAGCTCGGCATTGGCTTAACAACTTGCCCGCAGAGTCAATTGGGTGTTGGGAGGACCTGGAAGCCGCATTCCTCGACAACTTCCAGGGCACATATGTGCGACCACTAGACGCCGATGACCTAAGCCACATAATTCAGCAGCCAGACGAATTGGCTAGACAGTTCTGGACACGGTTCTTGACAAAGAAAAACCAAATCGTCGACTGTCCGGATGCAGAGGCCCTCGCAGCCTTCAAACATAACATCCGCGACGAGTGGCTAGCCCGGCACCTAGGACAGGAAAAGCCGAAATCCATGGCAGCCCTCACATCATTAATGACCCGCTTTTGTGCGGGAGAGGATAGCTGGCTAGCTCGCAGCAACAACCTCAGTAAAAATTCTGGCAGTCCGGATACTAAGGACCACAATGGCAGGTCGCGTCGAAGCAAAAATAAACGCCGTATTAACGACGACGACAAGGAGGATACGGCGGTCAACACCGGATTCCGAGGCTCCAAACCCGGTCAGCGGAAGAAGCCATTCAAAAGAACCACTCCGGGTCCGTCCAATTTGGACGAATCCTCAACCACTTATGCCAGATACATGGCACCTCCGAAAAGCCAGCTAACCACACCAACAGAGACTGCTGGGTATTCAAGCAGGCAGGCAAGTTAATTGCCGAAAACAATGACAAGGGGCTACATAGCGATGACGAGGAAGAAACCCAGCCGCCGAACAGTAGAGGACAGAAGGGTTTCCCCCCACAAGTGCGGACGGTGAACATGATATACGCAACCCATATACCCAAGAGGGAGCGGAAGCGTGCACTAAGGGACGTATATGAGATGGAGCCAGTCGCCCCTAAGTTCAATCCATGGTCCTCTTGCCCGATCACTTTCGATCGAAGAGACCATCCAACCAGTATCCGCCATGGCGGATTCGCCGCATTGGTTTTAGACCCAATCGTCGATGGATTTCACCTCACGAGAGTCCTGATGGACGGCGGCAGTAGCCTGAACCTGCTCTATCAGGATACAGTGCGCAAGATGGGCATAGACCCCTCCAGGATTAAACCTACAAAGACGACCTTTAAAGGCGTCATACCAGGTGTTGAAGCCAATTGTACAGGCTCAGTCACACTGGAAGTGGTCTTCGGATCCCCGGACAATTTCCGGAGCGAGGAGTTAATCTTCGACATACTCCCGTTCTGCAGCAGCTATAACGCTCTGCTCGGACGAACCGCGTTTGCAAAGTTCAACGCGGTGCCGCATTATGCATACCTCAAGCTCAAGATGCCAGGCCCTCGTGGAGTCATCACGGTCAACGGAAATACGGAAAGCTCCCTCCGAACGGAGGAACATACAGCGGCTCTTGCGGCAGAAGTACAGAGCAGCCTTTTAAGGCAATTTTCGAGTCCGGCCGTTAAACGGCTGGATACAGCCAAACGCACCCGGAGTAACATCAACCAAGACCACCTGGCACGATCCGAGCACGCGTAGCAATGCGGCCCCAACCCCAGCCCTCGCATGATTGCAAAACCAACCCTCCACGTACATCATTACGCTCTGGAGATACCATGGGCCTGGGGGGAGGGGCACGACCACAATAGCCCCAGAGTGCGGCAAGACCACACCAGGGGCTCACAAGTGTGTCGCCTTTTATTATTTTCCTTTTTTATACACAGGACTCCGTTCACCAGAGGTTCTGTCCGGCGGCGAACCCGCCGAACTCACGATGCAACAGCCAGGGAGGGAAGAAGGTTGCGACGAACATTCAGGTGGTCTCCATTACGAGCATTAAAATTCGATTATATACACCGGTCTGCAGCCCACCCCTGGAGGGGGACATGTTTATTTAGTCCAATCCCTTGCCTACCGCACTATTTGTATCCTTCCGCATTCATAGCAGAACTCCTTGAATAAATAATGCAACATCTTTTGCCTGTTATTGCACTACTTTATACATATGTTCATTAATGACATCTTGCACCCATATATTTTGGTACGGCCGAATACACCAGGGGCTTACGTTCCCCGCATTATGGTGTGATAAGTCCGAACACTTTCACAAGTGCGGCACCCCGAACTTATAGCATTATATGAATCGGCTCCGAATCATGTCTTGGGTCAATAGTTGGGTTTGCCCGGCTCCCACGTTTTGGTGCCTTACGTTCCGTTCTGTCGGCTAAGGTGGCACTGGGAGAACCACCGCGATTGCGCCTCGGTTGAGCTGGGCGAGCGCCTCAGTGGAGAAAGCTAAAACTGACTGGCATGATAAGGCGAGAGACCGGTCGCTGTTCGAGAGGTCTTTTCGGGTCCTTAAAGACTTATGCCGCTTCGAGCGAAGTACCGGATAATGTCCGACGAAGGCGTGGATAGCGCCCCGAATTCGGTCTTCCGAATACTCAGGGCTTCGCCGAAATTTAAAATTATAGAATTTTATGGCTAAGTGAGAGTGTTCAAGCATTATAAGTCCGGTTGCCTTGTTCGTTGTGTTGAGTGCCTCCCTCGATGGACCCAAAAATGGGAACAAGAGTGCTCAAGTTTATCCCAAACACCCCTGCACTCGTGGCTTGCGGGCTGAAGCCAACGACTTGCCATCTCTCAGATCTTATAAACGTCCGCACAAAAGGTAATATTTTAAATTAAACAAGTGTTGCTTAGCGCATATGAACAAAGTTTTCAGCGCACAGGATAATACATAGCGAGTTTACTCAAAAATTACATCTCTGGGGCACTCATCCGCAATATTGCGGGCACCCTTCAGGACAGTCTTATAGTACATTTCGGGCGTACGATACTCCTTGCCCGCTGGCGGCGGGTCAATAAGAAGCTTCTCCGCATCCAGCCTGCCCCAGTGCACCTTTGTGCGGGCAAGGGCCCGACGAGCACCTTCAATACAGGCGGAGCGCTTGATGACCTCCACCCAGGGGCACGCATCCACCAGCCGCCGCACGAGGCCGAAATAGCTCCCAGGCATGGCCTGTCCAGGCCACAGCTGGACTATGAGGCCCTTCATGGCCTCCTCAGCCGCCTTGTGGAGCTCGCTAGGGGGCACCGGATGGCCGGCCTTAGCATACTGAGACCAGAAGACCTTCTCTGTCGAGCTCCCCTCCTGGCCACAGTAGAATGCGGCGGCATCGGATACACTGCGCGGCAGATCTACAAACGCCCCTGGACAGCTCCGAATGCGGGTAAGTGTCAGGTAGTTTACATTAACATGCTTGCTTTGCATGAAAAATGCCTTACCCGCCGCTATCTTCTTCACATCTTCAACCTCCTGAAGGGTCTTATGGGCCTCGGCCTTGGCGGACTTGGCACTTTCGAGAGCCGAGGCGAGCTCGGACTCTCGAGTGTTTGAGGCGCGCTCCAAACTCTCATGCTTCCCTATGAGAGCCTGAAGCTCTTGCCGCACTTCCGCCACCCGCGCCTCCTGCTTTTCTCGCTCTGCCCGTTCCGCGGCCGCATTACGTTCGGCCGCGGACACAGCCTCCTTCAGGGTCGCCACCTCGTTAGTGGCCCCTGCGGTACCCACATTATCCTTGTCATTTTTATTGCAACCTAAATCCTTTTCTGTAAGGTAAATCTTTAAAGTGGTGTTACTCACCTTCTTTGTCCTTGAGCTACTTCTTGGCATGGCCGAGCTCTTGCTCGGACCGCTCGAGATCCTGCTTCAATGCACCGACCTCCGCAGTCAGTGCGGCAGAGGTCAGCAGCGCAGCCTGCAAACCCATATTGACATATTTTTTAAGCAACCCTGCGTATATCTTTTTAGATCCTCAGTCCGGCTTTTCTTTCCGAACGCCGAACTGAGCATCAGGGGCTACTGTCTATGCGGTATTACATTACATAATTTTAACTTCTTACCTCAAAGCCTGTTAGAAGGCTGCTGCAGGCTTCGGTCAGCCCGCTCTTGGCGAGCTGAACCTTCTGAATCACCGCACTCATAATAGTGCGGTGTTCTTCCTCGATGGAAGCGCCTTTGAGCGCCTCCAGCAAGTTGTTCGGTGCCTCCGGTTGGACGGGGGCCGCCGGTGTCACGGTCTTGCCCTTCCTGCGAAGGGGCCGCCTGCCGGACTCTGGAACCACTGCGGGTTCCAGCGTAGAGTCCGGCGCAAAGTCCGGGAGGCTGCCTTGCGGCGCCTCCGGAGCCTCCTCCTGATGGGTCCCTTCCCGGGATCCCACCTCGGCGTCCTCAGCGGCGCGAGGGGTGGAGGCAGTCGGAACGGATTCCACGTCCGACACAGCCAACGACCCGCTCGACGAAGCAGGGAGATCATCGTCGGCCGGACTGCAGACATTATGCGGCGTTAGAAGGACACTATGTGACAAAAAGAAATTGCAGATCATTCAGGGATCCAGATACTTACGATCTCGCCTGAGGCCTGGCCCTTGAGGACCACTCTTCTTCGCCAACGTTGGTGTTGGCGGAGCTGTCCGGGGGAATAGTTCTTCCCCTCTTGGACCCTTCGGCCTCCCCTGTTGGGGAGGCCTTCCTCTTTCTCTCTCCCCCCTCTGGGAGAGAGTCTTCTTCCTCCTCATCATCTTCCGGGGAGGAATCCGCCTCGGAGTCGTTGGACACCTGAAAATGGGAACTCTTTCGAGTGCCCGTGGCCACCTTCTTGGCCTTCTTCTCCGGCACCACGTGCGGTGCCGGGACCAGTAGCCCCGCTAGGCGGGCGTCCACTGGGTCTTCTGGCATGGGGGCCGGGCAGATGAGCTGCTCCGCCTTCTTCATCCATTCCTGTCAAAGGAGAAGGGAGATTAACAACCCGCTCAGGTCAAATTATTAACAACAAGTGTCCCGTAAAGGGGTAGAATCACTTACCTTGTCAGCTGGACGCTGCGAGTGGAATCCGCGATCTTCCGTCGCGGACGCGAGGGCTTCGGCGCCCTTAAACAGCACCCTCCAGGCGCCTTCGTACGTTGTGTCGAAGAGCCCGCTCAGCTCCTGGTGCTGTTCCAGATTGAACTCCCACAGATTGAATGCCCGTTCTTGGCATGGGAGAATCCGGCGGACGAGCATGACTTGGACCACGTTAACCAGCCTGAGCTTCTTGTTCACCAGCTTCTGGATACAGGCTTGGAGTCCCGTCAGCTCCTTCGAATTGCCCCACAGCAAGCCCTTCTCTTTCCAGGAGGTGAGCTGCGTGGGGATACCAGATCTGAACTCGGGGGCCGCCGCCCACGTAGGGTCGCGCGGCTCGGTGATGTAGAACCACCCCGATTGCCACCCCTTGACGAATTCCACGAAGGCCCCTTCAAACCAAAGGATGTTGGGCATCTTGCCCAACATGGCGCCTCCGCACTCCGCTTGAGTGCCCTTCACCACCTTCGGCTTGACATTGAAGGTCTTGAGCCACAAGCCGAAGTGGGGCTGGATGCAGAGAAAGGCCTCGCACACGATGATAAACGCCGAGATGTTGAGGATGAAGTTCGGCGCTAGATCATGGAAATCCAGGCCGTAGTAGAACATGAGCCCCCGGACAAAGGGGTGAAGTGGAAAGCCCAGTCCGCGGAGGAAGTGGGGGAGGAAAACGACCCTCTCATGGGGCTCGGGGGTGGGGATGAGCTGCCCCTCGTCGGGCAGCCGGTGCGCAACGTCGCCGGAAAGGTATCCGGCGCTGCGCAGCTTTATGATGTGCTCCCCCTTAACGGTGGAGGCCAGCCATTTACCTCCTGCTCCGGACATGGTCGGAGAAGGTCGAGGCGAGATGTGCGAACTTGGGCGCTGGAGCTCGAGTGCGCAGAGATGGATAAGCAAAGGAGGAAGAAGGCATAGGTGAGAAGGTGAATCCTTATCCCTTATATATAGGCGGACGAAGACTATGCGTCCCCACTAGCCTGGTAAAACTCGCTTATCCCCCAAGCGCCATCATCAATGGCGCGGTTGGGTTACCCACGTCCGTATTGATGAGAATCCCGGAATAAGGGGGACACGATCTCTGCTTCGACAAGACGTGCCAAGGAAACTGCTTCGCTAAACGCGCTGAGGTGGTATAATAAAAAACGATTCAAGTAAAGGCTTGGTAGTGGTGTGACGTCATGCCACAAAAAACGTCAGCAGATTGAACTTGTGTGTATATTATTCTCTCTACGGTGGAATGTGGAATTTATTTTGCAGAGCCGGACACTATCCTGGTGTTCACAATCTTCTCCGGATTATTCAAAGGAGGAACCCGCCTTGCAATGCCGAACATTATGCGCGCCGGACTCATCGTCATTGAAGCCAGGTTCAGGGGCTACTGAGGGAGTCCTGGACTAGGGGGTGTCCGGACAGCCGGACTGTCATCGTCCGCCAGACTCCAAGACTACGAAGATACAAGATTGAAGACTCCGTCCCGTGTCCGGATGGGACTTTCCTTGGCGTGGAAGGCAAGCTTGGCAATACGGATATGTAGATCTCCTACCATTGTAACCGACTTTGTGTAACCCTAGCCCTCTCCGGTGTCTATATAAACCGGAGGGCTTTAGTCCGTAGGACATAACCTCCATTACAACAATCATACCATAGGCTAGCTTCTAGGGTTTAGCCTCCTTGATCTCGTGGTAGATCCACTCTTGTAACACACATCATCAATATTAATCAAGCAGGACGTAGGGTTTTACCTCCATCAAGAGGGCCCGAACCTGGGTAAAACATCGTGTCCCTTGTCTCCTGTGACCATCCGCCTAGACGCACAGTTCGGGACCCCCTACCCGAGATCCGCCGGTTTTGACACCGACAATCATTGTTGCAGAAAAATAGAGAAGAAGAAGTTTTGCATCAAGGGTCTTGTTGCAGAAAAATATACATGGAGAAGTTTTGCAATAGGGGTCTTATTGCAGCAAATTAGAGATGAGAAGATTTTGCAACAGAGGTCTTGTTATAAAAAAATTAGAGAAGAAGAGATTTGTAACAGGGTTAATATTGAGAAATTTAGAGAAAATGAGGTTTTGCCACAAGAGCATTGCTGCAGAAAATTAGAGAAGAAGAACAGAGAAAAATAAGTGAACGGCTCGCCTCGTACAATCGGATGGCTCGTGAGCCAGCGGATCTTTTTAAAAGATCCGCCGGCCCAAATCATTTTTTTGCTGGCGGTAGGCCGGCCCAGTAGAACGTGGCTCGTCCTGCTGACGTCAAGCCGACGTCATCTGAATTTCCCCTTTTTACTTTATTTATATTTAAAATTAAATACATACATTTCGAACATTTAAATTTATTTGTGAAATTGAAAAATGTTAACATAGTATAAAAAATTGATAGCAAAGTTTTAAAAATGTTGATTACTTCCAATGATGTTTGTGAAAATTAAAAAAGTTCCGGGATTTCAAAAAAATATACACAGATTTTATAAAAAAGGTATACAATGTAAAAATGTTTACGTAATGTAAAAAATATATAGTTTGTGCCAATTCAAAAACTTATGTCACATTTGATGCAAATATTCTCACATTCCAAAAAAACATTGGTGAAATTTTCAAAAATGATTTACAAAAATATAAAAAATGTTCTCTTAGTTAAAAAAAGGTTTGTTTCAATAAAAATGTACCATGATATTTTGAGAAAATATTCGTGCATTTTCCACAAAATGTCCGTGAAAATTTCAAAAAGGTCTATACAATGTCAAAACAATGTTCACATAGTTAAAAAAATGTGTATTGCCATTAAAAAAAGGTATGCTTTGTATTTGGAGAAAACGTTACCATATATTGAAGAAGTGTTTAAAACGTGTAATTAAAAGATGTACATCACATATAAGAAAAATGTCCAGCGTGTATCAAAAAATGTATAACATGTGCTCTATAAACGTACATTGTGTAGTGGACATATGTTAAAAGAAAGAAAACTGATAAAAAATAAACAAAAAAAACTATAGTGAAGAAATAAAGAAAAATAAAAAAGACAAATGAGGAAACAAAGAAACTGAAGTAAAATGAAGAGAAAAACAAAAAACAAAAGAAAACCAGTGAAAAGGCAAAAAAAAGAGAAAAGTTTAAAAAGGAAAAAACACGAAGAAAACCAAAGCTAGCGAACCCTTAAACGAGATCATCATGTACTTAGATGCTAGTAAGCTTTGTTCAGGTTGCAGTGGCTAAGCTAGGTGATGAGCACTGATGTTTCTTAGTCTGCACCTAGAGTAAAGAAAACCACGGATCAGGGGACATTCGAACCCCAAAAACCTTGGCTAGGGCAAGCTGCGGTGTGGTTTGGTAGGCACCGTCCATCATGTATTCATGTTGTTGCTCGCTAAGATATCAACGCCATAGTGCCTCGATGAAGCAGCGGTGACGTTGTACGTCATCCGCTTCTGCGTCCCTCCCGAGTGCGGCTATGGTTAGCTGCCTCGACGCGTGTGGCGGCGAGGCGCGGCGCAGTGGCACCTCTTGAAGAGAGGGGTCACATCATATTCTGAAGGCTAGGGTATGGCTGACAATAGGGGCCCGGCGGGAACGGCGGAGAGTGTCGACGGTGCTAAAACCAACGGATCTTGGGTAGGGGTTCCGAGTTGTAGGTCTAGATAAGGGTAATTTCATCTTAAATTGTTTATAATTGTGTGCCTTGATTACCGCGCCGAGAATAATATACCTTACATAAGGGAATGGAGAGAGTATATAAAGGAAAAGAGAAGATTAAAAGGAAAAGTTGGCTTTGGTGGAGTCCGAGTCCGAGTCCGTGTCAGTGTTTATTTTGTAGCCACGCCGTGTTAGTTCTGGATTGGTATCTACGGTGGGAGTCCTATAACCAAACGACAAACCCTCAATGTAAAGACACGGCGTGGAGGAGTACTTTGCGGCGATAGGATCAACCAACCGTAAACGAAGATACCGATCGATGGAGCCGGCGAGTAAGCGATCAATGGTCTCCGCCGCCCAAACCGGCGGCGTGCTGCCTCCGGACCTGGCGTGGGAGATCCTGCTGCGCGTCCCGGCCTGGTCGCTGTGCAGCTGCCGTGCCGTCTGCCGGTCGTGGCGTTCCCTCCTCTCCCAACCGTCCTTCGCCAAGGCACACGCTGGCTCGCGTCCAGGCGTCATCCTCATCCTGGCCGGGGCCGAGGACCGCATCGACGTGGTGGACTATTCAGGGAACGTCGTCAGGCAGATAAACATCCCGGCGGCCGAGGAGGAAGGGGTGCCGCCACTGCCACTGCCGACGCACCCGGGCCCCTTCTATCTTTTCCGAGCCCGCAAGCGTACCCGCGTGCTGGACCCGGACACCGGCGCCGTCGCGGCCTTGCCGATCGACGACCTCGACGTGCCGTCGCGGGAGGGGACAAGCTGGTACGCCTTCGAACCTTGTTACACGCTCTGGGAGGGCTTGTCCACTGGGCACCCCAAGGTGCTCCGCGTCGCTACCCTCACCGGAAATGCGCGCCGCGAGCAGCTGTGCGACGTGCTTACCCTCGGCGACGACCAGAGGTGCTGGAGGCGGAGGCCAAGCCCCCCGATCTGCATCACGTACGAGCTGGGCGCCCAAGGCGTCACCATCCAAGGTCTCGCCTACTTCATGCCGGACAAAGACTTTCCTGGCTTTATCATGGATGCTTCCCGTGACGGCTGTAGGAGGGCGATGGAGCTGATGAACTCGGTCGCGTCGTTCAACCTCGAGACGGAGGAGTGGAGCCCGTCGACGCTCCGAGGCCCGTCGGCGATCAACACCGGAACCGGCAAATGCCGGCTTAAACTCGCAAAACTAAGCAGCACCTTGGTGATGATGCATTTCGACCGTACCCTCGAGACGGTGGACCTGTGGTTCGCGACAGATTTGAAGAAGAGTCTTTGGGTTAAGAAACTCAGTGTGCCACGAGAATTGCTACTGCCGTATCAGCAGATGTCTATACACAGGGGCACAAAGCTGCTGATGGCGTTAGATGACGAAAGGATCGTCTTTTCCTGCATTGCGGATGCCTGGACACCGGAAGGGCCACGCTGGGTTACACGGATTTATGATTCTAGGACCAAGGCCTGTACTGATGTGTCGCATCGGCTTGGTGTTCGTGCTATTGTTGGCGTGTACAGAGGAAGTTTTTCTATGCTTGGAGAGTGAGTGAACAATGCAGAGTGTCGCTTCGCTTCTTCTCAACCAACTGAAGCTCCTTCTTGGAGAGAAGGACGAACCTCCATCTTGTGATTATTGGTGGTGGACTTCATCCACCTACAAACTTTTGTTACTATTCATGAAAAAGGCTATTGCCCCGCTTTATAGATAAAGCATCGACCAAACGAGATCATCGCATACGACTCAACACCACACCACCCCACCCCACAACACAACACACCCAAGGTCGGATACAACCGGTAAAGAAACAACTACACCATCCCAACACGCAAGCAAACGACAAAGGAGCAAATGAGGGCACTGCTTGAAGTAGTCGAAGTACTCCACCATGAAAGAACTGTCACAGAGAGACGAAGCTGAGCTCGGCGAATGTAAGCCTCCAAGACGGCGCCTTCAAGAAGGGGAATGATACCGGAGCGCCGTCACCGCCGGATCCGAAGGATCGTGGTTTTCACCCGGACCATCCGAAGGGAGAGAGTAGCCACGACAACGCCTTCAGGAAGGAGACGACGCCCACGGCCGCCGCCGCCGCCGCCGGTCCAACCGAAGCCGGGTAGGGGATCTCCCCTAGCACACACACTCCATCCTTCGAAACGCCAACGCTCGCCGAAGCACCGGCCACCACACCGCCCAAATGACAATAGCAACTAACCTGCACCTGAGCTGCGCACCCCGCCCACAAGCAACGTGACTTCCACCACCGCGACCGCCTCCCGGGCAACCAGACCCCCTGCAACCACAACAATGACAAATGGACGTCACCGACTGGTGAGAGGTAGAAGACATCTCCTTCCACCCCAAGACGGACCCGTTGGTGGGAAGGCAGCCCAGCCGGCCAGATCCAGGAAGGGGAGGGTTGCCGGCAGCCGCCGGCCTCACCGCAGCCACGGCGACATAGGCCACCGATACAACCCTTCTGGCAGCTCCAGCTCCAGAACTCGGTCTCAACACGGCTAGGATGCCCACTGCCTCGCTCCCCAGTTCGCCCCAACAACCACCGACCAGCCTACGACACCCCCGTCGAGCCGCCGACATCCCACCAACAGGCCGCCACCGTCCACCACACCCACTGGCCGAAGAGCAGAGAGAGAGAGAGGGTCGACTGCCTCCATCACGCCGCGACCCCCACCAACCGGATGCCATGACAGGGGCGGTCGCCCGTGACCCACACCGCCCACGACTCGCCCCGCGAGATCGGATCTGGTCGGGCCACATGCTCCGAAGCACCAGCACCAACCTTCACCGCGCCGCCCAATGCACCTCTGCCACGCCGAAGACACCGGCGCTCCCAGGAGTTGCTGTCGTCGCCTAGCACGGCACCCAGACCCTGGCAAGCCGGTCCGTGTGTGAGCCACCCGAGCGAGGAGAAGAGAACCCCACCCCCTGCTGTCGGCCGGGGTTCGCCCGATCGTGCCCCTGGCAGCAGTGAGGGAGGGGAGGAGAGGAGGTGGAGGGCAGCTCCGGCGGCTAGGGTTAGCTTCCCGGGCGCCCGTAGGGGCGTCGCGGGAGGAAAGGGAGGGGATCATATGACTTTACTGTTATGTCAAACTTTTATTATTTTCTACGTAGATCGGTAGAAAATAGTCATGAGTGAAAGATAATCGCTTTAAATTATACAAGAGAGATTTTAAGATGGTCCACCTATTTCGTAGGCGGCTTCTATTTGGACCATCCATTTTATAGGCCATGGATCCGTCATGAGAGAATCCTTGGGTCGACGTTTGATTTAAAGCGATTATCCAAATAGGCGGCTTCTCTCATGACGGATCCACCATCAACCTTGCGTGGACCGACACCATCATTGCTTTGGACTCCGACGAGTAGGACATGGGAGACGACAACGGGTTGAGTCCCGTGAGCCGACCCGTGTTCCATGTCCTATCCTACCTTGCCGGCGACCGTAGCAATACTCTAAGGGGCGCAACCGGTCGCCTGACGTGGCCATGACGGAGCCGGGCGAGCTCGGTTTAGAGAAGGTTTTATGTTGCATGTAATAGTATGGATTTGAGATTTTGTAATTAAGGTATCCAGATGTGGAGCAAATTATTTGAGGCATGACAGGTCACTGTCTGCGGACGCGCCCAGGCGCGTCCGCGGGCATTTGAGGTGTCGGATTTGTTGTTTCTGGCTATAGATGCTCTAAGGTACCTCTTGCGGCATTATCAACTTGTTCTTTTGATTTTAAAAGATGATTCACTAGTTGAGAAAATATGTTCACAAATTTGAAAAATGGTAGAACAAAAGAAAAGGAAAGCAAAAAAGAAAGAAAAAAATAAGAAAAGAAAGGAAAAAGGAAAAGAAAAAACAGAAATAAGAAAAAACAACGTAAAGGAAAAAGGGAAATAAAAAATAAAAAGAAAGAAAACACCAGAAGAAAAAACAAGAAAACCGGTTCAAGAAAGGTTTTTTTTCCAGAGATTTTTTTTGAGGGAAGGTTTAAAACAGGGAATGTTCTAGACCTTCCCAAAACCGGTGGGGAAGTAATACGCAATGGGCCGGGCCATGATCGGACGCGTAGGACGGTGATGTGAAGGCAGAAGAAAGGGAAAAACTGGGAAAGCTTCGAATGGTAGAACATACCATAGACAGTGTGAAGGCTCAATTTGTAATTGTCCCTTCTATCTAGTAGAGTAGTATATTTCCCAATTTCTCCGCTCCTTCTCCCCCCGAACAGTAGGCCGCCGCCGCGTGGCGGCAGCCTTTACGGCCACCCCGTAGACTCCGCCTTCTTCCGAGCCATCGAGTGGCTCCACTGCTTTTGAAGCCCTCAAGCGGCTCTTTCTCCACTGGCGTCGAGCGCTTCCAACCAAGGATTTGGATTCTGAGTGCACCTTTTTTCTCGTTGGGCGCCGAAATTCCCGGTTACCGTGAAATCCCGGAAAAATTTCGGACGAAATTTAAATCTGAATTTTGAATTTAAAACTCTGAATGATTTATAGATTGGATTTGGACTTGTTTTTGTCAACAATCCACCCTCTGGTGCAGTGGTTAGCTCGTGTATGAGCTTCTCGTGCCTTGAGCCCCATGCATTTTTAACTAGATCTTCCTTTTTATCATAAAAATTATGAAAAGAAAAAGAGAACCACGACAATCGAACCCGAGACCACAAGGAAGAATAAGTAATGCCATGTTTACCACTACGGCACTGCTGCCTGAATCTTCTTACTAAGTTCCGAATGTATCTAACCTAACTATCAGAGTTTAAATTCAAAAAATTCAAAAAATTCAAATCTTTTCGCTCGGTACATACTTTTCTCGTGGGGTGGCGAGAAATGCGGATACCGGGCGGTATCCGAATATTCCGCCCGGTACCCAAAACCATGCTTCCAACCACCGCTGTTCTCCCCTACATCAGCCATCGAGGCCCTCTTCGTCCTCCGCTGCATCGGCCGCCGTCGGGTACCCCATCCCCGACTGTCGTCCTCTCACGCTGCCTCCCCCCTACGCAAACAGAAGGTAGCCCCCACCCCGCACCCCCGCGCCCCCCAGCAATGTTCCTTGTATTACACCTTTTATGGATGCATGCATATAAATGGTAGGATAGTGCAGCATATGTATGAGAGTATGTAAGAACTTCATGCGTCTGTGTTAGAAATAAGATTGATGATGGCAGTATAGCAAGTTTGTATTTTTTGGAGCTAACTTAACTGTAATTTCTTTCGATCTGTTTCGACTCTGTGTATTTGATGATCATCTGCAATTAACAATAAACAAAATCTACAAAAAAAATACCCCATGATTAATCAATGCTTTAACATCATGTTCAGCATACAGGGAGATTTGGGATTTTAGCCACCAGCCTCCACAAAAGCAAGTTCCAACCCAGAAAAAGAGGGCATTGTTGCTACGCAAGTCCCCATGGCAGCTGCAACTAGCTATGATGGCCAACGTTTTGGCTACCGAATCCCAAGAAAATTCCGAGGGTGGGCGATAAACGCGGATACCGCGGTAACCATAAAATTCCAAGAAAAAACCGCTCGAATTTTTTAAACGTAATTTGAATTCAATTTTTTCTGAGCTCTAAACAAAAAAAGAAAACCACTAAAAGTGCAGTAGTGGGACTCAAACCAGCGACCTACAGGTTGCATAGGCAAGGGACAACCATATTAGCCACCAGACCACAGCTAATTCCACGTTTGGGCAGAGTTTATGTCCTACTTGACTATACTGTAGCCGTTCAAATTCAAAAATTTCAAAATAATTCGATTTTTTTGCTCGGTACACAGCTTTCTCGTGGGGTAGCGAGAAACGCGGATACCGGGCGGTATCCGAATTTTCTGCTCGGTACCCAAAACCATGATGAAGGCCTGAATGATGAGTAGTTGCATGCGTATGCCGACCTAAGGTATGCTGACCTACCATTCTATGGGAGCAATCTGGCGGAGGTTTTTGCCGTGGGTGTCCCTGATGCAGCTGCCTCCTCCCAAGGCAAGAGACTCCCGCCCTGTGGCATGGTCTGTACTGCTGGCGCATATTCATCTCAGTCTGTTGTGGTCTTCGCAAGGAGCCGCCATCACCCCACAACCTTGCCATTGGCAGATGCAGATTCTTACCAATTATCCACTGTACCGATCAACTCCATTTCAATCTTGATTCTTTTTTGTATAGGGCTGAAGAAGAAATTGTATTATGCCACAAGAAAGATTTCTGCAACTCATATTATGGAATGGCATAACTGAAATAATCCAACGGCATATACAAACTTGGGCAAGTATTATTATTTTATTTATTTTCTTGTGAAGAAACTAACAATGAATGTACTAGAACGCAAAGTAGACCATATATGAATGTCCATGTTTAAGTGAAATATCAGTAGCCGGCGAGTGGGGATTATTGTTATCCACTCTGTTTGCTTGTTACTTCCTTAGACAAATGTTCGAGACTAAAATTGCATGTTTAGAAACCATCAAAGTTTTTTTAATCAAAGAAGGGTTTCCCCCTTACGATTTTCATTACTGAAAACCAACTTGCAGAACCACAATATTCAACCGAAAAGACTAGCAAATCCAGGACAGCGTCGCATAAACCCACACGAACCAACATCACCAAAAGCCATCAGGCCTACAAGTCTGCCTACCATCATCATCCTGGATATTACAAAGTTCGCGAGGGCACCAGAAAACTATCATCGAATAACTACTAAAATACGGCAACAACATAACGGCACACATCTTCAGCGGCCAGCAGAGTCTTCTTTTTCAGCCCTCCAGTCTTGCCACATTGATTCTCCACCCCTGCTTCGCTGTGTACACTTCATTTGCTACTCGCTCTAGCAGTCTTGCTCCCAGCTCCAACACCCTTTTTAGCGGCTCCTTTGTCTGCAAGATACACCAATCAACCAACCAATGACCCATTAGTTTGATTATATATAAAGGATCATTTATCCTTTTGTTAAAAATAGTTCCATTTCCACTTTTCCAAATAGCCCACAACAAAGCAAAAACCTCCACCATTACTAGCTTCTTATCATCCCTGCCAAACTTGTTTAGCCAATTCCCAAAGCAATCCCTGACATTCAGGGGAGTGGTTTTAAGCCCCCCCCCCCCCCCCCCCCCCCCCCCACACACACACACCTGATCAGCCCCCACATTAGGGATGCCACTGAGCATTCAAAAAATAGATAATCATCTAATTCATCTTTTCCCTCCTTTCCATCATCTTTTCAGCAAATTGTCTCTTGTCAAGATACTTTTCCTATTAACTAGCCATAAAAAAACTTGGATTTTTCGAGGCACTTTGGTCTTCCACATAAATTCTGTGGGAATTTCAGACCAAGAGTGATAATTTTTCTGTACAAGGATCTCACCGAGAATTATGATCTGCAGTGAGGGTCCAGGTGATTTTGTCCCTTCCACCCCCCACAGTACTTCCTCACATCTACTTTTAAGACTATTCCATAACTCCAGAGTTTCCCCATGTATCTTTTGAATTTAAATCCTTGCCATCCTTTTTGTATGGCCTCATCCACAGTTATATTGTGGTCAAAACAAATATCATATACTCTAGAGTAAGCTTTCTTTAAAGGTTTATCATCTACTCAAGTATCTTCCCAAAATCTGGTATTTTTCCCATCCCCTAGTTCTTTTTTGACAAATTTGTAAAATATTTGTTTAATTCTCATAAGACTACCCCAGAATTGGGAATCTCCAGGTTTTTTTAGCAATTAAGGCTAAGCATCCCCCCCCTCCATATTTTCTGCTAAGTATATCTTGCCATAAGCCTTTCTCTGTTTCCATTTTCCAAAACCATTTATCCAATAATGCAATATTCATCACCTCCATACTTAGGATCCCTAGCCCCCCTACATCTTTAAGTAGGCAACATTTCTCCCATTTAACTAAATGGTATTTTTTTTATGTTCTCATCTTCCTGCCATACCAGTCTAGCCCCGAAAAAATCAGCTTTTTAATAATCCCTTTTGGGACAGCATAGAAAGACATCATAAAAAGTGGAATGTTAGTCAGACATGCTTGCACCAGAGTTATTCTGCCAGCAATAGAACCTAACAGCTTTCCCTGCCAGCAACTGCATCTTTTTTCAATTTTGTTAGTTACACGATTCCATTGTAAGTTTCTAATTCTATCTGACACATGCATCCCCAGGTATCTGATGGGAAGCTCCCCCAACTTAAATGTTAGAATTTCCTGATATAACTCCTGTTTTTCTCTTTAGCTTTTCCAAATAGCATCAGTTCACTCTTATGAAATTTTATTCCGAGGTTAGACATTTGTTCAAAAGCTCCCAATATAAATTTGAGATTTCTTACGCTTTCTATATCATCTTTTATCAAGAAGATAGTGTCATCTGCATACTGTAGCATATTGACACCTTTATTTTTTTCCCTCTCAACACTCCCTTCACAACATCATGCTCTAAGACATTGTTCATTAAAATGGCTAGAGCATCTGCAGCCAAGTCAAAAAGCAATGGTGATATAGCATCACCTTGTCTTAACCCTTTAAAGGTTTTAAAATATGGCCCAATATCATCATTCACCTTGATTCCTACATGCCCTCCCCTCATGGTTTCCATCATCCAGTCACACCACTTGTCAGGGAATCCCTTTAGTTTTAACATCTGTATTACAAAAGGCCATTTTATTTTGTCATATGCTTTCTCAAAATCTACTTTGAAAACCAAAGCATCTTCTTTTTCTTTATGAAAAGTGTTCAGAGCTTCATGTAAGATTACTATTCCCTCCATAATATATCTACCCTTAATAAAGGCAGTTCGAGTTTTGGATATTACAGGGGATACACATTTAGCCAACCTGTTCATCGGCACTTTAGTTTTGATCTTGAAACTAACATTCAACAGACATATATGCCTGAATTTTTGAATTTGTTTAGCTTCATTGGTTTTTGGGACAAGAGTTATGATGCCATAATTAAGCATGGCAATATTAATCCCCCCTCTAGCAAACCCCTCAACCAATGCTTTTAAATCCCATTTAACCAAATCCCAGAATTCCGTATAAAAATCAGCAGGGAAATCCATCAGGTCCAGGACTTTTGTTCCTTTTCATTCCAAACACCACCTGATGTATTTCATCCAAAGAGAAAGGGGCCAAAACCATCAAAGGTGCACTGTCATATCTGTTGGTGTAGGCTTTCTTTAGCATTCGTGTGACAGAGAGTCATATTAAGGATATAATAATGTTTCCAGTGTCCAAAGTATCTCTAATCAGGAAACTATACTGCTGAAGTAAATATAGTGTCATGACGATAGCACATTGTTGAAAATGAATCATGATGTTAAAGGTAGGTACATCTCCTTCAAAACACTATATGCTGTAATTTGCAAATTCTCAATTGACTGAGAGCTAGCCATCTCTTTCGTTATTTACTCACCATTAGGTCGCGTTGTGCCAGCTCCTGTGCCGAGCTACTCCCTGTGCTCTGGGAACAGGGTGTAGTGGCATGGCCAGTGGTTCCTGGAGGTGCAACAGGGCGGTGGGTAAAGTTGGCTGGTAGGCTGGTTAGGAGGATGGTGTTAGCATGCGATGGGACATGATGGTGGATCTGGCTTCGAAGCTGGTGGTGGAGATGAGACAACAGTAGGCGAAGTGGAGGCGAGGTAGGGCGAGGGAAGTGCATGTTGCCACATGGCTTGGTGGGTTAGTACCGATGCATTTGGCCTGGAAGGAAGGGCGATGCGGGATGTATTGTGTGCGCTACACTTCTTATGCAATCTTCGTATCCACAAGCAAAGTTCACAAAATTTTCTGGGAAGAAGTACATAGATTTCAAAACGACTATATATTTGTTTAATTTGCCAGCTCAAATACATATTTATTTTGAGATTAAGAATAAGAAATTCTGACAATTTCAGTTCTGAAGATCATTTACAAATTTCTACCCCTGACATAGGTGTCCTATTTGATCTTGCAACTGCCAGCACAAGTTTGGAAGTACATTTCCCTAAAAAATAAATGAAAAATCGATGAGTTTTACTGCTGGATATTTGTCTGGAAGTAGTACATAGATTTCAAAACACTGCATGGAAGATATTAGAGGACGCAATTAAGGTTCAACGTTGGTACTACCAAAATTTATGATTTTTAAAATTTTATTGGTAATGAGAAATCAATTCGGCCATCAAGTGCTAATTAGCCAACAGAATCTTGTAGTTTCATCAGAGATGTCAACATTCCTGAACCCACCTAAGTATTTCAAATTTCTGAACTTAACAATTTCGATGAAATTTGAATCCTGCATGTAATACCTCCCTGGAGATAAAGTCTGGATGAGTTCTAATACTAGATGAGGGGTGAATCTGGCCATTGTATTAAGAGCTTAACGGCTCTGGGTAGTTGACTGCTCATTAGGAGCTCCCAATCTATATACAGGGGTAACCATCCATCGTACCAGGCACTGCTTCGTTCCTTAGTCTGCAAAGCTAGTTATAAAGAGGACATGCTGGCTCTAAGTATATTCCTTGATTTGTCCTGTTAACGTGTGCAGAGAGTATTACAAACTTATTACTACCGTTGTGTGTTGATAATAGAAGAAAGAAAGCTTTGCCAAGGAGAGATGATAAAGTTTTTGCGAAACAGTTGAGAACTCGAACGTCCATCTGGACTGGCTTCACTAGTAAATGGAATGGGCGTAGTATATATTTGCTTAGTTAATCAGGTTTATATCACTTCTATTTTCTATGGAATATGGCAACCTTGTGCTAACTGGTCCTGGAAGAGCCATCTCAGCAGATGGACCTGTGGGGTTCCGCATCCATCTCGATGACAACAGTCAAGATAGCTCTATCGAAGAAACCTGGAAGAAGAGTGTGCTTTTATACCGGGAGGACCCCACATTCTACAGGCCGTTTATTAGATATTGCCAATACTCCTTATGGTCCTGTGGAGGTGATCTACGCCATCCTGAGCCAGGGAGTTGAATGCGAAGTTGCTGTGAGGCTTACTCATCGCGATGTAAAAGATCCTACCAGCCCTTTTGGGAGAACTGTCGCTCGCAGCGAGCTGTTTGATATCGGCTGCGTGCTTTTCTACGACGAAGATGTGAAGGGCATATGTGCACGATCAGGAGTGTATGAAGCGGAAAACGTCTTGCCTCATCGGGAGGAGACGCCGTACATTATATGCAGGGGTGCGAGACCCTGGTACGCGTACAGCAGTTGGGATCTCGTTACAGAAGGATTACAACTTGGAGATCAAGATAGCTAGAGATAGAATCATAGGATAGAGATAAACCTCCTATCCTAACTACCAAGAGATGTACGGGATCCTGTCAAAATACGTTACATGTAGCGCCCATGAGGGTTGACACGTATGGCTGGTTTAACACCCTCCCTTAATCACAACTTCATCAAGTTGAGATTATGCTTGAAGTCTTCAAAACTTCTTGTAGGCAAGGGCTTTGTGAATCCATCTGCAAGTTGATCTTTGGAATGCACAAAACGTATGTCAAGTTGCTTCTGAGCAACTCTCTCTGACAAAATGAAAATCTATCTCTACGTGCTTTGTTCTAGCATGGAACACTGGATTTGCAGAGAGATATGTAGCTCCAAGATTGTCACACCATAAACAAGGTGCCTGTTTACTTCGTATGCCAAGTTCCTTCAGCATGGATTGAACCCATATGAACTCTGCTGTGGCATTTGCCAATGCCTTGTATTCTGCCTCTGTGCTCGATCTGGATACAGTTGCCTGTTTTCGTGCACACCATGATATCAAGTTAGGTCCAAAAAATACTGCAAAACCACAAGTGGAACGTCTGTCATCAAGACAACCTGCCCAATCAGAGTCAAATAATGCACTGACTAAAGTAAAGGGTGATTTGCTGAAGTTCAGTCCTAAGTTCAGAGTGTGCTTAACATATTGAACTATGCGTTTTGCAGCTGTTAGATGAACATTGGTGGGTGCATGGAGAAACTGGCAGACTTTATTAACAGCAAAAGAAATATCAGGCCTGGTAAGTGTGAGATACTGAAGGGCTCCTACCAGGCTCCTGTATTTGTTGTTGTCTTCTTGACTTAAGGGCTCGCCTTCTGCAAGAGACAATTTTTCTGAGCTGGATAATGGAGTGAGAGAGGGTTTGCATCCTTGTAACCCAGCTTTCTTGACCAAGTCAGTGGCATACTTTTCTTGAGAGAGAACAAGTCCATCCTTGTGCTTTTTCACCTCAATCCCAAGAAAATAATGCAAGTCACCAAGATCCTTTAGAGCAAAGTCTGCACTCAAATCCTTAAGAAGTCCTGTGATTGCTTCATCAGATGAGCTAGTCACAATAATATCATCAACATATATGAGAACAAATATGCATGTGTTGGACTTCTTGTAGATAAACAATGACGTGTCAGACTTAGACGGAACAAAACCAAGTGCTTGCATTTTGTGACAGAGACGAGCATACCATGCCCTTGGAGCTTGCTTTAGCCCATACAGTGCTTTATCAAGCTTGTACACATAAGAAGGAGCATTCTTACTCTTAAAACCAGGAGGTTGTTTCATGTACACTTCCTCTTCCAGAACACCATGGAGAAACGCGTTCTGAACATCGAGCTGTCTGAGGCTCCACCCTCTAGAGACAGCAATAGATAAGACAAGGCGAATAGTGGCCGCCTTTACTACTGGACTGAATGTGTCCTCGTAGTCTATGCCATATCTCTGTTTGAAGCCTTTTGCAACCAATCTAGCCTTATGACGATCAATGGTTCCATCAGCTTTCCTCTTGATCCTGAAAACCCACTTGCAATCAATCAAATTTTTACCTTGCTGTGGGGGAACCAGGTGCCATGTTTTGTTTCTCATCAATGCCATGTACTCATCATGCATGGCTTTCTTCCACTTTTCATCACACAATGTTGCTTCAAGGGTGTTAGGCTCATCTGGTTCACTTGTGGAACAAACCATACCATACTTGGTTATATGTTTGTAATTAACGGGTTGAATTACCCCTTGTTGCAGCCGTGTACGTCGTGGTTGAAAAACAACAGAATTGGTAGCCACAGGAGATCCTGCAGACTGCTCAGATCCTGATGAAGATGCTGTTTGATTTTCTGCGGCTGACTGTTGAAGCGGAGCACGTGAATTGGCCGCAGACGATCCCGCCGTTGCATGTGCATGCAGATCGTCATGGCGTGATGATGGCGTATCCGCCTGAATCTCCGCGCCGGTCGGTCCCTTCCTGCGTCGCGCATCGCTGCGCCGCGTGTACGTCACCGGATTGGTGGCATACCACGTACCGCAGGCTGATGGGGACCGGTGCGGGGCCGCGTTCGCCCGACCGCACGGAGACCGGTGCGAAGCCGCGTCCGCCCGACCGTGCATGTCACGTGGATGTGCGAATAGCGCGGCGCGCGCGCCCGCGCCTAGGCCTGCTCCCGCGGCTGCAGCTGCCTCGTCAGCAGAAAGGGATCCCGAGGCGCCTGCTCCTGCCTCGTTCGCAGGAACCGATCCCGAGGAGGATCCGATTTGCTACAGCTGGGCAGATCCCGAGGCGGATCTGTTTCCCTCGGGGAGGCACATAGAATATGGCTCAACATGAGCCGTTTTTTCTGCATTTTCTGCATCTGCTTCTGTAGTTTCCGCACTGCTTTGTTCTGTTGCATCAACACAAAACTCATGCACATCATTAGATGGGTTAGTCAATGGATCATCAATATTTTGTCCCCCTTGATCAAAACTGGTGAGATGAGAGGGCAAAAGAAGGATTTCTTTGCGAAGGAGTGCACCAGCATTGGGATGGAGGTCAGTAAACGGATTTTTTTTTCATCAAAGACCACATCTCGTGAGATGTAGACACGGCCAGTGGAGACATCTAAACACTTGACCCCTTTATGCTGTGCACTATACCCTAGGAAGACACACTGTTTTGAGCGAAACATGAGTTTGCGGTTGTTGTAGGGACGAAGGTTGGGCCAACATGCACACCCGAACACACGGAGAGACTTATAGTCTGGTTTAGTGTGAAGAAGTCGTTCTACTGGAGTTTCATTGTTGATAACACGACTAGGTATCATGTTGATGATATGGACAGCAGTGAGAAAAGCTTCGTCCCAAAACTTGAGAGGCATGGATGCGCCTGCCAAAAGAGCAAGACCAACCTCGACAATGTGCCTATGCTTGCATTCGGCGGACCCGTTTTGTTGGTGAGCATGCGGGCATGACACATGGTGTGAGATGCCAAGATTTTGGAAGAAGGAATTTAATTTTTCGCATTCCCCTCCCCAATCGGATTGGACAACGACTATTTTGCTATCGAACTTTCGTTCAACAAGTGCTTGAAAGTTTTGGAAAACTTGAAACACATCGGATCTCCTTTTGAGGAGATATATCCACGAGAATTTGCTATAGTCATCAATAAAGTTGACGTAATGCGTGTGTCTACCAACGGAGGCGGGGGCTGGACCCCAAACATCGGAAAAAATAAGTTGTAAAGGTTTGGTAGAGACACTAGTTCAGATGGGATACGGCAATTGATGACTTTTAGCTCGCTGACATGAATCACAAATAGTTTCAACATGACGCTCACCAACAAACGGGAGCTTATTTTTCCTAAGAAACTTTTCTACTAAAGAAAAAGAGGCATGTCCTAGACGATCGTGCCATCGTGTGGACGAAAGCTTGATAGCACCACAAGCTTGTTTATTGTATCTTCGAAACTCCGGAATCAACGGATAGAGCTCTCGACCACATCTACCTCGATAGAGGATTTTCCTCGTGACCTGATCCTTAATCAAGAAGAAAAAAGGATGAAATTCGAGAAAGACATTATTATCAAGAGCAATTCTATGAACGGAAAGAAGATTTTTGTTTGCACTAGGGACATGCAAGATTTTCTTAATGTGTAGTTTTCGACTAGGGGTACGAAATATAGAGTGACCAATGTGACTTATACCCATACCTTCTCCGCTAGCAGTATGAATTTGATCTTTGCCGCAGTATTTTTCTTTCATGGTGACCTTCTCAAGCTCATTTGTGATGTGGTTTGTGGCACCGCTATCGACGTACCAATTGGTGTCAATACCGTAGGAACCATCAGCAGCAGCAGCTACCTTGTCATCGTCTTGAGAGTCCTCATCCTCATCATAATGGTATCAGCAATCCTTTGCTGTGTGACCGGGCTTCCCGCAGATTTGGCACCGCGGAGTCTCTGGACGCGTGCGGTTTCCACCACCGCGCCCGCGCCCGCGCCCGCGGCCACCCGAGCGCTGAGGAGAGTGGCCGCGATCGTTGCCGTCGCCACCAGATCGCCCTTTGGAGCGCGGGGAGCCACGCGAGCGGGAGCCACCACCGCGGCCGCGCGACGCCAGGTTTGCGGAGGATTTGAACCCGCCGCTGGATCCATGAAACTGTGCCATGCGCTGGTCGAAGTTCGACAGCATGGCGAAGAGCTCGTCGAGGGTTGCAGGAGTAACACGGGCGTCGAGGGCCGACACCAGTGGCTGGTAGTCTGTGTCCAACCCGTGGATGATGTACGAGAGGAGCTCATCGTCCTGGATGGGCTTGCCTGCCGCGGCCAGCTCATCGGCATAGCCACGCATGGCAGCGAAGTAGGAGGCAACCGAGAGGTTACCCTTCTGCGCGTTGATGAGGGAGGTGCGTATGTTGTTGATGCGACTCGCCGATTGCGACGAGAACATGGCCGCGAGCGTCGTCCAGAGCGCGCCCGCCGTGGTGACCGTGGTCACCGTGACCAGGACCTCTTTTGTGAGGTTGTTCAATAGGTAGCCAAGGAACTGCTGGTCCTCCCGTACCCATATAGGGTGGATAGGGTTGGGCGATGAAGTCTCCTTGCCCTCCTTGACGGTGACGAGGAGCTTGGCCGGCTCCGGGGTGGTGCCGTCGACGTAGCCGAAGACGCCGGCGCCGCGCAGCTGGGGTGTGATCTGCGTGCGCCATAGCACGTAGTTCGTGCGTGACAGCTTCTCTGTGACCTGATTGTTAAGGCTTGGTGAGAAGGCGCCGGAGGAAGACATGGCTAGGCTAGATGGGTTTGACAGAAGCCCTAGATGGGAAAAGGAGAGGCTCTGACTACCATGTACGAAGCGGAAAACGTCTTGCCTCATCGAGAGGAGACGCCGTACATTATATGCAGGGGTGCGAGACCCTGGTACGCGTACAGCAGTTGGGATCTCGTTACAGAAGGATTACAACTTGGAGATCAAGACAGCTAGAGATAGAATCATAGGATAGAGATAAACCTCCTATCCTAACTATCAAGAGATGTACGGGATCCTGTCAAAATACGTTACATGTAGCGCCCATGAGGGTTGACACGTATGGCTGGTTTAACAAGGAGAACTGATTCCTTAGGCTAGACATCTGCTTGCGGTGCCATTGTACAAGGTACTGGTAATTGAATTAGATCTGCACTCTGATTGTGGTGATAAGATTACGAGGGGAACACTAGAGTTTCATCCCTTGCGCGAAGGCGATCAAACGGCACGTCTTATCAGCAAGAGTGGTACTCAAATCGAAGTGAAGATCTTCATTTCACAATACTTTAGGTAGTGTGTTCGTTGCTCAGCTGTGGGTCACTTTAATGTATAACATATGATGAAGACTCTGGATGCCTGTGCGCCCAATCCCTTGTGTTGTACTACTACACAAGTTTCTTCTACTCATTATCAGGCCAAAGGTAAAATGTTTGCACAGTGACAGTATCCTGTCGCTGAATGTTAATATATGATCTGATAAAATTATAAGTTCATGTTGGTTTTCTAGGAGCTGTGCCAGTGTTTTTTACTACTACCGTCTCAACAAAGCAGTGACCTGACCTTTGTGTAGAATTTTGTCAGTTTGCTGGGCCAGATATTGGGTTCGAATTGTTCTTGGTTAAACCTGGTAGAAATCGTGATGAATAAGAATTTCTACATGCATGACTTGGTACAAGAACTGACCTCACAAAGGCTCAGCTCAACGTCGTTGCTCGAAGTAGGAGCCAGGATGGCAGAGTAGGTGCGAGGGCTGCTGGTAGCAAGGCACCAGAGGCACGCCATGGACGCCGACACAAGCTTCCTGGCTGCGAGCCAGTGGCGATGGCTAGGCCCGAGCCCTTCCTCGCGTCTGCGGTGCAGCTGAGCAGCCGAGCCGACCAATTACCGAAGCATAGATTGATTTGAGAGCAAAGTAGACACTTAGAGCTTGAAACGTAGAGTACATATCATCGCTCATGTCTCAATATAGGCAGAGATTGATCACGCATAAGACCGAAGTCAGTAAACAACCTGCCAACTGGCCATCAAGGCACCAAAGTTCAGTCAGGCTAGTTACTACATTGAACTGCAAAAATGTCTTATATTATTACTCCCTCCGTTCCGATTTACTCGTCGTGGTTTTAGTTCAAATTTGAACTACAAATTTGAACTAAAACCACGACGAGTAAATCGGAACGGAGGGAGTATTAGTGTACAGAGGTAGGAGTGTATCCATCTGGATTTTGGAGTGCTATAAATAGTAGAGTACCAGCGTTCTGTTATCTCCCAGCCATCACAGCAAGAAGTTGCCTCTCGCTGATCGATGCACACAGACAAGAAGCACACAGCATTCACCATGCTGGGCAAGAACACCATGTCTTCCTCGTGGCGCTGCTGCTCTCATGTAGTTCCATGAGCAGCGCAGCACGGCACCTAGAGGAGGTGGCTGTGCCCAAGGAGTACCCACCAGGCCACCACACCTGACCGTCCCGGACCTGCCAAAGCCTGAACTCCTGTCGCACCCTACTACGCCCGAGGTGCCGAAGCCTGAACTGCCGCACCCTGCTGTGCCCAAGGTGTCAACCCAAAGTGTCACACGCCGTGGTGCCAAAGGAGTCTGAAGTCCAAGACCCTGTCGTGCCAGAGGTGCCAAAGCCCGAACTGCCGCCACACCCTACTATGCCCGAGCTCCTGAAGGCTGAGCTACCGCATCCTGCTGTGCCAATGGAGCCTCAAGTGCCGCACCCTGTCGTGCCGGAGTTACCAAAGGAGCACGTACTGCCGCACTCGGGCACACCGGAGATACCAATGGAGCCTCAAGTGCCACACCCCGTTGTGTCAGAGGTGCCAAAGGAGCACGAGCTGCCGCCCCCCTGCCATGCCAGAGTTGTCGAAACCTGAAATGCCACACGATACCGTGCGAAAGGAGCCCCATGTGCCTCACCCTGAGGTACCGGAGGTGCCTAATTAAAGAGAGCCCAAGTTACCACACCCAGCTATGCCAGAGGGCCTGAAGCAGGAAATGCCGCCGTTCCCCAAAGCCAAGCTGCCCCTGAAGCTTCAGCCATGATCGGACTACCGGCATCCGTGCATCGCACCCGTTATCTAATTATTGAACTATCTACTATACATTTGGGTGAGTGTTATATTGTTTTCTTATGGAGTGAAGTGGGTGATTGTTATAGATGCAATGTGTGTTGTACATGTCGTTCGAGAGATTGCGTGGAACTCCTGATTGGAGCGTTATGTCTTAGGTGGTGTTGGCGTGTTGCATATATTTGCACATGAATAAATATGTTTCATGTTGGGAGGTTTTATATCAGGTTTGTTCGTCACCGAAGAGTTTTTAAGTTTTCGCTACATTAATTATGCTCTTCGGACAAGTTGTTCGTGTTTTGTATTGGTAGAGACGTCCTAAGAGCCCAAGTTTGATCGGAAGCATAAGATAACAAAGTCTATAACCAAAAGTAAGTTTGTCCTATGGCTTGCTCATCTCGACAGATGCTGGACAGCGGAGCGTCTTGCTAACCGAGGTCTACTGCACCCGCTAGATGCGTGCTACGCGGTCAAGATACCAAAACCGTCCACCATCTCCTGGTTGAATGTGTGTTCCCCTGGCAAGTTTGGCACCAGGTTCTGTCATGGTCCCGTTCCACCTCCATGCCGTAGGATGAGACTTCAAGCACCTCTCTATGAATGGTGGGTTGCGGCGACAGTGTCCTTCCCTCCCAGCCTGCGTAAGGGCTTCGCTTCCATTGTCCATCTATGGGCCTAGATGACATGGAAGCATCAGAACACATGCATCTTCGACGACAAGTGGGCCTCTCTCCCTTATCTCGTGGCAGCTATCCAGGACGAAGCGCGGGCATGGTCTAATGCCAGTGCCAAAGGGCTGAGAATATTCCATGTAAACTGAACTCTAGTCTTGGGGCTGAGCATCCCCCACCCCACCCCATGCTCCTAGGGTCCGCCTCCACGCCCTCCCGTACACGTGGATTGGCAACCACTAAAATTGTTGTATGTTTTCCTTCTATCAATGCAATGATACGCTCTGTGCGTATTTGAAAAAAAAGATACCACCGGTTTATTACTTGTTATAATATTTTAAAAATACTTTTTGACTAATCTACACATATGATTTTTCAAGTTCTTCTCCTACTAAAAATACTTAAAATAATATCGGCAGTCTAAGCCGTAAAAGTTTTCTATAGATATGTCCCAAATATCACCTTCATATTTTACTATGGGTGCTTTCTAAAATAAGTTATGCATGTTTGTCCATGATAGAACAGTATTTCAGAAGTTAATACAAAAACTCGAAGAGGGCGTCTGTTTTGACACAAAATCAATTGGTTATTTGTTTTCTTTCTTTTCTTAGTCAAGTCTCAAGATGAGTGTGAATGGTGGAGATATTTTTCACGCTCCAGAGGATATTATTCGAGATGAGTGGAAAGCAAGTTTTAATTTTATTTAACAGACAGAAGAATAGGATTTGTATAACCCTGCATCCAAAGATTTTATAACCTTGGAACAACTGCAAAAATAGGCACATCAGTACATCATTATGCCAACATAATAAAATAAATAAATCTCTGTTACATACACTTGCCGAAAGTATATGTTCACCAAATTGGTCTACAGAAATGATTGCAAAGGAAGGCAATCAGCGAATGCCAACTGTAGGAAACATAGAAAACTAAAAATTATTATCTATCCAGGTCTGGAGCTTCTGTGCCTTTGCTTGTTTTGCTCTAATATAAGAGCCACTTTCAGTCCCTGATTCAGGTAGTAGAGCCACGTTGGGATGTGTGGGGCAGCTTGTCTGAAGATCTATTGGACCAAATACCCCAACAGCCCATAAGTACAATGTTCATAGCAATCTCTGATGAAAGTACAGCCAAGGAAAAACATATTTCATCATAACTTTAAGATGCCTCTTTTCTTGGTAGGGATGATTGTATTCCAGCATGCTCTTGAAAACTACTCGCTCCGTTCCAAAATAGATGACCCAACTTTATACTAACTTTAATTCAAAGTTGAGTCATCTATTTTAGAACGGAGGGAGTAGTTGTCAAACTTTACATGTAAAAAGATTGCAACTCAGTCTGCCTATGTTCTTGGCTCCATCTGATGTTGCGGTTGCGGAAAGTGAGCGTTCTGGGGTGGCTTCAAACATCATGATGATTAAGCACGCCATGTCCAACTCGGTGGCATGTCCAGCCGCGTCCACAGTTTTTAACCCTGAAGAATGCCATGATGGATCTACATGATTCCATGTGCGCTGCTGTGGGGATCTTGTTAAAGAATATATAAATAGGCACTAAAAGGATAGCTAATGAAAAACAAATGTAAGAGTATTTTGATTGCCTTAGTTGCATACAGAAAATAAATGCAAGAGAGTTGATGAGGCGGCATGTTTTGCATGAATAGATCAATGCAAAAAATAACTTATGACTACACGCATGACTTGCTAATATAACATTGCTTCATAGAGAAGAAAATTAGGTAGTAGGTTGCAACTATTTAGTAATAGAGCCTTTATTGATACATACATATCCAACAAAATCTAGAGAAATAACCAACTCGAGGGAAATAAATAGTAGGTAATTTTTTTTATTACTTCGCACATATATTATTAGGTATAAATTCACAAATCTAGAGTATGCTCCTTGTTTTGTAATTTGTATATACATATCACACATTCTTTGAACGTAGGAGGCAAATTGGGCATATGTGTATATATTTGTGCATAGAAGGAAAACAAATCTTGTACCTATATAATCTTGTCTGAGTTTGAATAAAGTTACAGACCATTCTTTAAAAAAAAAAGAGACAACGTCTCAAAAGTAGGAGATTGAGCAGAGGCGCTATCTTCTATCTCCACGACTCGAAATCCACGGACTAACTTTTCTTTTGGGTGAAGTTCACCATCAACAATCACAAGATGGCGGATCGTCCTCTCAAGACCAAGCTTAAACACTCTGCATCATTGTTCACTCACTCACCGAGCATAGAAAAGCTTCCTCTGTACACACCAACAATACGAACAACGCCAAGCTGATGCGGTAGATCAATACAAGCCTTGGTCCTGGAATCATAAATCCGTGTAACCCAGCCTGGTCCTACCCTTCTCCGACCTAGATCGTAGTAGGAAAAGATGATTCTTTCGTCATCTAACTCCATCAGGAGCGTTGTTCTTCTGTGTATACACATCTGCTGCGATGGCAGTAGCAATTCTTGAGGCACACTGTGTTTCTTAACCCACAGACTTTTCTTCAAGTCTGTCACGAACCACAGGTGCACGACAGGGCGAGCATGATCAAAATGCATCATCACTAAGGTGTTGCTTAGCTTTGCGAGTTTAAGCCGACGTTTGCTGGTTCTGGTGTCGATCCCTGAGGGGCGTCGGAGGGCCGGCCTCCACTCCTCCGTCTCGAGATTGAACGGCACGACGGAATTCACCAGGTCCATGGCGTCACGGGAAGCACCTATGTTAAAGTCGGGAAAGGTTTTGCCCGTCAAGAAGTAGACGAAACTTTGGATGATGACGCCTTGGGCGCCCAGGTAGGACGCGATACAGATTGGGGGGCTTGGCCTCCGCCTCCAGCAGCACCCGTGGTCATCGCCGAGGGTAAGCACGTCGCACATCTGTTCGACGCGCGCAGGTCCGAAGAGGGTTGCGACGCGGAGCACCTTGCGGTGCCCAGTGGACAAGTCGCACCCGAGCGTGTAACTAAAATCGCGGGTGCACCAGCTTGCCCCCTTCAGCGGCGGCACGTCGAGGTCCTCCAACGGCAAGGCGGTGACTGCGCCAGTGTCTGGGTCGAGCACGCGGGTACGCTTGCCGGCTCGGAAAAGATAGAAGGGGCCGGGATGCGCCGCCGGCAGTGGCGGCACCCCTTCCTCCTTGGCCGCCGGTATGTTTATCTGCCTGACGACGTGGCCGGAAAAGTCCACGACGTCGATGCGGTCGTCGGCCCCGGCCAGGGCGAGGATGAAGCCTGGGCGCGAGGCGGCGTGTTCCTTGGCGAAGGACGGGTCGGAGAGGAGGGAGCGCCACGACCGGCAGACGGGGCGGAAGCGCCACAACGACCAGGCCGGGACGCGCAGCAAGATCTCCCACACCACGTCCGGAGGCAGCACCGCGCCGGGTTCGGCGGCGGAGGCCTTTGATCGCTTGTTCGCCGTCTCCATCGGTCGATCGGTATCTCGAGCTCTCGACCAGTCGTTGTTGTTAGGGTTGGTTGGTTTTTTTTAGCACTAAAACTTTATTCATCAAATAAAAGCAAGATCGTTTACATAGGAATGAAGAATAAAGTCCGGACAGTGTCCCAAGTTTCAGACTTGCTAAGACTAAAGCTATGCTTTGCTAACCCATCCGCTAGCTTCTCTGCTACAATGGGTAAATCTGATGCTTTCAAATTCCATGGCCATAAAAGAGCATTCTACTACTATTGAAACATCAATTCCCATGCATGCGTTAGGGTCAGATGTAGCCTCCAAAGCAGTCATACAGTCAAACTCCAAAATAAGCTTAGTGCATCCGAGATTCGTTGCAAGGATCAGACCACACCTGATAGCTGACAATTCCGCAGAGCTTGCACTAGACACATCCGGTATTGCACAAGTAGTTGCAGCCAAGAAATTGCCTCGATCATCACGAGCAACAGCATCGCAGGCTCCTGAAAAATTATCTGCATGGAATGATGCATCGACATTAACTTTTACCGCTCCCTCCACTGGCTTCTTCCATTGACGACTGATCGTACATACCGGCTGATTTAGTGTGTAGGCTCGTATAAAACTCAGATAGATATTGTTGTTTGTTCCGGTGTCTGGACTGACTCCCCATTAGTTACTTGGCGCCTCTGCCACCAGATAAACCACATCGTAACCAAGATGAGTTCAGCCGTTGGCAGCTCATGAATCATGGTACGCATGCGGACCAATTTCCAAAGTTATAGAACCAGGTCGATCTTGCCGCACGGCTCTTGTAATGTCATTCTGCAATCTTAACTCAGACCAAACATCGGATAACCGTGCGCATGTAAAAAGACAGTGTTGTATGTCCTCTAATCCGATCTTGCAAAGCGGACATTGCGGAACCAAGGGTATATGCTACCTGCCAGAACGCCGAGGCAGGGCAAGACCCCCTTTAGAACTTTCCAACCAAAATGTTTGATTTTCCCCAGGAGCCACAGTTGCCACATATCATTCCAAAACCATATTAAGGTTAGCAGCACCCGGGCTATTCGGGTTTGAGTAATGACGTCCAAACTGATGATCAAACTCCACCTGATATGCCGAGCGGACAGAGAAGGTTCCGGACCTCGTAAAGTGCCAGGCTAAAAAATCTTCAACTGCCTCAACATGTATGGGAATCTGTAATATTCTATGTACATCAACCGGTGAAAACACACTACGTAACAGTGCCTCATCCCATTGTCCAGTATGGGGATCAATAACCTCTGCCACCTTTGTTAACATAAATCCTCCTCTAGGGGTAATAACTTTTCTCGATTCACTAGATGGAATCCATGGATCTTCCCAAATATTGATGTGTGAGCTAGATCCAATTCGCCATATGCAGCCCCTTTTGAAAGTCTGAACCCCGGCTAAAATACTTTGCCATGTAAATGAAGACCCTTTCTTCGGTCCCGCTTTTAGGATGTCCCCGCTAGGGTAGTATTTTGCACTCAAAACTCGTGCACACAAAGAGTCCGGATTTTGAAGAAGTCGCCAACACTGCTTTGCTAACATAGCAAGATTAAAGTTGTGAAGGTCTCTTAAGCCCAATCCACCTTTATTCTTTGTGACACACATTTTCCACCACGCAAACCAATGCATTTTCCTCTTTTCCTGTCCATCTCCCCACCAGAAACCCGATATTTCATCACTGATTGATTTACATATTCCTTTAGGCAACTTAAAAACTGACATAGCGTAAGACGGAATTGCCTATGCTACAGATTTCAAAAGAATTTCTTTACCTTTAATTGATAGAAACTTTTCTTTCCATCCCTTCAATCTCTGACAAATTCTATCAACTAGATGCCGGAAACAATCGCTCCGGTCCACACCAACCATAGTTGGCAGACCAAGGTAGTTATCTGATAGAGCTTCAGTTAAAATATCCAGTATACCACAAACACTCTCCCTGGTATTAACTCTAGTATTCGGGCTCAAGAAAATATTGGATTTTGGTGTACTCACTCTTTGCCCCGAACTAGTACAATATGTATCAAGAATCCTCTTCGAAGTGTGAGCATTCTGGTCAGTTTCTCGCATTAAAATCAAGGAGTCCTTGGCAAACAATAGATGAGAAATAGAGGGTGCGTTTCTAGATACTTTTATACCTTCAATCCCATCAATGTCTTCCTCACGAGCCAGCATACTTGAGAACCCTTCAGATTAAATCAAAAACAGGTAGGGGACCCTGTCTCAATCCTCTAGTTGGAGTAAATTCTTCCATTTCTTTATCATTGAATCTGACTCTATAGCTCATAGAAGAAACACACTCCATAATTAACTCAACCCATTCTGCATGAAATCTTAGCTTTTCCATCATCCGCCTTAGAAAGCCCCACTCTACTCTATCATAGGCTTTCATCATATCCAGTTTTATAGCACAAACACCATTAGAGCCATGTGACCTTTTCTTGATTGTTAGGGTTGGTTGGTTGGTAGATCCGTTCGCCTCAAGTACTCTCCTCCGTTCCCAACTCACAGAGCCGATTGACTAGAGTCATTTGACTGAGATGCGCCCAACCCATGCGTGCCTTCGAATTGGATAAGGACCCAGGAGATGTATCCAGGCCTGGATGTACCGATCCCCAAGCAGTGGTGGAGCCCTTGCTTTTTCTCTTTTCGAAAAAAGGAATACCCCGGCCTCTGCACCTCTTAAAAGATCCGCTGGGTTGCGAGCCGTCAGATTGACGTAACCTTGTGGCTGAGTGTTGTCCTCACTTTTGCAACACATGCCGTGTCGCGAATTCCCCTTTTGCAACACAAGTCTTGTTGCGAAAACATTTGCAACAAAGGTTGTGCTGTAGTTTTATTGCAACATAGATCTTGTTGTAGATTTTCTTTTTAGCAACTGAGGTCTTGTTGCAGAATATTTTTTGCATCGCCTCTTTTTCGCAACTTATGTGTTGTTGCAGAAGGAATTTTTGCAACACAAGTGATATTTTAAAAATAATTAGAACAAAGAGGTAGTTAGAATAGTGCGGTGCGCGAGCCACACACGGGACATGCATCACGCATCGGTGGCGTGTGTGGGACACGCATCACGCACCGGAGGCGGCGGACACCCACTGCCAGATCAGCCGACGCTGGCTGTTCCCAAGCTTTTCACTTCTCTTAATGCACCCAACCATATTATTAAAAATCCAAGTTCAGAACAAGGTCTCAAACAGTGGTGCGAAACTCATAAAAAATAATCTGTCATGACCAGCTAAAATAGAACAAGATGACTATACACATATCCTATTATTGGACCGCCATCCAGTACGTATCCCATGCAACCATCTCCCATCGGTTGCACACAATATCCATAAGCTCCCTATGGTCTGCATGGCTGAATAACGACCACATATAGATCCAAGCTGACGCTATGAAGATAACCTAAAAAAAATTCGTGATAGTTTATCTGTTAAAGGCAACGTCATTCCGATAATTCCATATGGCCCAAAGTAATGCACACATTCCTATTTGAATATGTGCCATGGTTTTAGACTCTATCCCTGTTAACCAAGGCCCAAATAGATGCGAAACCGAGACGGGCGGTGCAACGTTAAATGACACGGTCCGCCACATCAACTTAGCAAGTGGGCAATGAAGAAAAAGTGTCGCGCAGAATTCCAACTGGCTGAAAGCTTTGCATCTCCAACCATTTACGCATTGCTTTACAATCACCTAGCTTAAGAGTGCTCATTTGTCGGATTAGAGCATCTCTAGCAGACCCAGTAAACCATCGTCCTGCCAATTTCGGTTACGGTATCCCTTAAAAAGATATTTGCGGGACGACAAATGGATCGGCAAAATAGATCCTGTAAGCGTCATCGGAGTTCTTACTCCATTTCCAAACTACTAGTTTCTGCCATTTTATACATCATCAGAGTTCCACAAACATAGTTCATACAAGCAAATTAAACATAGTTCCGCATATACCACGCCAGCATCGGAGTTCCACAAACATAGTTCAAACTTAAACTTAGATCTAAAACTCAAACTTAAACTACATCACTGGAATTCTACTAGTCTTCATGCTCGCCAGCACCTGAGCCGGAGTTGCCATCACCATCGCCAGTGCGGGAGCCGGGGCCATGGAGGTGGTACTCCATGAGGGTGCTTGAGAGGACCTGCGCAAGCTGGTACTCCTCGAACAGCCTCGGGATCCCCACTGCTAGAGCTTCGTCACCGGCGGCGGCCGCCTCCTTCACCTTGAACCAGGAGGTGCTCGGCTGCCCCGAAGGCGCTGGATGACCAGATCGAACATTCGGCTGAGGCGACGGGAGTTACTCCACGCCGGCGCGCTGGCGCTGCGGGACAGCACGCCGTGGCGGCGCGCCTGCTCCTTGCGCCATTCCTCCACCAGAGGGCGAAGGGAGGAGCTCCCGGCCTCCTCGTCTTTGCGGCGCTTGCGGCCGCCGAGCCCCCTTCTGCCACCCCGACCGGCACTCACCAACGACATCTCGGGAGTTTTTTTTTACTTGTTGAATGTTATTTTGTGAAATGTGTCCTGTAGCTTGTGAACATACGTCAAATTCTCATTAGTTTTCCATTCGCCATGTGATCCGTCTGCACTTATTGACTTGTGCGTATGAGATTGTGATTTCTAAATTTTGGTAAATGTCGTACTGATTCATCTATTATTGGGATGAGATAATTATATTTTTTTTCCCATCAAATATGCTATGGATGAATGTAAAATTATGAATAATTTGTGTGCTATTTGATCTACCCGTTGGATACCTAATGGGTATGGGTACCCGTCGGGTATGAGTGTGGGTAAAGTTTCATACATGTGGGTACGGGTATGGATAGAGTTTTCTACCCGCTGACTACATGGGTATTGCTCTTTGCTCAACCCTACCCATACCCTACCATTGTCATCCCTACTCTAAAGTAGGAGATCGATAAGAGGGACTGTCTTCTACTCCCTCCGTCTCAAAATAAGTGTCTTGAGCTTAGTATAAATTTATACTAGAGCTAGTACAAAGTTGAGACACTTATTTTAAGACGGAGGGAGTATTTCTTTTGGTTTTGGGAAGGGACTACCTTCTATTTCCAACACTCGAAACTCACACTTCTCTTGTGGGTAAAGTCCACCACCAACAATCACACAAGATGGAGGATCGTCCTTCTCTCAAGACGGAGCTTAATTTGGTTGAGAAGCAAAACGACAATATGCATTATTCACTCACTCTCCAAACACAGAAAAGCTTCTTCTGTACACTCCAACAATACCACGAACACCAAGCTGATGTGACACATCAGTACAAACCTCGGTCCTAGAATCATAAATCCGTGTAACCCAGCGTGGCCTTTCCGTTGTCCAGGCATCTACTTCGCAGGAAAAGACGATCCTTTCGTCATCTAACGCCATCAGCAGCTTTGTGGTTGCGTGTATACACTTATGGGGATACCGCAGTATCAATTCTCGTGGCACTCTGTGTTTCTTAACCCAAAGACTTTTCTTCAAGTCTGTCACTAACCACAGGTCCACCGTGGGGCGATCAAGGTCGAAATGCATCATCACTAAGGTGTTGCTTAGCTTTGCAAGCTTAAGCCGACAATTGCCGGTTCCGGTGTCGATTGCCGACGGGCCTCGGAGCGTGGACGAGCTCCACTTCTCCGTCTTGAGGTTGAAGGACGCGACGGAGTTCATCAGGTCCATCGCCCTCCTGTTGTCGTCACGGGTGTAACGGGAAATATCCATGATAAAGTAGACGAAACCTTGGATGATGACGCCTTCGGCGCCCAGGTTGGACGTGATACAGATTGGCGGGCTTGGCCTCCGCCTCCAGCACCTCCGGTCGTCGCCGAGGGTAAGCACGTCGCATTGCTGCTCAGGGCGCCCATGTCGGAAGAGGGTTGCGACGCGGAGCACCTTGTGGTGCCCAGTGGACATGTCCAGCCAGAGCGTGTAACAAGGTTCGGGGGCGTATATCATCTTCCACGACGGCACCTCGAGATCGATGAACGGCAAGGCGGCGACGCTGCCGGTGTCCGGGTCGAGCACGCGGGTACGCTTGCGGGCTCGGAAAAGATAGAACGGGCCGGGGTGCGCTGGCAGTGGCAGCAGTGGCGGCACTCCTTCCTCCTCGGCCGGTGGGATGTTTATCTGTGTGACGACGTGCCCGGACAAGTCCACCACATCGATGCGGTCTTCGGCCCCGGCCAGGGCGAGGATGAAGCCTGGACGCCGGGCGGCGTGTGCCTTGACGAAGGACGGGTCGGAGAGGACGGAGCGCCACGACCGGCAGACGATGCGGAAGTGCCACAACGACCAGGCCGGGACGCGCAGCAAGATCTCCCACACCACGTCCGGAGGCAGCACGCCGCTGGTTTGGGCGGCGGAGGCCTTTGATCGCTTGTTCGCCGTCTCCATCGATCGATCGGTATCTCGACCTGTCGTTTAGATGAACAGGGAGGCCAGTCGTTTTTGTTAGGGTTGGTTGGTTGATCCGTTCCCTATCTACAGGTCGATTGACTAGAGTCCATAATTAAGGACTCAGGAGATGTCCCCAGGGCCTGGATGTACCGATGCCCAAACAGTGGTGGAGCCCTTGATGTGGCGAGGCAGACGCAACGTTTTGGCTACAGAATCCCAAGAAAATTCCGAGGGTGGGCGGTAAACGCGGATACCGTGGTAACCATAAAATTCCAAGAAAAAACCGCTGGAATTTTTTAAACGTAATCTCTATCTCTACCTCTCTACCTAATAATAAAGCAAATAAGGTTTCTGATCGTCCGTGAAAAAAAATACCCTTAAAGTTGCTATAAATTACCCGCTATGCCACTCATAAGTTAAGAAAACGATTCGTTTTTTTTCAAACTCATGTCACGCACGGTCTTTTATAAAACTAATACCCCACATACATCATAGCGCAGACCCTGGTTCGATTCCCAGGGTCGTCCTATTTTCGGGCGTGACGCCCCTATTTTTCTTTTCTCATTTCTGTTTTTGTTTTTCCTTCTTTAAATTAATTCGAGATTTTCAAATTAAAACGGTTGCAAGTTTTGAGAAAAAATATTCGAGAAATCATAGAATGTTTATCAATTCAAAAAATGTGCGAGAAATCATAAATTTTCTGCAGTTTTAATTCTTTTGGTGACTTACAAAACTGTTCGCAAATTATAAAAAAATGACAATTTTTCAAAAAAAATTCCCCAATTATAAAAAAAGTTCATTGATACAAAAAAGGTTTGCTAACTCAAAAACTGTTCATGAATTCAAAACTATGCATGCATTTCAAAAAATGTTTGTCTGAACAAAACAAATGTTCATGAATTCGAAAATTATTCATGCATTTCAAAAAATGTTCGTCTGAACAAAACAAATGTTCATGCATTTTAAAAATGCCCAAAATTTTAAAACAAATGTTTGTCGATTAGAAAAAATGTTCGTCGATTCAAAAGTCTTTCATGTCTAGGATTTGGGTAGTTTTTGGAAAGTCTTTTTATGTCTAGGCGCTAGGAGTAGTTTGTGGTCCATGAAATTTGTTTTAAAAGTTTTAAACATTCTCTTGCACGGCACAATGACACGTGTGTCATGCAGTGGCAAGCTCATTGCCTTGGGATTTACCACGTCGAATGCATTGCGATCGCATGGACATTGCGTACATCATCAACGAGGGTGGAAAGAAAGATAAGTGAAAACATGGTGAGCCACCGTGTGAAAATAGAGGACGCTCATAATTTGGGGTATTGAGTCATACTTATTTGGCTGTCGTGTAACTTTTTTGTCTTCCGTTGCAACGCACGGGCATGTTTGCTAGTTTGAATTCAATTTTTTCTGAGCTCTAAAAAAAAGAGAAAACCATTGAAAATGCAGTAGTGGGACTCAAACCAGCGACCTACGGGTTGCGCTGGCAAGGGACAACCATATTAGCCACCAGACCACAGCTAATTCCACGTTCGGGAAGAGTTTCTGTCCTACTTGACTATACTGTAGCCGTTCAAATTCAAAAATTTCAAAATAATTTGATTTTTTTGCTCGGTACACAGCTTTCTCGTGGGGTAGCGAGAAACGCGGATACCGGGCGGTATCCGAATTTTCCGCCCGGTACCCAAAACCATGGGCAGACGTATCCTTTCCCTCACCGAAGCAGCCGCACCACCCTACCTATTTTAATTTGAGAATAAGTTAAGGACGTTGCGGCTGTCTCGCCTCTGTCGCCACCAATTATTAGAGCATCTCCAGCCGCGCCCCGAACAGGCCCTTCCCAGGCGTTTTTTACGAGCCGGCGCCGAAAAAACGCCCCAGTCGCGCCCCCAGACGCCGAATTCCGCCGGCTCGGCCCGTTTTTACGCCCGCCGATCACAGGTCGAACCCGGCGCACTGGGGGGCGCTCGGGGGCTCCGGCGCAAGGGAAAAGCGCGCATGGGGCCACATGCCAGGCGAAAAGTCAAGCCACCCCGTCCAGATTCGCCTCCGACCCCCCCGCGCTCGGCCGCCACCCTGCCGATCCCTGCGCCGTCCATCACCCACCACAGCTAGATAGATCATTCCCCGCCGGAAAAAAGAAAAGGTTTCGCCGAGGCAGCCTCTCCACCGCCGTCCAGACAACTTTTCCGGCGTTCCGGCCGCGCAGGGCCTGCACACCGGCGGATTTGCGCCCACCTCGCCCACAAGGTGTTCGGTGATTTGCCTGGCCCGGCGATGGACTCCGAAGATGAGGAGGCGCTCGCGGCGTTGCTGGAGGAGGAAGCCGAAGACGACGTCCAGGAGCAGGAGCATCTCATGGTGCTCGCCGCCCTCGCCGGCCTGCTCGCGAGCAGTGAAAAGCCGCGGTGAGGTGGCTCGGCACCTGGGCAGGTGAAAGCGAAGAACCATCATCGTCTGGAAGGCTATTGCATACTCTACTCAGACTACTTCGCTGACGCTCCATTGCAAGGAGAGAAAACATTTCGACGCCGTTATTGGATGAGCCGAAAGCTTTTCCTCAGGATTGTGAATCCATCCGGGAGTTTGACAGCTACTTCAAGTGCAACATGGATTGCACCGGCACACTTTGAAGGAAATATGCCCTAGAGGCAATAATAAAGTTATTATTTATTTCCTTATATCATGATAAATGTTTATTATTCATGCTAGAATTGTATTAACCGGAAGCATGATACATGTGTGAATACATAGACAAACATATTGTCACTAGTATGCGTCTACTAGACTAGCTCATTAATCAAAGATGGTTATGTTTCCTAACCATAGACATGAGTTGTCATTTGATTAACGGGATCACATCATTAGTAGAATGATGTGATTGACATGACCCATTCCGTTAGCTTAGCACTTGATCGTTTAGTATGTTGCTATTGCTTTCTTCATGACTTATACATGTTCCTATAACTATGAGATTATGCAACTCCCGTTTACCGAAGGAACACTTTGTGTCCTACCAAACGTCACAACGTAACTGGGTGATTATAAAAGAGCTCTACAGGTGTCTCCGAAGGTACATGTTGGGTTGGTGTATTTCGAGATTAGGATTTGTCACTCTGTTTGTCGGAGAGGTATCTCTGGGCCCTCTCGGTAATGGACATCACTATAAGCCTTGCAAGCAATGTAGCTAATGAGTTAGTTACGGAATGATGCATTACGTAACGAGTAAAGAGACTTGCCGGTAACGAGATTGAACTAGGTATTGAGATACCGACGATCGAATCTCGGGCAAGTAACATACCGATGGCAAAGGGAACAACGTATGTTGTGATGCGATTTGACCGATAAAGATCTTCGTAGAATATGTAGGAGCCAATTTGAGCATCCAGGTTCCGCTATTGGTTATTGACCGGAAACGTGTCTCGGTCATGTCTACATAGTTCTCGAACCCGTAGGGTCCGCACGCTTAAGGTTTCGATGACAGCTATATTATGAGTTTATGAGTTTTGATGTACCGAAGGAGTTCGGAGTCCCGGATGAGATCGGGGACATGAGGAGGAGTCTCGAAATGGTCGAGACGTAAAGATTGATATATTGGACGACTATATTTGGACTTCGGAAAGATTCCGAGTGATTCGGGTATTTTTTGGAGTACCGGAGAGTTACGGGAATTCGCCTGGGAGTATATGTGCCGTATTGCCATACGGGAATAGAGGAGAGAGGCCGAAAGGAAGGAGGTACGCAGCCCCCCTCTGGTCCGAATTGGACAAGGGGTGCAGCCCTCTTTTCCTTCCTCCTCTCCCCCTCTTTCCTTCTCTCCTACTCCAACAAGGAAGGGGGGAGTCCTACTCCTGGTGGGAGGAGGACTCCTCCTGGCGCGCCCCTCCTGGCCGGCCGACCCCCTCCCCCTTGCTCCTTTATATACGGGGGCAGGGGGCACCTCTAGGCACGACAATAATTGATCCCTTGGATCTCTTAGCCGTGTGCGGTGCCCCCTCCACGATAATCCACCTCGATAATATCGTAGCGGTGCTTAGGCGAAGCCCTGCGTCGGTAGAACATCGAGATCGTCACCACGCCGTCGTGCTGACAGAACTCTCCCTCGACACTCGGCTGGATCGGAGTTCGAGGGACGTCATCGAGCTGAATGTGTGCTAGAATTCGGAGGTGCCGTAGTTTCGGTGCTTGATCGGTCGGGCCGTGAAGACATACGACTACATCAACCGCGTTGCTCTAACGCTTCCGCTTTTGGTCTATGAGGGTATGTGGACAACACTCTCCCCTCTCGTTGCTATGCATCACCATGATCCTTTGCGTGTGCTTAGGAATTTTTTTGAAATTACTACGTTCCCCAACAGTGTTATCCGAGCCTGATTTTATGCGTAGATGTTATATGCACGAGTAGAACACAAGTGAGTTGTGGGTGATACAAGTCATACTGCTTATCAGCATGTCATACTTTGGTTTGGTGGCATTGTTGGATGAAGCGGCCCGGAACGACATTACGCGTACGCTTACGCGAGACTGGTTCTACCAATGTGCTTTGCACACAGGTGGCTGGTGGGTGTCTGTTTGTCCAACTTTAGTTGAACCGAGTGTGGCTACGCCCGGTCCTTGAGAAGGTTAAAACAGAACTAACTTAACGAACTATCGTTGTGGTTTTGATGCGTAGATAAGAACGGTTCTTGCTCAGCTCGTAGCAGCCACGTAAAATTTGCAACAACAAAGTAGAGGACGTCTAACTTGTTTTTGCAGGGCATGTTGTGATGGATATGGTCAAGACGTGATGCTATATTTTATTGTATGAGATGATCATGTTTTGTAACCGAAGTTATCGGCAACTGGCAGGAGCCATATGGTTGTCGCTTTATTGTATGAAATGCAAACACCCTGTAATTGCTTTACTTTATCACTAAGCGATAGCGATAGTCATAAAAGCAATAGATGGCGTAACGATAATGATGCTATGATGGAGATCAAGGTGTCACGCCGGTGACGATGGTGATCACGATGGTGCTTCGAAGATGGAGATCAAAAGCACAAGATGATGATGGCCATATCATATCACTTATATTGATTGCATGTGATGTTTATATTTTATGCATCTTATCTTGCTTTGATTGACGGTAGCATTTTAAGACGATCTCTCACTAAATTATCAAGAAGTGTTCTCCCTGAGTATGCACCGTTGCGAAAGTTCTTCGTGCTGAGACACCACGTGATGATCGAGTGTGATAGGCTCTACGTCAAATACAACGGGTGCAAAACAGTTGCACACGCGGAATACTCAGGTTAAACTTGACGAGCCTAGCATATACAGATATGGCCTCGGAACACGGAGACCGAAAGGTCGAGCGTGAATCATATAGTAGATATGATCAACATAGTGATGTTCACCATTGAAAACTACTCCATCTCACGTGATGATCGGACATGGTTTAGTTGATTTGGATCACGTGATCACTTAGATGACTAGAGAGATGTCTGTCTAAGTGGGAGTTTTTAAGTAATATGATTAATTGAACTTAAATTTATCATGAACTTAGTCCTGATAGTATTTTGCAAATTATGTTGTAGATCAATAGCTTGCATTGTTGCTTTCATATGTTTATTTTTGATATTTTTCTAGAGAAAATTGTGTTGAAAGATGTTAGTAGCAATGATGCGGATTGGATCCGTGATTTGAGGTTTATCCTCATTGCTGCATAGAAGAATTATGTCCTTAATGCACCGCTAGGTGACAAACCTATTGCAGGAGCAGATGCAGACGTTATGAATGTTTGGCTAGCTCAATATGATGACTACTTGATAGTTTAGTGCACCATGCTTAACGGCTTAGAATCGGGACAACAAAGACGTTTTGAACGTCATGGACCATATGATATGTTCCAGGAGTTGAAGTTAATATTTCAAGCAAATACCTGAGTTGAGAGATATCAAGTCTCCAACAAGTTATATGGCTAAAAGATGGAGGAGAATCGCTCAACTAGTGAGCATGTGCTCAGATTGTCTGGGTACTACAATCGCTTGAATCAAGTGGGAGTTAATCTTCTAGATAAGATAGTGATTGACAGAATTCTCTAGTCACAATCACCAAGTTAATAGAACTTTGTGATGAACTATAGTATGCAAGGGATGACGAAAACGATTCCCAAGCTCTTCGTGATGTTGAAATCGACGAAGGTAGAAATTAAGAAAGAGCATCAAGTGTTGATGGTTGACAAGATCACTAGTTTCAAGAAAAGGGCAAAGGGAAAGAAAGGGAATTTCAACTAGAATGACAAGCAAGTTGTCACTCCCATGAAGAAGCCCAAAGCTGAACCAAAGCCTGAAACTGTGTGCTTACATTGCAAAGGAAATGGTCACTGAAAACGGAAATACCCTGAATATTTGGTGGATAAGAAGGATGGCAAACTGAACAAGGGTATATTTGATATACAGGTTATTGATGTGTACCTTACTAGTGTTTATAGTAACCCCTGAGTATTTGATACTTGTTCGGTTGTTAAGATTAGTAACTCGAAATAGGAGTTACAGAATAAACAGAAACTAGTTGAGGGTGAAGTGACGATGTGTGTTGGAAGTGGTTCCAAGATTGATATGATCATCATCGCACACTCCCTATACTTTCGGGATTAGTGTTGAACCTAAATAAATGTTATTTGGCATTTGCATTGAGCATGTATATGATTTGATCATGTTTATTGCAATACGGTTATTCATTTAAAATCAGAGAATAATTGTTGTTCTGTTTAAATGAATAAAACCTTTGATGGTCATACACCCAATGAAAATAGTTTGTTGGATCTCAATCGTAGTGATACATATATTCATAATATTGATGCCAAAAGATGCAAAGTTGATAATGATAGGGCAACTTATTTGTGGCACTGCCGTTTGGATCATATCTGTGTAAAGCGCATGAAGAAACTCCATAAAGATGGATTTTCAGAATCACTTGGTTATGAATCATTTGATGCTTGCGAACCGTGCCTTTTGGGCAAGATGACTAAAACTCCGTTCTCCGGAACAATGGAACGAGTTACTGACTTACTGGAAATAATACATACCGATGTATGCGATCTGGTGAGTGTTAAGGCTCGCGGCGTGTATCGTTATTTTCTGACCTTCACAGATGATTTGAGCAGATATAGGTATATCTACTTGATGAAACACAAGTCTGAAACATTTGAAAAGTTCAAAGAATTTCAGAGTGAAGTGGAAAATCATCATAACAAGAAAATAAAGTTTCTACAATCTGATCGTGGAGGAGAATATTTTGAGTTGCGAGTTTGGCTTCATATAAACAATGTGGAATAGTTTCACAGTTCACACCACCTGGAACACCACAACATTATGGTGTGTCCGAACGTCGTAATTGCACTTTATTGGATATGGTGCGATCTATGATGTATCTTACCGATTAACCACTATCATTTTGGGGTTATGCATTAAAGACAGCTGCATTCACTTTAAATAGGGCACCATCAAAATCCGTTGAGATGACGCCTTATGAACTGTGGTTTGGCAAAAAACCAAAGTTGTCGTTTCTTAAAAGTTTGGGGCTGCGATGCTTATGTGAAAAAGTTTCAACTTGATAAGCTCGAACCTAAATTGGAGAAGTGCGTCTTCATAGAATACCCAAAAGGAAACTGTTGGGTACACCTTCTATCATAGATCCGAAGGCAAAAACATTTGTTGCTAAGAATGGATCCTTTCTAGAGAAGGAGTTTCTCTCGAAAGAAGTGAGTTGGAGGAAAGTAGAGCTTGATAAGGTAATTTGTACCTTCTCCCAAATTGGAAAGTTGTTCATCACAGAAATCAGTTCCAGTGATTGCTACACCGATTAGCGAGGAAGCTAATGATGATGATCATGAAACTTCAAATCAAATTACTACAGAACCTCATAGGTATTCCAGAGTACGGTCCGCGCAAGTGTGGTACGGTAAATCCTATTCTGGAAGTCATGTTACTAGACCATGATAAACCTACGAACTATAAGGAAGCGATGATGAGCCCAGATTCCGCGAAATGGTTTGAAGCCATGAAATCTGAGATGGGATCCATATATGAGAACAAAGTGTGGACTTTGATTGACTTGCCCGATGATCGACAAGCCATAGAAAATAAATGGATCTTCAAGAGGAAGACGGACGTTGATAGTAGTGTTACTATCTACAAAGCTAGATTTGTCGAAAAAGGTTTTTGACAAAGTTCAAGATGTTGACTACGATGAGTTTTTTTCTCACTTGTATCGATGGTTAAAGTCTGTCCGAATCATGTTAGCAATTGCCACATTTTATGAAATCTGGAAAATGGATGTCAAAACTACATTCCTTAATGGTTTTCTTAAAAAAGAGTTGTATATGATGCAACTAGAAGGTTTTGTCAATCCTAAAGGTGCTAACAAAATATGCAAGCTCCAGCGATCCATCTATGGACTGGTGCAAGCATCTCAGAGTTGGAATATACGCTTTGATAAGTTGATCAAAGCATATAGTTTTATACAGACTTGCGGTAAGCATGTATTTACAATAAAGTGAGCGGGAGCACTACCGCCTTTCTGATAAATATATGTGAGTAACATATTGTTGATCAGAAATGATGTAGAATTTTTCTAGAAAGCATAAAGGAGTATTTGAAAAGAGTTTTTTAAAAGAAAGACCTCAGTAAAGCTACTTACATATTGAGCATCAAGATCTATTGAGATAGATCAAGAGGCTTGATAAGTTTTTCAATAAGTACATACCTTGTCAAGATTTTGAAATAATTCAAAATGGAACAGTCAAAGAAAGAGTTCTTGCCTGTGTTGCAAAGGTGTGAAATTGAGTAAGACACAAATCCCGACCATGGCAAAAAATAGAAAAGAGAATGAAAGTCATTCCCTATGCCTCAGTCATAGGTTCTATAAAGTATGCTATGCTATGTACCAGACCTATTGTATACCTTGCTCTGAATTTGGCAACGGGGTACAATAGTGATCTAGGAGTAGATCACTGGACATTGGTCAAGAATATCCTTAGTGAGGAGTAAGGAAATATTTCTTGATTATGGAGGTGATAAAAGAGCCCGTCGTAAAGAGTTACATCGGTGCAAGCTTTTACACCGATCCAGATGACTCTAAGTCTCAATCTGGATACATATTGAAAGTGGGAGCAATTAACTAGAGTAGCTCCGTGCAGAGCATTGTAGACATAAAATATTTGCAAAATACATACAGCTCTGAATGTGACAGACCCGTTGACTAAGCTTCTCTCACGAGCAAAACATGATCACACCTTAGTACTCTTTGGGTGTTAATCACATAGTGATGTGAACTAGATTATTGACTCTAGTAAACCCTTTGGGTGTTGGTCACATGACGATGTGAACTATAGGTGTTAATCATATACAGATATGAATATTGGTGTTAAATCACATGGCGATGTGAACTAGATTATTGACTCTAGTGCAAGTGGGAGACTGAAGGAAATATGCCCTAGAGGCAATAATAAAGTTATTATTTATTTCCTTATATCATGATAAATGTTTATTATTCATGCTAGAATTGTATTAACCGGAAACATGATACATGTGTGAATACATAGACAAACATATTGTCACTAGTATACCTCTACTAGACTAGCTCATTAATCAAAGATGGTTATGTTTCCTAACCATAGACATGAGTTGTCATTTGATTAACGGGATCACATCATTAGTAGAATGATGTGATTGACATGACCCATTCCGTTAGCTTAGCACTTGATCGTTTAGTATGTTGCTATTGCTTTCTTCATGACTTATACATGTTCCTACAACTATGAGATTATGCAACTCCCGTTTACCGGAGGAACACTTTGTGTGCTATCAAACGTCACAACGTAACTGGGTGATTATAAAGGAGCTCTACAGGTGTCTCCGAAGGTACATGTTGGGTTGGCGTATTTCGAGATTAGGATTTGTCACTCCGTTCGTCGGAGAGGTATCTCTGGGCCCTCTCGGTAATGCACATCACTATAAGCCTTGCAAGCAATGTAGCTAATGAGTTAGTTACGGAATGATGCATTACGTAACTAGTAAAGAGACTTGCCGATAACGAGATTGAACTAGGTATTGAGATACCGATGATCGAATCTCGGGTAAGTAACATACCGATGACAAAGGGAACAACGTATGTTGTTATGCGGTTTGACCGATAAAGATCTTTGTAGAATATGTAGGAGCCAATATGAGCATCCAGGTTCCGCTACTGGTTATTGACCGGAAACGTGTCTCGGTCATGTCTACATAGTTCTCGAACCCGTAGGGTCCGCACGCTTAAGGTTTCGATGACAACTATATTATGAGTTTATGAGTTTTGATGTACCGAAGGAGTTCGGAGTCCCGGATGAGATCGGGGACATGAGAGGAGTCTCGAAATGGTCGAGGCGTAAAGATCGATATATTGGACGACTATATTTGGACTTCGGAAAGGTTCCGAGTGATTCGGGTATTTTTCAGAGTATCGGAGAGTTACGGGAATTCGCCGGGGAGTATATGGGCCTTATTGGGCCATACAGGAATAGAGGAGAGAGGGCGAAAGGAAGGAGGTGCGCAGCCCCCCTCTGGTCTGAATTGGACAAGGGGTGCATCCCCCTTTTCCTTCCTCCTCTCCCCCTCTTTCCTTCTCTCCTACTCCAACAAGGAAGGGGGGGAGTCCTACTCCCGGTGGGAGGAGGACTCCTCCTGGCGCGCCCCTCCTGGCCGGCCGACCCCCTCCCCCTTGCTCCTTTATATACAGGGGCAGGGGGCACCTCTAGGCACAACAACAATTGATCCCTTGGATCTCTTAGCCGTGTGCGTTGCCCCCCTCCATGATAATCCACCTCGATAATATCGGCGGTGCTTAGGCGAAGCCCTGCGTCGGTAGAAAATCAAGATCCTTACCACGCCGTCGTGCTGACGGAACTCTCCCTCGACACTCGGCTGGATCGGAGTTCGAGGGACGTCATCGAGCTGAACGTGTGCTAGAACTCGGAGGTGCCGTAGTTTCGGTGCTTGATCGGTCGGGCCATAAAGACGTACGACTACATCAACCGCGTTGCTCTAACACTTCCGCTTTCGGTCTACGAGGGTACGTGGACAACACTCTCCCCTCTCGTTGCTATGCATCACCATGATCCTTTGCGTGTGCGTAGGAATTTTTTTGAAATTACTATGTTCCCCAACACACTTGGATTCACCGGTACTATCTAGCTGATGGCATCTATCCGAGATGGTCGACATTTGTGAAGACTATCTCAAACCCTGTGCCAGGAGGCAAAAACGCCTTCTTTGCGAATGTTCAGGAGGCTTGCAGGAAGGATGTCGAGCGGGTATTTGGTGTGCTTCAATCTCGATTTATTGTTGTCCGGTTCCCTGCTCAAACCTGGTCGAAAGATCAAATGTGAGAGATCATGACTTGTTGTGTCATCTTGCACAACATGATCATTTTGAGCGAGCAGGAAGAGACAGTGTTTGACACTGAACCATATTACAGGCAAGGTCCTCTTGCCCAAGTTGATCACCAGCTATCGGCAACCTGGACTGACTACCTCAGTATGCGTCAGGAGTTCCGAGACCCATAGGTGCATCAAGAACTGGAACACGATCTGGTGGAGCACCTATGGAGGCTCAAGGGCGAGGCGAGGAATGACGTGTGATGAAAATTGAGTTTTTATTTGTTGAACTATATAATTTGTATTGAACTCTTTATTAAACTATTTGATTTATATTGATTTTTTTGATGAACTATGGAGGCAAAAACACGCCGAACCACAGCGAACTATGTGATGAACTAATTGATTTCTATTTGTATGCGAAAATTCACGCCGAATAATTTCTAGCCGTCGCCTTCCTACAATTACTGGTCTTGGTATCGATAGACTCAACTCTCCTTTGCAACACATAACAATTTTTTTTTTTGGAGTTGTGCAAAACATTACTTTGACCCGTACGTGTACAGTAGTAAGTTTTTCAGGATAACGTACAATTCCTAGCGCCGTACGTGTGCGCGTCTGTTGTCTTTGTGTGCACGGCATGTATGCGCAGGGTAAGTTGTTGTTATTTGAGCGAACGGTGAATCGATCGTTACCTACCAATTGGCAACTAGGAGTAAAACCCATTGGTACGCACAAAGCTCGAGAGCCATGGGGAACAAGATGACCCAGGTCCTGTCCTACTACCACACGGAAAGGGTGCTGGTGAAGGCGCGGATGGAGGAGGGAGGGTGCCTCGAGGCGTTCGACGACGCGCGGCGGTGGTGCGAGAAGAGGCAGTCGACGGGCTTCGGCTCCGACGTGCGGACGTGCATGAACATGACGGCGAGACTGCGCCGGTGCATGCAGTGCAACGAGGCGCACTTCAGGACCTGCATCCGCGACATGGACAAGGGCCTCGACCACGACGACAAGGCCTTGAGGATTGGGTGGTACACCACACCGCCGCCGGAGGAGCAGCGCTGGAAGTGGAGGTGGTGGACCGGCATGGTTATTAGGCCATAGATCATACAACCATCCATGTCTATTAGTACTTGATTCCTTCGGTGCAAGCAGCTATAGCAATTAATTCCCGCAAAAAGAAACTATAGCAGTTAATATTATTTTTGCGATGAAGGGATAGATAGATCTAATGCTTGTATTAATTCGTTCGAACGAACTATATATATCTCTATTCCTAATGGACGAAGGCCAGTACTAGGCGCCGGCGCACTGGCCCAAAGTTTGGGCCGGTCCCCGCGCAGCCCTCGGATCGCTCCACACGCAGTCGTACGATATCTCTCTACCCTTGTCTTTTTCACATCCGCGCGTCCACATCCTAAACGAAAAAACCACGAAAACAAAACTATGGCGGCCGCCCACTCCCCCTTCCCCTGCGTCGTGCAGCACGCGGTACCTCCCCTCATGCCCAGCCGCCCCCGTCGCTCGTCGTCGACCCTCACCACCGGCACACTCGCCATCGCCAAAATCGCAAACAGAAAGGTTCGCTAGTTCCAGCAAAACTGAAGAACAGTTGTAGCAGAAAAATACGCTGGTTCCAGCAAAACTTCAAGATGATGGTAACAAAAATAACGGATGTTTGTTCCAGCAAAAATCAGAAGGTAGATATGAAATAGAAATTATGCTTGCAACAAAAAAAGAAAATGGTTCCAGCAAAAGCACTTGCCGCTTCCAGCAAAACTATGAATTATTGTCACTGGGTTGTAGCAAAAAAAATCATCGCTTCCAGCAAAAAAAAATTGCTGGTTCCAGCAAGGATGGATCGCCGTCGCACCACGGGTGTCGCTGGTTCCAACATTTGTTTTGCTGGTTGCAACTCCACCGGCCTATGGTTGTAGCTCCGCCGAACTAAGGTTGCAGCTCCACCGCGCCTGGGTAGCAGCATCTCTACCGGCGAATCGCATCAGTGGTTGGTGTCGGCCGCCCCGCTTATAGCCCGTCGTCGCCTCCCCTCCAAACAGGGGGCTCCGCTGCTTGTAGCACTTGCGTTGGCCGACTTGCAGCACTTGTGCCGCTGCCCCCGCCCGCAGCAGCCGACTCCTTCCCTGTATTTGCAACGCAAGTGGCCATGGATATCTAGCAACAGCATGTGGGAGAAGAAGAGGAAAGGGGAAGAGAGATAGTGTTCAGGGTGGGGGAAATGAGTGGAGGAGAACGACACCGCATGAAGAGATAAGGGAAACAGTCAAAAGGCGGTGCGTGGGCCACTAGCAGCGAGTTGGCTGCGCGAGGCGACCGGCCAGAGCGTTCGGCCGGTCCGCCGTTCACAAATGTTTACCATGGACGAATTGGTTGAATAGTCCCCCCACTTTCAACCGGTTTATTTTTAACCGTTTTTTTTCAATCGGTTTTTTTTCATCCCACCTCCCACCACCCCCCTCCCACCGGTTTTTCTCTTTCTCGTCTGGCCGACAATACCCAACATATTTATGGTAATCAATCACAATTAATCCACGTATGGTAAGGCTATAAACTTAGAAATCTCAAATATGATAATTATAGTAATAAATCAATCCATGTATGGTAAGGCTATAACTAAGGAAATTTCGAATATGGTAATTATCACCAGAATCAAAGCTTTCCAAAAAAGTTCTTCTTGCCATACCCTAATCGTGACCTCCTCATCCTGAGGCATTATCTCTACTCTTAATGGAGCAGTTGCTAGGATTGCGTCCACTGTTATTATTCGTCTGGTTTATTTTCGTCCGGTTTATTTTCGTCTTTCCTTCCACCATCCCATGTACCGAAAGCCAAACGGATCAGAACTTTCCATGTGGACACAAATTATTTAGTAATGTCTTTATGGGGGAGAATCAATCACGGTTAATCTCTAATCAATATTTAAAAATCAAATCTAAATTAATTAACTTACCATAAGTCGGTCAATCACTGATTAATCTTTCCATACGTAGTCAAATTACATCAAAGGAAATGTTTCAATTATAGCAGTACCCTGCTACAAACCGAGCGAGTCGGGCTTTCACCCTGCACCGCACGACTCTTGTCTCCCCCTCGCCGCCTCCCGCCTCGGGCCGCTCGCCGTTCGTCTTCCCGAGGGACGCAGCCGCACCACCGCGCTCAGCTGCTCCCTCACCTCCCCCGCCGTCCTCACCCGTAGGATGCCGCCACACCTCTCCTCTGCATCACCCTGTTGGCAGGATCCAGGTCACGGGGCTGATGACCTCATCATCTCTGACGGCGGATCTGGTCGTCGGCGAGGAGGCCGAGCCTCATGTTTCGGCCACAGCCACCCCGACCTCGTTGTATGTTCGCCTCCTCATCCACCCCCTTCCCTGTCCAATTTTGCTTTATTTTGGTTCGTCTTTCATCCCGTCCAAACCGGACTTTTTACCTTACGATGCCTGCCTCCTATGTTTCTGCATTAACTAACACGGCGTCGCGTGATCGTGGAGCAGCAGGGTTGAGAGGATGGGTCTCAGTGATGGGCGGATGGCGTTCGTCGTGTGAGCGAAAATAGTATGTAACTCACGGAGTGCAAGCTGTTGTGCGGCTACATGGCGACGCTCGACTGTAGCGTTGAGACGTAGGGCACGTGCGCCATGATGTCGTGCTTCACCATCGCCTCCCCTAGCTTTCTCTCAAGGCATCGTGGTCTCAATGGGTTGGGGCTCGCCTCCCGCACTCCTCTTTGTCGTGTACAAAAACCAAGGTGACCCCTAGGTACTCTCAACGCTTGGTCTAGAAATCCCTCGAATTTGTTGCCCAAGCCGAGTGTTGTGATCTGACGGTCGGTCATCGTGCAGGTGTCGAATTATTGAGGGAGGCTTCAGATCGTCTTGGGCATGGAGATGAGGCTGGCCATTAAGGATGTGGGTGAAGGTCACGTCGTTTCTTCTCCTGGCTCCAATATCCACTGCTGATATTTTGAGTTCTTTGATCTGAGAAAGAACCATGGGAACGTAAGGTTTTTAACCCAACATGATTTAGTTACCCTTTTCACTTTTGTATTTTATAAGTACATAAGCATTCAGTTCTTCTATCCTTTGTACGAGGATGCAATTCACTCCAAACATGTAAACAGTGTCACATCTTACAGAAACTTCTAATTGTTTACAATAAGTATGGTACATAAACCAATGTGCTTGGGCTGTGCTTTGTGTTTCTGTCATGCCTTGTCTTTAGAAGGCACTGTGATGAATGCTAATTTAATAGAGGAGAATCAAGCAAGCGATGTGCAATGATTTTAATGAATTTTAGTGACCATATTCTACACTTAATGATGATTGATAGTCGATTTATGGTTTCTCCCACTTTAGTAAGAAAGATGTGGTGTACAGAATCTTGCAAAAATGGAGGATATGGATTTGGGGCACGAACTGTCCCGACAACGGCGGTGCTGCCTACCAACACCATGTGCAAGGCTGCCTGACTTGTCCTCTATCTTAATGGTAAGTTTCTCTCTTTTTCTATCTCGTGGTCTCCTTGATTTGTCTTTCGAGAAAGGATTGAAAGTAGTTTGGGTGGTTCAATTAATTCAATGCCCAACAATATCATCATTTGTCAGCAAGAAGTTACTCCAAATTCCATCGCCTAACAATATCATCAGTTGTAAGAAGTTAGGAGTTTGGTACGTACCCCGGTGCAAGAGACCATGGATGCAAAAGGTACTTCTGCTAGAGTAAGATTAGATAGTCAAATTGTAGACAAACAGCAGTGTGCATTGGCATTGCAACTTCTGACATGGGATATTTGTGTAGTCAGATAATTAGGAACCTGGACTACAAGGGCAAATGGGAGGCACCTTTCATCGACATTCAACCCATGGAACCTCAACTTTCCCACTGTTGTACATTCATACTACTGTCCATGTATCGCTTCTGCTCAACTATAATACACGGAAACATGAAAGCTCATGTTTTTCCCTTGTTTGTGCAGAGTACAAGGTTGATTCCTACATCTATGCATTGATATGCTGAACCACATTGGCATTGAGCCAAGCCAGGTTAGTGCTTCAAAAATTCTGAAAAAATCTGTGAAATGTTGTTGACACTTTGTTAAGTATTTGGTTTAACTATGTATGTTTGATTCTTGTCCTATGAAGCATAATTAAAGTGTTGACTCTGTTTGACATTTTGATGTATTACGTCTAATTAGTAGCATTTGACTTTTGTTTCATTTCAGATGTCTGATGTAGACAACTAAGGCAATGGCTATTGCATTGTAGGACGAGAAGGTCCAACGCGGTGGCGGCGGGTACATACCCAACGCGGCGACCCGTGGGCGCACCGGTTCTAGGGGCTTGAGAGCTGGGGCTGGCATCCAGGCGGTGAACATGGATGGTGGCGTGTGGAAGTGGGCGGTGGTGGGCAGGGAACAATGTGGCCCTGTCAGCGTCCTCTTCGTTTAGCTTGACATGATCGTCGTTCAGCTGAAAACAAGATTACCTAAGGGATATTAAGACTAGAACATGAATGCACAATACTTTTCCGATGTGATTTTTGTAAATGGAATTAACTTTGTAGAGTTGGCATGACATGCTCCTTCACTAGCGTTAATAATAGACCCTCCCTCCTTCCAAATTCCTAACCAATATTTAGGTCTATGTAATATTTGTTAGGAAATTCCATAATGTATTAAGGTTCTGGTTGCAGCATCTTGGAATATTTGTTTAAAGGTAACAAAATGCTCCATCTGTTGTCTTTAATTAATGGTTAATAACAATGGAAATGCTTCGTGAGATGATTGGTCTTAAGCATAAAAGTCATGTAAGCTGCTATCTACCTTGTGTAATATAGTGCACAATAAAGAGTACTATGTTTCTGTACCACTTTCTTTATTTTGTGCATCGCGTGTCTTTCTATATATACATTATCGAATTACATTTTGTATCGAAGAATATTTTGTGTGATATGGATTTCAATTATGTTTACACCTAAACTTGATATGCATTATGTTTATATATGCACACGGTAAAAATATTTAAAAGCCCGTGGCAACGCACGGGCCTTCTACTAGTATATATAGCTTATGATTACTTGTGTATTTAAGATCTTAACTATTTAGACTGTATATTTGATTCTCTTGTTATAGTTAGTGTATATACCTCGCTCGATCGACGTAGATTGATAACAATATATTACTCCAAGTATAATTTAACCTGTATGGACAACAAAAAATTATGATGAAACTAAAAGTTACTCCCTATGTCCCGTAATATAAGAGCACTTTTGACACTACATTAGTGTAAAAAACGCTCTTATATTATTAGATGAGGGAGTACATCTAAGTATCCCCAAGTGGATGCCTCTTTTGCATCTTTTTTTTTCTCAATTATGATGAATCTAAAAGCTACTAAATCTTTCACATCTCAATTTTTCTAAGCCTACGATGAAGAATTGAAGAGGACACAAAACCAGACTAACCTCTTGTTAGAAATAGAGATAGAATTATTTATTGTATTGTAATCTCAACAAACTCTATTTCTCCCTCTCCCCCTCGTAGCTATCTCTTTCTCGTTGTAACGACCAGATCGTAGAAACGATCGGTATTGCCTTGTAAGCCACGACAGGGGCTGTTCCTGTCCCTAATCAATATAAACCAACGCGGCTCCTCATCGAGGAGTAGGAACGCTTCCATCTAACATGGTATACAGAACCATCCTCTTCCCATCGATCTAGCCAGAAGCTTTCTTCCCCGATCACCCTCGCCATCGCCATGTCGTCCTCATCTACCGTCATCCTCAACCTTGGAGCCCTACCATCCGAGAAACTTACCAAAACGAACTACATCCTGTGGAAGGCACAGGTCATGCCGGGCCTGCGAGGAGCGCAGGTCACCGGCCTCCTGACGTCGAGCCACCGAAGACGGTGCAGCGAGAGCAGACGGACAAAACCGTCACCACGGAGCCCAATCCGCTGTATGCACAGTGGATATCAAAGGATCAACAGGTTCTGAGTCATCTTCTGAACTCCTTGTCAATGGAGATCCTCGCCCAGGTTGCGAGCAAGACAACCTTTGATCTCTGGACTGCCATCACCACCTTGTTCTCCTCGCAGTCCCAATCCCGCATAACCAATCTGCGGATTGCCATCACCAACACGAAGAAGGGCTCCATGTCCAGCAGCGCCTATATCTCCAGGATGAAGAACCTGGGGGACGAACTCGTAGCGGCAGGACGCCCCGTCTCGGATCCAGAGATGGTGGATTATGTTCTCGCCGGCCTTGACATAGATTATGATCCTGTTGTGGCAGCTATTGGCGCAATCAAGAACCAGATCATAGTTGATGACTTGTTTGCTCAGATCGCGGCGTCCGATCAGCGAGTCGAGATGCTTGTCGATGGGCCTGACGGGGGTTTCAAAACCTCTGCAAACTTGGCGTACAGGGGGCGTGGACATGGCTACAGCAGGGGCCGCAGGCGCAGCAGCAGCAGGGGGCGCGGCCATGGCAGGCGCCCTTCCCCGACTCCATCTGGTGGCCACGGCGGCGGCAGAGGTGGCCGTGGTCGCCCACAACAACAACGACAGCAGTAAGCACACGACTATCCAGAATGTCAAATCTGCTACAAACATCATCCAGGAGGTGCTCGTGATTGCTGGCATAGATATGACGAAGATGAACCCGGGGAGAAGAGTGCAAACATGGTCACCGACTCCTATGGCGTCGACACGAACTGGTATGCAGATACTGGTGCTTCACATCACATCACCGGTGAGCTGGACAAGTTGACGTTCAAGGAGAAGTACCATGGACATGATCAAGTACACACCGCAAGCGGTTCTGGTATGAAAGTTGCTCATATTGGTCATTCAATCGTTAAAACCCCTAAAAAAACCTTGCATCTAAACAAAGTTCTTCATGTTCCTGAAGCCTCACAAAATCTTCTTTCTGTTCATCGATTTACCTTAGATAATCGCGTCCTTATTGAATTTTACCCTTATTTCTTTTTGGTAAAGGACTTGGACACGAGGAGAATCCTTCTTAGGGGAAAGTGTGTGGGAGGTCTCTACCCACTTATATCCTCGTCATCATCATCGAATAAACAAGCGTTTGTCGCTATCAAGCCTTCATCATCCAAGTGGCATAGTAGATTAGGTCACCCTTCATCAGTCATTGTTAAATTTGTTCTTAGCAAGAATAAACTTCCTGTTTCCCATGAGATAAGTGAGTCGATTTGTGATCCATGTCAACAGGCTAAAAGCCATCAACTTCCATACCCTGTATCTACTAGCATATCTACTGCATCCTTGCAACTAGTTTTCTCAGATGTTTGGGGGCCAGCTCCTACTTCAGTCGGTAGATACTCATACTATGTAAGCTTTATTGATGATTATAGCAAGTTTACATGGATCTATCTTCTTAAGAAACGGTCTGAAGTGTTTCAAGTTTTCACAAACTTTAAAAATCTTGTTGAAAGAAAACTAGACACTAAGATCATCGCCATGCAAACCGACTGGGGAGGTGAATACAGGAAACTGAATTCCTTCTTTCAGCAACTTGGCATTTCTCATCATGTTGCATGCCCTCATGCGCACCAGCAAAATGGTTCCGCAGAAAGAAAACACCGTCATGTTGTTGAAGTAGGCCTAGCTCTACTCGCAAATGCATCTATGCCACTAAAATTCTGGGATGAAGCATTTTTAACTGCCACACATCTCATCAATTTGCTCCCTAGCAAAGTCATCAAATTTGAGACTCCTATCACACGTCTCTTTGGCACTAGCCCAGATTACAAGTCTTTGCGTGTTTTTGGTTGTGCATGCTGGCCTAACCTACGGCCATATAACTCACGCAAGCTTGCTTTCCGTTCCAAACGATGTGTTTTCCTGGGATATAGTCCTATTCACAAAGCTAGTTAGATACTTTAGATAGATATATAATATAGCTACTGTTATTATTTTTGCCGTGAACTAGGGATGGATTGTTAATTCGTTCGAGCGAAAGATTTATAGCTTAACTAATCATGTATTTAAACTCTTGATTATTTGGACTATAGATTTGATTCTGTTGTTATTATAGCTAGTGTAGATCTCGCTCTATTGATTGATCTCTAGTACGTAGATTGATAGCAATGTTATACAGTTCATCGTATTGGTAATATTAGACGCACACGGACACTATTATGATGAAACTAAAAGCTACTACATCTAAGTGTCTCTATGTCATTTGCCTCTGTCTCATTTTTTGCATCTCAACTTTTCTCAAACCTTAGATGAAAAGATTGAAGAGGGAAAATTGGCACAAGCTAGAAAATTCACACGAGTAGCCCATATTAATAGATGAGAACTCCTAAAAGTATCAAACACAGTCTCATTGGGAACAACCTTGCAAGGCATGTTGTCGCCCCGTCACTTTGTTGCCGTACTACTAGGGCAGGAGAACCGAATAACTAAAAAAAAGTAGAATGGCCCACCATGACAGAACATGCCTATCAACACCTCCCATTGCACATAGTTGGCCCGAAACAAGCGCAATATGATTGTCGCACATGGAGACCCACGTCGGCCCGTGTGCGAAGTGCCACACTGAAAGGGCTCTTGTGGGATGTGTATCATACGTCACATGGTTATTTAGAAATATGGGTTTGCAATGTGAGATCCCATATCACAAATGTTTGCTTTTTGGAGAATGTTTGCGTCATGTAGCAAATCACACGTGCATACTACCTAACGATATTGTGTGATGCGTCAAAGCATATTACATATGCCTGGCTCCCCTCAATACCCTAATCCTATATGTCAACTCTCTCATGCACCATCTGTCAATCAGAAAGACATGACAACGACATGATGATTGTTATAAGGAGCACGAAGAGGGTGGAGGATGGGCACGCACCAAGGAACATGGGAAGGCACTGACCTTGTTTGGAGGCAAGGGACCGAAACTGGTGGTGACAGCCACCACCGACGACAAGGGAGAGGGGAGCAGGGGGGAGGGGCTTTGGTGTAGAGGGCAGGGTCGTCCCGTCCCATTATCACTGCACGAGCGGCACTAGAGGACGGTTAGAAAGAAACAGTGTACTGTTTGGAAGGGTATCATCTTTGATTTGGAACTTGTGAAAAAAGGAGTTATATGGAGAGTTGGAGATGGAAAATCAATTTGTGCATGGAGGGACCCCTGGATACCACGGGATAATGATTTTAGGCCAGTGACACCAAAGAGAAATTGCAGATTAAATAAGGTGTTAGATTTTCTAAATGACAATGATTCATGGCACATGCAGCGACTTACAAGAGTACTACTGGCCGATGGACGTACAACATATCCTAAAAAATTGTACTTCACCCTGGAACCGGCAAGACTTTCATTGCCTGGGCAGCGAAGAAAACTGGCTGCTTTACTGTAAAAAGTGCCTACAAGTAGCAACGGCCGAGCATGACGACTGCGTAGCCGCCGGTGCGTCCAGCTCCCAGCCCCGGGGAGTAAATTGCAAAAAACCACCACTTTGAAGGCAAGTTTTGCGAAAACCACTATAATACATTTTTTTTTGCAAAAAAACACCGTGTCTAGGGTAATCTTTTTGCAGAAAGCACTGATCGGCGGATCGGGCTCAGTTAAGCTTGTTTATGACCGGTGGGGCCCTTTTTCCGTACGTGGCACCGCCGGCCGTTCCGACAGCCGTTAGACGGCATTTGACGGCGTCGTCTCCCTCTGTTTGATGGACTCGGTCAAAAGACCGGTCAGTGTTGTCCCCACTCCCCACTCCCCACTCTGTCTCGCTGCTCTCTCGTTCACTCCTCCTCTGTCTTGCTCCTCTGCCTTGCTCGCCGCACCCGTCGCCACCTCGCCACGCCCCCGCCGCCTCTCCATGGTGTCCTAGAGCGATGGGTCCAATAGCAGCGAGCACACCGTGGAGTACGTCAGCTCAGCTTGCGACGACGACACCATTAAGGTAAGTTCTTAGATTTTTAGGGTTAGGGTTTGTACTCTGATTTGGGGGATTTGTTGAAGGAGCTTGTTCTCAACCTGTGTTTGCTATTCCTGTGAAAGATCCCTGCTACCACTGAAGACTCCGATTTCAAGGGACCTGAAACGGAGTTGCATGTTCTCTGCCATGAACATGGGAAGCCCGCAGAAAGGCGAGTTGCTTTCCAAGGAATCCACAATGGCAGGAGGTTTCTTTGCTATGCTAAGAAGGTATATTTTGATTTGTTTTCTTTGGATCTGTACTGTGGAGGCATTGCAGTTTATTGTTAAGTTTTGTTGTATTGTTAAGTTAGGAAAGTGGATCACAAGCATTTGTTTACTCTGGCAACATCTTTTCCCCTTGGTCTGGCAACATTGTTAAGTTAGGTCATTTTGTTTAGTGTAGCATGCTATTAATAATTTAAGACAAAATATGCATGGGTTAGTGGAGCAGGACAGAGGATGCGACTTGTTTAGTCTGCCATGTTAGGTCTTTTGATTGCTTTTGATTACTTTTGAGCAGACTTCAAAACATCATCAAGGTCATTTGATTTCTTTTGTTTACTTTAGAGCAGGACAACATTGTTTACTTTAGGACGGGTTTAAGTAGTCCTCTCTTCATCTTGCAATCTCTGAATTTGAGGATAGTTTAAATAATGTAGCATGTAACCAATTTAAACATTGTTGCTTGGAAGCATTCTAGTGTATTTGTTTATGTTAATTCTGATTTTTTTTTTCAGGAAGGTAAAAACTGTGGACTAGTTGAATGGATTGATCCAGCTTGGCCCAACACCCTTGAGAATGCATTATCCAAGTTATGGTTTATGTATGAACAAACTAAGAGAGACAGGACCGAGGACAATCTGATGCATTCATTTGCTGTTCATGACTTGACACAAGAGAAGAAGAAGCTGCAGGAGAGCTATGATAAGTTGGTTGAAGATGTCAATGGACTTTTGGATGCTCAGGAAAGGAGGGCAGAGGTAGAAAGGAAAGATCTTGAAACCAGCAAGCTTCAAGAGAAGTATGACATGGTTAAGAACCTAGCAGCTGCTCAAGCTAGCTACTGTCATTAGGAACATGAAGCTGAAGCTTGCTGAAGAGAGAAAGAATTTGCAGATCTAGGTTGATGGGCTCTAGAAGACAGTGGAACAGAGCAATGTGAAGCTAGAGGGGATCAAGGCCATCATAAATGGATGAAGCTGAAGGGGAACATGAAGCTGAAGCTAGCTGAAGAGCAGTTGCACCTATGAATTGTTTGTGCTCAGCTGTGTTTGAAACTGTATTGGTAGTGGTTCTTCTTCTGCTACTTCTTCTGCTGCATCTGAATTTTCTGCTGCTAGATCTACATGATGTGAATTGAACAACACTCTTTCTTCATCTACCTGATACAGTTGGGGCTCTCCAACTTCCTGCAGAGGGATCTGCTCCTCAATAACATTACCACTGCTATTTATATCTGCAGGTTTGGGGGATCTGGCCCTAACAACTATCACATTGAAGATCTTCTGCTTCTTCTGTACTATGTGGTCTAGAATTTCCTCCATCATGTCATCATCTCTATTTCTTGCATTCCTTCTATCCCTAGGCCAGGATCCTTCACATAGTACATGTAATCCCTCAAACCATATCCTTCAGTCTCTATCAGTGCTACTAGATTGTCAAATGTGATGTCTGACAACATCATAGTTCTCTCAAGATTATCTCTGTCATGAAAATGCATCCTCAGTTCCCAAACCTCATCATCCAGACTGCAAATTTATAAATAAACATAGTGTTGTATAAGTGTTCAATTATAAGACTTATGAAAAAGCAGAACAGCAACAAACAAGAGCAATACAAAATTTTGGGTTCATTAAGAACTACTGCAATACAGATCAACACAGCACCTAATTCCATATATATATAATTAACCATAGCTTATTTCAACTAAATAAGACACAACAGCACCTAATTTCAACATAATGAGTTAATTTCAGAAACAAATCATCGCAATAACAACCATAGGCCCAACAATCTGCAATGGAGATGGGGAAGTGCATCTCACTATAAGCTAACCCTATCCCTAGAAACGGAATGTAATGGGGAAGGGAAGGGGATCTAACTATACACCGCCGAAGGATGAGGCGATGTGGTGGCTTCCAATCGGATTCGCCTTCACCGCCGCCGCGAAAGATCTAGCCGCCGCATATTCCACCAAATACTGCATCTCCTCCACATTGGGCGTCACCTTGCTAGGGTTCGAGCTCCCGCAAAGCTCACCACCTGGGTCAGGATCCACGTCACCTGCGCCACTGCCGGGAGGAATGCCACCGCCAACACCGCCTGCTTTCGCTGGAGTAGCCATCTGCCTACGCGATGTGAGGAGGGGAGAGAGCGGAGAGGAGAGGAAGGAAGAAAGGGAACATCGGGCAGACGCGAGGAGGGGGGAGACGAGGGGGGCAAACGAACAGAGGGGGACGGCGCCGTCAAATGCTGTCTAACGGCTGTCCGGACGGCCGACGGTGCCACGTACGCAAAAAAGGGCCCCACCTGTCATAAACAAGCTTAACTGAGCCCGATCCGCCGATCAGTGCTTTCTGCAAAAAGATTACCGTGGACACGGTGATTTTTAAAGAAAAAAAAGTATTGTAGTGGTTTTCGCAAAGCTTGCCTTTAAAGTGGTGGTTTTCTGCAATTTACTCCAGCTCGGGAGGGAACGGTCGCTATGGAACTATATTTGGCAAGCGAAGCTGCCGTTGAAGATGCGCGTGTCCGCGTGGAAGGCAGCCGCGGGCGCACTGGCGACTAACCAATGCAAGTCCTACCGCCACCTAAGTACACACGATACGTACATGCTTTGTGGTGTGGAAAAGGAAGGAACTTTTCATGCGTTAGTAACATGTGGTCATGCCAGGATTTTATAGGACGCAATGAGAGCCATCTGGCCAATTCCTTCCAATGAGCAGCTCATAGACAATGGCCCAGAGTGGCTACTACATGTTTTGGCAAACTGCTGTGTACAGGTGCATGACACGGTGATCATTTTAATCTGGCGTATTTGGCAGTTGAGAACATATATGGTGCATGGAAAAACTGTACCACCGGTGGAAACTAGTGTTGACTTCCTGGATAGCTATTTGAGATCATTATCACATGCTAGGAATTTCGGTACTGAAGAGATTATAAAAGGGAAGATGTCTATGCACTTTATCCAGCCGAAGCGCACTGTACAGGAGGTGCAGTTCCTAACCCTGGACATGGCCTCTAACTAGATCCTTGGCCCTGTCTGTAGATGGATCGTTTTTGTTAGAAGGGAGAGAGGTATTGATTTTTTTTCATAGAAGGGAGAAAATATGTACAAGAGTATTACATTTGCGCTAGTTGGGAGTTACAAGCCGACCCCAACCAAGCCTCCACCCCACTCCTCATGCTACTCTACTACTCAGATATAGGTCGTCCTCCAAATGCTCCTTCCGTTGCCCAAGTCCTCAAATCGTCGAAGATCGTGTCCACAGTCTCCCATTCATTCTTGATTTGGCACGATCCGAACACTCTCGCGTTTCTCTGTTTCCAAAGTGTCCAGCAGATGAGCATCATGAATGTGTCAAATCCTTTCCGAGTTTGCTTATGTATGTGTTTTCCAGCTTCCGTCCACCATTGCGCCAACCGAGAATCATATGTTGGGCAAAGCTCCATCCTCAAACCCATCCTGATAATGCAGCTGTATCACACTTGCCCCGAGAACACATATTGCTGCAAGATGTGGTCTACCGTGTCTTCCTCCTGATCACAGAAGTAGCATTTTGATGTTTAGTCTTGCAAACCGTGTCTAGCCCTTCTGTCCGATGTCCACAAACGATATTGCACTACCAGCCGCATGAAGATTTTACACGCAAGTGGTGCCCAACATTTCCAGATTGCGCCGAAGGAGTGAAACCTAACTCCTCCCTCACAAAGCATCTTGTATGCTGATGATGCGGTGTAGTCTCCTGTCACATTCCAAGCCCAAATGGGGTTGTCCTCAGTTTGAGCATCCAACTGAATCTCTGATATGATCTCCCAAAGTCCGATGAACTGGGTTAGACCCTCCGTGCATAGGTCACCCACTACGTCGTTCATCCATGCATGCATGCACATAGCATCACGTACCAGTCTCCTATTGGCCACTTGCGTATGGACTGTCGCCACAACCAAGGGGGCTAGATCTGTGATGGTTGCGCCATGGAGCCACCGATCTTTCCAAAACAAAATTTTGTCTCCCGCTCCACCCTTCCATTTGACCAGACTCCCAAAAGCATGGTCAACCTTTTTGTCCGCGGTCAAGTTGAGGCCTTGCCAAGGCCTGGAAGCATCCGTGCGTCTAAGTCATTCCCATCGTAATCTTAGGGCAATGTCGTGCTTAGATAAGTCAATTACGCCCAAGCCGCCCAAGTGTTTTAGCCTACATACCCTTGCCCAGGATACCACACACTTGCCGCCATTTACTTCCTCTGTCCCGGCCCAAAAAAAAGGCCCGACAACCTCCGTCCACTCTTTCCAGAGCCCATTTTGGCGCCTCCACAACCATAAGATGATGTGTGGCCCGCACCCTCATGACTTGGTTGACGAGGATAAGCCTTCCATGGCACCAAGCCCCTTTGCCATCCTAGCAAGATGTGTAGGGCCGCATCCACAATCGGCTGCCACTCGGATCTCTTGAGTTGTTTGTTGCTTAACTGGAGCCCTAGGTATTTGCATGGAAAGGTGGTGATCTTCCAAGGTAGCACCGACTTGACGAGCTCTTCATCCTTCGTCCCTGCTCGGATCATAATTTCCGCTGGTTTGGTGAAGTTCACTTTAAGCCCGATGTCGCTCCGAAGATTGTGAGAGTTTCCTTAACGAACAAGAGATCTGGCCATGTTGGTTTGATGAATATTACTACGTCATTCGCATACACGGATAGGCGCTACATCAGTCTACAACCATTGATCGTGCTCATCACTCGAGCCTCATGCGCCTTGATAATGATTGCCGTAAGCACATCCATGGCAATAACAAAAAGCAAAGGGGAGATCGAGTCCCCTTGCCTCGGACCTTTAGCGTGCATGAACTTGTCGTCGGCGCATCCATTTACTAGCACTCTTGAGCTGGCAGTGGTAAGGAGAATTGCGATCCAAGATATCCAACGCTCCGAGAAACCTTTGGCTCTTAGCACTTCAAACAAAAACGGCCAAGCCAGGGAGTCAAAACCTTTTGTTATGTCAAGCTTGAGCAGTACACCTTTTGCTTTCCTTCGATGCATTGAGCGCGCCATTTGCCTCACCAGTAGAAAGTTATTGTGCAAGCATCATCACTTGATGAAAGCGGTCTGGTTCATCTGGACAAGATCTCCCATGCGCGGTTTGAGCCTTGCAGTCGGAAGTTTGGAAGCAATCTTGGGCATGCTATGCACTAGGCATATGGGTCTGAAGTCGAATACAGTGCATGCTTTTGGGGACTTCGGTAGAAGAGTGATCAAATCTTGGTTTAGTCTCCCAAACCCCCTTCCGTTTCCAACAAAAAGCATGTGGATCATGGCAATGAGATCCACCTTGATCACCTCCCAAGCTTTTTGGAAAAACAGGCCTATGAACCCGTCCGGCCCAGGTGCCTTGTCCGAGGGCATGTCCTTGATAACCGCCCAAATCTCGTCCTCAATAAACACTCTGTCCTGCTCTGAGAGGTCAATGTGGTCGACTCCCAAGCCCTCCAAGTCCAGAGTGAATTCTCGTGCCACATCCTTGCCGAAAAAGTCTTTGTAAGCTTTGTAAAAGGCTTCCTCCTTGCCTTTCTGATCAGTGATAATACGCCCATCCATAGTCAAAGAAGGGATGTAATTCTTCATCCGTCTCCCGTTTGCCACCAAGTGAAACAACTGTGTGTTTGCATCCCCTTCTTGTAGCCATGTTATCCTCTACCTTTGCCTAGCAATGGTCCTTTCTAAGGATGTCAACCCTTCTAAGAGTTCTTCTAAGCCATCTCTCCTCCTCTCTAAGCATACAATTTTCCTGAGCATAGTCAAACTGCATGATGACAATGTTTGCGATGGATTTGCAGTTTGATATTTCCTATCTCCTTTTGACACCATGTGGCAAGAGCTCTAGCCGTGTTACGAAGCAAGATATCAAGTCGCATGAAAGGATCGGTGATACCCGGATCATAGGTCCAAGCCTCTTTGACCCAAAACTTCTCGAAGCGGAACCCCCTCCTAATATGCATGGACTCTTGGAGCGTGAGGTGTAACGGACAGTGATCCGAGTACTCGGTGGATAAAGCTTGAAGCAAGCACTCCGGGTGGTCGAGCTCCCAATCGACGAAGATGGACGCACGATCTATCTTTGTGAGAGTGGGCGTCTCCCTTTCATTGCTCCAAGTGAATTTGCGCCCATGCAAGAAAAGCTCCTTGAGCGCATTATTGTCGACAAAATGCTTTAACTTCCCCACCATTCTCTAATCCAAGTTGGAGTTATTCTGGTCTACCGCATAAAGAATAAGGTTGAAGTCACCGATGACAAGCCATGGCCCGGGACTAAACAATCTCTGCTTCGATAACTCGTTCAGGAAGCTAATCTTTTGATCGTCATCTTGCGGCCCATAAACTATTGTTAACCACCATGGCGTACCCTCAATAGGCGAGACATACCCTGTGATGCAACGGGAGTCGTTGACATAATTTGTCAACCGAACCCTCGTGGTGTCCCAAGCCACGAAAATACCACCTCTGGTCTCCGATGCCGGTAAGTTAGTGAAGCCATCATAATTTGGTCCCATGCATTGCAAGATTACATACTTTTCCACCACCTCTAACTTAGTTTCTAAAATACAAACGATCGCCGCACGGATAGAATCCATGGACCCTCTAAGCGCCTTCCTCTTGGTCGGATTGTTAAGACCTCTAACACTCCAGCATACTAACTCCAAGGCGTTGCACGACATCAGGAAATGATGAGTCCAACACCAAGGTAGCCAATCGCCCCTACTGCGCCAGAAGAGGCTCAGCCATCCCTGTCTCCCCCGCTAGATTAAGCGGTATTGCCTTCCCGAAAATGGCTGCTATAGCCCTCAATTGTGGCTCACTACGAAAAAAGACACATCCGTGACATTTTGGGCCGAACGAAAAAAATTTATGTCATACATATGACACTTCTATGACGATAATTGTGACAAAACCCGGTATCATCATAGATGTGGTGGGCTCCTACTTCTATGACAAAAAATCATGACAGAAAATGGGCTTTTCATCCTGGGTGGGCCGGAGACGCAGCTGCATGACATTCTTTGGGCCGTCCATGACGGAAAAAACCGTGGTAGAAGCGAGGGCGAGGAAAATTTTGGGGAGTTCTCGGTTACAGTGGGAGGTCGGGGGCCGAGCGATGCGCGTTTCTCTCGTACACGTACGCGCGTGTGTGCGAGGCGTTGGCTCTAACTGAACCCGAGCGAGGCGTTGGGCTCTAACTGAACCCGAGCGATTGCACTGCAGGCTACGTGTTACTGAACCCGAGCGATCGATCGATGGCTGTTAACTGAACCCGATCGAGCGATTCTTTCGCTACTGCTTCTAACTGAAGCCGATCGATGCTGCCTCTGGGATGAACAGTGAGCATTGCAGGGGGGTTTGGATGAACAGTGAGCGGTGGCGTTGCCTCTGGATGAACAGGACCCCGTGGTGTGGAGGGTTGGATGAACAGTACACGGTTGAGGGGTGCCCGTGGAGGGATGGTTGAACAGGACCCCGTGGTGTGGAGGGCTGGATGAACAGTAGACGGTGGAGGGCTGCCCGTGTAGGGGTGGTTGAACAGTAGCTGGTGGAGTAGCGCGTGGTGGAGGCTGGATGAACAAGAGCCCGTGGAGGCTGGAGGAGGTCGACGGTAGCCCGTGGAGGCTGGAGGAGGTCGATGGTGGAGATGAACAGTATCCCGTGGAGTCCAATTTTGCGGTACGCCACACCCCTCCCGATGAACAGGACCCCCGTTTCGACCGTAGTGCTCCAACACAAGTCCGTTTCGTCCGTTTTGCGGTACGCCACACCCCTCCCGATCAATAGGACCCCCGTTTCGACCGTAGGAGGTCAGTTTCCTCCATTTTGCGGTACGTCAGACCCCTCCCGATCAACAGGACCCCGTTCCGAACGTAGGAGGTCCGTTTCGTCCGTTCTGCGGTACGCCGGGCCTCGTTTCCATCGCCTGTTCCCTCCAAGCCCTCCCGATGAACATGACCACGCATTCCGTTCCGACCCAGTCGGTTGGCTCCCACGCATTCCGTTGCCTCCCGATGAACACAACGCATTCTGTTGCCTCCCCATGAACACGATGCATTCCGTGGCCTCCCCATGAACACGAGTATTCCGTTGCCTCCCCATGAACACGACGACGACGTTGTTTCTCCGTTCCGACCCAGCCATGTACACGAGCCCTGGCCATACGTATGCATGAGTAGGCGTTCGAGACCCCGCCCGTATGTACGTACGTGGCTGTATTTTCTTTCTGGCACCCTGGCCGTTGTACGTACGTGTACATGCTACATGCGTGCATCTACTACGACACGTGCGCACCTCTACTACGACAAGTACGCGCCTCTACATCGACCAGTATGTACGTACACGTTCGCGACCAGAATAACAACGCTACGTAAGCTTTGACCAGGTGGGCCCCGACTGTCAGGCACTTCCTTGCCTGCGAAGATGTAGCTGGTGGGTCCCAGCAGTCAGGGGGGCGAATCATTTTTTTTGCCCGGACGCACTTCCTTGCGTGCGAAGATGTAGCTGGTGGGTCCCAATAGTTAGGGGGAAAAGTTTTTTTCACGAAATACAGTGGCCCGTCTGGTGGGTCCCAGCTGCCAGGTGGAGGAATCATTATTTTCCGCGTAATAAGGAGGCACTTCCTTGCTGCGGTCGTGGACCCAGCTGTCAACCTCTCCATATACAGTCCACATCCGATGGAAGTCGTTCCTTGACCATGTTGACCACGCCGCGCCGAGAGCACCAGTGCGGTGGACGACGGCGAGGCCTAGGAAGGGGACGACGGGGAGCTGGGGAAGACGCGATAGTGGAAGCCCGCGCGGAGAGGAGTACGAGGGTTCACTGGTTCGGCTGCGGTGTGAGGCTGCCATCGCCGCAGGGCGTTGCCAGTGGTGGGAATAGTAGGGGGCAGTGAGGCCTCCACGGCAGCACATCCGGCCACGGGAGGCAGGAGCATGCGTCACGACCGGCGCTGCTTTGGGCGGCTGGAGCAAGAAGACCAGAGGTTGAAGAAGCACTACGGTCGTTGGACGGACATCGTACGGTCACTAGAGCTAGAATCGTTTATATTGACTAAGTTGACAAAGCCCTCCGTCCCCGTCAACTTAGTAGGCCCACAAGTCAGCCTCCCACCTAGGTGGGTCCCAGCTAGCAGGGGGTATTCATTTTTTTATGCGTAATAAGGAGGCACTTCCGGTGGGTTCGAGCTGACAGCAGGGGGGACGTTTTTTTCGCGAAATACGGTGGCCCGTTGGGTGGGTCCCAGCAGTCAGGGGCAAACATTTTTTCACGAAATACTGGTGGCCCGTCCGGTGGGTCCCTGCTGTCAGGTGGAGGAATAATTATTTTTCGCGTAATAAGGAGGCACTTCCTTGCGGCTGCCGTGGACCCAGCTGTCAGCCTCTCCACGTACAGTATTCTTCCGATGGAATTCGGTCGTTGACCACATTGACCACGCCGCGCCGAGAGCACCACGGCGGTGGACGACGGCGAGGCCTAGGAAGGGGATGACGTGGAGCCGGGGAAGACGCGGCAGTGGATGCCCAATGGAGAGGAGTACGAGGGTTCACTGGTTCGGCCGCGCTGCCATCGCCACAGAATAACAGGGGGTGTGGGTGAGTGGAGTGGAGGGATGGCCTGGCCAGCGATGGGAGTAATATGGGGGCGGTGAGGCCTCCACGGTAGCACAGCCGGCCACGAGAGGTAGGAGCAGGCGGCACGATCGGCGCTGCTTTGGGCGGCTGGAGCAAGAAGACCAGAGGTTGAAGAAGCATATTGACTAAGTTGACAAAGCCCTTTGTCCCCGTCAACTTAGTGGGCCCACTATACTGGGTCCCAGCTAGCAGGGGGAGTATTCATTTTTTGTGCGTAATAAGGAGGCACTTTCTTGCATGCGAAGATATAGCTGGTGGGTCCGAGCTGTCAGCGGCGGTAACGTTTTTTTCGCAAAATATAGAGGCCCTTTTGGTGCGTCCCAGATGTCAGGTGGAGGAATCATTATTTTGCGCGTAATAAGGAGGCATTTCCTTGCGTGCGGCCGTGGACCCAGCTGTCAGCCTCTCCACGTACAGTCCACTTCAGATGCATGTCGGTCGTTGACCACGTTGACCACGCCACACCGAGAGCACCAGGGCGGTGAACGACGGCGAGGCCTAGGAAGGGAACAACACGGAGGCAGGGAAGACTCGGCAGTTGTTTCCCACGCGGAGGGGAGTACGACTGTACGAGGGTTTACTGGTTCGTCTGCCGTCGCCGGAGAATAACAGCAGGTGTGGGACTGTGGATGAGTAGAGGGATGGCTAGGCCAGCGATGGGAGTACGGTGGGGCGGTGAGGCCTGCACGGCAGCACAGCCGGCCGCGGGAAGGAGGGAGCAGGCAGTCCCGCCGGCGCTTGTTTGAGCGGCTGGAGCAGGAAGAGCAGAGATTGAAGAAGCACGACGGCCGTTGGATGGATGTCCAACAGTATACAGGCCATCTGTGGAAAGCCTCAAATCTGTGGAAAACAACGTACAACCCGTCTGCCATTATTTCAAATAATTTACAGCCCATTTGCTTCTTACGGGTTTCTTTGGAGCCCATATTCTTTTTGTTAGCATTACAGCCCATATTGTGGCCACGGTTAAAAAATTATACGAAATTTTGCATATGTCGGTGCGGTTTGAACTGTTTTTAATCCCGAAATTTCGAGTCACATTCAGACTAATTTTAAAAATAAATGTATATCAATATAAAATCCAATAAATTGTCCATGCATAAAAATCAATGCAATTTAAAATCTTGAAGTGAAAAAAAGATATTTGAAACTAATTGCCGGTTTGATGTGTTTTAAAAATGTACATTCCATTTCTCATTACTGATAGGCCATTTTCTCGGCCAGCAGAATGAAGCTCTCCTCATCTTGAAAGATTTGCAGCCCAACAGGCCTGATAAAGCAACTTACTTGACAAATCACAAAGAAACTGGGCTAGCCATTTTCAGAAAGAAAAAAAATGACTGGGCTGGTCTGTGGTAAACATAAAAGAAAAGGCTGTCTAGACAAGCCAGAGTGTCCTGCACAGCCCAGTTGACATCCTGCGTCCGTCTCAAAAACAAATTAGATAAATGCCACTCCAATTATGGCGATTCATAAAAATGCAACTGCAATTACCAAACTTTGAAAAATGCCACTGCAATTTTTGTAAACTTTGAAAAAACGCCACTCCAGACTTCGAAAAATGCCACTAGAAATGACATGAAATGGCATTTTTCAAAGTTTGGAAATTGCAGTGGCATTTCTCGGATACACCAGATTTGGAGTGGCATTTATCAAATTAACCGCATAACTATGCGAGCTGTTGGGTCCCTGGTTTCAGCCGCTCATTGTGCATTTCTCTCATTTATTCACTACGTTGACAATGGCATGGGACCCAGATGTCAGAAATCCACTAGGAGGAGCCATTTTTTTATTGGCTTGAAATAAGGAGGCACTTGCTTGCATACTGCCATGACCTTGGCGGGTCCCTGCTGTCATCCTCTCCACGTACAATCATCTCCTAATTATGTACGTGTCAACTTGCTAGGCCCACAACTCAGCCTCTAAACCCGTGGAGGACAAATACAACCCATTTAAAAAATAACAGCCCATTCCATACGTTCAAATGGAAAGTTCAACATTCAGAGCAAAGTAACAGGTCTGATCCACATATAGAGTACTGAACTTCCACGTTGACAACCATCATAGCCAAGTTAATTATCTACTCCCACTAATACTCTAGTAGCGTACAAGTACTAACTTACTCTTAGCTAACTAGACGATGCTGGCCGCCATCTTTGGTACACGCTAAACGCCGGCACCGGCATCCTGCACCTCGCCTCGGACTTGCAAGAGGTGTGATAGGGAGCATTGCTCGCGCGGTTGGCCCTTTCCATGCCGGCGTGGTCCATGATACATCTCCGTCGTATCTATAATTTTTGATTGTTCCATGCCAATATTCCACAACTTTCATATACTTTTGGCAACTTTTTATACTATTTTTTGGGACTAACATATTGATCCAATGCCCAGTGCCAGTTCCTCTCTATTGCATGTTTTATGTTTCTCAGAAACCCCATATCAAACGGAGTCCAAACGGGATAAAAACGGACGGAGAATTATTTTGGAATATTTGTGATTTTTGGGAGGAAGAATCAACGAGATACGATGCCCGAGGTGGCCACGAGATAGGGGCCCACGCCCACTTAAAGTGGGCGCGCCCCCCACCCTCGTAGGCCACTCGTAAGGCGGTTGATGCCCTTCTTTGGCTGCAAGAAAGCTATTTTTTGGAAAACGATCTGGGCGAAGGTTTCAATCCAATCGGAGTTATGGATCTCCAGATATAAAGGAAATGGTGCCAAGGCAGAATTCCAGAACGCAGAAACAGATAGATAGATCCAATCTCGGAGGGGCTCTTGCCCCTCCCACGCCATGGGAGCCAAGGACCAGAGGGGAAACCCTTCTCCCATCTAGGGAGAAGGTCAAGGAAGAAGAAGAAGAAGGGGGGCCCTCTCTCCCTTGCTTCCGGTGGCGCCGGAACGCCGCCGGGGGCCATCATCATCACCGCGATCTTCACCAACACCTCCATCATCTTCGCCAACATCTCCATCACCTTCCCCCATCTATATTCAACGGTCCACTCTCCCGCAACCCGCTGTACCCTCTACTTGAACATGGTGCTTTATGCTTCATATTATTTTCCAATGATGTGTTGCCATCCTATGATGTCTGAGTAGATTTTCGTTGTCCTATCGGTGATTGATGAATTGCTATGATTGGTTTGTGTTGCATGTTTTATTATTGGTGTTGACCTATTGTGCCCTCCGTGTCGCGCAAGCGTGAGGGAGTCCTGCTATAGGGTTTGCAATATGTTTATGGTTTTCTTATGGTGGGTGGCGTGAGTGACAGAAGCACAAACCCGAGTAAGTAGGTTGTTTGCGTATGGGATAAAGGGGACTTGATACTTTAATGCTATGGTTTGGTTTTACCTTAATGAATCTTTAGTATTTGCGGATGCTTGCTAGAGTTCCAATAATAAGTGCATATGATCCAAGTAGAGAAAGTATGTTAGCTTATGCCTCTCCCTCAAATAGAATTGCAATAGTGATTACCGGTCTAGTAACATAGTCAATTGCTTAGGGACAATTTCACAACTCCTATCACCACTTTTCCACACTCGCTATATTTACTTTATTGCATCTTTATCTAAACAGCCCCTAGTTTATATTTATGTGTTCTTTATTATCTTGCAAACCTATCCTATCACACCTACAAAGTACTTCTAGTTTCATACTTGTTCTAGGTAAATCGAACGTCAATCGTGCGTAGAGTCATATAAGTGGCCGATAGGACTTGAGAGAGTATTTGTTCTACCTTTAGCTCCTCATTGGGTTCAAGACTCTTACCTATCGAAAGAGCCTACACCTATCCTCTATACTTGTGGATTATCAAGACCTTTTTCTGGCGCCGTTGCCGGGGAGTCATAGTGTGGGGTGAATATTCTCGTGTGTGCTTGTTTGCTTTATCACTAAGTAATTTTTATTTGCTGTTCTAAGTTGTTCTCTATCTTTAGTTATGGATATGGAACACGAAATACAAAAAAATTAGGTGCACTTGCTACTCATGGAGATGGGGTAACTCCTAAAACCCTCGATGATCATCATGTGAGAAATATTTTGTACTACTTTGATAATCCTGAGAAAACCCCATTCAACTTTATAATGGGAGACACGTTGGATCAACGTGAATACTTTAGGGATTATCGCTTTACACAAAAAGGGAAACTATTATGGGATCAAATTAATATGTTGCGTTGGTATGCTGGGGATCTATGCTTGTGATATGATATTACTTATTTCACTAGGATGAAGGCTCCACACCTTCCCTTTTCATGCAAATTTAATGATAATGAAACCTTAACTTCTTATGCTAATGGTATATATGATTACTATGATGTTGAACAAATAGAAGATTTTGTTGCTTTTAAGGATGCTTATGAAATTGAATATTTGAAAAGTATGAAGCTTTTGATGATGATGGTGTTTATAGGCCTGAAAATCTTTCTATACTTAGATATTGCTATGAAAACTATGAATACAATTACAATATTAATGCATTTATTGAGAAAGTCTCTGCTGTCCAAGAAGAGGCTAATATTTTGCAGGAAGATATGGAAGAAGAAATTGATGAAACTATGAGCTCATTGGATGAAAAAGATGATGAGGAGAGCGAAGAACAAAAGGAGGAAGAGCGGATTGATCACCCGTGCCCACCTTCTAATGAGAGTAACTCTTCAACTCATACATTGCTTAATTCCTCTTCGTGCTTACCGAAGGATGATTGCTATGATGATTGCTATGATCCCGTTGATTCTCTTGAAATATCCCTTTTTGATGATGCTTGCTATGCTTGTGGCCAAGATGCCAATATGAATTATGCTTATGGAGATGAACTTGCTATAGTTCCTTATGCTAAACATGAAATTGTTGCTATTGCACCCACGCATGATAGTCCTATTATCTTTTTGAATTCTCCCGACTACACTATATCGGAGAAATTTGTGCTTAGTAAGGATATTGATGGGTTGCCTTTTACCATTGCATATGATGATTTTGATTAATGTAATATGCATGTGCTTGCTGCTCCTACTTGCAATTATTATGAGAGAGGAACTACATCTCTGCCTCTTTATGTTTCCAACACGATAGAATTGCAAGAAAGTGCTTATACTATGAATTGGCCTTTACTATGTGTGCATGAATTGTTCTTTTATGACATGCCGATGCATAGGAAGAGAGTTAGACTTCGTTGTTGCTTGATAAATGTTACTTTGTGCTCACTACTAAATTATAAATTATTGTTAATTAAAATTGGCTTTGATATACCTTGGGATCCGGGTGGATCCATTACTTGAGCACTAAATGCCTAGCTTAATGGCTTTAAAGAAAGTGCTGCTAGGGAGACAACCCGGAAGTTTTAGAGAGTCATTTATTTCTGTTCAGTGCTTTCATATAGTTTAAAACAAAAAAATAAAGAGGGGAACCTAAAAACTTTCAAAATGGAAAGTGAAAGTGAGAGAGACAAGCATTGTTGAAGTGGGAGAGCTCCTTGAACTTTGTTCATGCTCACGGAAACTTTGTCAATCTTAATTACAGAAACTTTTCATCAAAAATAATTATCCCCTTGTACAATTCCATTGTATTATAAAAATAATGTGCTAAGGTTTGCCTTTAGGATGTTTACAATGCTTGTTGGTTTGTACGGTGCAGGACAGAAACTTTGGCTGTAGTGCGCGATTTTACATTTTTTACTGGAATGTCAAACGGTTCTGATTCTTTTTGCACTGTCTTTATGTACAACTTGTTTATTCTTCCTAATTTTTCTATAATTTTTGGGGTACCAGAAGTATGGTGGATGTTCAGATTGCTACAGACTGTTCTGTTTTTGACAGATTCTATTTTTGATGCATAGTTTGCTTGTTTTGATGAATCTATCAATTTATATCAGTGGATTAAGCCATGCGAAAGCTATATTACAGTAGACACAATGCAAAAATAAAATATGAATTGGTTTGCTACAGTACTTAGAGTAGTGATTTGCTTTATTATACTAACAGACCTTACCGAGTTTTCTGTTGAAGTTTTGTGTGGATGAAGTGTCTAAATGAGGAGGTCTCGATATGAGGAAAAGGAAGAGAGGCAAGAGCTCAAGCTTGGGGTTGCCCCGGAAGGCATCCCCTCTTTCTTCAACAAGTATCGGTATGTTTTCGTATTCGTTTCGTTCGTGCGATATGTGCAAGTCTTGGAGGGTCTTTTGCATTTAGTTTTCACTTTTCTTTTATACACCATGCTGGTATGAGATAGTCCTTGGTTGATTTATATAATGCTCATTGCACTTCACTGAAATCTTTTGAGTATGGCTTTATAGAATGCTTTATGTGCTTCACTTATATCATTTGAAGTTTGGATTGCCTGTTTCTCTTCACATCGAAAACCGTCATTTGTAGAATGCTCTTTTGCTTCACTTATATTTGTTAGAGCGTGGGATTATCTTTTGTAGAAAGAATTAAACTCTCTTGCTTCACTTATATCTATTTAGAGAGATGACATGAATTGGTCATTCACATGGTTAGTCATAAAATCCTACATAAACTTGTAGATCGCTAAATATGATATGTTTGATTCCTTGCAATAGTTTTGCGATATAAAGATGGTGATATTAGATTCATGCTAGTGGGTGGTTGTGGATTATAGAGACACTTGTGTTGAGGTTTGCAAGTCCCGTAGCATGCACATATGGTAACCGTTGTGTGACAAATTTGAAGCATGGGGTGTTTCTTTGATTGTCTTCCTTATGAGTGGCGGTCGGGGACGAGTGATGGTCTTTTCCTACCAATCTATCCCCCTAGGGGCATGGTAGTAGTACTTTACTTCGAGGACTAATAAACTTTTGCTGTAAGTATATGAGTTCTTTATGACTAATGTGAGTCCATGGATTATACGCACTTTTACCTTTCCATCATTGCTAGCCTCTTCGGTATCGTGCATTGCCTTTTCTCACCTCGAGAGTTGGTGCAAACTTTGCCGGTGCATCCAAACCCCGTGATATGATACGCTCTATCACACATAAACCTCATTATATCTTCCTCAAAACAGCCACCATACCTACCTATTATGGCATTTCCATAGCCATTCCGAGAATATTGACATGCAACTTCCATCATCATCATATACATGACTTGAGCATTCATTGTCATAATGCTTTGCATGATTGTAAGATAGCTAGCATGATGTTTTCATGGCTTGTCCGTTTTTTGATATCATTGCTATGCTAGATCATTGCACATCCCGGTACACCGCCGGAAGCATTCATATAGAGTCATATCTTTGTTCTAGTATCGTTGTAATTTTGAGTTGTAAGTAAATAAAAGTGTGATGATTATCATTATAGAGCATTGCCCCATGAAAAAAAAAGAAAAAAAGAAAAAAAAGAAAAAAAAGGAAAAGAAAAGGGGCAATGTTACTATCCTTTTTCCACACTTGTGCTTCAGAGTAGCACCATGTTCTTCATATAGAGGGTCTCCTATGTTATCACTTTCATATACTAGTGGGCATTTTCATTATAGAGCTCTTGTATATTCCAACGATGGGCTTACTCAAATGTCCTAGGTATTCATGAGCAAGCAAGTTGGATGCACACCCACTTAATTTTCAGTTTGAGATTTCATACACTTATAGCTCTTAGTGCATCCGCTGCATGGCAATCCCTACTCCTCACATTGACATCAATTGATGGGCATCTACATAGCCCGTTGATTAGCCACGTCGATGTGAGACTTTCTCCCTTTTTGTCTTCTCCACATAACCCCCACCATCATATTCTATTCCTCCGATAACATAATGAACAATAATTTTAACAAAGGTGTGACTAGCTTTACCGGGATAATTTGAGTGGACTCTACACGCTCTGTTCCTTAATATAAGACGTTTTCGCGGTTCAATTTAAAGTACCCAAACGTCTAGTATTTAGAAAAACAGGTAGTAGTTTTCTTGAGCACATATCTGGGAAAGCTTGCCACACTTTATTTATGTCCATACGCTAATGCAACACCATTCGAATACTACAAATATACAATAATCCAATGGCTAGTGCAACAGTAGAGTAGTTAGTTTATTATAGGGTACAGTACAATGGTTTTACTGAACAGGTTTCAATAAACTCTAGCACTGGAAGGTTTCTATAAGAATTAACAATACAAAATGTAAAGGTAACAAGTTTCAGCATTGGTATACTAGCTGTGCATGAGCATTAAACCAAATACAAAAGTCTGAAGGTAACTAGCATTATTAACTAATGACAGTATAAAAAAATTGCAAACCATGTACCTCCAAGGTAAATATCATTTCAAACTCGGGGGGACCTTAAAAATTGCTATCCCAATCTTGATAAACGATCAAACATAAAAACTTGATCGAACGAATCAAGAGAACAGCCGGAGGAGGAGGTGCCCACTCTTGACCTTTCCTCTTGTCTTCATAATTGTTTGTGTAGTTTAACCAAAATAAAATGACATCAGCGGCTTGGCATTTTGGTGACACTGTACAAAAAAATTAACTTATCTCATGAAAGTGAGGTATGTAATCTATAAGCATTAACAGTGCAAAAATCTGAAGGTAGTAACAAGTTCCATCGTTAGTATACTAGCTGTACAACAGCATTAGATTGCCTTAGCTGAAAAATCTTTAATACATCCACAATCAACAGCTAACCCTGAAATAATCCAGTGACATTAAATGACATTGCTTAAATTTATCGGTGGCATTAGACTGAGAGCAGCATTAGTTAAATGTGGCATCACTTTAGCAGTAGCATTGCTTGACTTGACTGCTGGCGTTATACTAACAGCAAAAAAAGTGGCAATAAGAGCATGGGAGGCCCATTCGGACAGTGGGCGCATCAGTATGATGTACCTCCACGGAAGCAGAGTGGTGAGGGAGGTATGGTTTCCCAGAGCAACAAATATCCAGGCAGCATATGTGGATTACGTCCCATTTTTGTTCTCTTTAGCCACCTTTTTCCTATGTGAGGACAACAAACCTATCAACCTGGTCATTCTCTATTGCGTTGTCATGCCTTTCTACGCTTCTTCAATCAAGAGACACGAGACTCATTCCTTAGCTACTGATTTTCCCCTTTTCAACCTAGATGCGGGTTCGATGCCTACTCTCTTGGACAGTACAGTCTCCCTTCCTTTCCTTATTCAACCCAGACATGGATTAGTCTGCATGAAGTAGGGTTTCCTTTAATAGTGCAAATTATGGTTTTCGTCTGTGTGGCCAGCAGAGCAGAGGATAGCAAATTGGGAAGATGGTGGAGTGGAAAAAGATCCACATGCAACGACGTGGCAGATGGGGCAATAGAACAAGGGTATGGTTCGAAAAGAGGTAGCATACCTGAGGGTCGGCGGGAAGTGGCTTCGCTCGTGGCCGTCATCCTCCGCACACACTACGACAGCGAGCTTGGGGACGGAGGCCATCCCGCGCGGGCGCTAGGTCTGAGATGACGGCCTTGTCGTCAGTGCGTGATCTCGCTCCCCGATGACTAGTGCGTCAACGATGCACGTACTTTTCTTCCCCGGCAGATCTGTGACCACCGGTGAGGAGGGAGAGAGGGGCTATATTTTTTAGATCTGGAGAGAGGGTGGTAGTGTGAGAAGCAAGTGGGCAGCCCTTAGCAAGAAAGCGCTGAAGCTCCAGCCTATATATCTTTTTTATACTAATAGTACTAGAGGTGGAGTAGTGGTAGAGTAGTTTATATTTTCTCTGCGTATAGTACCAGTTAGTCGTGCTTCAAAACTGAATGGCACGCCATTAAAAAAATAAAGGTTGATAACTAATGCGGCACCTCGGGCCAACGCGGCCAGATCGCATTTTGCACGATAAATTACACACCATGTTTCGTTGAATGTGATCCCGTTCCAACATATTAGTGAGACGACGGCGAGTAGTAGGAGTATTTCCGAACGGACGTTTAGGCCAGGGAGCCCCTTCGTGAATCATGGCAAACTGGCAACCGTCCACCGACTCTTCGCCTTTCTCTCTTGATTTGGAACTGCTGTCGCACACTCTTCCTCTCCCTCCTCCATTTTCCTTCAGCCCTTCACCCTTTCTTCTGCCATTGTTCGATCATCTTCGCCATGGAGGGAATAGGCCGGAAACGACCCCGTTATTCTTGCCCCGATCTGAAAGATGACGTGGTGGAGGAACTCATTGATCGGTGCAACGTCATCACCTCGGCTAGCATGGCAGGTTCGTTCAAGCCCATTCTCGACTCAACTAATAACATCATTACAAGGAACCCAAGAGTCAAGGAGTGGTTTGATCTCCCCTATCTTCTTTGCCGTGACCCTGATGACTGGCGCCGGCACGACGGAGGCCTCGCCCTGTGCAAGTTGATTCCGCTTGATAATGATATGTATGATGGTAAGATGCCATTGCATGAGGGCAAGGCTTGGGCAGGCGCAAATGGAGATTGGGTTGTTTACATTGGGTCCAATTGCGAGTGGGAACTTGTGAATGTGTACACTCGTGACCCGGTTCCACTTCCAAAAATCTCAGCAGACTGCCCAGAGGTTGAGCACACCGGTATTGTACACACATTCAAATACGATCATGGTGACTGTCTTCTCCGGAAGGTAGCAATTTGTCGAGTTCCCAACTGCTCTTGGAATTACAACAACTATGAAGTTGTTGCTATCTTCGACAAGCTTGTTGCCGTGCTTGGTGGTTTGACTCGATGGATATTGCTCAAAAATCAGTTTCTGTACACGGATGAGTACTGTGATGCAATTCAATACGAGGGCCTTGTGTTTGCTGCCACCACTCGTGGCACTATTTTTGCATGGCATCCTCGTAGTTTTGATACGTTTGTCTTCCGCCATAATTATAATTGTTTCATCCACATGCATGCGGGTTAGCAAGTTCCCCTTTACTAATTAACCTTCTTCTTGTGTTTCCAAGGTCCTGTGAACATTCCACCACCTATACTTGAAAAATTTTATAACCAAGGGGGAGATGACGATGGTGATGATCAGCGCCCATATACTCTTTGGTGCCTGGCAACTAATTTCGATGAATCACCTCTTCTTGTGTGTATACAACCCACTAATGATGTCACTGCTAAGGAAGCGGGTGTAGTCTCCCATGGTCGCACTCTCCGGACCTATTCCAACACCCGTTGCATGGTATTCGGGATGGATACTTGTGTGCTAGCACCAACTCCTTCTCCCTGGTACAGAATTGATAGTCTTGGAGAAAACTCGCTCTTCCTCAGACAAAACTATCCAATGATGGTGAAAGGTGATCCAACTGTTGTTGACACAATGTTACTACCATTTATGAGAAGCAATTGTGTCTATACCTCGGACATTTGGGTGGTTCCCTACCCTTGTACTGATATAGTAGTCCGCTTCAGCCTAGATGATCAGTCCTGCGTTGGTCTCCAGATCGACAATGGATGGCCCATCCCAGAGAATCACTTGTGGTTCAAAGCAAGTGTTTCCAACGCCGAGGAATGGTCGAGTTGAAGTTCATTTCATTGCTTGTTATTTGTTGTGTGGTGAAAACTTTAGTATTTATAATGTATCCTCGTTGTCAATGTGGGTTGATGACCTGTTGTATGTAATAAAATGATATGCCTGTGATAAACTTACTAAATTTATGAATGGCTTTCGAGTCGCTTCTCTGAGTGAGTGGTGCGACGAGGCAAAAAATATTTTTTAAATACATAATTGTACGTGCATTGCAACAGGTTATCGGATGAGGCCAATCAACAATAGTAATACACTATTTGTACTAGCTTCACATGCTTCGCGCGTCGGGCGGGTGCTTTTACTGTACCATATGTTAATGTGTTCGCTGTACGTAACCAGCACCTCGAATCCTCGATACTAGTACTATATAGTAGGAGTAAGTAGTAGGAGTAGTAGGGTGGCATGGGCCAGAACAAGCATTCACGTCCAGGAGTACGGCACACGCCACCACCACGACATCCATCTTACACCATATTATTTCTTGGAGTCCGTGCTAGAGCAATCTCTTCAACCTCGTCGTTTCTCTAACTTCAGCCATCACGCGGCAGGCGAGGTGGGGGTTTGCCGATAGTCGGTTTCCTTAACTGCGGTCCCACTTGTAAGGCCAACTCCAACGCACGAACCCAAACAGACCTCCATTTTGCACGAACTCCAACGATAATTTTGACTAGAAAAGCAAGACCAAAGAAAACAAGAACCACAAGAATACATTTTACTACTCCTGTAAGTTGGATTAGTGCCTTCTCGATGCATTCATTGTTGATCTGCGGAGGCTCGATCTTGCGTGCTTCTTTCTTCTTTGAGTGTAAAGAAGTAGATGTTGCTTCCTTGCATCTAGTCTCCTGTCTAGCCTCTATTCTAGTAGGAGTATCAACAAGTGCACTAATCTCATCTCTTGCCTCTGTGCTAGCTAAAAGTGATAGAACATCTACTAAATTGCGCTCTATCAATATATGGATGTACTCTTATTCCCAATACAAAAACTTGCATCCATTCTACTCCCTCCGTTCACAATACATGCCTTCTATTTGTCAAAATATATATGTATCTAGACATGTTTTAGTATATAGGTACATCCATTTTTGGACAAATGGAAGTCAAGTATTTTGGAACGGAGGGAGTACACAATAAAAATTTTAAGTTAGCACAACTAGTCTAATCTGAGAGCACAACCGAAGATTTGGTCGGGTTCTTCCTCCTTTTGCCGACACGTGGGACATCCAGCATCCAGGTCGTGTCATGAAAGAAAATAGAGTGGTAGTTGAAGCCACGAGATGTGCATCTTGGGTTAAATTGTAAATAGAATCTTACTACTCTTGAGTAACTCCAAAAGCGGCCACCGGAGATCTTTATTGGATTTGTTTTTCATCACCAGCACGTCGAGGTGAAAGATGTGCCGGTTCAGTGGGTCCTCTTGCGTTTTCATTGACATGTGGGACCACATGTGAGCAAACAGACGATGGGCTCCGCGCGTCTGCTGGCTGACTGAGAAGAGAGATAGAGGAGGGCTGAGCACAGACTGCAGGATATTTGTTCTACGTACCTCGATATAGGCTCGATATAGTGGGGTGGCATGGGCCATAACTAGCATTCACGTCTAGCAGTACGGCACATGCCACCCACACGAGTCCCATCCGACACCAATTTTCTTGGAGTCCATGCTATAGCCATCTCTTCTCCCTCCTGCTTTTCTCAGCCATCACGCGGTCGGCGGGGTGGGGGTTTGCCGATAGTCGGTTTGCTCAACTGCTGTCCCACTTGTAAGTGAAAATGCAACACCGCACGCATGCCCGCTTGAGCGGCGTGCCGGACCAACTGTCGGTGTCAAAACCGGCGGATCTCGGGTAGGGGGTTCCGAACTGTGCGTCTAGGGAGATGGTAACAGGAGACAAGGGACACGATGTTTTTACCCAGGTTCGGGCCCTCTCAATGGAGGTAAAACCCTACTCCTGCTTGATTGATATTGATGATATGGGTAGTACAAGAGTGGATCTACCACGAGATCAAGGAGGCTAAACCCTAGAAGCTAGCCTATGGTATGATTGTTGTAATGGCTGTTGTGTCCTACGGACTAAAGCCCTCCAGTTTATATAGACACCGGAGGGGGCTAGGGTTACACAGAGTCGGTTACAATGGTAGGAGATCTACATATCCGTATCGCCAAGCTTGCCTTCCACGCCAAGGAAAGTCCCATCCGGACACGGGACGGAGTCTTCAATCTTGTATCTTCATGGTCTTGGAGTCCGGCGGACGATGATAGTCCGGCTGTCCGGACACCCCCTAGTCCAGGACTCCCTCAGTAGCCCCTGAACCTGGCTTCAATGAGGATGAGTCCGACGCGCATAATGTTCGGCATTGCAAGGCAGGTTCCTCCTCCGAATAATCCATAGAAGATTGTGAACACCAGGATAGTGTCCGGTTCTGCAAAATTAATTCCACATTCCACCGTAGAGAGAATATTATGTACACAAGTTCAATCTGCTGACGTATCTTGTCGCATGACGTCACGCCACTACCAAGCCTTTACTTGAATCATTTTTTATTATACCACCTCAACACGTTTAGCGAAGCGGTTTTCTTGGCACGTCTTGTCGAAGCAGAGATCATGTTCCCCTTATTCCGGGATTCTCATCAATACGGACGTGGGTAACCCAACCGCGCCATTGATGGTGGCGCTTGGGAGATAAGCGATTTTTACTAGGCCGGTGGGGACGCATAGTCTTCGTCCGCCTATATATATAAGGGGATAAGGATCCACCTTTTCACCTACGCCTTCTTCCTCCTTGGCTTATCCATCTCCGCGCACTCGAGCTCCAGCGCCCAAGTTCGCGCATCTCGTCTCGACCTTCTCCGACCATGTCTGGAGCGGGAGGCAAATGGTTGGCCTCCTCCGTCATGGAGGAGCACATCGCAAGACTGCGCAGTGCCGGATATCTTTCCGGCGATATTGCGCACAGGCTGCCCGACAAGGGTCAGCTCATCCCCACCCCCAGGCCCCATGAGAGGGTCGTTTTCCTTCCCCACTTCCTCTGCGGACTAGGCTTTCCACTTCACCCCTTTGTCCGGGGACTCATGTTCAACTACGGCCTGGATTTCCATGATCTGGCGCCGAACTTCGTCCTCAACATCTCGGCGTTTATCGTCGTGTGCGAGGCCTTCCTCTGCATACAGCCCCACTTCGGCTTGTGGCTCAAGACCTTCAATGTCAAGCCGAAGGTAGTGAAGGGCACTCAAGCGGAGTGCAGAGGCGCCATGTTGGGCAAGATGCCCAACGTCCTCTGGTTCGAAGGGGCCTTTGTGGAGTCCGTCAAGGGGTGGCAATCGGGGTGGTTCTACATCACGAGCCGCGCGACCCTAAGTGGGTGGTAGCCCCCGAGTTCAGATCTGGTATCCCTATGCGGCTCACCTCCTGGAAAGAGAAGGGCTTGCTATGGGGTAGTTCGGAGGAGCTGACGGGACTCCAAGCCTGCATCCAGAAGCTGGTGAGCAAGAAGCTCAGGCTTGTCAACGTGGTCCAAGTCATGCTCATCCGCCGGATTCTCCCTTGCCAACAACGGGCGTTTAATTTGTGGGAGTTCAATCTGGCACAGCACCAGGCATTGAGCGGGCTCTTCGACACGACGTACGAAGGCGCCTGGAGGGTGCTGTTCAAGGGTGCTGAGGCTCCCACATCCGCCACTGAAGATCGCGGATTTCGCTCGCAGCGTCCAGCTGACGAGGTAAGTGATTCTACCCCTTTACAGGACACTTGTTTTTAACAGTTTGACTCTGCGCGGGTTTCAATCTCCCTTTTCCTTTGACAGGACTGGATGAGGAAGGCCGAGCAGATCATCTGCCCAACTCCCATGCCAGAAAACCCAGTAGACGCCCGTTTAGCGGGGCTGCTGGTTCCGGCACCGCACGTGGTGCCGGAGAAGAAGGCCAAGAAGGAGGCCACGGGAACTCGAAGAAGTTCCCGGCGCCAGGTGGTATTGGACTCATCGTCCGATGGCTCCGAGGCGGACTCCTCCCCCGAAGATGAGGAGGAGAAGGAGGACTCTCTCCCAGAGGAGGGAGAGAGAAAGAGGAAGGCCTCCCCGACAGGGGAGGCCGAAGGGTCCAAGAGGGGAAGGAGTATTCCCCCGGACAGCTCCGCCAACACCAACGTTGGCGACGAAGAGTGGCCCTCAAGGGCCAGGCCTCCGGCAAGATCGTAAGTATCCGGATTCCTGAATGATTTGTAATTTCTTATGTGTCACATAGTGTCCTTCTAATGCCGCACTCAGCGTGCAGTCCGGCCGATGAAGATCTCCCCGCTTCATCGAGCGGGTCGTTGGCTCCGTAGGATGTGGATTCCATCCCGACTGCCTCCACCCCTCGCGCCGCTGAGGACGCCGAGGTGGGATCCCGGGAAGGGACCCATCAGGAGGAGGCTCCGGAGGCGCCGCAAGGCAGCCTCCCGGACTTTGCACCGGACTCCATGCCGGAACCCGCAGTGGTTCCGGAGTCCGGCAGGCGGCCCCTTCGCAAGAAGGGCAAGATCGTGACGCCGGCGGCCCCCGTCCAACCGGAGGCGCCGAACAACTTGCTGGAGGCGCTCAAAGGCGCTTCCATCGAGGAAGAACACCGCACTATCATGAGTGCGGTGATTCAAAAGGTTCAGCTTGCCAAGAGCGGGCTGACCGAAGCCTGAAGCAGCCTTCTAACAGGCTTTGAGGTAAGAAGTTAAAATTATGTAATGTAATACCGCATAGATAGTAGCCCCTGATGCTCGGTTCGGTGTTCGGAAAGAAAAGCCGGACTGAGGATCTAAAAAAGATATACGCAGGGTTGCTAAAAAATTGTGTCAATATGAGTTTGCAGGCTGCGCTGTTGACCTCTGCCGCATTGACTGTGAAGGTCGGTGCTTTGAAGCAGGACCTCGAGCGGTCCGAGCAAGAGCTCGGCCGTGCCAAGAAGCAGCTCGAGGACAAAGAAGGTGAGTAACACCACTTTGAATAGTTACCTTACAGAAAAGGATTTAGGTTGCAATAAAAATAACAAGGATAACATGGGTACTGCAGGGGCCACGAACGAGGTGGCAACCCTGAAGGAGGCTGTGTCCGCGGCCGAACGCTATGCGGCCACGGAACGGGCAGAGCGCGAGAAGCAGGAGGCGCGGGTGGCGGAGGTGCGGCAAGAGCTCCAGGCTCTCATGGAAAAGCATGAGAGTTTGGAGCGCGACTCAAAGACTCGGGAGTCCGAGCTTGCCTCGGCTCTCGAAAGTGCCAAAGCCGCCAAGGCCGAGGCCCATAAGGCCCTTCAGGAGGTTGAGGATGTGAAGAAAATAGCGGCGGGTAAGGCATTTTTCATGCAAAGCAAGCATGTTAATGTAAACTACCTGACACTTACCTGAATTCGGAGCTCTCCAGGGGCGTTTGCAGATCTGCCTCGCAGTGCGTCCAATGCCTCCGCATTCTACCATGGCAAAGAGGGGAGCTCAACGGAGAAGGTCTTCTGGTCTCAGTACGCTGAGGCCAGCCATCCGGTGCCCCCTAGCGACCAGCTGAAGCAGCTGGTTGAGCTCCACAAGGTAGCCGAGCAGGCCATGAAGGGCCTCATAGTCCGGCTGTGGCTTGGAGAGGCCATGCCTGGGAGCTACTTCGGCCTCATGCGGCGGCTGGTGGATGCGTGCCCCTGGGTGGAGGTCATCAAGCGCTCCGCCTGTATTGAAGGTGCTCGTCGGGCCCTTGCCCACGCAAAGGTGCACTGGGCAGGCTGGATGCGGAGAGGCTTATCACTGGCGCGCCGCCAGCGGGCAAGGAGTATTGTACGCCCAAGATGTACTATAAGACTGTCCTGAAGGGTGCCCGCAAGATTGCGGATGAGTGCCCCAGAGATGTAATTATTGAGTAAACTCGCTATGTGTTATCCTGTGCACTGAAAACTTTGTTCATATGCGCTAAGCAATGCTTGTTTAATTTAAAATATTACCTTCTGTGCGGCCGTTTATAAAATCTGAGAGATGGCAAGTCGTCGGCTTCGGCCCCCATGCCACGAGTGCTGGGGTGCTCGGTATAAACTTGAGCACTCTTGTTCCCATCTTTGGGTCCATCTAGGGAGGCGCTCAACACAACGAACAAGGCAACCGGACTTATAATGCTTGAACACTCTCACTTAGCCATAGAATTCTATAATTTTAAATTTCGGCGAAGCCCCTAGAATTCGGAAGACCGAGTTCGGGGCGCTATCCACGCCTTGGCCGAACATTATCCGGTTCTTCGCTTGAAGCGGCATAAGTCCTTAAGGACTCGAAAAGACCTCTCGAACAGCGACCAGTCTCTCGCCTTATCATGACAGTCAGTTTTAGCTTTCTCCACTGAGGTGCTCGCCCAGCTCAACCGGGGCGCAATCGCAGTGGTTCTCCCAGTGCCACCTTAGCCGACAGAACGAAACGTAAGGTACCAAAACATGGGAGCTGGGAAAACCCAACTATTGACCCAAGACATGATTCGGAGCCAATTCATATAATGCTATAAGTTCGGGTGCCGCACTTGTGAAAGTGTTCGGACTTATCACACCATGATGCGGGGAACATAAGCCCCTGGTGTATTCGGCCGTACCAAAATATACGGGTGCGAGATGTCATTAGTGAACATATATGTAAAGTAAATGCAGTTACAGGCAAAAAGTGCTGCATTGTTTATTCAAGGAATTCTGCTATGAGTGCGGAATGATACAAATAGTGCGGTAAGCAAGGGCTTGGACTAATTAAACATGTCCCCCTCCAGGGGTGGGCTGCGGACTGGTGTATATAATCAAATTTAATGCTCGTAATGGAGACCACCTGAGTGTTCGTCGCAGCCTTTTTCCCTCCCTGGCTGTTGCATCGTGAGTTCGGCGGGTTCGCCGCCGGACAGGGCCTCTGGTGAACGGAGTCCTGTGTATACAAAGAAGAAAAATAAAAAATAAAAAAGAGCGACACACTTGTGAGCCCCTGGTGCGGTCGAGCCGCACTCTGGCTCTGTTGTGGTCGTACCCCTCCCCCTATGCCCATGGTATCTCTAGAGCGTAATGATGTATGCGGAGGGTTGGTCTTGCAATCATGTGAGGGCTGGGGTTGGGGCCGCATTGCTACGCGTGCTCGGATCGTGCCAGGTGGTCTTGGTTGATGATGCTCCGGGCGCGTTTGGCTGTGTCCGGCCGTTTAACGGCCGGACTCGAAAATTGCCTTAGAAGGCTGCTCTGTACTTCTGCCGCGAGAGCCGCTGTATGTTCCTCTGTTCGGAGGGAGCGTTCCGTATTTCCGTTGACCGTGATGACTCCACGAGGGCCTGGCATCTTGAGCTTGAGGTATGCGTCATGCGGCACCGCGTTGAACTTTGCGAACGCGGTTTGTCCGAGCAGAGCGTGATAGCCGCTGCGGAACGGGACTATGTCGAAGATTAACTCCTCGCTCCGGAAATTATCCGGGGATCCGAAGACCACCTCCAGTGTGACTGAGACTGTACAATTGGCCTCAACACCTGGTATGACGCCTTTGAAGGTCGTCTTTGTAGTTTTAATCCTTGAGGGGTCTATGCCCATCTTGCGCACTGTATCCTGATAAAGCAGGTTCAGGCTACTGCTGCCGTCCATCAGGACTCTCGTGAGGTGAAATCCATCAACGATTGGGTCTAAAACCAATGCGGCGAATCCGCCATGGCGGATACTGGTCGGATGGTCTCTTCGATCGAAAGTGATCGGGCAAGAGGACCATGGATTGAACTTAGGGGCGACTGGCTCCATCACATATACGGCCCTTAGTGCACGCTTCCGCTCCCTCTTGGGTATATGGGTTGCGTATATCATGTTTACCGTCCGCACTTGTGGGGGGAAACCCTTCTATCCTCTACTGTTCGGTGGTCGGGTCTCTTCCTCATCGTCGCTGTGCAGCCCCTTGTTGTTTTCGGCAATTAACTTGCCTGCCTGCTTAAATACCCAACAATCTCTATTGGTGTGGTTAGCTCGTTTTTCGGGGGTGCCATGTATCTGGCATGAGCGGTCGAGTATTCGGTCCAAATTAGACGGACCCGGAGTGGTTCTTTTGAATGGCTTCTTCCGCTGACCGGGTTTAGAGCCTCGGAATCCGGCGTTCACTGTTGTATCCTCCTTGTCGTCGCCGTTAACGCGGCGTTTATTTTTGCTTCGACGCGACCTACCATTGTGGTCCTTGGTATCCGGACTACCAACATTTTTGCTGAGGTTGTTGCTGCTAGCTAGCCAGCTATCCTCTCCCGCACAGAAGCGGGTCATTAATGATGTGAGGGCTGCCATGGATTTCGGCTTTTCCTGTCCTAGGTGCCGGGCTAGCCACTCGTCGCGGATGTTATGTTTGAAGGCTGCGAGGGCATCTGCATCCGGACAGTCGACGATTTGATTTTTCTTTGTTAAGAACCGTGTCCAGAACTACCTGGCCGATTCGTCTGGCTGCTGGATTATGTGGCTTAGGTCATCGGCGTCTGGTGGTCGCACATATGTGCCCTGGAAGTTGTCGAGGAATGCGGCTTCCAGGTCCTCCCAACACCCAATTGACTCTGCGGGCAGGCTGTTAAGCCAATGCCGAGCTGGTCCTTTAAGCTTGAGCGGGAAATATTTGATGGCGTGGAGATCGTCGCCGCGGGCCATATGGATGTGAAGGAGATAATCTTCGATCCAAACCGCGAGGTCTGTCGTGCCATCATAGGATTCAATGTTTACGGGTTTAAACCCTTCAGGGATTTGATGATCCATTACTTCGTCAGTGAAGCATAGCGGGTGTGCGGCGCCTCTGTATTGAGCAATATCATGACGTAGCTCAAGGGAGCGCTGTCTGCTGTGTTCGCCCCGGCCGGAGTTGTTGTATACGGCTCTACGATATTCGTCGTGGGTCGTGGGGCGTCCACGTGATCCATAGATAGATCTGGATTTCCTTGCTTTGTCCTCCAATATATCTCGCAAGTCCGGCGCGTTACCTCGTTGCTTCGTACTTTTGGATCGATGCCGGGGTACGGTCTTGGTGGAGGGCCTGGATGCCTCTCTGTCCCGACCACGGGGTGGTCAGTTGGTCGTATTGTGCGCTGGTGATGAAGGTATGTATGCTTCCTCCTCTAATCAGGGGAGCAACTTGCATTTTGGGTAACTCTTGGAGGGACGTTCGAGTTCATACTCTTCGGCCACGAGAACCTTGGTCCATCTGTCGGCCAGCAGGTCTTGATCAGCTTGAAGCTGCTGCTGCTTTTTCTTTAGGCTGTTTGCTGTGGCCATTAGCCTGCATTTGAAACACTCTTGTTCGACGGGATCCTCGGGCACGACGAATTCGTCGTCGTCGAGGCTTGCCTCGTCTCCGGAGGGGGGTATGTAATTATCATCCTCAACCTCTTCATCTGCCGCTCTTTCGCGAGGGCTTGCTTCTGCGTCCACCTGCGCTGAATCTTGCTGGAGGGGATTGTCTTTGGCACTTTCTGGGGTGTTATTATCTCCTGTGCCGGAATCTCCATTCTTGCTGTGGCGGGATTTAGAGCGGCGCCACTGACGTCGGCGCTTGGGCTGTTTCTTTAAGGAATCTGCCTCCGCTGCTTCTTCGCCGTCCCCATCTTTTGGGGTGTCCACCATGTATATGTTATATGACGAGGTGGTCTTCCAGTGCCCTGTAGGCGCTGGTTCCTGATCGTCTCCGGCATCGTCGTCCATACCGTCGATGTCTTCGGAGTCATAGTCTAGCATGTCGGTTAGATCATCGATAGTGGCTACAAAGTGGGTGGTGGGTGGGCTTTGAATTTCTTCGTCGTCCGCATCCCAACCATCCTGGCCATAATCCGGCCAGGGCTCTCCGGATAGCGAGAGATGCTTTAGCAAATTTAAGATGTCGCCAAAGGGTGAGTGTTGAAAGATGTCCGCAGCGGTGAACTCCATGATCGGCGCCCAATCGGATTCGATTGGCAGGGGCGCAGGAGGTTCGGAGTCCGGCAGGGAGTCCGGCACCTCGGAGTCACGGGATTCATAAGGGACGAGGTCAGTGTTCGGCTCCATCGCCGTGGAAGTTGCAGCTCCCGAGGCGGTGTCCAGCCACCCGTCCTCGATCTGCGTGATCGGCTCCGGACTATGGGTCGGAGCAGATTCGTGTGCGGCCTCCAAGGTACTGCCCGGCGGCAGAGCTAAATCGTGCCCATCGCGACAGTGCGGCATGCTCGGCTGTGGATCGGATCCGTCGAAGATCAAATCTCCGCGGATGTCTGCTGTGAAGTTTAGGCTTCCAAACCTGACCTGACGGCCAGGGGCGTAGCTTTCGATCTACTCCAGATGGCCAAGTGAATTGGTCCGCAGTGCGAAGCCGCCGAATATGAAGATCTGTCCGGGGAGAAAAGTCTCACCCTGGATGTCGTTGTTGTTGATTGAAGAAGCCATCAAGCCTATCGGTGACGACACAGAGGAACTCTCAATGAAAGCACCAATGTCGGTGTCAAAACCGGCGGATCTCGGGTAGGGGGTCCCGAACTGTGCGTCTAGGCGAATGGTAACAGGAGACAAGGGACACGATGTTTTTACCCAGGTTCGGGCCCTCTCGATGGAGGTAAAACCCTACTCCTGCTTGATTGATATTGATGATATGGGTAGTACAAGAGTGGATCTACCACGAGATCAAGGAGGCTAAACCCTAGAAGCTAGCCTATGGTATGATTATTGTAATGGCTGTTGTGTCCTACGGACTAAAGCCCTCCGATTTATATAGACACCGGAGGGGGCTAGGGTTACACAGAGTCGGTTACAATGGTAGCAGATCTACATATCCGTATCGCCAAGCTTGCCTTCCACGCCAAGGAAAGTCCCATCCGGACACGGGACGGAGTCTTCAATCTTGTATCTTCATGGTCTTGGAGTCCGGCGGACGATGATAGTCCGGCTGTCCGGACACCCCCTAGTCCAGGACTCCCTCACCAACCGTGTGGGGGTGCGACGCGAACACGGTAGGCTTTTCTTTTTGAACTCGTAACTTGTAAAATTTGGTTCTACTCCATGGCGCGGCCGATAGATAGAAAATAACGATTTTGCCTAGAGTAATGAGAAGTTTGGTTCTGGAGCCGTTCATGCATGGAGTACGTAGGAAAATTATGAAGTTGATGCGAAAGGTAAGATAATTACTGTAGTATCATATACTACTACATGGATTTGACGGAAAGATAAAAATACATACGGATCCATCAACGACATCCTCATGCCCTAGTGCGCCGGGTCACCAACCGACGTGTGAGGAGCAGCGGCGTTGGCGGCGAGCTCAACGCGCTTCTGAACAGTGTCGTCCAAAGTTGCACTGCGGTCCAAGAAGGCCAGCGTCCTATCGTCCTCCTCTTGCATGTAGTAGTCCTTGTGGACGATCTGCGCGTAGACGTGGGTGATTATGTCGATGGTGTGTTGCTGCGCCAGGCGCTACGCGGCGAGCGCGACCTCGAGGTGGACATTCTCCGGCGCGACGGCGGGCAGTCGCAGGGCCACCAGTGCGTCGAAGAGGTTGTCACCATGGTGGCCGTTGAGGGTGGTGGGCATCGCAGTGCCTGGGCGCGTCAGATGGAGGCTTACGTCAAAGTCGTCCGCGGGCTTCTTAACGACGATGAACTTGTTGAGGAAATCGACGAGGACCTCATCGAACAAGGAGACGAAGCTCTCGTCCAAGCGGCCCCTCGCCCTGGCGGCCTCAAGCAATTACTACTTGAAGACATTCCTTGGTGCCAGGCCACAGGCCGGCGTCGTGGACCATCTGGCACAGCCGGCTGATGCTCGCGCTCATCGCCTCCATGGGTCTAGCTTAGCTTAGCCATTGAACTAAACAATGCATACTTTCAATGACTTGAGACTACCAAACATGACATGAAGTGTTTAGTTCATTGCATGTAATCCTATTAGTACTCTAGTTGGCAAAAAAAACATTAAGTTCTCTCGCCGATAGGAATAAAACACCATGTACTTATTTACAGAGGGAGTAGTACATTTTTTGTGACATGCATTACTAGATATTGCTAGTAAAATACTAAAATCCAGATGGACGTGGTAGTACTCCTAAATCCAGACGGTGGTGCTACTGGTACTAGTAGTAGTACTACCAATGTAGTAGTAGGAGTACTAGCACTGTACTACCCGTTGGTCAAATTATTACGTGCTGCTCCTCACAGTGAAGTGACAAGACCCTGCGCCAGAGATGACACCTGAGTATAGGCGCCGTGTTTGGCATACCATAGTCTGCCTCATCATCTGTAGTCACTATCATCATGGCTGTAGAGCTAGCCTGCTTACAACTAGCCCTATTCGACATAATTTCCCGTGCGTAGATGCCCGTGCATTGCACGGAACACCAAGATTGGGGGTGGACGGCTCCGGCAGCGGCCATCGCGCCAGATTTTTCCACGGCCTTCTAGATGTGGTGGGGAGGAGATAAGGCCGACTGTGAGAGACAAGGAGTTGTTTGTAAATAGGGAACAAGTGCGGGCATCTTTTTGCAAAATGGAGAAGCTTGGTTTGTACGCGTCAGATCTAGATCCGACAGCTATTGGTGAAAGATGGGAGGACAACATCATCACCAACTTAGGACCTGTTTGATTCGCAGAACTTTGAAAACGCGGGAATAGGACACGGCAATATTACAAGTTTCAAACTGATATTACAAATGTTAGGAGTAATGCTGCACCTACGAAGAGGGAATTACTAGGAAGTTTACGTAAGAACTTTTGTTACTTTAGGTGGATGTGGCATTATCGTACAAACTAAAATCCACCGCCCTGACAAGTCACTAATGGGCAAATAAGTTTTCGAGTCTCTGGCTACTTGATGTTTCAAAAACAAATTCAGCTTCCGCAGAGACTTTTTCATTTAGGCTCAGACGCTTGCGGTGATCAACACGCCATTCATTGTTGCGCCAGGGAACGCCAAACCTCATTATCTTGAGCACACTTGCCTCCAGAACAAAGAACCTGGCCAATTTAATCTCAGATGTGCTGCCTCGGTAGTCGATCAAATCAATTTCTGTAAGATGGAAATCAAGGCATTCGATGAGATTGTTATAGTGCAGCACATTTTTCACTTTCGGGTCTTTTTTTATCTGCAAAAGAAGAGAACATTTTAGAGCAGCTGGCTGCATAAGATTGTCGTGTCATCAAGAGGTACCAATATCATTCGCTCATACTCCCTCCGTCCGAAAATACTTGTCATCAAAATGGATAAAAATATATGTATCTTAAACTAAAATACGTCTAGAGACATCCCATTTTATTCATTTTGATGACAAGTATTTCCAGACGGAGGGAGTACAATAGGGTTGGCTGGCTAGAGATATTTTTTCACTCTCTCTCTCTCTCCCTCTCTTTATGTTTCCTCTCATTTAACTAGGAGCACATGAAGAGCTTGGGAATTTGTTGCCTTCCACTATGTGGCCGATGCCGTATTTCACAAAAGTATGCCACATAATACGCATCGATGTCAAATCAAAAGATTTTGGCACCGCTCTCGCGATGTGAGAGAGTTGGCACCGCTGTGCACACAGACCCACATGTATAAACAAAACAATCAAACCAACTACACCAGCCTCTCACTCTCCCAAACAAGTGTTTTTTTATTGCCTCAGTCCTCTCTCTCTCTCCCACGTAGTGTTTTTTCATTGCGTGAGTTAATTTGGCACCGGAGCAAAGTAGGTGATCCAGAATGGGGCACCAGGTGAGCAATGGAGTGGCATCGATGCCACATGCATCACAAGTGAATTTGGCACATGTTTTGACCTACATAGCCCACTTTTGTACTCCCTCCATCCCAAAATTCTTGTCTTAAATTTGTCTAAATACGGATGTATCTAGTTACATTTTAGTGTTAGATACATCCGTATCTAAACAAATGTAAGACAAGAATTTTGGGACGGAGGGAATACTACCTCGTATTTAGTATAAAATTTTGACCATAGATTTACCTAAGAAAATGCCAATGCATGTAACTAAAAATTACACCATTTGAAATTATGTTCAAATACGAATCCAACAATATAGTTCTTAGTGATATGCATTAACATTTTGTCAGTTAAATCTATGGTCAAATTTTGATACTATAAAATTGGAAGAGTAAACCAGGACGGAGGTAGTACTTGCTCTTAGGGTAACCATAGAGTTACTAGAGTAGTCTAAGTTACTTTCCACTATGACTAGCCTAGGCTACTATAGTAGTACAGCATAAAAACGATGCAAGTGATCACGTGAGAAAAAATACTTAAAAACATTTCTTTCGGTGAGTGCGTAGATGCAGTTTTGAACACTACACTTGTCATCGTAATTTGGGAAAATTACAAAAAAGTGGACCTACGTTGTGATTACCGTTTACTTATAGGAGAGAAGTTTCACCTCGATGAGTAGCTTCTCCGTGCATGAAAAGCATGTAAGGAATCCAACAACTTGATCCAAATTGGGGCCGATAGATTTTAGTGCTAAGATCTTCACTGTGCGCATGGACTGGGTCAAGCTTGTGGGAATCATTTTCTGGAAGACGGTCGTAAATACATCAAGAAGAAATTTAAAAATGTGAATTTCAAGAAGACAGAGAAGAAGATGAGTGTTGTACCAGAACGATTATGGATCCAATAAAGAGTTCGGAGAATTTGGCAGACGAGTACACCAAAGCTGTCAATTTTGGCGCGTCAATGACCCTGATTTTTGTTGGACCTTCTAGATCCGATACAAGCAATCTCTCAAGGAAAGGCGCATTCTCAATGACCATAACGTGGAATAGCTGAAGTGATATCTTCCCAATTGATGTCTTGTTGCGGGGCCAGCAAGACACATAAATCCATCGAAGATTCTTCGAGGCGATGTGGAGGTTAATGAACCCGTGGATCTGCTCTAGATGAAGGTACTCGAGCGCAGTACAGCTGTGGAGCACGTGCTCCATTGCCTTCTTCGAGATGACAACGTCAAAGAGGTCGAGCTGCTTGAGGTGAGGGAGAAGAAGGGCGGGTGCGGCATTAATCTGGGGAAGATAGCAGGAGCTGAAGCTGGCGCGGCGCAGCGTTGGCGTGAGGCGGAGCGCGGACGGCGGCAGAGAGCGACATCGTCCAGCTTCAAAGCTGAGCTCCTCGAGCTGATCTAGGGCGGGGGATAAGAACCACTCGTCGAACTTGGGTTGGACCTTGCAGTTGGTACTGAACATGCGGATGTCAAGGCGTCTGGCTGGCCCAGGGTGCGATGAAAGGATCTTGGAGCCTGTGGTCATGCGTTTGCAATCTCCATCGCAAAGGCAGTTGTCGACGGTGAGGTTGAGGGGGACGCAGCGCCAGAGGGGGCTCCACTGCCGGGAGAGCAGGGCGGTCCGCACTGCAGATTTGGTGGGGAGGAGGCCGATGATGACGAGCAGCATGTCGTCGGGGAGGCTGCTGATGAAGTCCAGGCTCGCCGGATGCGGTTTTGGCTCGAGCCGCCTCTGCTTGTTGGCTGCCTCGCTGTCCATCTCAACCGGCAGCGGCGCCGGTGTACACGTGTGCTGGTGTGTGTTGTTTGCTGGGTGTGCGCGAGTGTGTCCTTCTGTGCATGCCGCCGCGCAGTGGTGAATTGTGCGCGAGTGCGTCCTTCGCGTGCAAGAAGTTTGCCCTCAATGCGCCCTCAATTTACTAGCGTGCGGGGTGCTGCCCCGAGTGGTTTCAACTTTGTTTACTTCACCGCGTGTCAGATGGGCCTCTGGTTTACTTATTTTCACCCACTGCCACATGGTCCAGCACAAGAAGATACAGAACACGAGCTGACAAGGCAGCATGTGGATTGGTTGACCGGTCAACTAAACAATATACAGAGCTATGCGCTAGCACAGTGAGCGTATAATCCATTGGTATAGAGAGTTTGAGTGAGAGGGCAGGCCCGTGAGAGATAGCAGAGAGAGAGAAAGAGCTACTCCCTCCATTCGATAATGTAGTTCCAACATTTTTTTAAGTCAAACTTTTGAAACTTTGACCAAGTTTATAAAGAATTTATTTATATCTACAATACCAAAGATAAATGATAGTATGAAGTAAGTACATGTTCTGATGAATCTAATGATCGTTCCAGATGTAAATGTTTTTCTCCACATATACCTGGTCAAACTTTTCTGAGGTTTGACTTTTCAAAACATCCATATGCTTATGGACGTGACAGAGTCCCTAACTAGAGAGAGAGAGAGAGAGAGAGAGTGAAAAAAGTGTGTGTGCATGTGTGAAAGAGACATGGACAACACACGATAAAAGTAGAGAAAAAGCGTGCGTGTATTATGCAAACATATCACACATGCATCTTCGACAACGGAGGCAAGGTGAGGAGATAGTGTGTGGTTGTTTGGAACCGAGAGAGCAAGACCCCTAGCACATGGCCAAGAGGGGTCGGACAAACAAGGGAGAGAGGTTGAGAGAGACGTACGGAGAAAATGCAGACATGGGGAGGAGAGAGTGTATGTTTGTCATAGAGAGATCCCCTGGAGATCGTGATGGGACTACATGGGTGGGAGATCGAGTGACAAGGTGTGTGCGTGATAGAAGATGCCCCAAGAGATATCGAAATAGACGTATGGATGGAAGGAGACAATACGTGTGTTCCTAATGGCTAGTAAGAGATAATCATACTTAGGAGGGGGGAGTGCTTGCGCCTATGATGGACTAAGGGATTATGGTACTTAGGGGGGTGCGTGTCACATGGAGAGAGAACAAGGGCGGAGAGTGTTGGATGGGTCTATATGTATAGCGCGAGCGAGACATGTGTATGTGTGAACCAGGGAGATATAAGGCCAGTTTGGCTTGCATCCTGAGCATCTTTTGCCTGGCCTAGGGTTGTGGCTGGATTTCATGCACGCTTGTTTGGTTGCTACCCTGTGAAAAAGAAAGCCCGCCTGTCCTGGGTTCCCTTGCACTTTAATTAGCCTGACTGAACTCCAGACACTGCAAGTAGCCTGGCCCAGGCAACCGATTTCGAATGCCTGGCCGTGCCTGGTCGTGCGGCCACGAGGCTAACAGCAACATGGATGGATATAAGCATTAAATAGTTGATGCATGGATTGATTGATGGGACGTTGAGGCTTTGCCTGGCCCAGGCATGAACCAAACGCTTCAGCACCACACAAGCCTGGCCAGGCAGAAATATTTTACATCTCACGTCCACACCAGGCAGTACTGGCCATCAAGGCATGAGGGTCAGGTCACGAACCAAACTGACCAATAAAGTTTGAGAGAGATTGAGGAGCCCAGATAAGGCTGAGTGGTGCGTCAGATAGCTGAGAGGGGGAAAGAGATATTCCATCCGCTCGATAATGCAGTGCATGTAAATTTTTTAGAAGTCAAACTTTGGAAACTTTGATCAGGTTTACGCAAATGTTATTTATATCTACAATACCAAAGATACATCATACAAAACTACATCTCATGGTGAATCTAATGGTATATGTTTTCCGTACTAGATGTAATTCTTTTTCTCCACGTACATGGTCGAACTTTGTGATGTTTGACTTTTCAATAAATCTATATGCTATGGACCGAGGAGAGTTCCTCAGTCGAGACAGATCAAGTGCATGTGAAGGAGAATGAGTAAGTGTGCAAAAAGAGTATGTGTGTGAAAGAGAAAGTGACAACAAACGATAAATTAGAGAGAGTGTGTGTTTTTTCATTTCTTATGCAAACATATCACGCATGCATCTCCAAGATGGAAAAGCGAGGCGAGGAGATACACGAAGATAGCTAGTGTGTGATTGTTTGCAATGGAGATAGACACCCTGTAGCACATGTCCAATAGAGGTCTAGCCAACAAGGAACAAAGGTCGAGAGGGACACATGGATGGCATGGACGCATGGGGAGGGAGAGAGGGTGTGTTTGTGATAGAGAGATCCCCTCGAGATCGTGAGGGGACTATATGGGTGGGAGATCGAGGGAGTGCGTGCGCAATAGAAAGATGCCCCGAGAGAAATCGAGATAGACCATGCACATGTTTGTGATGGAGACTAAGATTCGCTAGTCATATACATATAGGGGGGACTACGTGTGCCTACAATTGAGTGAGAGACCATCATACTTGGCTAGCTGGGCATGAGATTGTGTGTGTGTGCATGTGAGATGGAGAGAGAACGAGGGAGAGAGATATAGTTTTAGATGGGCCTATCGAGTGCGAGTGAGATATGCATGTGTATGTGTGACCCTGGTGGATGGAGAGTTTGAGAGAGGGGGGAAGAGCTTCGAGAAGACATAGTGGTGCGTGACAGAGTTACGGGCAAAGAGCCAAGGAATTTGTGTGCGTACAATGAGTGCACCCAAGATATCTAGCTTGGACTAGCTAGAGTATCATACATAGTGTGTGAGAGATACCTATAGATGGTGTATATATGCCTGCGAACTACAAAGATCCCCCCCCCACACACACAAAGAAGAGAGAGAGAGAGAGAGAGAGAGAGAGGGGGGGGGGGGGGGAGGGAGGGAGGGAGGGAGGGAGGGAGGGAGGGAGGGAGCGAGAGAGAGAGAGAGAGAGAGAGAGAGAGAGAGAGAGAGAGAGAGAGAGAACAAGAGTCTGGGAGAGGGGGAGGTCGCGTTTTATGCATCAAAGACTGATATAAACCATGTTTCAATATAAAATTGTATTCAAATATTTAAATTGGAGAACATGTTGTCTGCAATCCACACATGAACGGATATATGTGTATATCAAACAAGTTCATTAATTTGACTTTCAACATGTTCATGGAGTACTATAATACTGTACAACATGCTACTTGATTGAGGTGTTCAATTTTGGATTTAGTTCACTATTTTGACCTACTAAACAAGCTATTTCATTGAATCGAGATATTTCATTTTGGGTTTGATTCGCATTTTTGAGTGGGTCAACTATTTGTCATATAGTAAATCGCTAGCAACGAGCATGTAAAAACACATTACTCCCGAGCATCATCTCTCCATCTAAAAAAGAAGTGGCAAGCTAATATTTGAAAAATTGGTTCGAATCGACTTGGTAAGGTAGACGTTGATGCTCGTTCTCCCAAAATTTGAACAAACCGTTAAACATCCTCTCTGCTCGGTGGAATTCGCCCGAGCAAATAAATGGGAGACGCGGAAATTGGCCCGTTGTACATCGAGGGTAGGTTTGTAACTTCATCCAAGCGCGCCTTCTCCTCGGCCGAAATGACATGTGCCGAATAATTCATAAACCAGGCAAAACACGCTCTCCTCGCCCGAAATAGCTCGCGCCCACTATTTCAAAACACGCTCTCCTCGCCCGAAATCGCTCGCGCCCACTATAGTTCAAAACACGCCCTCCTCGCCCGAAATCGCTCCCGCCCACTATTTGGGGAGAAGCAAAGTTACTCTACTATCCCCGTCCCTCAGTACACAGACCCAAGGCGAGAATCCTATAGGCAAGGGTAGAACTGTAACTCCCCCTCACATTTCAGACAAATGCGTCCGTAAGACATGGTTCCACTCCCCTCCCAATTCCCCCAGCCCTCACCCTCCCCCCCCCCCCCGCCTGCCCCCATTCATACCTCGTGGGTGCCAAATCACCTTCTCCCCGGGAAGCTCCCTTCTCCCGAGCCGCGAAACCTCAGCCCCACCTCCATGGTGCCCCCACCGCACCAATTTCACAGCCGCCCTCCTTCCTAATGCCGGAGATGCTGTCCATTTGCCGTCGTGCACTGGGCCGTGTGCCTCTTACTCCATGTTGCTGGTGATGCCTCGACGACGGCCGCGTGAACCGTACCGGAGCCGATTCACCCCTGCCGTCGTTCACGGCGCTGGAGCGGCTCCAACTTCGGATCCGTCCAGAGTCCTGGCGCTGCTTCCGCGTAGTCGTCGACCATCGCGACATCACTCTTTCCCTGCCACTGGTCGCCACCACAACCGCGCCGGCCTCACCGACCCGGCAGCTGGACCTGCCTACCTCACCATGCCGCCAGATAGGTCGCACCCTCATCTCAAATCACTTTATTTACGCATTAGTTGTCTGAATTTTTATTCTGGGCCAATCGATTCCCAATGGGAAGCAGCACCCCTCGAGGCGGCAGAGCTCCTAGGCTGCCGGTTGGCTGGTGTCTAACGTAAGGGTGCGGGGCCGTAAGTTCACCGCGGAAGCAGCGCTTAGATGGCTGTCTTTTAGAGTTGTGTGGGTTGAAGGTACTATCACCGCCGGATCTGGATGACGGGGAGTCTTTGTGGATTTGCCCGGGGGCAGCGCAACCACGGCAGTGCGGTGGGGCGGGGAGTGGGGTTTTGGCCGGAGCCACGGACGGCGGAGGCAGGCTGCTCTGCCGTTGGTCGCTGGCTCTTCGGGGAAGATTCTGAATAGTGTCAGTCGGGAGGCACAAGACGGCCATCAAGCCATCCGGCGTAGATCGGACAGTACCAAAATAAAATAAAATCGTGTGACCCCAATTTAGTCTTCAGGCAACAGACGTGTGACCACTCTCGTACCTTGCTGTTGATCTCTTAGTGTATTTCTTCAGATCAAAGAGATATGTCGTTCTTAACATTATGCACTATCTGCATCTTCAGACACACCATCTTCCGACTCACTGCAGCTGCTCCAACAAGGGAAGCATACACGAGAAGGGAGCTATAGTCCCCACTCAATAGTTCCCTGCATCGAATGCGCATGCCCGACATGGACAACCACAACCACTGCAGGGCCATCAACAAGTCAGCACATGATGCTCACTCCTATGGATGGCAGCCAGACAGGTTGTACGCTCATCTTACTTGTGTGCAACATTTATGGCTTTGTTATTCATCTAAGCATGGAAAATAGATCATCACATTTCACTGTGTATTCATGCTGATCTCTTACGGGTCTTCTTCAGGAGTTCACGCTGTTCCATAGCTCAGCTAAGATACTTGTTCTTTAGGTAACGCTTTTCCATAGTTATCATCCATCAGCCAATGCTATCCCGCAGGCTGGTGATTATAGTATTATACCACTTCTAGTATTACCTATGTTGTTCTTTAATACTTTTGTGTGTCATCTAGTTAATCTTGAGTACAAACGATACATATTATGTAGCTTTCATCTGTGTTCTCCCTTTAGTTTATGAGACCTGTTGCTGCTAGTTAACCCAAGTCCTACTATTTATGTCGTCTCCTACAGGCACTCATTACATAAATCTAACTACTAGTTGTCTTCCATGCATGTCAGATATAATTGCACACACTGATATATCCACAAGAACCTCACGGAGCAATGTAAAGGCCAATAAACTTGATGCCAATGATACCCAATATGATGGAACATGTAAAGGCAGTTCTTTAGAAGACTAGCTTGCAGAAAGATGATGAATCCTCTTCACCCCACAAGGTCCTTGCTCTAACTTGGCATGTGATATGGGTACAACATGCATATAATGTCCTGGAGTGTATCTACTCTGTTGCAATGCCATATGCTCAGCATGCTGATCATGCATGTAAATATGTCATGCCTTCCTGTTTTTCAGTACCTATTCCATTCATGATAACATGTTTTCAAATTCAAGTACTGTCATTCTACTCTATCGCAATGCCATCTGCTTAATTTGGACATCATGCTTCTGAATATCTTATGCATTGTTATTCATCAGTATGTACTTCATCTGTCTACCATACCATGTTTTTTTTACATTGAAGTGCTATTCTAGTGCTCTGTTGCAATGCCATCTTATTTTCCCAATCATACGCATGTATGTTGCCATAGTTATTTCTATACGTATTCCTCTAGCATACAGTTTTACATTCAACTAGTGTTTTTTTTGCTGTGTTGTCCTGTCGTATCCCTAGCTCTTACACCATACTCCCTCCGTCCGGATTACATGTTGCCGAAATGGATAAAAAAGGATGTATCTAGAACTGAAATACGCCTAGACCCATCCATTTTTTTCTGGATGGAGGGAATACATGTCAATATGTCATGCCTTTCTATTCTTCAGTACCTATTCCATCTCTCTGTTGTCGCATGTTTTATAATTAAAGCACCATTCTTCTATACAAGGCATGCAAGGGGAAGACGACTATGTTAGAATCTGAAGGGTTACAAACAAGTCCTTTGCAAAAGATCCAAACGCCAGGAGATAATAAACCAACTCCAATTTTTATAGATACTGCTCCAGCACAGAGAAACCCAACTCCTACTGATAATAAGCAGATTCCAGTGGCCAAAGAACTAGTCTGCTCCAGTCCAGCAAAAGAATGTCAACTCCATTCTAAGAAGCGTGTGTGTATCCTTGCATCATGAAATTTTATAGCATGCTGATCATATTTTCTACATGTTTCTTACCCATCTCTCTTTTAGAAAATACGCTTAACAGATAGAAGAATTTCTGCAATGGTATCGTTTATGAGGAAAGATTCTTGCAGGAATTCTCTGTGCTCCAATGTAGATGTAAGTACCTGTTGTATATCACTATGTTTTTACATCAGTATGTATTTTGTTAATCGGCGTGAATCCAACCTTTATATGATCTAAATTTAGTTGTAGCAAAATGTATGATTAAAGGCCACAATGTTGATTTTTGTAAGGAAAACTGCCTGGTAGTTTTGCATCCTGAGCTGCATGAGTGTACTATCTCATATCAGTGGGTTTGAATACTTTGGTTCTGCAGTGGGTTTTTCAGTGTTTTTTTTACTGTGTTGTCCTGTCGTATCCCTAGCTCTTACATCATACTCCCTCCGTCCGGATTAAATGTCGCAGAAATGGATAAAACTGGATGTATCTAGAACTGAAATACGCCTAGACCCATCCATTTATTTCCGGATGGAGGGAATACATGTCAATATGTCATGTCTTTCTATTCATCAGTACCTATTCCATCTCTGCTGTAGCATGTTTTATAACTGAATCACCATTCTTCTATATAAGGCATGCAAGGGGAAGACGGCGATGTTAGAATCTGAAGGGTTACAAACCAGGTCTTTGCAAAAGATCCAAACGCCAGGAGATAATAAACCAACTCCATTTTTCATAGATACTGCTCCAGCACAGAGAAACCCAACTCCCACTGATAATAAGCAGATTCCAGTGGCCAAAGAACTAGTCCGCTCAAGTCCAGCAAAAGAATGTCAACTCCATTCTAAGAAGCGTGTGCGTATCCTCGCATCATGAAATTTTATAGCATTCTCATCATATTTCTACATGTTTCTCACCCATCTCTCTTTTAGAAAATAAGGTTAAATTATAGAAGACTTCCTCCATTGGGATCGTATTCGAGGAAAATATCTTGCGGGAATTCTCTATGCTCCAATGTTGATGTAAGTACCTGTTGTATATCACTATATTTTTACATCAGCATGTATTTTGTTAATCAGCGTGAATCTAACCTTTATCTGATCTAAAATTAGTTGTAGCAAAATGTTAAAGGCGCCAATGTTGATTTTTGTAAGGAAAACTTCCTGGTAGTTTTTCATACTGAGCTGCATGAGTGTACTATCTCATATCACGCACATTACTGAATTGTAGTGCTTCTCTGGTTGCCCATTCATTCATTGTGTCATTGTTTCTTTCGTATTACCTTACCTGGCTGATGATAGCTATGACATATTGTGTTAATTTGGTGTAGGCTAGTTGCCAAAATATTCGTTGTGTCAATGTTGCTTTCCTATTATCTGACTTGGCCAATGATAGCAATGCTAGTGTGTTAATTTTGTGCAGGCTGCTGAAGATAAGAAGACAAACTCTGAAAACAGCAAGACAACCCCATTGTTTCTTTCCAGTAAATCTAGGCCAGGTAATATGGCAATAACTCATGATTAATCTGTTTGGTTCCCGTCCTAATTTATGTTATGATGCAGTGGTCGAGACACTCTCCACTATCAATAATACAAGCCTGCCAAAATCACCATCTGAATCTGTTCAGTATCCTCTGTCTCGAATGCAACAAAATAAATGTATGTTTGTGAACCAATTAATGGCTGAAGCAATGATGGAAATGGTGGATGAATCAGAGGTGCAGAGTCGTGCGACACAACAACTGATCAATGTTTTGAGAGACAGTGTAGCAAAGCAGCAAGAACTTGCCCACATGCTTATGGGCGTCATCTGTGCTGAGGTTGCAGATTGTGACATTGTAGATGGTTAGGCTCTGCTCATTTATTTGCACTGGCATCAATCTTTGATTGCCCCGTGGATGTAATTTCCTATAATATATGCTGGATGTGCAATGTTATTCCCTGTATGCCATACCTTTGCTTGATCGGTTTTGGTCCTGTGCATAATTGCTCATCGTAATGGGCTCAAATTATTTAATTTGGTCTAAAGACATGTATGAACTTTAGTGGGCCCATTAAGTTAATGGGCCGTTACTAGGCCGAAAGTTAATGGTTGGCCCTCTTACCTCCCGGGTCGTTAATAGGCCGACATCAAAGCGGGCAACAGGTGGCCCCAATTTATTTCACGGGCCGTTAACAGGCCGTTACTAAGTTTGGGCTACATATGGCCCAACTATACTGTAGGCCTTTAGCAGGCCGAAAGAGACAGCGGGCTTGTACTGGACCATGAAGAGCATGGGCCGCTAAGAGGCCGAAAGTCAGGTCGTATTGTAAATGGCCCAGCTGTGTTGTGGGCCTTTAGCAGGCCGAAAAAGAAACCGGGCTGGTATTGGACCATGAAGGGCATGGGCCGTTAAAAGGCCAAAACTAAGGTCCAACTACAAATGGCCCAACTCATTTATGGTCCGTTAACAGGCCGAAAGGCACACAGGGCCGGGAATTGGCCCAACACTTAAATGGGTCGCTAAAAGGCCAAAACTCAGGTCCGACTACAAATGGCCCAACTGATTTATGGGCCGTCAACAGGCTAAAAGTGACACCGGGCCAGAAATTCGCCCAACACTTAAATGGGCCGCTAAAAGGCCGAAACTCAGGTCCGACTACAAATGGCCCATCAGATTTATGGGCATCAACAGGCTGAAGGACACACCGGGCCGGAAATTAGCCCAACATTTAAATGGGTCGCTAAAAGGCTGAAAGATGTACATCCTGAAAATTGGCCCATCCATTAAATGGGCCGTTAATAGGCCGAAATCTCATCGGGCCGATATTGAGCCCAAATATATAGCGGGCTTTTAACGGGCTCGAACTGACGATGGGCTGTAATGGTGTCAAATCTTTAATGGGCCGTTGACGGGCTGAATTGGCACATCTCGTATGGGTCGTGGGCTTAAATGGACCTGACACAAGTAGGCCTTATATGGGTCGGCCCGCTAATTTTTACTGGGCCGGCCTTTTTCACCGGAATGGGCCACTGTTGGGTCGTGCCACGTGTCGACCTATCATAGGCGCCTCCTGTCCAATGAGTGGATGACACCTGTCCCAACGGTGAGGCAACATGTGTTTCCTGCGGCCAATGATTATTTTACACGTGGAAAATCCCCATTGGTCCAGGCTGTTAACGGGTTATCGGATCCAAAACCGGACCCGATAGCTTAACGGCGTTCCATTACGGTGGATGCCACGTGTCGGTCACCCTTGACGAAAGCACTTCTGTGACGCGCAATTTATTGTCATGGAAGTTGACACTTCAGTGATGATAGTTTTGGTAATGTCATGGAACACTTCTACGACAACACATGTATGACTATCTTGATTCTGTCATAAAATCATCATGGATGTACATGCATGACAAACAACGCGACCTACTGTGACAAACACGTATCACCACGGAAGTGTATTTTTTGGTAGTGGCTCCTGGAGCGACGAGTCAAAGACCATGCGTAGCTGACCTAACGCGTCCTCGAAGACTGCCAGATCATCGCAGTCAAAGCCCAGTGTTTTCAGTAGCACCGTTTTCGTAGCCGATGCCTTCATCTTCCTAGCACCATCAGAACAAACTGACCGGGTGGTGCGGCGCGGTGTGAATGGGTTGTGACCTGCTTTGACGCCTCTCAACCCCTCGAACTCCTTAAGGAGAGGTGGCGCACGCTTCTTGAGGAGGCCCGCACAAAAAGCCTTGATGTTGCCCAGCGCTGCTATTTCCTTGGTTGAAAGATGCCCATCTTGGTGCGGCGTTGCCACCACACATACCATAGCCAACATGTCATTTGCGCCATGTAGTGGCCCCTGCATGCATGCGTCTGACATGTCACATTGACGCGCACAGTGCTAGTCCCCAACTCTAGTAGCCTGGGTCCCTTGTCCAGCGAATCTCCTCCTGGAAAGGCCTCCCCTTCCTCTGTCATTAGCTGCATCAGATCCATCACCGGGGCCCACCCGTCCGCTACTTTGTCGGTCAGTTGCGTCTCAGGGAATCGCTGCCTTGACTCGTCCTCGGGTTCCACGGCACGCTGGTCATTGGCGGCCCCCACTGTCCAGTCCGTCGCCAGGTTCTGCAGTCCCACGGCCTCATCCACCGCACATGCGTGAGCTGAATTTGAATCCCCCAATGCTGCAACATCCTGAGCTTTTTCTGTCTCGTTGGGATCTGCAGTAGGCCCGCTGTCAATCATTAGTTGCGTGCGGTCATTGGTGGCCACGCGATCCCTAGGTTATCCATAGTCAAAAGCTGTCTCAACCGGACCAATCAGCGCGCGCTGCACTGAACTGGCCACCGCAGCTTCGAGCGTAGGCGTGGCCCCACGGCACTGACCTGGATCTTTTGTGGTCGGCTGCGCAGCTGGTGGCACATGTGTAGCCGCGGACTCAGCCTCCCGACACCGCTGCCACGGCGGTGATCACGGGTGTGCGTGCCATCGCTGCCATGCCGAGAGCCATAGGCGGAATCCTCCAGTCTGATGGCCCGATGCGCCCCATCAAGGCATGCATGTAAGAACTACCATGCGCTTCGCTGGCCGGCGCCCCACCACGGTGATCACGAACTCCCCTCGTCCAATGCAAGACACTCCACTCACCCCGACCTGAGCAGTCCCCAGAGTCATCCGGCATCCCGCTTTGGCCGCTCCAATCAGAACTAGGCGGCCGCAGCCAGCGCTCCGGTCCCTCATGATCTAGCATCCTTCCTATGTGAATGAGTGTCTTGTAGTCCAGCAAGGTTCACGACGTGGGCAGCCACGCCGCTGGACCTCCAAACACCTCCGGCTACGGCACCGAGAGACGCTTGGCCACCGGCACCTCGTCCGTGTCAACGCACCATTCCCGAAGCTTGGAAAGGGACAAGTCCTCTCTATTCTCTGTCCCGGCTCCAAGCTCTCCACCAGACACGACGAGCCAAGGAGCTCTGCCGCTGTCTCGGTCGTCCACGCATGAGATGGGATCCCCTCAATCATAATGTCCACTTGTGTGCGCATCACTCTCGTAATAGCTTGAGCCTGCTTGAGCCACGGTTTGACGAAAAGCTTGAAAATCCATGCTCGACGGTGCCCGCCGCCAAAGCTCTGTTGCGCAACTCCGGCGCCGCGAAGATCACTAGGAAGTCCTCAGGATGGAACTTGTGAATGGAGAAACAATGGCGGGGTATGCGCAGCTCCTCCGACAAGGCTTCCGCCACCTCCTAGCGTGACACCGCTGGTCGGGTGCCTCCCATATAGGCCACAACCGCCAGCCTCAGGCGCTGCTTGAGATCCTCCATCTCCTGCGTCCGATGGAGCACGCAGACACTCCCGGTAGCGGCAGCTGCAGCCGATGCCTGTCCAAACCCCACAGGTGCGGTGTCATCTAGGACTGGTGAGGGCCTCTCCAAGGGAGCGGTCTGCCTAGCCGCCGGTGACAGCCTGTTCACAGGTCCGGCCTGCATCAACGACTACAAAGCTCACGCTACCTTGGCCACTGCATCTCGCCGAAGATCCTCCTCTGGCCTGGGGCTCCGAGGCCGCTTGCATCCCGTGGATATGTGCCCCTCCAGGCAACACCGGATGCAAAGTGGAGGAAACCAGCAATCTTCCTGATGATGGCCCTCGCGGAAGCAATGGAAGTAGATGCCGAACAAGTCCGCTGGGATCTCCCTCCGCTCTGGCGACGAAGCCGGCGAGCGCGACGACCGCGGCCTGGAACCGCCCGCCGCTGCCTGCTTCTGAAAGGCCTTCCTTTTGCACCACAGCGCCTTGCGGGACGTCCCCGGCTTGCGCCACGGCACGGCGGAGCCCGCGGCTGGCCCAGGGTTGGCTCCATCTGGCGCACCTCCAGCCCCGATCGAGAACTCCGCAAATCCGGACAAAGCAGACAGCCCTAGGCCGGAGATGATGGGCTGAAGCCTGGATGAGACCAAAGCCGGACTTGCGGAGCCGAAGGCTATGGCGAGACCCGAGTGGAAGCGGCAACGATGGAAGTGGTGCGCCGGGGCCCGGGTGGGAACCGGGGCCGGGATGGCCACCGGCGGAGGTGAAGGTGGACGTCGGTGCCGGAGTGGCCGCCGGCGGAGAAGGCACGCGAGGTGGGGAAGCGCACGCGAGCTCTCTGCTGCAGACTTACTCTGGGCCTAACATGTTAATTAGAGAAAGGTATTGATGGAATAGTTGTTGTATTGCTTGATCCTCATGGGCTATCGCGGGGTATTGTAGTCGCTGTGGAGCTGCGGAAGAAGAGCAACGGTGGCCTACGGAGGCGGCAGCGGCGGTGGTGCTCGAAGTAGGCGATAATGAACCCGATAGTGTGACAAAGACCGGCGCGGACGGTGACGTTCCCGGCCAAGGCAAGCGGTGCAGCGCATATCATGTGAAAGTCAATGCACATGGACGGGGGTGGACCACGGGCCGCAACGTTATGGCCCGAAGGGGCGACGCAACAGCGAGGGGCAGGTCGGGGCAATGGTGGGGAAGACCTCAGGGCGGTTGCAGGGATCGTGTGCCATGCTCACTACGGCCCGACGGGGCAACGCAGCGGCAGCGCGAGGGTCAGTGCAGCCTCGGGGATGGCCTGGAGCGGACGGCCTCGGTGCAGCGGTTGACCGCAGGCTGCGGCACTACGTCCCGAAGGGGCGACACAATGGCAGCGCGCGAGTTGGTGCAACCACCGGAACGGCCTCAGGGCTGCGGCGGGGATCACGTGTGAAAGTGAAACTATCCCTAGGTGGTTTTGGTAATTCCTAACAACATATAGCTCATTGAGCTAATGCTATTTCAAGATAAATATTTCAGGAAAGCTCAATGATTGGCATGGCATGGATGAGAAAAGTGGACCCCTCAAAATACTAAGGACAAAAGGATTGGCTTAAGCTCAAAGCTCAAGACTCTACATTTTCTATTTTAGTTGGGTCTATAGGAAAAGCCAATACTGTCAAGGAGGGATGAGGTGTTGCTTAACGAGGCTCTTGCTCAAAATGCTTAGTGATATGCTCCAAATCCCTCAACTACTTTCTCACATCCACATATGACCTAAACCAAAAGTCAAACTCGGCCCCACCGATTCTTCCTATCCGGCACCACCGAGTTGCATATGTCATAGCCACTGCCACAAACCATAGGCAAATCGGTCTCACCGATAGGGATCTCGGTCTCACCGAGATGGGATTGCAATCTCTTTGTTTCCCTTCGTAATGTTTCGGTCCCACCGAGATGAGCGATGGGTCCCACCGAGATTGCAATGTAAACTCTTTGTTTCCCTTTCATAACATTTTGGTCTCACCGGAATGAGCGAATCGGTCCCACCGAGTTTACCTGACCAACTCTCTGGTTAGCTTATTACCAAAATCGGTCTCACCGAGTTTGTGTAATCGGTCTCACCGAGATTATGTTATGCCCTAACCCTAACCATATCGGTCCTACCGAGTTGCATGTCGGTCCCACCGAAAATCCTAACGGTCACTAGATTTGCTGAATTGGTCCGACCGAGTTTCTCAATTCGGTCCCACCGAGATTGGCAAGTTGTGTGTAATGGTTAGATTTTGTGTGGAGGCTATATATACCCCTCCACCTCCTCTTCATTCGTGGAGAGAGCCATCAGAAGCAACCTACACTTCCAACTTACTTTTTCTGAGAGAGAACCACCTATACTTGTGTTGAGGCCAAGGTATTCCATTCCAACCATATGAATCTTGATCTCTAGCCTTCCCCAAGTTTCTTTCCACTCAAATCTTCTTGCCACCAAATCCAAATCCTGTGAGAGAGAGTTGAGTGTTGGGGAGACTATCATTTGAAGCACAAGAGCAAGGAGTTCATCATCAACACACCATTTGTTACTTCTTGGTGAGTGGTGTCTCCTAGATTGGCTAGGTGTCACTTGGGAGCCTCCGACAAGATTGTGGAGTTGAATCAAAGAGTTTGTACGGGCAAGGAGACCGCCTACTTCGTGAAGATCTACCGCTAGTGAGGCAAGTCCTTCGTGGGCGACGGCCATGGTGGGATAGACAAGGTTGCTTCTTCGTGGACCCTTCGTGGGTGGAGCCCTCCGTGGACTCGCGCAGCCGTTACCCTTCGTGGGTTGAAGTCTCCATCAACGTGGATGTATAATATCACCACCTATCAGAACCACGACAAAAACATCCATGTCTCCTATTGCGTTTGCACTCTCCAAACCCTTCCCTTTACATTCTTGAAAGTTGCATGCTTTACTTTCCGCTACTCATATACTCTTTGCATGCTTGCTTGAATTGTGTTAAGATTGCTTAAATCGTGCTAAGTTGCTAAAATCTGCCAAGAACTAAAAGTTGGGAAAAGGATAGATTTTTATTTGGTCAAGTAGTCTAATCACCCCCCTCTAGACATACTTTTGATACTACAAGTGGTATTAGAGCTTTGGTCTCCATTTTCTTTGATTTCCATAGCTTTTGGTAGTCATAGCCTTGGTTTCACAACCTAGGAGAGTATGGTGTATAGTGAGGGAAATTACCACCGTAGAGGTCCTTACTTTGATGGTACTAATTTTGCTAGTTGGAAGCATAAGATGAAAATGCAAATTCTTGGAGATAACCCCGCTGTTTGGGCTATTGTGTGTATTGGCTTGCAAGGTGAATTCTTTGATGGGAGAGAACCAAACCGTGAAGCTACCGCGGAAGAGTTGAAGATGCTGCAATACAACGCTCATGCTTGTGATATCCTCTTCAACGGATTGTGCCCCAAAGAATTCAACAAAATCAGCCGTCTTGAGAATGCAAAGGAAATTTGGGATACTTTGATTGATATGCATGAAGGTACCGACTCCGTCAAGGAATCCAAGTTGGATGTGCTTCAAAGTCAGCTTGACAAGTTCAAAATGAAGGATGGTGAAGGTGTCGCTGAAATGTACTCTAGGCTTGCTCTTATCACAAATGAGATTGCCGGCTTAGGAAGTGAAGAGATGACCGACAAATTCATCATCAAGAAGATCCTAAGAGCTTTGGACGGAAAATATGATACCGTGTGCACCTTGATCCAAATGATGCCCAATTACAAAGATCTCAAGCCAACGGAAGTCATTGGAAGAATTGTTGCTCATGAGATGTCACTCAAGGATAAGGAGGAGCTCCACAACAAGTCAAGTGGTGCTTACAAAGCCTCATGTGAAGCTCCCACATCATCAAGTAAGAAACAAACCTTCAATGAAGAATTGAGCCTAATGGTGAAGAACTTCAACAAGTTCTACAAGAGTAGAAGCAAGGAAAGAAGTTCCAAGTCAAGGTCCTACAATACCAAAAGATCTTCTAGTCGAGAGCATAATTGCTACAATTGTGGAAGACTCGGACACTATTCCGATGAGTGTACGGCACCCTACAAAAGAAGAGAAGACTCTCCAAAAAGAAGAAGTAGAAGAGAAGATTCACCACCAAGAGAGAGAAGGAGTAGAGATGATCGTTATGAACGAAGAACATCCCGGAGAAGCAAGGATTCAGAAAGGAAAGACAAGTCATCAAGGAGAAACACAAAACAAAGACATCAAGCTCATGTTGGTGAACGGGTATCCGGCTCCGATTCCGACAATCACTCTGAGAGAACCTATCACTCCGACTCCGAATATACTCAAGATGAAGGTGTTGCTGGTCTAGCACTTGTGTCAACCAACTCCTATGACATATTTGATTCACCAAATGAAGGACTTGGAAGATGCTTCATGGCTAAAGGCCCAAAGGTATCACACTCCGAGTATGTTGATTTCAGTAGTGATGAAGATGACTTTTTTAGGTGATGATGATTTACTTGTTGACAACTCTAGTGATGAATACTATGATGAAACATCAATTAATCATGCTAATCAAGATAAAACGAATGAAAATGATAAGGAGAAGATTGAGCTTCTAACTAAAGAACTAAACACTCTTAAGTTAGCTCATGAAACTATCTTAGAAGATCATCGAGAACTTTTATGGACTCATGAGAAGTTATGCTTTGAAAAGCGCAACCTTGAGCAAGAGCATGAGTTCTTAAAGGCAATCAATGATGATCTTCGCAAGGAAAGTTCTTCTTACACTGCCAAGCGTTTACTCTTATCTACTTACATGCCTCAAGTCAAGTCTAGTAACAAGAACAAGAAAGATTCTTCCTCTAGTAGTAACAATAATCATGCTAAATCCAATGTTGTTGCTTCTAGTAGTTCTCTTGATTCCACTAATGATTCTATTACCCAAGTTACACTTGAGCAAGAAAAAAGCTTATTGAAGGGAATGATAGACAAAGGTGTTTACAAGAGCCTTGTCGGGAGTAAGCAATTCGAGGAAATTGTACGCAAGCAAGGAAGGCACCGGAAGAACCAAGGTGTTGGTTTCGAACGAAAGTTCAATGCCAATGGAGTTGAGTGGGAAGAAGATCAATACCCCAAGATGAAGTTTGTTCCTCAACAAGACAAGTATGATCCTACTTCTTTCAAAGGGACACAAGCTCAAGATGATATTCCACCACAATACCATAAGCAAAAAGGCAAGGACAAGCTTCCAGAGGAGATTGATGCATTTGAAGAAGCTCCTAAGGCCTTGGTCAAATGGGTTCCCAAGACCACATCAAGTTCTACTTCATCAAGTATGACTACAACTCCAAGGATTCCCATCAAGATGATGTGGATCCCGAAGAAGAAGAACTAGAGAGTTCTTGAGAGTGACTCCGCCAACATACTTCACTCTTATCATTTTGGCAAGAACGAGTGCAATCAACTTCCACATCTTGCACTAGTTCATGGAGTCACAAACCCTCTTGTTGGTAAGACAAGGGACAAGTTAACCTAATGCCTTCATAGACATCATCTTGTGTGTGCATCACCCTATGTCTATGGATATCCTTGTTTGTTCCTTGTGGGACTAACCCGTGTAGGTATTGAAAGTGCAACTCACTCCAAAGGATTGCTCCAAATGATCTACATCAACATTGAGCATCCACATCTTCAACACCTACATGAAGTCATCATCGACAAAACCCAGGGTTAGTTCATCCCTCTTAGGGGGAATCTCACATCTAGAGGGAGCTTTACTCTAATAATTGAGTCAAAGCAACTCTAATGGTGTGAAAACAACAATGCTTTATGTAAAAGTGGTAACCCCCACTTGTGCTTAAACGATGAGTATGACCTATGATCAAGTGTTCTCATTTGACTCCTAAGTCAATATACTCATATATAGATGACCTAGTCATCGCCAATTGCTTGATAGATGCTAGAATTGGTTGTGCATGCTTTGCCACATATTTCATTTGCCATTTTATTGTGTGAGCATGTTGGTTGCATAATTTACTCATTCGAAGGCATCCACTTGTTGTTTTGATTGTTTGGCTTCTTTTCTTTTGCCTAAGAACCTTCTCTAGCTATCTATGCTTTACTTGTCTCAAACTCTATTCATGCTACATCACAAAGTTTGACCAAGTCAGATTCGAACCACTCTGTGTGAGGAGCACTCGGAGTCCCCGATTCGTCATAGACTTAAAATTCCAAAACTTCTTTGTGTGTTTCGGTCTGACCGATTCATCCATTTTGGTCATACCGAGATCACTAAGTCGATCTAGGTTTTCAATATCGGTGCAACCAATTTGAACTTTTCGGTCACACCGAGTTGTTCCACTCGGTCACACCGATAGGGTCAGGCTATATATATCCCCGGGCCAAAATTTGGAAATTTCTCCGAACCCCTTCGCCCGCGCTCAGCCTGCTCTGCCTCCCTGGGTCTCCGGATCGTCCTCCTCGTCGCCAGCTGCCTCCCGCTGCTGGTCTCTGCCACCGTCAATGGGAATCGTCTCCGCCGTTGCCGCCGTAGCAGGTCCATCGCCGCACTTAGGGTATGGACTTGACCCTTGTGCTAATCTCACTCCGATTCCTAACACATTGTTTTTTCCATGTATCTTGCCACGATTGAGATCACTCTATCCAGCGAAATCACTCTGTAGTTTAGTTGTGGATTGAAAATTTAGGGTTAGGTTTCCGCCGAAATCATCTCGGACCAACCGAGTTGTAGAACTCGGTGCCATCAATTTGGCTAAGACCAGTGAACATGTGATTCTCGGTCTGACCGAGGATTGCAAATCGTTGTGACCGAGTTCAGGACTTTGTGAAACCCTAGCAGTCTCGGTGCCACCAAACTGTGACTCGATCTGACCGAGTTCACTAGTTTAGGTTCCAAAAACTGCTTCGGTATCACTGAGTTTTCAAATCGGTAGATCCGAAATGCTTTATGTGGAAAACTAAAACTAAGTTTTTGACTCATTCTTTTGCAAAAACCTCTGTACTTTGTGATGCTCATCCAATCTATCTCATCTATATCTATTCACAGGGTCTGTTGTCAGTGTTTGCATCATGTCAGATCAGAGTGACAGTCAGAACAAGTCTGAGGAGCAAGTTTAGATGAGTGAGGGCACTAGTCCCTCTAGCAGCTATGATGATGGTAGCAGGAGCACACCCAGCAACTTGCCTAAGGCAGCCACCAGGGCCAGAAAGAAGAGAACCTCAGATTCTAAGGATGAGGACTATGTGACTGTTGAGGATGAGGCCACTTCCAAGAAGAAAGTTCTAAAGAAGGAATTTGGCACAGCTGCTGCCACCAAGCCAGGAATGCAGAAGAAGGCACCTGCAAGAAGGATCCCCACTTCCAAACCTCGGAAGGTTACCACTGGTGAAACCATGAAATTCACCATTGAGTCTGAAGATGAAGCTGCTGGCCAGGACAAGAAGAAGAAGAGAGTCAGAACCACTGCTGCTAAAGTACTTGGCAAGCCCTCTATGAGGAGAGACTCTGAAGATGAAGAGGAAGAGGTTGCTGCACCAGCACCTAAAGCTCAGAAGCTTATGGGAGATGCCATAAGGTCAGGGGCTGCTCCATCAAAGCCCAAAGAAGCTCCCAAAGCTGCTGCTCCAAAACCCAAGTTTGCACCCAAGAGGAACACCAGGAGTATTCCAACTGCAGAGAAGAACAAGGCCCCAGTGCCTAAAGCTGCTATTGAAGAAGATGATGATGAGTCACATGTCTTGAGGAAGTTGAAGCCCAAAATTGCAGATCACAATGATGCTCATACAGTAGCTGAGGATATGAAGCTCGGGAAGGATGCAGGACTCAGACAGTGGAGATTGACTGATCCCTATGCAGTCAGGAGGAGAACTATTGTGGACTACAGGTTCCATACAAAGGAACAGCATGACTTCTATGAGACAGTGTTGCTTGACAAGAAGCCTATAGTCTATGATATGAGATGGGTGGACTGGAAGTACATCAGGGAAAATGAAGAGCACTATCCTGGAGTCTATGATAGTTTCATGTCTTGTGGAGTAGAGGACTTTGTTGGGAAGAAGCTCACAAAGTGGAATGATGAGCTTATTATGCAGTTCTACTCCACACCTCATTTCTACCCAGATGGAAGGATTGTCTGGATGTCTGAAGGTACTAGGTACCAATCATCAGTTGAAGAATGGGAAAAATTGATCAATGCTCCTAAGGAAAATGAGGATGACTTGGATGTCTATGCCAAGAAGAAGAAGGATCACAACTCCATGGCAATTATGTACAGAGAGATCCTAGATGTTGTTGTTGAGACACACAAACTTGGATCAGTACATTACCTTCTGTCAGGTTTGCCAACAATCAACTGGATCCTCGGGCATACTCTGTTGCCAAAGTCAGGTGATCACAAGATGATCAGAGGCCATGCAATTAACCTGCTTCACATATTTGATGTGCCTCAAAAGTTCAAGGTCATGAGCCTAATTGTGGAAACTATCAAGAGGACAGCTGCAGATCAGAAGAGAAGTTGTGGGTATGCCCCACAGATCCAGGAGCTAATCAACTCCAAGATGGGCACTAGCACATATATCTTGGACAAGGATCACATGCCCATCTACCCAAACTTTGAGGACAACACTATTGTGATGGATGAGAATGAACCATCCTCTGTGCAAGCTCAAGAGAAGAAGGAGAAGGCAAAGAATGAAAAGGCTGCAAAGATGCCAACCATTGATGAGGCATCTCAGTATTTCCTAAAGAGCAAGCAAGATCAGCTTGGCTACTTGATTGCCTCCACTCTGAGGATTGAGAAGGGATTGGCCACCCTGACTCAAAACCAGGAGAGCCTGGAGAGGATCGTGGAGTAGAAGTTCTATGATTTAGATGTGAAGGTCAATGAGATACAGTCAGTTGTTGAGCAACTTAAGGATGAAGTGCAGGAGAACAAGGGCAAGTCTACCACTGATGCTTTTGCTAGAGTGCCCAGGAGTCAGAGATCTGCTGCAGTGCCAGTGACAGACACCAGAGCAACTTCATCTGCACCAGCTACAGCTTCTGTGCATCCAGCTCCAGCACCCACTCCACCAGCTCCATCTACATCTACTGATGCCTTCGTCCTTGGAGTTCTATCTACACCACCACCTGAAGACCAAGCCTGATAGTCGATATCGGTGGGAAACGACACCTATGGGATCACTGGTTCGGCCGCGCTACCATCGCCGCAGAATAACAGGGGGTGTGGGTGAGTGGAGTGGAGGGATGGCCTGGCCAGCGATGGGAGTAATATGGGGGCGGTGAGGCCTCCACGGCAACACAGCCGGCCACGAGAGGTAGGAGCAGGCAGCACGATCGGCGCTGCTTTGGGCGGCTGGAGCAAGAAGACCAGAGGTTGAAGAAGCACTACGGCCGTTGGATGGACATCGTACGGTCAGTCGAGCTAGAATCGTGCATATTGACTAAGTTGACAAAGCCCTTTGTCCCCGTCAACTTAGTGGGCCCACTATACTGGGTCCCAGCTAGCAGGGGGAGTATTCATTTTTTGTGCGTAATGAGGAGGCACTTTCTTGCATGCGAAGATATAGCTGGTGGGTCCGAGCTGTCAGCGGCGGTAACTTTTTTTTCGCAAAATATAGAGGCCCTTTTGGTGCGTCCCAGATGTCAGGTGGAGGAATCATTATTTTGCGCGTAATAAGGAGGCATTTCCTTGCGTGCGGCCGTGGACCCAGCTGTCAGCCTCTCCACGTACAGTCCACTTCAGATGCATGTCGGTCGTTGACCACGTTGACCACGCCACACCGAGAGCACCAGGGCGGTGAACGACGGCGAGGCCTAGGAAGGGAACGACATGGAGGCAGGGAAGACTCGGCAGTTGTTTCCCACGCGGAGGGGAGTACGACTGTACGAGGGTTTACTAGTTCATCTGCCGTCGCCGGAGAATAACAGCAGGTGTGGGACTGTAGGTGAGTAGAGGGATGGCTAGGCCAGCGACGGGAGTACGGTGGGGCGGTGAGGCCTGCACGACAGCACAGCAGGCCGCGGGAAGGAGGGAGCAGGCAGTCCCGCCGGCGCTTGTTTGAGCGGCTGGAGCAGGAAGAGCAGAGATTGAAGAAGCACGACGGCCGTTGGATGGATGTCCAACAGTATACAGGCCATCTGTGGAAAGCCTCAAATCTGTGGAAAACAACATACAACCCATCTGCCATTATTTCAAATAATTTACAGCCCATTTGCTTCTTACGGGTTTCTTTGGAGCCCATATTCTTTTTGTTAGCATTACAGCCCATATTGTGGCCACGGTTAAAAAATTATACGAAATTTTGCATATGTAGGTGCGGTCTGAACTGTTTTTAATCCCGAAATTTCGAGTCACATTCAGACTAATTTTAAAAATAAATGTATATCAATATAAAATCCAATAAATTGTCCATGCATAAAAATCAATGCAATTTAAAATCTCGAAGTGAAAAAAAGATATTTGAAACTAATTGCCGGTTTGATGTGTTTTAAAAATGTACATTCCATTTCTCATTACTGATAGGCCATTTTCTCGGCCAGCAGAATGAAGCTCTCCTCGTCTTGAAAGATTTGCAGCCCAATAGGCCTGATAAAGCAACTTACTTGACAAATCACAAAGAAACTGGGCTAGCCATTTTCAGAAAGAAAAAAAAAATGACTGGGCTGGTCTGTGGTAAACATAAAAGAAAAGGCTGTCTAGACAAGCCAGAGTGTCCCGCACAGCCCAGTTGACACCCTGCTTCCGTCTCAAAAACAAATTAGATAAATGCCACTCCAATTATGGCGATTCATAAAAATGCAACTGCAATTACCAAACTTTGAAAAATGCCACTGCAATTTTTGCAAACTTTGAAAAAACGCCACTCCAGACTTCGAAAAATGCCACTAGAAATGGCATGAAATGGCATTTTTCAAAGTTTGGAAATTGCAGTGGCATTTCTCGGATACACCAGATTTGTAGTGGCATTTATCAAATTAACCGCATAACTATGCGAGCTGTTGGGTCCCTGGTGTCAGCCGCTCATTGTGCATTTCTCTCATTTATTCACTACGTTGACAATGGCATGGGACCCAGATGTCAGAAATCCACTAGGAGGAGCCATTTTTTTTATTGGCTTGAAATAAGGAGGCACTTGCTTGCATACTGCCATGACCTTGGCAGGTCCCTGCTGTCATCCTCTCCACGTACAATCATCTCCTAATTATGTACGTGTCAACTTGCTAGGCCCACAACTCAGCCTCTAAACCCGTGGAGGACAAATACAACCCATTTAAAAAATAACAGCCCATTCCATACGTTCAAACGGAAAGTTCAACATTCAGAGCAAAGTAACAGGTCTGATCCACATATAGAGTACTGAACTTCCACGTTGACAACCATCATAGCCAAGTTAATTATCTACTCCCACTAATACTCTAGTAGCGTACAAGTACTAACTTACTCTTAGCTAACTAGACGATGCTGGCCGCCATCTGTGGTACACGCTAAACGCCGGCACCGGCGTCCTGCGCCTCGCCTCAGACTTGCAAGAGGTGTGATAGGGTGCATTGCTCGCGCGGTTGGCCCTTTCCATGCCGGCGTGGTCCATGATACGTCTCCATCGTATCTATAATTTTTGATTGTTCCATGCCAATATTCCACAACTTTCATATACTTTTGGCAACTTTTTATACTATTTTTTGGGACTAACATATTGATCCAATGCCCAGTGCCAGTTCCTGTCTGTTGCATGTTTTATGTTTCTCAGAAACCCCATATCAAACGGAGTCCAAACTGGATAAAAACGGACGGAGAATTATTTTGGAATATTTGTGATTTATGGGAGGAAGAATCAACGAGATACGATGCCCGAGGTGGCCACGAGATAGGGGCCCACGCCCACTTAAAGTGGGCGCGCCCCCCACCCTCGTAGGCCACTCGTAAGGCGGTTGATGCCCTTCTTTGGCCGCAAGAAAGCTATTGTTTGGAAAACGATCTGGGCGAAGGTTTCAATCCAATCAGAGTTACGGATCTCCAGATATAAAGGAAATGGTGCCAAGGCAGAATTCCAGAACGCAGAAACAAATAGATAGATCCAATCTCGGAGGGGCTCTCGCCCCTCCCACGCCATGGGAGCCAAGGACCAGAGGGGAAACCCTTCTCCCATCTAGGGAGAAGGTCAAGGAAGAAGAAGAAGAAGGGGGGCCCTCTCTCCCTTGCTTCCGGTGGCGCCGGAACGTCGCCGGGGGCCATCATCATCACTGCGATCTTCACCAACACCTCCATCATCTTCACCAACATCTCCATCACCTTCCCCCATCTATATTCAACGGTCCACTCTCCCGCAACCCGCTGTACCCTCTACTTGAACATGGTGCTTTATGCTTCATATTATTTTCCAATGATGTGTTGCCATCCTATGATGTCTAAGTAGATTTTCGTTGTCCTATCGGTGATTGATGAATTGCTATGATTGGTTTGTGTTGCATGTTTTATTATTGGTGCTGACCTATTGTGCCCTCCGTGTCGCGCAAGCGTGAGGGAGTCCTGCTATAGGGTTTGCAATATGTTTATGGTTTTCTTATGGTGGGTGGCGTGAGTGACAGAAGCACAAACCCGAGTAAGTAGGTTGTTTGCGTATGGGATAAAGGGGACTTGATACTTTAATGCTATGGTTTGGTTTTACCTTAATGAATCTTTAGTATTTGCGGATGCTTGCTAGAGTTCCAATCATAAGTGCATATGATCCAAGTAGAGAAAGTTTGTTAGCTTATGCCTCTCCCTCAAATAGAATTGCAATAGTGATTACCAGTCTAGTAACATAGTCAATTGCTTAGGGACAATTTCACAACTCCTACCACCACTTTTCCACACTCGCTATATTTACTTTATTGCATCTTTATCTAAACAGCCCCTAGTTTATATTTATGTGTTCTTTATTATCTTGCAAACCTATCCTATCACACCTACAAAGTACTTCTAGTTTCATACTTGTTCTAGGTAAATCGAACGTCAATCATGCGTAGAGTCATATAAGTGGCCGATAGGACTTGAGAGAGTATTTGTCCTACCTTTAGCTCCTCATTGGGTTCAAGACTCTTACCTATCGAAAGAGCCTACAACTATCCTCTATACTTGTGGATTATCAAGACCTTTTTCTGGCGCCGTTGCCGGGGAGTCAGAGTGCGGGGTGAATATTCTCGTGTGTGCTTGTTTGCTTTATCACTAAGTAATTTTTATTTGCTGTTCTAAGTTGTTCTCTATCTTTAGTTATGGATATGGAACATGAAATACAAAAAAATTAGGTGCACTTGCTACTCATGGAGATGGGGTAACTCCTAAAACCCTCGATGATCATCATGTGAGAAATATTTTTTACTACTTTGATAATCCTAAGAAAACCCCATTCAACTTTATAATGGGAGACACGTTGGATCAACGTGAATACTTTAGGGATTATCGCTTTACACAAAAAGGGAAACTATTATGGGATCAAATTAATATGTTACGTTGGTATGCTCGGGATCTATGCTTGTGATATGATATTACTTGTTTCTCTAGGATGAAGGCTCCACACCTTCCCTTTTCATGCAAATTTAATGATAATGAAACCTTAACTTCTTATGCTAATGGTATATATGATTACTATGATGTTGAACAAATAGAAGATTTTGTTGCTTTTAAGGCTGCTTATGAAATTGAATATTTGGAAAGTATGAAGCTTTTGATGATGATGGTGTTTATAGGCCTGAAATTCTTTCTATACTTAGATATTGCTATGAAAACTATGAATACAATTACAATATTAATGCATTTATTGAGAAAGTCTCCGCTGTCCAAGAAGAGACTAATATTTTGCAGGAAGCTATGGAAGAAGAAATTGATGAAACTATGAGCTCATTGGATGAAAAAGATGATGAGGAGAGCGAAGAACAAAACGAGGAAGAGCGGATTGATCACCCGTGCCCACCTTCTAATGAGAGTAACTCTTCAACTCATACATTGCTTAATTCCTCTTCGTGCTTACCGAAGGATGATTGCTATGATGATTGCTATGATCCCGTTGATTCTCTTGAAATATCCCTTTTTGATGATGCTTGCTATGCTTGTGGCCAAGATGCCAATATGAATTATGCTTATGGAGATGAACTTGCTATAGTTCCTTATGCTAAACATGAAATTGTTGCTATTGCACCCACGCATGATAGTCCTATTATCTTTTTGAATTCTCCCGACTACACTATATCGGAGAAATTTGTGCTTAGTAAGGATATTGATGGGTTGCCTTTTACCATTGCATATGATGATTTTGATTAATGTAATATGCATGTGCTTGCTGCTCCTACTTGCAATTATTATGAGAGAGGAACTACATCTCCGCCTCTTTATGTTTCCAACACGATAGAATTGCAAGAAAGTGCTTGTACTATGAATTGGCCTTTACTATGTGTGCATGAATTGTTCTTTTATGACATGCCGATGCATAGGAAGAGAGTTAGACTTCGTTGTTGCTTGATAAATGTTACTTTGTGCTCACTACTAAATTATAAATTATTGTTAATTAAAATTGGCTTTGATATACCTTGGGATCCGGGTGGATCCATTACTTGAGCACTAAATGCCTAGCTTAATGGCTTTAAAGAAAGCGCTGCTAGGGAGACAACCCGGAAGTTTTAGAGAGTCATTTATTTCTGTTGAGTGCTTTCATATAGTTTAAAACAAAAAAATAAAGAGGGGAACCTAAAACCTTTCAAAATGGAAAGTGAAAGTGAGAGAGACAAGCATTGTTGAAGTGGGAGAGCTCCTTGAACTTTGTTCATGCTCATGGAAACTTTGTGAATCTTAATTACAGAAACTTTTCATCAAAAATAATTATCCCCTTGTACAATTCCATTGTATTATAAAAATAATGTGCTAAGGTTTGCCTTTAGGATGTTTACAGTGCTTGTTGGTTTGTACGGTGCAGGACAGAAACTTTGGCTGTAGTGCGCGATTTTACATTTTTTACTGGAATGTCAAACGGTTCTGATTATTTTTGCACTGTCTTTATGTACAACTTGTTTATTCTTCCTATTTTTCTATAATTTTTGGGGTACCAGAAATATGGTGGATGTTCAGATTGCTACAGACTATTCTGTTTTTGACAGATTCTATTTTTGATGCATAGTTTGCTTGTTTTGATGAATCTATCAATTTATATCAGTGGATTAAGCCATGCGAAAGCTATATTACAGTAGACACAATGCAAAAATAAAATATGAATTGGTTTGCTATAGTACTTAGAGTAGTGATTTGCTTTATTATACTAACAGACCTTACCGAGTTTTCTGTTGAAGTTTTGTGTGGATGAAGTGTCTAAATGAGGAGGTCTCGATATGAGGAAAAGGAAGAGAGGCAAGAGCTCAAGCTTGGGGATGCCCCGGAAGGCATCCCCTCTTTCTTCAACAAGTATTGGTATGTTTTCGTATTCGTTTCGTTCGTGCGATATGTGCAAGTCTTGGAGGGTCTTTTGCATTTAGTTTTCACTTTTCTTTTATACACCATGCTGGTATGAGATAGTCCTTGGTTGATTTATAGAATGCTCATTGCACTTCACTGAAATCTTTTGAGTATGGCTTTATAGAATGCTTCATGTGCTTCACTTATATCATTTGAAGTTTGGATTGCCTGTTTCTCTTCACATCGAAAACAGCCATTTGTAGAATGCTCTTTTGCTTCACTTATATTTGTTAGAGCGTGGGATTATCTTTTGTAGAAAGAATTAAACTCTCTTGCTTCACTTATATCTATTTAGAGAGATGACAGGAATTGGTCATTCACATGGTTAGTCATAAAATCCTACATAAACTTGTAGATCGCTAAATATGATATGTTTGATTCCTTGCAATAGTTTTGCAATATAAAGATGGTGATATTAGATTCATGCTAGTGGGTGGTTGTGGATTATAGAGACACTTGTGTTGAGGTTTGCAAGTCCCGTAGCATGCACATATGGTAACCGTTGTGTGACAAATTTGAAGCATGGGGTGTTTCTTTGATTGTCTTCCTTATGAGTGGCGGTCGGGGACGAGCGATGGTCTTTTCCTACCAATCTATCCCCCTAGGGGCATGGTAGTAGTACTTTACTTCGAGGACTAATAAACTTTTGCTATAAGTATATGAGTTCTTTATGACTAATGTGAGTCCATGGATTATATGCACTTTTACCTTTCCATCATTGCTAGCCTCTTCGGTACCGTGCATTGCCTTTTCTCACCTCGAGAGTTGGTGCAAACTTTGCCGGTGCATCCAAACCCCGTGATATGATACGCTCTATCACACATAAACCTCATTATATCTTCCTCAAAACAGCCACCATACCTACCTATTATGGCATTTCCATAGCCATTCCGAGAATATTGACATGCAACTTCCATCATCATCATATACATGACTTGAGCATTCATTGTCATAATGCTTTGCATGATTGTAAGATAGCTAGCATGATGTTTTCATGGCTTGTCCGTTTTTTGATATCATTGCTATGCTAGATCATTGCACATCCCGGTACACCGCCGGAAGCATTCCTATAGAGTCATATCTTTGTTCTAGTATCGTTGTAATTTTGAGTTGTAAGTAAATAAAAGTGTGATGATTATCATTATAGAGCATTGCCCCATGAAAAAAAAGAAAAAAAGAAAAAAAGAAAAAAAGGAAAAGAAAAGGGGCAATGTTACTATCCTTTTTCCACACTTGTGCTTCAGAGTAGCACCATGTTCTTCATATAGAGGGTCTCCTATGTTATCACTTTCATATACTAGTGGGCATTTTCATTATAGAGCTCTTGTATATTCCAACGATGGGCTTACTCAAATGCCCTAGGTATTCATGAGCAAGCAAGTTGGATGCACACCCACTTAATTTTTAGTTTGAGCTTTCATACACTTATAGCTCTTAGTGCATCCGCTGCATGGCAATCCCTACTCCTCACATTGACATCAATTGATGGGCATCTACATAGCCCGTTGATTAGCCGTGTCGATGTGAGACTTTCTCCCTTTTTATCTTCTCCACATAACCCCCACCATCATATTCTATTCCACCTATAGTGCTATATCCATGGCTTGCGCTCATGTATTGCGTGAGGGTTGAAAAAGCTGAAGCGCGTTAAAAAATATGAACCAATTGCTCGGCTTGTCATCGAGGTTGTGCATGATGGGAGCATTTTGTGTGACGAAAATGAAGCATGGCCAAACTATATGATTTTGTAGGGATAAGCTTGCTTTAACCTTGTTGTTTTGAAAAGACATGATTGCTTTATTAGTACGCTCGAAGTATTATTATTTTTTATGTCAAATGATAGACTATTGCTTTGAATCACTCATGTCTTAATATTCATGCCATGACTAGACATATGATCAAGATTATGCTAGGTAGCATTCCACATCAAAAATTATCTTTTTTATCATTTACCTACTCGAGGACGAGCAGGAATTAAGCTTGGGGATGCTGATACGTCTCTATCATATCTATAATTTTTTATTGTTCCATGCCAATATTCTACAACTTTCATATACTTTTGGCAACTTTTTATACTATTTTTTCGGACTAACATATTGATCCAGTGCCCAGTGCCAGTTCCTGTCTGTTGCATGTTTTATATTTCGCAGAAACCCCATATCAAACAGAGTCCAAATGGGATAGAAATGGACGGAGAATTATTTTGGAATATTTGTGATTTTTGGGAGGAAGAATCAACGAGATACGATGCCCGAGGTGGCCATGAGACGCCCTTAAAGTGGGCGCGACCCCACCCTCGTGGGCCACTCATAAGGCGGTTGATGCCCTTCTTTGTCCGCAAGAAAGCTAATTTTTGGAAAACGATCTAGGCGAAGGTTTCAATCAAATCGGAGTTACGGATCTCCAGATATAAAGGAAACGGTGCGAGGGCAAAATTCCAGAACGCAGAAACAGAGAGATAGATCCAATCTCGGAGGGGCTCTTGCCCCTCCCACGCCATGGGAGCCAAGGACTAGAGGGGAAACCCTTCTCCCATCTAGGGAGAAGGTCAAGGAAGAAGAAAAAGAAGGGGGGCCCTCTCCCCCTTGCTTCCGGTGGCGCCGGAACGCTGCCGGGGGCCATCATCATCACCGCGATCTTCACCAACACCTCCATCATCTTCACCAACATCTCCATCACCTTCCCCCATCTATATTCAGTGGTCCACTCTCCCGCAACCCGCTGTACCCTCTACTTGAACATGGTGCTTTATGCTTCATATTATTTTCCAATTATGTGTTGCCATCCTATGATGTCTGAGTAGATTTTCGTTGTCCTATCGGTGATTGATGAATTGCTATGATTAGTTTGTGTTGCATGTTTTATTATTGGTGTTGTCCTATTGTGCCCTCCGTGTCGCGCAATCATGAGGGAGTCATGTTGTAGGGTTTGCAATATGTTTATGATTTGCTTATGGCGGATGGCGTGAGTGACAGAAGCACAGACCCGAGTAAGTAGGTTGTTTGCGTATGGGATAAAGGGGACTTGATACTTTAATGCTATGGTTGGGTTTTACCTTAATGAATCTTTAGTATTTGTGGATGCTTGCTAGAGTTCCAATCATAAGTGCATATGATCCAAGTAGAGAAAGTATATTAGCTTATGCCTCTCCCTCAAATAGAAATGCAATAGTGATTACCGGTCTAGTAACGTAGTCAATTGCTTAGGGACAATTTCACAACCCCTACCACCACTTTTCCACACTCGCTATATTTACTTTATTGCATCTTTATCTAAACAGCCCCTAGTTTATATTTACGTGTTCTTTATTATCTTGCAAACCTATCCTATCACACCTACAGAGTACTTCTTGTTACATACTTGTTCTAGGTAAAGCAAATGTCAAGCGTGCGTAGAGTCGTATCAGTGGCCGATAGGACTTGAGAGAGTATTTGTTCTACCTTTAGCTCCTCGTTGGGTTCAACACTCTTACTTATCAAAAAAGGCTACAACTATCCCGTATACTTGCGGGTTATCAGTCCACCGAAGCTTCGGCTTCCAAGCGGGAACCCACTTGACGAGCTGGTAGTAAAAATCGGCATCGCGAACACGTGCGTGCCCGACAGCCTCCAGGGCTATTTGTCGGGCGCCGGCCTCCACGTAGGCGGCTCAGTTGCGGGTGCTCTGCTCGCAACTCAGAGCGTCGGTGCACTGCTGGTCCATGTCCCGCTGGCGGCGCAAATCGGTGATACGCTGCTCCTCCGCCAGGCGATGGAGCTCCAACAACTCCTGTTGCTCCGCCATGCGATCGCGCTCCAACAACTCCTCGATCTCCGCATTGCCATCTAAAGACAGATAGAATGCCTCCTCCCTCCATCTGCCTTCCGGTGAAAACCGAACACTAGTTCCGGCGGTTATCGCCTCCGGTGTCGCCTACCGTGGACGGGCGGGGGCATGGCGGACGTGGCGAGCGACGTCGGGCCGGTGGGGGCTTATGAGGATATGGCGAGTTGGGTCACGGTGGCACCGGAGAAGGCCGAGAAACAGTACTTATAGGCGGAAGGTAGCGCGACGGTCATCGGAATTCAATGCATAATGGCTTAGCGCGCCAGTTTGCCATGGAAAACTAGAGAAACTGAAATTATGACTGTGCCATCCCATCCTGTCTGGGTCACACGCCGGCATGGCGGTCAAACGAGTGCACTCGAATCATCTCCCTCCTTGTCAATAATGATTCCACGGATTTAAAAAGCCCACAACAATTAAAGCATATCTTTTTTCGCATCAGTTAGCTGCCTTAATTACGGCCGGCTGCATGCAGGCACTCAGAATCGCTCGCAGACAGTACGTGAAGCAGCATGCAACGAGTCACAGCCGAGGGCATGCATGCAGCCACTTAAATCGCTGGAATTAATTAGGCTTAAACTTCTGCATGCTGTTAATTATTGACATGCCTTGGTCTTGCTGCTTTGTGCATGGGACTAATAAACCCGGATGGAGGGAGTACCTTGGTTGGTGAGAGGTTTGAATTAAACCCTGCAAACCGGAAAGGAGGTACTAGTACGTGCGTGATCCGCTATTTATTCGTGTAGGATCAAGTAGGTCGTTTCTTGAGTTGAGCCCTGCAAACCGGAAAGGAGGTAGTACGTGCGTGATCCGCTATTTATCCGTGTAGGATCGATAGTGTAGCTTGTCAGTTTCTTTAGAGGTAGGCATTTTTATCCGTGCAGGATCGATAGTGTAGCTTGTCAGTTTCTTTAGAGGTAGGCATTTTTATTCAAAAAACTGCCACTTCGCATCTTGCGACGCAAATAAAACTGCCAGGAGCGCATTTGTAGGCTAGCTAGTGATGGATCAGTAACTTGTAAACACTGAGCAAACAGAAATAAGTAACCGGTAATGCATCTCAATGATTCACATATCATATACAAATATGTAGCTCCAAAAGCAAAGATCAACCACTTCGGATCTTGCGTCACAACTAAAACTAACTAGTACGATTCCCATACATAAGATCAACATGTTAATGCATCTCAATGATTCACAGATCATATACAAATATGTAACTCCAAAAGCAAAGATCTAGAAAAAAACATCTGTTCTTCCTACTGACATGAATGCTTCTCTTGGCCAACATTCAGTACAGACTGAAAGACAAGTTTGTTTGTGAAGTCTACAATTCCTCTTGCCAACGTAAGTGGTTTCACCAACAGCTGGAACCATGAGAATGAACCACACATGATGGAGGAACATCCACTGCAATATGATTTGGTCTTCTCTCGATCACACCGCGAGACTATTTTCGGAATACAAACTTTAACTTAGGCCAAATGATGCCCATTGTATAATTAGACCAAAGCAATGAAGCACCTAGTGTTGGCCAATAAATAGTACAATACTACTTTTCTGCAGTCCATGAAGTGACTATCCAATCTTTCCTTGTCTATTTTCAAATGGCACTGCATGCAGTGACTATACTATTCTCTTGTGCAGTTCAACCAAAATTGCGGACACTTTGTTTGTTTGCCAAATAGCAACGGGAAGACATATCTATCTGCACAAATATCAAGCATCTAGTAAACATATACCACACCATGTATTTTCGGTTTAAACATGTCTCTTTCGCTTAGCATCTGTCATGTTCTGCACTGGACAATCTGATATAGTTATGTTTTGCCCTGGACAATTTCATACTGAATTGATTTGCTGGTTCAGAGCAGAAATATAGCGCCTATTCTTCATCAGACCAAGGATATCCATGTTCGCAGTGATGGAAGAGGTGAAATCGATACAACTAAAATTGAGCATCCAATCATTGAATCATGTCCTGTACCTCCAATGTAGGTCCACCCTGCCACTAAATTCACATGCAAACCACTAGTATTACTATCTAATGACAGTACAAAAATAGTAGCAAGATAGTAGAAAACCATGTACCTTCGTAATGAACAGCTCATAGTGCCACCAATTGGATATAAAGGTTTGAAAAAAACATGCTCCTAATGTTGAACCAGTTGGACTTTTTGTGCAGTTCCACTAAAATCGAGCATCCCTGTTTGCATAGATATTGAAAGTGTGATTACTATAAAAGTGGCACTAGTTGAAGCATAGACTCACAAATATAAGCATTCCAATTTCTTAATGGGAAAAGGTAGCAAGACTGTTTCTAACCACCTGTTTGAAGGAATAAATAAAGCAACGGCGGCTGATGTCAGGAAGGCATACATAGTTTTTTCTGAAAAACTGAGCCATTCCTGACCTTTCCTCTTCTTTTAAGCAAATTTTGTGCAGTTCTAATAAAATAAAATGCCACCACCGCCTTGACAATTCAGTGACACTGTACAAAAGGAAATGACTTAACATTACGTCATGATGTCAGGTATGTAGTCGACAGGCATTAGAGACAAACATACAGACCTCCTCCGGTAACATAATGAACAATAATTTTAACAAAGGTGTGACTAGCTTTACCGAGATAATTTGAGTGAACTCTACACGCTCTGTTCCTTAATATAAGACGTTTTCGCGATTCAATTTAAAGTACCCAAACGTCTAGTATTTAGAAAAACAGGTAGTAGTGTTCTTGAGCACATATCTGGGAAAGCTTGCCACACTTTATTTATGTCCATACGCTAATGCAACACCATTCGAATACTACGAATATACACTAATCCAATGGCTAGTGCAACAGTAGAGTAGTTAGTTTATTATAGGGTACAGTACAATGGTTTTACTGAACAGATTTCAATAAACTCTAGCACTGGAAGGTTTCTATAAGAATTAACAATACAAAATGTAAAGGTAACAAGTTTCATCATTGGTATACTAGCTGTGCATGAGCATTAAACCAAATACAAAAGTCTGAAGGTAACTAGCATTATTAACTAATGACAGTATAAAAAAATTGCAAACCATGTACCTCCAAGGTAAATATCATTTCAAACTCGGGGGGACCTTAAAAATTGATATCCCAATCTTGATAAACGATCAAACATAAAAACTTGATCAAACGAATCAAGAGAACAGCCGGAGGAGGAGGTGCCCACTCTTGACCTCTCCTCTTGTCTTCATAATTGTCTGTGTAGTTTAACCAAAATAAAATGACATCAGCGCCTTGGCATTTTGGTGACACTGTACAAAAAAAATTAACTTATCTCATGAAAGTGAGGTATGTAATCTATAAGCATTAACAGTGCAAAAATCTGAAGGTAGTAACAAGTTTCATCGTTGGTATACTAGCTGTACAACAGCATTAGATTGCCTTAGATGAAAAATCTTTAATACATCCACAATCAACAGCTAACCCTGAAATAATCCAGTGACATTAAATGACATTCCTTAAATTTATCGGTGGCATTAGACTAAGAGCAGCATTAGTTAAATGTGGCATCACTTTAGCAGTAGCATTGCTTGACTTGACTGCTGGCGTTATACTAACAGCAAAAAAAGTGGCAATAAGAGCATGGGAGGCCCATTCGGACAGTGGGCGCACTAGTATGATGTACCTCCACGGACGCAGAGTGGTGAGGGAGGTATGGTTTCCCAGAGCAACAAATATCCAGGCAGCATATGTGGATTACGTCCCATTTTTGTTCTCTTTAGCCACCTTTTTCCTATGTGAGGACAACAAACCTATCGACCTGGTCATTCTCTATTGCGTTGTCATGCCTTTCTACGCTTCTTCAATCAAGAGACACGAGACTCGTTCCTTAGCTACTGATTTTCCCCTTTTCAACCTAGATGCGGGTTCGATGCCTACTCTCTTGGATAGTACAGTCTCCCTTCCTTTCCTTATTCAACCCAGACATGGATTAGTCTGCATGAAGTAGGGTTTCCCTTAATAGTGCAAATTATGGTTTTCGTCTGTGTGGCCAGCAGAGCAGAGGATAGCAAATTGGGAAGATGGTGGAGTGGAAAAAGATCCACATGCAACGACGTGGCAGATGGGGCAATAGAACAAGGGTATGGTTCGAAAAGAGGTAGCATACCTGAGGGTCGGCGGGAAGTGGCTTCGCTCGTGGCCGTCGTCCTCCGCACACACTACAACAGTGAGCTTGGGGACGGAGGCCATCCCACGCGGGCGCTAGGTCTGAGAGGACGGCCTTGTCGCCAGTGCGTGATCTCGCTCCCCGATGACTAGTGCGTCAACGATGCACGTACTTTTCTTCCCCGGCGGATCTGTGACCACCGGTGAGGAGGGAGAGAGGGGCTATCTTTTTTAGATCTGGAGAGAGGGTGGTAGTGTGAGAAGCAAGTGGGCAGCCCTTAGCAAGAAAGAGCTAAAGCTCCAGCCTATATATCTTTTTTATACTACTAGTACTGGAGGTGGAGTAGTGGTAGAGTAGTTTATATTTTCTCTGCGTACAGTACCAGTTAGTCGTGCTTCAAAACTGAACGGCACGCCATTAAAAAAAAAGGTTGATAACTAATGCGGCACCTCGGGCCAACGCGGCCAGATCGCATTTTGCACGAGAAATTACACACCATGTTTCGTTGAATGTGGTCCCGTTCCAACATATTAGTGAGACGACGGCGAGTAGTAATAGTATTTCCGAATGGACGTTTAGGCCAGGGCGCCCCTTCGTGAATCATGGCAAACTGGCAACCGTCCACCGACTCTTCGCCTTTCTCTCTCGATTTGGAACTACTGTCGCACGCTCTTCCTCTCCCTCCTCCATTTTCCTTCAGCCCTTCACCCTTTCTTCTGCCATTGTTCGATCATCTTCTCCATGGAGGGAATAGGCCGGAAACGACCCCGTTATTCTTGCCCCGATCTGAAAGATGACGTGGTGGAGGAACTCATTGATCGGTGCAACGTCATCACCTCGGCTAGCATGGCAGGTTCGTTCAAGCCCATTCTCGACTCAACTAATAACATCATTACAAGGAACCCAAGAGTCAAGGAGTGGTTTGATCTCCCCTATCTTCTTTGCTGTGACCCTGATGACTGGCGCCAGCACGAGTGAGGCCTCGCCCTGTGCAAGTTGATGTCGCTTGATAATGATATGTATGATGGTAAGATGCCATTGCATGAGGGCAAGGCTTGGGCAGGCGCAAATGGAGATTGGGTTGTTTACATTGGGTCCAATTGCGAGTGGGAACTTGTGAATGTGTACACTCGTGACCCGGTTCCACTTCCAAAAATCTCAGCAGACTGCCCAGAGGTTGAGCACACCGGTATTGTACACACATTCAAATACGATCATGGTGACTGTCTTCTCCGGAAGGTAGCAATTTTTCGAGTTCCCAACTGCTCTTGGAATTACAACAACTATGAAGTTGTTGCTATCTTCGACAAGCTTGTTGCCGTGCTTGGTGGTTTGACTCGATGGATATTGCTCAAAAATCAGTTTCTGTACACGGATGAGTACTGTGATGCAATTCAATTCGAGGGCCTTGTGTTTGCTGCCACCACTCGTGGCACTGTTTTTGCATGGCATCCTCGTAGTTTCGGTACGTTTGTCTTCCGCCATAATTATAATTGTTTCATCCACATGCATGCGGGTTAGCAAGTTTCCCTTTACTAATTAACCTTCTTCTTGTGTTTCCAAGGTCCTGTGAACATTCCACCACCTATACTTGAAAAATTTTATAACCAAGGGGGAGATGACGATGGTGATGATCACGAGCATGAGGATGAGCAGCGCCCATATACTCTTTGGTGCCTGGCAACTAATTTTGATGAATCACCTCTTCTTGTGTGTATACAGCCCACTAATGATGTCACTGCTAAGGAAGCGGGTGTAGTCTCCCATGGTCGCACTCTCCGGACCTATTCCAACACCCGTTGCATGGTATTCGGGATGGATACTTGTGTGCTAGCACCAACTCCTTCTCCCTAGTACAGAATTGATAGTCTTGGAGAAAACTCGCTCTTCCTCAGACAAAACTATCCAATGATGGTGAAAGGTGATCCAACTGTTGTTGACACAATGTTACTACCATTTATGAGAAGAAATTGTGTCTATACCTCGGACATTTGGGTGGTTCCCTACCCTGGTACTGATATAGTAGGCCGCTTCAGCCTGGATGATCAGTCCTGCGTTGGTCTGCAGATCGACAATGGATGGCCCATCCCAGAGAATCACTTGTGGTTCAAAGCAAGTGTTTCCAACACCGAGGAATGGTCGAGTTGAAGTTCATTTCATTGCTTGTTATTTGTTGTGTGGTGAAAACTTTAGTATTTATAATGTATCCTCGTTGTCAATGTGGGTTGATGACCTGTTATATGTAATAAAATGATATGCCTGTGATAAACTTACTAAATTTATGAATGGCTTTCGAGTCGCTTCTCTAAGTGAGTGGCGCGACGAGGCAAAAAAATATTTTTCAAATACATAATTGTACGTGCATTGCAACAGGTTATCGGATGAGGCCAATCAACAATAGTAATACACTATTTGTACTAGCTTCACATGCTTCGCGCGTCGGGCGGGTGCTTTTACTGTAACATATGTTAATGTGTTCGCTGTATGTAACCAGCACCTCGAATCCTCGATACTAGTACTATATAGTAGGAGTAAGTGGTAGGAGTAGTAGGGTGGCATGGGCCAGAACAAGCATTCGTGTCCAGGAGTACGGCACACGCCACCACCACGACATCCATCTTACACCATATTATTTCTTGGAGTCCGTGCTAGAGCAATCTCTTCAACCTCGTCATTTCTCTAACTTCAGCCATCGCGCGGCAGGCGAGGTGGGGGTTTGCCGATAGTCGGTTTCCTTAACTACGGTCCCACTTGTAAGGCCAACTCCAACGCACGACCCCAAACGGACCTCCATTTTGCATGAACTCCAACGATAATTTTGACTAGAAAAGCAAGACCAAAGAAAACAAGAACCACAAGAATACATTTTACTACTCCTGTAAGTTGGATTAGTGCCTTCTCGATGCATTCATTGTTGATCTGCGGAGGCTCGATCTTGCGTGCTTCTTTCTTCTTTGAGTGTAAAGAAGTAGATGTTGCTTCCTTGCATCTAGTCTCCTGTCTAGCCTCTATTCTAGTAGGAGTATCAACAAGTGCACTAATCTCATCTCTTGCCTCTGTGCTAGCTAAAAGTGATTGAACATCTACTAAATTGCGCTCTATCAATATATGGATGTACTCTTATTCCCAATACAAAAACTTGCATCCATTCTACTCCCTCCGTTCACAATACATGCCTTCTATTTGTCAAAATATATATGTATCTAGACATGTTTTAGTATATAGGTACATCCATTTTTGGACAAATGGAAGTCAAGTATTTTGGAACGGAGGGAGTACACAATAAATTTTTTAAGTTAGCACAACTAGTCTAATCTGAGAGCACAACCGAAGATTTGGTCGGGTTCTTCCTCCTTTTGCCGACACGTGGGACATCCAGCATCCAGGTCGTGTCATGAAAGAAAATAGAGTGGTAGTTGAAGCCACGAGATGTGCATCTTGGGTTAAATTGTAAATAGAATCTTACTACTCTTGAGTAACTCCAAAAGCGGCCACCGGAGATCTTTATTGGACTTGTTTTTCATCACCAGCATGTCGAGGTGAAAGATGTGCAGGTTCAGTGGGTCCGCTTGCATTTTCACTGACATGTGGGACCGCATGTGAGCAAACAGACGATGGGCTCCGCGCGTCCGCTGGCTGGCTAAGAAGAGAGATAGAGGAGAGCTGAGCACAGACTGCAGGATATTTGTTCTACGTACCTCGATATAGGCTTGATATAGTGGGGTGGCATGGGCCATAACTAGCATTCACGTCTAGCAGTACGGCACACGCCACCCACACGAGTCCCATCCGACACCAATTTTCTTGGAGTCCATGCTACAGCCATCTCTTCTCCCTCCTGCTTTTCTCAGCCATCACGCGGTCGGCGGGCTGGGGGTTTGCCGATAGTCGGTTTGCTCAACTTCGGTCCCACTTGTAAGTGAAAATGCAACACCGCACGCATGCCCGCTTGAGCGGCGTGCCGGACCAACTGTCGGTGTCAAAACCGGCGGATCTCGGGTAGGGGGTCCCGAACTGTGCGTCTAGGTGGATGGTAACAGGAGACAAGGGACACGATGTTTTTACCCAGGTTCGGGCCCTCTCAATGGAGGTAAAACCCTACTCCTGCTTGATTGATATTGACGATATGGGTAGTACAAGAGTGGATCTACCACGAGATCAAGGAGGCTAAACCCTAGAAGCTAGCCTATGGTATGATTGTTGTAATGGCTGTTGTGTCCTACGGACTAAAGCCCTCCAGTTTATATAGACACCGGAGGGGGCTAGGGTTACACAGAGTCGGTTACAATGGTAGGAGATCTACATATCCGTATTGCCAAGCTTGCCTTCCACGCCAAGGAAAGTCCCATCCGGACACGGGACGGAGTCTTCAATCTTGTATCTTCATGGTCTTGGAGTCCGGCGGACGATGATAGTCCGGCTGTCCGGACACCCCCTAGTCTAGGACTCCCTCAGTAGCCCCTGAACCTGGCTTCAATGATGATGAGTCCGGCGCGCATAATGTTTGGCATTGCAAGGCGGGTTCCTCCTCCGAATAATCCATAGAAGATTGTGAACACCAGGATAGTGTCCGGCTCTGCAAAATAAATTCCACATTCCACCATAGAGAGAATATTATGTACACAAGTTCAATCTGCTGACGTATCTTGTCGCATGACGTCACGCCACTACCAAGCCTTTACTTGAATCATTTTTTATTATACCACCTCAGCGCGTTTAGCGAAGCGGTTTTCTTGGCACGTCTTGTCGAAGCAGAGATCATGTCCCCCTTATTCTGGGATTCTCATCAATACGGACGTGCGTAACCCAACCGCGCCATTGATGGTGGCGCTTGGGAGATAAGCGAGTTTTACTAGGCCGGTGGGGACGCATAGTCTTCGTCCGCCTATATATATAAGGGGATAAGGATCCACCTTTTCACCTACGCCTTCTTCCTCCTTTGCTTATCCATCTCCGCGCACTCGGGCTCCAGCGCCCAAGTTCGCGCATCTTGTCTCGACCTTCTCCGACCATGTCTGGAGCGGGAGGCAAATGGTTGGCCTCCTCCGCCATGGAGGAGCACATCGCAAGACTGCGCAGTGCCGGATATCTTCCGGCGATATCGCGCACAGGCTGCCCGACAAGGGGCAGCTCATCCCCACCCCCAGGCCCCATGATAGGGTCGTTTTCCTTCCCCACTTCCTCTGCGGACTGGGCTTTCCACTTCACCCCTTTGTCCGGGGGCTCATGTTCTACTACGGCCTGGATTTCCGTGATCTGGCGCCGAACTTCGTCCTCAACATCTCGGCGTTTATCGTCGTGTGCGAGGCCTTCCTCTGCATCCAGCCCCACTTCGGCTTGTGGCTCAAGACCGTCAATGTCAAGCTGAAGGTAGTGAAGGGCACTCAAGCGGAGTGCAGAGGCGCCATGTTGGGCAAGATGCCCAACGTCCTCTGGTTCGAAGGGGCCTTTATGGAGTCCGTCAAGGGGTGGCAATCGGGGTGGTTCTACATCATCGAGCCGCGCGACCCTAAGTGGGCGGCAGCCCCCGAGTTCAGATCTGGTATCCCTACGCGGCTCACCTCCTGGAAAGAGAAGGACTTGCTATGGGGTAGTTCGGAGGAGCTGACGGGACTCCAAGCCTGCATCCAGAAGCTGGTGAGCAAGAAGCTCAGGCTTGTCAACGTGGTCCAAGTCATGCTCATCCGCCGGATTCTCCCTTGCCAACAACGGGCGTTTAATTTGTGGGAGTTCAATCTGGCACAGCACCAGGCATTGCGCGGGCTCTTCGACACGACATACGAAGGCGCCTGGAGGGTGCTGTTCAAGGGCGCCGAGGCTCCCACATCCGCCACTGAAGATCGCGGATTTCGCTCGCAGCGTCCAGCTGACGAGGTAAGTGATTCTACCCCTTTACAGGACACTTGTTTTTAACAGTTTGACTCTGCGCGGGTTTCAGTCTCCCTTTTCCTTTGACAGGACTGGATGAGGAAGGCCGAGCAGATCATCTGCCCAGCTCCCATGCCAGAAAACCTAGTAGACGCCCGTTTAGCGGGGCTGCTGGTTCCGGCACCGCACGTGGTGCCGGAGAAGAAGGCCAAGAAGGAGGCCACGGGAACTCGAAGAAGTTCCCGGCGCCAGGTGGTATCGGACTCATCGTCCGATGGCTCCGAGGCGGACTCCTCCCCCGAAGACGAGGAGGAGAAGGAGGACTCTCTCCCAGAGGAGGGCGAGAGAAAGAGGAAGGCCTCCCCGACAGGGGAGGCTGAAGGGTCCAAGAGGGGAAGGACTATTCCCCCGAACAGCTCCGACAACACCAACGTTGGCGATGAAGAGTGGCCCTCAAGGGCCAGGCCTCCGACAAGATCGTAAGTATCCGGATTCCTGAATGATTTGTAATTTCTTATGTGTCACATAGTGTCCTTCTAATGCCGCACTCTGCGTGCAGTCCGGCCAATGAAGATCTCCCCGCTTCATCGAGCGGGTCGTTGGCTCCGTAGGATGTGGATTCCATCCCGACTGCCTCCACCCCTCGCGCCGCTGAGGACGCCGAGGTGGGAACCTGGGAAGGGACCCATCAGGAGGAGGCTCCGGAGGCGCCGCAAGGCAGCCTCCCGGACTTTGCACCGGACTCCATGCCGGAACCCGTAGTGGTTCCGGAGTCCGGCAGGCGGCCCCTTCGCAAGAAGGGCAGGATCGTGACGCCGGCGGCCCCCGTCCAACCGGAGGCGCCGGACAACTTGTTGGAGGCGCTCAAAGGCGCTTCCATCGTGGAAGAACACCGCACTATCATGAGTGCGGTGATTCAAAAGGTTCAGCTTGCCAAGAGCGGGCTGACCGAAGCCTGAAGCAGCCTTCTAACAGGCTTTGAGGTAAGAAGTTAAAATTATGTAATGTAATACCGCATAGACAGTAGCCCCTGATGCTCGGTTCGGTGTTCGGAAAGAAAAGCCGGACTGAGGATCTAAAAAAGATATACGCAGGGTTGCTAAAAAATTGTGTCAATATGGGTTTGCAGGCTGCGTTGTTGACCTCTGCCGCATTGACTGTGGAGGTCGGTGCTTTGAAGCAGAACCTCGAGCGGTCCGAGAAAGAGCTCGGCCGTGCCAAGAAGCAGCTCGAGGACAAAGAAGGTGAGTAACACCACTTTGAATAGTTACCTTACAGAAAAGGATTTAGGTTGCAATAAAAATAACAAGGATAACATGGGTACTGCAGGGGCCACGAACGAGGTGGCAACCCTGAAGGAGGCTGTGTCCGCGACCGAACGCAATGCGGCCGCGGAACGGGCAGAGCGCGAGAAGCAGGAGGCGCGGGTGGCGGAGGTGCGGCAAGAGCTCCAGGCTCTCATGGAAAAGCATGAGAGTTTGGAGCGCGACTCAAAGACTCGGGAGTCTGAGCTTGCCTCGGCTCTCGAAAGTGCCAAAGCCGCCAAGGCCGAGGCCCATTAGGCCCTTCAGGAGGTTGAGTATGTGAAGAAAATAGCGGCTGGTAAGGCATTTTTCATGCAAAGCAAGCATGTTAATGTAAACTACCTGACACTTACCCGAATTCGGAGCTTTCCAGGGGCGTTTGCAGATCTGCCTCGCAGTGCGTCCGATGCCTCCACATTCTACCGTGGCAAAGAGGGGAGCTCAACGGAGAAGGTCTTCTGGTCTCAGTATGCTGAGGCCGGCCATCCGGTGCCCCCTAGCGACCAGCTGAAGCAGCTGGTCGAGCTCCACAAGGTAGCCGAGCAGGCCATGAAGGGCCTCATAGTCCGGCTGTGGCTTGGAGAGGCCATGCCTGGGAGCTACTTCGGCCTCGTGCGGCGGCTGGTGGATGCGTGCCCCTGGGTGGAGGTCATCAAGCGCTCCGCCTGTATTGAAGGTGCTCGTCGGGCCCTTGCCCACGCAAAGGTGCACTGGGGCAGGCTGGATGCGGAGAGGCTTATCACTGGCGCGCCGCCAGCGGGCAAGGAGTATTGTACGCCCAAGATGTACTATAAGACTGTCCTGAAGGGTGCCCGCAAGATTGCGGATGAGTGCCCCAGAGATGTAATTATTGAGTAAACTCGCTATGTGTTATCCTGTGCACTGAAAACTTTGTTCATATGCGCTAAGCAATGCTTGTTTAATTTAAAATATTACCTTCTGTGCGGCCGTTTATAAAATCTGAGAGATGGCAAGTCGTCGGCTTCAGCCCCCATGCCACGAGTGCTGGGGTGCTCGGGATAAACTTGAGCACTCTTGTTCCCATCTTTGGGTCCATCTAGGGAGGCGCTCAACACAACGAACAAGGCAACCGGACTTATAATGCTTGAACACTCTCACTTAGCCATAGAATTCTATAATTTTAAATTTCGGCGAAGCCCCTAGAATTCGGAAGACCGAGTTCGGGGCGCTATCCACGCCTTGGCCGGACATTATCCGGTTCTTCGCTTGAAGCGGCATAAGTCTTTAAGGACTCGAAAAGACCTCTCGAACAGCGACCAGTCTCTCGCCTTATCATGACAGTCAGTTTTAGCTTTCTCCACTGAGGCGCTCGCCCAGCTCAACCGGGGCGCAATCGCAGTGGTTCTCCCAGTGCCACCTTAGCCGACAGAACGAAACGTAAGGTACCAAAACATGGGAGCCGGGCAAACCCAACTATTGACCCAAGACATGATTCGGAGCCGATTCATATAGTGCTATAAGTTCGGGGTGCCGCACTTGTGAAATTGTTCAGACTTATCACACCATGATGCGGGGAACATAAGCCCCTAGTGTATTCGGCCGTACCAAAATATACGGGTGCGAGATGTCATTAGTGAACATATATGTAAAGTAAATGCAGTTACAGGCAAAAAGTGCTGCATTGTTTATTCAAGGAATTCTGCTATGAGTGCGGATTGATACAAATAGTGCAGTAAGCAAGGGCTTGGACTAATTAAACATGTCCCCCTCCAGGGGTGGGCTGCGGACTGGTGTATATAATCAAATTTAATGCTCGTAATGGAGACCACCTGAGTGTTCGTCGCAGCCTTTTTCCCTCCCTGGCTGTTGCATCGTGAGTTCGGCGGGTTCGCCGCCTGACAGGGCCTCTGGTGAACGGAGTCCTGTGTATACAAAGAAGAAAAATAAAAAATAAAAAAGAGCGACACACTTGTGAGCCCCTGGTGCGGTCGAGCCGCACTCTGGCTCTGTTGTGGTCATGCCCCTCCCCCTATGCCCATGGTATCTCTAGAGCGTAATGATGTATGCGGAGGGTTGGTCTTGCAATCATGTGAGGGCTGGGGTTGGGGCCGCATTGCTACGCGTGCTCGGAACGTGCCAGGTGGTCTTGGTTGACGATGCTCCGGGCGCGTTTGGCCGTGTCCGGCCGTTTAACGGCCGGACTCGAAAATTGCCTTAGAAGGCTGCTCTGTACTTCTGCCGCGAGAGCCACTGTATGTTCCACCGTTCGGAGGGAGCGTTCCGTATTTCCGTTGACCGTGATGACTCCACGAGGGCCTGGCATCTTGAGCTTGAGGTATGCGTAATGCGGCACCGCGTTGAACTTTGCGAACGCGGTTTGTCCGAGCAGAGCGTGATAGCCGCTGCGGAATGGGACTATGTCGAAGATTAACTCCTCGCTCCGGAAATTATCTGGGGATCCGAAGACCACCTCCAGTGTGACTGAGACTGTACAATTGGCCTCAACACCTGGTATGACGCCTTTGAAGGTCGTCTTTGTAGGTTTAATCCTTGAGGGGTCTATGCCCATCTTGCGCACTATATCCTGATAAAGCAGGTTCAGGCTACTGCTGCCGTCCATCAGGACTCTCGTGAGGTGAAATCCATCAATGATTGGGTCTAAAACCAATGCGGAGAATCCGCCATGGCGGATACTGGTCAGATGGTCTCTTCGATCAAAAGTGATCGGGCAAGAGGACCATGGATTGAACTTAGGGGCGACTGGCTCCATCACATATACGTCCCTTAGTGCACGCTTCCGCTCTCTCTTGGGTATATGGGTTGCGTATATCATGTTTACCGTCCGCACTTGTGGGGGGAAACCCTTCTATCCTCTACTGTTCGGTGGTCGGGTCTCTTCCTCGTCGTCGCTGTGCAGCCCCTTGTTGTTTTCGGCAATTAACTTGCCTGCCTGCTTAAATACCCAACAATCTCTATTGGTGTGGTTAGCTGGTTTTTCAGGGGTGCCATGTATCTGGCATGAGCGGTCGAGTATTCGGTCCAAATTAGACGGACCCGGAGTGGTTCTTTTGAATGGCTTCTTCCGCTGACCGGGTTTAGAGCGTCGGAATCCGGCATTCACTGTTGTATCCTCCTTGTCGTCGCCGTTAACGCGGCGTTTATTTTTGCTTCGACGCGACCTGCCATTGTGGTCCTTGGTATCCGGACTACCAACATTTTTGCTGAGGTTGTTGCTACTAGCTAGCCAGCTATCCTCTCCCGCACAGAAGCGGGTCATTAATGATGTGAGGGCGTCCATGGATTTCGGCTTTTCCTGTCCTAGGTGCCGGGCTAGCCACTCGTCGCGGATGTTATGTTTGAAGGCTGCGAGGGCCTCTGCATCCGGATAGTCGACGATTTGATTTTTCTTTGTTAATAACCGTGTCCAGAACTGCCTGGCCGATTCGTCTGGCTGCTGGATTATGTGGCTTAGGTCATCGGCATCTGGTGGTCGCACATATGTGCCCTGGAAGTTGTCAAGGAATGCGGCTTCCAGGTCCTCCCAACACCCAATTGACTCTGCGGGCAGGCTGTTAAGCCAATGCCGAGCTGGTCCTTTAATCTTGAGCGGGAAATATTTGATGGCGTGGAGATCGTCGCCGCGGGCCATATGGATGTGAAGGAGATAATCTTCGATCCAAACCGCGGGGTCTGTCGTGCCATCGTAGGATTCAATGTTTATGGGTTTAAACCCTTCAGGGATTTTATGATCCATTACTTTGTCAGTGAAGCATAGCGGGTGTGCGGCGCCTCTGTATTGAGCAATATCACGACGTAGCTCAAGGGAGCGTTGTCTGCTATGTTCGGCCCGGCCGGAGTTGTTGTATCCGGCTCTACGATATTCGTCGTGGGTCGTGGGGCGTCCACGTGATCCATAGATAGATCTGGATTGCCTTGCTTTGTCCTCCAATATATCTCGCAAGTCCGGCGCGTTACCTCGTTGCTTCGTACTTTTGGATCGATGTCGGGGTACGGTCTTGGTGGAGGGCCAGGATGCCTCTCTGTCCCGACCATGGGGTGGTCGGTCGGCCGTATTGTGCGCTGGTGATGAAGGTATGTATGCTTCCTCCTCTAATTAGGGGAGCAACTTGCATTTTGGGTAACTCTTGGAGGGACGTTCGAGTTCATACTCTTCGGCCGCGAGAACCTCGGTCCATCTGTCGGCCAGCAGGTCTTGATCAGCTTGAAGCTGCTGCTGCTTTTTCTTTAGGCTGTTTGCTGTGGCCATTAGCCTGCATTTGAAACACTCTTGTTCGACGGGATCCTCGGGCATGACGAATTCGTCGTCGTCGAGGCTTGCCTCGTCTCCGGAGGGGGGTATGTAGTTATCATCCTCAACCTCTTCATCTGCCGCTCTTTCGCGAGGGCTTGCTTCTGCGTCCTCCTGCGCTGAATCTTGCTGGAGGGGATTGTCTTTGGCACTTTCTGGGGTGTTATTATCTCCTGTGCCGGAATCTCCATTCTTGCTGTGGCGGGATTTAGAGCGGCGCCACTGACGTCGGCGCTTGGGCTGTTTCTTTAAGGAATCTGCCTCCGCTGCTTCTTCGCCGTCCCCATCTTTTGGGGTGTCCACCATGTATATGTTATATGACGAGGTGGTCTTCCAGTGCCCTGTAGGCGCTGGTTCCTGATCGTCTCCGGCATCGTCGTCCATACCATCGATGTCTTCGGAGTCATAGTCTAGCATGTCGGTTAGATCATCGACAGTGGCTACAAAGTGGGTGGTAGGTGGGCTTTGAATTTCTTCGTCGTCCGCATCCCAACCATCCTGGCCATAATCCGGCCAGGGCTCTCCGGATAGCGAGAGATGCTTTAGCGAATTTAAGATGTCACCAAAGGGTGAGTGTTGAAAGATGTCCGCAGTGGTGAACTCCATGATCGGCGCCCAATCGGATTCGATTGGCAGGGGCGCAGGAGGTTCGGAGTCCGGCAGGGAGTCCGGCACCTCGGAGTCACGGGATTCATAAGGGACGAGGTTAGTGTTCGGCTCCATCGCCGTGGAAGTTGCAGCTCCCGAGGCGGTGTCCAGCCACCCGTCCTCGATCTGCGTGATCGGCTCCGGACTATGGGTCGGAGCGGATTCGTGTGCGGCCTCCAAGGTACTGTCCAGCGGCAGAGCTAAATCGTGCCCATCGCGACAGTGCGGCACGCTCGGCTGTGGATCGGATCCGTCGAAGATCAAATCTCCGCGGATGTCTGCTGTGAAGTTTAGGCTTCCAAACCTGACCTGACGGCCAGGGGCGTAGCTTTCGATCTGCTCCAGATGGCCAAGTGAATTGGTCCGCAGTGCGAAGCCGCCGAATATGAAGATCTGTCCGGGGAGAAAAGTCTCACCCTGGACGTCGTTGTTGTTGATTGAAGAAGCCATCAAGCCTACCAGTGACGACACGGAGGAACTCTCAATGAAAGCACCAATGTCGGTGTCAAAACCGGCGGATCTCGGGTAGGGGGTCCCGAACTGTGCGTCTAGGCGGATGGTAACAGGAGACAGGGGACACGATGTTTTTACCCAGGTTCGGGCCCTCTCGATGGAGGTAAAACCCTACTCCTGCTTGATTGATATTGATGATATGGGTAGTACAAGAGTGGATCTACCACGAGATCAAGGAGGCTAAATCCTAGAAGCTAGCCTATGTTATGATTATTGTAATGGCTATTGTGTCCTACGGACTAAAGCCCTCAGGTTTATATAGACACCGGAGGGGGCTAGGGTTACATAGAGTCGGTTACAATGGTAGCAGACCTACATATCCGTATCGCCAAGCTTGCCTTCCACGCCAAGGAAAGTCCCATCCGGACACGGGACGGAGTCTTCAATCTTGTATCTTCAAGGTCTTGGAGTCCGGCGGACGATGATAGTCCGGCTGTCCGGACACCCCCTAGTCTAGGACTCCCTCACCAACCGTGTGGGGGTGCGACGCGAACACGGTAGGCTTTTCTTTTTGAACTCGTAACTTGTAAAATTTGGTTCTACTCCATGGCGCGGCCGATAGATAGAAAATAACGATTTTGCCTAGAGTAATGAGAAGTTTGGTTCTGGCGTCGTTCATGCATGGAGTACGTAGGAAAATTATGAAGTTGATGCGAAAGGTAAGATAATTACTGTAGTATCATATACTACTACATGGATTTGACGGAAAGATAAAAATACATACGGATCCATCAACGACATCCTCACGCCCTAGTGCGCTAGGTCACCAACCGACGTGTGAGGAGCAGTGGCATTGGCGGCGAGCTCAACGCGCTTCTGAACAGTGTCGTCCAAAGTTGCACTGCGGTCCAAGAAGGCCAGCGTCCTATCATCCTCCTCTTGCATGTAGTAGTCCTTGTGGACGATCTGCGCGTAGACGTGGGTGATTATGTTGATGGTGTGTTGCTGCGCCAGGCGCTACGCGGCGAGCGCGACCTCGAGGTGGACATTCTCCGGCGCGACGGCGGGCAGTCGCAGGGCCACCAGTGCGTCGAAGAGGTTGTCACCATAGTGGCCGTTGAGGGTGGCGGGCATCGCAGTGCCTGGGCGCGTCAGATGGAGGCTTACGTCAAAGTCGTCCGCGGGCTTCTTGACGACGATGAACTTGTTGAGGAAATCGACGAGGACCTCATCGAACAAGGAGACGAAGCTCTCGTCCAAGCGGCCCCTCGCCCTGGCGGCCTCAAGCAATTACTACTTGAAGACGTTCCTTGGTGCCAGGCCACAGGCCGGCGTCGTGGACCATCTGGCACAGCCGGCTGATGCTCGTGCTCATCGCCTCCATGGGTCTAGCTTAGCTTAGCCATTGAACTAAACAATGCATACTTTCAATGACTTGAGACTACCAAACATGACATGAAGTGTTTAGTTCATTGCATGTAATCCTATTAGTACTCTAGTTAGCAAAAAAAACATTAAGTTCTCTCGCCGATAGGAATAAAACACCATGTACTTATTTACAGAGGGAGTAGTACATTTTTTGTGACATGCATTACTAGATATTGCTAGTCAAATACTAAAATCCAGATGGACGTGGTAGTACTCCTAAATCCAGACGGTGGTGCTACTGGTACTAGTAGTAGTACTACCAATGTAGTAGTAGGAGTACTAGCACTGTACTACCCGTTGGTCAAATTATTACGTGCTGCTCCTCACAGTGAAGTGACAAGACCCTGCGCCGGAGATGACACCTGAGTATAGGCGCCGTGTTTGGCATACCATAGTCTGCCTCATCGTCTGTAGTCACTATCATCATGGCTGTAGAGCTAGCCTGCTTACAACTAGCCCTGTTTGACATAATTTCCCGTGCGTAGATGCCCGTGCATTGCATGGAACACCAAGATTGGGGGTGGACGGCTCCGGCAGCGGCCATCGCGCCAGATTTTTCCACGGCCTTCTAGATGTGGTGGGGAGGAGATAAGGCTGACTGTGAGAGACAAGGAGTTGTTTGTAAATAGGGAACAAGTGCGGGCATCTTTTTGCAAAATGGAGAAGCTTGGTTTGTATGCGTCAGATCTAGATCCGACGGCTATTGGTGAAAGATGGGAGGCACAACATCATCACCAACTTAGGACCTGTTTGATTCGCAGAACTTTGAAAACGCGGGAATAGGACACGGCAATATTACAAGTTTCAAACTGATATTACAAATGTTAGGAGTAATGCTGCACCTACGAAGAGGGAATTACTAGGAAGTTTACGTAAGAACTTTTGTTACTTTAGGTGGATGTGGCATTATCGTACAAACTAAAATCCACTGCCCTGAGAAGTCACTAATGGGAAAATAAGTTTTCGAGTCTCTGGCTACTTGATGTTTCAAAAACAAATTCAGCTTCCGCAGAGACTTTGTCATTTAGGCTCAGACGCTTGCGGTGATCAGCACGCCATTCATTGTTGCGCCAGGGAACGCCAAACCTCATTATCTTGAGCACACTTGCCTCCAGAACAAAGAACCTGGCCAATTTAATCTCAGATGTGCTGCCTCGGTAGTCGATCAAATCAATTTCTGTAAGATGGAAATCAAGGCATTCGATGAGATTGTTATAGTGCAGCACATTTTTCACTTTCGGGTCTTTTTTTATCTGCAAAAGAAGAGAACATATTAGAGCAGCTGGCTGCATAAGATTGTCGTGTCATCAAGAGGTACCAATATCATTCGCTCATACTCCCTCCGTCCGAAAATACTTGTCATCAAAATGGATAAAAATATATGTATCTTAAACTAAAATACGTCTAGAGACATCCCATTTTATTCATTTTGATGACAAGTATTTCCAGACGGAGGGAGTACGATAGGGTTGGCTGGCTAGAGATATTTTTTCACTCTCTCTCTCTCTCCCTCTCTTTATGTTTCCTCTCATTTAACTAGGAGCACATGAAGAGCTTGGGAATTTGTTGCCTTCCACTATGTGGCCGATGCCGTATTTCACAAAAGTATGCCACATAATACGCATCGATGTGAAATCAAAAGATTTTGGCACCGCTCTCGCGATGTGAGAGAGTTGGCACCGCTGTGCACACAGACCCACATGTATAAACAAAACAATCAAACCAACTACACCAGCCTCTCACTCTCCCAAACAAGTGTTTTTTTATTGCCTCTGTCCTCTCTCTCTCTCCCACGTAGTGTTTTTTCATTGCGTGAGTTAATTTGGCACCGGAGCAAAGTAGGTGATCCAGAATGGGGCACCAGGTGAGCAATGGAGTGGCATCGATGCCACATGCATCACAAGTGAATTTGGCACATGTTTTGACCTACATAGCCCACTTTTGTACTCCCTCCATCCCAAAATTCTTGTCTTAAATTTGTCTAAATACGGATGTATCTAGTTACATTTTAGTGTTAGATACATCCGTATCTAAACAAATGTAAGACAAGAATTTTGGGATGGAGGGAATACTACCTCGTATTTAGTATAAAATTTTGACCATAGATTTACCTAAGAAAATGCCAATGCATGTAACTAAAAATTACACCATTTGAAATTATGTTCAAATACGAATCCAACGATATAGTTCTTAGTGATATGCATTAACATTTTGTCAGTTAAATCTATGGTCAAATTTTGATACTACAAAATTGGAAGAGTAAACCAGGACGGAGCTAGTACTTGCTATTAGGGTAACCATAGAGTTACTAGAGTAGTCTAAGTTACTTTCCACTATGACTAGCCTAGGCTACTATAGTAGTACAGCATAAAAACAATGCAGGTGATCACGTGAGAAAAAAATACTTAAAAACATTTCTTTCGGTGAGTGCGTAGATGCAGTTTTGAACACTACACTTGTCATCGTAATTTGGGAAAATTACAAAAAAAAATTGAGCTACGTTGTGATTACCGTTTACTTATAGGAGAGAAGTTTCACCTCGATGAGTAGCTTCTCCGTGCACGAAAAGCATGTAAGGAATCCAACAACTTGATCCAAATTGGGGCCGATAGATTTTAGTGCTAAGATCTTCACTGTGCACATGGACTAGGTCAAGCTTGTGGGAATCATTTTCTGGAAGACGGTCGTAAATACATCAAGAAGAAATTTAAAAATGTGAATTTCAAGAAGACAGAGAAGAAGATGAGTGCTGTACCAGAACGATTATGGATCCAATAAAGAGTTCGGAGAATTTGGCAGACGAGTACACCAAAGCTGTCAATTTCGGCGCGTCAATGACCCTGATTTTTGTTGGACCTTCTAGATCCGATACAAGCAATCTCTCAAGGAAAGGCGCATTCTCAATGACCATAACGTGGAATAGCTGAAGTGATATCTTCCCCAATTGATGTCTTGTTGCGGGGCCAGCAAGACACATAAATCCATCGGAGATTCGTCGAGGCGATGTGGAGGCTAATGAACCCGTGGATCTGCTCTAGACGAAGGTACTCGAGCGCAGTACAGCTGTGGAGCACGTGCTCCATTGCCTTCTTCGAGATGACAACGTCGAAGAGGTCGAGCTGCTTGAGGTGAGGGAGAAGAAGGGCGGGCGCGACATTAATCTGGGGAAGATAGCAGGAGCTGAAGCTGGCGCGGCGCAGCGTTGGCGTGAGGCGGAGCGCGGATGGCGGCAGAGAGTGACATCGTCCAGCTTCAAAGCTGAGCTCCTCGAGCATATCATGTGAAAGTCAATGCACATGGACGGGGGTGGACCACGGGCCGCAACGTTATGGCCCGAAGGGGCGACGCAACAGCGAGGGGCAGGTCGGGGCAATGGTGGGGAAGACCTCAGGGCGGTTGCAGGGATCGTGTGCCATGCTCACTACGGCCCGACGGGGCAACGCAGCGGCAGCGCGAGGGTCAGTGCAGCCTCGGGGATGGCCTGGAGCGGACGGCCTCGGTGCAGCGGTTGACCGCAGGCTGCGGCACTACGTCCCGAAGGGGCGACACAATGGCAGCGCGCGAGTTGGTGCAACCACCGGAACGGCCTCAGGGCTGCGGCGGGGATCACGTGTGAAAGTGAAACTATCCCTAGGTGGTTTTGGTAATTCCTAACAACATATAGCTCATTGAGCTAATGCTATTTCAAGATAAATATTTCAGGAAAGCTCAATGATTGGCATGGCATGAATGAGAAAAGTGGACCCCTCAAAATACTAAGGACAAAAGGATTGGCTTAAGCTCAAAGCTCAAGACTCTACATTTTCTATTTTAGTTGGGTCTATAGGAAAAGCCAATACTGTCAAGGAGGGATGAGGTGTTGCTTAACGAGGCTCTTGCTCAAAATGCTTAGTGATATGCTCCAAATCCCTCAACTACTTTCTCACATCCACATATGACCTAAACCAAAAGTCAAACTCGGCCCCACCGATTCTTCCTATCCGGCACCACCGAGTTGCATATGTCATAGCCACTGCCACAAACCATAGGCAAATCGGTCTCACCGATAGGGATCTCGGTCTCACCGAGATGGGATTGCAATCTCTTTGTTTCCCTTCGTAATGTTTCGGTCCCACCGAGATGAGCGATGGGTCCCACCGAGATTGCAATGTAAACTCTTTGTTTCCCTTTCATAACATTTTGGTCTCACCGGAATGAGCGAATCGGTCCCACCGAGTTTACCTGACCAACTCTCTGGTTAGCTTATTACCAAAATCGGTCTCACCGAGTTTGTGTAATCGGTCTCACCGAGATTATGTTATGCCCTAACCCTAACCATATCGGTCCTACCGAGTTGCATGTCGGTCCCACCGAAAATCCTATAGATTTGCTGAATTGGTCCGACCGAGTTTCTCAATTCGGTCCCACCGAGATTGGCAAGTTGTGTGTAATGGTTAGATTTTGTGTGGAGGCTATATATACCCCTCCACCTCCTCTTCATTCGTGGAGAGAGCCATCAGAAGCAACCTACACTTCCAACTTACTTTTTCTGAGAGAGAACCACCTATACTTGTGTTGAGGCCAAGGTATTCCATTCCAACCATATGAATCTTGATCTCTAGCCTTCCCCAAGTTTCTTTCCACTCAAATCTTCTTGCCACCAAATCCAAATCCTGTGAGAGAGAGTTGAGTGTTGGGGAGACTATCATTTGAAGCACAAGAGCAAGGAGTTCATCATCAACACACCATTTGTTACTTCTTGGTGAGTGGTGTCTCCTAGATTGGCTAGGTGTCACTTGGGAGCCTCCGACAAGATTGTGGAGTTGAATCAAAGAGTTTGTACGGGCAAGGAGACCGCCTACTTCGTGAAGATCTACCGCTAGTGAGGCAAGTCCTTCGTGGGCGACGGCCATGGTGGGATAGACAAGGTTGCTTCTTCGTGGACCCTTCGTGGGTGGAGCCCTCCGTGGACTCGCGCAGCCGTTACCCTTCGTGGGTTGAAGTCTCCATCAACGTGGATGTATAATATCACCACCTATCAGAACCACGACAAAAACATCCATGTCTCCTATTGCGTTTGCACTCTCCAAACCCTTCCCTTTACATTCTTGAAAGTTGCATGCTTTACTTTCCGCTACTCATATACTCTTTGCATGCTTGCTTGAATTGTGTTAAGATTGCTTAAATCGTGCTAAGTTGCTAAAATCTGCCAAGAACTAAAAGTTGGGAAAAGGATAGATTTTTATTTGGTCAAGTAGTCTAATCACCCCCCTCTAGACATACTTTTGATACTACAAGTGGTATTAGAGCTTTGGTCTCCATTTTCTTTGATTTCCATAGCTTTTGGTAGTCATAGCCTTGGTTTCACAACCTAGGAGAGTATGGTGTATAGTGAGGGAAATTACCACCGTAGAGGTCCTTACTTTGATGGTACTAATTTTGCTAGTTGGAAGCATAAGATGAAAATGCAAATTCTTGGAGATAACCCCGCTGTTTGGGCTATTGTGTGTATTGGCTTGCAAGGTGAATTCTTTGATGGGAGAGAACCAAACCGTGAAGCTACCGCGGAAGAGTTGAAGATGCTGCAATACAACGCTCATGCTTGTGATATCCTCTTCAACGGATTGTGCCCCAAAGAATTCAACAAAATCAGCCGTCTTGAGAATGCAAAGGAAATTTGGGATACTTTGATTGATATGCATGAAGGTACCGACTCCGTCAAGGAATCCAAGTTGGATGTGCTTCAAAGTCAGCTTGACAAGTTCAAAATGAAGGATGGTGAAGGTGTCGCTGAAATGTACTCTAGGCTTGCTCTTATCACAAATGAGATTGCCGGCTTAGGAAGTGAAGAGATGACCGACAAATTCATCATCAAGAAGATCCTAAGAGCTTTGGACGGAAAATATGATACCGTGTGCACCTTGATCCAAATGATGCCCAATTACAAAGATCTCAAGCCAACGGAAGTCATTGGAAGAATTGTTGCTCATGAGATGTCACTCAAGGATAAGGAGGAGCTCCACAACAAGTCAAGTGGTGCTTACAAAGCCTCATGTGAAGCTCCCACATCATCAAGTAAGAAACAAACCTTCAATGAAGAATTGAGCCTAATGGTGAAGAACTTCAACAAGTTCTACAAGAGTAGAAGCAAGGAAAGAAGTTCCAAGTCAAGGTCCTACAATACCAAAAGATCTTCTAGTCGAGAGCATAATTGCTACAATTGTGGAAGACTCGGACACTATTCCGATGAGTGTACGGCACCCTACAAAAGAAGAGAAGACTCTCCAAAAAGAAGAAGTAGAAGAGAAGATTCACCACCAAGAGAGAGAAGGAGTAGAGATGATCGTTATGAACGAAGAACATCCCGGAGAAGCAAGGATTCAGAAAGGAAAGACAAGTCATCAAGGAGAAACACAAAACAAAGACATCAAGCTCATGTTGGTGAATGGGTATCCGGCTCCGATTCCGACAATCACTCTGAGAGAACCTATCACTCCGACTCCGAATATACTCAAGATGAAGGTGTTGCTGGTCTAGCACTTGTGTCAACCAACTCCTATGACATATTTGATTCACCAAATGAAGGACTTGGAAGATGCTTCATGGCTAAAGGCCCAAAGGTATCACACTCCGAGTATGTTGATTTCAGTAGTGATGAAGATGACTTTTTTAGGTGATGATGATTTACTTGTTGACAACTCTAGTGATGAATACTATGATGAAACATCAATTAATCATGCTAATCAAGATAAAACGAATGAAAATGATAAGGAGAAGATTGAGCTTCTAACTAAAGAACTAAACACTCTTAAGTTAGCTCATGAAACTATCTTAGAAGATCATCGAGAACTTTTATGGACTCATGAGAAGTTATGCTTTGAAAAGCGCAACCTTGAGCAAGAGCATGAGTTCTTAAAGGCAATCAATGATGATCTTCGCAAGGAAAGTTCTTCTTACACTGCCAAGCGTTTACTCTTATCTACTTACATGCCTCAAGTCAAGTCTAGTAACAAGAACAAGAAAGATTCTTCCTCTAGTAGTAACAATAATCATGCTAAATCCAATGTTGTTGCTTCTAGTAGTTCTCTTGATTCCACTAATGATTCTCTTACCCAAGTTACACTTGAGCAAGAAAAAAGCTTATTGAAGGGAATGATAGACAAAGGTGTTTACAAGAGCCTTGTCGGGAGTAAGCAATTCGAGGAAATTGTACGCAAGCAAGGAAGGCACCGGAAGAACCAAGGTGTTGGTTTCGAACGAAAGTTCAATGCCAATGGAGTTGAGTGGGAAGAAGATCAATACCCCAAGATGAAGTTTGTTCCTCAAGAAGACAAGTATGATCCTACTTCTTTCAAAGGGACACAAGCTCAAGATGATATTCCACCACAATACCATAAGCAAAAAGGCAAGGACAAGCTTCCAGAGGAGATTGATGCATTTGAAGAAGCTCCTAAGGCCTTGGTCAAATGGGTTCCCAAGACCACAACAAGTTCTACTTCATCAAGTATGACTACAACTCCAAGGATTCCCATCAAGATGATGTGGATCCCGAAGAAGAAGAACTAGAGAGTTCTTGAGGGTGACTCCGCCAACATACTTCACTCTTATCATTTTGGCAAGAACGAGTGCAATCAACTTCCACATCTTGCACTAGTTCATGGAGTCACAAACCCTCTTGTTGGTAAGACAAGGGACAAGGTAACCTAATGCCTTCATAGACATCATCTTGTGTGTGCATCACTCTATGTCTATGGATATCCTTGTTTGTTCCTTGTGGGACTAACCCGTGTAGGTATTGAAAGTGCAACTCACTCCAAAGGATTGCTCCAAATGATCTACATCAACATTGAGCATCCACATCTTCAACACCTACATGAAGTCATCATCGACAAAACCCAGGGTTAGTTCATCCCTCTTAGGGGGAATCTCACATCTAGAGGGAGCTTTACTCTAATAATTGAGTCAAAGCAACTCTAATGGTGTGAAAACAACAATGCTTTATGTAAAAGTGGTAACCCCCACTTGTGCTTAAACGATGAGTATGACCTATGATCAAGTGTTCTCATTTGACTCCTAAGTCAATATACTCATATATAGATGACCTAGTCATCGCCAATTGCTTGATAGATGCTAGAATTGGTTGTGCATGCTTTGCCACATATTTCATTTGCCATTTTATTGTGTGAGCATGTTGGTTGCATAATTTACTCATTCGAAGGCATCCACTTGTTGTTTTGATTGTTTGGCTTCTTTTCTTTTGCCTAAGAACCTTCTCTAGCTATCTATGCTTTACTTGTCTCAAACTCTATTCATGCTACATCACAAAGTTTGACCAAGTCAGATTCGAACCACTCTGTGTGAGGAGCACTCGGAGTCCCCGATTCGTCATAGACTTAAAATTCCAAAACTTCTTTGTGTGTTTCGGTCTGACCGATTCATCCATTTTGGTCATACCGAGATCACTAAGTCGATCTAGGTTTTCAATATCGGTGCAACCAATTTGAACTTTTCGGTCACACCGAGTTGTTCCACTCGGTCACACCGATAGGGTCAGGCTATATATATCCCCGGGCCAAAATTTGGAAATTTCTCCGAACCCCTTCGCCCGCGCTCAGCCTGCTCTGCCTCCCTGGGTCTCCGGATCGTCCTCCTCGTCGCCAGCTGCCTCCCGCTGCTGGTCTCTGCCACCGTCAATGGGAATCGTCTCCGCCGTTGCCGCCGTAGCAGGTCCATCGCCGCACTTAGGGTATGGACTTGACCCTTGTGCTAATCTCACTCCGATTCCTAACACATTGTTTTTTCCATGTATCTTGCCACGATTGAGATCACTCTATCCAGCGAAATCACTCTGTAGTTTAGTTGTGGATTGAAAATTTAGGGTTAGGTTTCCGCCGAAATCATCTCGGACCAACCGAGTTGTAGAACTCGGTGCCATCAATTTGGCTAAGACCAGTGAACATGTGATTCTCGGTCTGACCGAGGATTGCAAATCGTTGTGACCGAGTTCAGGACTTTGTGAAACCCTAGCAGTCTCGGTGCCACCAAACTGTGACTCGATCTGACCGAGTTCACTAGTTTAGGTTCCAAAAACTGCTTCGGTATCACTGAGTTTTCAAATTGGTAGATCCGAAATGCTTTATGTGGAAAACTAAAACTAAGTTTTTGACTCATTCTTTTGCAAAAACCTCTGTACTTTGTGATGCTCATCCAATCTATCTCATATATATCTATTCACAGGGTCTGTTGTCAGTGTTTGCATCATGTCAGATCAGAGTGACAGTCAGAACAAGTCTGAGGAGCAAGTTTAGATGAGTGAGGGCACTAGTCCCTCTAGCAGCTATGATGATGGTAGCAGGAGCACACCCAGCAACTTGCCTAAGGCAGCCACCAGGGCCAGAAAGAAGAGAACCTCAGATTCTAAGGATGAGGACTATGTGACTGTTGAGGATGAGGCCACTTCCAAGAAGAAAGTTCTAAAGAAGGAATTTGGCACAGCTGCTGCCACCAAGCCAGGAATGCAGAAGAAGGCACCTGCAAGAAGGATCCCCACTTCCAAACCTCGGAAGGTTACCACTGGTGAAACCATGAAATTCACCATTGAGTCTGAAGATGAAGCTGCTGGCCAGGACAAGAAGAAGAAGAGAGTCAGAACCACTGCTGCTAAAGTACTTGGCAAGCCCTCTATGAGGAGAGACTCTGAAGATGAAGAGGAAGAGGTTGCTGCACCAGCACCTAAAGCTCAGAAGCTTATGGGAGATGCCATAAGGTCAGGGGCTGCTCCATCAAAGCCCAAAGAAGCTCCCAAAGCTGCTGCTCCAAAACCCAAGTTTGCACCCAAGAGGAACACCAGGAGTATTCCAACTGCAGAGAAGAACAAGGCCCCAGTGCCTAAAGCAGCTATTGAAGAAGATGATGATGAGTCACATGTCTTGAGGAAGTTGAAGCCCAAAATTGCAGATCACAATGATGCTCATACAGTAGCTGAGGATATGAAGCTCGGGAAGGATGCATGACTCAGACAGTGGAGATTGACTGATCCCTATGCAGTCAGGAGGAGAACTATTGTGGACTACAGGTTCCATACAAAGGAACAGCATGACTTCTATGAGACAGTGTTGCTTGACAAGAAGCCTATAGTCTATGATATGAGATGGGTGGACTGGAAGTACATCAGGGAAAATGAAGAGCACTATCCTGGAGTCTATGATAGTTTCATGTCTTGTGGAGTAGAGGACTTTGTTGGGAAGAAGCTCACAAAGTGGAATGATGAGCTTATTATGCAGTTCTACTCCACACCTCATTTCTACCCAGATGGAAGGATTGTCTGGATGTCTGAAGGTACTAGGTACCAATCATCAGTTGAAGAATGGGAAAAATTGATCAATGCTCCTAAGGAAAATGAGGATGACTTGGATGTCTATGCCAAGAAGAAGAAGGATCACAACTCCATGGCAATTATGTACAGAGAGATCCTAGATGTTGTTGTTGAGACACACAAACTTGGATCAGTACATTACCTTCTGTCAGGTTTGCCAACAATCAACTGGATCCTCGGGCATACTCTGTTGCCAAAGTCAGGTGATCACAAGATGATCAGAGGCCATGCAATTAACCTGCTTCACATATTTGATGTGCCTCAAAAGTTCAAGGTCATGAGCCTAATTGTGGAAACTATCAAGAGGACAGCTGCAGATCAGAAGAGAAGTTGTGGGTATGCCCCACAGATCCAGGAGCTAATCAACTCCAAGATGGGCACTAGCACATATATCTTGGACAAGGATCACATGCCCATCTACCCAAACTTTGAGGACAACACTATTGTGATGGATGAGAATGAACCATCCTCTGTGCAAGCTCAAGAGAAGAAGGAGAAGGCAAAGAATGAAAAGGCTGCAAAGATGCCAACCATTGATGAGGCATCTCAGTATTTCCTAAAGAGCAAGCAAGATCAGCTTGGCTACTTGATTGCCTCCACTCTGAGGATTGAGAAGGGATTGGCCACCCTGACTCAAAACCAGGAGAGCCTGGAGAGGATCGTGGAGTAGAAGTTCTATGATTTAGATGTGAAGGTCAATGAGATACAGTCAGTTGTTGAGCAACTTAAGGATGAAGTGCAGGAGAACAAGGGCAAGTCTACCACTGATGCTTTTGCTAGAGTGCCCAGGAGTCAGAGATCTGCTGCAGTGCCAGTGACAGACACCAGAGCAACTTCATCTGCACCAGCTACAGCTTCTGTGCATCCAGCTCCAGCACCCACTCCACCAGCTCCATCTACATCTACTGATGCCTTCGTCCTTGGAGTTCTATCTACACCACCACCTGAAGACCAAGCCTGATAGTCGATATCGGTGGGAAACGACACCTATGGGATCACTGGTTCGGCCGCGCTACCATCGCCGCAGAATAACAGGGGGTGTGGGTGAGTGGAGTGGAGGGATGGCCTGGCCAGCGATGGGAGTAATATGGGGGCGGTGAGGCCTCCACGGCAACACAGCCGGCCACGAGAGGTAGGAGCAGGCAGCACGATCGGCGCTGCTTTGGGCGGCTGGAGCAAGAAGACCAGAGGTTGAAGAAGCACTACGGCCGTTGGATGGACATCGTACGGTCAGTCGAGCTAGAATCGTGCATATTGACTAAGTTGACAAAGCCCTTTGTCCCCGTCAACTTAGTGGGCCCACTATACTGGGTCCCAGCTAGCAGGGGGAGTATTCATTTTTTGTGCGTAATGAGGAGGCACTTTCTTGCATGCGAAGATATAGCTGGTGGGTCCGAGCTGTCAGCGGCAGTAACTTTTTTTTCGCAAAATATAGAGGCCCTTTTGGTGCGTCCCAGATGTCAGGTGGAGGAATCATTATTTTGCGCGTAATAAGGAGGCATTTCCTTGCGTGCGGCCGTGGACCCAGCTGTCAGCCTCTCCACGTACAGTCCACTTCAGATGCATGTCGGTCGTTGACCACGTTGACCACGCCACACCGAGAGCACCAGGGCGGTGAACGACGGCGAGGCCTAGGAAGGGAACGACATGGAGGCAGGGAAGACTCGGCAGTTGTTTCCCACGCGGAGGGGAGTACGACTGTACGAGGGTTTACTAGTTCATCTGCCGTCGCCGGAGAATAACAGCAGGTGTGGGACTGTAGGTGAGTAGAGGGATGGCTAGGCCAGCGACGGGAGTACGGTGGGGCGGTGAGGCCTGCACGACAGCACAGCAGGCCGCGGGAAGGAGGGAGCAGGCAGTCCCGCCGGCGCTTGTTTGAGCGGCTGGAGCAGGAAGAGCAGAGATTGAAGAAGCACGACGGCCGTTGGATGGATGTCCAACAGTATACAGGCCATCTGTGGAAAGCCTCAAATCTGTGGAAAACAACATACAACCCATCTGCCATTATTTCAAATAATTTACAGCCCATTTGCTTCTTACGGGTTTCTTTGGAGCCCATATTCTTTTTGTTAGCATTACAGCCCATATTGTGGCCACGGTTAAAAAATTATACGAAATTTTGCATATGTAGGTGCGGTCTGAACTGTTTTTAATCCCGAAATTTCGAGTCACATTCAGACTAATTTTAAAAATAAATGTATATCAATATAAAATCCAATAAATTGTCCATGCATAAAAATCAATGCAATTTAAAATCTCGAAGTGAAAAAAAGATATTTGAAACTAATTGCCGGTTTGATGTGTTTTAAAAATGTACATTCCATTTCTCATTACTGATAGGCCATTTTCTCGGCCAGCAGAATGAAGCTCTCCTCGTCTTGAAAGATTTGCAGCCCAATAGGCCTGATAAAGCAACTTACTTGACAAATCACAAAGAAACTGGGCTAGCCATTTTCAGAAAGAAAAAAAAATGACTGGGCTGGTCTGTGGTAAACATAAAAGAAAAGGCTGTCTAGACAAGCCAGAGTGTCCCGCACAGCCCAGTTGACACCCTGCTTCCGTCTCAAAAACAAATTAGATAAATGCCACTCCAATTATGGCGATTCATAAAAATGCAACTGCAATTACCAAACTTTGAAAAATGCCACTGCAATTTTTGCAAACTTTGAAAAAACGCCACTCCAGACTTCGAAAAATGCCACTAGAAATGGCATGAAATGGCATTTTTCAAAGTTTGGAAATTGCAGTGGCATTTCTCGGATACACCAGATTTGTAGTGGCATTTATCAAATTAACCGCATAACTATGCGAGCTGTTGGGTCCCTGGTGTCAGCCGCTCATTGTGCATTTCTCTCATTTATTCACTACGTTGACAATGGCATGGGACCCAGATGTCAGAAATCCACTAGGAGGAGCCATTTTTTTTATTGGCTTGAAATAAGGAGGCACTTGCTTGCATACTGCCATGACCTTGGCGGGTCCCTGCTGTCATCCTCTCCACGTACAATCATCTCCTAATTATGTACGTGTCAACTTGCTAGGCCCACAACTCAGCCTCTAAACCCGTGGAGGACAAATACAACCCATTTAAAAAATAACAGCCCATTCCATACGTTCAAACGGAAAGTTCAACATTCAGAGCAAAGTAACAGGTCTGATCCACATATAGAGTACTGAACTTCCACGTTGACAACCATCATAGCCAAGTTAATTATCTACTCCCACTAATACTCTAGTAGCGTACAAGTACTAACTTACTCTTAGCTAACTAGACGATGCTGGCCGCCATCTGTGGTACACGCTAAACGCCGGCACCGGCGTCCTGCGCCTCGCCTCAGACTTGCAAGAGGTGTGATAGGGTGCATTGCTCGCGCGGTTGGCCCTTTCCATGCCGGCGTGGTCCATGATACGTCTCCATCGTATCTATAATTTTTGATTGTTCCATGCCAATATTCCACAACTTTCATATACTTTTGGCAACTTTTTATACTATTTTTTGGGACTAACATATTGATCCAATGCCCAGTGCCAGTTCCTGTCTGTTGCATGTTTTATGTTTCTCAGAAACCCCATATCAAACGGAGTCCAAACTGGATAAAAACGGACGGAGAATTATTTTGGAATATTTGTGATTTATGGGAGGAAGAATCAACGAGATACGATGCCCGAGGTGGCCACGAGATAGGGGCCCACGCCCACTTAAAGTGGGCGCGCCCCCCACCCTCGTAGGCCACTCGTAAGGCGGTTGATGCCCTTCTTTGGCCGCAAGAAAGCTATTGTTTGGAAAACGATCTGGGCGAAGGTTTCAATCCAATCGGAGTTACGGATCTCCAGATATAAAGGAAATGGTGCCAAGGCAGAATTCCAGAACGCAGAAACAAATAGATAGATCCAATCTCGGAGGGGCTCTCGCCCCTCCCACGCCATGGGAGCCAAGGACCAGAGGGGAAACCCTTCTCCCATCTAGGGAGAAGGTCAAGGAAGAAGAAGAAGAAGGGGGGCCCTCTCTCCCTTGCTTCCGGTGGCGCCGGAACGTCGCCGGGGGCCATCATCATCACCGCGATCTTCACCAACACCTCCATCATCTTCACCAACATCTCCATCACCTTCCCCCATCTATATTCAACGGTCCACTCTCCCGCAACCCGCTGTACCCTCTACTTGAACATGGTGCTTTATGCTTCATATTATTTTCCAATGATGTGTTGCCATCCTATGATGTCTGAGTAGATTTTCGTTGTCCTATCGGTGATTGATGAATTGCTATGATTGGTTTGTGTTGCATGTTTTATTATTGGTGCTGACCTATTGTGCCCTCCGTGTCGCGCAAGCGTGAGGGAGTCCTGCTATAGGGTTTGCAATATGTTTATGGTTTTCTTATGGTGGGTGGCGTGAGTGACAGAAGCACAAACCCGAGTAAGTAGGTTGTTTGCGTATGGGATAAAGGGGACTTGATACTTTAATGCTATGGTTTGGTTTTACCTTAATGAATCTTTAGTATTTGCGGATGCTTGCTAGAGTTCCAATCATAAGTGCATATGATCCAAGTAGAGAAAGTTTGTTAGCTTATGCCTCTCCCTCAAATAGAATTGCAATAGTGATTACCAGTCTAGTAACATAGTCAATTGCTTAGGGACAATTTCACAACTCCTACCACCACTTTTCCACACTCGCTATATTTACTTTATTGCATCTTTATCTAAACAGCCCCTAGTTTATATTTATGTGTTCTTTATTATCTTGCAAACCTATCCTATCACACCTACAAAGTACTTCTAGTTTCATACTTGTTCTAGGTAAATCGAACGTCAATCGTGCGTAGAGTCATATAAGTGGCCGATAGGACTTGAGAGAGTATTTGTTCTACCTTTAGCTCCTCATTGGGTTCAAGACTCTTACCTATCGAAAGAGCCTACAACTATCCTCTATACTTGTGGATTATCAAGACCTTTTTCTGGCGCCGTTGCCGGGGAGTCAGAGTGCGGGGTGAATATTCTCGTGTGTGCTTGTTTGCTTTATCACTAAGTAATTTTTATTTGCTGTTCTAAGTTGTTCTCTATCTTTAGTTATGGATATGGAACACGAAATACAAAAAAATTAGGTGCACTTGCTACTCATGGAGATGGGGTAACTCCTAAAACCCTCGATGATCATCATGTGAGAAATATTTTGTACTACTTTGATAATCCTAAGAAAACCCCATTCAACTTTATAATGGGAGACACGTTGGATCAACGTGAATACTTTAGGGATTATCGCTTTACACAAAAAGGGAAACTATTATGGGATCAAATTAATATGTTACGTTGGTATGCTCGGGATCTATGCTTGTGATATGATATTACTTGTTTCTCTAGGATGAAGGCTCCACACCTTCCCTTTTCATGCAAATTTAATGATAATGAAACCTTAACTTCTTATGCTAATGGTATATATGATTACTATGATGTTGAACAAATAGAAGATTTTGTTGCTTTTAAGGCTGCTTATGAAATTGAATATTTGGAAAGTATGAAGCTTTTGATGATGATGGTGTTTATAGGCCTGAAATTCTTTCTATACTTAGATATTTCTATGAAAACTATGAATACAATTACAATATTAATGCATTTATTGAGAAAGTCTCCGCTGTCCAAGAAGAGACTAATATTTTGCAGGAAGCTATGGAAGAAGAAATTGATGAAACTATGAGCTCATTGGATGAAAAAGATGATGAGGAGAGCGAAGAACAAAACGAGGAAGAGCGGATTGATCACCCGTGCCCACCTTCTAATGAGAGTAACTCTTCAACTCATACATTGCTTAATTCCTCTTCGTGCTTACCGAAGGATGATTGCTACGATGATTGCTATGATCCCGTTGATTCTCTTGAAATATCCCTTTTTGATGATGCTTGCTATGCTTGTGGCCAAGATGCCAATATGAATTATGCTTATGGAGATGAACTTGCTATAGTTCCTTATGCTAAACATGAAATTGTTGCTATTGCACCCACGCATGATAGTCCTATTATCTTTTTGAATTCTCCCGACTACACTATATCGGAGAAATTTGTGCTTAGTAAGGATATTGATGGGTTGCCTTTTACCATTGCATATGATGATTTTGATTAATGTAATATGCATGTGCTTGCTGCTCCTACTTGCAATTATTATGAGAGAGGAACTACATCTCCGCCTCTTTATGTTTCCAACACGATAGAATTGCAAGAAAGTGCTTGTACTATGAATTGGCCTTTACTATGTGTGCATGAATTGTTCTTTTATGACATGCCGATGCATAGGAAGAGAGTTAGACTTCGTTGTTGCTTGATAAATGTTACTTTGTGCTCACTACTAAATTATAAATTATTGTTAATTAAAATTGGCTTTGATATACCTTGGGATCCGGGTGGATCCATTACTTGAGCACTAAATGCCTAGCTTAATGGCTTTAAAGAAAGCGCTGCTAGGGAGACAACCCGGAAGTTTTAGAGAGTCATTTATTTCTGTTGAGTGCTTTCATATAGTTTAAAACAAAAAAATAAAGAGGGGAACCTAAAACCTTTCAAAATGGAAAGTGAAAGTGAGAGAGACAAGCATTGTTGAAGTGGGAGAGCTCCTTGAACTTTGTTCATGCTCATGGAAACTTTGTGAATCTTAATTACAGAAACTTTTCATCAAAAATAATTATCCCCTTGTACAATTCCATTGTATTATAAAAATAATGTGCTAAGGTTTGCCTTTAGGATGTTTACAGTGCTTGTTGGTTTGTACGGTGCAGGACAGAAACTTTGGCTGTAGTGCGCGATTTTACATTTTTTACTGGAATGTCAAACGGTTCTGATTATTTTTGCACTGTCTTTATGTACAACTTGTTTATTCTTCCTATTTTTCTATAATTTTTGGGGTACCAGAAATATGGTGGATGTTCAGATTGCTACAGACTATTCTGTTTTTGACAGATTCTATTTTTGATGCATAGTTTGCTTGTTTTGATGAATCTATCAATTTATATCAGTGGATTAAGCCATGCGAAAGCTATATTACAGTAGACACAATGCAAAAATAAAATATGAATTGGTTTTCTATAGTACTTAGAGTAGTGATTTGCTTTATTATACTAACAGACCTTACCGAGTTTTCTGTTGAAGTTTTGTGTGGATGAAGTGTCTAAATGAGGAGGTCTCGATATGAGGAAAAGGAAGAGAGGCAAGAGCTCAAGCTTGGGGATGCCCCGGAAGGCATCCCCTCTTTCTTCAACAAGTATTGGTATGTTTTCGTATTCGTTTCGTTCGTGCGATATGTGCAAGTCTTGGAGGGTCTTTTGCATTTAGTTTTCACTTTTCTTTTATACACCATGCTGGTATGAGATAGTCCTTGGTTGATTTATAGAATGCTCATTGCACTTCACTGAAATCTTTTGAGTATGGCTTTATAGAATGCTTCATGTGCTTCACTTATATCATTTGAAGTTTGGATTGCCTGTTTCTCTTCACATCGAAAACAGCCATTTGTAGAATGCTCTTTTGCTTCACTTATATTTGTTAGAGCGTGGGATTATCTTTTGTAGAAAGAATTAAACTCTCTTGCTTCACTTATATCTATTTAGAGAGATGACAGGAATTGGTCATTCACATGGTTAGTCATAAAATCCTACATAAACTTGTAGATCGCTAAATATGATATGTTTGATTCCTTGCAATAGTTTTGCAATATAAAGATGGTGATATTAGATTCATGCTAGTGGGTGGTTGTGGATTATAGAGACACTTGTGTTGAGGTTTGCAAGTCCCGTAGCATGCACATATGGTAACCGTTGTGTGACAAATTTGAAGCATGGGGTGTTTCTTTGATTGTCTTCCTTATGAGTGGCGGTCGGGGACGAGCGATGGTCTTTTCCTACCAATCTATCCCCCTAGGGGCATGGTAGTAGTACTTTACTTCGAGGACTAATAAACTTTTGCTATAAGTATATGAGTTCTTTATGACTAATGTGAGTCCATGGATTATATGCACTTTTACCTTTCCATCATTGCTAGCCTCTTCGGTACCGTGCATTGCCTTTTCTCACCTCGAGAGTTGGTGCAAACTTTGCCGGTGCATCCAAACCCCGTGATATGATACGCTCTATCACACATAAACCTCATTATATCTTCCTCAAAACAGCCACCATACCTACCTATTATGGCATTTCCATAGCCATTCCGAGAATATTGACATGCAACTTCCATCATCATCATATACATGACTTGAGCATTCATTGTCATAATGCTTTGCATGATTGTAAGATAGCTAGCATGATGTTTTCATGGCTTGTCCGTTTTTTGATATCATTGCTATGCTAGATCATTGCACATCCCGGTACACCGCCGGAAGCATTCCTATAGAGTCATATCTTTGTTCTAGTATCGTTGTAATTTTGAGTTGTAAGTAAATAAAAGTGTGATGATTATCATTATAGAGCATTGCCCCATGAAAAAAAAGAAAAAAAGAAAAAAAGAAAAAAAGGAAAAGAAAAGGGGCAATGTTACTATCCTTTTTCCACACTTGTGCTTCAGAGTAGCACCATGTTCTTCATATAGAGGGTCTCCTATGTTATCACTTTCATATACTAGTGGGCATTTTCATTATAGAGCTCTTGTATATTCCAACGATGGGCTTACTCAAATGCCCTAGGTATTCATGAGCAAGCAAGTTGGATGCACACCCACTTAATTTTTAGTTTGAGCTTTCATACACTTATAGCTCTTAGTGCATCCGCTGCATGGCAATCCCTACTCCTCACATTGACATCAATTGATGGGCATCTACATAGCCCGTTGATTAGCCGTGTCGATGTGAGACTTTCTCCCTTTTTATCTTCTCCACATAACCCCCACCATCATATTCTATTCCACCTATAGTGCTATATCCATGGCTTGCGCTCATGTATTGCGTGAGGGTTGAAAAAGCTGAAGCGCGTTAAAAAATATGAACCAATTGCTCGGCTTGTCATCGAGGTTGTGCATGATGGGAGCATTTTGTGTGACGAAAATGAAGCATGGCCAAACTATATGATTTTGTAGGGATAAGCTTGCTTTAACCTTGTTGTTTTGAAAAGACATGATTGCTTTATTAGTACGCTCGAAGTATTATTATTTTTTATGTCAAATGATAGACTATTGCTTTGAATCACTCATGTCTTAATATTCATGCCATGACTAGACATATGATCAAGATTATGCTAGGTAGCATTCCACATCAAAAATTATCTTTTTTATCATTTACCTACTCGAGGACGAGCAGGAATTAAGCTTGGGGATGCTGATACGTCTCTATCATATCTATAATTTTTTATTGTTCCATGCCAATATTCTACAACTTTCATATACTTTTGGCAACTTTTTATACTATTTTTTCGGACTAACATATTGATCCAGTGCCCAGTGCCAGTTCCTGTTTGTTGCATGTTTTATATTTCGCAGAAACCCCATATCAAACAGAGTCCAAATGGGATAGAAACGGACGGAGAATTATTTTGGAATATTTGTGATTTTTGGGAGGAAGAATCAACGAGATACGATGCCCGAGGTGGCCATGAGACGCCCTTAAAGTGGGCGCGACCCCACCCTCGTGGGCCACTCATAAGGCGGTTGATGCCCTTCTTTGTCCGCAAGAAAGCTAATTTTTGGAAAACGATCTAGGCGAAGGTTTCAATCAAATCGGAGTTACGGATCTCCAGATATAAAGGAAACGGTGCGAGGGCAAAATTCCAGAACGCAGAAACAGAGAGATAGATCCAATCTCGGAGGGGCTCTTGCCCCTCCCACGCCATGGGAGCCAAGGACTAGAGGGGAAACCCTTCTCCCATCTAGGGAGAAGGTCAAGGAAGAAGAAAAAGAAGGGGGGCCCTCTCCCCCTTGCTTCCGGTGGCGCCGGAACGCTGCCGGGGGCCATCATCATCACCGCGATCTTCACCAACACCTCCATCATCTTCACCAACATCTCCATCACCTTCCCCCATCTATATTCAGCGGTCCACTCTCCCGCAACCCGCTGTACCCTCTACTTGAACATGGTGCTTTATGCTTCATATTATTTTCCAATTATGTGTTGCCATCCTATGATGTCTGAGTGGATTTTCGTTGTCCTATCGGTGATTGATGAATTGCTATGATTAGTTTGTGTTGCATGTTTTATTATTGGTGTTGTCCTATTGTGCCCTCCGTGTCGCGCAATCATGAGTGAGTCATGTTGTAGGGTTTGCAATATGTTTATGATTTGCTTATGGCGGATGGCGTGAGTGACAGAAGCACAGACCCGAGTAAGTAGGTTGTTTGCGTATGGGATAAAGGGGACTTGATACTTTAATGCTATGGTTGGGTTTTACCTTAATGAATCTTTAGTATTTGTGGATGCTTGCTAGAGTTCCAATCATAAGTGCATATGATCCAAGTAGAGAAAGTATATTAGCTTATGCCTCTCCCTCAAATAGAAATGCAATAGTGATTACCGGTCTAGTAACGTAGTCAATTGCTTAGGGACAATTTCACAACCCCTACCACCACTTTTCCACACTCGCTATATTTACTTTATTGCATCTTTATCTAAACAGCCCCTAGTTTATATTTACGTGTTCTTTATTATCTTGCAAACCTATCCTATCACACCTACAAAGTACTTCTTGTTACATACTTGTTCTAGGTAAAGCAAATGTCAAGCGTGCGTAGAGTCGTATCAGTGGCCGATAGGACTTGAGAGAGTATTTGTTCTACCTTTAGCTCCTCGTTGGGTTCAACACTCTTACTTATCAAAAAAGGCTACAACTATCCCGTATACTTGCGGGTTATCAGTCCACCGAAGCTTCGGCTTCCAAGCGGGAACCCACTTGACGAGCTGGTAGTAAAAATCGGCATCGCGAACACGTGCGTGCCCGACAGCCTCCAGGGCTATTTGTCGGGCGCCGGCCTCCACGTAGGCGGCTCAGTTGCGGGTGCTCTGCTCGCAACTCAGAGCGTCGGTGCACTGCTGGTCCATGTCCCGCTGGCGGCGCAAATCGGTGATACGCTGCTCCTCCGCCAGGCGGTGGAGCTCCAACAACTCCTGTTGCTCCGCCATGCGATCGCGCTCCAACAACTCCTCGATCTCCGCATTGCCATCTAAAGACAGATAGAATGCCTCCTCCCTCCATCTGCCTTCCGGTGAAAACCGAACACTAGTTCCGGTGGTTATCGCCTCCGGTGTCGCCTACCGTGGACGGGCGGGGGCATGGCGGACGTGGCGAGCGACGTCGGGCCGGTGGGGGCTTATGAGGATATGGCGAGTTGGGTCACGGTGGCACCGGAGAAGGCCGAGAAACAGTACTTATAGGCGGAAGGTAGCGCGACGGTCATCGGAATTCAATGCATAATGGCTTAGCGCGCCAGTTTGCCATGGAAAACTAGAGAAACTGAAATTATGACTGTGCCATCCCATCCTGTCTGGGTCACACGCCGGCATGGCGGTCAAACGAGTGCACTCGAATCATCTCCCTCCTTGTCAATAATGATTCCACGGATTTAAAAAGCCCACAACAATTAAAGCATATCTTTTTTCGCATCAGTTAGCTGCCTTAATTACGGCCGGCTGCATGCAGGCACTCAGAATCGCTCGCAGACAGTACGTGAAGCAGCATGCAACGAGTCACAGCCGAGGGCATGCATGCAGCCACTTAAATCGCTGGAATTAATTAGGCTTAAACTTCTGCATGCTGTTAATTATTGACATGCCTTGGTCTTGCTGCTTTGTGCATGGGACTAATAAACCCGGATGGAGGGAGTACCTTGGTTGGTGAGAGGTTTGAATTAAACCCTGCAAACCGGAAAGGAGGTACTAGTACGTGCGTGATCCGCTATTTATTCGTGTAGGATCAAGTAGGTCGTTTCTTGAGTTGAGCCCTGCAAACCGGAAAGGAGGTAGTACGTGCGTGATCCGCTATTTATCCGTGTAGGATCGATAGTGTAGCTTGTCAGTTTCTTTAGAGGTAGGCATTTTTATCCGTGCAGGATCGATAGTGTAGCTTGTCAGTTTCTTCAGAGGTAGGCATTTTTATTCAAAAAACTGCCACTTCGCATCTTGCGACGCAAATAAAACTGCCAGGAGCGCATTTGTAGGCTAGCTAGTGATGGATCAGTAACTTGTAAACACTGAGCAAACAGAAATAAGTAACCGGTAATGCATCTCAATGATTCACATATCATATACATATATGTAGCTCCAAAAGCAAAGATCAACCACTTCGGATCTTGCGTCACAACTAAAACTAACTAGTACGATTCCCATACATAAGATCAACATGTTAATGCATCTCAATGATTCACAGATCATATACAAATATGTAACTCCAAAAGCAAAGATCTAGAAAAAAACATTTGTTCTTCCTACTGACATGAATGCTTCTCTTGGCCAACATTCAGTACAGACTGAAAGACAAGTTTGTTTGTGAAGTCTACAATTCCTCTTGCCAACGTAAGTGGTTTCACCAACAGCTGGAACCATGAGAATGAACCACACATGATGGAGGAACATCCACTGCAATATGATTTGGTCTTCTCTCGATCACACCGCGAGACTATTTTCGGAATACAAACTTTAACTTAGGCCAAATGATGCCCATTGTATAATTAGACCAAAGCAATGAAGCACCTAGTGTTGGCCAATAAATAGTACAATACTACTTTTCTGCAGTCCATGAAGTGACTATCCAATCTTTCCTTGTCTATTTTCAAATGGCACTGCATGCAGTGACTATACTATTCTCTTGTGCAGTTCAACCAAAATTGCGGACACTTTGTTTGTTTGCCAAATAGCAACGGGAAGACATATCTATCTGCACAAATATCAAGCAGCTAGTAAACATATACCACACCATGTATTTTCGGTTTAAACATGTCTCTTTCGCTTAGCATCTGTCATGTTCTGCACTGGACAATCTGATATAGTTATGTTTTGCCCTGGACAATTTCATACTGAATTGATTTGCTGGTTCAGAGCAGAAATATAGCGCCTATTCTTCATCAGACCAAGGATATCCATGTTCGCAGTGATGGAAGAGGTGAAATCGATACAACTAAAATTGAGCATCCAATCATTGAATCATGTCCTGTACCTCCAATGTAGGTCCACCCTGCCACTAAATTCACATGCAAACCACTAGTATTACTATCTAATGACAGTACAAAAATAGTAGCAAGATAGTAGAAAACCATGTACCTTCGTAATGAACAGCTCATAGTGCCACCAATTGGATATAAAGGTTTGAAAAAAACATGCTCCTAATGTTGAACCAGTTGGACTTTTTGTGCAGTTCCACTAAAATCGAGCATCCCTGTTTGCATAGATATTGAAAGTGTGATTACTATAAAAGTGGCACTAGTTGAAGCATAGACTCACAAATATAAGCATTCCAATTTCTTAATGGGAAAAGGTAGCAAGACTGTTTCTAACCACCTGTTTGAAGGAATAAATAAAGCAACGGCGGCTGATGTCAGGAAGGCATACATAGTTTTTTCTGAAAAACTGAGCCATTCCTGACCTTTCCTCTTCTTTTAAGCAAATTTTGTGCAGTTCTAATAAAATAAAATGCCACCACCGCCTTGACAATTCAGTGACACTGTACAAAAGGAAATGACTTAACATTACGTCATGATGTCAGGTATGTAGTCGACAGGCATTAGAGACAAACATACAGACCTCCTCCGGTAACATAATGAACAATAATTTTAACAAAGGTGTGACTAGCTTTACCGAGATAATTTGAGTGAACTCTACACGCTCTGTTCCTTAATATAAGACGTTTTCGCGATTCAATTTAAAGTACCCAAACGTCTAGTATTTAGAAAAACAGGTAGTAGTGTTCTTGAGCACATATCTGGGAAAGCTTGCCACACTTTATTTATGTCCATACGCTAATGCAACACCATTCGAATACTACGAATATACACTAATCCAATGGCTAGTGCAACAGTAGAGTAGTTAGTTTATTATAGGGTACAGTACAATGGTTTTACTGAACAGATTTCAATAAACTCTAGCACTGGAAGGTTTCTATAAGAATTAACAATACAAAATGTAAAGGTAACAAGTTTCATCATTGGTATACTAGCTGTGCATGAGCATTAAACCAAATACAAAAGTCTGAAGGTAACTAGCATTATTAACTAATGACAGTATAAAAAAATTGCAAACCATGTACCTCCAAGGTAAATATCATTTCAAACTCGGGGGGACCTTAAAAATTGATATCCCAATCTTGATAAACGATCAAACATAAAAACTTGATCAAACGAATCAAGAGAACAGCCGGAGGAGGAGGTGCCCACTCTTGACCTCTCCTCTTGTCTTCATAATTGTCTGTGTAGTTTAACCAAAATAAAATGACATCAGCGCCTTGGCATTTTGGTGACACTGTACAAAAAAATTAACTTATCTCATGAAAGTGAGGTATGTAATCTATAAGCATTAACAGTGCAAAAATCTAAAGGTAGTAACAAGTTTCATCGTTGGTATACTAGCTGTACAACAGCATTAGATTGCCTTAGATGAAAAATCTTTAATACATCCACAATCAACAGCTAACCCTGAAATAATCCAGTGACATTAAATGACATTCCTTAAATTTATCGGTGGCATTAGACTAAGAGCAGCATTAGTTAAATGTGGCATCACTTTAGCAGTAGCATTGCTTGACTTGACTGCTGGCGTTATACTAACAGCAAAAAAAGTGGCAATAAGAGCATGGGAGGCCCATTCGGACAGTGGGCGCACTAGTATGATGTACCTCCACGGACGCAGAGTGGTGAGGGAGGTATGGTTTCCCAGAGCAACAAATATCCAGGCAGCATATGTGGATTACGTCCCATTTTTGTTCTCTTTAGCCACCTTTTTCCTATGTGAGGACAACAAACCTATCGACCTGGTCATTCTCTATTGCGTTGTCATGCCTTTCTACGCTTCTTCAATCAAGAGACACGAGACTCGTTCCTTAGCTACTGATTTTCCCCTTTTCAACCTAGATGCGGGTTCGATGCCTACTCTCTTGGATAGTACAGTCTCCCTTCCTTTCCTTATTCAACCCAGACATGGATTAGTCTGCATGAAGTAGGGTTTCCTTTAATAGTGCAAATTATGGTTTTCGTCTGTGTGGCCAGCAGAGCAGAGGATAGCAAATTGGGAAGATGGTGGAGTGGAAAAAGATCCACATGCAACGACGTGGCAGATGGGGCAATAGAACAAGGGTATGGTTCGAAAAGAGGTAGCATACCTGAGGGTCGGCGGGAAGTGGCTTCGCTCGTGGCCGTCGTCCTCCGCACACACTACAACAGCGAGCTTGGGGACGGAGGCCATCCCACGCGGGCGCTAGGTCTGAGAGGACGGCCTTGTCGCCAGTGCGTGATCTCGCTCCCCGATGACTAGTGCGTCAACGATGCACGTACTTTTCTTCCCCGGCGGATCTGTGACCACCGGTGAGGAGGGAGAGAGGGGCTATCTTTTTTAGATCTGGAGAGAGGGTGGTAGTGTGAGAAGCAAGTGGGCAGCCCTTAGCAAGAAAGAGCTAAAGCTCCAGCCTATATATCTTTTTTATACTACTAGTACTGGAGGTGGAGTAGTGGTAGAGTAGTTTATATTTTCTCTGCGTACAGTACCAGTTAGTCGTGCTTCAAAACTGAACGGCACACCATTAAAAAAAAAGGTTGATAACTAATGCGGCACCTCGGGCCAACGCGGCCAGATCGCATTTTGCACGAGAAATTACACACCATGTTTCGTTGAATGTGGTCCCGTTCCAACATATTAGTGAGACGACGGCGAGTAGTAATAGTATTTCCGAATGGACGTTTAGGCCAGGGCGCCCCTTCGTGAATCATGGCAAACTGGCAACCGTCCACCGACTCTTCGCCTTTCTCTCTCGATTTGGAACTACTGTCGCACGCTCTTCCTCTCCCTCCTCCATTTTCCTTCAGCCCTTCACCCTTTCTTCTGCCATTGTTCGATCATCTTCTCCATGGAGGGAATAGGCCGGAAACGACCCCGTTATTCTTGCCCCGATCTGAAAGATGACGTGGTGGAGGAACTCATTGATCGGTGCAACGTCATCACCTCGGCTAGCATGGCAGGTTCGTTCAAGCCCATTCTCGACTCAACTAATAACATCATTACAAGGAACCCAAGAGTCAAGGAGTGGTTTGATCTCCCCTATCTTCTTTGCTGTGACCCTGATGACTGGCGCCAGCACGATGGAGGCCTCGCCCTGTGCAAGTTGATGTCGCTTGATAATGATATGTATGATGGTAAGATGCCATTGCATGAGGGCAAGGCTTGGGCAGGCGCAAATGGAGATTGGGTTGTTTACATTGGGTCCAATTGCGAGTGGGAACTTGTGAATGTGTACACTCGTGACCCGGTTCCACTTCCAAAAATCTCAGCAGACTGCCCAGAGGTTGAGCACACCGGTATTGTACACACATTCAAATACGATCATGGTGACTGTCTTCTCCGGAAGGTAGCAATTTGTCGAGTTCCCAACTGCTCTTGGAATTACAACAACTATGAAGTTGTTGCTATCTTCGACAAGCTTGTTGCCGTGCTTGGTGGTTTGACTCGATGGATATTGCTCAAAAATCAGTTTCTGTACACGGATGAGTACTGTGATGCAATTCAATTCGAGGGCCTTGTGTTTGCTGCCACCACTCGTGGCACTGTTTTTGCATGGCATCCTCGTAGTTTCGGTACGTTTGTCTTCCGCCATAATTATAATTGTTTCATCCACATGCATGCGGGTTAGCAAGTTTCCCTTTACTAATTAACCTTCTTCTTGTGTTTCCAAGGTCCTGTGAACATTCCACCACCTATACTTGAAAAATTTTATAACCAAGGGGGAGATGACGATGGTGATGATCACGAGCATGAGGATGAGCAGCGCCCATATACTCTTTGGTGCCTGGCAACTAATTTTGATGAATCACCTCTTCTTGTGTGTATACAGCCCACTAATGATGTCACTGCTAAGGAAGCGGGTGTAGTCTCCCATGGTCGCACTCTCCGGACCTATTCCAACACCCGTTGCATGGTATTCGGGATGGATACTTGTGTGCTAGCACCAACTCCTTCTCCCTAGTACAGAATTGATAGTCTTGGAGAAAACTCGCTCTTCCTCAGACAAAACTATCCAATGATGGTGAAAGGTGATCCAACTGTTGTTGACACAATGTTACTACCATTTATGAGAAGAAATTGTGTCTATACCTCGGACATTTGGGTGGTTCCCTACCCTGGTACTGATATAGTAGGCCGCTTCAGCCTGGATGATCAGTCCTCCGTTGGTCTGCAGATCGACAATGGATGGCCCATCCCAGAGAATCACTTGTGGTTCAAAGCAAGTGTTTCCAACACCGAGGAATGGTCGAGTTGAAGTTCATTTCATTGCTTGTTATTTGTTGTGTGGTGAAAACTTTAGTATTTATAATGTATCCTCATTGTCAATGTGGGTTGATGACCTGTTATATGTAATAAAATGATATGCCTGTGATAAACTTACTAAATTTATGAATGGCTTTCGAGTCGCTTCTCTAAGTGAGTGGCGCGACGAGGCAAAAAAATATTTTTCAAATACATAATTGTACGTGCATTGCAACAGGTTATCGGATGAGGCCAATCAACAATAGTAATACACTATTTGTACTAGCTTCACATGCTTCGCGCGTCGGGCGGGTGCTTTTACTGTAACATATGTTAATGTGTTCGCTGTATGTAACCAGCACCTCGAATCCTCGATACTAGTACTATATAGTAGGAGTAAGTGGTAGGAGTAGTAGGGTGGCATGGGCCAGAACAAGCATTCATGTCCAGGAGTACGGCACACGCCACCACCACGACATCCATCTTACACCATATTATTTCTTGGAGTCCGTGCTAGAGCAATCTCTTCAACCTCGTCATTTCTCTAACTTCAGCCATCGCGCGGCGGGCGAGGTGGGGGTTTGCCGATAGTCGGTTTCCTTAACTACGGTCCCACTTGTAAGGCCAACTCCAACGCACGACCCCAAACGGACCTCCATTTTGCATGAACTCCAACGATAATTTTGACTAGAAAAGCAAGACCAAAGAAAACAAGAACCACAAGAATACATTTTACTACTCCTGTAAATTGGATTAGTGCCTTCTCGATGCATTCATTGTTGATCTGCGGAGGCTCGATCTTGCGTGCTTCTTTCTTCTTTGAGTGTAAAGAAGTAGATGTTGCTTCCTTGCATCTAGTCTCCTGTCTAGCCTCTATTCTAGTAGGAGTATCAACAAGTGCACTAATCTCATCTCTTGCCTCTGTGCTAGCTAAAAGTGATTGAACATCTACTAAATTGCGCTCTATCAATATATGGATGTACTCTTATTCCCAATACAAAAACTTGCATCCATTCTACTCCCTCCGTTCACAATACATGCCTTCTATTTGTCAAAATATATATGTATCTAGACATGTTTTAGTATATAGGTACATCCATTTTTGGACAAATGGAAGTCAAGTATTTTGGAACGGAGGAAGTACACAATAAATTTTTTAAGTTAGCACAACTAGTCTAATCTGAGAGCACAACCGAAGATTTGGTCGGGTTCTTCCTCCTTTTGCCGACACGTGGGACATCCAGCATCCAGGTCGTGTCATGAAAGAAAATAGAGTGGTAGTTGAAGCCACGAGATGTGCATCTTGGGTTAAATTGTAAATAGAATCTTACTACTCTTGAGTAACTCCAAAAGCGGCCACCGGAGATCTTTATTGGACTTGTTTTTCATCACCAGCATGTCGAGGTGAAAGATGTGCAGGTTCAGTGGGTCCGCTTGCATTTTCACTGACATGTGGGACCGCATGTGAGCAAACAGACGATGGGCTCCGCGCGTCCGCTGGCTGGCTAAGAAGAGAGATAGAGGAGAGCTGAGCACAGACTGCAGGATATTTGTTCTACGTACCTCGATATAGGCTTGATATAGTGGGGTGGCATGGGCCATAACTAGCATTCACGTCTAGCAGTACGGCACACGCCACCCACACGAGTCCCATCCGACACCAATTTTCTTGGAGTCCATGCTACAGCCATCTCTTCTCCCTCCTGCTTTTCTCAGCCATCACGCGGTCGGCGGGCTGGGGGTTTGCCGATAGTCGGTTTGCTCAACTTCGGTCCCACTTGTAAGTGAAAATGCAACACCGCACGCATGCCCGCTTGAGCGGCGTGCCGGACCAACTGTCGGTGTCAAAACCGGCGGATCTCGGGTAGGGGGTCCCGAACTGTGCGTCTAGGTGGATGGTAACAGGAGACAAGGGACACGATGTTTTTACCCAGGTTCGGGCCCTCTCAATGGAGGTAAAACCCTACTCCTGCTTGATTGATATTGACGATATGGGTAGTACAAGAGTGGATCTACCACGAGATCAAGGAGGCTAAACCCTAGAAGCTAGCCTATGGTATGATTGTTGTAATGGCTGTTGTGTCCTACGGACTAAAGCCCTCCAGTTTATATAGACACCGGAGGGGGCTAGGGTTACACAGAGTCGGTTACAATGGTAGGAGATCTACATATCCGTATTGCCAAGCTTGCCTTCCACGCCAAGGAAAGTCCCATCCGGACACGGGACGGAGTCTTCAATCTTGTATCTTCATGGTCTTGGAGTCCGGCGGACGATGATAGTCCGGCTGTCCGGACACCCCCTAGTCTAGGACTCCCTCAGTAGCCCCTGAACCTGGCTTCAATGATGATGAGTCCGGCGCGCATAATGTTCGGCATTGCAAGGCGGGTTCCTCCTCCGAATAATCCATAGAAGATTGTGAACACCAGGATAGTGTCCGGCTCTGCAAAATAAATTCCACATTCCACCGTAGAGAGAATATTATGTACACAAGTTCAATCTGCTGACGTATCTTGTCGCATGACGTCACGCCACTACCAAGCCTTTACTTGAATCATTTTTTATTATACCACCTCAGCGCGTTTAGCGAAGCGGTTTTCTTGGCACGTCTTGTCAAAGCAGAGATCATGTCCCCCTTATTCTGGGATTCTCATCAATACGGACGTGCGTAACCCAACCGCGCCATTGATGGTGGCGCTTGGGAGATAAGCGAGTTTTACTAGGCCGGTGGGGACGCATAGTCTTCGTCCGCCTATATATATAAGGGGATAAGGATCCACCTTTTCACCTACGCCTTCTTCCTCCTTTGCTTATCCATCTCCGCGCACTCGGGCTCCAACGCCCAAGTTCGCGCATCTTGTCTCGACCTTCTCCGACCATGTCTGGAGCGGGAGGCAAATGGTTGGCCTCCTCCGCCATGGAGGAGCACATCGCAAGACTGCGCAGTGCCGGATATCTTCCGGCGATATCGCGCACAGGCTGCCCGACAAGGGGCAGCTCATCCCCACCCCCAGGCCCCATGATAGGGTCGTTTTCCTTCCCCACTTCCTCTGCGGACTGGGCTTTCCACTTCACCCCTTTGTCCGGGGGCTCATGTTCTACTACGGCCTGGATTTCCATGATCTGGCGCCGAACTTCGTCCTCAACATCTCGGCGTTTATCGTCGTGTGCGAGGCCTTCCTCTGCATCCAGCCCCACTTCGGCTTGTGGCTCAAGACCGTCAATGTCAAGCTGAAGGTAGTGAAGGGCACTCAAGCGGAGTGCAGAGGCGCCATGTTGGGCAAGATGCCCAACGTCCTCTAGTTCGAAGGGGCCTTTATGGAGTCCGTCAAGGGGTGGCAATCGGGGTGGTTCTACATCATCGAGCCGCGCGACCCTAAGTGGGCGGCAGCCCCCGAGTTCAGATCTGGTATCCCTACGCGGCTCACCTCCTGGAAAGAGAAGGACTTGCTATGGGGTAGTTCGGAGGAGCTGACGGGACTCCAAGCCTGCATCCAGAAGCTGGTGAGCAAGAAGCTCAGGCTTGTCAACGTGGTCCAAGTCATGCTCATCCGCCGGATTCTCCCTTGCCAACAACGGGCGTTTAATTTGTGGGAGTTCAATCTAGCACAGCACCAGGCATTGCGCGGGCTCTTCGACACGACATACGAAGGCGCCTGGAGGGTGCTGTTCAAGGGCGCCGAGGCTCCCACATCCGCCACTGAAGATCGCGGATTTCGCTCGCAGCGTCCAGCTGACGAGGTAAGTGATTCTACCCCTTTACAGGACACTTGTTTTTAACAGTTTGACTCTGCGCGGGTTTCAGTCTCCCTTTTCCTTTGACAGGACTGGATGAGGAAGGCCGAGCAGATCATCTGCCCAGCTCCCATGCCAGAAAACCTAGTAGACGCCCGTTTAGCGGGGCTGCTGGTTCCGGCACCGCACGTGGTGCCGGAGAAGAAGGCCAAGAAGGAGGCCACGGGAACTCGAAGAAGTTCCCGGCGCCAGGTGGTATCGGACTCATCGTCCGATGGCTCCGAGGCGGACTCCTCCCCCGAAGACGAGGAGGAGAAGGAGGACTCTCTCCCAGAGGAGGGCGAGAGAAAGAGGAAGGCCTCCCCGACAGGGGAGGCTGAAGGGTCCAAGAGGGGAAGGACTATTCCCCCGGACAGCTCCGACAACACCAACGTTGGCGATGAAGAGTGGCCCTCAAGGGCCAGGCCTCCGACAAGATCGTAAGTATCCGGATTCCTGAATGATTTGTAATTTCTTATGTGTCACATAGTGTCCTTCTAATGCCGCACTCTGCGTGCAGTCCGGCCAATGAAGATCTCCCCGCTTCATCGAGCGGGTCGTTGGCTCCGTAGGATGTGGATTCCATCCCGACTGCCTCCACCCCTCGCGCCGCTGAGGACGCCGAGGTGGGAACCCGGGAAGGGACCCATCAGGAGGAGGCTCCGGAGGCGCCGCAAGGCAGCCTCCCGGACTTTGCACCGGACTCCATGCCGGAACCCGTAGTGGTTCCGGAGTCCGGCAGGCGGCCCCTTCGCAAGAAGGGCAGGATCGTGACGCCGGCGGCCCCCGTCCAACCGGAGGCGCCGGACAACTTGTTGGAGGCGCTCAAAGGCGCTTCCATCGTGGAAGAACACCGCACTATCATGAGTGCGGTGATTCAAAAGGTTCAGCTTGCCAAGAGCGGGCTAACCGAAGCCTGAAGCAGCCTTCTAACAGGCTTTGAGGTAAGAAGTTAAAATTATGTAATGTAATACCGCATAGATAGTAGCCCCTGATGCTCGGTTCGGTGTTCGGAAAGAAAAGCCGGACTGAGGATCTAAAAAAGATATACGCAGGGTTGCTAAAAAATTGTGTCAATATGGGTTTGCAGGCTGCGTTGTTGACCTCTGCCGCATTGACTGTGGAGGTCGGTGCTTTGAAGCAGAACCTCGAGCGGTCCGAGAAAGAGCTCGGCCGTGCCAAGAAGCAGCTCGAGGACAAAGAAGGTGAGTAACACCACTTTGAATAGTTACCTTACAGAAAAGGATTTAGGTTGCAATAAAAATAACAAGGATAACATGGGTACTGCAGGGGCCACGAACGAGGTGGCAACCCTGAAGGAGGCTGTGTCCGCGGCCGAACGCAATGCGGCCGCGGAACGGGCAGAGCGCGAGAAGCAGGAGGCGCGGGTGGCGGAGGTGCGGCAAGAGCTCCAGGCTCTCATGGAAAAGCATGAGAGTTTGGAGCGCGACTCAAAGACTCGGGAGTCTGAGCTTGCCTCGGCTCTCGAAAGTGCCAAAGCCGCCAAGGCCGAGGCCCATTAGGCCCTTCAGGAGGTTGAGTATGTGAAGAAAATAGCGGCTGGTAAGGCATTTTTCATGCAAAGCAAGCATGTTAATGTAAACTACCTGACACTTACCCGAATTCGGAGCTTTCCAGGGGCGTTTGCAGATCTGCCTCGCAGTGCGTCCGATGCCTCCACATTCTACCGTGGCAAAGAGGGGAGCTCAACGGAGAAGGTCTTCTGGTCTCAGTATGCTGAGGCCGGCCATCCAGTGCCCCCTAGCGACCAGCTGAAGCAGCTGGTCGAGCTCCACAAGGTAGCCGAGCAGGCCATGAAGGGCCTCATAGTCCGGCTGTGGCTTGGAGAGGCCATGCCTGGGAGCTACTTCGGCCTCGTGCGGCGGCTGGTGGATGCGTGCCCCTGGGTGGAGGTCATCAAGCGCTCCGCCTGTATTGAAGGTGCTCGTCGGGCCCTTGCCCACGCAAAGGTGCACTGGGGCAGGCTGGATGCGGAGAGGCTTATCACTGGCGCGCCGCCAGCGGGCAAGGAGTATTGTACGCCCAAGATGTACTATAAGACTGTCCTGAAGGGTGCCCGCAACATTGCGGATGAGTGCCCCAGAGATGTAATTATTGAGTAAACTCGCTATGTGTTATCCTGTGCACTGAAAACTTTGTTCATATGCGCTAAGCAATGCTTGTTTAATTTAAAATATTACCTTCTGTGCGGCCGTTTATAAAATCTGAGAGATGGCAAGTCGTCGGCTTCAGCCCCCATGCCACGAGTGCTGGGGTGCTCGGGATAAACTTGAGCACTCTTGTTCCCATCTTTGGGTCCATCTAGGGAGGCGCTCAACACAACGAACAAGGCTACCGGACTTATAATGCTTGAACACTCTCACTTAGCCATAGAATTCTATAATTTTAAATTTCGGCGAAGCCCCTAGAATTCGGAAGACCGAGTTCGGGGCGCTATCCACGCCTTGGCCGGACATTATCCGGTTCTTCGCTTGAAGCGGCATAAGTCTTTAAGGACTCGAAAAGACCTCTCGAACAGCGACCAGTCTCTCGCCTTATCATGACAGTCAGTTTTAGCTTTCTCCACTGAGGCGCTCGCCCAGCTCAACCGGGGCGCAATCGCAGTGGTTCTCCCAGTGCCACCTTAGCCGACAGAACGAAACGTAAGGTACCAAAACATGGGAGCCGGGCAAACCCAACTATTGACCCAAGACATGATTCGGAGCCGATTCATATAGTGCTATAAGTTCGGGGTGCCGCACTTGTGAAATTGTTCAGACTTATCACACCATGATGCGGGGAACATAAGCCCCTGGTGTATTCGGCCGTACCAAAATATACGGGTGCGAGATGTCATTAGTGAACATATATGTAAAGTAAATGCAGTTACAGGCAAAAAGTGCTGCATTGTTTATTCAAGGAATTCTGCTATGAGTGCGGATTGATACAAATAGTGCAGTAAGCAAGGGCTTGGACTAATTAAACATGTCCCCCTCCAGGGGTGGGCTGCGGACTGGTGTATATAATCAAATTTAATGCTCGTAATGGAGACCACCTGAGTGTTCGTCGCAGCCTTTTTCCCTCCCTGGCTGTTGCATCGTGAGTTCGGCGGGTTCGCCGCCTGACAGGGCCTCTGGTGAACGGAGTCCTGTGTATACAAAGAAGAAAAATAAAAAATAAAAAAGAGCGACACACTTGTGAGCCCCTGGTGCGGTCGAGCCGCACTCTGGCTCTGTTGTGGTCATGCCCCTCCCCCTATGCCCATGGTATCTCTAGAGCGTAATGATGTATGCGGAGGGTTGGTCTTGCAATCATGTGAGGGCTGGGGTTGGGGCCGCATTGCTACGCGTGCTCGGAACGTGCCAGGTGGTCTTGGTTGACGATGCTCCGGGCGCGTTTGGCCGTGTCCGGCCGTTTAACGGCCGGACTCGAAAATTGCCTTAGAAGGCTGCTCTGTACTTCTGCCGTGAGAGCCACTGTATGTTCCACCGTTCAGAGGGAGCGTTCCGTATTTCCGTTGACCGTGATGACTCCACGAGGGCCTGGCATCTTGAGCTTGAGGTATGCGTAATGCGGCACCGCGTTGAACTTTGCGAACGCGGTTTGTCCGAGCAGAGCGTGATAGCCGCTGCGGAATGGGACTATGTCGAAGATTAACTCCTCGCTCCGGAAATTATCCGGGGATCCGAAGACCACCTCCAGTGTGACTGAGACTGTACAATTGGCCTCAACACCTGGTATGACGCCTTTGAAGGTCGTCTTTGTAGGTTTAATCCTTGAGGGGTCTATGCCCATCTTGCGCACTATATCCTGATAAAGCAGGTTCAGGCTACTGCTGCCGTCCATCAGGACTCTCGTGAGGTGAAATCCATCAATGATTGGGTCTAAAACCAATGCGGCGAATCCGCCATGGCGGATACTGGTCAGATGGTCTCTTCGATCAAAAGTGATCGGGCAAGAGGACCATGGATTGAACTTAGGGGCGACTGGCTCCATCACATATACGTCCCTTAGTGCACGCTTCCGCTCTCTCTTGGGTATATGGGTTGCGTATATCATGTTTACCGTCCGCACTTGTGGGGGGAAACCCTTCTATCCTCTACTGTTCGGTGGTCGGGTCTCTTCCTCGTCGTCGCTGTGCAGCCCCTTGTTGTTTTCGGCAATTAACTTGCCTGCCTGCTTAAATACCCAACAATCTCTATTGGTGTGGTTAGCTGGTTTTTCAGGGGTGCCATGTATCTGGCATGAGCGGTCGAGTATTCGGTCCAAATTAGACGGACCCGGAGTGGTTCTTTTGAATGGCTTCTTCCGCTGACCGGGTTTAGAGCGTCGGAATCCGGCATTCACTGTTGTATCCTCCTTGTCGTCGCCGTTAACGCGGCGTTTATTTTTGCTTCGACGCGACCTGCCATTGTGGTCCTTGGTATCCGGACTACCAACATTTTTGCTGAGGTTGTTGCTGCTAGCTAGCCAACTATCCTCTCCCGCACAGAAGCGGGTCATTAATGATGTGAGGGTGTCCATGGATTTCGGCTTTTCCTGTCCTAGGTGCCGGGCTAGCCACTCGTCGCGGATGTTATGTTTGAAGGCTGCGAGGGCCTCTGCATCCGGATAGTCGACGATTTGATTTTTCTTTGTTAATAACCGTGTCCAGAACTGCCTGGCCGATTCGTCTGGCTGCTGGATTATGTGGCTTAGGTCATCGGCATCTGGTGGTCGCACATATGTGCCCTGGAAGTTGTCAAGGAATGCGGCTTCCAGGTCCTCCCAACACCCAATTGACTCTGCGGGCAGGCTGTTAAGCCAATGCCGAGCTGGTCCTTTAATCTTGAGCGGGAAATATTTGATGGCGTGGAGATCGTCGCCGCGGGCCATATGGATGTGAAGGAGATAATCTTCGATCCAAACCGCGGGGTCTGTCGTGCCATCGTAGGATTCAATGTTTATGGGTTTAAACCCTTCAGGGATTTTATGATCCATTACTTCGTCAGTGAAGCATAGCGGGTGTGCGGCGCCTCTGTATTGAGCAATATCACGACGTAGCTCAAGGGAGCGTTGTCTGCTATGTTCGGCCCGGCCGGAGTTGTTGTATCCGGCTCTACGATATTCGTCGTGGGTCGTGGGGCGTCCACGTGATCCATAGATAGATCTGGATTGCCTTGCTTTGTCCTCCAATATATCTCGCAAGTCCGGCGCGTTACCTCGTTGCTTCGTACTTTTGGATCGATGTCGGGGTACAGTCTTGGTGGAGGGCCAGGATGCCTCTCTGTCCCGACCATGGGGTGGTCGGTCGGCCGTATTGTGCGCTGGTGATGAAGGTATGTATGCTTCCTCCTCTAATTAGGGGAGCAACTTGCATTTTGGGTAACTCTTGGAGGGACGTTCGAGTTCATACTCTTCGGCCGCGAGAACCTCGGTCCATCTGTCGGCCAGCAGGTCTTGATCAGCTTGAAGCTGCTGCTGCTTTTTCTTTAGGCTGTTTGCTGTGGCCATTAGCCTGCATTTGAAACACTCTTGTTCGACGGGATCCTCGGGCATGACGAATTCGTCGTCGTCGAGGCTTGCCTCGTCTCCGGAGGGGGGTATGTAATTATCATCCTCAACCTCTTCATCTGCCGCTCTTTCGCGAGGGCTTGCTTCTGCGTCCTCCTGCGCTGAATCTTGCTGGAGGGGATTGTCTTTGGCACTTTCTGGGGTGTTATTATCTCCTGTGCCGGAATCTCCATTCTTGCTGTGGCGGGATTTAGAGCGGCGCCACTGACGTCGGCGCTTGGGCTGTTTCTTTAAGGAATCTGCCTCCGCTGCTTCTTCGCCGTCCCCATCTTTTGGGGTGTCCACCATGTATATGTTATATGACGAGGTGGTCTTCCAGTGCCCTATAGGCGCTGGTTCCTGATCGTCTCCGGCATCGTCGTCCATACCGTCGATGTCTTCGGAGTCATAGTCTAGCATGTCGGTTAGATCATCGACAGTGGCTACAAAGTGGGTGGTAGGTGGGCTTTGAATTTCTTCGTCGTCCGCATCCCAACCATCCTGGCCATAATCCGGCCAGGGCTCTCCGGATAGCGAGAGATGCTTTAGCGAATTTAAGATGTCACCAAAGGGTGAGTGTTGAAAGATGTCCGCAGTGGTGAACTCCATGATCGGCGCCCAATCGGATTCGATTGGCAGGGGCGCAGGAGGTTCGGAGTCCGACAGGGAGTCCGGCACCTCGGAGTCACGGGATTCATAAGGGACGAGGTTAGTGTTCGGCTCCATCGCCGTGGAAGTTGCAGCTCCCGAGGCGGTGTCCAGCCACCCATCCTCGATCTGCGTGATCGGCTCCGGACTATGGGTCGGAGCGGATTCGTGTGCGGCCTCCAAGGTACTGTCCAGCGGCAGAGCTAAATCGTGCCCATCGCGACAGTGCAGCACGCTCGGCTGTGGATCGGATCCGTCGAAGATCAAATCTCCGCGGATGTCTGCTGTGAAGTTTAGGCTTCCAAACCTGACCTGACGGCCAGGGGCGTAGCTTTCGATCTGCTCCAGATGGCCAAGTGAATTGGTCCGCAGTGCGAAGCCGCCGAATATGAAGATCTGTCCGGGGAGAAAAGTCTCACCCTGGACGTCGTTGTTGTTGATTGAAGAAGCCATCAAGCCTACCAGTGACGACACAGAGGAACTCTCAATGAAAGCACCAATGTCGGTGTCAAAACCGGCGGATCTCGGGTAGGGGGTCCCGAACTGTGCGTCTAGGCGGATGGTAACAGGAGACAGGGGACACGATGTTTTTACCCAGGTTCGGGCCCTCTCGATGGAGGTAAAACCCTACTCCTGCTTGATTGATATTGATGATATGGGTAGTACAAGAGTGGATCTACCACGAGATCAAGGAGGCTAAATCCTAGAAGCTAGCCTATGTTATGATTATTGTAATGGCTATTGTGTCCTACGGACTAAAGCCCTCAGGTTTATATAGACACCGGAGGGGGCTAGGGTTACATAGAGTCGGTTACAATGGTAGCAGACCTACATATCCGTATCGCCAAGCTTGCCTTCCACGCCAAGGAAAGTCCCATCCGGACACGGGACGGAGTCTTCAATCTTGTATCTTCAAGGTCTTGGAGTCCGGCGGACGATGATAGTCCGGCTGTCCGGACACCCCCTAGTCTAGGACTCCCTCACCAACCGTGTGGGGGTGCGACGCGAACACGGTAGGCTTTTCTTTTTGAACTCGTAACTTGTAAAATTTGGTTCTACTCCATGGCGCGGCCGATAGATAGAAAATAACGATTTTGCCTAGAGTAATGAGAAGTTTGGTTCTGGCGCCGTTCATGCATGGAGTACGTAGGAAAATTATGAAGTTGATGCGAAAGGTAAGATAATTACTGTAGTATCATATACTACTACATGGATTTGACGGAAAGATAAAAATACATACGGATCCATCAACGACATCCTCACGCCCTAGTGCGCTAGGTCACCAACCGACGTGTGAGGAGCAGTGGCGTTGGCGGCGAGCTCAACGTGCTTCTGAACAGTGTCGTCCAAAGTTGCACTGCGGTCCAAGAAGGCCAGCGTCCTATCATCCTCCTCTTGCATGTAGTAGTCCTTGTGGACGATCTGCGCGTAGACGTGGGTGATTATGTTGATGGTGTGTTGCTGCGCCAGGCGCTACGCGGCGAGCGCGACCTCGAGGTGGACATTCTCCGGCGCGACGGCGGGCAGTCGCAGGGCCACCAGTGCGTCGAAGAGGTTGTCACCATAGTGGCCGTTGAGGGTGGCGGGCATCGCAGTGCCTGGGCGCGTCAGATGGAGGCTTACGTCAAAGTCGTCCGCGGGCTTCTTGACGACGATGAACTTGTTGAGGAAATCGACGAGGACCTCATCGAACAAGGAGACGAAGCTCTCGTCCAAGCGGCCCCTCGCCCTGGCGGCCTCAAGCAATTACTACTTGAAGACGTTCCTTGGTGCCAGGCCACAGGCCGGCGTCGTGGACCATCTGGCACAGCCGGCTGATGCTCGTGCTCATCGCCTCCATGGGTCTAGCTTAGCTTAGCCATTGAACTAAACAATGCATACTTTCAATGACTTGAGACTACCAAACATGACATGAAGTGTTTAGTTCATTGCATGTAATCCTATTAGTACTCTAGTTAGCAAAAAAAACATTAAGTTCTCTCGCCGATAGGAATAAAACACCATGTACTTATTTATAGAGGGAGTAGTACATTTTTTGTGACATGCATTACTAGATATTGCTAGTCAAATACTAAAATCCAGATGGACGTGGTAGTACTCCTAAATCCAGACGGTGGTGCTACTGGTACTAGTAGTAGTACTACCAATGTAGTAGTAGGAGTACTAGCACTGTACTACCCGTTGGTCAAATTATTACGTGCTGCTCCTCACAGTGAAGTGACAAGACCCTGCGCCGGAGATGACACCTGAGTATAGGCGCCATGTTTGGCATACCATAGTCTGCCTCATCGTCTGTAGTCACTATCATCATGGCTGTAGAGCTAGCCTGCTTACAACTAGCCCTGTTTGACATAATTTCCCGTGCGTAGATGCCCGTGCATTGCATGGAACACCAAGATTGGGGGTGGACGGCTCCGGCAGCGGCCATCGCGCCAGATTTTTCCACGGCCTTCTAGATGTGGTGGGGAGGAGATAAGGCTGACTGTGAGAGACAAGGAGTTGTTTGTAAATAGGGAACAAGTGCGGGCATCTTTTTGCAAAATGGAGAAGCTTGGTTTGTATGCGTCAGATCTAGATCCGACGGCTATTGGTGAAAGATGGGAGGCACAACATCATCACCAACTTAGGACCTGTTTGATTCGCAGAACTTTGAAAACGCGGGAATAGGACACGGCAATATTACAAGTTTCAAACTGATATTACAAATGTTAGGAGTAATGCTGCACCTACGAAGAGGGAATTACTAGGAAGTTTACGTAAGAACTTTTGTTACTTTAGGTGGATGTGGCATTATCGTACAAACTAAAATCCACTGGCCTGAGAAGTCACTAATGGGAAAATAAGTTTTCGAGTCTCTGGCTACTTGATGTTTCAAAAACAAATTCAGCTTCCGCAGAGACTTTGTCATTTAGGCTCAGACGCTTGCGGTGATCAGCACGCCATTCATTGTTGCGCCAGGGAACGCCAAACCTCATTATCTTGAGCACACTTGCCTCCAGAACAAAGAACCTGGCCAATTTAATCTCAGATGTGCTGCCTCGGTAGTCGATCAAATCAATTTCTGTAAGATGGAAATCAAGGCATTCGATGAGATTGTTATAGTGCAGCACATTTTTCACTTTCGGGTCTTTTTTTATCTGCAAAAGAAGAGAACATATTAGAGCAGCTGGCTGCATAAGATTGTCGTGTCATCAAGAGGTACCAATATCATTCGCTCATACTCCCTCCGTCCGAAAATACTTGTCATCAAAATGGATAAAAATATATGTATCTTAAACTAAAATACGTCTAGAGACATCCCATTTTATTCATTTTGATGACAAGTATTTCCAGACGGAGGGAGTACGATAGGGTTGGCTGGCTAGAGATATTTTTTCACTCTCTCTCTCTCTCCCTCTCTTTATGTTTCCTCTCATTTAACTAGGAGCACATGAAGAGCTTGGGAATTTGTTGCCTTCCACTATGTGGCCGATGCCGTATTTCACAAAAGTATGCCACATAATACGCATCGATGTGAAATCAAAAGATTTTGGCACCGCTCTCGCGATGTGAGAGAGTTGGCACCGCTGTGCACACAGACCCACATGTATAAACAAAACAATCAAACCAACTACACCAGCCTCTCACTCTCCCAAACAAGTGTTTTTTTATTGCCTCTGTCCTCTCTCTCTCTCCCACGTAGTGTTTTTTCATTGCGTGAGTTAATTTGGCACCGGAGCAAAGTAGGTGATCTAGAATGGGGCACCAGGTGAGCAATGGAGTGGCATCGATGCCACATGCATCACAAGTGAATTTGGCACATGTTTTGACCTACATAGCCCACTTTTGTACTCCCTCCATCCCAAAATTCTTGTCTTAAATTTGTCTAAATACGGATGTATCTAGTTACATTTTAGTGTTAGATACATCCGTATCTAAACAAATGTAAGACAAGAATTTTGGGACGGAGGGAATACTACCTCGTATTTAGTATAAAATTTTGACCATAGATTTACCTAAGAAAATGCCAATGCATGTAACTAAAAATTACACCATTTGAAATTATGTTCAAATACGAATCCAACGATATAGTTCTTAGTGATATGCATTAACATTTTGTCAGTTAAATCTATGGTCAAATTTTGATACTAAAAAATTGGAAGAGTAAACCAGGACGGAGCTAGTACTTGCTATTAGGGTAACCATAGAGTTACTAGAGTAGTCTAAGTTACTTTCCACTATGACTAGCCTAGGCTACTATAGTAGTACAGCATAAAAACAATGCAGGTGATCACGTGAGAAAAAATACTTAAAAACATTTCTTTCGGTGAGTGCGTAGATGCAGTTTTGAACACTACACTTGTCATCGTAATTTGGGAAAATTACAAAAAAAAATTGAGCTACGTTGTGATTACCGTTTACTTATAGGAGAGAAGTTTCACCTCGATGAGTAGCTTCTCCGTGCACGAAAAGCATGTAAGGAATCCAACAACTTGATCCAAATTGGGGCCGATAGATTTTAGTGCTAAGATCTTCACTGTGCACATGGACTAGGTCAAGCTTGTGGGAATCATTTTCTGGAAGACGGTCGTAAATACATCAAGAAGAAATTTAAAAATGTGAATTTCAAGAAGACAGAGAAGAAGATGAGTGCTGTACCAGAACGATTATGGATCCAATAAAGAGTTCGGAGAATTTGGCAGACGAGTACACCAAAGCTGTCAATTTCGGCGCGTCAATGACCCTGATTTTTGTTGGACCTTCTAGATCCGATACAAGCAATCTCTCAAGGAAAGGCGCATTCTCAATGACCATAACATGGAATAGCTGAAGTGATATCTTCCCCAATTGATGTCTTGTTGCGGGGCCAGCAAGACACATAAATCCATCGGAGATTCGTCGAGGCGATGTGGAGGCTAATGAACCCGTGGATCTGCTCTAGACGAAGGTACTCGAGCGCAATACAGCTGTGGAGCACGTGCTCCATTGCCTTCTTCGAGATGACAACGTCGAAGAGGTCGAGCTGCTTGAGGTGAGGGAGAAGAAGGGCGGGCGCGGCATTAATCTGGGGAAGATAGCAGGAGCTGAAGCTGGCGCGGCGCAGCGTTGGCGTGAGGCGGAGCGCGGATGGCGGCAGAGAGTGACATCGTCCAGCTTCAAAGCTGAGCTCCTCGAGCTGATCTAGGGCGGGGGATAAGAACCACTCGTAGAACTTGGGTTGGACCTTGCAGTTGGTACTGAACATGCGGATGTCAAGGCGTCTGGCTGGCCCAGGGTGCGATGAAAGGATCTTGGAGCCTGTGGTCATGCGTTTGCAATCCCCATCGCAGAGGCAGTTGTCGACAGTGAGGTTGAGGGGGACGCAGCGCCAGAGGGGGCTCCACCGCCGGGAGAGCAGGACGGTCCGCACTGCAGATTTGGTGGGGAGGAGGCCGATGATGACGAGCAGCATGTCGTCGGGGAGGCTGCTGATGAAGTCCAGGCTCGCCGGATGCGGTTTTGGCTCGAGCCGCCTCTGCTTGTTGGCTGCCTCGCTGTCCATCTCAACCAGCAGCGACGCCGGTGTACACGTGTGCTGGTGTGTGTTGTTTGCTGGGTGTGCGCGAGTGCGTCCTTCTGTGCATGCCGCCGCGCAGTGGTGAATTGTGCGCGAGTGCGTCCTTCGCATGCAAGAAGTTTGCCCTCAATGCGCCCTCAATTTACTAGCGTGCGGGGTGCTGCCCCGAGTGGTTTCAACTTTGTTTACTTCACCGCATGTCAGATGGGCCTCTGGTTTACTTATTTTCACCCACTGCCACATGGGCCAGCACACGAAGATACAGAACACGAGCTGACAAGGCAGCATGTGGATTGGTTGACCGGTCAACTAAACAATATACAGAGCTATACGCTGGCACAGTGAGCGTATAATCCATTGGTATAGAGAGTTTGAGTGAGAGGGGAGGCCCGTGAGAGATAGCAGAGAGAGAGAAAGAGCTACTCCCTCCGTTCGATAATGTAGTTCCAACATTTTTTTTAAGTCAAACATTTGAAACTTTGACCAAGTTTATAAAGAATTTATTTATATCTACAATACCAAAGATAAATGATAGTATGAAGTAAGTACATGTTCTGATGAATCTAATGATCGTTCCAGATGTAAATGTTTTTCTCCACATATACCTGGTCAAACTTTTCTGAGGTTTGACTTTTCAAAACATCCATATGCTTATGGACGTGACAGAGTCCCTAACTAGAGAGAGAGAGAGAGAGAGAGATAGAGTGAAAAAAGTGTGTGTGCATGTGTGAAAGAGACATGGACAACACACGATAAAAGTAGAGAAAAAGCGTGCGTGTCTTATGCAAACATATCACCCATGCATCTTCGACAACGGAGGCAAGGTGAGGAGATAGTGTGTGGTTGTTTGGAACCGAGAGAGCAAGACCCCTAGCACCTGGCCAAGAGGGGTCGGACAAACAAGGGAGAGAGGTTGAGAGAGACGTACGAAGAAAATGCAGACATGGGGAGGAGAGAGTGTATGTTTGTCATAGAGAGATCCCCTGGAGATCGTGATGGGACTACATGGGTGGGAGATCGAGTGACAAGGTGTGTGCGTGATAGAAGATGCCCCAAGAGATATCGAGATAGACGTATGGATGGAAGGAGACAATACGTGTGTTCCTGATGGCTAGTAAGAGATAATCATACTTAGGAGGGGGGAGTGCTTGCGCCTATGATGGACTAAGGGATTATGGTACTTAGGGGGGTGCGTGTCACATGGAGAGAGAACAAGGGCGGAGAGTGTTGGATGGGTCTATATGTATAGCGCGAGCGAGACATGTGTATGTGTGAACCAGGGAGATATAAGGCCAGTTTGGCTTGCATCCTGAGCATCTTTTGCCTGGCCTAGGGTTGTGGCCGGATTTCATGCACGCTTGTTTGGTTGCTACCCTGTGAAAAAGAAAGCCCGCCTGACCTGGGTTCCCTTGCACTTTAATTAGCCTGACTGAACTCCAGACACTGCAAGTAGCCTGGCCCAGGCAACCGATTTCGAATGCCTGGCCATGCCTGGTCGTGCGGCCACGAGGCTAACAGCAACATGGATGGATATAAGCATTAAATAATTGATGCATGGATTGATTGATGGGACGTTGAGGCTTTGCCTGGCCCAGGCATGAACCAAACGCTTCAGCAGCACACAAGCCTGGCCAGGCAGAAATATTTTACATCTCACGTCCACACCAGGCAGTACTGGCCATCAAGGCATGAGGGTCAGGTCACGACCCAAACTGACCAATAAAGTTTGAGAGAGATTGAGGAGCCCAGATAAGGCTGAGTGGTGCGTCAGATAGCTGAGAGGGGGAAAGAGATATTCCATCCGCTCAATAATGCAGTGCATGTAAATTTTTTAGAAGTCAAACTTTGGAAACTTTGATCAGGTTTACGCAAATGTTATTTATATCTACAATACCAAAGATACATCATACAAAACTACATCTCATGGTGAATCTAATGGTATATGTTTTCCGTACTAGATGTAATTCTTTTTCTCCACGTACATGGTCAAACTTTGTGATGTTTGACTTTTCAATAAATCTATATGCTATGGACCGAGGAGAGTGCCTCAGTCGAGACAGATCAAGTGCATGTGAAGGAGAATGAGTAAGTGTGCAAAAAGAGTATGTGTGTGAAAGAGAAAGTGACAACAAACGATAAATTAGAGAGAGTGTGTGTTTTTTCGTTTCTTATGCGAACATATCATGCATGCATCTCCAAGATGGAAAAGCGAGGCGAGGAGATACACGAAGATAGCTAGTGTGTGATTGTTTGCAATGGAGATAGACACCCTGTAGCACATGTCCAATAGAGGTCTAGCCAACAAGGAACAAAGGTCGAGAGGGACACATGGATGGCATGGACGCGTGGGGAGGGAGAGAGGGTGTGTTTGTGATAGAGAGATCCCCTCGAGATCGTGAGGGGACTATATGGGTGGGAGATCGAGGGAGTGCGTGCGCAATAGAAAGATGCCCTGAGAGAAATCGAGATAGACCATGCACATGTTTGTGATGGAGACTAAGATTCGCTAGTCATATACATATAGGGGGGACTACGTGTGCCTACAATTGAGTGAGAGACCATCATACTTGGCTAGCTGGGCATGAGATTGTGTGTGTGTGCATGTGAGATGGAGAGAGAACGAGGGAGAGAGATATAGTTTTAGATGGGCCTATCGAGTGCGAGTAAGATATGCATGTGTATGTGTGACCCTGGTGGATGGAGAGTTTGAGAGAGGGGGGAAGAGCTTCGAGACGACATAGTGGTGCGTGACAGAGTTACGGGCAAAGAGCCAAGGAATTTGTGTGCGTACAATGAGTGCACCCAAGATATCTAGCTTGGACTAGCTAGAGTATCATACATAGTGTATGAGAGATACCTATAGATGGTGTATATATGCATGCGAACTAGAAAGACCCCCCCCCCCCACACACACACACACAAAGAAGAGAGAGAGAGAGAGAGAGAGAGAGAGAGAGAGAGAGAGAGAGAGAGAGAGAGAGAGAGAGAGAGAGAGAGAGAGAGAGAGAGCGCGAGGGAGCGAGGGAGGGAGGGAGGGAGAGAGAGAGAGAGAGAGAGAGAGAGAGAGAGAGAGAGAGAGAGAACAAGAGTCCGGGAGAGGGGGAGGTCGCGTTTTATGCATCAAAGACTGATATAAACCATGTTTCAATATAAAATTGCATTCAAATATTTAAATTGGAGAACATGTTGTCTGCAATCCACACATGAACGGATATATGTGTATATCAAACAAGTTCATTAATTTGACTTTCAACATGTTCATGGAGTACTATAATACTGTACAACATGCTACTTGATTGAGGTGTTCAATTTTGGATTTAGTTCACTATTTTGACCTACTAAACGAGCTATTTCATTGAATCGAGATATTTCATTTTGGGTTTGATTCGCATTTTTGAGTGGGTCAACTATTTGTCATACAGTAAATTGCTAGCAACGAGCATGTAAAAACACATTACTCCCGAGCATCATCTCTCCATCTAAAAAAGAAGTGGCAAGCTAATATTTGAAAAATTGGTTCGAATCGACTTGGTAAGGTAGACGTGGATGCTCGTTCTCCCAAAATTTGAACAAACCGTTAAACATCCTCTCTGCTCGGTGGAATTCGCCCGAGCAAATAAATGGGAGACGCGGAAATTGGCCCGTTGTACATCGAGGGTAGGTTCGTAACTTCATCCAAGCGCGCCTTCTCCTCGGCCGAAATGACATGTGCCGAATAATTCATAAACCAGGCAAAACACGCTCTCCTCGCCCGAAATAGCTCGTGCCCACTATTTCAAAACACGCTCTCCTCGCCCGAAATCGCTCGCGCCCACTATAGTTCAAAACACGCCCTCCTCGCCCGAAATCGCTCCCGCCCACTATTTGGGGAGAAGCAAAGTTACTCTACTATCCCCGACCCTCAGTACACAGACCCAAGGCGAGAATCCTATAGGCAAGGGTAGAACTGTAACTCCCCCTCACATTTCAGACAAATGCATCCGTAAGACATGGTTCCACTCCCCTCCCAATTCCCCCAGCCCTCACCGCCCCCCCCCCCCCCCCCCGCCCGCCCCCATTCATACCTCGTGGATGCCAAATCACCTTCTCCCTGGGAAGCTCCCTTCTCCTGAGCCGCGAAACCTCAGCCACACCTCCATGGTGCCCCCACCGCACCAATTTCACAGCCGCCCTCCTCCCTAATGCCGGAGATGCTGTCCATTTGTCGTCGTGCACTGGGCCGTGTGCCTCTTACTCCGTGTTGCTGGTGCTGCCTCGACGACGGCCGCGTGAACCGTACCGGAGCCGATTCACCCCTGCCGTCGTTCACGGCGCTGGAGCGGCTCCAACTTCGGATCCGTCCAGAGTCCTGGCGCTGCTTCCGCGTAGCCGTCGACCATCGCGACATCACTCTTTCCCTGCCACTGGTCGCCACCACAACTGCGCCGGCCTCACCGACCCGGCAGCTGGACCTGCCTACCTCACCATGCCGCCAGATAGGTCGCACCCTCATCTCAAATCACTTTATTTACGCATTGGTTGTCTGAATTTTTATTCTGGGCCAATCGATTCCCAATGGGAAGCAGCACCCCTCGAGGCGGCAGAGCTCCTAGGCTGCCGGTTGGCTGGTGTCTAACGTAAGGGTGCGGGGCCGTAAGTTCACCGCGGAAGCAGCGCTTAGATGGCTATCTTTTAGAGTTGCGTGGGTTGAAGGTACTATCACCGCCGGATCTGGATGACGGGGAGTCTTTGTGGATTTGCCCGGGGGCAGCGCAACCACGGCAGTGCGATGGGGCGGGGAGTGGGGTTTTGGCCGGGGCCACGGACGGCGGAGGCAGGCTGCTCTGTCGTTGGTCGCTGGCTCTTCGGGGAAGATTCTGAATAGTGTCAGTCGGGAGGCACAAGACGGCCATCAAGCCATCCGGCGTAGATCGGACAGTACCAAAATAAAATAAAATCGTGTGACCCCAATTTAGTCTTCAGCCAACAGACGTGTGACCACTCTCGTACCTTGCTGTTGATCTCTTAGTGTATTTCTTTAGATCAAAGAGATATGTCGTTCTTAACATTATGCACTATCTGCATCTTCAGACACACCGTCTTCCGACTCACTGCAGCTGCTCCAACAAGGGAAGCATACACGAGAAGGGAGCTATAGTCCCCACTCAATAGTTCCCTGCATCGAATGCGCATGCCCGACATGGACAACCACAACCACTGCAGGGCCATCAACAAGTCAGCACATGATGCTCACTCCTATGGATGGAAGCCAGACAGGTTGTACGCTCATCTTACTTGTGTGCAACATTTATGGCTTTGTTATTCATCTAAGCATGGAAAATAGATCATCACATTTCACTGTGTATTCATGCTGATCTCTTACGGGTCTTCTTCAGGAGTTCACGCTGTTCCATAGCTCAGCTAAGATACTTGTTCTTTAGGTAACGCTTTTCCATAGTTATCATCCATCAGCCAATGCTATCCCGCAGGCTGGTGATTATAGTATTATACCACTTCTAGTATTACCTATGTTGTTCTTTAATACTTTTGTGTGTCATCTAGTTAATCTCGAGTACAAACGATACATATTATGTAGCTTTCATCTGTGTTCTCCCTTTAGTTTATGAGACCTGTTGCTGCTAGTTAACCCAAATCCTACTATTTATGTCGTCTCCTACAGGCACTCATTACATAAATCTAACTACTAGTTGTCTTCCATGCATGTCAGATATAATTGCACACACTGATATATCCACAAGAACCTCACGGAGCAATGTAAAGGCCAATAAACTTGATGCCAATGATACCCAATATGATGGAACATGTAAAGGCAGTTCTTTAGAAGACTAGCTTGCAGAAAGATGATGAATCCTCTTCACCCCACAAGGTCCTTGCTCTAACTTGGCATGTGATATGGGTACAACATGCATATAATGTCCTGGAGTGTATCTACTCTGTTGCAATGCCATGTGCTCAGCATGCTAATCATGCATGTAAATATGTCATGCCTTCCTGTTTTTCAGTACCTATTCCATTCATGATAACATGTTTTCAAATTCAAGTACTGTCATTCTACTCTATCGCAATGCCATCTGCTTAATTTGGACATCATGCTTCTGAATATCTTATGCATTGTTATTCATCAGTATGTACTTCATCTGTCTACCATACCATGTGTTTTTTTACATTGAAGTGCTATTCTAGTGCTCTGTTGCAATGCCATCTTATTTTCCCAATCATACGCATGTATGTTGCCATAGTTATTTCTATACGTATTCCTCTAGCATACAGTTTTACATTCAACTAGTGTTTTTTTTGCTGTGTTGTCCTGTCGTATCCCTAGCTCTTACACCATACTCCCTCCGTCCGGATTACATGTTGCCGAAATGGATAAAAAAGGATGTATCTAGAACTGAAATACGCCTAGACCCATCCATTTTTTTCTGGATGGAGGGAATACATGTCAATATGTCATGTCTTTCTATTCATCAGTACCTATTCCATCTCTGATGTAGCATGTTTTATAACTGAATCACCATTCTTCTATATAAGGCATGCAAGGGGAAGACGGCGATGTTAGAATCTGAAGGGTTACAAACCAGGTCTTTGCCGCTCCAATCAGAACTAGGCGGTCGCAGCCAGCGCTCCGGTCCCTCATGATCTAGCATCCTTCCTATGTGAATGAGTGTCTTGTAGTCCAGCAAGGTTCACGACGTGGGAAGCCACGCCGCTGGACCTCCAAACACCTCCGGCTACGGCACCGAGAGACGCTTGGCCACCGGCACCTCGTCCGTGTCAACGCACCATTCCCGAAGCTTGGAAAGGGACAAGTCCTCTCTATTCTCTGTCCCGGCGCCAAGCTCTCCACCAGACACGACGAGCCAAGGAGCTCTACCGCTGTCTCGGTCGTCCACGCATGAGATGGGATCCCCTCAATCATAATGTTCACTTGTGTGCGCATCACTCTCATAATAGCTTGAGCCTGCTTGAGCCACGGTTTGACGAAAAGCTTGAAAACCCATGCTCGACGGTGCCCGCCGCCAAAGCTCTGTTGCGCAACTCCGGCGCCGCGAAGATCACTAGGAAGTCCTCAGGATGGAACTTGTGAATGGAGAAACAATGGCGGGGTATGTGAAGCTCCTCCGACAAGGCTTCCGCCGCCTCCTAGCGTGACACCGTTGGTCGGGTGCCTCCCATATAGGCCACAACCGCCAGCCTCAGGCGCTGCTTGAGATCCTCCATCTCCTGCGTCCGATGGAGCACGCAGACACTCCCGGTAGCGGCAGCTGCAGCCGATGCCTGTCCAAACCCCACAGGTGCGGTGTCATCTAGGACTGGTGAGGGCCTCTCCAAGGGAGCGGTCTGCCTAGCCGCCGGTGACAGCCTGTTCACAGGTCCGGCCTGCATCAACGACTACAAAGCTCGCGCTACCTTGGCCACTGCATCTCTCCTAAGATCCTCCTCTGACCTGGGGCTCCGAGGCCGCTTGCATTCCGTGGATATGTGCCCCTCCAGGCCACACCGGATGCAAAGTGGAGGAAACCAGCAATCTTCCTGATGATGGCCCTCGCGGAAGCAATTGAAGTAGATGCCAAACAAGTCCGTTGGAATCTCCCTCCGCTCTGGCGATGAAGCCGGCGAGCGCGACGACCGCGGCCTGGAACCGCCCGCCGCTGCCTGCTTCTGAAAGGCCTTCCTTTTGCACCACAGCGCCTTGCGGGACGGCCCCGGCTTGCGCCACAGCACGGCGGAGCCCGCGGCTGGCTCAGGGTTGGCTCCATCTGGCGCACCTCCAGCCCCGATCGAGAACTCCGCAAATCCGGATGAAGCAGACAGCCCTAGGCCGGAGATGATGGGCTGAAGCCTGGATGAGACCAAAGCCGGACTTGCGGAGCCGAAGGCTATGGCGAGACCCGAGTGGAAGCGGCAACGATGGAAGTGGTGCGCCGGGGCCCGTGTGGGCACCGTGGCCGGGATGGCCACCGGCAGAGGGGAAGGTGGACGTCGGTGCCGGAGTGGCTGCCGGCGGAGAAGGCACGCGAGGTGGGGAAGCGCACGCGAGCTCTGTGCTGCAGACTTACTCTGGGCCTAACATGTTAATTAGAGAAAGGTATTGATGGAATAGTTGTTGTATTGCTTGATCCTCATGGGCTATCGCGAGGTATTGTAGTCGCCGTGGAGCTGCGGAAGAAGAGCAACGGTGGCCTAAGGAGGCGGCAGCGGCGGCGGTGCTCGAAGTAGGCGATAATGAACCCGATAGTGTGACGAAGACCGGCGCGGACGGTGATGTTCCCGGCCAAGGCAAGCGGTGCAGCGCATATCACGTGAAAGTCAACGCACATGGACGGCGGTGGACCACGGGCCGCAACGTTACGGCCCGAAGGGGCGACGCAACAGCGAGGGGCAGGTCGGGGCAACGGTGGGGAAGACCTCAGGGCGGTTGCAGGGATCGTGTGCCATGCTCACTACGGCCTGACGGGGCAACGCAGCGGCAGCGCGAGGGTCAGTGCAGCCTCGGGGATGGCCTGGAGCGGACGGCCTCGGTGCAACGGTTGACCGCAGGCTGCGCACTACGTCCCGAAGGGGCGACACAACGGCAGCGCGCGAGTTGGTGCAACCACCGGAATGGCCTCAGGGCTGCGGCGGGGATCACGTGCGAAAGTGAAACTATCCCTAGGTGGTTTTGGTAATTCCTAACAACATATAGCTCATTGAGCTAATGCTATTTCAAGATAAATATTTCAGGAAAGCTCAATGGTTGGCATGGCATGGATGAGAAAAGTGGACCCCTCAAAATACTAATGACAAAAGGATTGGCTTAAGCTCAAAGCTCAAGACTCTACATTTTCTATTTTAGTTGAGTCTATAGGAAAAGCCAATACTATCAAGGAGGGATGAGGTGTTGCTTAACGAGGCTCTTGCTCAAAATGCTTAGTGATATGCTCCAAATCCCTCAACTACTTTCTCACATCCACATATGACCTAAACCAAAAGTCAAACTCGGCCCCACCGATTCTTCCTATCCGGCACCACCGAGTTGCATATGTCATAGCCACTGCCACAAACCCTAGGCAAATCGGTCTCACCGATAGGGATCTCGGTCTCACCGAGATGGGATTGCAATCTCTTTGTTTCCCTTCGTAACGTTTCGGTCCCACCGAGATGAGCGATCGGTCCCACCGAGATTGCAATGTAAACTCTTTGTTTCCCTTTCATAACATTTTGGTCTCACCGGAATGAGTGAATCGGTCCCACCGAGTTTACCTGACCAACTCTCTGGTTAGCTTATTACCAAAATCGGTCTCACCGAGTTTGTGTAATCGGTCTCACCGAGATTACGTTATGCCCTAACCCTAACCATATCGGTCCTACCGAGTTGCATGTCGGTCCCACCGAAAATCCTAACGGTCGCTAGATTTGCTGAATCGGTCCGACCGAGTTTCTCAATTCGGTCCCACCGAGATTGGCAAGTTGTGTGTAATGGTTAGATTTTGTGTGGAGGCTATATATACCCCTCCACCTCCTCTTCATTCATGGAGAGAGCCATCAGAAGCAACCTACACTTCCAACTTACTTTTTCTGAGAGAGAACCACCTATACTTGTGTTGAGGCCAAGATATTCCATTCCAACCATATGAATCTTGATCTCTAGCCTTCCCCAAGTTTCTTTCCACTCAAATCTTCTTCCCACCAAATCCAAATCCTGTGAGAGAGAGTTGAGTGTTGGGGAGACTATCATTTGAAGCACAAGAGCAAGGATTTCATCATCAACACACCATTTGTTACTTCTTGGAGAGTGGTGTCTCCTAGATTGGCTAGGTGTCACTTGGGAGCCTCCGACAAGATTGTGGAGTTGAATCAAAGAGTTTGTACGGGCAAGGAGACCGCCTACTTCATGAAGATCTACCGCTAGTGAGGCAAGTCCTTCGTGGGCGACGGCCATGGTGGGATAGACAAGGTTGCTTCTTCGTGGACCCTTCGTGGGTGGAGCCCTCCGTGGACTCGCGCAGCCGTTACCCTTCGTGGGTTGAAGTCTCCATCAACGTGGATGTACGATAGCACCACCTATCGGAACCACGACAAAAACATCCGTGTCTCCTATTGCGTTTGCACTCTCCAAACCCTTCCCTTTACATTCTTGAAAGTTGCATGCTTTACTTTCCGCTGCTCATATACTCTTTGCATGCTTGCTTGAATTGTGTTAAGATTGCTTGAATCGTGCTAAGTTGCTAAAATCTGCCAAGAACTAAAAGTTGGGAAAAGGATAGATTTTTATTTGGTCAAGTAGTCTAATCACCCCCCTCTAGACATACTTTTGATACTACAAGTGGTATCACAGCTTTGGTCTCCATTTTCTTTGATTTCCATAGCTTTTGGTAGTCATAGCCTTGGTTTCACAACCTAGGAGAGTATGGTGTCTAGTGAGGGAAATTACCACCATAGAGGTCCTTACTTTGATGGTACTAATTTTGCTAGTTGGAAGCATAAGATGAAAATGCAAATTCTTGGACATAACCCCGCTGTTTGGGCTATTGTGTGTATTGGCTTGCAAGTTGAATTCTTTGATGGGAGAGAACCAAACCGTGAAGCTACCGCGGAAGAGTTGAAGATGCTGCAATACAACGCTCATGCTTGTGATATCCTCTTCAACGGATTGTGCCCCGAAGAATTCAACAAAATCAGCCGTCTAGAGAATGCAAAGGAAATTTGGGATACTTTGATTGATATGCATGAAGGTACCGACTCCGTCAAGGAATCCAAGTTGGATGTGCTTCAAAGTCAGCTTGACAAGTTCAAAATGAAGGATGGTGAAGGTGTCGCTGAAATGTACTCTAGGCTTGCTCTTATCACAAATGAGATTGCCGGCTTAGGAAGTGAAGAGATGACCGACAAATTCATCATCAAGAAGATCCGAAGAGCTTTGGACGGAAAATATGATATCGTGTGCACCTTGATCCAAATGATGCCCAATTACAAAGATCTCAAGCCAACGGAAGTCATTGGAAGAATTGTTGCTCATGAGATGTCACTCAAGGATAAGGAGGAGCTCCACAACAAGTCAAGTGGTGCTTACAAAGCCTCTTGTGAAGCTCCCACATCATCAAGTAAGAAACAAACCTTCAATGAAGAATTGAGCCTAATGGTGAAGAACCTCAACAAGTTCTACAAGAGTAGAAGCAAGGAAAGAAGTTCCAAGTCAAGGTCCTACAATACCAAAAGATCTTCTAGTCGAGAGCATAATTGCTACAATTGTGGAAGACCCGGACACTATTCCGATGAGTGTACGGCACCCTACAAAAGAAGAGAAGACTCTCCAAAAAGAAGAAGTAGAAGAGAAGATTCACCACCAAGAGAGAGAAGGAGTAGAGATGGTCGTTATGAACGAAGAACGTCCCGGAGAAGCAAGGATTCAGAAAGGAAGGACAAGTCATCAAGGAGAAACACAAAACAAAGACATCAAGCTCATGTTGGTGAATGGGTATCCGGCTCCGATTCCGACAATCACTCTGAGAGAACCTATCACTCCGGCTCCGAATATACTCAAGATGAAGGTGTTGCTGGTCTAGCACTTGTGTCAACCAACTCCTATGACATATTTGATTCACCAAATGAAGGACTTGGAAGATGCTTCATGGCTAAAGGCCCAAAGGTATCACACTCCGAGTATGTTGATTTCAGTAGTGATGAAGATGACTTTTTTAGGTGATGATGATTTACTTGTTGACAACTCTAGTGATGAATACTATGATGAAACATCAATTAATCATGCTAATCAAGATAAAACGAATGAAAATGATAAGGAGAAGATTGAGCTTCTAACTAAAGAACTAAACACTCTTAAGTTAGCTCATGAAACTATCTTAGAAGATCATCGAGAACTTTTATGGACTCATGAGAAGTTATGCTTTGAAAAGCGCAACCTTGAGCAAGAGCATGAGTTCTTAAAGGCAATCAATGATGATCTTCGCAAGAAAAGTTCTTCTTACACTGCCAAGCGTTTACTCTTATCTACTTACATGCCTCAAGTCAAGTCTAGTAACAAGAACAAGAAAGATTCTTCCTCTAGTAGTAACAATAATCATGCTAAATCCAATGTTGTTGCTTCTAGTAGTTCTCTTGATTCCACTAATGATTCTCTTACCCAAGTTACACTTGAGCAAGAAAAAAGCTTATTGAAGGGAATGATAGAGAAAGGTGTTTACAAGAGCCTTGTCGGGAGTAAGCAATTCGAGGAAATTGTACGCAAGCAAGGAAGGCACCGGAAGAACCAAGGTGTTGGTTTCGAATGAAAGTTCAATGCCAATGGAGTTGAGTGGGAAGAAGATCAATACCCCAAGACGAAGTTTGTTCCTCAACAAGACAAGTATGATCCTACTTCTTTCAAAGGGACACAAGCTCAAGATGATATTCCACCACAATACCATAAGCAAAAAGGCAAGGACAAGCTTCCAGAGGAGATTGATGCATTTGAAGAAGCTCCTAAGGCCTTGGTCAAGTGGGTTCCCAAGACCACATCAAGTTCTACTTCATCAAGTATGACTACAACTCCAAGGATTCCCATCAAGATGATGTGGATCCCGAAGAAGAAGAACTAGAGAGTTCTTGAGGGTGACTCCGCCAACATACTTCACTCTTATCATTTTGGCAAGAACGAGTGCAATCAACTTCCACATCTTGCACTATTTCATGGAGTCACAAACCCTCTTGTTGGTAAGACAAGGGACAAGGTAACCTAATGCCTTCATAGACATCATCTTGTGTGTGCATCACTCTATGTCTATGGATATCCTTGTTTGTTCCTTGTGGGACTAACCCGTGTAGGTATTGAAAGTGCAACTCACTCCAAAGGATTGCTCCAAATGATCTACATCAACATTGAGCATCCACATCTTCAACACCTACATGAAGTCATCATCGACAAAACCCAAGGTTAGTTCATCCCTCTTAGGGGGAATCTCACATCTAGAGGGAGCTTTACTCTAATAATTGAGTCAAAGCAACTCTAATGGTGTGAAAACAACAATGCTTTATGTAAAAGTGGTAACCCCCACTTGTGCTTAAACGATGAGTATGACCTATGATCAAGTGTTTTCATTTGACTCCTAAGTCAATATACTCATATATAGATGACCTAGTCATCGCCAATTGCTTGATAGATGCTAGAATTGGTTGTGCATGCTTTGCCACATATTTCATTTGCCATTTTATTGTGTGAGCATGTTGGTTGCATAATTTACTCATTCGAGGGCATCCACTTGTTGTTTTGATTGTTTGGCTTCTTTTCTTTTGCCAAGTGGATGTACAAGAATGCCTAAGAACCTTCTCTAGCTATCTATGCTTTACTTGTCTCAAACTCTATTCATGCTACATCACAAAGTTTGACCAAGTCAGATTCGAACCACTCTGTGTGAGGAGCACTCGGAGTCCCCGATTCGTCATAGACTTAAAATTCCAAAACTTCTTTGTGTGTTTTGGTCTGACCGATTCATCCATTTTGGTCATACCGAGATCACTAAGTCGATCTAGGTTTTCAATCTCGGTGCAACCAATTTGAACTTTTCGGTCACACCGAGTTGTTCCACTCGGTCACACCGATAGGGTCAGGCTATATATATCCCCGGGCCAAAATTTGGAAATTTCTCCGAACCCCTTCGCCCGCGCTCAGCCTGCTCTGCCTCCCTGGGTCTCCGGATCGTCCTCCTCGTCGCCAGCTGCCTCCCGCTGCTGGTCTCCACCACCGTCAATGGGAATCGTCTCCGCCGTTGCCGCCGTAGCAGGTCCATCGCCGCACTTAGGGTATGGACTTGACCCTTGTGCTAATCTCACTCCGATTCCTAGCACATTGTTTTTTCCATGTATCTTGCCACGATTGAGATCACTCTATCCAGCGAAATCACTCTGTAGTTTAGTTGTGGATTGAAAAGTTAGGGTTAGGTTTCTGCCGAAATCATCTCGGACCAACCGAGTTGTAGAACTCGGTGCCATCAATTTGGCTAAGACCAGTGCACATGTGATTCTCGGTCTGACCGAGAATTGCAAATCGTTGTGACCGAGTTCAGGACTTTGTGAAACCCTAGCAGTCTCGGTGCCACCGAACCGTGACTCGATCTGACCGAGTTCACTAGTTTAGGTTCCAAAAACTGCTTCGGTATCACTGAGTTTTCAAATCGGTAGATCCGAAATGCTTTATGTGGAAAACTAAAACTAAGTTTTTGTCTCATTCTTTTGCAAAAACCTCTGTACTTTGTGATGCTCATCCAATCTATCTCATCTATATCTATTCACAGGGTCTGTTGTCAGTGTTTGCATCATGTCAGATCAGAGTGACAGTCAGAACAAGTCTGAGGAGCAAGTTTAGATGAGTGAGGGCACTAGTCCCTCTAGCAGCTATGATGATGGTAGCAGGAGCACACCCAGCAACTTGCCTAAGGCAGCCACCAGGGCCAGAAAGAAGAGAACCTCAAATTCTAAGGATGAGGACTATGTGACTGTTGAGGATGAGGCCACTTCCAAGAAGAAAGTTCTAAAGAAGGAATATGGCACAGCTGCTGCCACCGAGCCAGGAATGCAGAAGAAGGCACCTACAAGAAGGATCCCCACTTCCAAACCTAGGAAGGTTACCACTGGTGAAACCATGAAATTCACCATTGAGTCTGAAGATGAAGCTGCTGGCCAGGACAAGAAGAAGAAGAAGAGAGTCAGAACCACTGCTGCTAAAGTACTTGGCAAGCCCTCTATGAGGAGAGACTCTGAAGATGAAGAGGAAGAGGTTGCTGCACCAGCACCTAAAGCTCAGAAGCTTATGGGAGATGCCATAAGGTCAGGGGCTGCTCCATCAAAGCCCAAAGAAGCTCCCAAAGCTGCTGCTCCAAAACCCAAGTTTGCACCCAAGAGGAACACCAGGAGTATTCCAACTGTAGAGAAGAACAAGGCCCCAGTGCCTAAAGCTGCTATTGAAGAAGATGATGATGAGTCACATGTCTTGAGGAAGTTGAAGCCCAAAATTGCAGATCACAATGATGCTCATACAGTAGCTGAGGATATGAAGCTCGGGAAGGATGCAGGACTCAGACAGTGGAGATTGACTGATCCCTATGCAGTCAGGAGGAGAACTGTTGTGGACTACAGGTTCCATACAAAGGAACAGCATGACTTCTATGAGACAGTGTTGCTTGACAAGAAGCCTATAGTCTGTGATATGAGATGGGTGGACTGGAAGTACATCAGGGAAAATGAAGAGCACTATCCTGGAGTCTATGATAGTTTCATGTCTTGTGGAGTAGAGGACTTTGTTGGGAAGAAGCTCACAAAGTGGAATGATGAGCTTATTATGCAGTTCTACTCCACACCTCATTTCTACCCAGATGGAAGGATTGTCTGGATGTCTGAAGGTACTAGGTACCAATCATCAGTTGAAGAATGGGAAAAATTGATCAATGCTCCTAAGGAAAATGAGGATGACTTGGATGTCTATGCCAAGAAGAAGAAGGATCACAACTCCATGGCAATTATGTACAGAGAGATCCTAGATGTTGTTGTTGAGACACACAAACTTGGATCAGTACATTACCTTCTGTCAGGTTTGCCAACAATCAACTGGATCCTCGGGCATACTCTGTTGCCAAAGTCAGGTGATCACAAGATGATCAGAGGCCATGCAATTAACCTGCTTCACATATTTGATGTGCCTCAAAAGTTCAAGGTCATGAGCCTAATTGTGGAAACTATCAAGAGGACAGCTGCAGATCAGAAGAGAAGTTGTGGGTATGCCCCACAGATCCAGGAGCTAATCAACTCCAAGATGGGCACTAGCACATATCTCTTGGACAAGGATCACATGCCCATCTACCCAAACTTTGAGGACAACACTATTGTGATGGATGAGAATGAACCATCCTCTGTGCAAGCTCAAGAGAAGAAGGAGAAGGCAAAGACTGAAAAGGCTGCAAAGATGCCAACCATTGATGAGGCATCTCAGTATTTCCTAAAGAGCAAGCAAGATCAGCTTGGCTACTTGATTGCCTCCACTCTGAGGATTGAGAAGGGATTGGCCACCCTGACTCAAAACCAGGAGAGCCTGGAGAGGATCATGGAGTAGAAGTTCTATGATTTAGATGTGAAGGTCACTGAGATACAGTCAGTTGTTGAGAAACTTAAGGATGAAGTGCAGGAGAAGAAGGGCAAGTCTACCACTGATGCTTTTGCTAGAGTGCCCAGGAGTCAGAGATCTGCTGCAGTGCCAGTGACAGACACCAGAGCAACTTCATCTGCACCAGCTACAGCTTCTGTGCATCCAGCTCCAGCACCCACTCCACCAGCTCCATCTACATCTACTGATGCCTTCGTCCTTGGAGTTCTATCTACACCACCACCTGAAGACCAAGCCTGACAGTCGATATCGGTGGGAAATGACACCTATGGGATCACTGGAATCCCTTCTACGGTTGCAGGGTGCGGAGATCGTGAGAAGAGCAGGACTAACAGGTGACACAAGGAGGATTTACCCAGGTTCAGGCCGCAAAGATGCGTAAAACCCTACGATCCTGCTTTGGTGGATGTATTAGTGCTCTTGCACTCTCGAACTAGCTCTGGGTGCTGAGGGGTTCAAAAGAGCCGAATCCTTTCTCCGTGCGCCATGGGCCTCCTTTTATAGGCGAAAGGGGCCGCCACAGTGGCACACAGGAGGTGGAAAGTGCTACAGTATTGTGAGTTTATCGCTAGCATTACAGGACAAGACGCATTTAATGCAAGGCTTAGGTGTCCCTTCGCTTTATCGGGGACGGGAGCGAGGCCCGTCCCGTTCGTTGCCGCTCCTTCATGCTTCGACACGCGCCCTAGCCAGCGACGCACGCGGTGCCATGTAGGCAGGCAAGCAGCTGAGGTGGCACGGTGGTGGAGCCTTCGCGAAGGATTGCATGCTGCCACGCAGGTGCCTACCCGGCTGGTTGAGTTGGCAGCTGCATGCGAATGGCGGTGAAGACTTGGTTAGCGCGGGCCTGGCGGTGGCCCTGCTAGTGCGCTTGGCGAGGGCTTCGTCGGGTGGCCCGTCAAGGGTCTTGCCGGGTAGCCCGGCAAGGGTCTTGCCGTGGCACGCTGGTTTCCCCGGCAAGGGACCTTGCCGGGGGTCTCGTGGGTTTCTTCGGTGAGGATGGTTGCCTTCCTATCCTCATTTGGTCTTGTCTCTTCGTTGTCTTCACAAAGATCTGCACGCCACCACAAAGGTGCCTCCCGAGCCTCGCCCCAATGTGTTTGTCGAACGTTGGTGGGCTCAGGGGTGGCCCACTTTGGCTGGTGTGGGCGAGCTGCCCCGGCAAGACTGAGGCTGCCCCGGCAAGGGTCCTTGCCAGGGGAACCTGCTACACCCATCTGATCTTTGTGGTCTTGGTCCTTGTTGTTGCCTCGTTTGCCTTGTGGCCTCGGCTTCTCTCCGGCTTCCCCTTCCTGCCGTGTCTGTGTGTGGCCGTGGTGGGAGGCTCTGACTGCCCGTGCACAAGTAAAGGGGTCAAAAGGAGAACCCCTACTTTTGTACACCAATAGGAGCCCTCGGGCCTGGGTCATACATAAGCGCCGCACGTTGTTGGGCCAGGCCCAGAATGGTGCGCGGGCAGTTGGGGCGGAATTTTACCGCGGCCACTGTCTCGTCCGCTGCGCTTCCCATGACCCGTGTTGAACGCGTGACGTGGGGGTCGTGCGCGCGCATGACATGGGCATGCTGGCGTCACCTCGTGGTAGATAGTAAAGAGGCAGCTTGTGCGTCTCTTTGAGACCGCGGGGCCACCTCCCATTTACTGCCCTTGCTCGGGAACCATCTTTCCACGCGTCCCATTACGCCCGCCCCTTGTGCCACGTTTGCTGCATACAGAGCGAATGACAGGCGCAGGGGTCGTGGGTAGTCGCGCCCGTGCGGGTCGATTCCCACGAGCCTTCAATGGAGCGGGGAGGGCGGTCGACGACCCCGCTCGCAATCACTTCAAGAGGCCGGATTGGCCGAGAGGGGGCGGCCGAGCCTAGCCCCCGCCCCTTTATAAGGAGGGGAGCGGGAGGGACGGCGCCTCTCAACCTTTCGCCATCTGCCTCTTCCCATCCCTGCTTCCTTTCTTCTTCTGTCATGGCGAGGGGGCACGGCGACGCTTCATCGGTGGCGGCGAGGGTCTCGGCCCAACAGCGCATCACTCCTCCCCAAGAGCTCGTAGCGGCGGAGCCGATCGCTAGAGGAAGGGGGAGGGGATGAGGTCGAGGCCGCCGTCGTGCCCGAGGGAGAGGAGGACAGGGCGGCAGATCTGCCTCGCCCCCTCCAGCAGCCCTCCCTCCGATGGAGGGCCACGCTGGGGACAACCCATATGAATTCTTCGTCAGGCTGCGCCATCCGCCGCGCCGTCGCCTTCGCCTTTCGACCCTGTTTGTGCGGGAGATGGAGCTGGATCCACCGCAGGCACTGCGGCTGCACATGAGGGGTTGTGGGAACAGTGGCACATGGGTCGACGTCGAGTTCCCCGCCCCTCACATCATGTACCTTCATCGAGGATGGAAGACCTTCGCTCGCCTCCACAGCTTGATGGATGGGCTCGCTCTCCATTTCAAATTAATGGAGGGTGGCCTCCTCTCCATCAGAATCTTCGGGCACTTCGGGACCCGCGTGAGGTGCTGCGTAGAGAGCTCTTCCGATGATGAAGACTCCTCCTCAAGCGAGAGTGGCGAGGAAGACAACGGCAGCGACGACGAGGGCAGCGGGCGGCAGGATGACGGGTCCGACTAGGTGTCGGGCACCGCTCCGAGCGGCACCGGCGACCCCATCATCCGCGTCGCCAGCTCCTTGAACTTCTCGGGGTCGTCTCCTTGGGCGGCTGGCATAGGGAGGCTGCAGAAGAGGAAGAGGACGAGCGGCAAGGCTCTCAAGTCGGAGTACGCGGGCACCGACGCCTTTGTTGCGTGTTGGCGTCCTGCCGCCTCGTCTTCAAGCTCTGCCTCTAGCGCTGCCATCACCATCCAGCCCTTGGACGGCCACCGGGATGTTCTCTTGGTGTCTTCTGCCACTCGTAGTAGGCCTAGGCGCTCCTTTTGCCCTTCTGCTTTCTTGTTCCATTTCCTGAGGAGAGGGACAAGAAAGGGATTACAGGCACTTTATATCTTTTTAGTCTTGTAAGCCTTCGGTCCTTTGTTAGCTTTAGAACTTGTAATCCCCTTGTTCATGTTTTTCATATTGTATGAAATGTACCTGTACGGGATGTTTTTAATGAAAAAGGGATGTTTGCCGGGATTTTCGTTCGCGGGAGGAACCCACGGCAAGGGGTGAACACTTGTTATCCTTAAGATAAACGTTTTTCTTTTTCCCGGCAACAAGCCATCTCCCCACCTCGATCAACCTTTCTCACGTTCTCGGCGGAGGCAGGGATGAGGTGGGCTTAGGCCCCTCGTTCCCCTTTTTTGTTGCCGCAGCTACGACCAGATCCGGACCCAGGAGATAATCCTTGGGTGCCGAAAAAGAGGGAGCACGGTAGCTTAGAGATAGAATGGGGTTTCACGTATCCCAGTCCATCACGAAATGCATCATAGCGGATAGAGGACTTATCTGGATCTGCAGCCCCCGGCGAGTTTGGCTTGCCGTGGAAGGATCCTTGTTCTTGCAGCCCCCGGCAACTCTGGCTTGCCGGGGCCTAGATGTCGGCCCGTTCCTTTTCTTCCAAAACGGCTCAGCAAGAATGCTTACGTGCCCTGCGAACCAAAGAAAGATGGAGAGGAACAGAGAGACGTGCAGTCGACCTCTAAGCGAGGGGTTAGCCGCAGCTAAGCACTATCAACCCTAACCAAGGAAGAGACTCAACCTAGCATGCATGCTATAACTTAGGGCACCAGCGCTTCGTTTATTTATGCTCAAGGTCTGCGCCTGGCTTTTGTACAAAGGGTTACATGCCTTGCCGGCAAGGCTTGTACAAAAGGGTGGCTTGCCGGGAGGCCCGGCAGCCGCGCCTTATGGGTAAAACTTGCGAAGATGCTCAATGTTCCAGGAATTGCTTGCTGGAATGGCGTCTTCGGTCTCCAGCCGGACAGTACCGGGCCTGGTGACTCGTGTTACCCGATAAGGGCCTTCCCACTTTGGCGTCAACTTGTTGGAATTCTTGGCCGACTGAACGTGCCGAAGAACAAGGTCGCCTTCCTCAAGGCTCCGGACATGAACCTTGCGGCTATGGTAGCGGCGCAAGGCTTGCTGGTAGCATGCTGCTCTCACAGCCGCTTGGAGACGATCTTCCTAAAGGAGCGTCGTGTCATTTTGCCGCAATCGCTCTTGCTCAAGCTCATCATAAGCGAGCACTCGAGGTGACCCGTATATTAGTTCCGTGGGGTGCACTGCTTCTGCCCTGTAAACCAGGGCAAAGGGTGTCTGGCCGGTGGCTCAATTTGGCGTCATTCTGATCGACCAAAGAACCGCCGGCAACTCATCAATCTAGCGCCTTCCACTCTTGCGCAGCCTGTCAAAAGTTTTTGTCCTTAAGCCTCGCATGACTTCAGCATTTGCCCTCTCTGCTTGGCTGTTGCTCCGTGGGTGTGCCACGGAAGCAAAACAGACCCTGCTACCGAGATCTTCAATATATTGCATGAAGGCATGGCTTGTGAACTGTGTACCGTTGTCGGTGATGATCCTGTTGGGCACCCCCAAGCGGCACACTAGCCCTTTGAAGAACTTGATGGCTGACTGTGTTGTCACCTTCCTCACTGCTTCCACCTCTGGCCACTTTGTGAACTTGTCAATTGCGACGTACAAGTACTCAAAGCCCCCGACGGCATGGGGGAAAGGGCCCAGTATGTCGAGCCCCAGACCGAGAAGGGCCAGGAGAGAGGTATAGTTTGAAGGGCTTGAGCTGGTTGATGAAGCTTTTTCAAATGGAACTGGCACGCTTCACACTTGGTGACTAGTGTCGTTGCATCCTGGAGGGCAGTGGGCCAGAAGAAGCCTTGCCGGAAGGCCTTGCCGGCAAGGGCCCTTGACCCTATGTGGGAGCCACATATGCCTCCATGTATCTCTGCCAACAGCTTTAGTCCTTCCTCCCAGGTGATGCACATCAATTTCAACCCATTCGGCCTTCTTCTGTACAAGACGTTATCAACGAATTGGTACAGGGCAGACCGGCGGGCTACTCTTTCTGCCTCTTCCCGCTCCTCAGGAAGCTCTCCCTTTTGAAGGAAACGGATGGTGTGCTGCGCCCATGCCGGGCCCTGGGACTCGACGGCAAGGACCAAGGGCATCTCTTCTGCCGCGGGAGCGGTTACCTCCATGGCCATGACCTGAGGTCCTGCCGGAGTTGATCGCCCCGTGGCAGGATCGGCATCCACGGCAACATCTTCGCCAGCGACTCCAGGGAGCTCGGTGGGGAAGTACTTGCCGGGGCCTAGCTTCATGCGCTTGTTTTGCCCAGCTGACGGCTCAACGGATGGTTGGGTTAACTAAAGCACAAAGGTACCTGGTTCCACAGGTAGCTTGAGGGCAGCGCGCTTCGACAGGTAGTCGGCAATGTCGTTCTCCGCCCGAGGGACATGCTCTATTTGTATACCGTCAAAGCGCTCCTCCAGTTTCCTCACCTCATCTACGTAAGCTTCCATCAACGGGCTTTGATAATCTTTGTTAACCTGCCTGACGACGAGCTGTGAGTCGCCCCTGACAATGAGCTTCTTAACTCCAAGGTCTGCCGCGATCCTGAGACCGGCAAGCAAACCCTCGTACTCGACGGTGTTGTTGGTTGACATCTCCCGAGGAAAGTGCATCTGGATGACATATTTGAGGTGCTCTCCAGTGGGCGCGACAAGCAGCACACCAGCACCGGCGCCTTGCAGCGAGAAGGCACCATCAAAGTACATGATCCAGTCGCAGCCCGTTTCCTTGCCCGGGAGAGTGGTCTCCTGTACCTCTTCATCGGGCATCGAGGTCCATTCCGCAACAAACTCCACCAAGACCCTGCTCTGAATTGTCGAGGTACTTTCAAACTTCAAACCGAAGCTTGACAGCTCCAGGGCCCATTCCACGATCCTCCCCATTGCATCTGGGTTGTGTAGTATCCGTTGCAATGGGAGGCGAGTGACCACTGTGATCTCGTGCACTTGGAAGTAGTGGCGCAGCTTTCTCGAGGCCATAGGGAGGCCGAAGAGCAGCTTTTGCACGCCTGAGTACCTCGACCTAGCCCCCTGCAAAAGGGAGCTGACAAAGTACACTGGGTGCTGCACCATTTTATTCTTCTACGCCTCTTCACCCAGTTGCGTGGGTCCTGTTGTGCTGCCGTCAGCCCCTGCCGGGGACTCGATCTTGCCGGGATCGAGCCCTGCCGGAGAGGGTTTCGGCCCGCCATCTGTTGGCTCTGCTGCTGTCGCTGCCATTTTGTCGGCCTCTCTCTGCACCACTAGTGCGGCACTAACCACCTGGTTCATTGCCGCTAGATAGAGCAGCAACGGTTCTTGTGGTTTAGGCGCAACCAGCACTGGAGTAGAGGAGAGGTATTTCTTCAAATCCTGCAGTGCTGCCTCGGCTTCTGGGGTCCACTCCACTGGCCCTGCTTTCTTCAAGATCTTGAAGAAAGGAAGGGCACGCTCCGCGGACTTGGAGATGAACCGGCTCATGGCAGCAACGCAGCCAGTGAGCCGACGCACGTCCTTGACCCGCTTGGGTGCCTCAATCTACTCGATGGCCTTGATCTTATCTGGGTTTGCTTCAATCCCGCGCTGGGACACAAAGAACCCGAGAAGCTTGCCGGACGGGACGCCAAAGACACACTTCTCAGGGTTCAATTTTAGGTTGATCTTGCGCAGGTTCCCGAACATTTCCTCCAGATCTTGCACAAGGGTTGCTTTGTCCTTGGTTTTGACCACTATGTCATCCATATAAGCTTCCATATTTCTATGTAGCTGGGGCTGAAAACCAATTTGGACTGCTCTTGCAAAGGTCGAGCCAGCACTCTTCAAACAGAAAGGCATCCGTAAAAAGCAATACGTACCACATGGGGTGATGAATGCTGTCTTTTCCTCATCTTACTTTGTCATGAAGATCTAGTGGTCTCCTGAGTAGGCGTCGAGGAACGATAAGAGGTCACACACAGTCGTGGAGTCAAAAATCTGGTCGATGCGCGGCAACGGGAAAGGGCCCTTTGGACAGGCCTTATTGATGTTCGTGTAGTCAATACACAGCCTCCATTTCCAATTTGCCTTGCGCACCACTACCGGATTGGCCAACCACGTCGGATGGAGTAATCCCCTCACCAAGCCTGCCACCTATAGCTTTCTGATTTCCTCCATGATGAACTCTTGCCTCTGCAGAGCTTGCTTCTTGACTTTCTGCTTGACAGGCCGCACGTGAGGACAGACAGCAAGGTGGTGCTCAATCACCTCCCTGGGAACGTCAGGGATGTCGGAGGCTTGCCATGCAAACACATCGACATTCGCCCGCGGGAAGGTGACGAGCTTGCTTTCCTATTTGCTATCGAGGGTGGAGCTTATGGTAAAAGCTCCTCCCGTGCTGTCCTCCTTGACGGGCACCTTCTTGGTCTCTGGTGGTGTAGCCCTGGACTTCTTGCTCTTGCTGGCGGAGCTCTCTGGCATGTTCTCAATGGAAGCGCAACACCCCGAAGAGGTGCGCTTGCCGAAGTGGGTGCGAGGGGTCTCGCCGGTCTTCTTCTGCTCCATGGCTCCGTCGGCAGGAGCAGGTGCCTTAGCGGCAGCTGCTGCAACTGCTTCCCGGTAGATTTGGTCGGTGCAGATCAGCGCATCTTTCTTGTCAGAGGGGACGGTGATGATGTTCATCGGCCTGGGCATCTTCAGCATGTTGTAGGCGTAGTGGGAAGCCGCCATGAACTTGGCTAGCGCCAGGCGGCCGAGGATCCTGTTGTAAGGCAAGGGGATCTCGGCTACATCGAAAACAATCCTCTCCGTCCTATGGTTCAGCTCGCCTCTGAATGTCACGGGCAGCGTGATCTTTCCCTTTGGCTGACTCCTCCCTGGGTTGACCCCTTGGAACGTACCCGTCTCCTCGAGGTCTCCATCAGGGAACTGCAGCCTTCTGACCACAACGGGAGAGATCAAGTTCAGGTCGGCCCTGCCGTCTACCAACATCTTTGTCACCCTGAGGTTACGGATTGTTGGCGAAACCAACAATGGCAAGCACCCGATTGCAGCGGTGCGGTCAGGGTGGTCCTCGGTGTCAAAGATGATGGGCGTGCCGGACCATTTCAGCGGCTTCCGTGCATCAAACGATGGTTCCACCGTTGTGACCTCGCGCGCCCACTGCTTGAGTTGGCGGTGAGATGTATGCAGTGAGGCGCCACCATCGATGCACATGGCCTCTGTGGCTTTCTGAAACTCGTGGTCGCCGGACTCGTCGTCCTCGTCACGATCATCGTCTTCTTGCTTCTTGTCGCGGCCCCGGGCAGGCCTCTCTTGCTGATTATCCTTGTCGCCGCGGCCACCTTGGCTGCCACGTTTCTTGCCGGATCCTTCGGCACCATCTGGGCCTTTCTCCTTGTCCCGCCGCTCATACTCGGCTTTCTGCTTCTCGGCGAGCAGCTCTACCTGCCGGCAGTTTTGGAGATCATGGCCCTTGGTGCAGTGGATCTTGCAGTACTGCTTGTCGGAGCCTCCTGGCTTGTCGGCAGCCTCCAAGGCCCGGCAAGCATCACACCCAGCAACCTCCTTGCCGGGGTCGCTCGCCTTGGTCTTCTTGGTGGTACCGGTGTCATCGAATCCCTCAACGGCAAGCACGGCCTTGCCCTTGCGCTTCCTATTACGGCGTCGGCCCTTCTTTGCCGAGGTGGCGGTATCGCCAATGGAGTCGTTTTCCGCACTGGCATCTTCACCGGGGTACTTCCTTCCCTCCTCGGCACAACAGCACCGATCGGCCAGAACATAGAGCTCGGCCACATCCTTAACCTTGTTCATCGCCAGTTCTTCACGCATCTTGCGATTACGCACGTTCTGATGGAACGCACTGATCACGGCGGCGGGATGAACATCGGGGATGTTGTACTGCACCCGGCTGAATCTTTGGATGTACTTGCGCAGGTTTTCTCCTTTCTTCTGGGGGATCATGTGCAAATCACTCGCCTGGCCATGCGCTTGGTGACCTCCGGTAAAGGCACCAACGAACTCATGGCGCAGATCCGCCCAAGAAGAGATGGAGTCCACCGGCAAGTGCATCAACCATGACATAACATTAGGCTTGAGCGCCAATGGGAAGTAGTTGGCAAGCACCTTATCATCGCGGGCCCCAGCAGCTCGCATCGCGATGGTGTAGATGCTGAGGAACTTTGACGGGTGAGTCTTGCCATTGTACTTCTCGCCAACATCGGGTTTGAACATACGGTGGGAGGGCCACTGGAACTGCCGCAGCTCACAGGTGAAGGCCGGACAACCCCCCTTGTAAGGTAGGCCACCGTAGCCTCCCGGCGCCGGGTGGTCCGTAGCAGGCTCTACCCGCCTGTCCGACTGGTGGCGCGCGTCATGTCGGCGCTCGATCATAGTTCGAGCGTCCTCATGAGCCTGCTCCCGAAGGACTTGGCGCTGATCGCGGTTAGTCCACGGGTCGGACGATGCGATGGAGATATCATCACGAGCGTCGCCACGACGGGCCAACGCCCGGGGCGGTCGGGATAGAGGCGGGGAGTACACCGTGGCCACGTCGCCTCCGGCGTGGCCTCTGCTTGCTCGTGGCAGCCCGGCGGAGCAACGGCCAATAGGTTCCGCCGGCCGCGGCCCGTCGTTGTTGGCGATACCGACGAGGCTCCGGACGGTGGCCCTCCATTTGTCGAGCTTCTCCGCGGCGGTAGGAAAATCGAGGAGCAGCTGCACGCGCGCCAGGGCTTCCGCCGGCGTGGGTGGCGGCGACAGCTGGGTGGACCGCGATGCGCCTCGACTCCTAACCACGTTAGAAGGAGCTGCGTCGCGGCTCCGCGGCCGTTCGCCACCTCTATCAGTACCTCGGCACGCATGCTGGCCCTCTTCTTCGTGTGATGGACGCACGGGACTCTTCCCAGGGCGGCGCGCAGGGTCACCGGAAAGGTGATGCCGCTCGTCGCGCACAACCTGAGAGGAGTGCACCGTGGGCGCCGGTGTTGGTGTCTTAGAGACCGCCGTGCCGCCGCCTGATGGGACGGTGGCACCCCTGGAGGGCCCCGTGCCGCCTGCGGGGGGCCGACTTCCTCTCTGGAGCCTGCGACTGGTGGCTCGCTGCCCGGTGCGTGAACGGCACCGCTCGCCAAGCCCGGACCATCAGGGCGATGTGGATGTTCGCGGGCCGCGCCACGGGTCCTCTCCGCGACTGGCCCGCTGCCGGTCCGTGCTGGTACCAACCCGGTTCCGGACGAACCGATCACCGTGGACGCCTTTTTCTTAGGAGCCATGGCGATGAAGAACAACTAGGCCAACTACTGGACCAGATTCTCACAATAGAGCACCCCCTACCTGGCGCGCCAAAGATGTCGATGGGAAACGACACCTATGGGATCACTGGAACCCCTTCTACGGTTGCAGGGCGCGGGGATCGTGAGAAGAGCAGGACTAACAGGTGACACAAGGAGGATTTACCCAGGTTCGGGCCGCAAAGATGCGTAAAACCCAACGATCCTGCTTTGGTGGATGTATTAGTGCTCTTGAGCTCTCGAACTAGCTCTGGGTGCTGAGGGGTTCAAAAGAGCCGAATCATTTCTCCATGCGCCATGGGCCTCCTTTTATAGGCGAAAGGGGCCGCCACAGTGGCACACAGGAGGTGGAAAGTGCTACAGTATTGTGAGTTTATCGCTAGCATTACAGGACAAGACGCATTTAATGCGAGGCTTAGGTGTCCCTTCGCTTTATTGGGGACGGGAGCGAGGCCCGTCCCGTCTGTCGCCGCTCCTTCATGCTTCGACACGCGCCCTGGCCAGCAACACACGCGGCGCCATGTAGGCAGGCAGGCAGCTGAGGTGGCGTGGTGGTGGAGCCTCCGCGAAGGATTGCATGCTGCCACGCAGGTGCCTGTCCAGCTGGTTGAGTTGGCAGCTCCATGCGAACGGCGGTGAAGACTTGGTTGGCGCGGGCCTGGTGGTGACGGGTGGCCCGGCAAGGGTCTTGCCGGGTAGCCCGGCAAGGGTCTTGTCGTGGCGCGCTGGTCCCTGGCAAGGGACCTTGCCGGGGGTCTCGTGGGTTTCTTCGGTGAGGATGGTTGCCTACCTATCCTCATTTGGTCTTGTCTCTTCCTTGTCTTCACAAAGATCTGCATGCCACCACAAAGGTGCCTCCCGAGCCTCGCCCCAACGTGTTTGTCGAACGTTGGTGGGCTCAGGGGTGGCCCACTTTGGCTAGCGTGGGCGAGCTGCCCCGGCAAGGGTCTTGCCGGGGTTGCTGAGGCTGCCCCGGCAAGGGTCCTTGCCGGGGGAACCTGCTACGCCCATCTGATCTTCGTGGTCTTGGTCCTTGTTGTTGCCTCGTTTGCCTTGTGGCCTCGGCTTCTCTCCGGCTTCCCCTTCCTGCCATGTCTGTGTGTGGCCGTGGTGGGAGGCTCTGACTGCCCATGCACAAGTAAAGGGGTCATAAGGAGAACCCCTACTTTTGTACACCGACAGTTGATCTAGCATTATGCATTTTTTATGAACTTTTCGGTAACTTGTTGCCAAAGGGGGAGAAAATGTATAGATCATAGGCTTCAAGAGAGAGTGTTGCTTTTGTTCTCTCTTGTTTTGCTTTTTGGTGGTTGAACTTTGTTATTTGCTTGGTTGAGATACTTTATGCTTGTGTGTGATACTTGGATGATCATGTGTTTGATCATATGCTACCTTAATGCTTGTTTGATGACATTATCCGTTTATATCCCTATATGATCATTCACTTTGCTTGGTTATGAGTGCATGTATTTAATTATTATCATTTTGAGTGCTCCACCAAGATGTATGTGACATGGAAGAGTAACTCATGATCCTAACTCTTTGTGCATTTGCAGTCCAAAGCAAATCTTTAACTATGCACAAATTTAGGAAGAGCTCTTGCTTTTCGCATACTTCTCAAAGCGACAATGTTTTTCACTCTTATTATCATTTGTCGAAGCTTTGATCTATATGTTGTCATCAATTACCAAAAAGGGGGAGATTGAAAGTGCAACTATCCCTAGGTGGTTTTGGTAATTCCTAACAACATATAGCTCATTGAGCTAATGCTATTTCAAGATAAATATTTCAGAAAAGCTCAATGATTGGCATGGCATGGATGAGAAAAGTGGACCCCTCAAAATACTATGGACAAAAGGATTGGCTCAAGCTCAAAGCTCAAGACTCTACCTTTTCTATTTTAGTGATCCAAGATCACATTGAGTCTATAGGAAAAGCCAATACTATCAAGGAGGGATGAGGTGTTGCTTAACGAGGCTCTTGCTCAAAATGCTTAGTGATATGCTCCAAAGCCCTCAACTACTTTCTCACATCCACATATGACCTCAACCAAAAGTCAAACTCGGCCCCACCGATTCTTCCTATCCAGCGCCACCAAGTTGCATATGTCATAGCCACTGCCACAAACCCTAGGCAAATCGGTCTCACCGATAGGGATCTCGGTCTCACCGAGATGGGATTGCAATCTCTCTGTTTCCCTTTGTAACATTTCGGTCCCACCGAGATGAGCGATCGGTCCCGCCGAGATTGCAATGTAAACTCTCTATTTCCCTTTCGTAACATTTCGGTCTCACCGGAATGAGCGAATCGGTCCCACCGAGTTTACCTGGCCAACTCTCTGGTTAGCTTATTACCAAAATTGGTCTCACCGAGTTTGTGTAATCGGTCTCACCGAGATTACGTTATGCCCTAACTCTAACCATATCGGTCCTACCGAGTTGCATACCGGTCCCACCGAAAATCCTAACGGTCACTAGATTTGCTGAATCGGTACAACCGAGTTTCTCAATTCGGTCCCACCGAGATTGGCAAGTTGTGTGTAACGGTTAGATTTTGTGTGGAGGCTATATATACCCCTCCACCTCCTCTTCATTCGTGGAGAGAGCCATCAGAACAAACCTACATTTCCAACTTACTTTTTCTGAGAGAGAACCACCTACACTTGTGTTGAGGCCAAGATATTCCATTCCAACCATATGAATCTTGATCTCTAGCCTTCCCCAAGTTGCTTTCCACTCAAATCTTCTTTCCACCAAATCCAAATCATGTGAGAGAGAGTTAAGTGTTGGGGAGACTATCATTTGAAGCACAGGAGCAAGGAGTTCATCATCAACACACCATTTGTTACTTCTTGGAGAGTGGTGTCTCCTAGATTGGCTAGGTGTCACTTGGGAGCCTCCAACAAGATTGTGGAGTTGAACCAAGGAGTTTGTACGGGCAAGGAGATCGCCTACTTCGTGAAGATCTGCCGCTAGTGAGGCAAGTCCACTAGTAGAAAAAGCACCTAATATGAGACACATTAGTGCCGGTTTGGTTTTGAGCCGGCACTAATGTGTCCATTAGTGCCGGTTCCAACGGCTAGCCGGCCGTTCTCATTAGTACCAGTTCGTGGCGAACCTTTAGTACCAGTTCGTGCCATGAACCAGTACTAAAGAGGGTGGTGGCAGGGTGTTGTCAGTCTGGGGCCCATCCAGCACCTTTAGTACCGGTTCGTGGCATGAACCGGTACTAAAGGTCGACGTACATAAACCCTTCGTCCACCCGAGCCACTCTGTTCTTCCCCTTTCCCCTCACTTCTCCTCTATTCTTCCCCTTTCCCCTCGAGCTCCTCACAAATTTTGCCCAAAATTTGTCAAGATTTGAAGGCCCCCATCCATTCAAATGATCACAAAGGTTAGCAACTTTGTCCTTTCAACTCTCATTGCTAGATTAGCTCTTGCAATGCTTTGTATAGTGATTAATTTGGGAGGAATTATATTTGCTAGTATTTGATTTATATGCAATTTGAGGTCAAAAATAACACTTAGTTTGCATATGTAGGTGTGGTTTACTTAGTGCCTTCTAAATCTCCGTCGTAACCACCGTCGATCGCCCGCACCGCCCGTCGCCGGCACCACCTTGTGGTGAGGCTCTTGTTCATGAATGTTTTACATTACCAAATTGATGTTTGTGTGATTTGGATATATAGTTACTCGTATAATTATCTTACCCGTACGTTGTTTGTTATACATAGTGCCATGGTTTTTGATATCCGTCCCCGTCGGCCCTCGTCCTTGTTATGATTCGGATGTGGTATATTCTCTTTTAAAACTAGTTGTTGCATTTTGTGTTTATGACAAATTATGCCCATCAAGTTGACATAGATATTTTTATCTAGGAGGTATGTGAACCGGAAATTCCAACCGACCCTATTGTCGAGAGGTTAAATTTAGTTGAAAGAGAAAATGAGTATTTGAAAGAAAAATTGAAAAAAATTGAGGGGGATAAGATGGAATTGGAGTTGCATGTTGCCGATGTCGTCGATGATCACAAGATCAAGATGGAGAAAATGAGGTTGAAGATTAGAAAGATTAGAAAATATGCCATTGATAGTGTGGCTTGGTATCATTATGTTGTTGGATCAATTGTTACCTTAGTTGCGATCTTCATCGCATTTGTTGTTGCATTTAAATTCTTTAGCTAGAGAGTTATTTGTATGTTGCATTTAATTAAGTGTTGTATATGAACTTTATGTATGAACTTTATGCATGAACTTGTATTAATTTGGTCTATTTGGTGTTGTGTAATGAAGATGAGCCGACAATGGATGTATGATGACCGATGCTCTCCCGAGTTCATTAATGGTGTGCATACTTTTCTGCGGGCCGCTGAGGCAAACAAGCGGGCGGATGGTTTTATGCCTCGTCCATGTGCTAGCTGTAAGAATGGTCATAGTTACTCTACAGAAAAAACCATTCACATCCATCTATTTAAGTCCGGTTTCATGCCCCACTATAATGTTTGGACCAAGCACGGAGAAATAGGGGTTATGATGGAAGACAATGAAGAAGAAGAGGACGACGACGGCTATCCTGGCCATGGGTTCCCTGAATACGATGATACAACAATGGGGGAAGAAGCTGAGCCGGCAAATGCATGAAGAAGCTGAAGAAGAGGCATCAGATGAGCCCGCTGATGATCTAGGTCGGGCCATTGCCGATGCAAAGAGAAACTGCGCAAGTGATCTGGAGAGGACGAAGTTGCAGCACATGTTAGAGGATCACAAGAAATTGTTGTACCCGAATTGCGAAGCTGACAAAAAAAAGTTGGGCACCACACTTGAATTGCTGCAATGGAAGGCAGAGAATGGTGTATCTGACAAGGGATTTGGAAAGTTGCTGGTAATGATAAAGAATATGCTTCCAAAGGACAACGAATTGCCCGAGAGTACGTATGAAGCAAAGAAGGTTTTCTGCCCTCTAGGGTTAGAGGTGCAAAAGATACATGCATGCCCTAATGACTGCATCCTCTACCGTGGTGAGTACGAGGATTTGAACGCTTGCCCGGTAAGCGGTGCATTGCGTTATAAGATCAGTCGCGATGACCCTGGTGATGTCGAGGGCGAGCGCCCCAGGAAAAAGATTCCTGCCAAGGTGATGTGGTATGCTCCTATAATACCACGGTTGAAATGTTTGTTCCAAAACAAAGAGCATGCGAAGGCGATGCGGTGGCACGCAGAAGATCGTAAGAAAGACGGAAAGTTGAGAGTACCCGCTGATGGTTCGCAGTGGAGAAAAATCGAGAGAAAGTACTGGGAGGAGTTTGTAGGTGACCCAAGGAACGTATGGTTTGGTCTAAGCGCAGATGGCATTAATCCTTTTGGGGAGCAGAGCAGCAACCATAGCACGTGGCCTGTGACTCTATGTTTGTATAACCTTCCTCCTTGGTTGTGCATGAAGCGGAAGTTCATTATGATGCCAGTGCTCATCCAAGGCCCTAAGCAACCCGGCAACGACATTGATGTGTACCTGAGGCCATTAGTTGAAGAACTATTACAGCTGTGGAATGGAACAGGTGTACGTGCGTGGGATGAGCACGGACAGGAAGAATTTGACCTAAAGGCATTGCTGTTCCTGACCATCAATGATTGGCCTACTCTCAGTAACCTTTCAGGACAGACAAACAAGGGATACCGCGGATGCATGCACTATTTGGATGATACCGACAGTATATATTTGGATAGTTGTAGGAAGAATGTGTACCTGGGACATCGTCGATTTCTTTCGGCAAGGCATCCCATAAGAAAGAAAGGAAAGCATTTCAAAGGTGAGGCGGATCACCGAATGAAGCCTCGCCACCGTACTGGTGCTGATGTACATGATATGGTAAAGGATTTGGAGGTAATCTTTGGAAAGGGTCCTGGCGGAAAACCTGTTCCGAAGGACGCTGACGGACGCGCACCCATGTGGAAGAAAAAATCTATATTTTGGGACCTGCCATATTGGAAAGACCTAGAGGTCCGCTCCACAATCGACGTGATGCACGTGATGAAGAATCTTTGCGTGACCCTGCTTGGCTTTTTGGGCGTGTATGGGAAGACAAAAGATACACCAGAGGCATGGGAGGACCAGCAACGTATGCACGGAAAAGACGGCATACATCAGGGTCAGGCTAGCTGCGCTCTTACCAAAGAAGAGAAGGAAATCTTCTTCGAATGCCTGCTCAGCATGAAGGTACCGTCTGGCTTCTCGTTGAATATAAAGGGAATAATAAATATGGCAGAGAAAAAGTTCCAGAACCTAAAGTCTCATGACTGCCACGTGATTATGACGCAACTCCTTCCGGTTGCACTGAGGGGGCTTCCACCGGAAAATGTTCGATTAGCCATTGTGAAGCTATGTGTATTCCTCAATGCAATCTCTCAGAAGGTAATCGATCCAGAAATCATACCAAGGTTACAGAATGATTTGGTGCAATGTCTTGTCAGTTTCGAGTTGGTGTTCCCACCATCCTTCTTCAACATCATGACGCACGTCCTAGTTCACCTTTGCGAAGAGATTAACGTTTTGGGTCCTGTATTTCTACACAATATGTTCCCCTTTGAAAGGTTCATGGGAGTCTTGAAGAAATATGTTCATAACCGTGCTAGGCCAGAAGGAAGCATCTCGAAGGGCCATGAAAATGAGGAGGTTATTGAGTTTTGTATTGACTTCATTCCTGACCTTAAGCCGATTGGTGTTCCTGAATCGCAGCATAAGGGCAGACTGGAAGGAAAAGGCACGCTAGGAGGGCATCAAATAATATGTATGGACGAGCATTCTCTCACTGAAGCACACTACACAATTCTACAGAATTCCGCCTTGGTGGCTCCGTATATGGAGGAACACAAGAATTTTCTACAGTCCAAACACCCGGAGAAGTCTGATGACTGGATTACACGCGAACAAACGAGGACTTTCGCCAGTTGGTTGCAGAAATGTGCCCTGAATGATGGCGATATTCAAAATGACCTGTACTCGCTGTCCCAGTTACCATCTTCGAATATAATGACTTTCAAAGGGTACCAGATAAATGGGAATACATTTTACACGATCGCCCAAGATAAGAAGAGCACCAACCAAAACAGTGGTGTCCGCTTTGATGCAACAACCAACACGGGAAAGGAAACATATTATGGTTACATAGAGGACATATGGGAACTTCACTATGGATCAGGTGATTTGAAGGTCCCTTTGTTTCGGTGCAAATGGGTCAATATGACACGAGGCGGGGTAACGGAAGACCCGCAGTACGGAATGACAACAGTGGATCTCAACAATCTTGCGTATGCAGACGAACCATTCGTCCTGGCCAATGATGTGGCGCAAGTTTTTTATGTGAAAGACATGTCTTCCAGGCCGAGAAAAAGAAAAGATAAGGAAGCGAATGGATCATACGACGAGCCAAAGCGCCACATAGTTCTTTCAGGAAAAAGAAACATCGTGGGAGTGGATGACAAGACAGACATGTCAGAAGATTATGAAAAGTTTGATGAAATTGCTCCATTCACAGTGAATATTGACACGAGCATCCCGTTAAATGATGAAGATTTTCCATGGTTACGGCGCAAAGGGACACACGCGAAGAAAAAGTTTCACACCGAAAGATCTGGGATGTGATCGGCTTCACTATCATCACTTTCTTCTGTGTTTCACACCCATGAGGGAATGTCTATAATAGTTAGGGTAGTTATGTGTTTTGGCATTTGAAACGCGAAGAAATTTTATGTGCAAACAAATTCTTTTCATGCATTTACTGATTTTTTTTCCAGCTAAATGACCCTGAAATTGAAAAGCATTTCAAATAAACTCAGAAAAGGTTGAAAGTTGGCATGGTATCATAATTTCATACAAATAGCATGTGCAAGAAAGTAGAGAGGGTTACGGCAAAAACTGGATGCACTTCGTGTATAAAATGGACAATCTCTTTCGAAGTATCAGGGTTTCCGACGAAAACTGAACTGTTACAAAGGCATTTCATTTTTTAAATAACCAAAGCATTACCAAATTGAATATAATGATAAAACACACTAATATTAAACATAAGAAAAAAGAATCAACGAAAAAACTTTTTTCAAAGTTAAGTTATTCACAAACTAGTGATTCACACAAATTTCAAATAATTCAAAATTTAAACTATTCAAATTTGAAAACTACCGGCACTAACAGAAAGTTTGTAATTTTTTGTACCGAAAGCAAAAATATTCACAAAGAAACTCTAAATACAGCAAAAAAACAACTCAAAAATAAATAAAACAAAAATAAATAAAGCGAAAAAAAATTAAGAAAAAAAAAGCCCGCCTACTGGGCCAAAGCGGCCTGCATACGACTAGCAACACAACCTTTTGTTGGGCCAAGATGCAGGCCTGCAAAGGCCCAGTAGGCCCACTGGGAGAAGAGGACAGGTAGGCCCAGTAGGCCAGGTAAGGAGAGGAGCTCGAGAGAGCTACCGCACTGGGGCTTATAAACTAGTGCGGTAGCCCTTCGACTAGCGAGGTGGGACTAAACTTGCGCACCGCCTGGAGCCAGCGCACCCTCTTTAGTACCGGGTCGTGGCTCCAACCGGTACTAAAGACCACCCCCCCCCCCCTTTAGTACCGGTTGGTGCCACGACCCGGTACTAAAGGGGGTGCGCTTCCCGCCGCTTGGCCTGGCCAAAACAGACCTTTAGTACCGGTTGGTGGCTCCAGCCGGTACTAAAGGTCCATCCTATATATACTACACTTGAAAAAAATTCAGTTTCCCTCTGTTCTTCCCTCTGCTTCCCTCCATCGCGCCGCCCGGCCCCGATCGTCGCCGCCCCCGCCCCTCGTCGCCGACCCCGGCCGTCCCCGCCCCTCGTCGCCGGCCCCATCGACGTCGCCGTCCCGGCCGCCCCCGTCCCCGTCGCCGCGCCCCGCCCCGCCCCGTCGTCGCCGCCCCATCCCGTCGCCCCGGCCGCCCCGCCCCGTCGTCGCCGCCCCGTCGTCGCCGCCCCGTCCCGTCGCCCTGTCGTCGCCGGCCCATCATCGCCTCGCTGGTGAGCTCGCCCCGGCCGCCATGTCCACTCACACACACACACTACACACACACACACACACACACACACACACACACACACACACACACTACACACACACACACACACACACATTAGTTTGTTTGTTATAAATTTTTCTGTTTTAAGTTATAAAAATGTTAGAAATTATTCTGTTTTTTAGTTATATAAATATTAGAAATGTTAGTTTTATAGAAATGTTATAAATGTTTTCTGTTTTTTACTTACAGAAATATTTATAGAAATGTTAGCAATTTTTCTGTTTTTTAGTTATATAAATATTAGAATTGTTATGGAAATGTTAGTTATATAATCAGGAAATTTTAGAATTAGTTTTAGTTAGATGAATTAGATTAATGTCAAATTGTTAGAATTTGCATATATATAGAATTTTAGTTATCACAATCCAATCATTTAGAAAATGTTACTTTTTGCGGGCATATAGTATTTGTTCTCGACGATATGCCTGGCCCGCATCCTCGCCGTCGACCCGTTCGCGACGACATACTGCTTGAGGGGACCCATGTCCGGGACTGGGCTCCGCCGGGCTGGCACTGGGAGGTGCTACCTGGAGGGGCGCGCTGCTTGGTGAGGAACCCGACCTCGGGTCCCGTCGTCGACCCTGATCTTCTTTGGTGGCGTTCGCGTGGGCCACATTCGGTGCAGAGGCAGCCGGCCCCGCCAGAGGTGGTGCGTCGCCGTATCAGGGAGGAAGATGAGCACGTCCATCGCTACATGGCTGCTATGGACGACGTGAGGTTCTCCACTACTTGGCGGGTTCTTTGGGCAGATGACCGGAGATATGATCCTGTGATGGTTCCTTCTCTTTGGGTGTGCACCGCCCGCGCCCCAGGGACCGCGAGTGGCGCCCTAGATTCTTCTGTAGTACTCGATCTTTATTAGGTACCTAGCCAGTGATGTATTCAATATATAATATTCGAGACGATGTATTCGAGATTATATATATTAAGACGATCGATAATGTATTCGAGATTATATATTCGAGACGATGTATTCGAGATTCAGTTTTTCCTTATTGATTAATTGCATCCATGCATTGTAATTTGAATACTAAATTGTTTTATATTTCTTCTGTATTAGTAAAGTAAAAGCTATGGCGGACAATACCGGCAGAGAGAGAGAAGAGGAATTGTTCGACATCATACGCAGCCCTCACAAGCTAGATGATCTGAATAAAGCAGATGACGGCTCCCAATATCTGAACAATACCAGAGAGGGTGATGAAAAGATATTCGATCTCGACGACCGGGCTGATGAAGTCATGAACTATGATTATGATTATGACACAAACAATGTTTGTGATGACACAGACAATGCTTATCTTCAAATAACAAAGACTACCGGCGAGGTATATTTATATAAGCATGCATGATGGTGATCATCACATGTTTTTTTATTGAAGATATATTAACGAATCAATCTTTCTTCTTTCAGCCCTCCAGATCGAGCAAATCTGCTTCTACAGACAGCAAGACAAAGCGAGGCCCGGGCAGATTGTTGAAGGATGGTGTAAAGTACCACATCGAATCCATCAAACCTAGTGGCGAACCCATCACGCCTAAGAACATTGCGAACAAGTGGACTCGTCAGTGCGGAGTTCTTGTGAAGGACAAACTCCCTATCTCCATTCAAGAATGGAAAGAGCCAAAGACTAAACGTCTAGGTGTTACTTGGGTCGACAAAAGAGCCAAAGAAGACCTTCTGAAATCTCTGATGGAACATTTCACCCTACCAGATCATTACACTAAAGCAGATGTGGAGAAAGTCAAGGCCGCTGCTCTTAAGAAGATGGCAATTGCATTCAACACCCACAAGAAAATTGTATGGGCCAACTACCTCGCTAATGAAAGGAAGACTCCAGAATTCACGGGAACACTAGAGAAGCAAAGAGAGCACTGGGACGATTTCGTGACCTTCAAGGATTCAAAAATATCTAAGGAACGGTCGATGAAAAACAAGGCAAATGCCGCAAGAAAGACGCAGTTCCATAGGCTGGGTCCAGGTGGCTACGCGGTGGGATTGCCTAAGTGGGATAAGTCTGAGCAAGAGATGGAGGATGCAGGGGTCACTCCGGTTACCCGGCACTGGCCCCCCGGGTGCAGAACTTGGTTCTATGCACATGGGGGAGCGTTGGACCGGAAGACAGGCGAAGTTTCACGAAAGGCAAGTCTAAAAGGAGCCGAACAAAAGATAATTGACGCAATAGATGAAGCTCAAAGGGGGGTGTTCACGCCCAACAGAGAGAACGATGAGCTTACGCGCGCCCTGGGAAATCCTGAACACCCGGGAAGAACACGAGGCATGGGCGTTATTCCCTGGTATGAGGGCTTTTCAGAATGGAACGAGGACTACAGGAGCCGTGCAAGAAGGAAGATGGAGGAGGAGAAGAAAAGGAAGCTGGAGGAGCAGAGGAAGCAGGACGAAGAACGCCTTCAAGGCCTAGAAGCAAGGCACGCGGACCTGGCACTCAAATTCCAGCAGCAGCAACAGCAGATCGACTCACTTAGCCAGGAAAGGGGGTCTCAGCAGCGGCAGCAGCAAGCGGATGATCTGGCAGCATTGGATAGCACCGTCCCATCCATGCCGAGAAGCAGTGTTGGTTCTGCCCCGGGCGACACACTGTTGGATACATACCCTATGGATGAGATCATAGAGAACACTAACTGCAAGCTACACTCCAAAATGAAGAACATATCCATGAAGGTGACGGACGGCGTTGCTTTTCCAGTTACCCCCAAAGCAACCTACCTTTGCATCCCGATTCCAGAGGGCTATGCTCGTGTCATTGTTGATGAAGTGGTGGACCCATATTCGGGGCTAACGCTTGACATTCTTGGAGGTGAAGACGAGCGCACACTGGGAGAGGCCATACATCGTATCATCCTATGGAGAAAGGATTGCATCATCTTTCGAAGTCCACCGACACCGCGTCGTCTGTCGACTCCTCCTCGAAGTCCGCCACCGAGTCAGCAGACTCCCGCTCCTCCAAGTCCACGAACGCGTGAGACGACTCCTCCTCGAAGTCCGCCACCTCCTCCAAGTCCCCGAACGCGTGAGCTGACTCCTCCGGTTTCAAGCCCGGCACAGCATCATGCCACTTCTCCGGTTTCAAGTCCGGCACCGTGTCAGGCCACACCTCCTGCTTCAAGTCTGGCACATCGTCAGGCCACTTATCCTGGTCCAACTCCACGTCAGCCGTCTCCGCCGGCTCAGCAATCGCAGAAGAGACATCCCGCAGCTTTGGTGCATAGCGGTACGAGTCGAGGTAGTTCAGGAAGTACAGGCGAAGGCAAGCGATATAAATATGGTTCAAGCCTCGCTCCTCTTCCTCAGAGGCCTTACGACATGACTAAGGAGCAAAATGCAGCCATAGTGCAAGCCCAAGTGGACGCCCATTTTGGACCGAAACCGGCACCGCCGCCAAAGGAGAAAGTGCCTGAGAAAGTAATGGACCACTTCATTCGTATGGCTAGAGAACCAGCTCCCAAGCCTGTTGACTCGGACTATGAGCGCCAAATTAGGAAGGCACATCGAGCACGACTACAGAAGGAAGCGAGCTCAAGCTCGAGCCAACAAGCAGCTGGCAAAAAATGCGGGAAAACCGTTCCCCAGTTGGGAGAACAGGCGGCGCAAGCGATCCCCCCGCTTGTTGTGCCAACAACACATGAGAGGACGCGCGCCAAATATTATTGTGGGCAAACCGTTAGTGTTCCCCAGCATGGCGATGTGGTAATAACAGAGTATCATATAATGCAGGCTCAAATGCTCAATATCTCTGTTGGACAACTCCTCGAAATCAAGCCCATGCCTACGCTTAAAGAATCGGAAATAGCATGGCAATATGTCCGGGGCAAACCTTTGGTCCATCCAGACAAGGTCAAGGACCTCCCAACGAGAATGTATCAATTGCATCAATGGTACATGAACATTACCAAGATTTCCAATCGAGAGTCCCGCATGGTGAATGTAAAGCATGATCATTATTACCATGAGAAAGCCCTGGCCATTGAGTATCCAGAATTATTTCAGTTATTTAATCAAGACGCACTCGACAAGTCTATCGTCAGTTGCTATTGTCTGTAAGTGATTTCTTTCTGTAATTTAAGTCTCAACCTAGTTATGTAGTGATAATTTTGATCAATCATTACATGTAATTATCCTCACTATATTCTTTTTCTATGGTATTATATGCAGGATGAAGATGTATGAAATGAAAAAAGCTGGACGCTATGGCGTTGGGTTCATTGACCCAAATACCATTAATCAGGAAATATGGGAGATTGAACATTGTCAAGCTGCTGTAGAGGAAAGCATGCTAGAGTTCTTGAAGCGCCTCAATACCAATGAAGATATACTACTTCCTTACAACTTCCCGTGAGTCACACTGTCTTGTACTACAAATTCTGTTTTTGCTTACTAGCTAGCTAGATGTTAATAATTAAGTGTATACAGTTTACGGTAGTTGATTAATTTTATGAACATGCCCGCTTAATTAAGACATGCAAACGTGTGCGTATGCAGTTGGGACTGGGTCTTGTTAGACATTAAAGTTGAGGAAGGAAAAGTTGAATTACTGGACTCACTAACTAAAGAAGATAAAGACTACAATATCGTGAAGGGGATAGTCAACAGGTAATTTCAATCATTATTAACTATTAGTTCCTGATATGAACTATTTAATAACCCCTTTATTAATTTTCTTTGCCAGCGGGCAGGGCATGGGCAAGGTTCATCAAGGTGACTCCAGGCAAGTGGCCAAAAAAGTTGTTTTGGCATCGACCCAAGGTAAATAATTAAGTAGTACTAGCTAGCTACCATCTCTTTAATTCTTGTTTCAATATCATTAATTAATTATCATGCTTGATTAATCATTATCTGATTCAATTCCATTCTCGTAAAGGCCCTGAGGCAGGCGTTAGGGAATAATCTGTGTGCATTCTACGTTTGCAAGAACATTCGCATGATGACGTGCGAAAGGAGCAGATTTGATAGACAGGACTGGGTACGTTTTTGTCAGAACACTATTCACACCATTATAGATATCTAGTCACACAACTAACACACATGCATATTGATCTCCTTCTTAACAGTTCAGGTCGGTGCGGGATAAGCTCCTACCATCGGACCGCATACAAGCACTTCAAGAGGAAATAGCCGGATTTTTCCTCGACCAGGTCATAGATCCCAAAGGAGAATACTATTACCCGCTACCGCCCCATGAACCACTTGCCATCGTGCTCCGAAGGCACCAAGGCAACATGTAGGAGAAATTGTATATGTATATACATGTGTATGTGTGAATAGTTAATGGTGTTGGCTGTGAGACATTCGATGATGTTATATATATATGCGGTTCTACGTACGAGAAAATCTATATATTTATATATATGCATAACGTGTACAATTTGTAGTATCGTGAAATACCAGCAAACAAAAAAGAATTAAATGGAAAATAAAGCAAAATTGAAAACACAAAATTAAAGCAAAAATTAAAAAAAAACACCCAAACATTTAGTACCGGTTGGTGTTACCAACCGGTACTAATGTCCAACACGCACCCGGGCCTGGCTCGTGCCACGTGTTTGCACTTTAGCGCCGGTTCATGACGAACTGGTACTAAGGGGGGGGGGGCTTTAGTCCCCACTCTTTAGTGCCGGTTCACCAACCGGCACTAAAGGCCGTCACGAACCGGCACTAAAGCCCGGTTCTGCACTAGTGGTCCCTCGTGGGCGACGGCCATGGTGGGATAGATAAGGTTGCTTCTTCGTGGACCCTTCGTGGGCGGAGCCCTCCATGGACTCGCACAGCCGTTTACCCTTCGTGGGTTGAAGTCTCCATCAACGTGGATGTACGATAGAACCACCTATCGGAACCACGACAAAAACATCTGTGTCTCCTATTGCGTTTGCACTCTCCAAACCCTTCCCTTTACATTCTTGCAAGTTGCATGCTTTACTTTCGCTGCTCATATACTCTTTGCGTGCTTGCTTGAATTGTGTTAAGATTGCTTGAACTGTGCTATTTTGCTAAAATCTGCCAAGAACTAAAAATTGGGAAAAGGATAGATTTTTATTTGGTCAAGTAGTCTAATCACCCCCCCCCCTCTAGACATACTTTCAATCCTACAACGTGTCGTGACACTACAACCCGAAGGGGCGACGCAGCGGCGGCGCGGATCGGTGCAGCCACGGGGAGAACCACGGGGTGGCGGCGCTGCGACCTGAGGGGGCGACGCAGCGGCAGCCTGTTGCTCGATCGGCGGAGGGGCGCACTGAACTCGGGGACATGGCGGTGATGGCCGGCGTAGATCGACGAGCGGGCCAACGCGCAGACGACACCCGTGAGGGGCCGCCTATCGCGCAAGGCCGCCGGGTCAGGGCAGACGCGCGAACGACAACCGTTAGGGGCCGCCTGTCGCGCGAGGCCACCGGGTTGGTGAAGAGGTCGTCCGGTCGCGACGGTGTCGGAGTAGAGGCGCACAGGGGTCGACGGTGGCGGCGGGCGACACAAACCAATCAAGCAGAGATCGGAAAACCAAAAAGAAAAACGCCGATTAAAACAACCGACGAGAGAGCGAAAAACCCGGAGCAAGGGCTCGGCAAAAAGACTCTCTAGGGCAGCGGGTCAGCACGGGTACGAGCGGTGCGGCCCCCGGCGGCGGTCAAGGAGGCCGACCGCCCCAGGGGCGGCGCGCGGGTGCGGAAGCGGCGGCGGCTAGGGTTTAGAACCCAGAAAGTGATACCATGTTAAGCTTCATGCACTAGCCAACGCAACCAAAAGTCCGAACTGATGGAAATGGCTAGGCAATCCATATACACACTTCAACACCCCCTCTCACGTGTGACACGGAAAGTCAACATGTGGATAGACTCGGAGTTAGAAGGAAGAGAGGTATTGGTGGAATAGTTGTTGTATTGCTTGAGCCTCGTGAGCATATATATAACACTCAACAGTTTCCTAACTAAACATAACACTCAACAGTTTTCACCACTCGACGGTTCAGCAGCGACAGGTATGATCTTATGCAATGAAGTTGGGACTGTGGTTTTTGCGGCCTACCGAGTCATTTTTAATTGTAATGATGCATTGAAGGCACACATACCCGCTCTTATGCAAGGTATGGCCCTGGCCTATCAACATACGGAGCTTCCGTTTATGTGCAGTCAGTTCCTTGGAGGCCATGTCCATCTTATTTAGTGATTCTCTTACACAGTCGGCTTATGGGCACTTGGCATTCGAAATCAAGTTTCTGATAGAAGGTCGGGAGTTTATTCCCCAAAAGCTTACTAGGTCTCAGAATTGGATAAACAAATCTATGAAAAACACTTTCAGGTTACAACAAGTGGCACACTGAGTGTTCCTTAATTAGTTATTTCTGGTCTTTTAACGAACAAAACATATTTATCATATTAAGCCATGCTAGTAGTTTCCTACCGTGATCGTTTAATGGGCTGACCCATTTTCTCGCAGAAAAATAGAAGGGAAAAGGAAAAGGCATGTATCAAGGATCGATCCTTGGTCACGTAGGAAGAAACGGCATTTCCTATTTGGCGCCATAGGCGCTAGTTAACGTGCATTTCCGTTAACTGGCGCATGTGGCGTCCGTAAATGGGTCGGCCCATCTAGGCGCCGGTTGACATTTTCTTTTTTGAAAATTCTATGAACTTTTTTAAATATCTAAGAACTTTTTAAAAATTTCAACAAATTTTTTTCAGGTTGATGAACTTTTTTGAATATCGGCGAACTTTTTTGAAATTTGATGAACATCTTTTTGAAAATGGATGAACTTTTTTTTATTTATGAACTTTTTTCAAGTTCAATGAACTTTTTTAAAAAATACATGAACTTTTTTGAATTTCTATGAACTTTTTCAAATTTGATGAACTTTTTCAAAAATTAATGAACTTTTTCTAAATTGGATGAACTTTTTTTCAAATTGAATGGACTTTTTTTTCAATTTTATGAACTTTTTCAAAATTGTTGAACCTTTTTTAAAGATATGAAATTTTTTAATAATGGATGAACCTTTTTTATTTAAATCTGTAAACCTTTTTTGGTTTCATATTTTTATTTTCATATCAACAAAATAAAAAAATCTGGGGCAGCATGCCAGTGGGCCGGCCCATGCTAGCAGCATTGCAGGCGCCGGATCATTAACGGGCGCCTGCAGCGCTGCATAGGAGCTCCCGAAAGAAACGACGGGCATCCATGACGCCAAGCCAATAGTTCAAAATACCAAAACCACTATATCTCGAAAAGTTTTTGCTTCCAGGTTTACCCACTTGTGTGAAACTGACTTGTTGACCATTTGGATGGCGACACGTGCATTATTTTGGTAGATTACCGTGTAGAATCACGCGGTGGCCGTAGGTCTTTGATGAAAATTTTGTTAACTGATTCGCATTTTCTCATGTGCACTTGGGGTGTCTTTAGCGATTTTGGTTCAGATAATTGTTTGATCTTGAAAGCAACATATGGGCGTTTGGGCTGTTGACGCGTGCATTTTTCAAATGCATGTGTGGGCGTATATGCATCGGCTAAATTTTTTGAACGTGCTTGCTTCACTGCCGTGTGCTTCTGGCGTTTATGTTGTAACTAAGTCGGCCATGCGGTGTGTTGGTTTCCAGTTTTGTTTTCGTCGTCGGGAATAGACAAGAAAAAAAATCGATGCTCAGCAAAGGAACGTGTGCAAATTAGTCACCGCATGCATGCAGACCAATCGGAACACATTGCTTTGATATGTGGCTGACCAATAGCAGTCTGACGAAGCGGTGATAGGGGGATGGGCAACTACGTCCAGTTACAAGGCACATGCGCAGAAAACAGGACGGGCAACTACATCCAATTACAAGACAGAGGAATATGGCCAAGACAGCCACCGCACCTCTCGGGCGCGACTCTAGGCTAGATATGGACATTCCTTCTGTCTCCCTCGCATGTGCGCTCCATGCATCCCATCCAATCCACTGGTTTCGTTGCTTTCTTATCTGCCTTACCGCTTACTTCTCCTTCCTTATCTCTTCTTCTTTTGGATGCCTCTGCGGCTTACCGCCCTTGATGATCGAGGTGTTTTCTGGAAGATTCCGGTTGAATCGTCCACCGCCATAAGCATCTATAAATCTCTCCTTCCTCTTCTTTGTGGTCATCACTCGCTTTTGCATCTCAACCGAAGCATCACCGAGAAATAGTGTCAGCGCAAAACATCGAGCCTCTCTCCGCTTCTCTCGTGTGGGATCGAAAGGAGCTTTGTTTACTGCCTCGCCGGGCATGCCCCTCCCTCTAGGCTCCTCCGTTCTTCGGCGTGCAGTACGGAGCAAGCTCGGCCATCGCGAGTTGTGGAGCCATGCTCGAAGGTTCAGAGTGGCTTCCCACGGGCTCTCCCCACGCTGCACCTCCGGGCTTGCCAGGGGGGAGCTGCGTCCAGCCTCCGTCACTGCTACTTCGCCGAGCGAGAAACTGCATCATTGTCGCTACCATGTGGAGGTTGTCGACGTCCACCACGGGACAACGAGGTGTTCGACGGCCGATGGGCACGCCGGCGAGTTGGTTCCACTTGGGCGCCTCAAAGGCATGGGTGACCGCCGCCGACGTGTCCCTGGCGTCGCTGGACACGATCGCTTCCCTGGAGTAGTCGGCGACGGTGCACGAGATTGGCCACCTGCTTGGCTCGGTCACTTCTCGGTGATAGTAAAAAAGTATGAAAGAAGGAAAAATTATTAACTAGGCACGATGTATATATAATTCCGACTATTTGCGTCTCTTTACTACTTCATCATAGGAGCTAATCCAATGGGAGGCTAGCAATGACTCCACCATGTTCAGCAAAATAAATCATCCTTACTAGAGATGTGTCATCGTGTATTCCCCTGTTTGTTCACATGCATCATCCTTCCATCTTTTTTTCCTACATCCATAGCTTTTCATGCGATCATCTGGCATCCTGAAATAACAACACGTATTACAAAGGAGAAACATAATCCATATAACCGCTCTGTATCGATAGGCGCGGCGTGCCGCCGCGTGGGGTAAGCTAGTTACAGTAGGGGCGCAACCCACATGAAGCAAGACGTGCCGGTTTTCTCCTTTTTTTCATTTCTTTTGTTCTCCTTTTTTTTCATTACTTTACTTTTGTTTCTTCAATTTTCTTCTTCTCCGTTTGTCTTCCTTTTTTCATTGTCCTCCACCTAACGTTTATTCTACATTTTCAAATACTTGTTCGACATTTTAATACTTGTTCAACATTTTTCAAATACTTGTTCAAAATTTCTAAAAATTTATTCAGTATTTTTTAAATACCCGTTCAACATTTCAATACTTATTCAACATTTTTCAAATTGTTTTTCAACATTTTTCAAATACTCGTTCAACATTGTTTAATACTAATTTTCAAAAACTTGTTCAGCATTTTTAATACCTTCAATATTTTTGAAACCCTTGTTCAATATTTTTAAATACTCGTTCAATATTTTTTTAATACTTATTTAATACTTTTAAATACTTGTTCAACATTTATTTTCAAATGTGTCTTGAAGAGTATTTTTGTAATATATATATGACGCCAGTTTGGGACACCTAGGTGTCTGAGCACCTTGCTTACAAAGCGTTGGATGACATTAAGATGTGTGCATTTGTATTAGTACTAGAACTAATGGGTTAAACATTGACTTTAGTAAATAATTATTGTTTAATATGGACACTTAATGCCCTCATTAAACAAGAAAGAGAAAATTAACAATTAATGGTCCATGCGTGGTACGTGCACTTTATTGATGTATTATTTTTTTAATATATTATTTTTAGGTATGTCTTCATGGCATATACATGTATTAAGAAATTAGTTGATGCCTACAATATCTTAGGTATTTGTATATACCTAGTCACATACAAACTCATATACCTAGTCACGTACTAAATCATATACCTATAAAAATTGTATACCTAGTCATTTACTAACTTTTTCATATACCTAATGAATATCTTACGTATATGTAAATTATAGTATTTCTGGGTATATCCCCAATATCATTTACGGGTATGCTCAAACTATTTTACGTGTATTAAAAAATAGTGTATCATTTTTCGGTTATGTACCGTTCAAAGTATATAAGTTTTGTGTATATCTCCAAAGAACACATGTATTGGAAATTGGTTTGCGGGCCCGTAAAAAAAAGAAATTGGTTTGCGGGTATATATCTTACGTCCATGTACGTAGGAAAAAACTGCGTGTGGGTATTAGTATGCAATCGGATATTACTAAAACTAAAAAGAATTATGCGTGGGTATATGTACGCAGGGAAAAAATCATATGTGGGTATCAGCATGCATCATATATTCCTAAAGAGTAAAAAATAATTAGGATCGCAATTTTTTATGTTCTGGTCACCTTATTTTGTATAGAAATATTAGTCACTAAAATTGTGACCCATCCGTAATTTTTTTAATAGTAGGTACCCTGAAAAGTAAAACTTTAGAAAAATGCATAATATATGTCGTAATTATAAATACAAACATTTGCGACGATATTTTGTATTATTTGGTCATATTTGATACCTTAAAAATTAGAGCGTATATACATACCATTTTTGTTTGGAAAGGAATTATTGCAAAGAAATCACTAGTATATATTTTTCAAAAGTAATCATTGCCTATTAAAATTTATAGCGCGTGCAAACAAAAATTGGAAAGTCATATGCCGTGGATTGTACATCATGCACCATGAATATCACTTGCTATAATGGGCACCAAGGTGCCCCAAACATTTTACCCGACTAATTGTGTGTGTGTGTGTGTGTGTGTGTGTGTGTGTGTGTGTGTGTGTGTGTGTGTGTGTGTGTGTGTGTGTGTAGTGATGCTATTCATCACCCAGGGTGTAGAATAAGTTATTCTTCACCTGAGGTAATCTTACGATCATTTCATAATTAAATTACATTTGAAATTCAAATAGTTACATTCCTATTGAGTCACTACGTAAAATTTGATATAAGAAAATAAAAATATAGGTCATAAAGACAAGAAAATTTAGAGTTTATGTATATTTTACACTATGCTTTTACATCTGTAATTTTACATAACATAAAATATTTTTTACGGCGATTATATGTATTTTCTTACGGTCTCTTTTTACGTCAGAAATAAGACAAACTTACGGAACATAAAATTACAGTGCATTGGTGGTAAAATAGAGGATAGTGTAGAAAACTATTCCTCACCCAGGGTGACGAATAGTCAATGTGTGTGTGTGTGTAGAATATGTTAAAGTATAAAGAAAAGTACAAAATAAATCAAAAAAGAGAACTGAAAATTGAAAAAAATAAAATAAAACAAGCTGTGGCTCCCGCGCGGCTGGGCCGGCCAGTCTGGGTTCGCCAAACGTGAGGCTTCCCCCTATCTCGCATCAAGCGAGAAATAGAGGTGCCCGCTGATTAGGAGGTCTCTACACCGTGGACAGGGAGCTCCTATAGGGCGCATAAGGCGGAGAGCTCCTGTTCGACGCTCGTTAGCGTCAAACAGAGAAGCTTTCGCGCAGGGTTCGCTGAAGGATCCGCCCAAACAGGCCGGCCCATTCCCAGAAGAGGAGCCAACATAACGAAAACTGTCACAAAAATACCACTGAAGGATAGAGTTGAACCCTCCACCTAACGCTGGATAACAGTGTTGCTAGCCACTGCAACTGGCTACCATGTCTTAAATTACATCGCCACAGTTAAAATACTATATGCACCGGCAGATCCCTTTCCTAATCTTCCTTAAATAAATGAATAATGTTTTTTTTGAAAAAGTTTCAAAACTCAAACAAGCTTTTAAAACGTGAACAATTATTTAAATACGAATAAAATTATGAAATGTCAAACATTTGTTGAATTTTTATGTATGATAAGCAAATTTTAAATATATATTGAACATTTTGAAATATACGCTGAACAATTTGTAACTACACATTTAAGATTTTTTGTGATATACGCTGAACAATAATTAAAACAAATTGAACATTTCTGTGACATACGATGAACAAATTTTAAATATACATCGAACATTTTGAGTGATGCATGCTGAAGAATTTTTAACAAGACATTGTTTATTTTTGTGATATACACTAAACAAAATTTAAATACACATTGAATATTTTCGTGATATCAATGAGCATATTTTGAATTGTGAACAAAATTTAAAAAAATGAATCAAATTTAACATGTGATCAAATTCTGAAATCATGAACAAAATTTGGAACTTAAAAAATTGAAAACAAAGGATAGAAGTAAAAACGAAAAAGGATAAATAAAAGGAAAGAAAAAAAGAAAATAAATAAATCAGAAAAAAGGAAACAGAAACAGAAAAGAAAGAGGGAAAAAAAAGAGGTAAAACCAGAAAACCGTTAAAAGAAAGATAGCCAGAAAAAAAACCGGTTGAGGGAGCAAGGTTCCCAAAACCGGCTTGCCTAGCGCTCTAACCTCGAAGTGGGCTGGCCCGTTTCACGGTACTCGCTCGAGCGCTTCAGCGCGGAAGCGCACCACCTGGACGCTCGCGAGCGTCAAATAGGGATCGCCCATAAGGCGCCGGGAAGGCAGCGAGCGCGCACCCCCCGCTCCCCCCTCGCGCCCATATGGGCCGGCCCATTTGGGCCGGGACACTGCCTGTTTTTTTTTTCTTTTCTATTTTTTCTTATTCTCAGTAATTCGTGATATCAAAAAGTTTTAAATTTCAGAAAAGTTACAAATTTTAAATAAAACAATCATGATTTCAAAAAATGTTAAAAGAATTGTAAGAAAATATTCATAAATTCAAAAATGTTCATGATTTCAAATAATGTTCACAGATTCTAAAAAATGTTCACAAATTTGTAAAAAATGTTCATGAATTTAAAAACTGATTCTTGAATTAAAGAAATGTTCATGATTCAAAAAATATTCATGATTTCAACAAATGTTCTTGAATTCAAAAACATTTTCATGATTTAAACAATGTTCAACATTTCGAAAAATTGTTTAGGATTTCTAAATAATGTTCGTTTGTTTTGAAAAATGGTCACAATTTCGAAAAAATGTTCATGAATGTTCACAATTTCAGAAAAATGTTCACAATTTAGGCGAAAAAATTCACGGTTTTTAAAAACTATTTGTGAGTTTTAAAAATCTTCATGATTTCAAAAGTGTTCATGGCTTCAAATTTTGACATTTGATGAACATTTTTTCAATCCGATGAACAAAAAAGGAGTTTTATGAATATTTTTCAATTGTTGAGCATTTTTACACAAACATTTTTTGAATTTTATACAAAAAAATGTTCACGAATTTGGAAACAAAAGATAAAATTAAAAAATAAATTTTGAATTTGATGAACCAATTTTGAAATCGACAAAAAAAATTTGAATGTGGTGAAAATATTTTGAAATCGAAAATTTTGCAAATCGATGAACAAATTATGAATTTGTTGAACAATTTTTGAAATCAATGAACAAATTTCGAATTTGATGAACATTTTTTGAATCCAATGAACTATATTTTAAATCAATGAAGAAAATTCGAATTTGATAAACATTTTTTGAATTTGATGAACAAATTTTAAATTTTGATGAACATTTCGCAACCCGATGAAGAAAAAAAGGAATTTATGAACATTTTATGAATCATTGAGTGTTTTTACACATTGACGAACATATTTTTATTTTGCTACAAAAAAATGTTCACGGATTTGGAAAGAAAAAGAAAAAAGAAAAAGGGAAACCGAAAATAAAAAAAAGAAAAAGGAAAGAGAAGAACTCAATATTTTTTTGAGTCTAAACACACTTTATTAATCAAATAAGTTCATAGGGATACAATGAATGTCTGGAGGGTTTATTAGCCACAGGTGGCGCCCAAGATCCAGAACGAAAGCATGTTTAGCGAGACTGTGTGCCTCGATATTGGTGGTTCTACCTTCAAAGATGAAGGTACACTCATGAAAGTCTCTTGATGTCTCAACAATCTCCTTGACTGTGCTTGCATATGTCCCTCCCGTACCATGCCTGATATCATTTACTACACCTTGGCAGTGAGAAGCAACTATGAAATCGGACAAAGCCAAATCTGAGGCTAGCGCAAGCGCCTCCCGGCAAGCTAGCGCTTCGAGGGTTGCAGGTTCCGTGATGCCATGTATTTTGATTGCTGAAGCTCCCAAGAACTGACCCGAAGAATCTCTGCAGATGGCGCTGAAGGAGCCATACAGATTATCTCTGGAAACCGCACCGTCTACCCTGATCTTTGAGACACCCGGCGGTGGTGGGATCCACTTTTGCCTTGGTTGTTCAGTACTTCTAACAGCAGTCGAAACAATCTTCTTGGGTTTACAGTCTTCCAACTCTTTGATATATCTCATGATAAAGTTATGGGTGGAGAGTGGGCTTTGGAAGATATTTTCATGGAGAGCCTGTCGCCGTGCATACCAAAGAGCCCACATAGTAACTGCAACCTGGATGAATTCAGCAGAAGAAAGTGTATCCAACAAGGAGAAAAGCCATCGATGGGCATCAGGCTCACGGGTGCTATTTAAAGCCTCCACCAGATCATGATCTTGCAGTGCCCAAACACATCGAGCTACCGTGCAATGAAGTAATGAGTGTTGCCATGAATCTTCAGCTCCACACAGTCCACATCTCGTCGAGGTTGACATGTCCCGATGATGTAAAACATCAGCTGTGGGAACAGATTGTTGTGCTAGCCGCCACAGGAAAATTTTAACTTTTGATGGAATGTCAACTTTCCATAGTCTGTCCCAAGATTTAGCGTCTCTGGAAGTATCTGAGGAATGGCCTCTCCCCTCGAGCCAGGCTTCTCTTCGCATATTAGTTTCAACCAGCATACGGTAAGCCGAGCAAACTGTGAAAACACCGTTCTTCTCATGTACCCAAGACCAGAAATCCTCTATTTGTCTCGTACACAAGGGTATAGACATGATCGCTTGTGCATCTGTGGGTAAGAAAATCTGTGAAACTGCCGCTTGGTCCCATTCAGCGCCGGGCAAAATGAGATCACTGACCCATTGTGGCGGGTTAGCGAGCAGGCTAGTTATAAGTCTCATATTTGCTGGTCTCGGGAGCCGTTTTGATCCCATATATGTGTCGTGAGTCCATCACCTATACGTTTTATGATGCCCTGCTTGAGAACATCGCGACCCTCAATTATAGCCCGCCAAATTTGTGAGGGAGCCGATCCAAGCTCAGCGTCCAGAATATCAGCCCCTGTATGGTATTTGGCCCTCAGTACACGTGCACTAAGCGAGTCTGGATCCATTAATAATCTCCATGCTTGCCTTGCAAGGAGAGCTAAGTTAAAAAGCTCGATATCTCTGAATCCAAGACCTCCACAATACTTTGGCTTGGTCATCGTGCTCCAGGAGACCCAACTTGGCTTCCTTTTCCCATCCTTGCTCCCCCACCAAAATTTTCGGATCAATGAATTGATATGTTCACAAAAGGCCACGCGGCAATTTGAAGCATGACATGGAATAAACCGGAACAGACTGCGCCACTGATTTTATCAAAACCTCATTGCCCCCTGCTGACAAAAGTTTTTCCATCCACCCCTTAACTTTATTCCAGACTCTATCCTTCAACAATTTGAAAGCTCCATTCTTGCAAGTTCCCACATCTGTTGGCATCCCAAGGTATCTATCAGATAGTGACTCATTTGAAATATTAAGAGCATTCTGAACTTCGGCCTTGAGGGTGGAGGGGCAGCCTTTACTAAAGAACACAGAGGACTTTGCTAAATTAATCCTTTGGCCAGAGGCATTGCAGTAACTTTCCATCAAGGAAGACAACTGATTTGCTCCATAAGAACTGGCTTTGACAAACAGCAGGCTATCATCTGCAAAGAGCAAGTGGCTCACTGGCGGTGCCGACAGAGCAACTCGAATTCCACTGAGGCTCGATGATTCATCTTGGGTTTTTAAGAGGCACGAAAGGCCCTCCGCTGCCAACAAAAACAGGTATGGAGAAATAGGGTCTCCCTGACGGATTCCCCTTGATGGGAGAAACTCCTCAAGCTTAGAACCATTGAAAAGGACTGAAAATTTTACCGACGATAACATGCGCATGATTGTAGCCACCCAAGAAGGGGCAAAACCCAACTTGGTCATTATAGCTTCAAGGTAATTCCACTCGACTCGATCATATGCTTTCATCATGTCCAACTTCACTGCACAATATCTGTTCCTTTGGGCTTTGTTTCGCTTCATAAAATGTAAGCACTCATAGGCTGTTATAATGTTATCTGTGATAAGCCGACCCGGAACAAAAGCAGACTGCTCCTCTGAGATAATATCAGGTAAGATCTATTTCAATCTGTTAGACAAAACTTTGGAAGCAATCTTGTATAAGACGTTGCACAAGCTAATTGGCCTGAACTGGGATAAGCTAGTTGGATTGTCGGTGTCAAAACCGGCGGATCTCGGGTAGGGGGTCCCGAACTGTGCGTCTAGGCGGATGGTAACAGGAGACAAGGGACATGATGTTTTACCCAGGTTCGGGCCCTCTTGATGGAGGTAAAACCCTATGTCCTTCTTGATTAATATTGATGATATGGGTAGTACAAGAGTGGATCTACCACGAGATCAAGGAGGCTAAACCCTAAAGCTAGCCTATGGTATGATTGTTGTAATGTATGTTGTGTCCTACGGACTAAAGCCCTCCGGTTTATATAGACACCAGAGGAGGCTAGGGTTACATAGAGTCGGTTACAATGGTAGGAGATCTACATATCCGTATCGCCAAGCTTGCCTTCCACGCCAAGGAAAGTCCCATCCGGACACGGGACGGAGTCTTCAATCTTGTATCTTCGTAGTCTTGGAGTCCGGCGGATGATGATAGTCCGGCTGTCCGGACACCCCCTAGTCCAGGACTCCCTCAGTAGCCCCTGAACCAGGCTTCAATGACGATAAGTCCGACACGCATAATGTTCGGCATTGCAAGGCGGGTTCCTCCCTTGAATAATCCAAAGAAGATCATGAACACTAGGATAGTGTCCGGCTCTGCAAATAAATTCCACATTCCACCGTAGAGAGAATAAAATGTACACCAGTCCAATCTGCTGACGTATTATGTGGCGTGACATCACACCGCTACCAAGCCTTTGTTTGAATCATTTTTTACTATATCACCTCAGCACGTTTAGCGAAGCGATTTCCTTGGCACGTCTTGTCGAAGCAGAGATCGTGTTCCCCTTATTCCGGGATTCTCATTAATACGGACGTGGGTAACCCAACCGCGCCATTGATGGTGGCGCTTGGGAGATAAGCGAGTTTTACCAGGCCGGTGGGGGACGCATAGTTTTCGTTCGCCTATATATAAGGGATAAGGATTTACCTTCTCACCTACGCCTACTTCCTCCTTTGCTTATCCATCTCCGCGCACTCAAGCTCTAACACCAAAGCTCGCGCATCTCGCCTCGACCTTCTCCTAATATGTCCGGAGCGGGAGGCAAATGGTTGGCCTCCACCGTTAAGGAGGAGCACATCGCCAAGCTGCGCAGGCCGGATACCTTTCCGGCGATATCGCGCATCGGCTGCCCGACGAGGGGCAGCTCATCCCTACCCCTGGGCCCCGTGAGAGGGTCGT